>OY728130.1:839475075-841875075 GCA_963277665.1 Viscum album
AATCCTATTTTTTGATTAAAAAGATGTGTTTTTTCAAAAAGGTATTTTTCTCACCTTCTAATGGAGAACCCATTTTAAATGTGATTTTTGACACTTTTATATTTTTTAGTTTAAACAATAAAATTAATTTTTGAAATAATAATATTAAAATCTACTTTGGGTGAATTTTTAGTTATTTGGGAAGTTTCATTTTTTTATGAAAAGTGAAAAACACTCAATTTTGATTCAAAAATGCCTTTTCATCTCATTTATTTATAAGTTAAAATTATATTTTTTATTGTTTTAAATGTTTAATTAGATCAATTATAAAACAAATATTATAATTTAATTCAATATAATAAATTTCACTTTCAATTTGTATTTAATAACTTATCAACCATTGGAATGCTTTTACTTTAAAAACTCGCATTGTCATACCTTATGTGGGATTAAATATACATTAATTTCTAGAAATTAAGTTATTGGAATTTGGAAAAGTGGATTCTATATTTTTAATCTGAATAATTTCTAATTTCTAATGAGGTCAAATTATTTTTTACTAATAATGTAAATCAATGTAATTAAAATTAATTATAATGATTAAGGTAAAATTAAGCTTAAGAAGGGACTAAACCTTAATATTAAGGGATAAAATGACCTAAAAACTTTTAAAAAAGAAATTTTATGGAAATATTTTGACCCTATCATCCCTTATATAAAATTGGGTCCATTATGGGAGACACATGACATGGTAAAAACATGGGTGGAATTCCCTTTTCAAAAAATTTCAAGAATGTCACTCCTCCTCCGCTATAAAAAGGAACTCACCCCTCCCAATAATTCACACCTACAAAGAAATTATATTAAAAAAAATATAATAAAATAATATCTTCACATCTTTACCTTCATTCTATAATCCTCCCTTTTGTCATAAGTCCATCCAAGGAAGCTCTTTTGGGAAAACCAAGAGAAGTTACCCAAAGAAGAGGTAACATCCTTCCTCAAGATCCTTTGTATTATTTTAATTCTCCCCCCCCCCCTAAACTCTTATTATTAGTTACCTATATAATAAAATAAGTAAACTAAATATACTTATATTTTTTTATTCATTGTTTTATATTTAAAATTACACATAATTATATCTATTGGGAAATGAAGTTATCGTTCTGGTTCATGGAAAACTACAGCCTCCCGAAATGATGTTGTTTGTTTTTCCTTTACCACCTATCATGGATGGTAATTATGATGTAAAGTATATTTTTATATTATATATATTATATTTATTATGTCATTATTCTTCTTTAATTATTATATAAAACATACCATCATTCTTTACATTTTGTGTAAATAAGATAAATTTTTTTGGGAAAGTGTAGACTACTACCTCCTCAAAGTGATGTGTTTAATTCACACCATACATTAACCATATAAATTAATTATTTAATTAAATATATATGATATTAATGAAATAATTAATTTCCTTTAAATATAATATTTCATTTTTTTATTACCCTTTTAACACATTAAAAAGGTGATAATGTTTGTGGATGTGCGGACTACCACCTCCTCAACATTATGTGATTCATTTTACATCACAAGAATTACATATATTAGTATAAATGATTAAATAAAATGGAATTTGGGATATAATTATCATTATGAAAATATATAATGTTTCTTACCTTCATTCCATAATGATCATTGAACAATGGGAATGTTACTCAGGCGTACGTATGGCTAACCCTCTCCATGATTGTAATGTTGGTTCATTTTTCATACGAATATTCCATGATTAGTTTTAAAAGTATAATTGAGGTATAAATATTATAGTTATTTCATTATTATTATTATAGATATTTTTATATAATGACACCCTTGACCATATTCGACCTACCAAATTCGTTTTAACACATGAACCAAATTTGGTCAAAACGCCCGACGTAAACATAATTGTTAAATTAGTTGTATAAACCATTATAATAAGTGATTAAAAGTAATAATAAACCTTAAAATGTTAATAATTAATTAAATAATTAAAATAATTTTATTATTCATGAAAATAAAGAAAAATTCAATAAGTCAGGCTCATGGTTAGGGAATTTTATCTCACTTTTTATTTCTGTGAGATACATGCCATATTCACCACTCCCTTATTTTGTGTGGTATATATACTACTCTATGAAATGCTATGTCATTAATTTAATTTATTTAATGATATTAAAATATTTAAATTAGGTCATTATCTCATTGGTATCATTATTCCAAAGTTACTCAAGTTGTAAGGGTTTTCTTGTCTCACATTTATTTTTTGTGAGACACAGGTCATGTTCACAACCTATTTCTTATATATAGTGTGTTTATTACACAAGGATTTATTATATAATTATTATAATTAAATTTATTGGTATTTAAATATTTATTTGATGATATTTACTTCATGGGGTTTATGTTTCAAAAGTCACCAAATTAGTAATGTAATTTTGTCTCAATTTACCTTCTTTGAGACATATACCATGTTATGCACATATATTTTTCTATGAGGTCTATATAATGAAATTTGAAAACATATATCATGAATCAAATAGTATTCATGATATTTTATGTTTCATTTAATTTTATTCATTACATTTTTGTATGATTCAAACATACCAAGTGAACAAAGTCTATTAAAACAATCTCATCGTTTATCAAGGTTGTTTATGATTATGATTCTATTGAAGAAATATTATGATCCATCTCTCACAAAACCACACGAATTTTCTTCTCATATGTGTTGTCGCTCCTTTCCGTCACAGATTCTAAAGGAATGTAAAGAGAAATACCTTGAACCCAATGTGATTCATCCTTTGAAGAAACATCAAAAATTGACAATGGGATGAACCAAGATTCAAATGCACTTGGGTCGTGCAAGTTACACTAAGGTCGCACAAGTATACTTGTGTGCTGCCCATTGGTCGCGCAGGTGACTTGTGCACCTTCTTTGAAATTCGCCCAGGGTTTTCTCCTGCCTATAAATACCCCCTATGGGCCCCCCATTTCGAGGATGAAAAATTCCAGAAACTCATATTTGAGCTCCCGGTGCCCTAGTCTCTACCCAAAGCTTCCGAACACTTATAAGGTAATTTCTTACCTAGAACGAAAGATCTAAAGAGTGGGAGTAAGGCCTAAGCGTTGAAACTCATCAACACTTGTGCACCTAGGTGGCCAGCCCTTAAGGGAAATGGCCACACTTGCATGCCGCATTACCCCTTCCACATAACTTGTGCGCCTCTCTTCTAGAAGTCTCTAGGGGTAGTATTAAAGGCTTGAGACAAGTATCTCCCAAGTTCTACCCTAAGGATTGACTGTCACGCAAGTACCCATGTGTCCCGCAGGTACACTTGCATGACCAGGACTTGCGCGCCCACACAGTACCTACGTGCCCACGCAGGACTTGCACGCCACCTTCTTTTTGGGTGCCCCTCCTGCCTATTTCACCTCTCTTATGCCTATCCACCTATCCTCTTCAATATTAAGCCTTCAGAACTATCTCCAAAGCCATTCATGGCATGATTTCCTTGTTGGCTTCCTTATCTGAAAAGAATTATATGGAACATATCTTAGAACCTAGTGATTTATATATCTTTATGTCACTAAGGTTAGAGATTTCTTTCATTCAACCTCATCTTTTAGGATGAGAAAATCCTTAACCTGGGTCTCCTTTTCAGGAGTAAGTCTCAGTCCAAGTCCCCTAACCTAGGTATCCTCCTTAAGAGTAAGTCCCAGTCATAATTTCCTAAATTTGGGAATCCTCCTCAGGAGTAAGCCCCAACCTTAATTCCCTTAACATGGGTTTCATTTTGAGGAGTAATCCTCTATCTCAAATATTGGCATCATCCTTAAGAGTAAGCCCTAGTCTCAAAGTCTAAAAATATAGGCATCCTCCTTAGGAGTAAGCCCCAAGTCCCTTAATTTTTCAAATCCCTTTCACCTAGGCCTCCTTCTCAAGAGTAAGCCCCAATCTTAATTTCTCTTAACTAGTCTTAATTTACTTTTGATATGGGCTTCCTTCTCCGGAGTAAAACCCAATCATAAGTCCCCTCCTAATTTGGGAATCTTCCTCAAGAGTAAGCCCCAAGTTAGAGTATCCAAATCTCTATGAAGTACATATACCTTTATGGACCTTGTTTCCGGGTTTATTACCTGAATTAAATCATAATCTTCATCTATTTGAGAAGTTATACATACATAAGCCCCATATCATTTCTTATGATGGCACAATTGTCTGGTTTTACCAATACCTCTTGTTTCTCACACTGAGCATGAATCACGTGAGCTTAGAGTGTAAAAGTAATTATGACATCTTTCTTTGAGCCATAAATCATACATAAACATCATACTCCCTTACTCAAACTACGTGGGTTCTGATTCCTTTTCCAAAACAAAGGATACGTAGGTAGCCCATCTGCAGGTACTATCCTAACTCTGAAATAATCAATGTCCTTCTGACTGAATATAAACTTCAAGTGCCCCACTGAGTGGATTTAAAACCAGTATGGTCATCACAATGACCAAGAGACTTTTATGTATTGAAGGATACCATTGACTAATAATCTCTAAAAAATACAGATTATTCTCTATCAATGAAGAACCTCGAATACATATAAAAGATTCTCTAAATCTCCTACATATCAATCATTGATTTTCAGATCTAAAGGAAAGTTCATTTTATACTTGGTAATGTAATAAGGATTCACGAACATAACTTAAATATATAAAGAGAGTCCCGGAGTAGATAATAATTCCTCTAAAAAAGGTGTGATGAGTCCGACCTCCCATCCTCTCGACCAATGTAAATTCCTAAGCCTCATCAGTTCACAACTAATGAGCACCAACATTTGGAAAATAGGTCCAAATGGATATGGAATCACTGGATGTTTCCGGTTCTATAAACAAACCCATTAGAAACTGATTGGAATGTTTGAACCTTCAATTAATGAGGTCATCCCCAATTCTAGAAGAAACAAAAAATAGTGAACCCGACGTGAATCCTTAAACAAGTTAAAATGATTTTTTCCTTATTTGTTATGCCCCTATTTAAACTCAATGAGAGGGCCAACAAAAAAAACAATAACATATGTACTTCTCCAAACGATGTAGTGGCCGGACTTATCTTGATTAAGACTGTTATATCAAATAGGCACTCTTTTCCAAGATCTTCTGCATTACAAGAATGGATTCTCTTAAATTCACACCTGTGAATACCACTACTGTGAAAACCTCTATTGTGAAGGCATCTGCTGCTACTCCTACTGGATCGTCATCCGCTCTGAGGACGACATCACCTACTCAGCTTCTTCAATGCTGGGTATCGAATGTGCTGGTTAAGGAGTACCGTCAACATGGTACCATTCCAACTCTGGAGGCTGCTTGATAAGCCCTCCAAGTGAACAATTCACCCTGGTCGTCCGGACAGCGACGACCAGTGATCAAGTAGCAGGCGGTGCTAACCACCGTCTCCAACCTTTTTGGGTCGTTATCCCCAGAACACAACAACCATTCCCTCCCATATTCTGAGGAGGTGAATGAGTAGGTCCACTCAGGGCCTTAATTCAAGGAAACAGGAGTCCTTCTTGAGGGCTCCCACCAAAAATCGCTACCAGACTCGTGCAGCAGTGCGCCCTCAACATGATGAGGGTGTTATTTCCAGGATTTCGGATCAGGTTCCTCGAACCCGAGAAGGTAAGACGAACCACCAGAGGTGAAAACCGGTTAACAGTGAACAAGTTCTTATCCCTGTCGTTTCCGGAGAAATCCACCAACCTAACATGGTGGCAAGCAACGAGCGGTCACACACACCTATCCGTTTTAATCCTACTATCCAGCAGACTCATCTGGAAGTAGCACGCCAATACCGCAAAGCAATTCCAGTGGAGTACTATAGATAGGAACATACACCTATTTATAAATCATCAGCTAGTCAGCAGGCTCATCTGACTACATGTGATGGATCTCGCCAACCCAATGTGTTGACAACTCATAAACAGGTACATACACCTGATTACACTCATCAATCCTACAAGCAGCCTCGTCTGTCAGTATTGAAGGAATCTCATCAACCATGTTTTGCGGAGTGCAATCAGCAGGCATATACACCTGCTAGTATTGATCAAGCCTACCAACAGTCTCATTTGGTAGCATTCGGAGAAGTCAGTCGGAAAGCTCCGGTGACAAACAGGAGGTAGACTCAACTCTCTGACTCCATACTTAAGTACTGTCAGGATTCACTGATAGGAAAAGGAGGACTGGAGCAGGAACATACATATACTCTAAGCACAGAATGGATATATATTCCCGTTATGGCATCTGAAGTCACCAAGCACATTCTGTCAATGGTGAAAGAGAAGAAGCAAATCCCTGCTCATATCCTGGATGCCTGCCAGGATATTATAACAGCTTCAGCAGTATCTCAGGGAAAGACACATAAATCTATCCCTACCATTGGAGTGACATATAAACAATTCACTCCAGAGCAGATACACACATTTGTTCCATTCCAAGAGGGTTGTGGGGCGTACTCCCCCATATCATACGAACAACCAAGTCAAGCACATACACCTGATTTGAGTGAAGAAAATCAGCCTAACCTAATCATTTCTCCTGATCAGGCACATACACCTGCCCATAATGAACACTTTTGTCAACAGGTGGTTCCTAAAGTGAGTAAGAAGGTGTATAAAAAGAAGACCCGCCCAGCACAGTATAGAAATCAAGAGCCAATCTGTAATCAGGCCTTACTTGATGTTGGAGTTCTTGATGCACTCAGAAAATTATCTGTTGCAACTCAAGATTATACTCTCTCAGTTCCCAATAGTGGGAACATTAATTCTGAAGGTCTGTATCAGATACTTTCTCATGAAGGCTTGATTCATGACTATTCGGTCAATCTCAAAGTTTCATCTTCAGTTGAGAGCCACAAGAACCCTCTGTGTGGCCAGAATACAAAGGAGAAAAATGGTTCATCTTTTGTTGTAACCCAACATGGTGCTCCTCCCCATGATGATGAATTTAGCTACGAAAGTCCTCTCCGTAGTAGTGATTCACATTGCTTGGAAAATTCTCCAATAGACAATGTAGTGACAAGAAAGCCCTCTTATCTTAAGGCACTTGAAAATGTGAATCCATCCATGTATGATTCTTTACCATTATCAGGTGAAACACTTTCTCAATCAGAAGATAGCCTGGGGTGTAGGTAATTCTCCGAACCACCCCTAGGTCTTTCATCTTCTAGTTTTATTAGTGAATTATCTACCAATATTGTTGAATCCGATGAAGAATCAAGGAAGCACCATCTCTGGTCTAATCAGGTAGAAGAATCTTCATTGAATGATAAAGTGGAAGTACTGAATATGAGAAAACAACTGGAAAAAGGTGAAGTTCCAGTTATGTTTTTCCTTTGGCTGATTCTCAGTATGACATTCCAGAAATGTTGACGGAAGATGGAATTCAGGATATTCGTCTCAACATATGGAAAACTCTTTGTCAGTTGAAAAATAAAATATTATCTTATGATGAATATGAAAATCATGTCAATATAATATAAGGGTCACAACGCCAAATTTATTTGGCATCTCTCTCAGTTTCTCGATATCCGAAGGCTGAAAAACAGCAGAGAGATCTTCAGCATTCATGCCTTGGCGCACTAAGAAGATTGCGCTAGTTAATTTACAATGCCCCATCAGGTATTCATATCAGGGGATGGGGTGATCATGGAGTACTACATTTCATTGTACTCTTCAATCAGCAAAGCCCGCCAAAAATGGTCTCATGCAATGTTATTTCCCATGGCCTGCCACAGTCAATGTGTTTTGTTTGTAATCAAAAGCTTTCCCAAGAACAGGCCTCAACTCGTTCCTCTCAAAATCAAGAATATAGAGAACAAGTTTTTGAATTACTCCTGCATCAAGCAGATGATAATATTTAACAGGCCTCTCGTTTGGAGCAAGCACATCACCAAGTGACAGAAGTGTCAGAAATCATCCAACGGTCTTTTGATCCAGGTGATAAAAGTGGATGTAGGTTTATGCATCCAGTTAATTTCCAGACTAAAGTCTGCAAGATCAGAAGTTCTTTCATGAAAGTCTCAGATATAGCATGTCAAGAACCACCCCAGCTTGCCAGACTGGGGACTCTTTTAACCCAACCCTCAGAATCAACAAATAGGATTTGAGGAGTTGAGCAGAAACAACCCCAGTCCACCGGACTGGGGACTTTTTCAAATCCTCAATCCCTCCCTCAGAGAAAGTCAGTCTTCTCTCGATTGGGGAATAAGCCTCAAGAGGAACGAAGAGCCAAATTATCAGGATATTCCCTCCAAATTATGGTTCATCAAGAAGTGCTTGAGGGATCGAATCAACAAAAGGCAATGTCTTATCAAGGACATGGAAGAATACAATATCATAGAAATTCTGAAAGAAGGGATGCAATGCGTTATTCATCAATCAATTTCATCAATTCCATAGTTGATGATCCACCAGATGAGACTCACTCGGAGGGATCAGATGAAGAGGTTCTTGCTCAAGAAGTTTTATGCACAGGCACAGATGAAGAAGGTGTGCGTACACAAAATCAAAGGATTACTCAGAACCTAGGTAATCCTTCAAGTAACCCACTTCTACCTCTCTAAAAGGTTTCCAATAAGGGGAAAGGAAAGAATCAGGTTACATACCCTTCCTCTGGAGAAGGTCAATCGCTCTCACTAGAGAAAAGGTTTGCACAACAAGAGGAAGAAATGAAGGAATTGAGGAGGTTAAATGTAGAACAACTTCAAGGTAGTCTTCCTCCTAAGCGTACTGGAGGCAGTCAACCAAGGGAATTTGTTGTGGCTACTGAGATGGATCAAGAATATCCTCCTTTATCAGTACACCCTCATAGGTCTAATCCTACAGGTCAATTGCAACAACAATTGGCAGTGCTTCCATCGGTTTCAGTACCAGCTGCCACATCTGTACTAGCTCCAGTCATTGCACCTGTTTAGGTCCAAGCTCAATTGGATATTTCTTAAAAGTTAATAACTACTATTGAGTCATTAATAGCTCAGTTTGAAGATATAGAGGGAAAGTGTGCTCAAATTCAACCAGAAAAGAGAGCTTACCCTGAGTTGGTTGATGCAATTTATCCCCCATCAAATTTTTCAAGTACCACATTCCCAATCTTTAATGGTTCGGGAGACCCAAAGCAACACTTAACACATTTTGTTTCTTGTTGCTATCCTATGATGGCAACCCCTCAGCAACAGGAAGCAGTTAAGCTCAGGTGTTTTGTACAGTCATTACAAGGGCCTTCTTTTTTCTAGTACACAAGCTTCCAATCCCGGTCAATTACCAGATGGGAGGATCTCCACCAAATATTTCTTCTTCAGTTCAGCTCAATGTTGCCAAAGGGAAAAAAAATTTATATTACAAATTGTATGAAAAGGGAGAATGAAAGGGTTTCAGATTTCATTGCTCGCTGGAAGGGATTAACTTCTTCCCTGAGCATAGCACTCCCTCAAGAAAATTTGTTTCCAATCTGTGTGGTGAATTTATGTGATGAGTTGTGCACACCATTGATCCCTGAGAAATACACAGGAGGGTTTTGAGACCTCACTTAAATCACTCAATAGATTGAAGATTATCTTATGAAGACTAAGGATAAAGATCGTGTAATTCCATCAGCTCCAAGAAAGAGAATGGGTAAAGCAGAGACTACTACACTTATGCTTAAACAAGCATCTGTACCTACTTCTACTTTAAAACCTTCATCTTCTCGAAGGGATCCACCTCATGAGAATAGTCATCAGAGGTTGTTTCGTTAAGATGATCAAAGAGATCAAAGACAAAAACAATTTGAGGATTTTAAAAGCAAAGTTTACTCTTTCCGTAATGAATAAGTTCTTGGTTATTTCATTTCGGCTCTGGAAAATAATTTTACTTAGTTTCCAAGGCCCAAGAGGACAAACAAGGAAGTAGATGAAGACCATCCCAACTATTTATCATTTAATCAGATGTTGGGGAAATCCATTCAGGAGTGTTTTGTCTTCAAGGACCTCCTGCAAAAAATGTTCAACTTGGGACAATTCAAACTGAAAGGTTCTTCAGCTCAGGTAGCATGTGTTACTACTATATATCCAGAGGAGGAAGGTGAGTGGAAAGAAGTAAAGAACAAAAATGCAAAAAAATATAATTATTTGATGGTCAGAAAGATGATCAACCGAACTCATGCTATTTTGCGAACACAATTGAAGAAACCAATTTTGTCTTCTGCCATGAATTTCGCAGCAAAACCCTCTTCATGAGATGTAAAATACTCAAAGAAATGGAATAATTCCATGAAAGAGGAACAAATAAAAGAATATGAAATCATGTCAAAGCCCAAGTTGTCTTTGGTTCTGGCAGATTTTATGCCATCTACTTCGAAGCAACGGGCACCACCCCATCAAACGGCATAGCCTAAATTGGCTAGTCAGGCAGAGTCTTTATCGGATGAAGAGTTAATATTTGGTTCTGTTAATATGATTCACTTAACAGATCTTTATTCCAATCACAGTTTCAAACTTGATGAACATGGGTTCCCTGTATCAAATATAGGAATGATAGGAAGTTCCAGAGGCTAAGGATACAGGGGAAGATGTGGATATTTCAGAGGCCACTTTTCCAATTCTACCCCTGATAGAATGGTGTATGCAGCAGAAACTCATGGTAGAGCCCTTCAACGAGCTCAACAAGAACAATAAATTTCTTCTACACAAGGTATATTCAATCCTGGCACAGTTATTCTGGAAGATCGGTTGGAGGTTCCACCTTCTTCTTCTCAGCAAGTAAATAGACCTAATCGGTTTAATCTTCTAAAGCCTAGAGTATTACCAACTCTTATCCCAGTACAAGATGCATAAACTTCCAAAGCATCAACTTCCAAGGCTCCTCCTAAACCACATGTTCCTGTTGGGAAACGTAGACCTTTAGATCAAAAGTATGATGTATTGAAACACTTGGCCCATATACCATCCAAGTTATCAATTCTGGATGCTTTGAATTGATAAAAGTATCTTCAGGATGCACTCATCGAGGCTTTGTCGAGTCCTCGGGAGTTTGAAACTAAAATTGATGCAGCTAAAGTCTACCATGTAGAGAATAATTCTGCAAAATTCCATGCAGTGATATCTTTTACTGATGAAGATGAAGATGATTTCGTGCATGGACATATTAGACCTTTTTACTTATCTATAAAGGTCAATGGTATAGACGTCCAAAGATTTTTCATTGATAATGGTTCAGGAGTCAACCTCATCCCCATTCGTACACTTCGTCGATTGGGCCTCACAGAATCTGATTTATCTCCTTCTACTTTGATGTTACAAGGATATGATCAAAATGAACAAGAACCACTGGGCGAGATTACACTCAGAACTCAGTTTTGAGATCTTGTATCCAATTCAGATTTCATAGTTGTTGATCAAGACTCAGCCTTCAACATCTTGCTTGGTAGACCCTAGCTACATCAACATGCATCTATCCCTTCATCATACCATCAATGTCTCAAATATTGTTTCGATGGTCAAATTGGTACATTTCATGGTGATAAATCCCCATTCAAGACATGTGAATCTCAATACATTGAGGCAGAATTCTACCACATGAAGGGAAAGGAGGAATCCATAACAAAGGAGATTACCAAAGTCAATGGTCCATATGGTTTGGAAAAGATTCCAGTAAACCCATTAGCACATGTGAGTACAGATTATGTATTTCCTATCAGTCAAATTGATAGGATAGACCCAAATAAAAATACTCTTATGGAATCCTCCATAATGTCAATTATGGCAATCAAGCCAGACAGCATGGGAGAAAGTGGTGATCCACCAAGAAATGATGAAAGCTCAAATGGAGATATCTTCATTTCATCCACTGAAATCCAAAAAGTTTATACTTCGCCAATCAAGCCAGAGCAAGTTATAGAAATGTAAAAGGTAAATGATGATGTCGATTCTCAATCCATCACCTCCTCTTTATTACCCAAAGAAGACCCTTCATCATCAATCGGGTCAGAAATGGAAGCTTCTTCTTCATGATGTGCAAATTTTAACATCTCTTTTGATCATGAAAATTCTGCTTCATCATCTACTATGCAAGTAGAAACCGAAGAAATAAAACATCTTGAAGAAGAAGAGGAAGATCTCAGGGATTCTCCTCCATCATTTGAAGAGGGTATCTCTACCACCGTGGATGAACTCGGAGAAATAAATCTGGGTACAAAAGAAGATCTAATCCCCACTTTAATTAGTGCGGCTATGACTATTGAAGATCAAGAGATGTATACTTCATTTCTAAAGAAAAATCGAGATATATTTACTTGGAACTATACATAGATTCCAGGGCTTGATCCTGATGTTTCCACTCATCATTTGGGTTTTCCAGAAAAACATCGAGGATTCAAAAAAGCCGCTAGAAGAAGACACCCAACCTATGCTTCCAAAATTGAAGCTCAAGTGGATAAGATCGTCAAATCTAACTTCATCAGAGATGTTAAATATCCCAAGTGGTTGGAAAATATTGTCCCAGAGAAAAAGAAGAATGGGAAAATTAGAGTTTTCATTCATTTCAGAGATCTTAATCGGCATTGTCCTAAGGATGATTTTCTAGTACCAATTACAGAACTCTTAATTGATACAAAATCTGGCTATGAAGCACTTTCCTTCATGGATGGATATTCTGGATATAATAAAATCCGAATGGCTCCAGAAGATGAAGAATCTACAGCCTTTAGAGCCCCTCAGGGTGTGTTTTGCTATCGAGTAATGCCCTTTGGCCTAAAGAATGTAAGTGCAACATATCAGTATGCCATGCATCGTATCTTCAAACCCTTTTTAGTAAAGTTTGTTGAATATTATGTGAACTATTTGTTAGTTAAATCCAAACAGTGTTCTAATCACTTGGCTTATTTGGAAATCGTATTCCACAAACTTCGGCAGCATAATTTGAAGATGAACTCCTTAAAATGTTCTTTTGGGGTAACCTCAGGAAAATTTCTCAGCTTTGTTGTATGCCATCGTGGTATCAAAGTCGATCCTGAGAAGACAAAGTCAATATTTGGTATGTCAACTCCTCAAAATTTGAAATAATTGAGAGGACTTCAAGGACACTTAGCCTATATTCGGTGTTTCATCGCCAATTTGGCAGGAAAAAGTTTACCCTTCACCAAAGTGATGAAGAAGGGAGTCACTTACAAGTGGACTGAAGAATGTCAAGAAGCATTCGATATTCTTAAGAAGTATCTCTTGAGTCCACCGGTGTTAATGCCACCTATTGAAGGAAGAGAACTTATCCTCAATGTGATAGCTTTAGAGTGATCATTGGGTGCCTTTCTTGCTCAGAAGAATGATGTTGGGAATGAAAACAGCCTCTACTATCTCATTCGGACTATGCTTGAAGCAGAAACCTGATACTCAAATATTGAGAAGTGCTACCTAGCGTTAATATTTTCAGTTAAAAAATTGAGACACTACCTGCAACATCACGAGGTCCAATTGGTATCTTGCAATAACCCACTCAAATTCATCCTTAGTTGTCCAATTCTTATAGGATGTCTGTCAAGGTGGGCATTTATTTTACAGCAATTTGATATTCAATATGTGTCTCAAAAGGCAATAAAGGGCCAAGATCTGGCTGATTTCCTTGTTGAACACCCTTCAGTAGAAGACACATCTTATGATATTGAAATCCCTGATGAGGAAGTATTCTTTATTCAAGAAAGTCTTCAAACATGGGAAATGTACTTTTATGGTGCTTCCAGAAGTCCAATAGGGAGGAAAATGAAAAATCCTAAATTCAACAAAGTTGGGTTAGGAGTTGTACTCATTTCCCCGGAAAAGGCATTGCTACCTTATTCCTTCTCATTATTAAGAGGTGGTACAAATAATGAAGCAGAATACCAAGCTCTCATTGCAGGATTGGAGTTGTCGTTTTAAGCACAAGTGAATCACTTAAAGGTGAAAGGTGATTCAGACCTGGTAATCAAACAAGTCAATGGGGATTATGAAATCAGAAAAGAATAACTAATCCCTTTGTATGATTACGTTGGAGAGTTAATGGCGGAGTTTCCTATGGAACCAACATTTTCTTATGTCCCAAGATCACAAAATGCCCAAGCTGATGCACTGGCTAATATAGCCACAGCTCTGGCAGATCCAAATCAGGATAAGACAACCATCATTATAGCCCACCTTCGTACAATTTCACCTTATGTTCAAATCAGAACAGAGGAAATCAATGAAATTAGTCCCATCTCTGAACCATATGGTCATACTATAGGATGGATGACACCTATTATGGAATACCTTCAAAATGGAACACTTATGCCTAATAGACCAAGGAAATAACAAGTCTGGAGACGTGTGGTCAATTTCACTCTTTTTTATAGCCCAGATCACCTAGAGAAAATTCTCTACAAGCATGGTTTTGATGGAGTTCTCTTCAGATGCATTGATGGTGAAGAGACAATGCATTTCATGAAAGAAGTGCATGAAGGTTTCTGTGGTGCCCATCAGTCTGGACACAGACTGTCTGATCAAACTCAAAGGTTTGGATACTTTTGGCCTTCAATGATACAAGATTGTGTTGATTTCACAAAAAAATGTCATTCGTGCCTAGTACAAGACAACTTCATTCATCAACCCCCATAGTTGCTTCATAAAGCTAAATACTCGTGGCCATTTTCCACATGGGTAATGGATGTAGTGGGACCTTATCCTTCAGCTACATCCAAGAAGTTTAAGTACATTATTACTACTACTGACATCTTTTTCAAATGGGAAGAGGTAATACCCCTCAAAGAAGATAGTTTTAAATGCATTGTTAGCTTCATCAAGTCTAACATCATTACTAGATTTGGTGTTCCCAATACCATATTGATGGAAAATGGAACCAATTTATATTCATCTGGGGTGAGGAAGTTGTATCAAGAATACAACATCAAATATAACCATTCATCTCAATATCATGCAGTGGCCAATGGCTAGATAGAAGCTTTCAACAAGACTTTGTCAAATATACTGAAAAAGATGGTGGATAAAGATAAGAAGTTATGGCCTGATAAAGTCTTTCATGCTTTATGGGCTTATCAGACCACCACCCGCACTACAATGTGGTCAACTCCATATTCATTGGTATATGGAACGGAAGCAGTCTTGCCGATTGAGGTTCAACTAACCTTGCTCAGAGTATCCATTTGTGATCAGTCATCTGCAGATGAACAATAACAAAAGCGGATGGATGAATTGGAACAGTTAGATGAGAAAAAATTGTGCACCCTGCACCACTTGGAAGTCTATCAGAATCGAATAGCACGAGATTTCAACAAAAAAGTTTGTCTTCATTCATTCGTTTAGGGAGAATTGGTATTAGTTCTCAAAACTCCAATGATACCAGGAAAGAAACCTCCCAAGATTGAGCCAAAATGGGAAGGACCTTATTCAATACATAAGGTCTACTCCAATGGAGGTTATTCTTTAATCTCAATGGATGGAGAACTCATCACTACTCCAACCAATGCTAGATTTCTGAAGAAATATTTTGTATGAACACAAAATACACCAAGGTTCCATGCATGCGACTTTAAACTATTGGCACTTACGTCCAATATGACGTTAAAATATGACGTACTAACTACATGACGTTAAACTGTACAGAAGTCCCTTATGTCCAGTAAGACGTTAAACTGCATAACCAAGGTTCCATGCATACGACTTTAAACTATTGGCACTTACGTCCAACATGACGTTAAAATGTGACATCCTAACTACATGATGTTAAACTATACAGAAGTCCCTTACGTCCAGCAAGACGTTAAACTGTATAACCAAGGGTCCATGCATACGACTTTAAACTACTGGCACTTACATCCAACATGACGTTAAACTGTGACGTCCTAACTACATGACGTTAAACTGTACAGAAGTCCCTTACATCCAGAAAGATGTTAAACTGCATAACCAACGGTCTATGCATACGACTTTAAACTATTGTCATTTCTCTCATCCAGCAAGATGTTAAACTACATCATCATATATGGTCCATGCATATGATCTTAAACTATTCGCACTTTCGTCCAACTTGACGTTAAAATGTGTCCCTTTCATCATCCTATACGACATTAAACTATACAACAATGGTCCATGCATATGACCTTAAACTATTCGCACCATCGTACAGCATGACACTAAACTATATCACCCCTTTTTCATCCAAAATGACGTTAAATTGTGAAAAAGTACCTAATACGTCCAACATGACGTTAAACTATGTCCTATTTTTTCCTTACTGCATGACATTAAACTGCACAGTCCCCTTTTTTTTCCAAAATGACATTAAACTGTATTGTCCCCATATTCCTAACTACATGATGCTAAACTGTATAGAAATCCCTTAATACGTCCTACATGACGTTAAACTGTATTTTTCCCCTGCTACATGACACTAAACTGTGCAGCACCAATAGTCCTAACTACAAGACTTTAAACTGCATAGTCCCTTCATATGTCCTACATGACATTAAATTTTGCATCATTAAGGTTGTTGCTACCTCTTGTTTCTCACACCGAGTATGACTCATGTGAGCTTAGAGAAAACTTCAACCATAACACCCTCTTTGGGCCACTAACCATGTGTAAGTCCCAACATCATTTTTTAGGTCTTTGTCTCCAAGAACAACTTGATCACTAATTCATTCTTAAATTTAACTACGAGGAATTTGATCCTTGCCTTCTAGGATGGGTATGTAGGCAGCCTCCTGAGGTTCATGCCCAAAACCAATGTCTTAACATTGGTTCACCTTTGTCCTTTCTACATGACGTTACAATGTACAGTACCTTTTGTCCTGAATGATAGTAAACTACAACATTCTTTGATACCCTCACCTGAGAGGAAATAATTATTTACATTGATATCCAATCATGTTATATTTCAAAGAGTATGTGCATACATGGTAATTCCTGAACCTTTTATCTTGGGTCAAACCATCATTGCACTAAAGTCCCCTTTCACCCTTCACATGTACGAACCAAATCTATAAAGAGGGTATTTATAGAACTATGTGGGCTTGATTCCCATCCTTATGGGATATGTAGGAATGTTCAAGAATCCCTCGAATCCAGCCCTAAGTCTTTGGGCCTAACCCCAAATTCCACTTTCAGTCCCCTGGCTGTAAAGTCCCTGTGAAAACACACACTGTGTATTTCTTATAATGGTTCGAGTTCTATGACCCTAAACTAAGATCTCTTACACTTTTGTCCCACACGATGTTAAACTGTATTTCAAGAACTACATATGGATTGATTCCCATCCTTATGGGATACGTAGTGAAGTCCAATATTTCAATTTAGGACCCAGCTACAACATGATTATGGTTAGCATTGATCTGTGTATCTCTTCATACATTAGATAATACCCATCTTTATGTGTCATAATCCTAACCTTAAATACTTTTTAGATCTTCATAACCCTTTTATTGACTTATAGTCACAAAAATGTCAAATTTATGAGAGTTCTTTTTCATGACTATGCAGCACGTACCCTTAGGCGGCCTTGCATAAATAGTTTACATAACATGCTTGTCAGCCAAAAGATGCTATTATTTGACTATGCAGCCAATGCCCTTAGGTGGCCCTGCATAATTCAACCCCCTAACGGGTTTGTTAAATAATGGTAACTTCATTCTTGGGAAGAAGACCTCTTTTGTCCTTATTTGTCTTATCAAAAATATGTAAGGATCCGCAGAAAATAGTCATCCTTAACATATTCTCCCCATGTTCTTTTTCATGATATGAAAGAATTAAAGTCTATGGTTTATATTTATCTTCCCTACGTTTGGGTCAAACCTTAATAGGAGTGACATTCATCCAGTTCATAGACAATATTTCTTGGAAATATCTTCTCCATATTAAAGTACCTCTCTCTATATATAAAACTCTATGCTTTGGAAAATTTGAATCTCTATAAACTTCCACTGGATTTTTAGCAGTAGAAAAATAAATTTCTGAGAGTTCTTTTCCCTGACTATGCAGCGCATGCCCTTATGAGGCCTTGCATAAACAGTCTACATAACAGACCTGTCAGCAAAAAGATACTATTATTTGACTATGCAGCAAATGCCCATAGGCGGCCCTGCATAATTCAACCCCCTAACGGGTTTTTTAAATAATGGTAACTTCATTCTTGGGAACTACTTTTTCTAATGCCTTTTAGCCCTTTTTTCATATCATTCCTCAGATTCAAAGTTTCTTAAGTCATGGTTTACATTTTTCCCCCATACTTGAACATGGTAATATGTTTTCAGATAAATTATCAAGGAATTGAGTAAATTTTAATCCATTATCCATTCGGTCAAAGCTATTTCGACCTTAAACATTATCCTTATTTTTTATGTCTGACATGCATGACTTTAAACTGCCAATAAACATAAAGACCCTCTATTTCTCTTTTTCCTCAGAGTCAAATCCTTTTTTCTCTCTAGATCAAACTCTGAGGGGGGACTTCTGTTGACGATCCCTTCCGTCACAAAGTCTAAAGGAATGTAAAGGGAAATACCTTGAACCCAAAGTGATTCATCCTTTGAAGAAACATAAAAAATTGAAAAAGTCATGAACCAAGATTCAAATGCACTTGGTTCGCGCAAGTTCCACTAAGGTCATGCAATTATACTTGCATGTCGCCCATTGGTCGCTCAGGTGACTTGCATACCTTCTTTGAAATTCGCCCAGGGTCTTCTCCAGCCTATAAATACCCCATGTGGGCCCCCCATTTCGAGGACAAAAAATTCCAGAAACTCATATTTGAGCTCCTGGAACCCTAGTCTCTTCTCAAAGCTTACGAACACTTCTAAGGTAATTTTTTACCTAGAACGGAAGATCTAAAGAGGGGGAGTAAGGCCTAAGTGTTGAAACTCATCAAAACTTGCATGCCTAGATGGCTATCCCTTAAAGGAAATGGCCACACTTGCTCACTGCCTTACCCCTTCCACATAACTTGCATGCCTCTCTTTTAGAAGTCACTAGGGGTAGTATTAAAGGCTTGATCCAAGTCTTTCCCAAGTTCTACCCTAAGGATTGACCGTCGCGCAAGTACCCATGTGTCGTGCAGGTATACCTGCGCGACTAGGACTTGCACGCCCACACAGTACTTGTGTGCCCACACAGTACTTGTGTGCCACCTTCTTTTTTGGTGCCCCTCCTGCGTATTTTACCTCTCTTATGCCTATCCACCTATCCTCTTCAAGATTAAGCCTTCAGAACTCTCTCTCCAAAGCCATTCATGGCATGATTTCCTTGTTGGATTCCTTATCTAAAAGGTATTCTGTGGAATATCTCTTAGAACCTGGTGATTTACATATATTTATGTCACTAAGGTCAGAGATTTCATTCATTCAACCTCATCTTTTAAGATGAGAGAATCCTTAACCTGGGCCTCCTTTTTAGGAGTAAGTCCCAGTCCAAGTCCCCTAACCTAGGTATCCTCCTTAGGAGTAATCTCCAGTCATAATTTCATAAATTTGGGCATCTTCCTCAGGAGTAATCCCCAACCTTAATTCCCTTAACCTGGGTTTCCTTTTCAGGAGTAAGCCCCAGTCCCAAATATGGGCATCCTCCTTATGAGTAAGCCCCAAGTCCATTAATTTTTCAAATCCCGTTCACCTGGGCCTCCTTCTCAAGAGTAATCCCCAGTCTTAATTTATCTTAATCAGTCTTAATTTACATTTGATATGGGCTTCCTTCTTAGGAGTAAAACCCATTCATAAGTCCCCTCCTAATTTGGGCATCTTCCTCAGGAGTATGCCCCAAGTTAGAGTATCTAAATCTCCATGAAGTACATATACCTTTATGGACATTGTTCCCGAGTTTCTTCCCTAAAGTAAATCATAATCTTCATCTATTTGGGCAATCATACATACATAAGCCCGATATGATTTCTTATGGTGGCACAAGTGTCTTGTTTTAACAATACCTCTTGTTTCTCACACTGAGCATGACTCGCGTGAGTTTAGAGTGTAAAAGTAATTATGACAACTTTCTTTGATCCATAAATCATACATAAACATCATACTCCCTTACTCGAACTACGTGGGTTATGATTCCTTTTCCATAACAAAGGATACGTAGGTAGCCCATCTGTTGGTACAATCCCAACTCTGAAATAATCCATGTCCTTCTGAATGACAATAAACTTCAAGTGCCCCCATTGAGTGGCTTTAAAACTAGTATGGCCATCACAATGACCAAGAGACTTTTATGTATTGAAGGATACCATTGGCTAAGAATCTCTAACAAATACAGATGATTATCTATCAATGAAGAACCTCAAATACATATAAAAGTCTATAAATCTCCTACATATCAATCATTGATTGTCAGATCTAAAGGAAAGATCATTTTATAATTGGTAATTTAATAAGGATTCACGAACATAACTTAAATCTATAAATAGAGTCCCATTATAGACAATAATTCCCCTCAAAAAGGTGTGATGAGTCCGAACTCCCATCCTCTCGACCAATGAAAATTCTTAATCCTCATCAGTCCACAACTAATGAGCGCCTACCTTTGGAAAGTAGGTCCAAATGGATATGGAATCATTGGATGTTTCCGGTTCTATGAACAAACCCGTTAGAAACCGATTGGAATGTTTGAACCTTCAATCAACGAGGTCATCCCCAATTCCAGAGGAAACACTATGGTAATTCAAGATATCCTTACTTATTTTCACCATTTTCCATTATTTTTAACTTAATATAACTAGTAAAATTCTCTAAGAAAATCAGATATCATTTCTCTTTTTGGTCGATAATCTTTTTATTTCAAAAAATACATGTTTTCAAATATGTTTGTAATTTTTTTTTAAAATTATCTTTAAATATAATTTTCATAGAAAAATAATTTTTAAAAAAAGTATGGCTTTCAAAGCCTACATTATTTTTTTCAATAATTTAAAGAGAAATTTTTTTCTAAAAAATCAATCTTTATTTTCAAATGAATTCTTTTTAAAATGTTTTCAATCTTCTTTTATAAGTTTTAAAGGGAAAATGTTTCAAAAAAAATTCAAGCTAATTTTATAAGTTTTTAAGGAAAAAATTTCTCAAAGTTTTTTAAGCTTCTTTTGTATGTTTTTTGGAAAAAGTTTTTCAAAATAATTTCACAACTTCCTTCTATGTTTTAAAAGTATTTTCAAAGAAAATGGTTTTACAAAGGTATTATGTTTTAGAAATAATTTATTAAAGAATAAATTATATTTTTCTCAAGAAATTTTATTAAAGGATCTTTCCAAATTAATTTCCATCTAAGATGACATCAGTTGGTGTAACTCATTCCTTTCTAAAAATGATCCAAAAGTTATATTCATATTATTTCTCTAAATAGTTTTTGTTTTGAAGCAATGATGTTTATAAAACCATTTTCCCTTTCATAGGTTATATTCTTATGAAACCGACTTATTTTCACAGGTTATGCTTTGATGAAACAAGTATTAAACCTACCTCTTTTCCCAAGGATGTGATAATATTACATATTTATGATACATATTTATTTTCTTGGGTTATGATATCATGAATGTTTATTATCTTGTGGAACACGTTTGTATGATTTCATTATTAGATCGATGGGACCTATATATCCCTCCAATTCATTGGGTAAAGATTATATCTCATAAGATAATTATGGAAATCAAGTCGATGGTCTCTATCCACTATTGGAATATGGGTAAACCCGATCAACTCTGGGAAGATGTGGAAACCTGATCCACTATGGGAAGATAGGGAACCACGATTTACTATGGGAATATAGGGATACCCTATCCACTATGGGAAGATGGGGAAACCCAGTCCCTTAAGGAGAAAGGACTATGAATGGGGATGATGGTGTGTCCCGCCCAGTAGTTTTGGTCCCCATGAAGTTCCCTAATAAGTTATATTAATTTATCTTTACTTATATGGAATAATATTACATGTTTATGTGTATTCCACAATTCTTATGTTAGGATTTCTTGGCTTATTCTCTTGTCTCCATTATGATTAATGTCTTAATAACTTATAATATTTATTCCATGATTCATGTTTATGATATTTGATATACAAGGAATGATCTTATAATGTTATTATCGTGTTATTATACCATTATTCTCATGTTTATTCTTATATATCTCCCTTATTTACCCTTAATGAGAATCTGAGCTCACCCATTTTATTGTTTCCTTCCTCATGTAATGAAGATATATTTCATGTATTATATGTTTAAGAAGGGTTATAGTCTTGGAGAAACTAGTGAAAGATAATGTATCGCATTCATGTACAAGTGTTTATGTTTCCATGTATCCAAAGGAACTAAACTTATACGGTCTTTGGGCGTCTATTTGTGTAACGTCTTAAGTATTCCACAGAAATGATAAAATTTATATATAGATTAATCTGGGGTCATTATAGTGACTATTCTTAAGAATAATAGGTGATACAACTATCCAGGAAATTATTTATGTGGTGGGGTCAAACATGAGGGTAGCTGATATTAGTTGTGGAAAAGTTCGGGGCACTAATTAACTAGTTTTATAAGGGTTTAGGGTCACTAAGAACTCAAATTTAATGAACATGGATCTTCTAAAAGGAGGAACCAAGTAAGGACCTATCATGTGGGTCTAAAAATGGTTTAGGGTATCTTGAAGGATGGATGGTTCATAAAGGTAAGGGATTCACAAAATAGTGTTTCACTGACTGTTGATAAATTCTTAGTTCCCCGGGGGAATGTTTCTTGAAGGATATGTATATTATGAAACCCTATGGAATGTGAAGGATTTATATCCATCATAAAGGGTGTAGTTTTTCATGACACCCCCCACTATTTGGAGGTTTCACCCTAAGTTACTAATGGTTTCATGTTCATGAAGGAAGTTTGAATTTAAGAATCAATCTCTCCTTCTACTCATGAAGGTCGACATTTCATGAATTCAAAGCTTATGGTAGAAGTTCAATGGTTACATCCACCTAAGAGATGGTTGGAGGGAGGTATTTATAGTAATTGAGGAGGTAAGAGGGTTCTTTTCATGAATGTCAATGAATGGGAGGTATGTTTTGTGGAAGATCGTGACCTATTTTAATAAACATACCTTGCCCGATGTTTACTGTCATTCAAGTGAGTTCCTTCATGGTGTTTGGAAATCTTTGTGATGAACCTTATGCTGAAGAAACTTTTGAACTTTTCAAATATCGTGCTATTGGTGTATTTTTAGGCCATTTGGGCTCATATTCACCTTGACATGTCTATTAATTCTTCAATATGACCCATATCAAGTTTTTCAGTGACAAACATCTTCTTAAGAAGCATGATTTTTCATCCCCTAAAGATAAAAAATGAGTATAGTTTCACACGTATGGATGTTATGGATAGATTTGAATACCATATTTATTCACTCATGATTTCTATATTGGTTTATCCCATGAATACTTAGAGTTATCTAACTTTAGGTTCATCACTAAGAAAACATGTGGTTCTAATCATTCATTCATTTGATTCAAGGAGAATTGAAAATCGCAAGTTGAAGTATAAGTTGTTTGATGACAAGTGAGATTATACCCCTGAAAATACCTTTTAATTTTTCTAAAATAAGCTAGATATGAAAATATTTTTATGCACAAATTTTGACATAGCGGTACTTGATTGTATTAAAAATAGAAACAAAGTAGGATATTGAAGATCCCATGCTTTATGATTGTATTTCTTTCAATAAGTATAAGTGTCTAGATGAATAATATTGTTTCAATATGTGTTGATAGTATTTTAAGTGTATAATTTTTGTAGAGGAGTTCAATTTTTAGGTTTTCATGAATAGAATTTTTTATGTTTAAATGTTTGGATAAAGTGATAAATTAAAATTAAAGCTTGGGGTTGAGTTGGAATTATACTAAAATCTTAACTATTAATATGTCTCAATATGTGTTGAAAGTTGTTGAAGAGTGGATGTTTCAGAGAGGAGTTTTATCCATATGTTTTCAAGAATATAAGATTTTATGTGTGAATTTTTATATGAAGTGATAAATTAAAATGATATGTTTGAATTTTATTTTTTAGTGTATTTCAAAATGAACATTAATGTGTTGGAAAATTAATTTGAAAGAAAACGAAAACATTATCCATCTCTTTGGTTGGCTCAACTGGACTAGTGACCCAGACACCAATGCAAGATGACTAAACTTAAATACATAATCAATCCATGGGTGGAAGGAGGAGTTCATATCACCTATGTGGGTCGACACATGTGTGAGGAGGGGATAGTGTGGTTAGCATCCATTGTGGGGACATGTACAGTGGATCATAAGAGAGAACCAGCTATAGTCAGATTTCACTAGTCTCCCAATGAAGTGAAAATGATAATAAATTGATAGAAATACTATGTGAATAATTAATTTTGGAATCTATTTAGTGCTAAATTTTCTACATATATAAAATTCATGTGCACACTACCTTAAATGATGATGTATGAAGTCATTTTCTACCCCATACTTGTAATAAAAGAGAAGATTTCATCTTGTCGGGTTCAATAATATTGTGAGTGACATTATAAAATAGAAGATCACATGTTTAATGTTAACATCCCAAAACATAAAAACACTAAATAATTTAATACCATGCTCATAGTGGTAGTGGAACAAAAAAATTCATTCAATGTCACACCATGAGAGCAATAAACAGAATGGGAGATAATTCATGTTTCATAATTTTAAAATATGGAAACTAGAGTTATGATACTATGATGAAAATTATAATAAGTTAATATCATTTGAAGCATATAAATTCAAGATTTATAAAATTTTATAAGTAATTTATCTCCTAAATATGGTTCATAGGACAAAGATGGAGATAACTCAAGGTTATGTTTAACCAGATGATGTGTGGAGTGAAATTCAAGGACACAAATATCACATATTAATGTGATATAAGCATTTTAAGTAGGTCCTGCAAAGGAAAAACTATTATGTATGAGATGTACACCAGTTAATAGATTAGATTTATAGATTATGGTTTCTATAAAGTGCCCTAAATATTTTCATCACATTTTGGTGTTCTAGGATTCACACTAAGAAAAACTAGACATTCCAAAATGGGTAGAGAATTCACACGAATCCGTAGTATTGAGTTATTCATTAATAGAGGGTAATCTATAAGAATTTATGATTTAGAACATGTCGTGTTTCACAATTAATGACTGTTTTGGGAGTGTCTATGATAAAATCACATGATGTAATGTCAGGAGAAGAAAATACTATTGTGAGACCTCTGAGTCTTCAAGAGTATACAAAGAAACTAGTGAAGACTTAAAAAGAATGAATATCCTCGGATTTAAATTGATATTATAGTAAATTAAATGGTGATATTTCAGGGATTTATGAATCACCAATACTTTTGGAGACTCAAAGTAATATATTCCAATATTAGAGAGTATAAATATTATATGTGGAATAAATAATAATTTTGTTTTACTCGAATACATTTTCTTCACTCTTCTCAAGAAAAAAATAAGAGATAGATCTAACTCATGTATTTTTACTATGTATTTTGTAGGTCAATGTAAAATAAAAAAGAGAGTCTAATACTGGTGTTTCTTTACCAAAATCAAAGAAGATGTGATTAGGAGAAATAGATACTTCAATATTAATCACACTAAGAATAAAGTTTCGTCTATCAAAGAATAGGTAAAGAATAATAATGAAGCTTCCTTATAATACTCATGTATTATAGAAGAAAAATAAAGTGTTTTATAAGGGTCTGATGCTACACCTATTGTGTATCTATTATCATTGAGACTCCTAAATATTGAGAAACACTATTATTTAATATCTTAGTGAGTCTAGGTAGAGAATAAGGAAAACCTACATTTATATGCATTGATCACTCTATGTTAGTTGAAGGGTTGTTCATAATTTTATAGAGGAGTCTTGAAGAACATGTGGTGCATGTCTAACTAATTCCATTGAAGGATTGATAGTTCTTTTATAAACAACACCATATATTTAGGAAGTTGATTGTTCCTACCTTTTGGGATTTGGATGATAGTAGTCCAAAAATAGTGTGTGACTTATAATTTCACGTGTAATCACTTTAAATTTAACTTGAATATAAAATTTTTTACTCAACGTGAGTCGGACATGGTTATGAGTATGCATTCACATCGAATCGATTCCTTCTAAATATTGTGAGCTATTAGTATTTGTCTATATTTATATTTCATGGTAAGGTGAGGTTGGAGAATGCATATATTGACTTTTTCCTCTTAATTTGGGTATATTTTTGAGTGTAATTGTTTTTAATTATATGAAAATAAAACTTAGTAAACTTTGGGCACACTAATTCACCCCCACCCCCCACTCAATGTCCTTGTACGATCTATCTAAGCTCAATATATTTGAATAGTATTTAATCTCAAAGTATTATATCATGTTATTCCATTTTTTCATGCTTATAAATATTTACAAATATATTAAATTGAATATCTAGACAAGATTAATCACATAGCCATTGATTTCCAACCCCCTCTTTTCTAGAACAAGTTATAAGCCTATAGGATAGTGGGAAATCTGACCTAAAGTCCCTCTACTAAGGGATAATTCACTCATGGGATTATCCAATACATCATAAATCTAGATATAAAATGTATAAAATATATTAACCAACTAAATTTAAGCTAATAACTTAACTACAAAAAATGGTAAAGGTAAATGAAAACTAAATAATATGTTGATGCACCTACCATGTAGTATAAGGTTTGATAGTTTATAAGAAGTGTTTCATCACATAAACCAAATCATGACCATATTCATAATATAAAAAATTTATAACTAAGAATAAATTAGAGAATAAACATTAAATAAATGAATATTTAACATATTTAAACAACAGATAATAATTTATGAACTGTTCATAAGTGAAATATAAGTATAAAAATTTAATAATTAATCTTTAATTATTAATAAAAATTACATAATTCTTGAATATTAACTCATTATATTCTCTTTAAAATATGAATATTTTAATATTATTGTTTAAATGACATTTTATTATATATATATATAATATTTCATGAACTTTAAACATTCTATAATCCCTTATTTATTATGTAAAAATTTTACATAAAAAATATATCATACACTTAATATTATTTAAATCATGGTCAAACAAATCATCAAAACATTTTTGATGAGGTTTAGATAATTTTTCAGTAAGGCTTATTTAATTTTAACATTTAAAATTAATTATTATACTCAATGCATTATTTTTATAAATATAAACACTTTATATTAAGTCTTATTTTCTATTTTATAAAAACTATAAATTATCGTTATAATTAAATAAACACTTTATTAAATACTTATGGCTAGCCATATAATTTTATAAAAGGTGTTTTAATATTATATTTTTATATTAAGGAAAAATTATTAATTCATGTTTCAAAAAAAATTATTTAATTAATTATAAACCAATTATAAATAATTAATTTATAAATAATTAGAAATTAATAAATTCCCCCTAATACCTTTTTTATTTTTCAAAAAAAATTATAATTTAATATAGAGAAAAATAAAAAAAATATTTCTAATCATATTCTATGATTTAGCTCAGTCGTACATTATGATATATTTGGATAACACTTATATATGTTATCACTCATAGTTTATGATTGATAACTGAAGAGGAAATAATGATATAGCAATGGGATGTATTAGTTATATCTGATGAATGATATGCCTATTGTTAACTGTGATATTTCATATTGTTTATTACGATATGTAGGGGTGTATTTTTTATTACTCAACACTATTTTTTCAACAATAGGTGTAGGGTGTCATTTTTATCAATTGGATGAATTCATAATCATTGTACTAAACAATTCCATGGGTTTCAATTATGTTATGGATTATGAAATTCTATATTGTATGCCATTTTATAAAACCTAATTAACAAATTTCCTATGATATTTTATGACTTAAAATACAACTTGTATTATGATTATAATTTTTCATTTTCTATGCATAATTTCATAAACATAAATACATGAGATGATTTGACACCACATACAAGATTCATAGGGGATTAAACATTGATTTTTAACATGTTTAATTGATTAAAATCCAATCATAAGATCACACATGAAATAAATATTAAATATTTGTAAAAACTGGAAATAAATAACTATAAACCATGTGTTCCTTTCCTCAAAGAGAATCAACATAAATATTATACTCTTAATTATGATAATAAATAACATATCATTGAATCGTCCCTCCATGGTGTATCTATGGGTTTTTCATGAATCATTCATCTTATGGATGGAACTCCCCTTCCAACAAATGTTTTCTAGAAAATCATGCATGGGGAAGGAAGAGGGGAGAGCGTCGAGCTATAGTGAGTCACAACCCAGCATCCACACACATCACCATATCCCACCACCACCTAGTAGGGGCTTTATGTATTCCCATAGGAAACTCCTTGATTGATCTAGGCATTAACTCATGAGTAATAATACATATGTTAATTATTCTACCTTAACATGTATCATATGCATGAATTTAATAAACTAATTTATGTTACAACTCTTACAACTCTTGAATGGGATCTTTTGTGTGTATTTAACCACTTAATTCATCATAACTAGTGGTTTTGTATCATATATAAAGCCTTATGATGTGAGAACCAATCATATAATACAATTTCATGGGATAAAGAAGATAATGACATGACATTAGATTCCATGCCACGTCATATGATTACTTCAATTTTACTATATGATACAACAATAATTTGTAGAATGGAAACTATTTCCATGCCTTAAGACTATCCCTCCGATCATTAAATACAATATACAATATATATATATGATGGGAAATAAATTTTTTATTTTTATTCTCATTCAATAGTAAATGGAATTGATAGTTTATAAATTGTTTATAAATAATTAAAAAGAATATTTTTTGGAATATTTATATCATTTATAAACTCATTATAAATTAATTATATTCCCAAAATATTCTTTTTTCATTATTTATTAAAAATTATAAATAATTAATTGAATTTATAATTAAATATAAAGAAAAATTATTTATTTATTCTAATCATATTCTATAATTTATAACAGTTTTAAGGTGTGACTGAAAGGGATGCCTATTAAAATAATAATCAATCATACTCTATGGTTAATAACTATATTCTTGAATATGGTATATTGTGCTTTGTTGGTCAGTCATGTTTTATGGCTGATACATGTAACGACCCAGATCTGAGCAACCACCTAAACAGTGCTAAATGGGTCGGGTGTTACTACCTTAGGCACACCACCCCAAATGACAAATACTGCCGACTAGCAGCGATGGTCTTATAGGTATAGTGGGGAGGCTATAGCCTCTCGGAGGATAATAATGGTACTGGTCCGAGTATAATAATAATGATGCATCAGAACAAATGACTTAGCAGACTCGAACCAGACTCGCATAGAGGAAGCACATTCAATATCAATAAATAGTGAAAGCAATAAATATAAACAACAGCAGTGGAAAGTAAACACAACAGCATGCTAATCACATGTAACTACCACTGAACAAAAAACATGCATCCAAAACAGGTCATACATGTATTTAAATATAAAAAGGCGCCAATGGATAACCAACTGTATCTATATAACAAATAAGCATGCTAATATAGGGAAGGAAACAAAACAAGATAAACTCCAGCTAGGCAAGACCTCAAGGTCCATACCATCTCCATGCAATAGCTAATGCAGCCCAACTCCTGAAGTTGGCCTCTTTCCTACACGTAAATCCATAAAGTCTGCACGTATCCTGAAGGGCCCATGAAGGGTGTGAGACAAATCTCAATAGCATACCACAAAACAGTGCATACCTAATATAAGTGTTCAAGCATGCATGCATTTATAAGGAAGACAATAAAGATTACGATGCACAAATAAATACAAACTCCACTGTTGCTCAGCGGACACCATGGAGTGTCACCTTCTTCGGCCAATGTCGGAATCTCTGTCGTGTAACTCAGCACCATGTGCCCCTTGACACCGCGTGTCTCAAGTACCGAACGCATGCCCAAGAATAGTAACCTGAATCCTTGTGCCTCCTGACACCTCGTTCCTTAAGTACCGATGTCCCGAAGGCACACACAACAATTAACCTAGAGGAACAACGATGCATGTCATCAAATAAATAACTGGAGGGACACCGATGTTTTCCCTCAAATAAATAGCTGGAGGGAGAGCGATACCTTCCCTAAAATAAATTAACCAAAGGGACGGTTATATCCTCCCTCAAATAAGTAACTGGAGGGACAGCGATACCTTCCCTCAAATCACGGCAAGCCTCACCCCCCAACCCGATAGCGTCAAAGCTATCCTCTGGAGGCTCCTCATCTCCCACATGGATTCCTACAGAAAGCACCCCCAACCAAAGTACCTAAACCGCATCAACGGGGGCCTCTACCTACATGAGTGGTCAAAACCACCTCATCACAGAGTATCTCTATATGAAAACTACTCAAAGTTTCGGGTGAGCGGTAATCACCCAAATAGTACCTAAGCCACCACACATCTGACACCTCGTGTCCCTGTGACCATGCCACTCGAGTCTGATGGCCTCGTCATCCCAGTAACTCAGACCATGTCCAACCTGACAGTCATTCTACCTCAAGCCGACGTCCATGACGCCCAATCCTGTGGTCAAAACCACCCAAAGTAACCCGGTCCATGCCCATCTTGTGATCAGCATCACTCAAAAATATCCGGGCCACACCCATCACAACCCGAAGGTTCCAACATATGAAATTCAACATTTACATATAAAAAACATTTAAAAAGAACACATAATAGGAAAAACCATCTAAATAGATGAATTTCACTAAGAAAGTGTTGTCCCATACCAGCACTAAAGTTTCTAAGGTCTCCAATAATTCATATCAAGGTTTAAATAACTAAACCTAATAGTTTAACCCAAAAAAAATTCAAGTGTCATCATTTTGGAAACCCCATCCAAAATTTCCCATGTGAGCAATGCCCTCTCACCCGGCCTTGCTCAATCAAGATAGGATAAAGGGCATACCCAAAGGTATCCCATAGGTCTAATAAGAAATTTAAATTAGTAGTAAAAGATAAATAAGGGTCTCTCTCAAAATACCCAAAAATGCGCTGAAAGTCGCGCTACCAAAATGACCACAAATACACAAAAAGAGGTATACACCACCTACCTTGTACTAGCACAATGTTACTCCTCCGATAACAGCCTCCAATTAGGTCTAAAACGTAGTAGATCTATAAAATAATCAAAACTACTCAAACCCCAAGAAATCATTCTAGAATATAAATCAATAAAAACAGATCAAGAGGAATCAAGGCCTTACTAAGGGGGTTCTAACACATCAAACAATGTTCGGAACGGGGTTCAGATGAAGATCCGGGAAGGATTTGAAGGTTTGGTTGTCTCTCCCTGTGTGAGCAATAAGAGGGAAGAAGAAAGATGGAGAAATGGGAAATCTCGAGTAGCCCACCAGAACATAAAAACCCTAACTGTAAGTTGCCGCATGATTACCCCGCACGGTTTGGAAAACCATGCGCAACTATGTGGTTACCACTGTCTCACCTAGTGACTTTTCACGGCTTTCCTGCACTGTTTGACAAAATGTGCGCTGCCCGTGCGGAGCCCATTGTCAAGGGTGTACTGTTTCCTAGGCTGTCCACCTAGTTTTTTCAGGTTGTGCGCTAACCGTGCACCCCTGTACGACTTCCACAACTTTAAAATTTTATCCCAGAATTGTCCAATTTCTCTAGTTTTCTCAGAAACGAGTCCAAAAAATTCAAAGAGGGTCGGGATTTTGACTCGTTCCAAAAAATAAGGTTCTTATAATCTCCCCCCCCCCCCTAACATAGCTCATCCCCGAGCTATCAAACGAAACCCAAAGATGGCACTGAACATACCACCCTGATCAAAGCAACATGGACTTCCCCGGTCGCAAGCTTCTGGCTAAATTCCTCAAGGGGCTCCCCACCTTAATAATCGCCTAACTCGGTCTCAACCCGACAAAACTCAGAACAAGAAAAGGTCCGCTTACCTGTTTTAAGACTCAAGGTTCTATCATGATGCATCGTCACCCATGCGCCTCATTGGTACCCCCATGCCGCTTCCGACATCCAACATATCCCGCACTGTATCGGTGTTCGCCTCCACGAGGTCCTATATCACATGTATGTTGAAAAAGAACATGGTGCCTAGAACCTCCTGTAACACGCATCCTCGATGCCCCGATGCCCATGGAACCTCAAGTAACCCGCATCCTCGATGCCTCGATGCCCAAGGAACCTCAATTAACCTGCATCCTCGATTCCCCTGATGCTACGCATCACACACACACACACACACACACACATATATATATATATATATATCACGCACTAGATATGGCACCAATCCCACTAACTAGCATCTAGTCAGTCCACAGAGATCATGTGCATCACGTGCACTCAAAATGGACATGCCTCTGCAGACCAATCCAGAAGAGAATTAGGAAATCACAGCCACACCTGTGGCGTACCTATAACCATCATCAGCTCACCAGCCTTCTTAGCCCATGGTAGCTCCACGGAGTGCACCTGGCCTGAAGCATAGTTTCATGATGCCTGACCTTCCTACGGTGCTGCTCCAGTCACCGACCATTGACCCATAAGCTAGATCCCGCTGTCTTTGTCATGTTCTCCCCATGCATTTGAACCTCGGCTACCCTCTCTTGGTACCGAACCTAAACCAACTCTAGATGCCACTGTCTATCATGGTCCCTATCTGCCAGCTATCTAAGAAGGCTTCCTACAGAACCTCTCTAGATGCCCGACCTGTCCACATGCTCGGCACTCCTTTGGAGGCCTATCGCACTGAGTCTGAACATGTCTTGGCTGTCCACACTGAAAGAAAACCACAGAAGAACTGCTGCGAGGTGGTCTAACTGAGTCCTTGTCCGGACTTCCCTATTGTAACTCATTCCATCCTTGCTTCCTACTATCTGAACCATCGCCTGAGGCTACCGCCCGACCTACCTGAGGCTTATCCCTCTGATTTCCCTCCGCTATGAGTGCCTGATTCATAACCTCTGAGAAAGAACCTATCTGGAAGATATTTACCTAGATTCGAATGGCATGTCGTAATCCATCCTTGAAGCACCTCACCCTAGCCGCATCATCACTTACCATACCAGGTGAAAATTGAGACAGCTCAGTGAAAGTAGTTGCATAGTCCATGACAGACATGTCTCCCTACTGAAGACTCAAGAACTCCTGAGCTCTCTCTTCCCTCAGTGTCTCTAGGTAAAAGTTCTTGAACAACCTTTCCTCGAAGTCCTTCCATGATAGTCCCTCATCCCTGTGAGCCTGAACCTACACATCCCACCAACACTTTGTTGGTCCTCACAGCATTTACGTCGCCAGCTTGACTGTCCACCCTGGACGCATCTCGAGCTGCTCAAAGATCATCTGCATGCTCTCTATCTAGTTCTCAGCCGCCTGTGGACCAACCTCACCCTGAAAAAGCGGCGGGTGATGCTACTGGAACTCCCACGTCAGATAATCAATAAATGGCTCTGTACATTGCGCACCTCTGTCGATCCCCTGTTGGACACATACCAGGCTAGCTCAAAGCTTCTCGTCGAGCAATGGTCTGAACGCTGCCAAACCCGGCTATTGTCCTGCCTACACTAGTTCCTGAACCTGATCATGTCCCTGAACCAGTACCTGCGGCTCCTGCTCTGCCTGCACCAGATCCTGAACCTGATCCTACACCTACGACACTATTTCATCTCCTTCCAGATGCTCCATCTGAGTCACCCAAAAAGGAACCCCCTGAATACCATAAATGGTTAGACAACCCATACATATATATAAAAATATATATTCAACGCAGATAAGAAATCCATAAAAGGAAGAAAAAAACTACCACCCTTACTCTCCCCCACTGCAACCATGCCCCACGTCATCCCGGCCTCATGGCCTCCTTACCCGCCCCTAACAGAGCCAAGTATCAAAAGTACCTCAGGCCATGCCCGTCCTGAAAACTAATGTTTCCTCAAACTAACTACCGAGTTTCCCAATCCTGTTTATCAAAATCACCTCAACCAATAGTACCTTCCTCCTCTTACAAGAGCCAGACTCAAATACCATGTCACATGAAATTCTAAAAAAATATAAATCATGGAATACACATTTCAACAACAATAAATTCTATCAGTAATTTCACCTATTCAAATTTCAGAGCATACAAAGCATGAAAATTGATTTTATTCACATGGAATTATCACTTCACAAAGCATACATGCAGTTATGAAATTGAAATACCCTAAAAATGTGCCTACCAAAAGCCAAGAAAACAAGAATTTCTATACCGGGACAAAGTGTAATTCTCCCTTACCACACTGGGTCAAGGGTCACATATCACAATCAGTGACATCACACACCAAGTGAGCCACCGAGGTGGAAATCATATAAACTGTGATTTGAGAAAAATTGAAACAGCAATTCCCACCCATGGAAACTTGATCCATCCCTCATACCTGGGGCTACAGGCACCCAAGAACAAGCTAGAAACCTAGTTCCAGTAACAACCTATCTCCAGTCTACCATATTCCAAATAGTAAAACCAACAGAAATAAAAAGAGTAGTCTCAAACTCATTAGTAGCCAGCAAAACACTGTTATTAAATCCCTGTCAAGAACTCCTCTGATACCGCTTTGTAATGACCTGGACCTGATCATCCACCCAAATAGTGCTAAATGGGTCAGGTGTTACTACCTTAGGCGCACCTCTCTGAATGCCAAAGGCTGCCGACTAGCAGCGAGGGTCTTATAGGCATAGTGGGGAGGCTATACCCTCTCGGAGGATAATTATGGTACTGGTCCAAGAATATTAATAAAGATGCAGCGGAACAAATAACTCAGCAGACTTGAACCAGACCCGTAGAGCGGAAGCACATTCAATATAGATAAATAGTGGAAGCAATAAATATAAACAACATCAGTGGAAGGTAAGCACAATAGCATGATGATCACTTGTAACTACCACTGAACAACAAACATGCATCCAAAATTGGTCAAACATGTATTTTTATATAAAAAGGAACCAATGGATAAACAACTGTAGCTACATAACAAATAAGCATGCTAATACAGGGAAATAAACAAAACAAGATAAACTTCATCTAGGCAAGACCTCAAGGTCCATACCATCTCTGATTAGCCACTAAATGAGGCTAATATTCATTGTTAATATACATAATATTCATGTTCTTTGTTATTCATAAACACCATTTTAGTGCATTTTACACTTTGAACATCATTTCACATTATGATTGTAATACCTTCTTAAAATGCACTATTATGTGGTACATTTTTGAACATCATTTAAAGTACCAAATGATTCATCTGATTATACATATTTTAATTTGATAATTTATCTACACTTCAATATGAACATGTTTCATTCAGGGATCAATGGAGAATTCATGGAGGATGATGGAGATATTTGGCAATGAAAGGAAGCAATTCTGGAGAAGGCAGATTGGACATCAGCCCACTGATGAGACTGTGGGGACCAACATACAGGCACAATTAATCCCTAATTTCGTGGGATGCTAAAAGACATTTATAGTAACAAATCACTCTTCAGGAGTTAATGCTGATTCGGCCTCCATGGTGGTAATTTAGGCAGCCCAAGTTAGAGATACAATTCTGTGCCAGATTCTGCGGCCCAGAAAAACATCCCACTAATTTGATCATATCTCGGAATACACAACTCCAAATGGGCCCATATTTTACAGGCGGTTAGAAGACATCTGGAGCTCCATTTATTTCTCTATGGCCCACTCTGATTCGGCCTTCTAGAATGTCTTCCAGACATGTCTGTTTGGTGGATGAAAACTGGATGCCACCTCGGGTCAAACGTGGAAAAGTCCAAATTCCACAATATTTCCACCACCTATAGCCTACCAAAATTAATTAAGATGCTTTGTACTGTTGGTGGATCGACCCAATGCTCCAAAAATGTCTATTTAAGGCAGTGGTGGTGAAGGATTTTAGAATCTTGGATGCTTTGTTCAATTGTAATGTTATGCTGCATTTTTGTTGCCTCAATTTTGTCTTTCACATGTAATTTGTTCGATTCACTTTAGTTTCTTAATAAAAGTTCTTCTTCTACTCTTATTATGTTGTTCTTAATATCACTTTGATACCGTTGGATCAAGGTGTGAATTTATTCACACCAACCCTTGTGAAATTATTCACACAACGGTGGAGTGATCATTTTATTTTTGTTGTTTTCTTTACTTCTCCATTTCTTCCCTCATGAGTCTACTTTCCACTTCCATTGAAACCATGGGATCAATGGAGGGCTATACCACTTATGGGTTGATCCAAGGGAGTAGAAAGGGGCTGGATTGGATGTTATTTATCACCTAATTAATGTATAATCACTTCTTTAATTGAGATTTGTATTTGATGATTTTTAAACTCCATCGTCCTTGTTGAATTTAAGGCCACACACTTCAAGTACTAATACGATCCTTTACCTTGAAGTGCTTGAAACATTGAACCTTCAAGTGTATAGGTGATTAGTATTAAAGGGTGTAGTCATTAAACCAGTAAGTGATGATGTTGTTTTATCTCCTTAAATGAACCCATCTCAAATTGAAGAATTTGAAATCATTAAAAAGAAAATACGTCCAATCCACCCTGAGTGATAACCTAGGATCAACTCATTCTTTTAATTTGAATTCACTTAAGTATCTTAGAGTTCACTTAAACCCATCTAAAATCAACCCAAAGTTGGCCACTTCATAGCCAAAAATTCATCCCTTAGGTTGTGTATCTTAGGTATCTTCTTAGGTATCTGTGGAATCGACAACCCAAGCTACACTACAAGGACCGTTCTACCCTTCTTCTCATGGGTAAATTTGGGCGTGAACCAAATTTTGGCGCCGTTGCCGGGGACCAAGTAAGTACCATAGATCCAAAAAAAAACCTTATTTCCTCACCTCCATTCTTCTACTCTCACCCAAGATCTCTTATCTTGTCCATTTCTCTCTTTTTTTTGGCGCATGTCCTCCTACACCCGTGATTTCTCAAACAGACTAGTTAGGGTGGAAAGTCCTAGGATAGGGGAGTCAAGTGCACCTAAGGGATTGTTTAAATCAGATTCAAATATTCTTGAAACCCCAAAGTCAGAACTTGAAACAAGTCCAATGGAGGGTCATCCACAAAATAAAATTGTAAACCCTGGGGGGAATCAAATGGGAAACCAAAACCAAGAAGCTCCAAACTTAGGGAATGTAGTTGATCAAACCATGAACGACTACCTCACTCCAGCTTGGACCAATGCCCCCTCATGCATTAGACACAATTCCATAGGAGACACCAACTACATATTCAAACCCCATGTCCTAAACCACCTTCCAACCTTTCATGGGATGGAGTCAGAAATGCCATACCTTCATGTCAAAGAGTTCAACGACATTGTTGTAACCATGTGTCCCCCACATCAACTAGAATCTGCTAAGATGAGGCTCTTTCCCTTTTCAATAAATTATCGAGCTAAAAATTGGCTAAACAACTTGAGACCTGCATCAATCCACTCTTGGGACCAACTGCAAAGAGAATTCCACAAAAAATACTTCCCTCATCACAAAACAATTGCACTTAAAAAGAGCATCCAATTTTTTTTTGAAAAAGAGGGAGAGTCATTTTATGAAACATGGGAGAGGTTCAAAGACACCCTAAACATGGTTCCACACCATGGGTTTTCCATACCTGAACAAGTGAGAATTTTCTATGAAGGGTTGGGTCCGGGTAATAAACAATTCATTGACATGATGTGTAATGGAACTTTTAAAAACAAGGCCCCAAATGATGCTTATGAGTATCTGGAAAGTCTGGCTGAACAAAACCAAACTTGGGGAACTTCACCTTATTCTGAAAAGCCACAAAGAACCACTGGAATTCATACACTTAGAGAATAGGAAATCCTTAGGGCTAAACTCGCAGCACTCTCTAGGAAGGTTGAAGAGATAGACCTTAGGAAAGTCCCTGAAATCCAAAATGTAGACCTTGTTTGCACAATTTGTGACAAACATGACCATAATACAGACAACTTCCCAACCATTCCATCCATCAAGGATGTTCTTCTAGGAGGACCCCCAGCGAAAGTCAATGCCCTAAACTTTTAAAAGCCCCAATACCAAAACACCTTCAATCCAAGGTACAATGACCACCCAGGCTTCCGATGGAAGGATAACCAACAACATAGCCAACCACAAGGACAAAATCATTACCCCCATCAGAACTACCAAACCCATAACCAGTTCCAAACCCAACCTATCCAATACCAACAGCCACCGGTCCATTTTCAACAAACCATCCCACCTCCAAAATATCCCCCTGGGATAAACCAACCTACTCAAGCACCAACCCAAACTGTTCCACAAAGCCTACTAGAACAACTGTGCAAACAAATGGAGAGGATGAACTCAGAAGTATCTTCCCTAAAACAAGAACTTCAAACCATCAAAACTGGAAAGGCACCCATGCCTACTCAGGCGGTGCCATCCTCAACTTCAAGGGGAGATTCAAGTTTTGCTCAAACAACTCATGAACAACTAAAGGCTGTGACTGTTTTAAGAAGTGGGAAATCAATTGAGAAACCTGAACAACTAATTTAGAACCCACCTGAAGATTCAAACTTGGATGAAAATTTAAATGAACCACAAGATCAAACTGAGGAAACTGATAACATTGTCAAAGAAACAACTCTTCAACAAACAACCCCACAACCTGCACCATTTCCCCAACGCTTGAGGGGGAAATCCAAGCCTGAACTGAGTGAAACGCTGAGGGAAATATTTTCACAAGTCAAGTTGAACATACCCCTTCTCGATGCCATCCAAACTATACATGCGTACACAAAGTACCTTAAGGACTTGTGCACTTTTAAAAGAAAATTTTCACATAAAAACCAAGTCCTTTTGGCTGCTAATGTGAGTACCACCATTCAAGGGACCATTCCTCCTAAGTTGAAAGACCCTGGTTGCCCTTACATCAATGTTGAACTAGGAGAAAGCAAAGTTGTCAAGGCCTTGTGTGACCTAGGTGCTAGTGTCAATCTCATCCCATATGCTGTGTACTGCAAGTTAGGCCTAGAATAACTCTAACCCACATCTGTCACACTTCAGCTTGCTGATCGTAGCATTAGGGTTCCAAAGGGGATTTTAAAGGACGTTCTGGTAAAGGTTGAAAACTTCATCTACCCTTCTGATTTCATTGTTCTTGACAACCATCCAAATTTAGGAAATAAGGAACAAACCCCAATCATCCTTGGTCGTCCTTTCCTTGCAATAATAAACTCTGTTATCCGAGTCCGAAATGGGAACATTACCATCACCTTTGGGAACATGAGTCTAGACTTGAACATCTATAATGCAAGATCACAAATAGGGGATGATGAGGACATTCATGAAGTAAACATGATAGGAAGCATTGATAATGAATCCATAGAACATCAAGGAATATTTGATGAATGTTTAAGTCAGAATGAGATTGATTTCCTTTGTTCATATGAATTAAGTTTATCTCCTTGGCTTGAATCATTTTAAAATTGCTCTTATGATGAAGTCTTAGGTCCAACAATCAGTGAAACCTTTCAAGAAACCAATTTCATAGAGACCCCTCTAAATTCCTTCCCTAAATCTGATCAATCCAATCTAGTAGCTGAAACTTCTACATGTGAGGAATCAATCCTATCTGAACCTCTAAAAAAAGAAATTGATCTTTATCCAATGTCCCAAACTTCTACTGAAATTCTGAACCAACCTGATCTTGAATTGAAGGAACTTCCTACTGCACTAAAGTATGCCTTCCTAAGAGAAAATCAAACACATCCTATTGTCATTTCTTCTTCTCCTGAATCCAATCATGAGAGGATGATTCTAGATGTCCTTAGGAAGCATAAGAAAGCCATTGGTTAGACCCTTTCTGATATTCCTGGGATTAGCCCACTTATCGGGACTCATAGGATTTTTCTCGAATCTGATTCAAAGCCATGTCGTCAACCTCAACGGCGACTCAATCCTAATATCATGGAGGTAGTAAGGAAAGAACTTATGAAATTGTTGAAAGCTGGTATCATATATCCCATAGCTGAGAGTGAATGGGTGAGCCCAATCCAAGTGGTTCCAAAAAAGGCTGGAATCACAGTGATAACCAATGAGGATGGAGAGATTCTTCCAACAAGGGTGAGTAGTGGTTGGAGGGTCTGCATTGACTATAGGAAACTAAACTCATTCACCAAGAAGGACCATTTCCCCTTACCATTCATTGACCAAGTCCTTGAGAGAGTGGAAGGTCATGCATTCTACTGTTTCTTAGATGGGTACTCGGGGTACAATCAAATTGAGGTCTCCCTAGAGGATCAAGGGAAGACTACATTCACATGTCCTTTCGGTACCTTTGCCTTCAAACGCATTCCCTTCGGGTTATGCAATGCCCCTGGAACCTTCCAGCGGTGCATGATGGGAATCTTCTCAGACATGGTAGGGGATTTTCTTGAGGTATTCATGGATGACTTCTCTGTGTTTGGGGATACTTTTGAGGGATGTCTGCAGAATGTGGAGAGAGTCTTGTCAAGATGTGAAGAAAAAAATCTGGTCCTAAACTGGGAAAAATGCCATTTCATGGTTAAAGAGGGACTTTTTCTAGTCCATCTGGTCTCGAGTAGGGGGATTGAAGTTGATAAAGCAAAGGTTGACATCATTCGTCACCTTCCATCACCCAAAAATTTCAAGGAAGTGAGGTCTTTCTTAGGACATGCTGGTTTCTATAGAAGATTCATCAAGGACTTTAGTTCAATATCCCGTCCCCTTTGTGCTCTCTTAGTAAAGGATGCTCCATTTGTTTGGACAGAAAGCTGTGAGGGTTCATTCTCAACCCTCAAATCCTCTCTCACCTCTCCTCCCATTATGAAATCTCCAAATTGGAACCTTCCTTTTGAACTTATGTGTGATGCCAGTGACTTTGCTGTTGGAGCTGTGTTAGGACAACGTTGTGATAAAACTCCTTATGTCATTTCTTATGCAAGAAAATCCTTAAATGATGCCCAAATCAACTACACCACCACTGAAAAGGAGTTACTTGCTATTGTGTTTTCCTTAGAGAAGTTTAGGTCCTACCTCTTAGGATCACCCATCACTGTGTTCACTGACCATTCTGCACTAAAATACCTCTTCCAAAAACAAGATGCTATGGCTAGACTGATTAGGTGGGTCCTTCTCTTACAAGAATTTGACCTCACAATCAAGGATAAAAAGGGAGTTGAAAATTTTGTAGCTGATCACCTCTCTAGGATGGAATTCAAAGACAACTCAAATCACCTTTCTATGTCTGATTCGTTTCCTGATGAACACCTATACTTTGTGAGTGACTGCCCTTGGTATGCTGACATAGCAATTTTCTTAGTGACATGAGTCATTCCAAAATTCTTAGGGACTCAAGCTCGAAGGAAATTCCTTTATGATGTAAGACACTATGTGTTTGATGATCCATACCACTATAAGTTCTGCCCTGACCAAGTCATTAGGTGGTGTGTTCCAGAATCTGAATAAGAGTCTATCCTTAAATTCTGTCACAGTGAGGCATGTGGAGGTCACTTTTCCTCTAAGAAAACATCTTCTAAGATTCTTCAATGTGGTCTTTTCTGGCCCACCCTCTGAAGGGACTCCTACACATTTTGTCAAAGTTGTCCTAGGTGTCAACAAGTAGGGTCCATCACAAAAAGGAATCAAATGCCACTCACTCCCATCTTAGTGGTTGAAATATTTGACTGTTGGGGAATTGATTTCATGGGTCCCTTCCCAAACTCTCGAGGATACCTCTACATACTCTTAGCTGTTGATTATGTCTCAAAATGGGTTGAGGCCATTCCCACTAAGTCCAATGATCATCAAGTTGTGATTCGATTTCTAAAAGAGAACATATTTTCAAGATTTGGAATTCCTAGGGCTATAATCAGTGATCGAGGAACCCATTTCTGCAACCGCCCATTCGCTTCACTCATGTCTAAGTATGGTATTTCTCATAAAGTTTCCACTGCATACCATCCTCAAACCAATGGTCAAGCTGAGTTAGCGAATAGGGAGATTAAGCAAATTCTTGAAAAAACTGTCAACCCCTCCAGGAAAGTTTGGTCTGAGAAACTCTTAGATGCTCTTTGGGCCTATAGAACTGCATATAAAACCATTTTAGGAATGTCCCCATATAGGTTGGTTTATGGTAAAGCATGCCATTTGCCAGTGGAGATTGAACATAAGGCCTTTTGGGAAATTAAGAAAATGGATTATGATCTCTCATTGGCCGGAACAAAAAGGAAATTAGATCTCAATGAACTGGAGGAACTAAGGATGGAGGCTTATGAAAATTCAAGGATCAATAAAGATAGAGTTCAAGCCTACCAATATAGGAATATCAAGGTCAAACATTTTGAACCGGGAAAACTTGTGCTCTTGTATAGTTCAAAACTTCATTTACATCCGGGAAAGTTAAGGTCTAGATGGTCAGGTTCTTTCATAGTGCATCATTTATTCCCCCATGGGGCAGTAGAGATTCAAGATCCCACAAGTGGTCACATTTTCAAGGTCAATTGTCAAAGGTTAAAAACATTCATTGAATCATTCAATAAACAGGAAATAGATGTTGAGTTAATTGATCCAATCTATGAACCAGGAAAAAATTGATAAATTTGGGATCTATGTCGGGCTAACGACGTTAAACAAAGCGCTTCACGGGAGGCAACCCGTGGTTTTTATGTTTCTAATCTTTCTGAATCATCTTTATTTTTCAAATAAGATTACTTAATAATTTTTATATTTAAAAATAACAAAATAGACATTTTACCTGTTCTTCTATTATGAGTATGGATGGGTACAAAAGAGGAGCACCATATTCATCAGTGTCACGTGGTGTGATCCTTGAGTAATACCTTACCCAGAAATTTAAAAAAGAAGACAATGTATCATCCGTTTATTTTGTTTTTATTATTCAATAGGTTAAGAAAAAAAATAAAAATATAATTATACAAAAAAAAAATTCCACGCCATAGGCTGTGGGGCAAACCCCTTCACAACCGGCGAAGCCGCGGGGACTCGAACCCGGGACCGAAGGGAGACAGGGGCGCGCGCTTACCACTGACCTGCGGCTTCTTGTGCTACCTTATTCTATAATTTTTATATATATTCTTATATTTTACTTCCTTTATTATATATATATATATATATATATATATATATATTGTTTGTTTTTGTTTGTTTTGTTTGTTTTGTTTGTTTTGTTTTTTCCTTTTTCCACTAGGGAACTTTGCAAGCGACATGGATATCAAAGGAATAAATTCGAGCGGCAAGAAATTCAAACTTCAACCACCAGGTGACTTCATTCCATAATCCTCATTTTCAATTTCCTTTTTAAATTTTTATTCCCTGCCTCTACTCCTAATTTTTCATTTCTTCAAACACTGGGGACATTGTTGTTTTAAGTTGGGGGGGAGATAAAATAAAAAAATGCTTTTGTGTCAAAAACAAAAATTGAATGATTTGAAAAAAAAAGTAAATGGAAGGAAAAATTCCTTTAACTTTGAACATGGTAATACACATTGAACACTTTGAAACTGAATATCAAATAATTTAGCATGCCCTGATTCTGATTTTAATCCTTTTATAATTTCATGAGCATAGATTTTGGAAAGTGTGGCTGTCCAATGTGATATTTCATCGTTTATATTTTCATCCAAATAAAAAAAATGCCACAATGCACGTCCTCTAGACTGTGGGGTACTAATTTAAATTTTTGGGGTCCCATAATAAATAGAATAGGATGGTTTTATTTTCATGAATAATATGAGTATTCAAAAAAAAATAAAAAATAAAAAATAAAAAATAAAAATAAAAATTTGCGTGTAGAGCAATGGATTGATAAAATGCGAGGCTTTAGGCACTTTGGGATCGTGACTCCAGAGTTTTATAGCCCTTAGTTTTTCAATCTATCTCTATTTATGGTAATATGACTTTGTTTTTGATTAAGTTAACTCAAGACGATGCTCGAGTATGTGGGTTTCACTTGGTGCCCTAAGGCCTTTGAGTCTGGGAGTTATCGGAAGAGTCTTGCTACATGGGTTAATTTGATTAATTGCAATCTCAATTACTATAGCAATATTGAAAAAAAAAATCAAAAAAAAAGAGGGATGAAGAATACTCATATTATGATTAAATGTGATTCCACCTAGCGCTTCCATGATTTTCCCCTTGAATGAAAATGAACCCCCATATCTATTGTGATTCACAACACATCATTACACCTAATTGAGTTGGATGAAGAATGATGATGGATTTGATCAAAGGAATGAGCTTGGGATTGGGATCTTCTTATGAAACTATCTCGTATTAAAATATTTTGATGGGTTTCATGATTATTTGGTATAAGGTTTTTTGGTGATCATTGTGTATTAAAATGTTTTTGGAAAACAGAATTCGAATTTCATATTGTTGAGATGTATTTTGCTCGGGACTAGCAAAAATCAAGTTTGGGGGTGTGATTATCCACTAAATGAGTCTAATATTCATTTTTAATATACATAATATTCATGTTCTTTGTTATTCATAAACACCATTTTAATGAATTTTACACTTTGAACATCATTTCACATTATGATTGTAATACCTTCTTAAAATGCACTATTATGTGGTACATTTTTGAACATCATTTAAAGTACCAAATGATTCATCTGATTATAAATATTTTAATTTGATAATTTATCTACACTCCAATATGAACATGTTTCATTCAGGGATCAATAGAGAATTCATGGAGGATGTGGAGATATTTGGCAATGAAAGGAAGCAATTCTGGAGAAGGAATATTGGACATCAGCCCACTGATGAGACTGTGGGGCCCAACATACAGTCCCAATTAATCTCAAATTTCGTGGGATGCTCGAAGACATGTATAGGAAAAAATCACTCTTCAGGAGTTAATGCTGATTCGGCCTCCATGGTGGTCATTTAGGCGGCCCAAGTTAGAGATACAATTTTGGGCCAGATTCTGCGGCCCAGAAAAACAGCCCACTAATTTGATCATATCTCGGAATACAAAACTCCAAATGGGCCCATATTTTACAGGAGGTTATAAGAATTCCGGAGATCCATTTTCTTCTTCTATGGAACACTCTGATTCGGCCTTCTAGAAGGACTTCCAGACGCGTCTGTTCGGTGGATGAAAACTGGCTGCCAGTTCGGGTCAAACGTGGAAAAGTCCAAATTCCACAAGATTTCCACCACCTATAGCCTACCAAAATTAATTAAGATGCTTTGTACTGTTGGTGGCTCGACCCAAGGCTCCAAAAATTCCTATTTAAGGCAGTGGTGGTGAAGGATTTTAGAATCTTGGATGCTTTGTTCAATTGTAATGTTATGCTGGATTTTTGTTGCCTCAATTTTATCTTTCACATGTAAGTTGTTCAATTCACTTTAGTTTCTTAATAAAAGTTCTTCTTATACTCTTATTCTGTTGTTCTTAATATCACTTTTATACCATTGGATCAAGGTGTGAATTTATTCACACCAACCCTTGTGAAATTATTCACACAACGGTGGAGTGATCATTTTATTTTTGTTGTTTTCTTTACTTCTCCATTTCTTCCCTCATGAGTCTACTTTCCGCTTCCATTGAAACCATGGGATCAATGGAGGGCTAACCCACTTATGTGTTGATCCAAGGGAGTAGCAAGGGGCTGTATTGGATGTTATTTATCACCTAATTAATGTATAATCACTTCTTTAATTGGAATTTTTATTTGATGATTTTTAAACTCCATCGTCCTTGTTGAATTTAAGGCCACACACTTCAAGTACTAATACGATCCTTTACCTTGAAGTGCTTGAAACACTGAAACTTCAAGTGTATAGGTGATTAGTATTAAAGGGTGTAGGCATTAAACCAGTAAGTGATGATGTTGTTTTATCTCCTTAAATGAACCCATCTCAAATTGAAGAATTTGAAATCATTAAAAAGAAAATACGTCCAATCCACCCCGAGTGATAACCTAGGATCAACTCATTCTTTTAATTTGAATTCACTTAAGTATCTTAGAGTTCACTTAAACCCATCTAAAATCAACCCAAAGTTGGCCACTTCATAGCCAAAAATCCATCCCTTAGGTTGTGTATCTTAGGTATCTTCTTAGGTCTCTGTGGAATCGACAACCCAAGCTACACTACAAGGACCGTTCTACCCTTCTTCTCTTGGGTAAATTTGGGCGTGAACCAATCTCCAGGAAACAGCTAATGCAGCCTAGCTCCTGAAGTCGGCCTCTTTTCTGCACGTAAATCCATAAAGTCGGCACGCGTCTTGAAGGGCCCGTGCATGGTGTGAGAAAAATCTCAGTAGGATACCATGAAATGATGTGTACTTAATATAAGTGTTTATGCAGTCATGAATTTATAAAGAAGATAGTAAATTGTATGATGCAAAAATAAACACAAACTCCACTGGTGCTTAGTGTCCACCATGGAGTGTCACCTACTTCGGCCAAAGCTGGAATCTCTGTCCTGTAACTCGGCACCATGTTACCCCTGATACCGTGTGTCTCAAGTACCGATGTCCCGAAGGCACACCCAAGAATAGTAACCCACCACCTTGTGCCTCTTGACACCCCGTGCCTCAAGTACCGACGTTCCGAAGGCATGCCCAAGAAGTTACCCGGATGAACAGTGATGCTTGTCCTCAAATAAATAACCGGAGAGACAGTGATGTCTGCCCTCAAATAAATAGCCGGAGGGACAGTGATAACTGCCCTAAAATAAAGTAACCAGAGGGATGGAGATATCCTCCCTCAAATAAGTAACCAGAGGGAAAACGATACCTGCCCTCAAATCACGGAAAGCCTCAGCCCCCAACCCAATAGCCTCAAAGTTATCCATTAGAGTCTCCTCACCTCCCCCATGGCTTCCTATGGAAATAACCCCCAACCAAAGTACCTAAACCACATCTAAGGGGGCCTCTACCCACATGAGTGGTCAAAACCACTTCATCAATGAGTATCTCTATGTGCACACTACTCAAAGTTATGGGTGAGAGGTAATCACAAAAATAGTACCTAAGCCACCGCACATCTGACACCTCGTGTCCCTATGACCATGCCACTTGAGTCTGATGGCCTCACCATCCTAGTAACTCAGGCCATGCCCAACCTGACAGTCATCCTGCCTCAAGCCGACGTCCATGACGCCCAATCCCGTGGTCAAAACCACCCAAAGTAACCCGGGCCATGCCCATACTGTGATCAGCATCACTCAAAAATATCTGGTCCACACCCATCACAACCCGAAGGTTCCAGCATATGAAATTCAACATTTACATATAAAACACATTTAAACAGGACACATAACAGGAAAAACCACCAAAACAGATGAATTGCACTAATAAAGTGTTGTCCCATACCAGCACTAAAGTTTCTAAGGTCTCCAACAATTCATATCAAGGTTTAAATAACTAAACCTAATATTTTAACCCAAAACAATTCAATTATTATCATTTTGGCAACCCTGGTCAAAATGCCCCATGTGAGCAATGACCACTCGCCTAACCCTGCTCAATCAAAACCAGACAAAGGGCATACCCAAAGGTATCCCATAGGTCTAATAAGAAATTTAAATAAGAAGTAGCAGATAAATTAGGGTCTCTCTCAAAATACACGAAAATACGCTGAAGGCCGCACTACCCCAATGACAAAAAAACAGAAAATGAGGTATGAACCACCTACCTAATACAAGTATGATGTTACTCATCCTATAACAGCCTCCAATTAGGTCTAAACGTGGTAGATCTACAAAATAATGAAAACATCTCAAACCCCAAAAACTCATTCTAGAATAGAAATCAAGAAAAACGTCTCAAGAGGAATCAATGAATTACCGAGGGGGTTCTAACGCATCAAACGATGTTCGAAGCGGGGTTCAGAAGAAGATCCGGGAAGGATTTGAAGGTATGGTTGGATCTCCCTCGTGAGCCACAAGAGGGAGGAAGAAAGATGGAGAAATGGGAAATCCCGAGTAGCCCGGAACTTAAAAACCCTAACTTTAAGTGGCCGCATGGTTACCAAGAATGGTTTGGAAAACCGTTCACCAACTGAGCAGATTCCACTGTATCACCCAGGTACTTCGCACGGTTTGCTCACACGGTTTGACAAACAGTACACCGCCCATGTGAAGCCCACTGTCAAGGGTGCACGGTTTCCTGGGATGGCCGCACAGTTTTTTCATATCATGCGCCAACTTTTTTCCCCTGTATGACCTTCACAACTTTAAAAGTTTATCCCAGAGTTGTCCAATTTCTCAGGTTTTCTCAGAAACGACTAAAAAAAATTCAAACAGGGTCAGGATTTTGACCCATTCTAAAAACTCGAGTTATTACAATACACATATCTTCAGTTTCATTGTGACATATCATTTACTATGATACACATGAATGTCATACTTACGACTATACACATAGTTTTTTCAAATCCATCATAGGAATCATATTTTATGATACCATGTAGTCGTATGCTACAGCCAGTAAAAAAACCACAAGCTTCAATTTTATCATGGATTATCATATCCAATATCATACTCCATGATATAAAACCCATTGAACAAATTTTCTTATATATTTTATGAATTAAAATATGACATATATTATGATTATAATTTCGTTATATTTTCTCATGATTTCATAAATATAAATAAATGGGTGGATCTGATACCACTGAAGGGGTTCTAAGGTGTATATTAACAAGTAAAAAAGTGATTGGATCCCATCATATGATCACACATGTATTGAAATTTGAAAAACATGAAAACTATAAATGATAAAATTATAAAAAACATGTACATTTCTCTATTGAGAAATTACAATATCTAGAATCACCACCACATGGGTTTGAGAGAATCAGTTGGTGTGGAAGATGAAAGACTCCCACCTCCATCAGTATCTGTGGGATTACTCGATCACACATAATATGTGTGGATCTCCTCTTTATTTAATTATCTACTTGAACCTTAGTGTGCTATGGAATAAGAAGAGTGATCATCAGTATCTAGGAAACAAGGCCTATCTTTAAGTGAGAATCATATACAACTACCATCCCACACCATCTGAATTTATAAAATAATGAGGATGGTCCTTGGGGATGCAAGTATTAACACATGTGTTAAAATATATTAGTTAATTATTTTACTAGTTATTGTAAGGTATACATTAATTAAATTTTATCCCCATGTTATATCTCATGTAATGGGTCCTTAATGATAGCATATGTGAAATTTTTATATTCAGTCACTCATGCCTTTCAAGACAGCTGTATTTCATGCCCTGAATCTTATTTTATGCATAGGTATCAATTGTAATTTTACTTTAAAATTACATAGATTTAATAAATTTAGTGTAATGGTTTGGTTAAAACGTTCATTATGATTACCCACTCTATCATCAAATATGACAGAATAGGAAAGGTGATACGATATGACTATATTGTAAAAAACAATATGCCTAAACCAAATTATATAATATGTGATTTTGTTTTTATTTGTCAAACCATATAGACTATTCGTATCATAACATAAATTACATCATATGAAATAGGATTTTAGGAATATCTCCTTCATTTATGGTGTGTTGTAAGATGTTGATCTTTGAATTTAGGCTAGTTAGCCTAATGACACTTAGAAAGAATCTTGGTGGGTCACACAGTAAGTTTATAAAGAACATTAGTTAAAATATATTTTAATTTAATATTAGAATAAATATTATTCTCTATTTATATAGAATAGTATTTATTTGAGTTATGTTGGTCAAATAAATAATTATTGTATAAAAAATATAGAATAATTTATTTATTTAAATAAATAGTTATTATTCAATGTTTGATAAATTCCAAGAAGTATTGATAAAGAGAGTTAAAGGGCCCAAAAATTATACATTTAATATCATTTATTTAAATAAATTATATTGAATTTTTTTAGTTTTGTACACATCAAATAAGTACTAATAATAATAATAATATTATTATTATTATTATTATTATTCAATGTGGGGTTTTACTTAGAATTAATAGATTGGTTAAGGGATTTATGAAATAACTAATTCTCTAACCTATGTTTATAAATCATGTTGTATCATTTAATAGAGTAATAAATGAATGATTTATAGTACACAATAGCTCCCCCTAGGGAATTATCTCAATATTATAGAGAACTTTCTCGAGAATTCTCTCAAGAATAGAGAGAATAATTCCTCCTCCTCCCTCTTAAGTCCCTGAGAGAACTATATTAATTCTTTCTAGTCTGGAAGGAATTCTAGTTGTGATCGACAAGAATGATGCAAGATGATCAATCTTTGATGATAACACAAAAATATCAATCCATGAAATTCCATGGTTCATGGAACACATGTGGATACTATTAAAGGAATTCTACACTTCAATACTTTATTATAATGATTATATTATAAGAGTGATCAACTGATTCAACAATGAAGAAGTAATTCCAATACAAGATAAAATTATACTTATAAATTAATTATAAATTTAATGTGAAAGATTATATCTTAAGGATTATAGGGTTTCTATTTGTCTATTTCTGGGGAGAAATCTAATGAAAATAACAAAAACCCATTGTTGGGCATGCACCTTACCTCTCTAGCTATGCCCCATAAACTTCAAGTTGTATCAGATCTAGACTATATATCAATTAATAATTTTTTATTTCATCATTTTTAATTTATACATTTGTTTTTAGATTTAAATTTCAAGTATTATTTGTTATTATATTCAATAGTTAATATATTTTTTTTGTTCATTTCTTATGATAAAGAATAGTATGAGAACAAATGAAGGTTAACCAGAGATATCATAGGGAGGATCCAATGATTCTGGATGGATGACATACTTAGAAATGTGTGACTGAAATGTTCATGTCATGTAATTTTTTCTGCCACAATAGGACACATTCTTGTTAGTCATGGATCATAATGATGGAGATTAGTATGTAGCATAATTACATGTTGTGTATTGATTTCCTAGATGGAATGGGGCTTTATGGGTTAAACAATGTTTACTTGTTGTATATTCCATATAACCCCACATGGTTTATTATTACTGGAATTGTAGAAACCATATGGTCAATGGAGACAAAATTTATTAATTTCATTCCATATATTGACTGAAAACGGAGAAGCATAAGCCATATGTCACTACATAGCCCAAAGTTGGTGTACACACTATATAATAGATAAATGTCCAAATGGAATACATGTCAAGTCCCTCAACATGTGATGCAGATGATCATAGAAAAGATTACAAAAATTATAGAAGTTTTTCCATCTTGTGTAACTTGTACCCATTCAGTTGGTGTACACTTCAAGCCAGGGTGTACATAGTGTGAAATTATTACATGGAATAAAAAATCATTATAACATTATTTATAAAATTAAAATGCTTAAATTACCTAATCTAGATGTGATTTTTATAACTACAAGAAGTATATTGTCATCGTACATGTTCTTTACTTCATAGGCATTAACAGTGGTACATGCTGCCTATATTAATGGTGTGTTCTGTAGTCATTACTGTTATATAGACTATGAATCTTGACTGATATAACTACTCTTCATGTGTTATCATCACAAATTGTGTGTGATATATGTTATGTAAGTATATGGTACATGACTGGGACCATACAAAGAATGTTAACATACTATTTGAGTGATAGTAAACACTGTGTAGAAGGATATATATTGTGTTTCCTCCAATGCATGCCCTGTTAAATTACCTATAGAATTTAATACTAAAATCTAGAGTATAAGTTGGTTCCCTTTTCAGTTCACATCGTTTTTGTATTATTTTTAAATTAAATTAATCTAAATTACTTAATTTATTTAAAATTATAGAATATGGGAATCTGTAAGACTATTTAGATTGAAAATTTAAGATTAATTAATGAATTAATTAGGAATATAATTAATTTATTAATTCATGTGATTTATCTTAATAAAGAATGTATAAAAATAAATGATATATAGTTTTTATAAATTTATAGTAATTGAATTCATGGATGATCATGAGATTTTCCAAAAAATGTATTTGTTGGGTTTTTATTTTATTTAATATTTATTGCAATGGTTTTTAATATGATAAAATTTTTATTAAATTAAATATGATGGCCTATGATTCATCCCTTGCAATTTTATTTTATAAGACTTGTCTGTATATGAATTTTTTTGTGTAACACCATACCCCTAGTTCCCCTAACCTCTTTGTGATTAGAAATATGTAAAGGATGGAGTCCCAAAAAGAGGTGGTAGTTCATAACCCAAGATTAGGTGAATCAAACCAAGTAGATGAACTAGATCTATAATGGAATGTTGTAACATGAACCAATATTGGTTTAAAAATTTATTACCAAGGGTAAAGGGTTAGTTTATCATCCATTCAATAAACTAACCATTAGAAAATATATTAATCATGCCACACATATTTTTTATTTTTATTTTTTTTCTAGTATATGGTTATTCATTTATGTTTATTAGAAGCCTAATTGCAACCATTTAAAATAAAAAATTAACAAGCATGTAATATGGAATAAAATAAATGAAATTTTCATAAATTGTTTTATCATAATTTTGTTAATTATTTATATAAAATAAATATAATTTTAAAAACAATCTAAAAGGATAAAATAAATAATATTTATTCATAAGATAAAAATCCATCAAAGTAAATAGTATATCATTATAACCTTACATTGCTTGAGCTAAAATGAAACCATAGTTCAAAAAACAAATTTGTCCTCTATCTATGTAATTTTAGATATCAAAGAGTTTTAAAAAAATTGAGTTCAATTAACCTATTTTATATCAAGGGTTAATAAATTCTATGTGACTTGGGTGAAACTAGGAGGCATGTGTTAAGGAAATAAAAATCTCATATTTCAGGACTTTGGAGTCCACTCAATAGATCAAGGAACTTTGAGGTAATTAATTGGAAATAACAATTACCTAAATATATTTGAATATCTGTTTAGGCCCTTATATAGGTTATAAGAAGGTAAATATGGATCATTTTTACTAGAACATCCATGTGATAATATATTCTAAATTAAATGGTGAGGATTATAGGGGATTGATAAAATATTGGTAGAATAATGAATAAAATATTATACATAACATTTTAGTAATCAAGATAAATTAATAAAACATAATTTGACTGTGTTTTTTAAATGGAAAGTGATATGAATTAAACATTATCACTATGATAGATATTAGAGAAATATAATCTCTAAACTAGTGGTAACTTTAAGGAATGGTACAGGAACTTTCATATCATACTATGGTAAGAGAATAATCCTTAAGTGATGAAGCCCCTTATTCCTGATGCACCTTATAAATATATAAGTGAGGAAGATAACTCTATATACCAAAAACACTTGGATGATGAAATAGATATTTAGTGGTTGAAATTATTATCCAAGAATAGTGAGCACCAAAAGTTTCATGAACACATGGATCAATACACAATTTTTTCTTAACTATATGATCTCTTTCAATAGAAGGTTATACTGGAGTACTATGACATTTCTTAGGCACTCTTAATGTGCAATCTTGGAGAAGACATGCCAAATATTACTCATGTGGTTCAAATGATCAACTATATTTATTATTTGGACATCTTGGGTTTAAATCTTCCTTATGAGTTTCAAACCAACCTCATAATCTCTTCACTCTCCTGGATATTTTCTAGTTTTATTGTGAATTTAATATTAAAAATACTACTAAATACTCCAAAATATGCTTAACATGGTTCACATAGTAGATAAGTACATGATTCATGAAAAACCATCAGTCCTTATAGATAGTAATAATGAGAGAATGAAAAAGGTCCCTAATACTCATTCAAAGTATAATTCTTCTTCAGAACACCATAATAAGAGAATAAATTTCTAAATGAAGGCTAAGGAAGAAGAAGAAGAATATTTTTCAGGCGTAAAGGACCATTGGAATAAAAATTTCACTATAGAGAGGAAGTAAGGGTAATCTTCATGTGTGTTTGTTATCAAATGAAATCTCTTCATATATACCATTTTGGTATTATATATAGATTTTAGTTCTTAAAATTATATCCCAATACAATAACCAAGTAGATTTAATAATATTTCTAAATGTGAGGTTGTTCTTCGAGCTGCTGATAGAGTAAGATAGGTTCCCTTGTCTATAATATTCTACAACCTTACTTTGTTGATGAGGTTGATTATGGTCATGAAGAACTAGTATTATGTTCTTAGTATTATTAAAAACATTATATGTGTGTCCCATTTATATAGTAGGCTTCTTATTCAAGTTTGAGAATAAAAATCCCAACATTTATAAAGATAACATTTTTTATGGTAAGACAAATCTTAATAACAATCATTATATAATAGAATAAAAAATATAGTATTATAAATCAATAAAAAATAAATTACTCATGACTCATTTCACAACCATTTATAGAATTGATGACTTGGTAATGAAATAAGAATCACTTGACAAATCTGTATCAAGTTGGTAATTTAGATTATTTTAAACTAAAACCACATGGTATGTTTCATGATTGTTTACAAGAAAAAAATGGACAAACCTCCATTTTATAAATAAGTATAGAAGGGAATATAGCATCTTGAATTGGTACAAATATATGTATTTGGAACTTCACACATTGAATTTATAGGTTGATACTAATACTTTATAACATTGATCAATGACTTGAGTGGATATGGCTATGTCTACTTAATTATTTATAAGTTTGATTCCTTTGATCAATTCAAGGAGTTAAGAATAAATAATCGAATTTTCTTAGTAAAAATATAAATAAACTTTGATATAATTAAGGTGTAGAATATATTAACCAAGATTCCATTCACTATATCATGTGGTTTGGGATTCTATCTTTAATCACTCCTCCTAACGCACCATAGTGGAATGATGTAAGTGAAAGGAAGAACCACACATCATTAGACATGGTGAGGGATATGATGAGTTGTGTAGATATTCAATTATCCTTTTGGTTATATGTATTATAGTCTTTAAAATACATACTAAATCAAGTGCCAACAACAATGAAAAAAATAATTCGATGTGAGTAAATTTATGGAAATAGGTGTTTGTTGTCACATATTTTTTTATGGGGTTGAAAAACATTTTTCAAGGATATCTCATGACAATAAACTAGCACCCAAGTACAAAAAGTATATATTAATAGTATTTCTCATGGAAATAAGATGATATTATCTATAAAAACCCTCAAATAATAAGGTAATGGTTTCAATATTGGTCATACTTTTTGTGATCAAATATGTCTCCAAAAGAGATAATGGGAATAATATTGACTTTGATGAAGATAATGATCATGATAAAGATGAGTTAGAATAAGAAAAAATTTACAAAGACCCAATTGAAGGGATTGTTCTAAATAAATAAGTACTACATAAGAGCAACAAAGATGTTAGAGAACCAAATATATATATTTTTTCCGTCACCAATGTTGGTGGATCACTATTAGTAGATAACGATGAACCTCCATCATATGAGGAATTAGTAAGAATATTAGAAGATTAAATATAGAAATAATCCATGAATTATGATATGGGTTACATATACCATAACTAGTTTTGGGTTTTGGTTGATCCTTTAGTAAATGTAAATAATATTGGGTGAGAATTGGTATTCAATAAGAAACAAAAAATGGAAGGTATTGGTAGTACCTATAAATCATGACTAGTAGATAGAGGATTTATGGAACATTAACTAACAAACTATGAATAAAACTTATCACCAGTTTCATTACAAAAATACATCAAAATTAATATTTACATAGAATCTTACAGTGATTGTGAGATTTTTATAATGTATGTAAAAACCACTTTAACTAATGGAAACCATGTGAAATATGTATAGTGATTCATGTATTTCAAACATGTATATTACATAATTTTATATTTATATTATTTATATTACAAAAACACATGCATGAGGATTATAATAGTTCAGTACCTTGAGAATCTTGTAACACATTCATCTAATTTGGTGGGAGATCTTCAATATCTCCCATAAATATCATCCCATTTAGTTATCATACATAAAACCTTTTTTAAAACCTATGTAACAAAATCATAAGAAAGGGTGAGCTTGGATTCTTAGTAAGGGTAAACATGGAATATATGTAAGTGTACAAAAATCATAAGGGTATGAAAATATGAGCATAGAATTTAGATATAATACTTTGTATATAAAAGATCATATACATGAGCCATGGAATAAAAATTGGATGTTCATAAGACATGAATCATAAGATAATCAAATCAAATGATCCATGATAATATAATAATGGCATAAGTCCTATAATTTTAGGCATGAAAATAAGATTATAATATCTTATGTCAATGATATATACCAAGACATTCATAGTATGTTAGGATTCAGCTAATCACCCATGTACCTACTTTAGGATTGGGATGACCTCCTACGTACCTTCTAATTTTGGTCTTAGGATGACCTCCTATGTACCCTCTTCATGCAGGATTAAGATGACCACCCATGTACCCTCTCTTCATGGGCATAGGATGACTTATTGTGTACCCTTTTGTTACGGGATTAGGATGACCTCTTGTATACCATTTGATCTCATACAACATTTATTATTAGCTAATGAATTGGAGTGAGATATAAGTCATACATGTCACATAATGAAAACCACACATATATGTGCCATAAGAACATAAATCATTCATCATTTTATAACCCATGGAATGAAATGGGTTTCATAATCACCATTTAATAATAACATAACCCATAAAAAAGAAATGAGTTTCATAAATATCATTTCATCAAAAACATAAACCCAAAATAGGATTAATAGGGATAGTTTCATTGAAAAAATATCCCTATAAAAACATAAGTAACGTCAAATAATATTATTGTAGATGGAAAATAGTTTTCAGATATCATTTGGAAATAATTCTTGAGGAAAATATCCTTTATTCTTTGAAATGTTTTTCTTTTCATAAAATGCCACACAATTTTAAAAGAAAAAATTTCCTTTTAAAATAACCATGTAATATTGTAAATACAGATTCAATTCATTAATTTTTCATGATTGTGGAAGATTAAATTCATGTAGTATAATTTAAAAAACAATCCTTCCATATATTTTTTCAGTAAAGTCAAAATAAGCCTTGTTTAGAAAATGAAATAAAATATTCTTTTCAAAACATTTCAAAAAACCAAAAAGGGGTGAAAATAAAATTAAATATTCAGTGGATGATTGTAAAAAAATTAAATCATTTTTAAAAAACATGTACTTGTAATATAAAATTCCACAATGCTGATTTAAAATGAAATAATACTGATTATTAATGAGATTGTGAAATAAACCCTTACAACTTTTTAAACAGTAGAACTGTATGAACCGTGAAAGAAATAAAAATATATTCATATGAAAAAAAATCATATTAAGAATAAAACACATAAAATAAATTCACATGAATTATATAGACAACACAAAATAAAAAGTTTGTGTATAAGGCTTGTGTCACATAGAAATAAAAGTGAGACAAAAATCCATTACCATTTGTCTTGATTCTCATTGTACTCATCAAAAACCTCTTGTATAATAAATATAAGTATTTTATAAATATATTAAAGAACCATATTCAATTATATCATACAATATATTATTTAATTATGTCCCACTATTACATATTTATTAATAATTCCTTGTTAAAGTTAAATTTTGGGTAATAACATCTTTGTTTTTGCATGTGTTTTGATTTGTTATATTTTTGGTCCTCTTACTTATTCATGATTTCATAATCTCCAGGATGATAAAAATTATAAAAATTTAATATATATTAAGTATATATATTTTTATTATAAAATATAAAATATATAACTATAAATTTAAATATACCATTCATGGAGACGGCAGACTGTACGTGCGCATGGACATTGTTTCCATTTTCTTTTCATATTGAATGAAAGAAAGTAAATGACATATATGTGTATATATATAATATAATTATAGTTGAACTATTATTTCATATATATATATATTATAAATTATCTAATACCATCCTTAATACATTCCATTTAAAGTGTGAACAAATCACATCCCTTTGAGGAGGTTGTAGTCCACAAGTCCACAAACGAATTTATCGTACTTAAACAAAATTGATAGCATGAAGGTTTATGTTATAAAATAATTAAAAAAGAATAAATACATCATAAATATCATATATATTATATAAAAATACAACTTAAATCATTATTACCAACCTTTAATGATGTAAATTGAAGAACAAACGACATTAGTTCACGAGGCAGTAGTCTGCCTTACAGACGAACAATGATTGTGTATCCCAATTGATGGAAGTGTGTGTGAGTGTAGGTCAAATCCTAAATATAAAAACATATAAGTATATTTATGATGTTGAGTTTATTATATAATCATTAAAAAATCAATGTAATTCAATGAATAAATAAAACAAAAACGTTTGTTGATGAATGTAACCTTTTCTTTAGTTATCTCCATTTGATTTTCAAAAAAGGACTTCATCAATTGGATTTATTCCAAAAGTAGAGATCCTGTGATAAATTTAGGTAATTTTTTAGGAAATTTAGATATATTTTGAATGAAAAAAAATATTTTTTAAATTGTAAAACAAATAAAACAAGAGGTTCCCTTTTGTAAGATATGGGAGGGGCACTATATAATTTCTCAAAAAATTAATATATAATAAATTAAATTTCAATAAAAATACATCCAAATAGAATGGAATTAAAATATATTGTGGTATAGGGAGGTAATAAAATCAAAAAAAAATCTAGATATATTTTGGTGTAATCTTAAAGCTTAAATTTTTTATTAACAATTAGTTAACCTATTTTAATTTTAACTTTGGTAACAACTATTTTGATATTAAAAGGTTGAGGGTTTTACTTTTAAGGTGTCAATTGAACCCTTAATGGTAAATTTATGATATTTTAAAACATAATTTATCCCCTTTTTCATTATTTATTATTATAATGATTTTTAAATAATTTAATAAAATATTATTTTCATAAAATATCATTATTGTCAATTTTGATACTATTCATAATATTAACTTTAAGAAACACAATACAGAAATATAACTTCAAAAAAATTAATTTAATACACCCCTAACATGTCATATTAACCTAGAAAATTATTTTATCAACTTAATTAAGTCAAATTATATTTATTTTGATATTTATAATATCATTTTAATGATTATTTTATTAATTTATTATTTTGTTAATTTAATAATTATTGCATCAGCATTGTGTAATTATTTTTCAAATTTTTTTCTTCACTAAAATTCAAAAATAAAATTACATGTTGTGGATAACACTTTTATATTTGATAATAATATAAATAGTTGAGCATATATTTTATTTGACCCTATATTAAAAATATTATACTTACTAAAAGTAAGAATGTGACATTTTGTCACTCACTTTGATTTTAATAGTATCTAAGTCATTTTCATGGACACATGTCCATTAAATAATTAAATTTTTAACCTTATGTGATAAGGGTATAATTAACATATTCTAATAACATTTTGGAAAGTTTTAGGGTATTTTTATAATATTTATAATATTATTTTAAGCCTTAATTACCTGATTTACCGTCAACTGTGGTAACGAAGATTAATAAAGTTACGATTCATATTCTCCAAAAATAAAAGATACATAATTAATATATTTTTAACTTCTAATTTAAAACATTTAATCTATATTTTACAATTATAAACACATAATTGGAGAAAATTAATCCTGTTGACGAAATTAGAAAATAGGTTTTTAAAGTGGAAAAGTCAAAAGATTGAAATGTGTTTATATCCAATTTCAATATGAAATTGGTTATAATGACCTAAATTGGATTAATTGATGTGAAATTTTACTAATTATTCTTTAAAAACAATTAAAAACATAATTTAACTATATAAAATAGTTAGATGAAAAACCAGTTTCAATTAAAATTCAGTATTTTACATTATTCATCAAAACATGAAACTTATCAGAAAAATTAAAAAAAACCACATTAAATATCAATATCACTATTTAAAAGAATATTTTTTTTTATAATATAAAATTATAAAACTATCAAAAAGTATATTTAAAATATGTTCTCCATTAAAAGGTAGTAAAATTAACCTATTGAAAAATACATTTTTTTTATTCATGAAATTGGATTTCTTCTTATCTCATGTCTTTTAAATCTACTGGATGAGTGTCAAAAAAATTATTGAATATTTAATATAAAAATTTTATTAAAAAAATTCTCCAATAGTTGTATGTTTAGTTTACTGAGTTAAAATAGTGTTTATACATTGAAAAAAAGTTTTCTTATAAAAGGAATGTATTTATTTTTAAATAGTTATTACTTTAATTTCTAGCTAATTGATGGAAAAAAGATTCATTTCATATACATGATTAAATAAAATTTTCATAATTTAGTTAATATAGTTTTCAATTTCCATTCCAATGGTTATGTGGTAACTATACTAATATTTTAATATTAATATTAATATTATATTATAGTTTTGTAATACTTAGTCTTGAGTGTAATGTAAGCTATCAAAAGAACTCATAATTATGTGTAACATAACAAAAACAAAGTGTTTCATGTATCATAATCTAATTTAAGTGTTTTTTTGTAGAAAAAACCTTGACTTGGTGTTGTATATATATACATAATAACTTGGTTCTTTTATATAACACCAGCTATATTCATTATTTTGTGAAATGAAAAATATTTAAAATATTAAATTAATTAGAAAAATAATAATTCCCAAAATCTCGGGGTGTTAAATTCAACACCCTTAAAATGAATTTCTCCCCCAAAATTAATCTGGGTTATCAAAGTTTAAAAACATGAAAGTTCCTTTCATAGAAACCCACATCATAAAAATGAATAATAAAACTACCTTTAAAAAGGGAAATTTGGAAACATCATAGTTACCCAAAGTATCTCCTAACTAGGTTTACACGTAGGATAATGTAGTTGGAAATTGAAAATGAGGACATGTAAGAGAAATCTAACTATCATTTTATGATGCAGACTGATAGAGAACATGGTTATAAGAAAGTTAACGATCACAAAGACATAACACAAAGAGGCTTGAAAAAGGTCATTAATATCATCAAAAATTATTATAGTGAGGCCATATTTTATTTCAATACCCTTTTATTAAAGTTGAAGAATCTCTATAAGAATATACACATACATGATTACAATACAACATCACCCTTTATTGTTCTCTGATCAATTTCCACTAAATCTATTATTCTAAGAAATAAAGGTGAATTTCATTCCGGAAGAATTAGTAGATCATGTGATCTATAAATAGAATGATAATTCATTCCATCTATCATTATTACAACAAAAATGTTATCACAACTTATCAGGTCTTCTTAAATCCTTGTATGGTGAGATAATACTTTAATCTCTAAAGCCTCATCCAAAGTTTGATATAAAATATTCCTTAAATAGTTAATCATATAACCCATCCAAATGATGAACTACCAAAACATTAGAAATAAGGAGATTAAATTTCAAAAAAAAAAATAGGTTATAATTGATCCTACATATATCATAGAGTAGCTCTTCTTTTTCACATACCAAACAAGTCAATACCTCCATCATGTATTCTATTAGACCATATTGAATACACACATGATTCGCCACTCCCTATATAATATATTTTCTTATAAAAAAATAATTTCATGGGAATATTGGGTTCAACATTATACCAATAAATTATTTTATTTCATTATTCTAGAATCCAAGTAGATAATCACATTAAATTTCAGTAATGTATAAAGAATAATATTTCCAAAGGGTTCATTCATACAAAAATAAAACATGAAATTTCCATATAAGGAGAGAAGGATAAGTATTCCTTAATTATCACAGTTCACTTCATCCATTATGATAACATAATATTTTATTTTATCCTTTTTCCTCATAGGTTTTTTGTTTTATCATCCATATTAGACCTTGTATTAGGGAACCTATTAGCATAATTCCCAAACTACTTGAAATTGAAACAATGAATTGTGGTAGATGTATTTTGTGGAGAATTCTCATTATTCACATAATTAGCTACCATATTCCAATAAATTCATCATTCATCTACTTTATGACCTTACTTTCCACAATTTTAATAGTCTCTTTACCCTTTTAAGAATTTACCTGAGTGATTCTTCTAATATTTATAGCATATAGATGCCTGAAATTTCTTTCCAATATTTTAAGTTTTAATAAGACATCATCTATTATTTCTTGTAAAAACTAGAAGAATGGTGGGAATATCCAATTTCCATTTCTACCATCAGTGCACATAGAATGAATTCTTCATTGCTACTAAATTATCTTATAACCTGGGACTTTCTAAGACTTGTTTTCATACCATCATAAAATCGATTGATTTTTCTTTCTGGGCTTATGATTATTCCAAAAGTGTACCTTGTATGTCTTGTAAAATTGACTTTATAGGTAAAAATAGATTCATCATACTTTTTCTTAATCTTAAGGAATTCCATATCCATCTTTATTCATATAATATAATGGAAGTACTTAATGAAAAATATACCCTTAAACTCTTCATATTCCATATATTCAATTACTTCTTGTTCCCACATATTCTTTATAAGATTCCACCACTGATTGGATTCACCTTCCAAATGATAAACATCCAAAATGACTTTTTCATGTTTTGAACACTGAAGGGAGTAAATATCTATTCAATGGTACTGATCCTTTTTTCATCAACAAGTGGATCATAATATCCACTTAAAGAACGTGGATGTTGCCTCATGACAGACTCAACAAAATGTTGTTCCCTCCTCTACTCAATTGGAATTCCAACCAGATTCATAGATTTTGTTAGTATAGTGATAATATTTATCTTTCCAACTCCTATAACATTTTAATTCTTAGGAGTAAAAACATTAGGTTTCTCATTACATTCATCATTAACCCAATTCCTTTGGGTTCCATCCATTAAATAAAACCAAAAAAATAATAGTGTGATCAACACTAATCATACTGTAAAAAAATCATAATCAAGGTAAATTGACATCAATAAATGAAATATTAGGTTTAATCCTAGGTTTTTCACTATTGTTATGAAATCTCTATGATTGTAACATATACATGAACTTACCCTTAGAGATCATATTAAGTTTTTATCATCGTAGATTCCAAATTTTTACTAAAATTTCTCTATGATACCAATTTTAATGATCCAGGATTTTCAAAGATGGATATTACATCCTTTTAAAAGAATATTCATTACATGAAAAATACACATTCTTGAGGACCATAAAAGTTTAATTCCTTTGTAAACTTGGAATAAATTATTCTAATTTATTTAAATATCTTCACCATATCCCATAAATATCTTCCCCTTTGGTACTACTACTGAAAACCTTTATTTATAACTTTATAAATTGAAATAGAAGAAAGTGTGAGCTTAGAATCTTAGTATGTGTAAAAAAGGAAGATATGTAAGAATAACATGATAATAAGGGTAATAAAACATAATAATGACATTTTAAGTACATACTATGCATATAAAATATCATATATATCAGTCATTGAATAAATATTGGTAATTCATATGACATGAATCATAAGATAATAAAAGAACATGTAACACCCCGACCCTAGTTACACAGAACTGGTGCATTATATTAATAAATTGGCATGATTAAAAGGAATCAATTCCTGAATGTCCGATCATTTTAGAAGTCTTGGAAAATAGATTACATACTTGAACGTTACATAACACTTTATAATATAAAACACAACATAAATAATCCTTTTAGAACACCATTATTCCCCTATCTTAACCCTATATATCAATCATAATACACTTCTTATAATCCTAGGAAAATAAAACATAATAAAGGGGTGAGATCAAATCCTTAGTAATGGTAAATAATTCATCAGAAGCTATAAACTTTTAAGAAAATATATATAATAAAAACAGCATCCTTTTAAACATAAACATGAACATAATATGGAAAAAAATAAATAAAAAATTACCATATAATCATGCACATGGATATTCTACTAATCTAATAATCACATGTAATAACTAATGTCATAATGAGGGAATGAATAATGTTAGACATAACAACTACTACATCAAGACCTTGTTCCAAGATCATTCATAATTATTTTTTTGATACCTTGTTCCAGGACACTAGATTGTCTCATGAGACCTAATAATGCATCGAGGGTCTATAGTGGGCCCCTTCCATCACTTACTAATTCCAAATTCATTTATCATATGAAAAGGTTTAAACATAACAGAAACATTCATATTAAAACTACCATACGAAATGTTAATACTTTAACTGTAAACCATGAATGGTATAAAAATATCTCATCCACATTTAAGATTATCACAAAACCTTCAATACAACATTTAATATTATATCATAATGAATAAACATTATAAAATCATAAAATCTAGCAAAGGAAGTTGAGATAGATGAAAATAATTTTATAAATTCATTAAAACTCTTTGGGGAAAATATCCCTTTTACATTAAAACAGTTAAAATCCATTCAATTTTAAAATAAAACATTTATTTTGAAAATAACCTTTTAATATTTTAAGGTAATATTAAAAATGTTAAGGCGACATAACAGTGGAAGATATCTGCTCACGCCATATAAGTAAAAAAACATTCTTTCCTTAATTTGACGAAAAGGTCAAAAAGTACCTCATTTGGAAATAACCGAAAGATTCCTTTCAGAACATTTTATAAAAATTAAATCAAGGGTAAAAGTGAAATTAAACATCCATAGTATTATAGTAAAAACATTTATGAAAAAAAATAGAAACATGGATAAGGATGGTAAAGATGTCTTAGAATATACTTACACATCATCAACCTTGAATAATAATGAGATTGTGAGATTAACCCTTACCATAGATATGATACACTCCATACATGTCTAAAACTTATGTATAATGTTTTTAAACATATTATTAACTTATATAAAATTCATAATAATATTTATGATATCATATATGATTCTTTTATGACTCTATATTACCCATTTATTAACAATTCCATGTTAATGCAACATTTTGGGTAATATCGCTTTGTTTATCATAAGTGTTTTAACTTTTTATTCTTGATTAAATTAATTAGATCATGATTTACTTACTTTTAGAATTTCTAATATGATTTATATATCATAAATATATAATAAATAGATATATGAAATGGAATACAACGTTCATTGAGATGGTAGGTCGTACGTATGCATGAACGTTGTTTCCATTTTTGTATCGTATGGAAGTAAGTGAATGACATATATATATATATATATCATCCCAGTATCATTATTATGTCATATATTTCTTAATTATTAATAATATTTATTCTTATAGTCATTCTTGTATGGTGAACATGGAAGATGAGTCTCATAGCGTCATGGAGACGGTAAGTCGTACGTACGTACGAGTGACGATATCATTTCCTTAATGGCTCAATGATATGGATTTGGATAAAATATGAATTTTAAAGAAATAATATAATGTTAAATTTATTATTTAAATCCATTATATTCATTTTTATACACATAGAAATAAAGTGTACATGAAAAACAATTTACACCACGGCGTGGAGACGGTAAGTCGTACGTACGCACACATGGTGGTATTTTTTTCATAGGATGGGTAAAAAGTGGAATATGGTTGTACCGTTATCATAAAAACATCTTATAATATATTATATATTGGAGTTATTATTTTAGTATGGTAATAACATAGTAAGGTGAGGTATAAGAAGAAATGAACATTGAAAGAAGGGATAAAACGATTGCCACTTATCTGGGTGCCTCCTTTTGATTTTGCACAAAAGGACTCTTTAATTTAGCTTTATATCAATCGTTTTGCCTCTAGAATGAATTGAGAGAAGTTGGGAGAATATTTGGGTAGGTTTTGGATGAGACAAAGGTATTTTTAGGTGTGAATAAGTTGGTAGAGGAGGTGCCCTTTTATAAGAGGGAGAAGGGGCACTTTCGGAATATCTATAAATATTAATTTATTATAAATTCCATTTCAACTCAAAATGGTCCAAAAATAATTTAATTAGAATATAATTTGATTTTGGTTCGAATAAATATTATCCAAAAAAATTAGATAAGTTTTTAATATTTTTTTATCCTTATCTTTTTGTTTTAACCCTAATTATCCCTTTTTAATCTTACCGTGATATCAGGTTATTAACACATTGTGGGTTAATGAAATTACCATATCATGTCAAACGAACCCAAAAAAGTAATTTATGATATATTTGGACTTTTATTAACTATTTTTCCAAATCTTATTTTTAAAAAAATTTAATATCATTTATTAAACTATTTTATGTTTTAAGTTATGAATTATGTCAATTTTGGACACTATTCATACATGCCTTTTTTACTAATTCATAACAACCCGATTTCTTTAAACCAAAGGCATTAAATAAAATATAATGTGTGAATAACATCCATAAAAAAATTATGACATAAAAAGAACTAAATTAATTTTTTTAACATTTATAATATCATTTATTTGAATCCTTTCTTAATAAAGCAATCACTGCATCATCATTGTATCATAATTAAATTTATTTATTTTATTTATAAAAAATTATCAATAAAATATAATTATGTAGGAAATATTTTTATCTTTTTAATGAACATTTATAGTCAAAGATATCAATTATATAACCCCATATAAATGTTTTTTTATTGAAAGATACAAAATTATGTTATATTTTTCTATACTATAAATCAATTATTTTTAAATGTCATTTTCACACCCAAGTGGCTCCATGGGGTCCCAAAATAGACCCAAGGAATAACATGGTCGTATATATTTCATCAAATATGATTATTACATGTGTTATTGTTGATTAATATTATTATAATATTATTATGTTTTACCCTTATTTACCAGATTTAACCTCTAGCCATGGTAAATTAAATAATTATTGAAATTCCTATTCATAATGTCAAAAAATAAAATCTAAATATTTAAAAAATTTGGACCTTATTATTCAAAATATGGATTCCATTTTTCCAAATTCAAAACATATAGTTGGAAGAAATTAATTTTAAATTAATTCTCGCTGTCAAAACCAAAAAGTGGGTTTCTAGTAAGTAAAAACTATCAAAAGATTGACATGTGTTTATGTATAATTTAAATGTAAAAATACATCTAATGACCTCAATTATATTAAATGATAAAAATATAATATAATTATACTTTATAACCACTCATATTTATAATTTAACACTATAAATTATTTTTATTAAAATAGTTATTTACAATTAAAATTTAGTGTTTTTCACTATTCATCAAAATATGAATGTTATCAAAAAAGTACCAAACATTTATCCAACCTAACTTTTTATGTCCATATTATAAATAAGAATTTAATTTCATCAAATTTAATATCTGAAAGTTTAAAATATTGGATTTAAAAATGTTCTCCAATAAAAGGTGGGAAAACTACATTTTTTGAAAAATACTTATTTTATCTAAAAAATTGATTTTTTTTCTCATATTTTGTCTAAGAAACACAAAATAATAATGTTAAAACTATATGGTATATATAAAATTCAAAATTTGGTTAATACTATTCATAATTACTTTTTAAAAAACTAGTTTGATAGGTCATGGTGTGCTTGAACTCGGTGATGCGTACATCGCACACTATTGAATTATTTAAAAAGGAACTGTACCTTGTAATATTTGGGTGTTACAGAACATGATCCATGATAGTATAATATTGGCATAATACATGTAATTTTTGGTATACACATAATCTTAAAATATATTATTTCAATGATACCAACCCAGGCATTCATGCTATGTTAGGCTTGGGCTAATCACCTGTGTACCTACTTCGAGATTGGGATGACCTCTCGTGCACCTTCAAGTTTCTGAATTAGGATAACCTCATGTGTACTCTCTTGTTTCGGGCTTCGGATGGCCTCCCATTTAACTTATGAGATCATAGAATATTTATCATTACCTAGTTCATTATAGGGAGATATAGGTCCCACCTTTCACATAATTCAAATCATACATATGTCTGCCATAAGAACATAAATCCTCCATTGTATCAAAACCCATGGAAATAAATGTGTTTCATAAACATCATACAATCACAACATAACCAATTATAATGGAATGGGTTTCATAAATACCATTCCATAATAAACATAAACCAACTATAGGAATAATATTAATAGTATCCTTAAAAAAATAACCCAATTAAAACATAAGTAACATCAAATAATGCTATCATATATGGAAAATAATTTTGATAGATCACTTGAAAATAATTCTTGAGGAAAATATCCTTTCTGCTTTGAAAATGATTTCTTTTATTAAAATTCAAAAAAAAATTAAAATAAAACATTTTATTTCAAAATAACCTTGTAATATTATAAACTAATATTCAAATCATTAAGTTTTCATGATGTCAAAATATTCAATTCATTTCGTATAAGTTAAATAAAACATGCCTTTGGTATATTTTGGTCAGTAAAGTCACAAAGATCCTTGTTTAGAAAATGATGAAAATATTCTTTTCAAACCATTTAATAAAAAGTAAAACATGGGTAAAAATAAATTTAAATATTCATAGGATAATATTAGAAAAAATTGAAAACATATTTAGAAAACATTAGTGTGGAAGATATATATTCCACTATTATTATTTAAAATGAAACGATCTTGATTATTGATGATATTGTGAAATAAACCCTTACCACTTTATAATCAGTAGAATCGTATGCACCATGGAAGAAATAAAATTATATGGATATTAAAAAACCATAATCTTCATAATAATACTCCTAAAAGACATTTATGGGAAGTATATACACCACACAAAAGAAACAATTAGTGTATAAGGCAGGTGTCCCACAGAAATAAAAGCGAGACAGAAATCTCATACCATGTATCTTGACTCTCTTCGTACTCATGAAAACCTCTTATATAATAAGTATAAGTTTATTATAAATATATTATAGAACCATATTCAATTATATCATTCCATATATGATTTACTTATGTCATTCTATTACCTTTTTATTAATAATTCCATCTTAAAGGTATATTTCAAGTTATAACCTCTTTGTTGTTCGCATGTGTATTAATTTTTTATATTTTGTTTCCTCTTACTTATATAAAGATTTAATCATCTACATAATGATAAAAATGATATTAATTTAATATATATTCATTATATATTTATTTATAAAAACCTATAAAAAATATAAATAAAAAATGAAATACATTATTCATGTAGATGGTAGGTTGTATGTATGCATTAATGTTGTTTCCATTTTCTTATCATAATGAAAGAAATAAAGTAAAAGAAATATATGTTTATATATAAGATATCATTATAGTATAATTATTGTACCATTTATATATGTTCACTTAACCCATCCTTAATACATTCCATGTAAAGTGTTAACGAATCACATCGCTTTGAGGAGGCGGTAGTCCACACGTCCACGAACGAAGTTATCATACATACAAAATATAGAAAGAATGATTTTTTGTGTTATATAATAATTATATAAGAATATATACATCATAAATATCAAATATATCATATAAAAATATAATTTCTATCATAAATACCAATATTGTAAGGTGGAAATGGAAGAACGAATGACATTGGTTCGTGAGGTGGTAGTTCACCGTACACAAGAAAGATGATTGTGTGTCCCATTTGATGGAATTTTCTTTAATTGTAGGTAAAACTATTAATATAATAAAATATAATTATATTTAAGATACTAATTTTATTATATAAATATGAAATTAAAATAATTTATTGATTTCATGGAATAAATAAAACAAAAATGTTCATTGATGAACGTTACCTCATCTTTGGGTATCTCCTTTTGATTTTCACAGAAGAACTTCATTAGATGGATTTATTCCTAATTTAAGGATTATAGGATGAAGGTATTGAATTTGGGAGGATATTTGGAAAAAAATCTGAACCAAATAGGTTTTTAAGTGTGAATAAAATAGAAGAAGATGTGCCTTTTTATAAGAAAGGGGAGGGGAACTTTTGAAATTTTACAAAAGATTAATTTATAATAAATTAAATATCAATCCAAATATATCCAAATTGTAAGTAATTTTAATATAATGTGGGATATCATGGTAATATGATCAACCAATATATTTTAGACAGGTTTCGATTTAATTTTAAACCGTATCTTTTTTATTAACAATTAGTTAAGATATTTTAATTTAAACTATAGTAACAACTTTTTTATATTAAAAGGTTGAGATTTTTAATTTTAAGGTGTAAACTGAACCATAAAAGATAATTTAATTATATTATCAAACATAATTTTTCCTCTTTGTCCTTATTTAGGATTTTTTTTATTTTAAAATAATTTAATAAAATATTATTTTAATAAGATATCATTAGTGTCAATTTCGACCCTATTCATAACATTGACTTTTATAAAATCAGTAAATAAATATAACTTAGAACCAATTCATTTAATACACCCATAATACATCTCATTCACCTATAAAATTCATGGAGTTCCTTAATTATGTAAAATTATATTTATTTTAATATTAATTATATCATTTAATTGATTGTATCATTATTTGAATAATTACTCCATCATCATTGAGTAATTATTTATGAAATTTTTTTATTCAATAAAATTTAAAAATAAAATACCATGATTTATACAAAACATTTTTATTTAATAATAATAAATATAGTATATCATATATTCTATTTCACCCCATATTAAAAATATTATACTTATTAAAAGTAAGAATGTGAAATTTTTTCACTCTCTTTGATTTTAATAATATCTCAATCATTTTCAAAGAAATGTGTCCATTAAATAATTAAATTTAAAACCTTAGGTGCTAATTGTAGAATCAAATTCATCCAATAACATTTGGACAAGTTTTGGGGTGGTTTTATAATATTTATAATATAATTTTAACCCTTAATTACATGATTTACCCTTTACAGTGGTAATAAAAATTAGTAAAGATACTATTCATATTCTCCAAATATAAAAATGACCTAATTAATAAAGTATGAAATTATTATTACAAATATGAATTACATTTTTTAAAATTATAAACATATAATTGGCTAAAATTAATTTAAAATTAATCTCATTAATGTAATGAGAAAACTGGTTTTTAAAATGAAAATTCAAAAAGTTTAAAACACTTTTATATCCAATTTCAATGTGAAATTGGTTCAAATGACCTAACTTAGATTAATTTATTTAAAATTTTACAAATTATTCTTTAAAACCAATTCAAAATATTATTCACCTATATAAATAAGTTAGACAAAGAGCTGTTTCAATTAAAATTCAGTATTTTTTATTATTCATCGAAACATGAAGCGTATCCCAAAATACAAAAAAATAAACCAGAGTAATTATTTATATCCCTATTTAAATTAATAATTTTATTTTATCATATAAAAATAATAATGTTCAAAAAATAATTTTTAAAATGGGTTCTCCATAAAAAGTTGGTAAAATTACCTTTTTGAAAAATATATCTTTTTATTCAAAAAATTGAATATATTTTTATATCATGACTATAAAATATACTACATTAGTGTCCAAAAATTGGATTGAATATTTAATGAATAATTTTTATTAAAAACATCCATCAATATTGGTTTTTTTAATTATTTGAGATAAAATGGTGTTTGTACATAAAAAATAGTTTTCTTAAAAAAATATTTTCTTTATTTTCAAATAATTCTTACATTCATTCCTAGATAATTGATGATCAATGGTTTCATTTTATATACATATTTAAATGATATTTTAATAATTTATTTAATTACCTTTTTAACTTCCATTTCAATAGCTTGGTGGAAACTATAGTAATATTTTAAACACAATATTAATAGTATATTTTAGTTTGGTAAAACTCGTTCTTGTGTGTAATGCAAACTATCAAAAGAACATATCATTATGTGTAACAAAATACAAAAACAGTGTTGCATGTAATGAAAACTAATCTAAGTGTTTCATGTATTTTAATCTTGATTTGGTATTGCATAAAAATAAATAATAACTTAGTGATTTCTTATAATACCTTCTATATTCAGTGTTGTGTGAAATGAAAAATATCTAAAAGATTAAATTAATTAAAAAATTATATTTCACAAATTTTTTGGGTGCTTCAAGATGTATATATGACACGAATATGGGTGTTTTTTAATTCAATAAATTCAAATAAGGTATACTAGTTATAAAGATACATTTATGGATTAAAGAAAACATCCATATCATGGAACATTCTATTTGATGAAGTTATAAGGGAATTTGTTTTCATAAATAATGCTTGTGATAAATGTGTTTATAAGTAGTTTAGTGGGATTGAATTCATTTTCTTAACAGTATATGTTTATGTCCTATTATTAATTATAAATTACTTTCCAGTCTTATGTCTAGTTAAGATGTGTTTGAACACATTCTTCTTCATGAAGAATTTCAGTGAAAAATAATATATTCTAGGGACCAAAATAATCCTTGATAGATCTAAGTGGCTATTTGTACTAAGTCATGGTATATACATTGATAATACATTGAAGAGATTCAATATAAAACAATCCAATAGAGGATTGTTTCCAGTGTCACATGACATACATCTCTCTACGAAAATGATTCCTCATACATAAGATGAGAAAGATAGGATGAACATGATTACTTATGAATAAATTATAGGATTAGTAATGTATTCCATTCTATTTTCTAGTATTGATGTTTCTTATGCCTTGATCATGGTTGCTAGATATCAGGAAAATCCAAGAGACCGCCATTGGATAGTAGACAATACTATTCTAAAGTATCTGAGGAATACTAAGAATATGTTACTAATTTATGGAGGAGATGATATGATAGTCGTCAGGGGATATAAAGAATCTAGTTTCTAGATTGTTTAGGATGATATAAAATTAAAATCAAAATATTTATTCAGTCTCAATGAAGGAGCTATGATCTAGTAGAGCTCAGAGTAGCTAGTGGTTTCTAATTCTATAGTTGATTCAGAGTATATTGAGAATTATAATGTAACTAAAAAATTAGTGTGGATACATAGATTTATCTATGTGCATGATATGGTTTCTATAAGTAAAGATTTTATCATATTGTATTACAGTAATATTTTAATAGTGGCCACCATGAATGAAACAAGGTCACATCAACATATGAATCCTATTTTTCCCAAGTATCACCTATTGATGGATTTTTTTTCAAAGGGGATAGGTTATAGTAAGTAGATTTTTTAGGGAGGATAACATGGTGTACCCATTGGTTAAATACTTATCTTAGAATTTGTATGAAAATCATGTGAGTTCTAGTGGACTAAAAGTCATTATCACTTGTCTCTATTCTAAGTGGGATTCTGTTGGAGTTAGTTCCTTAAAAACAACAACTTTCTACTTCTGATTACCTATATATTCTTAAAATTGAATATTAATAAATATTTTATTATATTATGAGTTTTCTTATATATATAAAATTAATTTGATATTGTCTATAGAGTATTTATCACATCAAAAGTCCATAATAGTTCCCCTCTATGATGAGAACCTTGAAGTTTTGTGACAATATTCTTACCCAAAAAATGTATTTTGTTAAAAGTTTAAAGGGGGGTAAAAAAACATCATGGGGCACTATAGAATTTGAGACCTAGAGTTTCCTTTATAAAAATGTCCTCACCTCCTAGGGGAAGGGATCATAAGGTATAAAACTCTCTGAGGGGGAGATCCTGGTTTTCCTTGGAATCTATGAAGTCAGCCAAACAATTCTCATGCATGCCCCGTATATAGGATCTATGTGTCTTTGGAGAGTAGGGCCTTATAATTGATAATCATGTAGTTGATTCTCCAATGAAGTATAAGAAACACATTCAGGGTATCTCTAGATGATTTTACAGTCAATTTCCACTATAGAAAGGTTGATGTTCCTTGCATTGAAATGGTCAAGTCCATTAATCATGGCTATATCCACCTCCCTTAAAGAGTTACTAGCCCCATAATAATCTAGAAATTTTAATAACACTGATGCAGTAGAGTCATGACCTCCCACCCCACATGTACCTTTTCTTCATGCACCATCAATGTTGGGTTTGAGATCTTGGGGGAGGGGACCAGCACACCCAATGGCCAGTCTACATGGATCTGGGTGGGATATAGTGGAGTCTTATGGTAATGTATCGCCTGATAGAGTGTGCCTCCTCCTAGTGTTTCAATTTTTCTTCTAGGTACACAACAATACACATGTCCCTTGTCAAAAAATCATATCATGATGTGTGGGATCCATTGTTTTGGGACTTATTGTATGCCTTCCAAAGTCACCAACAACCGACATGCAGAAGAATTATCTGAGCCTTCTCACCATGCTTGTTTCTATTAGTTCCACTAAACCAATATTGAAATAACTCATCAAAGGATACCACCACCACTGAGGTATCCAGGAAGTATCTCATCTCTCTCCACGTCATGTCATCCCACTCAATTTAGAAGAATAGGTGTGACATGGTTTCCTCCTTGGGAACTAGATAGAAAGTGAATTTGAATTCTAAAGGAATGCCCAAACCTTTAATATATACATATGTAGGAATCACATGAAATCAGATTCTTGAAATCAGAAAATTAAACATATTTGGGATGGCCTTGTTTCAAAGCAAGCTTCCTCAAGGATCTATGGAAGGCTTCATGAGGATCAACTTCTTATAGGACTTTCCAGATAACCTACCTGATGGTAAGCCTTTTAAAATAAACTGGTCAAGGGTTTCATCTGACCTAATGTTATCAAACATACTCTCTTGGGTGTTGTTTAGGATCACATGGATGAAACAGGGATGAGATATAGCCTCTTTGAGGGTTAGGTCAGGCATAGGACATCTTGTAAATCCCAATAACCCACCACCTCAATTTCACGTGTATAAGTTAATGTATCCCCAACCCAAGATCCATGAAGAGTGATCTTAGAGCAGTGGGATGTGGCCACGTAGTGAGTTCTACAAGAAGGAAGGGTTCCTTAATTTATCTCTTAAACCATAATCATATTTACCATTGGTGAACCAGATCCACAAGGACCATCCATAAATCACCTCCCTTGTGATTTTTCCCTGCCATAACTAAATTTATTCCTCCACATTCCTCACATTGATACCACCATGCTCTACTAGCCTCATTGTTTTTAGAAAACAATCCCACTAAAATATTCCCTTACCTTGAGAATCCCAGATAAAATAGTTTAGGATATTTTCAATATTCTTAATAATTCAATTAGAAACTTTGAGAACCGATAGTATATGCATGAGTATTGATCACAACATGTACTGAACAAGGGTAATACTTCCACCAACTGATAGGAACAGGTTCTTCAAATTTATGATATGATTGATTATCTTATTAATTATACCTTCATTGTGTTGGATTAATACCCTTATATGAACTATAATAGAAACCAAATAAACCATGGGGAAATTATTTCTATGAATTCCCAATGTGGATTCAATGATGTTTTCTCACTTGTATAGACAAGAGGTAGGGAAAAAGACCCAAATATTATCCCTATTGATGGTTTGTATAGTCCATTTAGTATAATATTCTATAATATTATTGAAACCTATAATATAAGAGTTATGTACATTAATTAATATGATTAAATCATAAGAAAAAAGGAGGTGATAAACCCCAGAGAAATGATCTCCATAGTGGTAAGGATGAGAGATTACATGTAACATGAAAGAGGAAATATATCTACTTAGATCATCTTGGACCATGATGAAGATTTCATGAGTGAGGGGTTCTCCTTACCTAATCCTTATATCTGATTTAAAGAACCCACACTACCTCTCCATAAGAATATTTGAACCAAGGTGTTCTATAATTCCAAAACGGAAAATAAATAACCCATTTAAAAAATCTAATGCATCGCATGGCCTTAATGATGAAAATCTATTCAAGATGATTGTATAACTTATCCATATCCACTTTTATAACAATATTGGATCCTAACACCATTCTTTTTATTTTTCCAACTATCTCTTGGGAAATTCCCATTAACCCCTAGATAGAACTGTCTTGGATAAAATAATGTTTCACTTCTGAGATAGATCTATCTATAAACTGAGGGAGAATCCTCTTGATGATGGACTCCAATACCATGTATGAAAGATTGTACAGGATGATGGTACATTACTGGGTTACAAAGGAGGGATATTTACCCTTAGGAATAAGTATCCTAATTGGTGGACATGAATCTCGGAGGAGTGCACCCTGATATAAGAAGTCCGGGATAGCAGTGATGAGATCAACCTTAATGAAATTATATGAGTGGACATAAAATTACCTCAAGAACCCATAATAACCTAGTACACTCTACTAATTAAAAGAGTTAATGTTGAAATAGTGGGTTCCCTAGACCCAACTATTCAGTGATTTTGATTACCATATCATGTATACAGTTAGATATGCATGATTTCATCTTACCATTATAGTGTATAATGTTCTGTATCCACTAATGAAATGGTAATGTCCAAATATTTATTGTCGTATCGAAAGGTTATAGTAGTTACCATGATATAATGAGAACCTCTATATACTATGACATTAATCTCAAATATATTTTTTATGGTCTAGATACATATTTCTGATTGGACACAGTAGATGTCTGACCATCTGGTTCTGGGGGCTCATAAGCATTGAGACTTCTTCTCATGAAGTTCGCACTTGGTGATCTCTAGTAGTGAGATCATGATGACTCACCTGCCAATAGGAAAAACACATGTTTTGGGTGTTATTGGATGTTCCTATCTATGATCATGTGTAATGGTCTATTGACTTAAGATCATTACCAATGTATGTCACCTGATTAGATGCTTTGATACAAGAAAAAAACCATGGAAATAAAGTCGTGGAGAGGTAGTTTGTGTCAGGTGTGTCATTGGTTGCATGGAATTGGTTGAATGGTCAAGAAAGGATTTTTCACTTCTGGGTTATGGAAGTAATATATCCTAGGCCATGTTGATATGAATGGCAGTACCTTTATAAGACCATGGCCATGGCAGTCAAGGGTAAATCTGTCTAGTTAAATCAAAAAACTATAAAGCAAGAAAAGGGAGATGATACTTGATTGTGTCCTGCTTTATGAGATATTACATACAAAGAGATTATATTACACAGTGCGTGTTCGTAGGTTGGTTGTTGCTACTATGACAATCCTTATCTCTTCAAGAGTCATGATGGGTTGCTATATCCCGTTCTTGGTCTGTGAATACTGTTCACTACTGTCGAGATAAGGGCCTAGAGGGTCACATACAATAGAGTATTCAAGAATCTGCCCTATTCAGTTGAATAGGAGTTTTGGACATGGTGGGCCCCACCACTGGGGTCCAGGATTTGTCCAAGGTTAAACGATCACCAATGAAATAAATAAATTAATATTATTTGAGTTTATAATAATGAGTATTGAATTTATTTATTAAATGTATTTACGAGTTTTATGTAAATACATAAAAAATATTAATTGACGGATATTAAATTATTCAAGGTTCAATTAATATTTATGGGAGCGACGAGTCGAGTTAATGAATCAATTATTATCATGTAATATATTTTAATATTTTACAAGTAAATGATCATAATATTTATGACTCATTTTAGTAGTCATAAAATGTCGTTGATAGTGCGTTAAGTATTCGGGGTCGGCGAGTCGATAACGGGTATTTTAATTAACCACTATAAATAGAAGAGGATGTTATTTTTCTAATCACTATTCATGGAGCTTCTCTATCCTCTCCTCTCTCCCATGTTCTAGAGAGAGAAGCTCTTGACCCAAGGACATCGGATTGAGAACTCTCTCAGGAATCTCTAGAGAAGCGATGCGGTGATCGTTCGAGTGTTGAAGACGTCATCACAATTCTGCACCAGCACCCAGATTATGACGAACAGTACTCTCACGGATTCCTTGATGTGTGTGTGGATGATATAGAGGAATTGACTTCAGATTCATCAAGCAATGATTACCAACGATGAGCAGACATCGTGCACAACTTCAGATTCAAATCAGATATTTTACGGTGTAATTTTGTGCGTAAAACCTTTCACGCGAGATCCTCGGCCTTTACCGGGCAGCTCTTCACCAACGTCAACAAGTCTACATCGATCGTCGGTGGAAAATTTTAAAACCCACCTATTTGGGGATTCTGCTACATGCTCGGTTCCCACAGGTAGTAGATTCCCACACCTTTTTCTCCTCCATAACTCTTCCTAAGAAACCATTGGTGTGGGTAGAGATCAATCTTGGGATCGACTCAAAAGATCAACCTAGCTACAGGGATAGCCATTCTACTAACATGTGATAGGTGTAACGACCAGGATCTGGAGACCCTCCACTGGTGCCCCATACTTCGTTCGCTACATGACCTCAAGTGCATTTCCCAAAATTCCAGAGTCTACCGACTATCAGCGAGGCCCTTGGTAAGTTATTGGAGAAACTATACCGTCATTTGGTAAGGTATACAAGGTAAGAAAAACAACAGTCAATAGAGGAAGCAGTAAAAACATATATAACTATAACCAAACAGCGGAAGAATAAATATATATCAATGATAATAATGATGCACAAAGTACAAGTATCTAAGGAAAGGAGTAAACACAACAACGTGCTGAAATAAAACTGAACACAAGGTACTAAAGCAACAACAATTCCAGCTTCATAGAAAGTCGTAGCATGGTCCCATGCTCTCCAGCTCCACAGCAAGTCAAACACCCGAAGTATAAGGGATCTTTCCCTTATCTATACCTGCAAAAATATAATCTTCTTGGGCCCAAAAGCATGGCCCAAACAGGGTGTGAGACAAAGTCCTAGTAGGAAACCACACAAAGATCTATGCCTAGCAGTCAATGAATACAAGGAAAGTAAAGTACAGGAACAGTAAACAGGAAAATACACAGCAGCTACAATTTACAGTTCTATCATATAAAGTACACAAGTAAACAACCAACAACAAGTAGAAAATAGGTAACCCTATGGGTAGCTCTCATAGCCTAACCCCTGTGGTTTAACCTACAAGTACTAGAAACCCCCTAGGAGTCACACACAGTCTCACCCCACTGGTTCAGCTAAAGAATAGACTCTCAAAGGAAGCACTCACCGTCAATTCCCCCTATAGTCTCGTATCGTACTAAAGGCTCTCTGGGAAAGCACTCAACATCAATTCCCCCTATGTCCCACATCGAGGAACTACAGACTCTCTGAGGAAGCACTCAACGTCAATTCCCCTTGTGGTCTCACATCGTAAATTAAAGACACTCTGGAGAATCCCTTACATCCATTCTCCCTTTGTTCCATACACTAGGTTCTCTCAGCCCTGTGTAATATAAACATGCATAACACGCGTGTATCACCCAAGTAAACCTCAAGAACTACTTGGCTATCATTCTAAGGTTCGACAGAAAAACAGCACAACAGTCCACTATCCTAAAACTAGTCATGGAAACTAGCATAACACATAATAGGAAAAAGTAGTACGGAAAACATCCAGAGTATAGCAAAAACTACTTTGTTCACAAAGGTAAACCTCTACTATAGCAATCAAGAAAACAGGAAATCAATCAAGGGAAAAACAGAAAAATGCACAATTCTCATTCAAGGGAATTGGCGAAATTGCACAAAATATTCAAAGACTTTCTACATAAAATCACAAACCACCTACCTCGATCCAAGGAGATCGATATACTTGAACCACGATGATTGATTCTCGCCCGAACGTCGTAGATCTGAGAAAAATCCCAAAATGTTCAACCCACAATATCTTGAGAGGGAGGAAGAATTGGAAAACAAGGCACAAGCAGAATGAAGAACTCACCACTATGATTCCAACGCAATCGACCGTGCTCGTATCGGAGAATGGACGGAGAGGCAGGGGCTCCTCGAAGATTCGCGGATCCTCGGTGCTCTCAGGCGAACAAAACATAGAAGAAGTCATTTCTGTGCGTTAGGCACGACCCTAGTTTGTTTAATGAAAAAAAAGTACACGGCGTGTACTTTTAGAGTACACGGCGAGTACTGGGTCTTTCCGTACTCCTCCAAAATCGGCCTCAACGTCACCCCTACACACCGTGTGTGTGTCCCAGACACGGCCAGTACACGGCTTCGAGCAGGAAAAGAGTATACATCGTGTACTCAGAAAGTACACGGCGTGTACTTCAAAAATTTCTAGAAACTTTATTTTTCTCAAAAACTCCAGAAAAAGGAAATGTGTACCTGAAATGAAGATCAGGGTTCTAACAAACTTCCCCCCTTAAAGAAATTCATCCCCGAATTTCCCTAGTGAGGCGTAGAAGAAGAAACCCTGAACAATTCTGGACACTACGATTGTACATCGATCTCCCTATCCCAGGTCTCATCCTGTACCTGGCCATGCTGCCATAGCACCCATACAAGAGGGACCGACCGCCCACGGAGAACCTTCGTACTGCGATCAACAATCTGGATAGGATGCTCCTCAAACGTTGCATCTGCTTCGAGCTCAACTTCCTTGGGATGAAAGACATGAGATTGGTCTGAAAAGTAATGTCAGAGCTAAGAGACATGTAAGTCTTCGTGCATGGCCCAGTACCACTGGGGTAACTGCAATCGATAGTCAACTGGCCCAACTCTCTCCAAAACCTTGAACGGCCCGATGTACCGTGGTGAAAGCATACCCTTCCTCTGAATCCTCTTGTGTCCCAACCTCGGTGAGACACGCAAGAAAACCTGGTCCCTGACCTCGAACTTCAGAGGTCGTCTTCGCTGATCAGCCTAAGACTTATACCAAGACTGTGCTATAGCCATCCTCTTCTGAATCAACTCTATCTTCTCTGAAGTCTCCTGAACAGGACGAGGTCCCCGCAAAGCTGCCTCTCCTGCCTCTATCCAGCATAAGGGTGAGCGGCATGGCCTACCGTACAAAGCCTCGTATGGTTCCATCTGAATGGTCTCCTAGAAACTATTATTGTAGGTGAACTCCACCAGAGGGATATGATTCTCTCAAGAACCGCCAAAGTCTAGGATACAAGATCTGAGCATATCCTCTAGCACCTGGATCATACGCTCGGACTGGCCATCAATATGGGGATGGTATGCTGTACTCAAAAGTACCTGGGTACCCAAGGCCTTCTGAAGTCCCTGCCTGAATCGAGAGGTAAAGCGTGCATCCCTGTCTGAAACAATGGAGTGTGGAACTCCATGTAGACGAACGATCTCTCTGATGTAAAGTATTCTCAGATCATCGACACTGAAGGTCTCCTTGATCGGAAAGAAGTGAGCAACCTTCGTGAGCCTGTCGACGACAACCCAAACCGTATCGTTCCCCAGAGGCGACCTCGGCAACCCGGTCACGAAGACCATCGCAACATCGTTCCACTTCCACTCTGGAATAGGTAACTACTATAAAAGTCCTGGTAGTAGGTAATGCTCCACCTTCACCGGCTAACAAGTAGATAATATCATGAAAAAACCAGCAACATATTTCTTCATACTTGGCCACCAGTATTGGCGATGAAGATCTCGATACATCTTGGTGACGCTAGGATGAACTGTCCAAACTATGGAATGAAAATCCTGCATCAGCTCCTCGCGTATGTCTACTGGCACCCATACGCGTCCCTAGAAATGCAAGATCTCATCCTCACCCACTGTCCATCCAGGAAGAGGGTCCTCTCCTGACACACTCTCCCACATGACTAATCCTTCTGAGTCTAATAGCTACCTCATCCGTACCTGATCAAGTAGTGTAGAGGTAATAGCTATAGAAGATAGAAAGGTTTGTCCCTGTCTATCGTGCACCTCCAGATGCATCTCAGAGAACATGTCCATAAGATACCACTCATTGTTGGCCTCCTGAACTGCCTGAATCTGAGTTATCCTGCTCAACGCATCTGCCACCACGTTTCCCTTTCCCAACATATAAGCAAGCTCGAAATCAAACGACTGAAGATACTCAACCCACCTGCACTGTCTTAGATTTAGATCTCACTTAGTGAAGATGTAATTGAGACTCTTATGGTCAGTGAAGACCATAAAGTACTCTCCCATAAGATAGTGTCTTTAATAGCGTAAGGCATGAACAACAGCTTCCAACTCTAGATCATGCGTAGGGTAGTTCCTCTCATGTGGCCTCAACTGCCGAGACCCGTACGCAACGACTCCATCTCCCTGCATAAGCACAACGACTAGTCCAATACTTGAAGCATCACAATAGACAGTATAGCTCTTTCTTGTCTCTGGAAAGACTAGTATCGGTGCCGACGTCAATCTTCCCTTCAGCTCCTGAAAGGCTGACTCACAAGAATCTGACCATAAGAACTTTTCCCCCTTCTTGGTCAGACCTGTCAATGGTGCTTCTAGGCGTGAGAAGCCCTGAATGAAGCGTCTGTAGTATACAGCCAACCCTAGGAAACTCTGCACCTCAAAAACATTCTTCGGCTACTCCCGAGAGACTATAGCTCTCACCTTCTCTGGGTCCACGGATAGTCCTTCCTCTGAGATGACATGACCCCAGAAGTGAATCTGATCCATCCAAAAGTGGAACTTCAAGAGTTTAGCATAGAGCCGATGCTCTCTCAGTGTACTCATAACAATCTCAATATGTGTGGCATGGTCATGTCAAGTGTGAGAGTACACTAAGATATCGTCCACGGAGACCACGACGGAGTCTAAGTAAGGATAGAACACTCGGTTCATCAGTGCCATGAAAACTACAGGCGCGTTCATGAGACCGAACGGCATGAATGTATACTCGTATATACCATACCTACTCCTAAAGGTTGTCAGAGGTATATATGATGGTCTAACATGCAACCGATGATAACCGGACCTCAAGTAGATCTTTGAGAACACCCAGGCTCCTCGAATCTGATCAAAGAGGTCATTGATCCTCAGTAAGGGATATCAGTTCTTGACCGTCAACTGGTTCAGCTTCCAATAATCCACACAAAGTCGAAGGGTACTATCTTCCTTCTTCGCAAATAGGACAGGCGAACCCCAAGGAGAAGTACTGGGTTGGATGAAACCCTTTTCCTGAAACTCCTCCAACAGCTTCTTGAGCTCTTGCAACTCAGGTGTAGCCATCCTATAAGGAGGAATGGACACCGGCGTTGCTCCTTCCACAAGCTCAACAGAAAAGTCTACCTAATGCTCCAGAGGCAAACCCAAAAAGTAATCTGGAAAGACATCCCTGAAACAATCCACCACCAGAGGAAAGTCCAACTGCGAAGTCCCCTGATCATCCAGATAAAGACTAGAAATCTGGGTTGTCACCCTTCCTAGCCCATGATGCTCGAGTCCTGCTCGACTCGCCTGAACATCCCATTCGCCTCTATGAAGAAAAGATTCACCCTCTGGTGAAACGAAACTCACTCTGTGGTGATAACAGTCGACGACTATCTGGAAGGGAACCAACCAGTCCATCCCAAGGATGACATCATAGCCTATCGTCTCTATGACATAGAGATCCCATAAGAAACGATACCCTACAACCTCAAGAGGGAACTCTCTACACTAACGTACACTAAATGTCCTCATCCCAAAAGGTGTGTATAGTGTCAAAAAGTCGGCAGAAGAAAATTCACAGAGCCCAAGGCTCTAAACAATAGCAATAGAGATAAATCTATGCGTAGCACCATTATCGAAAAGATATGAAGATAAAACTGAGGCTACTAAAATAATAATTCGAACTGTAGAAGGTTCGGGATCCTGCTCCTGATAGGTCTGCTCCACCGCAAAGGTCTTGCTTGTCCCGCAGCCCTGTTACCCTGTGTGACCACTCTGAGCTGAACCTCCCTATTGGTGATGAGGGACCAGTGACTGACTGCCATGGCCTCGACCTCCACCTTGGCCCGAACGGCTGGAAGAACTCCAGTTCCCCCACTGGTGTGAAACTAGTGGTGGTTCTCCTGAATGAGGAGTCATTGAAGAATTCCCGTCACCAGCAACTGGTGAGAAAACCTGGCAGAAACGCTGAAGGTGACCCATCTTGCTGTAGGATCAGCACTCCACTGGGTCCCTCTAGCACTGCGGCCTCGTATTACCACTCCTACCACACTATTAGCATACAACCTAGCTACCCGAAGATGTATCTCTCCTCCTCGGGTAACGGCACGAAGACTCCCTATGCTGTTTTCTTCTATCAACTGGAGGAACACTAGATCTGGAAGCAAAACCTCCCTGGATTGCAGCTCTGGAGTCTCTCATATTGCACTCCGCAATCAGTGCCTGGTTGACGATGGAAGAGATGGAAGTCAACTGGAAGAGATTCACCTGCGAGCGGATCTCCCGCCTGAGGCCATCCTCGAACTTCCATGCCAAGAACATCCCATCTCCACCCTAGAGGGGTGTGAAACGATACATCTCAGTAAAACGAGAGGAATACTCTATAACAGATAAAGTACCCTGCTCTATACTCATGAACTCTCGGGCTCGATCGGCCCTCAGGGTCTCTGGGTAGAAGTAGTTGTAGAACATGCACTGGAACTCCTCCCAAGCCATAACCTGCTGATGACCTGCCTGTGAGACCACGTCCCACCACCACTTGGCAGAGTCTCGGAGCATGTAGGTAGCAAGCTTGACCCGCCTCTCTAGAGGCATCTCCAGATGCTCGAAGATAGTCAGCATGGCTTCTAGCCATGACTCTATAGCCTGTGGTCCTCCTTCCCCCAAGAAATTGGGAGGATGCTACTGCTGGAAAACCCATGTCAAGTCTGCCATAGTCGGGGTAGGAGGCGGTGCCCCCAGGAAGGTCTGCATAATTCTCATAAAACCTTCCATGAACTGCATGTCAGCTCTTGCAACTAGTATGACAGTCGGTGCTAAGGCTAGCCCGACTAGAGGATCGGCAGGAAGTCCCTGATCATCCATATCTGGCGTCTGATCACTGCCTGACGACTGACGTACAACCGGAGGACGTCTCGGAGGCATAGCTCAGAAATATCAAAAGCACACCTTAGATTAGAATTAAAAAAGACAGAGAACACAAGAGTAAAAAATGGGAACATGGGAAGGAAAACACGCAAGTTTACAAAACACGACTACACGTCTTGTAAAAAAAACTACACGACATGTCTTCTTAAGCCATTGACATGGGCGTATACCCCTGCCCTACAGGTTGTTTATCACCTCAAACTACATGGCTTGTTGATGCCACACACGGCGTGTACTTGAAAAATATTCCCCTGCTCGAGTCTCTTTGCACGGCTAACCTACATGGTCCGACTTAACCCAAGACTACATGGTGTGTTCTGCACAAACATGGCGTGTACTAGACAAGGCTTCGGCGGCCCGTGTTGTTAAATACACGGCAGTCTACATGGTTGGACCTTACACAGCGTGTTCCGAACAAACATGGCGTGTATATGTGATGGTGACACCATCCTGTGTTGTTCGTGACACGGATGGGTACCTGAACAAGACTACACGGTGTGTTCCGAAAACAACACGGCGTGTTCTACTCGAGCTTCCCTGACCCGTGTTGTTAGTGACACGGCCGGGTACACGGCTCCGAACTACACGGCGTGTACCAACCGTACACAGCGTGTTCCTGAAGTTATTTCTACAACAGCGTGTCCCTGCTCACACGGTCAGTGAAGTAGTCTAAAAACTACACTGCATGTAGTCAAAAGTACACGCCGTGTATTCTGGGTTTTTCTGGGTAGTAGCTCAGAAACTGCATAGAAGCCCATAAAACAGAGAAAACAAGTCAAAAAGGTTCTGAATTCGGATTCGTGAGGGCCCATACTCCCCGAGAATCAAAACATGGCATTAATTTAAGAAAGGTAGAATACAAACAATCCTCTATCAAGGCAAAAGATATTCTATCAAGCATCTATCACAACAGTATGCATAATCTACATAAAGTCTATCACAACAGCATGCAATCGCTAATGCACCCTAGATGGCATGGCAAGAGTGCATGGCATGTGATTTCTATAAGTGCCTATATGATGCATGAGATGGCATACCCTCATCTCATCAGGTTGCGACAAAAATAGAACCGCAATAGTCAAGATAATAACAACACAAGGAATGTGAATTATTCTAGGTGAAATCATATCAACCGTAAAATCTCAAAACCAGAAAACTGCAATTAACAAGGTAGTATGACTTTTCCCTGTACACGGGTTAGCTACACCTGAGAACAGCTTAATACCAAGTACTGAATCTATCCTATCCCTGGCTAAAGGCCACAAATAGTAATTTAAGAGAAAAAAAACACCTCTGATACCACTTTGTAACGACCCGGATCCGGAGCCCCTCCACTGGTGCCCCGTACCCGATTCGCTACATGACCTCAAGCGCATTTCCCCAAATGCCAGAGGCTGCCGACTAGCAGCGAGGACCTTGGTAAGTTATTGGGGAAACTATTCCCTCATTTGGTAAGGCATACAAGGTAAGGAAAACAACAGTCAATAGCAGAATCAGTAACAACATACATAACTATAACAAAACAGTGGAAGAAAAAATATATATCAATGATGATAATGATGCAGTAGGTACAAGTATCTAAGGAAAGCAGCAAACACAACAATGTGTTGAAATACAACTTAACACAAGGTACTAAAGCATCAGCAACTCCAGCAGCATCGCAATCCGTAGCCTGGTCCCATGCTCTCCAGCTTCATAGCAAGTCAAACACCCGAGGTAGAAGGGTTCTTTCCCTTATCGATACCTGCAACAATATAATATACTTGGTCCCAAAAGCATGACCCAAACCGGGTGTGGAACGAAGTCCTGGTAGGCAACCACCTAGAGATCTGTGCCTAACAGTCAATGAATACAAGGCAAGTAAAGTACAAGAACAGTAAACAACAAAATACACAGAAGCTACAATTTACAGTTCTAGCATATAAAGTACACAAGTAAACAACCAACAACAAGTAGAAAACCGGTAACCCTCTTGGTATCTATCACAGCCTAAACCCTATGGTTTGACCTACAAGTACTAGAAACCCCCTGGGAGGCACACATAGTCTCACACCTCTAGTTAAGCTAAAGAATAGACTCTCTGGGGAAGCACTCACCATCAATTCCCCCTATAGTCTCATATTGTACTAAAGGCTCTCTAGGAAAGTACTCAACATCAATTCCCCTTGTGGCCCACGTTGAGGAACTACAGACTCTCTGAGGAAGCGCTTAATGTTAGTTCCCCATGTGGTCTCGCATCGTAAATTAAAGACACTCTGGATAATCCCTTACATCTATTCTCCCTTTGGTCCATACATTAGGTTATCTCATCCCTGTGTAATATAAACATGCATAACGCGCGTGTATCGCCCAAGTAAACCTCAAGAACTACTTGGCTATCATTCTAAGGTTCAGCAGCAAAACAGCACAATAGTCCACTATCCTACAACTAGGCATGGCAACTGGCATAACACCTAATAGGAAAAACAAGTACAAAAAACATCCAGAGTACAGAAAAAACTACTCTGTTAACAGAGGTAAACCTATACTACAACAATCAATCAAGAAGGCAATCAATCAAGGGCAAAACAAGAAAATGCACAATTCTAATTCAAGGGAATTTTTGAAATTGCACAAAATATTCAAATACTTTCTAGGCACAAAATACCTACCTCGATCCTAGGAGATCGATATACTTGAACCACGATGACTGATTCTCCCCCGAACGTCATAGATCTGAGAAAACGACCAAAACGTTCAACCCACGATATCTTGAGGAGGAGGAAGAATTAGAAAACAAGTCTCAATCAGAAGGAATAACTCACCGCTGCGATTCCAATGCAATCGACCGTACTCGTATTGGATAATGGACAGAGAGGCGGGGGCTCGTCGATGATTCGCAGATCCCTGGCGCTCTCGGACGAACGAAACCTAGAAGAAGATGTTTTTGTGCATCAAGCGTGACCCCGGTCCGTTTAATAAAAAACATAAAGTACACGGTGTGTACTTTTAGAGTACACGGCATGTACTAGGTCTTTCTGTACTCCGCCAAAATCGTCCTCCACGTCACCCCTACACACCGTGTGTGTGGCCCGGACACGGCCAGTACACGGCTACGAGCAGGAAAAGAGTACACGGCGTGTACTTCAAAAATTTCTAGAAACTTTATTTTTCTCAAAAACTCTAGAAAAAGGAAAGGTGTACCTAAAATGAAGATTTGGGTTCTTAAATTAGTATTGCACAATATGAAATTAAAATAGGAACTCACCATGTCACCTATATGATACATATCCCTGGTATATCATCCATCCTTGAGCCAAATTTTTGGATCCTAGCCACATAGTGTCTCCTTCAAATGGACATGAAATAAAGACAATTTGTGATCACCTTCTCTGATCCAGGTATCTTGGGATCTTTTATAGAGACCTCCCTCAATCTCCACCATCATCTCATTGAATTGGGGTTTATTGAGAATTAGAGATACAAGGGAATCCTCATCCCAAGAATCCTCCAGACTTTCCTTTGCACTCTCGATATTCCTTTTAATATAATTCAAGAAAAACTGAACTGGTGGGTGGTAGTTAGACCAAACCATGAGGTCATGTTTCAGAAAACACATTTTATTATGGAAGCCAAACCATCCCCCTCCCTAGATCAAAACCTCTGAGGAATGTTGCACCATAATGTGGAAGTTAGGGTAGTGTATCTATCAGTTAAAGAAGATTAAGCACATTCCACATAATTTTCCATAAATAAGGTGAATGAGAAGAGGTGAGTGATCTGAAAATGCATGAAATATGTGAATAACCTCCATATGTATGAAGGATGAAAGAGCTTAGAGAATACCGAATTACTGATCTAACCAACACCAAGTTCACTGATTTCTGTTCTAGTTATTACATTAAGTAAACCTATATCTTATGCATCCCAATTACTAAATAATATCATGAGCTGAAAAGAAAGATAAATCCATTCTTTCACTACAAGTAAAAGATATCCTACACTTTTTCTTAGAGGAATCCATAATCATATTGAAGTGTCCTCCCGCCAAACATGGTGCCTCTCCTAGGTTGAAGGATTTCAGATCAAGCCAAAGTTGATCACTAAGTCTTGATTTTCCCTTTTCATAAATGAAGGAAAATAAATAGTAATACATTCCATCTTCCACAATAACTGAAAATTGATTTTCAGTAGCCACCAGATTCTCTACTATGATTGTATCCTTCTAGAAGACCCATATGTGTTGATTCATGGGCACACCATGCATAGAATACCACATGCCAATCCAGTTAGAAAACTAACCTATCTTATTAAATATTTTCTATGGTTCAAGAACCACCACAAGAGAGATATTTTTCTTCGACACATCATTGGAGAGAAATTATGTTTTAAACCTGGCTCCAAGACCATGGGTATTCCATATGATCAATGAGATCATTAAAAAAGGACGTTTCTAGACCTATCCCTAGGTGAAGTACTTACGTCTTGATCCCTTGAATAATCATACATCTTCCTAAATTTTGATCTCAGGAAAATACTATTTGAGGGAGTACATGGAATAGAGGGAGATATCATCCACCTCTGAAGCCCGAGGTGTAATACAAACACTCCCCTAGGACACCGAGGGGGAGGAGGAAATATCTTGCACATGAAATAAAACACTATACCTACTCGATAATTTAACGTGAAAGGATGTAGGATGAAAAACACTAGGGGTATGAGAACTCATAGTAGGGGAATATAGGATGATCTCATTTCCTTTATACTTCCAACTGACTCAGTTGGAGAAAGTAGAAATAGATTCGGTCGATAGCAAGGAAGGTGGAAGATGAGGGATGTAGTGTATTAGGGCCCTACTTGGGAAGAGTGGGGGAGGGGTCAAAAAAGGATGGTTATGAGGGAGGGAGGGAGGAGGTGAGGATGGTTCTAGAGAGTCACCACTCGCAAGACAAGTTTTTGGCATAGGGCTAACTAATGGATTGGTGAGACCAAACACCGGGAGTAGAGATTCAACTATATCCATGGGATTCACCGTTCATTTTGATGTGTGATGGGATTTGTGATTTATACACACTGATAGAGAGGGTCCTAGGAGGTAAAATCTTGTATATAAGGGAGGTTATATGGGGTAGAAGACAAGCTACATCCACACCATCGATCCTTCAACTCGTAGGAGCATATGTGATAGAGGAGGAGAAAAGAGTTCCATCATAATGAAAATATGGGATACTGAAGTGTAAATAAGCTAAAAGGTATGATCATCCTTGCACTAAAATTTTCTAAGGGAGTAACTAATATTCTCCAAGAAATATAGGTTTTGGAAGAGTAGTTGGAGGCTAGGAAGATTCACTCACACCACCAACACGATAGACTCTCATCCCTGATGCACTTTTATATACCATTGAGAACGGTTAAAATGCTAGTGACTAATTGACTGAGGGATCCAGACCTAAGCCTATATGGAGTCCTCTCAAGAATCTATAACAATAATGTAATATTTTCTATTTAGTTTTGATGCCTTAGTTGGGTGATTCAAGTTCCATGCTGGAACATAGATATAAAAAAGATCCAACTAAGGCCTATCCACCCTGAACTGGGCCACTAAGGTACATATTAAATGCACTGAGGCTTCTTCAAATGTGGATACTGATAAAGAGAGCACTGGAGTTACATAACTTGATCCAAAGCTAGAGGAACCCAACATAACCTCTATAAATGGGGAAACTAAATGTTCCTGGTTGGGGTGTTTCTTAGAATAATCTCTTTCATATATGTCCATGCAGCCATAGGAATAGTCTTGGTATCCTCCAAGTGGGATGGTTCGTAGGTTCTAGATGAGGGGAAGCCGCCACATCGATTAGGAATAGAGGAGCAGACGGAGGCATGTACAATGCATTCTTTTGATAAATTAAATCCATTTCACTTTGCATGAAATCATATTGAATATATGTTATTTATGGCCTCATAGGGAGTCGTTAGTTACCTACGGTGCTATGTAAGAATAAATTTTATAAAACTTGTACAATATTAACTCAATGTGTTGTATTTTTTAAGTCTGAGTGTTGAACCCACAAGGATGATCTGTATGTTCTAAATTAATTAGGAAATTGAAATTGTAATTGATTGGTTTTTTCCAAGAAATAAGAAAAAATATTAAGAATTATTGGTGTTTTGGGTCAATATGGGAGGTATTCTAGGTTTAGTGATTTTCAGGTTTATGTTCTAGGGATTCAATTGATATGGGTTTATTTAGTTTTAGTGTCGAATTTGGGTCAGCAGGGATCCTTGGTCTTGGTATCTCGTCCTAGTACTATGATTTCACTTTTGGAATAGTCATCTACTCAGTGGAAACACAGAAATAGGAACCCCAACCCATTTTTTAAACATAAATTTCCTAGATTAAACAATGGTCATGGGAAAAGTAGGATAATTAATTGATGCGACAAAATAATTCTCTTCAAATCACAAGAAATGGTCATGAAATTGTAAAATGAAAGAGATTAGAATTGATAAGTGATGTTTGAAACCATAGAAAACATGAGTAGAATAAAGAAAAATAATCCCTAGAAATCCCTCCCCCTACAAATCACATCACTCGGCACTAGAGAGACTACTCACTCATGTTTTGAGTGAGCATCATTGATACCCTATAAATAATTGTGGTAAAGAATGGGCCTGGATCATCACTCCATTCATGATCTTCCTCGGTATGGTGTTCCTTGGACTTGGTTGGTTCTGGAGTGTTCTGGAAGTGTGTCCAAAGGTCTACTTTTATAGCCACAACCTTCCAAAACCCGCGGCCCACGTCGCCTAATTTTTCTCTATGTGTCGACTCCTACACAATGTGTACTTGGGTTACACGACCTATACCTAAGATCTGCTTTTTCCACCATTGTGTTGAATCCATGAAAATCTCATATGTCGGTTTGAATACTGTCACATCATGTACTGATGGGACACTATGTGTACTTCGATTTCATGTTGTGTATGCTCATCATGACTTATCCTTCATGGTTTTGTTTTACTTGATATAGACACAACGTGTGCTTGTGGTACATGACGTGTAATTCATTTTTCTTCAATATCCAGATCCTCTTCTCCCTCAATAATCGGTTGTCGCGCCACTTCGATTCACTCTTGGCACGAATGGTTGTTCGGCTCATTTTTTATCTCTTTTTTATTCCTTTTTTGTGAATACTTAGTTTCCTACCACATATAATAAAACAAGTCAAATTATTCCAAACATTGAAATTTTATTCAATAAATTACAAAATAAACACACTAAACTACTCAAAAATATATGCATGTAATAGATGTATCAGTTATATAAGTAGATTATATCTATATAATGGAAAACATATGATATATTTTATTAGGTATTGGAGTCTCATAAGGAATTTTAGCTCCTTTTCATAAATTTCACACATGGTAATCTCTAATATATGAGGTTATGAGAAAAAACCTCCCTGTAGGAATTCAACATGTTATATTTGTCTTTGCATATTCCTATTTATAAATGTTTTTATTTTCCTTTAGACATGATATTATTATTAATGAATATAAATAGTCTCTTACTTAGATATATTGATTAAAACCATGATGAAATATTATTAGGAAAAGGTAGGATATGTTGGGTGCATCATGAGTGATACGGATCTAATGAATAAGTTTAGAAAGAATTTGTTCCTTACAAGTTAATGGAAGAAAATATCTATGGAACTTTTATTGGAATTGAACCATCCGATTAATCCCATGTACGTGGAATATTTATCAAAGAGTTTATTTCGTGAAATTAAAAGAAAGATATTCAAGTATACAAGTTGATGACACAAGTGTCAAACCTAGTTGATGAGATATTTAGATAAAGGGATTATATTACATGATAAGAATTAATTGTAGGTTTTATTCATTATGATATTCACATCCTTCTATGGGTCTAGTTTTCCTAATACTACTAAGAAAGGGGCTTAGAGGGTCACACAGTAAATGTATAATGAATGTCAATAAAATTTCATTTTAATTTAATATTAGAATAAATATTAATTTCAAGTTATGAGGAATAATATATATTCATGTTATATTGATTGAATAAATAAGTATTGTATGAATAATATAGTGATATTTACTTAGTTAATTACTTATTTATTATTCAAGGTTTGATAAATTCCAATGAGGATTAGTTGGTCCAGTGTAAGGGTTTGATAGAAATGATATATTTAATAAAATTTATTTAAATATCTATGAGTTTTTTTGGCATCAAGGAAATAATAATTGTATTGTTATTGTTATTATATGTATAGGGTTAATTAGATTTAAGAGATTGGTTAAGTGATTTTATGTCGTAACTGATTCTATGACCTAATTAAATAGATCATGTTATATAATTTATTTAGGAAGAGGATGATTTTTTTTAATAATAAATCTCCCCAGATATTTATCACAATTCTAAACATAACTCACTCTATAACACTCTAAATATTAGAGAGAATCAATCCTACTCCCTCTCAAATCCCGAAGAGAACTAGAATAATTTATTCTATTTAAAAAGGAATTATACTTATGATCAATTAGAATGAGGTAAGGTGATCAATCTTCAATGATAACACACAATGATGAATTTTTTATATTTTTAAGTTCATAAAACATATGTGGAAAATTCTAGTTGGAATATACAGTTGAATACTTCATCATATTGATGATACAATAAGTGTGGTCTTCCAATTTTATAATGAATAAATAATTAAAATACAAGCGTTAATTCTATTTATAAATTAATTATACATTTCATGTGAAATATCATGTATCAAGTATTCTAGGGTTTCTATTCATATTTTTTTTTAGGATAAATCCAACAAAAATGATGACAACCCATTATTGGGTATGGGCCCTACCACTTCTGGTGCACCCTGGAACCTTTACCCAATTCCATAAAACATTTAATTAGTATATATAAAACAAATCTCATTATTAATAGTAAATTAAAATACCTTCTTGTATAAACAATATATAGAATTCAAATGTTTGTTTGTGGTGGAAATATTATAATAGTTATCCAATTCTACGATTAATCAACTTGGTGAATCCAAATCACAAGTGTTTACTTATAATGTAGTAACTCTTTGTCCAATAACAACACAAATATCTACTTAAACCTTTTCAAATTCCATCATATCTATGATTATGTGTTTTTAGCATAAATATCCTGTGCATAGATGATATACTCGTGAACCAGAGTTAGGGAAACTGAACTCTATAACATTCACATTCTAATTATAAAAATGATTTTTTCATTAATAACACTTATCAACCTTAGATAACAATTTAAAAATATTTTATAAGTCATACCAAGATTTTATTTCAATATTATTTTCAATAAATAATCCATGATCAATAAAAACTACATATATAGGGGTGATTATAATCTTTTATATATTTTCATCAAGTAATTTTTTTGAGATTACTCTCATTAAAATGACGACCCCATACATAACCTCTATTTAGTAAGAAATGATCCATATTTCATTGATTTCTGGTTCCCTTAATCATTTATCCCATCACAATGATTTTTTAGGTTGGAAAACATGCCAATGAAAAAAATTATGATTCTTATATAGTTGAGTGGATAACTGTTATGAAAATATATCATATAGATGCACTCAACTCTACTTGTCCTATAACCTAATCCTATTAGGGTCTATCCTATAGTGTAACCTAAATAAAATTCCAAGAACACATTTCAAATCCTATTAGGATCACCAATTAATTCCTTTCCTTAAATAATATAATCCATGGGAACCAATCATTATCCTAACCTACCTAGCTGGATGATCAAGGTCTTAAAAATGGATTCTTTGGAAGGAATATCACACTTAATGTTTTAATTGGTTTTAATTTTAAAATATTCACTAATTTAATCATGTATGTTAAACCAATTGCATCTGATGAAATATTTTTACTATCTCATGTTTTTATTACGTTGTGTATGCTTTCTTCTAACAATTTAGTTTTGGAATCCCTATTTCATAAACCAAATTAATGTGTTCAAAACACATTATTGTGAAACTATTTACATAACCCACAATTTTGTGTTACTCACTCAAAATATATTCCAAACATACTCGTACATATCTGAATGAATCTCATGCATATAGTGCAATAAATTTTCATGTAAAGGCATTGAGTTATATAATATTGAAAATACCAGCATTAGTAATCCTAGAGAAATAGATACCCAACCCATCACCTTTATAGAACAAAGCATAAACCTCAAAGATAGTAGTTAGTCTGACCCTAAGTCCTTCTCCCTTGGGAGACTTTACTCAAGAGAGAATACAATTTTATGATATCTCTAAGACCTAATATGCACAAACTATATTCAATAATAATTCTCAAGCTCGTAACTCTAAAACCAAAATGAGGTCATGGAAGATGAAAACTAAGTCTTATGATATCACACATAGCATGTAATTTAGGGATCTTTCTCCTAGAATGAATATATCATATAAATGTAAACAATCACATTTTTCATATTCTATTAAAATTTTATAAAAATGAATAATATAAAAGAATAAAAAATAAATAAACATTTCTTTATTTTATAAAACATGTGAAACAAATGTGTACTATTTATATTCTAATTATACATGAAAAATCCCATTGTATAATTCCAAACAGATATAATTTATAAATAATTTATAAACCATAATAAAAAATATAAAAAATTAAAATTTTTACATGTTTTATCTATGTCGTGTTTTATAACTAATAATAATATTATAATTCATAAAATATAATTGATACTAGGGAGAATAGATTTTATAAACCAGTCATATTATATGATATACCTTCAATGGTACACTATGATTGGTATCATTGAATACGATTGGACCAATTGTAAGGCTCTAATCAAATTTTATTATTGATCATATATATCATTTATATTTTTATATCCTGTTTTCACTCAAAACCTAGATAGACTCATATTTTATGATATCATATATCCAATGATATGAAACATTTCAAATCCTTGTATTTTCTATATATCATACCTGACTATATATTCCAGTTTTACATTGTGACTAGACAAAACAATATATTTTCAACAAATAGTGTTATAAGAAATAGTCATAACACATTACGATATCCATTTATTCAAAAAACATAGTAGATAATCACATTTAATCCTTGAAGAATAATGCATTGATAACACTGATTATTTTTAGGGGATCATATTATGATAACTAGTAGCAGAAAAAATCCCATAAAATGCTTGAACTATCTTCAAGGATAAAATTTACAATGGATTAATAAATAATAATGTATCAAAAATTCTTGTCAATAACCTTTAATATCTTTTATTCAATATAAATCATGATTAGTAGTGATCACTAGAGTGACACAAGTATTTACCTCTGTAGGAAATCTATCAACCTTGGGTTTGATATTGTATCGTGAGGATCCCAAAGCTACCAAATGCATGCTTGATCCTTATTTCAAAGATAAATGTAAATCTGAGAATGGAGAGTGTATCAATTAGGCTTTCATGAATCAGGTATATCCAATAGGTAAGGATCACATTATTTTATAAGAATCCCTGATACTTTTCATTTAATGTAGTACACTGAACTATATTGAACATATTGGGTTCTATCTCATGGAACCCATGCATTATATCCCATTATGTTTTCATTCATTAATCCATTTAATGAATATGTTCTAGACATGTATGAACTAAAGAAACCATTTGGTAGATTACTTACATTCATTCATAATACCATTCAAAAAAATATCATATGCTTTATAAAACAATATTGTATAGGTAATAGGAGAATCACATGCCCCTTTTATGATTACAACATGTCATATGTTATGATATGCCTACATATCAAGCATATCACACCATCTGACACCATGAAATCATATAATATGAATCACTTTTCTTAATTTCATATTGTAGATCCCTAGGTCATTTGACTACTGAGATGGGGGTGAATTAGTGGTCTTTTTTACAAATTATCTTGAATTTTAATTCAAACTCTAACGTTTTTTATGGTTTTTGATCCAGTCAATATTATCTCTCAATATCACCTGGTATAAAGTAGTAATATAATATAGAGAAGAAAAAATTATTCTTTATGTTCAACATAAAATCCTACTCCTTTTCATATTGGTTAGAGACCCTGAAATGGATTCTCCACTACTATCTTCTTCTGGATTAAAAAACTATAAGAACCAACTGGTTATACAACCCTATACTAGATCCTCTAATTAACCCTATTTTTACACCCTAGACCCCAAATCTTCTTAAATAGTTGGATATACATCCCAATTTTCATTTTCCTCTTCTTCCTCAATTGTTTATACACCCCAACCCTCCTTCCTCTTTAGAAATTAGTTATACACCCTAGTTACAAGTTCATTATTCTTCTTCTTGGTTTTGATATATTATTATAAGGTCCCCTTTATTTTTCATAGTAATCTTCCTTTATGATATTGTAGGAACAATATTTCTCATTTACACCTTCAAGATCATTAAAAGATTCTTGGAATAATTATGTTGGTCTTGAAAATAATTTACACTAGATCTAGAATGCTCCGGTTCTACTCAATATTTGAATACGTAGGTATGTATCTTTCAAGAAATCATAGATTTAGCATAAATTCTATTTCTTATACCTTGGTGTATCAAATATTTAACACCTTAAGATTTTAGGAAATATATTTTTCCAAATAAATTTAATTTCTTCAATAGTTTTCGTTACACACAACACCGAGTTTAAACAAGTCGTGATATACTATAAACTTTTAGTTATCACACAGTCATTGGACTGAAAAGTATGAATATAACTAACTAAATAAATAAAAAATTAATCTTATATATGTATAAACGAATTCTTGGGGTATGAATTAATTATAAAAAAAATTAAGTTAAAGAGATATTTTTATGAAAAACGTTTTTTATGTGCACAATGTATTTTTATCTTAATAAATTAAATCAATCACTATTAGTGAATGATTTTAAATAAATTTATATATTATATATGCAATAAAAAATTTAAATATTGATAAAATATTTTCTAGGCATGGGATAAAAATAAATCCAGTTTTTTTTCTTAAAAATTTTATATTTCTAAAAATTAGGTTTTATCATATTTTCTGAACCTATATTAAAATTATTTTCTTCCACTTATAGGTATTGAATTTGATAAAATGAATTCTATAATTTTAATCAAGAGTTTTATATTTGTTTAATTGATCCCTTTTATTTTTTGTCAATATGAATAGTAAATGTGGTAAAATTTATCACCTTGGTAAGGGGTCAATCAAGTTAATCTAGGATAAAAATATCTAAGAAGGGAATAAAATTTCATATTAATTATTAAAAGATGAATTGAATTAGACCCTTATCACATTAGGGTATAAATTTTATTTCTTAATGGAAACTTGTCCATGAAAATTATATTTATAATAATTAAAATAATGAAAGTTACAATGTTTTACGCACTTAGTTTTAAATATATTTTATGTATTCAAATAGTGGAAAAACTAATTATAAATGAATATTTATAGTAATTTTGATATTAATTAAATTATTTTCATGATTTTTTATGCCATCAAAATGAGAATTAGAAAAGTCAAAAAGGAATAAATAATTGAATATGGGTATTATTTCCCTTGAAAAGAAAAGGATGAAGAAGGCATCCATGATCATGTGGATCATATAAACCCCTAGGAAACATGTCATCACATGACCAGTAGGAGATCATGAGAATGGACATGTGTATCACATGGTCTACAAAAGGTCCCATGATTTCCCTTTTACATGTCCTTTTTTCTTATTCAAATGCACCCTAAACAATCACTGATCACTAGGCGGCAGCGAGACGAACTCCACCATGACACATGACTTCTCCACCAGTGAACATTTGACAAACCATCAAAATTCCTTCAACAATAGAAGGAAAATATCCAAAATTTGGGATCCTATTGCTATCGTAAACTCACATCATGTATCACCAATGGGGAAAATTATTATCCTCGACAACATTCAAGAAAACTCATGAGATACCCATCCTTTGTAAAATAAACAAAGGAAATAAATATAAAAGAGGTATAAGCCTCTTCCAGTCATAAAAATATTGTGAATCACCCCATGTGATCTGTAAAAACACATAATCACTCAGCAACATGTCCACATCATGTCATGAAATCTTGGTGGCATGTCACCCTCATCATTCAAAGACCCTCAGACATGTCCAGGAGACCCCATGATCCCCCTATGGCGCCATAAGGGAAAAAATATGGAATTTTTCATGAAATGATAACACATATACACGTGAACTTTTATAGTCATGTGACCTATCACTAAGAGGTAATGTGACTTTTCTAAACAACACCCAAACAACCTCATGAAATCCCCAACATTTTTAAAAGAAAAAAATGAAATTAAAAGGGGAGGAGGTGGGAGCCTCTCATATCCATAAAACTCATGTGACACACCTAGGATGTTCACAACATGATCTTTTAAGACCCCTTGACAATCTAGTCTGATTTCATGAAGGCCCCTTTAAAATCCATTTGTGTCTCATGGAAAGTCCCATGAAAGTTTTCTAAGATCATTTGAACACCCCCCCAATGGGAACCTTTATCTCAAGAAGACACTTAGATGTGTCGGTTGGATAGTATGAGAGTACCTTGACATGTCCATATCATTTGGAAAGACCCCATTAATTGGATATAATTATTTAATGGTATGTTGAAGGGATATTATCAGGGTCATGGAAAGACATGTGATTCCCCTTGAGTGATCCACAATAGGACCTCATGAATACATGTGATGTTGAGTCCCTCCATCTGATCCATACTATATTCATGTGATATGTACTTTCCAAATCGACGAACAATCGGGGCATAAAGGCCTATAAATCCCTCACCCCCAACATGAAAATTCCCCAATAATCTCTGAACACAGGAAAACAGACTTTTTTCTTAGAAAATGTCCCTAACATTAGAGAAATTTTTTTGGAGTGCTTGATCTCACAACTAGGAAGTTTTCCATTAGGTAAGATCTAGTGAAAATATGAGAAATATTGAATCATGCATAGAAACTTCATGTGATCACTCATATATCACATGAATGAATTCTAAAAGGACACGTGAGGAACATCCATCACATATTCTAAATAAAAAAAGACTTAAACAAATCTAAAACTAAAAAAATCTATTACATTCTCAATAAAAGGATGAAACAAATAATAAAGGATTGGAGACTTAAGAAACAAACATATACATTGATCTTCATTTACTTTTCGTGAATGACCTCAGTCATCAAAAATAACCAGGACATGTCACTCAAATCTCATAGTGCTCCTTGGGTATACTATTTGGATAATGAAAATTCTTCTAGACATGTCAAAGCATGTTTTATTACACCCCACAAGCATGACACCCTATTCACACGAAGCCCTCTAAGCTCAACACCCAAACCTTGTGGTGTCATTTAGAAGTGTCTCCTAAATCATATAGTGGCACCAGCACATGTCAGTTGAGTCTCATGGTAGCCCATGGGAATGTCAATGATCTCTTATGACACCCTCCAAGAATTTCATACTGATCTCGTGATGTCCTCCCGATATATCAACCAAGTCATGCATCACCCTCTGAGACATGTCATGCAGACTATCATGATGCCCTCCAATCATGTCGGTTAGCTCTTATTATGACACCAAGGCATGTTAGCTGGATCATAAAATGCCCTCAAATCATGTCATCTTGGATGATGCAATGGTTTCCAGGACAATACAATCATGTCTTGAAGTGTCCTCCACAAAATCCAGCCTCAATCATGAGATAACCCTCAAACATGTCATCCAAGATATGTGATGTCCATAAGACAAGTCAGCTAGATTATGTGATTATCTTTTGAAATGTCAGGCAGACATCCTTCGACATGTCAAGTTGACATCCAATTCATGTTGAGCATATAATCAAAGGTATAATAGGCAAACAATTAGGCCATGTCAAAAGGGAATCCTTAGACGTGATAACCTTGTTAAATACTCAGTGTGTAACCCCCGATTATAAAGGAAAACTTAGTGTCTATGACCCAAATAGAGTCATAATATGATATTTCCTGCATATAAGGGAATCCTAGGACTTGATAACCTTGTTCATACTCAGTGTGTAAACCCCCATTATAAGGTCAACTTCAATATGTAAGCCCTGATCAATTGAACTATGAGGACTCTGATTCCTTCCATAACTAGGACACATGTAACACCTTCCTAAGGCCCGATCCTAAACTCAAATGGGAATCCATATCAATGTAAGTTTCTCCATGTCTCCAAAATTTTATCCATCAAGACACAACCATTCCCACAGGATGATCATTGTACATCATTCAACATTGTATTGAGAATCCAATTGAACTACGATGATTCAAATTCCTTCCATAACTAGGATATATAGGACACCTTTTTAAAGCCTAATCCTGAACTCAAATGGGTATCCACCTCATTTTAATTCCTACCATGTATTTGAAAATCCAACCATCAGGACCCAATCATTCCCTTGGGCTGATCACTCTACCACATCCATCATCAAACTGAGAATCCAATTGAACTAAAATGAGTCTGATTCCTATTATAACCAAGATACATAGGATTCCTAATCGAGGCCCGGACTCTAAATTAAAAATCCAAAAAATAGTCCCAAAACATTTTCCCCACATCCACATGTAATTTGGGTGATCACTTTCTACCCCTTATTTCTCACACTGATCATATCTCATGTGGGATTAGGGATCTATAATAAACACATCATTGGCATAATGAATCTCTACCAGCTAAGGCAATCTCATTATGTAACCCTAATGAGTGGAATGATATAAACATCCCTCGTATAAGGGAATCTACCTTGGGGTTAGTCCCAAGGGAATTATCAAACTATGATAACTCTAATTACTTCTATAACCAAGATATGTAGGAAATATTCTTGAGATTCATGCTCAAATATCTGGTTCCTAAGTTCCCTCACATATGTCCATTCCATATGTAGGATTCCTCATAATGGCCCAATCCCCTCCTTAGAATATTATCTGCCTCCCTGCACGGAATCCAATTCTGAAGTGCTTAGATATATGGATTTACCATATAAGAAGCAATTCATTACTAATAAATGGATGAAGAACCCCAGATACATACAGATGAATTGAATAAAGAGATCACACATTCTTTTGTGTGTAAATGATACTTATGCTATACAAAAATTAGGGTATCTGGTCCCATATCGGGATTAAGAATATATTCTTGAACATGTATTAAATATATAATAGAGTCTTGGAGTAGGAAATAATTCCCCCTAAAATGGTGGGAGTTACACAACCTCTCATCCTCTCAACCAATGCGAGTACCTAAGAATTATTGGGTCTGAAACCTCAATTGACCACTGACCTTTGGAAAGCATGTTTATACCTAGTTATGGATGAGGAAAACATTTGGAGTATCTTTTATGAATGAAAATGGTGACCTGATGTTAATTTTTGTGAAGGAAATGACCCCCTCCCACCACAAACAATCAACCATCATTTCGAACCAAACGTGCCTCATGGTCATCTCTTCTCCATTGAAACAAAAATGGTGAAACCAATGTGAATTTATCAAATAAAAAAATGATTGGATTATTATCTATCATGCCATTTTTTCACACTATACACACAAAAAATGGTGAACCAAACATTAATCTCTCAAATAACAAAATGATCGCTTATTATCCATTGGGCCATTTATTTTTCAAATTAAATGCAAAAACAAATGGTCAAACAAACATAAATCTCTCAAATAAAAAATGAATGGGTTATTATTGGTTAATCAATTTTTTCACACTATATGCCAATAAAAAATGGTGAACCATAATTGAAACTCAAAAATAACAAAAAGATCGGGTTATTATCTGTTGGGCCATTTTGTTTTCACACTATACACAAAAAATGGCGTTCCCGATGTGAATCTCTAAAATAAACAAAATGATCGGGTTATTATCCATTGGGCCATTTTTTCTACATGCTATAAGAAAACAAAAATAGTGAACCCAGTCTGAATCTCTCAAATAATAGAATGATTAGTTAGTCATGTGTTAGGACACTTTTTTGGCATATCAAACAAAAATAATAATCCTATAACAAATAAAACATATGATTCTCTATAACTGGGGTTATCATGAAATAATTCTATCCTCACATTGCGAAGTCTACCTAAGAAGAATGGATGAATCAGGAATAAAATGAAAATTGTGTTAACCATGCATATCTGGTTGAGTATATCATGTCTATGATATTTCACTAATTGGAGACATTATCCCTTATTTTATGCATGAATAAAAATACTACTCTCATAAAAAACATCCTGATACGAGATAATGTCATCATATAATGACCTTCCTGGAAAGTAATTCGTGGTTGCAACCCCCACGGTTCACAAAATGATCTCACCTACCCAAAAGATTCAATTTCAAGTGGTGAACATGATGGTCTTGGAGTACCATAGATGTGGTATAATCTCGACCCTTGAGACTGCTCATGAGGGTTTCCATGCATAGAAGCCGATGAGTCTACATCATCTAGGGAAAGCTATAGCAAATTCATTGGCCCTCATTTCTACAACCAATTGCTTCGGGATCTTATCCCCAAATCATGAAAATAACCACCTTAAATATCTAATTAAGGTGGAACAGAGAGTCAAATATGGCTCCCTTCTAATTTTTTGGCTGCGGAGGATGGATCATATCAACAGAAATTGACAGCACCATCCCACCGGTACCCACTAGTTTCCTACTAAGGGTACCACCCAACACACTTCCACTTATGACACCCATCAACAGTCAATAAGGAAGAAACATGGGGATAGGAAGGTTCTAGAGGGAGGGTTCTCATGTCCCCACTCTTACTGATAATGTATTCTAGAATATTTTAGCAGTGACCAATGAGAAGTTTCATATCCCTGCTCACTCGGAATAGGTCCACAGGTATATTTATGTAGGAGGCATGGGGTAGGTTCATATCCCTACCCCCATGAATGAAGTCTATTGAACTATTCTGGTGGTGCAAGGAGGATAGAAGTGGGCTCATATCCCCACTTCAATCGAATATAACTTATATTACATAGTGGATATGGAAAATGTGTAGGCTTATATCCCAATGCACACTATGATAAAATGAGAATACATCATTGAAATAGATGAAGAACTCCACTGACTTATTTTAGAATTGATACAGATGAAGGGATAGGCGCATATTCCTATACCTATAGCCACGGTAGTTCAACACTCGAATCATTTTGAACAAGTGGTTTCTCTGGAGAAACCACACATTCTTGATCCTCTCCATGAGCATTATTTGTATATTATGGTAAATTATGAGGCACCAAACTAGGCTCATATTCCCATTCCAATCTGGGATCACTAGGTGAGATCGGCACATGCATCAGGACAGGGGAACATGTCTGTTGAAAAAGTCCTACGGTGTATTCCAAAGGCCTAGGATTAGACTCATATCCTCATTATGGCTGGGTCTCACCAAGTGATAGGGGAACATGCCTTGGGATCAGCTCATATTCATATCTAAGAAGTCTATCAACATACTCCAATGGCCCAGGATTAGGATTATATCACTATTTTGTCTAGGTCTACCCATGTGAGAATGGGGCATTCCTTGAGAAATGGTTATATTCCTATCAATGAATCTTCCTAGAATATTCTAGAAGATAACAAAATCTATGTGCATATTCTTAATTTAGATGATGAACAACTACACCAGCATCCTTATAAGGAAATATAGGAGGATTCTGATATCCCTTCTCCCATTTCAGTGGTCTGTCGACATATTTAAGTGGGAATGTATATTCATAGCAGTCTCATACTCATTTTATAATTGAGGATCACCAAGAAAGAGAGGCACATACCTCGGGTTAGGCTCATATCCCTTCCAAGAAATACCATAGGAGTATTCCCAAGGCTCGAGATCAGGATCATATTCCCACCCTGACCGAGGCTCACTATGTGAGAATGGAATATGCCTTGGTAAAGGCTATATATTATTTTCAATAACGAGGTAGCTCATTAGCATATTGCAGCAGCTTCTCAGTAGTGGTCTCATATTACCATTGTACAAAATGATTATAAACAAGTTCTATAAACCTTAATATAACAAGATCATGTCCCTGAACAATACCAAATAGAAGTATGGCATATTCCAACCACAACGTAGATCAAGACCCATATTTCTAACCTGCTCAATGCTAGTTTCCTTGAGTTCATTTGTGAAACATTCTCAATACAACAAGGGTTATTCAACTCTTAAACCAATGAAGAAGACAATAATTACCATGATAGTCCTCCTTGTGGTAGTATGGAGATAGATCTCAGGGAATCTACACCTAACATCTACAATAGTCAACCTCCCCATGATGATATCTCCCACGAACAAGGAAATCCTCTAATTTCCCTAACACCTTCTTATAGAGATGTTTCCAAAACTCAAATGCCTTTATATGGAGAGGTTCTTTAAACATTGAGGTCAACCACATATAGTTCATCATCAACATACTATAGCACTCCACTCCAATCAGTAGGAATCCAGCAGAATCATCTTCTATGGTATAACCAGATGTTGTCGTGCAATTATAATGAAGAGGAGGCTGAAATTGACATATGGAGATATTTATTCAAAAACAACCTCCCCAACATGTTTTGGAACATCGCTAATTCTAACTGTGAGCTCCCAAATGTGCTAGAAAAATAGTAAATGCATTAACTTTTCCAAAATATTTGGGATAGTTTTCAGGAACTGAAGTATAGACATATCCTCTATCTAAAATGTGAGCATCACATTTATCTCACCAATACACTCCGTTTTTAGTTGGATATGGTTCCATTTTCAGTTGGATATGGTTTTGTTTTCCTTACCATGAAACCTAAGAGTGTAAGAGCTTAAAAAACACCAATGTAGTGTTTGTCACCACATCACGACAACCCTCTGTTGATTGATTTCTCAAGTATAATAAAATGTGAGTATCTGAGGATGAGAGGAATATAGATAATTAAACTTCAATATGCCTATATAATAGAGGAACCTCTCAGATACATCACCCAGTAATGTCATAGACTCCATAAAAATTAGAGGATAGGGTAACTCTTGAGAAATCTAGTCACTACAACAGAATGAACCTCCTCCAATGATTCCCAAAAATCATGAATAGAGGGAGAGGATAGATATCAGACCTTTTATTAGTCCTATAAAAGTAATGATAATGAATTTCATACATGGAAGCCAAAGTTTTGATCAACCAAACAACTTCCAATGAAGATTGATTCCCATCATGGGCTACCATCGCACCCAACTCCTACGTAATCATAGATACGCCACCTCAAATAGGCTATTGTAGTAGCTACCATAACATTTGTTCAAGAGATAACTCTACTCATTAGGTTGGGGAAATAACTACCACTGCCTCCACCTCTTGAATTGTAAATTTCTAAGAGGATTCAGGATATATCCTCAGCAGTTGCAAACAACTCCCATCCCACTCGGATGTGGGGAATTTATATCTCAATCATCATCACTAGGTTAACAAACCCTTGAGAGGGTCTGGGGAAAATAAAAGGTGATTCTAGATCAACCCCATACCACTGGGCTTAGGAAATTTTATATCTCAATACCCATCCCCAGAATCATCAAATCCCTAACAGGAATCACTTGATCCTCAACAACAGGATCTGTCAATTCCAATTTTATCCCTAAATAACCCCTAGTCTATAGGGATGGGAGCATTTTAATCATCATCACCACCATAGATAGAATCATTCATCTATAGGATGGGAGGTAAAAATTAATGGTTGACATCACATCTATCCCTATCTCCATTAGACAAACCTATGCTATTTGGGGCTTGTTAGGCAATTACAGTTGAAAAATACCTCAAATTAACTATGATTAGACCAATATGGTAGGAGCATTTGACAAAGTACATCAGACCTCATTCGGGTCTCTATCCAAAATGGCTTATATTGCTTGGGGTTTGAGTAAAGACCCTAATGAAGGCATTGAAGAATCATCATGTTGTGTCGAAAGTAATGGTACAACCACCATTACCGGATATACCTATGTGAATTTCATCACTATCAAAACAATAGATATTTTAGATCAATATGAAAATGTAGAGAGCCTCAATATGGAAAAACAACCCCAAGAGGAGGGTGATCTGGATGCACCATATGAGGCTGCACACACCCAGAACCAGAGGAGGCATTGAAACATAACACCTTTGAATACCAAGTATCTGCCTCTATAGTGGAATAATACCAAATAAAAAAAAGAAAATTTGTGGCCATATCCCAATCACTACCTATAATAATTGAGGTTCCATACAGGATTAATAGTTGTCACAATATGATATTGAGATACAAACTCTCACACAATTCAATGAGGAGCTACTCAGGGGAAATATTCTCACCGGGTATTATCTACAAGTAGAGACAATTATTCTCCCTCCCATTTCTAATCCATTAGAAAAAGTTTTATCTAAACATCTAGAAATATTAGGATCCAAACAGTCGGTCTACATAAATGAGGAATTAAAAAATTATTGTGACTTCCATTCATTGTATAGATAGTATCTCCCTCACTAGGGTGATCATTCATTCTTATGATGCATTGACAATCAGCGGGAGATTAAGTCTAGGCCACCTAATCAACCCTCACCCACTCTATTTAGATGATATGTGGCTCAAAAGATAGTACCCATAGAGATACTTAACACCATCGAGTCCTTGGATACTTGAATGGAATTCGTGGAAGGGTGATGGGAACCTGTGCATCTTGAGAGGAATCCATATCCTGAATGGGTTCATGACACACTACCTCAACCCAATTTTGTAAATATTGTCTTATATAACTTTCATTATTCTAGAGACCCCAAACAACATCTCACACACATTTTATCTTGATGTGGGAAGATGATGGTCCCTTGAGATCAAAAAGATGTGTCAAAGCTAAGGTTTGTTTTACAGACTCTGACAGGGCCAACCATTATTTATTAATTTTTTTTTAGTTTTCTTTGTTATAGGATGGGAAGAACTTCATCGTCAACTCTTATTTAAACTCTACATTGAGTAAAATGACAATCATTAACCTGAAAAACTATAAGAAATACAAAAAACAATAGGGTTTATGATTTCATATCCAAATGTAAAGGTTTAACCTATTCACTCAGCATCCCTCTCTCATAAGAGAAACTACTTGAAAATTATGCAGAAAATCTCCAAGATGAGTTACAGACACCTATGATTCCAATTTAATATCCATGTTGGTTCTATGAGTTTAAAAAAATGGAACAATGTTCGGTGGATTCCATTTAGAAAATCCCATCCAAATCATAACTCATTCCATCAGTACAGGGGAAAATTCTAGAAAAATTTAAATTGTAGCTATCACTCTCAATCCAATAGTAGTGACCATACAAGCACCTATGTAGGTTTCGAACCACCCAGCACCTCCTATCGAGAATTGAAAACAAAAGAATCATTTTCACTAAGAACTAAATAGAAATCAATGTCACCTTGGATTTTATGATCCAATGAATAAATATCACTCCTTAAAAATTTATAAAGTCCCTAGTTATTTACTATCATACGAGGAAAATAACTTGCATAAGCTACCACAGCCCTGGAATCCTGATGTGGTCAACCACACTGACCAATCTGACTACTATGATTTCCATAGATGTATGGGTCACAATATATAGGGTTGTTTCATCTTCAAATATGTACTTAAATGCATGGTAGATTCTAGGAAGGTGGTGTTAGATAAATTTTTAGAGTATGTGGATTGCAAACTTGTTGCCTGGTCAGAAGAAGAGGCTGATTGGAATAAAAGTTCCAATAAATCGTGAGTGGAATTTCAAAAACTGGATGACTCCAAAAATAGTTGATCGATCTCATGTCACTCTGATAGTATAACTTTTTAGACCCAAAATATCTCCACCACCAAAGAATTTTACATTGGATATGTCTCCTAAAAGTGGGAATGACCACCAGATTGAGGAAGAAAGAGAAGAAGATTCATATTCTTCTTGAACATAGGATCTGAATCTTGTAGAATTCTTCATTGAAAAATAAAAAGCATGGTAAATTCCCCCACAAAATGAACCCTCATTGGACTAAGATATCATCTTTGGTCCTTTAAATATGATTCACTAGGTAGACCCCTTCTTTGATAATGAATATGCCTCATAATATGAGTTTCCCACACATAACCTAGGAATGGGAGGCCGCATGTGTAGGAACCAAGGATACAAGATACATCACAGATGTGGTCAAACCCGATATTCTTGTCGCGTCCCCATAGTGAACATATATATAGCAGAAACACATGGGCAAGAACTCTAGTAGACACAAAATCAGTATGGAGGTGTCTCAAAACCCTCCAAAGGTCGTCTACACCCAGTTATCTTGCATGACTACCTAATGGGGGTTTGATTATATGATCATCCTAGGAAACAGAGAAGGCTGAAATGACCTGAACCACTAGAAATATATTCCCCCATGACCTCTACACAAGAACCATACCCATACACCTCAAATGTCTTGGTTCTTAATCCACATGTTAAAGAGAAACCCCACATCCAGAAGCGTCGACCTCTAACACAAAATTTCGACATTATGAAACATATGGAGGTTTTCCTATCCAAGATCTCAATCATGGATGTGCTCCATATTTCAAAAGAACTTAGGGAGGAACTTGTTGAATCCCCCTAGATCCTAAGAAATTTTGAGACAAAAGTTACTGTAGCCAAGGTTTATTGATTTGAAACCATTCAATCAGAATGTCATATCTTCATCTTGTTCACTAATGAGGATCTGGAAGTGTCCATCCAAGGGAACATCAGGCACCTATATGTTTCGGTAATACTCAATAATGTCAACATCCAAAGGTATCTGATTGATAATGGTTTTAGGATCAACTGCATCCTTGTTCTAAACCTATGCAATTTTGGATATAGTGAAGGGTATTTTTCTCACACAAATATTACCATTAAAATGTATAATAATCATGATAAAATAAAAATTTGGAAGATCAAACTCGAAGATCCATTTGGGGATCTCACAAATGATATTGAATTTATTGTTATCCAACAAGAAACTGCATACAATAACCTTCTTGGAAGGCCCTAAATTCATAGCCACTTTGATGTACCTTTGAAATTCCATCAGTTTCTAAAATCCCCCATCAATGGAAAGGTTGGAATACTATATGGTGACAATAAAACCTTAGAGAATTGTGGAGCCACATATAATGAAGAATATTTCTACAAAAGGGGAGGCATAAAAATAATGGTGGATGATGATATACAGGTTGTATCCCCCAATGGCTTAGGGACCACCACTAAAAATCACTGGAGTATGCTTGAGGGTGACTATGTTCTTCCCATAAATCTATTCTAGGTGATATAATTGACCCCATTTGTCCAAAATCCTCATGACCCTAGTGGTAGTTTAATATAAAATCTCTCTCACATCTCTTTACAATGAATTATGTAGTAGTGGATGATAATATCTCTTATCATGGCCTCTCTCACCTCGATAGTGATAGAGATACCCCCAAATTACTGTCTATATCTAATAATTCCACCATAGAGTCATAAGTGTATGAATATGTGGATGACCTTAGGAACTCCCCTCCTACATTCAAATAAGGAATATCCACCGCCATTTATGATCACATATGGGTAAATATGGGAATAGAAGAAGACCCACAACCTACACTGATTAGTGTTTCCATGCCTCACAAAGAGAAAGAGATGTGTATTGAATTTCCAAACCAACACCGACATGTGTTCACTTGGAACAATGTTGAAATCCTTAGACAGAATCCAGATGTGTCTATGCACCATCTAGGCTTACCTAATGAACATCGATGATTTAGGAGGTCAGTTAGGAGGATGCACACCTATCATGCAACCATTGTAGAGGGGGAATTTGACAAATTGATCAATACCAACTTCATCTGAAAAGTGAGATACCAAATATGGTTGAAAAACATTGTCCCTATAAAGAAAAAGAATGGTAAGATTAGGGTATTCATCGATTTCAGTGACCTTGATAAGAATTTCCAAAAGGATGACTTCCCAATGACCATCACATAAATCTTAATAGATTTAACAATTGGATTCTATTCCCTCTCCTTCATGGACCAGTATTTAGGGTATAATAAAATAAAGATATCCCATGAATATGAAGAATCCACTGCTTTCAGAGCACCTCATGGAATCTTTTTCTATCAGGTCATTCCCTTTGTCTTGATGATTGTTGAGACAGCATATCAATGTGTCATCCACCATATATTTAAACTATTTTTTGGAAGTATATCTGAATATTATGTCGATGACCAGGTGGTAAAATCCCAAATGAAATGTGATAACTTATTGAAACTCTAAACAGTATTTGACAAGCTACGATAGCCCAATCTAATGATAATCCTGCTAAAATGTGCCTTCGAGGTAACATCAAGGAAGTTTCTTTGATTTTTGGTACACCACCATGGAATCAAAGTTGAACCATAGAAGACTAGTTCTATTTTAGCAATGTTAGACCCATAAACCTCAAAAAAAATTAGGTGTATCCAATGAAACCTCAACAACATTCGGTGTTTCATATCCAAACTATCTAAATAAGCTCTCCCCATCACCAGGATAATGAAGAAAAGAATCTCCTATCAATGGGATGATGACTGGAAATAAGCCTTTGAAATCATCAAGCAGTACCTACCAGAACCATCGATTCTGATGCCTCTGGTGGGAGGGATTCCACTCATCCTATATTTTTTCACCATAAAATTTTGACTGGGTTCCCTCCTCGTACAAAAAAGATGATACAGGGAGTGAGAACATTATCTACCACCTCAGTTGAACCATGCTAGGTACTAAGACCCGGTACTCTGATTTTGAGAAGAACTTACTTGCACTCATCTTCACAGTGAAAAAGTTGATTAATTACTTGAATCACCACAAAATCCATATGTCCTCTTGTTTTCATCTTCTCAAGTAAATCCTTATTCGTTCTATGTTGACTAGGTGCATGGACCGATGGGTGGTTATTCTAAAAAAAATACGACATTTAGTTAATATCACAAAAACTAGTGAAAGGAAAAGCCTTATATTTTTTCATCATAGCACATCCTACCCTAGAAAATAGACTGATGGACACTACACTTCTATATTATGAGGTATTCTACACCCATGACACTCCCCAGACATGTTTGATATTTTTTTATGGAACCTCAAGAAGTCCTATTGGAAAAAGGATGGGAAACCCAAACCTAAGTTGGGTTGGATTAGGAATTTTATTTGCCTCCCCAAAAAAGTAGTTTTGACCAACTCTTTCTCACTATATGAAGTCTGCACAAATAATGATTAAGAACACCAAGCCCTCATCACTGGGTTAGAATTATTCCTATAGTTACAAATATCCTACCAGAAAATCAATGGTGATTCATAAATATTGATAAATAATATCAATGGATAATATTACATCAAAAAGGAATAATTAGAACCTCTCACTAGCTATTCTAGGGTACTTATGGTAGATTTCCCTTTTAAGACCATGTGGAATCATGTTCCCTTATCAAAGAATGATTGTGATAATTCCTTGGATAATGCAACCACAATCCTGACTGACCCTTATCAGGAGGAAACAATATTCTATATCATGCACTAAGGAATTGTCTCGTCAATTTTATTTTGTGATATGGAAGAAATAAATCAGTTCAACACTTCCCAAGATCATGATGAACTGATTTCCACCCCAAGGTTGATGGATCCCCTAACTATTTATCTCTAAAATGGGACTCTCCCAAAAAAATCAATCGGGAAGGGAATAGGTTTGGTGTCATGAAAAAAACATTACCCTATAGAGTGGTCCAAATGATAAAAAGGCCCTCTACAATCATGGCTTCAATGTAATACTCCTCAGATACATTGAATAAAGGGATATCCATGTCATCATGGAAAAATTCCATGCTTGATCTTGTGACTCTCATCAATCTATAACTATGCTCTCCCACAAAATTAGCAGGGTAGGTTATTACTAGAAAACCATGATATAGGACTATGTATAATTAACCAATAAATTTCCTGCATTCCATATCCATGAAAACATCAACCATCACCCCTAGTAATTTCTACAAATGGCTAAATATTTCTATCCATTTTTCATTTTGGGAATGGATGTTGTGGGGCCATATCTCATAGCCACAACTAAGTAGTTAAAGTACATATTTACTGTTAATCACATATTTTCTAAATAAGAGGAGGAAATACCCCACATGGAATTAGGAAAGAAGAATATAATTAACTTTTCACTGTCCTATATCATCACCAGGTTCAGGGTCCCTTATACAATATTGATGAAAAATTGCACCATCTCCTGTTCTACAGAGTTGGATAAACTATACTTAGAGTAAGACGTATAGTCTAATCAATCATCTCACTATAATGTAATGAAAAATGGATAGATAGAGGCCTTCAATAAGACTCTCTAGAATATACTCCAGAAGATGGTGAACAAGGATAAGAATCCCAAGCCATATAAGCTCCTCCATACTTTATGGGCCTACCGGGCCACCACATGTACTGCTACATAAGAAACAACATTCTTATTGGTGTATGGGTCCAAGGAAGTGTTACCCATATAATTATAGCTTCCTTTGTTCTGAAAACCCATTTGTGGATAACACTTGGATGATGAGTAATCATAAAAGTGGATGGATGAATTGGAGCATTTCAATGATAATAGGTTGAGTAAATTACAAAAACTTGAATTCCCTTAGAATAGGATCACATGAGGGTTTAATAAGAAGGTTCACCTCTATTCATTCCTCTATGAAGAATATATGTTGGATCTTAGTACCCCAATGATACCAAGAAAAAAGACTTCAAAACTGGATCCCAAATGGTAAGGTCATGACATAATACATAAGTTATATCACAATGGAGCTTACTCATTGTCCATAATGGATAGGGATCATGTAACACCCCCATAAATGTGATTTTTCTCAAGAAATAAATTCCATAGTTTTCATCAATCATCTATCGTCCCAACCGCAAGATGATAATATATGTAGCACCTCAAGTCCTAGTAGTAAGACTTTAAACTGTATGATATCCATCATCCGGGTTATATGATGTTACACTGTATGAGATCATCTTGGTTGTATGGTGTTAAACTACACACGTTCATCCTGATCACATGACATTCAATAGTACAAACATTTCCTTACTATATGACTTTAAACTGCAAGATTTATTTCCTTACCACATGACAATAAACTTCATAGGAATCATAATCTCCCTAACGACTCACCGCACGTGAGCCAGATCTATGAGAAGGATGGATAAAATTCCCTATCCCAGTATGAGAGTTTTCTCAACATAGGTAATCTCTTCATCTAAGATCTATATTTGGATTGATTCCTACCATCATAGGATTTGTAGTGGTTAAAGAACCTATATTATTGGGCCTAGCAGCAATATTCCTTTTCTTTCACATCGGGTGATCCTCATCCTTACTAAATAGAGTTAAATTTCACAGAAAATGTTCTTACCGCATGATATAAAACTGCATGAATCCATGAAATCCATCATCATTCACATTGAGTGATCCTTTTCCTTAATGTGTGACATTAAACTACACAAAATATGTCCCTACCACATGAAAATAAAACTACATGATTTTCAAGAACTACATATGGATAGCTTCTTGTTTTTAATGAGATATGAAGGGAAACCTTGATCTTATATCTTGGTACAACCACCATAAGATACAAAATGCTCTTGTGTTATCCTTAGTTTTCTCTTAATGGTTAGAGGAACCCTTTCCATTCCTTGTATCTCACATCGACCATAGCTCAAATCAACTTAAGAATTTTAGTAAGGGTTTCCCCGCACAAACAAAGAATTTTATCTCACGAAAAGATTATCAGGGTCCTAAATGAAATTCTTTAAAAGGAATACCATGAGTTCTCACCACATGTGTTAAACTTCACGATTGATGTACCTTTCGCAATATAAAATCATACATTCCTATGGACCTCACCGGAGGTGACCACCATTGTTGGTGTTGGTCTCCTACCAGACCTCTAGTCAAGAACTACATGTGACCTGATTATTCAAATCACAAGATACGTAGTGACACTTGGATCTTCATTCCTAGGTCCAATCACAAAAAATATAAAAATTCCCCCTCTATGTATACATGAAACACTTTCATAGGAAGTTCCTTCCTCATGAACTACATTTGGAATGATTATTATTACTATAGGATACGTAGTGACAACCATATTTCCATCCTTGGCTCCACCCACCATACCCATTTTTACATTGAGAAGTCAACATTCTTTCCAGATGATGTTAAACTACACGGTTATTCAAAACTACAAGTGGATTGATTCCTATCTTCATAGGATATGTTGTGACACTTGGATATCCAATCCTGGTCCCAACTACAACAGTTAATGGAAACAATTCCCACCTATGGTCATGGGCTAGACCTGTGTATAGTGTTTCCCTTTTAAGAACTATGTATGTCTTGATTCTTGTAATCATATGATACATAGTAACAGTTGGATCATCAATATTGGCCCAACCACTATGACAAATAATAAAATAAATGAACCCCAAATGCATAGAGTTTGATCCATACAAGTACACTTTGACTACATATGATTCAGATATATGTACAGCCTGATTACACATATAATATGTCTTGCCCAATGTTTTCTTGTCGGTTACCATGTCCTTACTACATGATGTTAAAATACTAGGAAAACATCCTGGTCACATGACATTAAATCCCCACAATGGAAACATCATTACCACATAATGATAAACTACATGGAAAAAGTCCTTACTTCCTGACATTAAACTTTAAGGAAACAAATACCTCATTATCGCAAGACAGTAAACTACATGGAAAACATCCTTACCTTGTGATGATAAACTTTATGGAAACTTTCCCTACCATATGACGTTAAACTCCGTGTAATCAAGTACATACCTACAACAAGACATTAAACTGTGTAGACCATCATCCATTACCATCCTTTATCAAAGGACCACAATGAACTTACCCCATCTTTTAAGCACCTCAATCCATAAATCACACTACAGGTCTCTATGGACTTGGGTTTTCAAAAAACATTTCATGGCCCTTAGAAAATATACTCGTATTTAAGAAACCCTTTGTTTGACTATGAATTCATGCCTATGGATCCTGTATATTCACCTATGGTCATCAAATAAATGTGTCACTCTACAAAAGGGGATTTCCAATCCTTATGATCCCTAACATCACTATGGAAGAACTCAACACCTCAGAGTGTTTTGGGTCATTACTAGTATGATTATTCCATATCATTACTCATGACCTGAGAACATCAATCCATGATTTACAATATTTTCACCCCTGCTCAGAAGGATGATGGGGTACTCTTGACATTAGGTATCCTAATTTGGATCATTTGTGTCATCCTCCATGTTAGTTCCATGTGCGTCATGACCTTAAACAATTTTCCCTCTAGTCAAATCTATATGAACTTAGACTCTATACTATAATTTTCCAAATCGCAAGACCTTAAGCTGCTAGTGAAAGAGGCACAAAACATATCAAGCTAAAAACTAATAAAGTGAGGATAGAGTAAAATTCAAGTCTCCACTTTCTAAAATATTCATCTCCATATTTTAGGAAAAAATTAGTACATGAATAAGTAAGTCACAAAGCTCTTCAGTCCTACTCTATAGACCTAGTAAAATCCAATAAATGCTCACTAGACAATTTGGTTTATGAAAAAGTTAGTGTAATAATTTTTCACATATCCTCACTATGAAAATATGTTCTTTAGGAAATAACAGAACCTTTAGGGTTATTGAACCCTTCTTGGATATTACAATTTATACAAATCACACTTCATGATTTGATCACTTCAGAATACCACAACATTCCATGGCCCTTGAAAAAGATTTCCATCTTCAAGGAAACCTTTGATTGACTATGTATGTATGCCTATGAATCTGGTATATGTGGATATGGTCATCGACCAAATGTGTCACTCTTCAAAAATGTGATTTCTAATCCTTGTGATCCCTAACAGCACTTCGGAATAACTCATCACCTCAGTTTGTTTTGGGTCATTCCTAGTATGATTTTCGCACATCATCCTCCCAACTCAAGCACTTTAGACCATGATTTATAATCTCCATAAAAAAATATATATGATTGGATTTGACAACCTTGATTTTACATCACCATTATTTACTCTTTATCAAATAAATAATGGGATACTCCATTCTAAAAACTTTAATGGTGTACTCCTCATGATTTGAAACCACAATGCGTAGGGATAAAGCTTCACAATTAAGAGATGGACTACCCTAGGATGCTAGAACCCTTCCTGGATAGCTGTTTCCATACCTAACCTCACTATCTAGACATTTGAGTCTTTATAAATATTTCATGGTCCTTAGAAAGAAGTGGTGATCATATTTTCTTAACCATGATATCGATAAATAAGGGAATTTTCCACAAACTAAAGGCATATCCTCCTTTCCAAAAAGGAGCTTCAATCCTTGTGAGACCTAGTAACACTACAGAAGAACCTGGAACCTCAGGGTGTAACGGGTTATCCCCAACACGTATTCCCCATCCCATTTCACCAACTCAATCTTTTTTGTTATGACTTACATCAACCATATCCTGACTATCTTGGAAGATCCAACATTCTTAATATTTCACCCTCAGCCAATATTACCCCCCCCCATAAACCATTCATGATCGTTGGAAAAGAGTAAAGTCTCCTCTGTTTGGAAATTCTACCACAACAAAAGGCCTTTTTCCTACCAAACCAAGGCATATCCCTCTTATATTAAAGGATCACTGATCCTCATGAGCCTCGACAAAACCACAGCAGGACTCAACACCCTATGGGGTTTTGGGTCATTCCTAGAATGTCTACATCATATCCCATGATCATCGATCAGGGCCGAGCTAAAATAAAACAAACTACATCAATAGAAGTCCCAAGCTAAAATACCCTAAACTACAGCAATATTAGGTCTAAGCTAAGAGACCCTAAACCACAATAATAGAAGGTCCACACTAAAGACCCTAAACTACAACAATAGAAGGTCCAAACTAAAAGACTTTAAAAAAAATCAATATAAGAACCAATATAAAAGATATTAAACAAAAGAAATAGAAGGTATGTGATAAAAGACCCTAAAATAAAGTAATAGATACTTTGAGATAAAAGAACCAAAACTAAAGTAATAGAAAGTCCAAGATAAAATTCCCTAAACTAAATAAATATGAGGTCCGATATAAAATACCCAAAACTAAAGAAATAGATAGTCCGAGCTAAAATAATATAAACTAATGAAATAGAAGTTCTGAGCTAAAAGACCCTAACTAAAGTGATAAAAGTTTTGAGCTAAAATAACCTAAACTAAAGAGATATAGGGTTTGAGCTAAAAGACCATAAACTAAATTGATACAAGGTTTGAGATAAAAGACCCTAAACTATAGTGATATAAGTTCCAAGCTAAAATCCCTAAACTATATCACAATAGTTATTTAGTCTATAATAATGGAAATGCTTGTAAGGCCCACCATACAGTCTTAGAAAAAATTAAGCTTCTCTCGGCAAGCCTATTATATTTGGAAAAATAAATAGATCTATCCCTTAAGGAAATGTATTATACTCAATTAAACTTTTTAGAAATATGTAATATCAAGATAACTAGAGTAGGTATATCAGTAGGGAATCTCATGTTAGTGGGAATTCATGAAAACTTCCCAATAAAAATCTGTTATGATTTTAATATTCTGATCCATACATTTCGGTTTACTTGATATTATGAAAAGGATGTGTATCAATGGATATTCATATAAATTGGATTATAAAAAATACATTCACGTCATCAATTAAATAAAACTAGAAAACAACAAATAGATTTTAATAGATCTATTCTCTGATAGAATACAGTAGGAGGAACCTCCACATACCAAAGTCTCTCCAATGAATATGTGAGCCAAATCAAAGTTGTAAAACTATGAATCCATTATAGCATGCGCTCATAATAATCCTTGAACTATATAAACCTTTTCTCTAGGGATGTAATGTGTAGAGACCTGAAGCTTGAAGTACATGGAAATTACATTACTTTTTCAGAATACTTAGTACATAACAAAAACAGACACACAAGGACCGTAATAGTTTAGTGTCTTTGGAAACTTGGAATGTAATCTTCTAATCATGGTGAAAGATCTTCAACATCTCCCATAAAGATCTTCCCCTTTTTTTTCTTACCTAAAAACATTCTTTATATCCTGGGGAAAAGAAAACAAAAAAAGGGTGAGCTCAAATGCTCAGTAAAGGTAAGCATGGAGAAAATAAAACAAACCATATACATTTGAACATAAAAACATGTACATAATGTTTAAACATCAAAATCTTGTGCAATGACATAAAACATGGTAGTACGTACGGCATAGATCAAAATAGAACATCAATCATGATAAAATAGATTTTAAATAAAACTTTTCATTGTGGAAAAACATTATGCACATGATATGATTTCCATAGTAGACAAGGCATTGTTTCCAAGACCATCTTAGTGGACAAAGTCCCTTTCTGAATTGAGTTCACTCCTCGTTCCAGCCCTGTATTACTGAACCGGATTGACTTACCATTCCAGCCATGTCTATCTCATGAGATATAAATCTTCACCCAATGCATTAGAGGTAGATATAAGTCCCACCCATCTCATAATGAAATCATTATTTCATGTGACACAAAATCATAAATCATACATCATAGCATAACCCATGTAATAGAATGGGATTCTTAAACATAATGCCATCATAAAAAAATCCATATAAAAAATGGTTATCATTTCATCATAAGAAGAATAAAACCATGTAAATAATGGAGAAATTATACTTGAAACATACACATATGAAATAATGTCATCTTAGATGGAAAATGGTTTTGATAAAACACTTGAAATGAATTCTTGAGGAAAATATCCTTTCTTCTTTAAAATCATTTTCTTTTCACAAAATGCCATGCCATTTTAAAAGAAAAGGGTTTTGTTGAACATAATCATGCAAACTTGTAGAGGAAGCTTCATGAAAATGAGGTGTTATGAAACTGTAAAAATCTGTTCACGTCGTATAAGTTAAAAATAACATTCTCCTCGTACTTTTGTCGGAAAAGTCAAAAAGTACCTCGTATGGTAAAAAAAGAAATATTCATTACAAACCATGTAGTAAAAGTAAAAAATGGTTAAAAAGGACTTTAAAAATACATGAAACCGTTTTTAGGAAACATGTTCATGGATGGTAACAATAACCCCAGTAAATACTTACGAATAAACAATATCGGATAAGAACGAGATTGGAATAGTTATCCCTTACCTTAGGTCCGATATGATTCGTACATATCAGAACCTCCTATATAATGATTTAAATAATGTAATTGACTTATTATTGAATCATATTCATTGTTATGATATCATATATGACTTTATATTACCCGTTCTTTTGTAAGTTCTGGGTTAAAGCAGCGTTTTGGGTAATATCTTTTTATTTATTGTACATGTTTGGACTTGTTGTTCTTGATATTATTACTTATATCCTGATTTACTTAATTCCAGAATGTAAAACATGATTTATATGTAATATATATTCAGAATATACATATCTATATGATAGATCAATAAATGTAATGAAATGCACCGTTCATGGAGACAGTAGGCCGTATGTACGCATGAACACTGTTTTCGTTTCCTTATTGAATTGAATGGAATTAAGTAGATGAAATAAATATATATATACATAAATATAGTATCGTTATTATGTCATATATTTCATGATTACTTATTATATATACTTTATAATCATTCATGAATGGTTAACATGGAGAATGAATCTCATCGCGTCGTGGAGACGGTAGTCCGTACGTACGCACGAGTGATGATATCATTCCCATGATTGTGGAATTGTATTGAAGTGTATGTATAATATTTCATAATCAATATAACTTTACAATAATAATATATAGTTATTTATTTACACCATTATACCCATCCAAGTAAGGTGGTGGTCGAAAACAGATTACACCACGGCGTGGAGACGGTATTCTGTACGTACGCACGCGTGGTGAATTCGTTTTCCGTAGGATGGATAGATGGTGAAATAGGGTTGTTTAATACTTATAATAACATATCATTATATGAGTTATACCTATTTTATTACTTAATAATTAAACAAATAAATAAGAAGAAGTAGAAGAAGAAATAAAGTTGAAAGAATCGGTAACAGACATTACCTCTTCTTTGAAGCGCCTCTTCTTAACCTCCTCTTAAGGCACTAAAGATGGTATTTGAAGAAGACCAGGAACTCTATGATGTTTCTAGGGAAGTGGAGAAGAGAAATTGGCAGGGGTTACCCGAGATTGAAGGCTCAAAGTGGTGTGAGGAAGAGAGGAAGGAGGTGCCCTTTTATAAGGGAGGAGAGGGGCACCTTAGGAAAACTTAAAATATTATTTTATTATAAAGTCATATTCGATTTTTAATAGATCAAAATTGATTTATTTTAAAGCTAAGGTAGGTATGGGTCTAAATCCTCTCATCCAATTGAATTTAGACAATTTCAAGTTTTTATTTTAACCTTATCATTTAGATTTAACTTTAAGTTAAATAATTTTACTTTTTTCGTGTCTTCTTGTTTTCTTACACTATAAGGTTAATAAACTTACTATAACAAGACAAACGAACCCCAAGTTCTTTATTATTAATATATATAACCTTTTCTAAGTCATTTGGACTAACCTTGTATTTTTAAGAATAAAATAACAATTAATAATATAATATTTGTTTTAAAAACTATATTATGTCAATTTTGACACTATTTGGTAATTGATTTTTGTGAAAATTATAACAGAATTATTAGTTCGAAAAAAGTTAATTAAATCAATAAGAACATGTCATATTAACCTATAAAATTATTTTAATTCATAAAAAGTCTCAAATTACATTTATTTGGGTATTTATAACATCAATTATGTCAATAATTCATTAATGAGATAATTACTGCATCATCATTGTGTCGTATATAATTTAAATTATTTAATGTCTAAAAATTATAAATAAAATACCATTATGTAGGAAATATTTTTATATTTCTAATGAATATTTATTGTAGAATTTATCTTATGTGTAACCCTGTATTAAAAAAATTTTAGTTATTAAACTTTGATTTTAACTATTTTAACTATTCTTTAAATAAAATAATATTAAATGTCCTAATCTAATCCAAATGGGCCTAAATGGTCATATTTTATTGCTAATATTATTTTTGGTCGAATTAAACTTATCCAATATAATTAGGACATGTGTTATGGTAATAATAATATCATTTTTACCCTTAATTACCTTATTTACTTTTAACCGTTGTAAAAAAAGTAAAAAGTTACTATTCACCAAAAATTATTTTCATCTCATTGAACCAAATTTTAGTCCTTGATATTAACCGCGTCTCTCCGATTTTTTAAATTGAATTCATAAAAGTGGTAAAATTTCATTTAAATGAAAAAGTCAGATTTTTAACTACCACTAAGTGGTTTCACTATTCATCGAAAATTGAAGTTTTTCAGAAAAATACAAAAAATTCAGCCTAAGCATTATTTGATATTCAGAATTTGAAATTGATGTCTATTTTTCCAAATTCAAAAAATACAAGTGGCATTATTTAATTTTAAAATTAATTCCCGTTATCAAAACAAATAGCGTGTTTTCAAGAAACAAAAACTATCAAAAGATTGATACTTGATTATATCCAATTTCAAAGTGAAATTAATTCCAATGAACAACATTGGATTAAATGGTAAAAATATATTCTAATTACACTTTAAAACCAATTAAAAAGATAATCTAACCATATAAATTTTTGCGATGAAAAAAATTGTTTTAAATTAAAATATAGCGTGTTTTTACTATTCATTAAAATATGAAAGTTATCAGAATAATATGAAAAATTTATCCAAAGTAAATTTTTATATCCTAATTACAAAGAAGAATTTTATTTTGTCAAATTTAACTTATAGGCATGTCAAAAACAAGATTTAAGGTGGTTGTTCCATCAAAAGGCGGGAAAACTACAATTTTTGAAAAATACATATTTTACTCGAAAAATTTATTTTGTTCTCATACCATATTCCAAAAAATGTGTAATATGAATAATAATGTTATAAAATTAAAAATATAGTTAATACTATTCATTTCGTCTAGTCCATAATAATATTATAACAGTATATCGTTGTTTAGTGAAAGCCGGTATTGCGTACTACACACGCTATCGAGGTAGGTCGCGATTGTGTGTAATGCAAGCCAAGAATAGTGTTGCATATACTGCAAGCTAATGCAGTGTTGCGTATAGTACAAGCTAATCTTGGTGTAGTGTATAATAGAAGATCAAAGAAATTAAAAATAATATATCTCATAAAATCTTGGGGTGTTACATAATGGATTTCCATAATGGGTCAACAGACTTAGTTTTCACATCCATAACTCACTGAACTCCTCCCTAGTAATGGCTTTAAGCCTTTCTTTCTCCACTATTTAGAGGAGGTCCTATTTCTTTGATATGGTCATCCCAAATATATGAAGTGAATGTTGAATATGGGATGGATTTTCCTAAATAAATATGATTTTAGACTAATGATATTCAGATTCAAAAATCTTAACATTGATTGTGTCCCAGTGATCAGTTGCCTTCACCCCATATCAAGGTGATTCATTTACATATTTATCCCAATTATTCTTCGCTGAAGAGGATGTGTTAGTAGCTGTCAACCTAAATTTGAGGTCCCTATTATGTTCCCTCATAGAGATAAACTTCTTCACCTAGGAATGAATGGAAAAATATTCAAAACCCTCATAACCAATAGTGGGAAACATAAATCAAAGATTACTCAAATTGGCCTTCAGCTCGTCCAATGGGGTTTATGACCCTAAATTCCAGGCCTCCCTCCACATTTGTCACTAAATTGACTAATAAAGTGATGCAGACCTGGGGCCTTGATCTAGGTACCTCGTAGGGAGAGAATTATACTTCAAGACTAGTTCACCAAGAGAAAGAGTTTTGTTCATAGTCATTCATTGTAAGGGAAGACATTCGGCCTCTACATTGGTTGATCAAGTTAGAGGAACCCCCAAGGGATCAGGGACTAGAGCCTCTGAACATTGAGGCGAAGACACAAAAGTAATGGGAAAAGGGTCTTATCATCCACCGAATAAATATTACAATATCACCAGGTAATCTATGTATATGACTAATGTTAGAAACATGGATTTCTCGATCGTGTAGTTGGTGACATCCATTGCCCCAACCCCAAGCTTGGGTGACGAAGTGCCTCCTTTTTATGATGATAATCTTTTTATAACTTTAGGTTATTATCATGAATATTTGTTTCACTCTCCACCCTTGAGGAATACAGGAAGAAAATATAAAAATAGCTGATATGACAAAAATAAAAAAGTTTCTATTCTTGAAGAAGTATTCACTTTCTCCAAAACTCACTTCCATCAAGGATAGCGTGGAAGTAGAATAACTACTTGTGGGTGTCCTCTAAAATCACATCCACCCACACCAAATCAATGTTGTGTGGTCAATATAATATCTACAATAGAAAACATATTTGATTGAGTCGGCACCTCATCCATATCAACTTTCTGATCCTTGGTCCAGACAGTGAAGGGTATTCCAAAGAAACCAAATGACCACATACATCCTCAGAGGTGGATACATTGTCTTCTAAGAGAGATCAGTAGGGACCTGCACATTTTTTTAAATTTATAATGTGTTTCCATAATAATTCAAATATACAGAACAATTAAATACTGCACTTAATTGATGATTCTGGAAGAGAAGACCCTAACTATATAATGATCTTACCTTTCCTCTTTCCTTCCAGGTAAGGCTCTCCAGAGATTGTTGAATCCAAATCCATTCCTACAAAAGTATAAATCACCACCCTCGTCTAGTCCTATTAACCTGGGGACCCCTCATCATCATTCCCCTGGTCACTACCAAATTCCTCTCCCACAACTGTACCTGGGGGAGAATTTTATGGGGATGGTAGGACTGGCCAGTCTTCAGCATCCTACCCCTACAAAAATAAAAAGGATGTCAGTATGGTTGCAATGGATCCAAAAAACATTAAACATTGAGGTGAGATCAGTCTTAACACTTCCTCTATGGGATATCCAAAATCATTAATGACCAATTTTAGTGTGCCCCACACCACCATTTGGTGAACCAAAGGATAGTTGAAAAATCCACCATTGACACTTTCTAGTTTCATGTCAAGGTCTCAGAAAAAGGCCCTGACCTTCTTAGGTTGGTCATTAAAAGTAATACCCAGAGGGGTGGTGATATGAGAAAAAACCTCCAAAAGTAAATTTTATTTTTGCATGATACCCCAGAGGTCATCCCTTGAGTTCAGAATCCTCCATGCCACCCACTATCGAGATGAAATGAGGAATAATAACTCTAATACAGATTCACACTCTGGTCCCAGACTCACTACAGCAGCATCAGTGGACACTTCTGTTAGAAAATAATATGATGGTAGATAGCTTATATCCTTATAAGGTTCTTATAGGGTTGTTGGCCCTCTAGAATCTAGTTTCTTTCTAGGCCTTGGATTGTTCTCAATGACTTTTGAGGCCTCGCATACCAATTTGGATAATTTCCCATCAGTATATAAGTGGGTCGAACCTTCAGTATAATACCAGGATAAACAAATTTTTTCATCATGAGGAGGAAGTTTTATCATTGAAAGATATCATCCCTAGTAAACATCATCCAAAATTTCAAAGCTATAATCAGATACTCCTTAGATCAAACATAAATAGAGAAAGGAAATTTTGAATGGACACATCGAAATTGGAAGCTAAACTGAAAAGTTGTATACCATTCGTAGATGAGGACCCATCAACACGAGTTGAAAGAAAACCCTTGTGAAGTGAATTTATATTATCATGTGCATCAATAATGGACTCACTGATATCAAAAATATCACTTGTTGTTACAGGACCATAGGTTCTAAAATAGAAATGGTTATAGTGTCTAATATAATCCCTAACATCCAGATTTATCTGTGTAAAAAGTCTTAACCCACTGATACGTTTCATGTATAGTATAAAGAAATATTGGGGATACCATGTATGTTCAGATATTCATAACCTCGTAGATGAGCTTATATTCAACCCCATAATACATAGAATGGGACCACAATCCTATAAGGGGATTTTTTCTTGTAAACATGGGGTAGAAGATGATAAAGTTTGTTCAGTATGTGGATGGCTAGTCTAATATTCTCCCCCAACCCTGGAGGTATCCATTGTGAAAGAAGAAACTATAACTCCTCCTTTTTCCTTCATTGGTAGTAAGTACCTACTCAAGTATATATAGAGGAAAATATATATTTGAATAACTCACTCAACTCTAGGGAAAACCACCAATCCCTATTATTTAAATTTTCCTTCATCAACCATAGGATAGTAAGCACATGGTGCACTATGAGAGTTCTTTGTAATCCATGCCTTTGGATTCTTAGCCTCTATCTTAGAGTGGACCTTCTAAATGAATTATTCTTCAAACATATTGAATGGGATATCTACTCTAAGAATTACATCCTTTTAGAGGGACTATTCGGTCAACCTAATCAGATCTTGGGTGAGAGGAGGATTCCTCGTTATGTCGTTCTAGGCATACTACAGGGGGACTCGTCACACTTCCCACCCAATATAGGTGCACCAAATATTTTTTTCAACTTTCCAGAGCTTGAATCCCACCTCATCATGAATAAGGTGGGATGTGTTCATGTCTGTGATCCAATGACTAAACAATTCTATCATCATACCCTTATTAAAATAAGAAAACATAAGTGATATATATATGACCTCATACATACCAATTTTCTTTAACTCTTTAGTGAATTCAGAGGCAATTTATTGTACCAATAAGGGCCATCCCTAGTACATTACATAGTCACCTCTTGATCAAAAGTCTCAGTTGGGAATCCACCAAAAGATCTAGTTGGAGTAGAACTTCTGTATGATCAAATGGTACATATGAACATCCTTATAATTTTCATGATCAGTCTCACTACTGTTTATGGGAATTTATATTAGTATATTCCTATCTTATTGGTATCCCTTGGAGAAAAACATCCCCCTTAAGAGATGTCTGCCCAGAAATTGTTGTGAGTTCTCTGAACCCAATAGGAAAGTACGAATGATGACTATGGAAAAGGAATGGTAGTTTTATTGGTAATACCAACCCTATAATGGGGGAGAAAACTATCAAGGGGATAGTCCCCAAGTTTCAATCCCATTAGCTCCATTAGTTTTATCTAAAGTGACCCCATAGAACATCATCAAGTATCATCCATGATTTCTATAAAAGCATCTTGATGGTCCATATCTCACATTACATCCTTCTTCGAAGGATTTAAGGATGTTTGAAGAGATCTAGAATACATCTGCACAATATTTAGTGGCACGTGTCTGATAGATAACATAAATTCTTTTCAAAGAAAATGAATAAAATTCCAACGTCATGTGCATCACATGAATCACCAAAGGCAATCAAAAATCACCAAAAGGGATCATGAATCTCTTAAATCTTTAAGTTATAATGGGTTTTATAAACCCTCAAGACATTATCATCTCCATGACCCCTCGAAGACTCACAATCGCATGACCTCAAAATGGTCACGTGAGATTCATAACAATCAAAGTATCCTGAAATTAATCTAACAGATACTATTAAACCCTCAATATGATCTCATCCCCATTACCAAAGTTCAAAAAATTACCAACCCTGAGTTCATGGTTTATTCAGCTGGTTTCCTAGCCAAATCATTCTTGCAGAGCAGTTCTTATCAAATGGAATTATGACGAGGTATCAATAGTAGATCTTATGGGGAGGGATTTTGGAAAGGTCACATAGTAGAAGAAGGGCACAAGATCTTTGGAGAATGAGAAGATAGTTAATTAATCTATTCTCCACTAATGTATTTATTAGTAATTCCTTAGGATACAAAACATCACCTGGAATACCAAGCACTTCCCAAGATTCCAATTTTTGATAGAACCAGAGACACAGGTTGGCATTTACTTTCCTCGTAACTGAGCCCTTTTCCCCGTGGACATTGATATTCAAGGGTTCATTTTTTGATGCCCTCCAAATGAGCCTCGGAAAAATCACAAAGGAAGAAATACATGATTATGAAAATTATTTTCCTCATAATTCAAAGGAATAAGAAGGCATCCATGATCAGGTGAATCACATAAACCTCTAGGAGACACCTAATCACATCACCAGAAGTATGTCATGTGAATGTCCATGTTCAATGCATATTGTATGAAAGGTCCTACTATGTCCCTCCAACAAGTCATTTTTTTCTTTTGAAATGGTTCCCTGAACAATAACTGATCACTTGGAGGTAGCCATATGATATCCACCATGACATGCAACTTTCCCCCTAGTGAACACCTGACTAACCATTCAAAAATCCTTTGAAAATATGAGGAAAATATCTAAAATGTCGTAGCCTCTTGTGGTTGTAATAATCAAGTGAAACATCACCGATGGGGAGAATGATTTTCCTCAACAACATTCATAAAAACTCATGAGATCCCCATCATTTTTAAAATATAAAAAGGATATAAATATGGAAGAGGAGGTAGCCTCTTGTATTCATAAACAACATGTGAAAAACCCATAGAGATCTATAAGACACCACAAGCACTCAAAAACATGTCTGCCTCATCTCACAAAAGCCCTCCAGCATGTCAACCTCATCACGAGAAGATCCTCAGACATGTCCAAGAGACATCATGCTTTCCCTTTAGCTATAAGGGAAAAAGATGTAATTTTCCATGAAATTATCACACATCATCATAGGTCCTTTTTTGGAATGACGCATCACCAAGAGTTAAAATGATTTTCCTCAACAACACCCAAAAAACCTTGCAAAATTTTTATCCTTTAAAAAATAAACAAACGAAATAAAAATGGGATGAGGAGGGAGCCTCTCGCACACAACACACCCGGTCTATCTGCAACATGGTCTTCCAGGAACCCTCAACAAGCTGGTATGATTTCACGAAGGCCCCTTGACAATCCAACATTGTCTTGTAGAAATTCCCAGACTAGTTGCCTAAGATCATGTGATAGCCCCGTAACATGAACCCTGATCTCAAGAAGACACTTCAATGTGTTATAAGAATATTATGAAAGTCCCTTAACATGTCCATATGGTTCAAAAAGACCCCATTAATTGGATATTATCCAATGACTTGGATGTTGATGGGATTGTCTTGTGGTTCCTAAAAGAAATTTGGCACCCCTAGAGTGATCCAAAATAGAACCTCATGAAGACACATGATTTTTATGCCCTCCACCAACTCTTTCTTGGATTCATGTGATACATGCCATGAAAAGCGGCAAAAAATAGGGCGTGAGGCCTATAAATCCACCATACTGTCATGTAAAATGCACCACTTCCCTCCAAACATGGGAGAATGGGATTTTTCTTAGAACCTCACACTAGTATCAGAGTGGATTTCTCAGAGAAGATTATCACACAATTGATAATTTTTCATCATGTAAGATCTAATGAAGAACCAATATAATCATGTAGAATTCATAGACACATCATGTGATCACTCATAGATCTTGTGAAGGAACTCTTGTAGGACACATGAGGAACATCCTATACATATTCTAAATCATTTGATACTTAAAAAAATATAACACCAAAAAAATATGCACATTCATAATAAAAGTATAGAATAAAGATTAAAGGATGGGAGAATTAAGCAAACAACATATACATTGATCCTCACGCGCTTCACATGAACAACCCAGGTCATGCGGCAGCACCAAGAAATTTCACCCAGATCTCAAAGTGCTCATTAGGTATACTATTTGGATCATGTAATTCCATCTAGACATGTCATAACAAGTCATATGGTTCCCCACAGTCATGCCAATGTATTCCTGTGAAGCCCTTTAGGCTCGACATCAAAACCTTGCGGTTTCCTTCAAATGTATCACCCGACTCATTTGGATGAACCAGTACATGTTATCTAAGTCTCATAGTATCCCCCTTGGGCATGTCAAATGGTTCTTATAATTCCCTATAGGCACCCCATCCAGATCTCACAATGTCATCTAGACATGTTAGCCTAGACATGAATCTCCCTCCAAGACATGTCACATTAACTCTCATGACACCCTCCAAGTATGTTAGCTAGCTCACATAATGACACCGGGACCTGTTAATTGGATATCATGACTTCCTATAAAAATTTTGTCTAGGATCATGCAATATCTTTCACGATAGTCCAGCCAGGTCTTGCAATTTCCTTCAAACTATCCAGCCTTAATCATGTGATAACCCTCAAAAATGTCATCCAAGATACATGACATACCTCATACAAGTTAACTAGATCATAAAATTTTTAATTTACATGTTAGGAATAAATCCTATGACATGTAAAGAAGATAACCAAGGCATGTCGAGTAGACAATCAAATTCATAATAGATAGACAAGAAGGCCAGGTCAAAAGGGAATCCTAGGACTTGATAACCTTGTTCAATTCTCTATGTGCAATCCTCTATTATAAGGGAAATGTCTGGGTGTAATCCATGACTAGTGGCGTAATATGATATGTCCCTCATATAAGGGCATCCTATGACTTTATAACCTTGTTCATCTTCAGTGTCTAATCCCCAATTATAAGGGAAACCTTAGTGTGTAATCCTTGATCAATTAAACTACGAGGACTCTAATTCATTCCATAACCAAGATATGTAGGGCACCTTTTTAAGGACTAAGACCAAACTCGAATTAGTATCCACCATAGTTTAAGTACAATCATGTCTCAAAAATTTCAACCATCAAGACCCAATCACTCCCATGGGCTGATCACTCTACCTCATCCATTAGCGAACTAAGAATCCAATTGAACTATGAGGACTTTGATTCCTGTAATAACGAGGAAATGTAGGATGCCTTCCTAGGGCCTGATCCTAAACTCAAATGGGTATGCACCTCAATTTAAGTCCTTTTGTGTCTTTAAAATTCCTAACATTGAGACCCAATCATTCCCATGGGATGATCACTCTACCTCATCCATCATCAGACTAAGAATACAACTAAACTATATTAAATATGATCCCTACTATAAACAGGATACGTAGGATGCCTCCTTGAAGCCTGATATCCACAATAAACATCCCAAAGGAGGTTCTAGTACATAATACCAACATCCATATGCAATGAGACTGATCACTTTCTATCCCTTGTTTATCACACTAAGCATATATTATGTGGGCTTAGGGAGCCTTAATGAACACATCATTGGCATCATGAATCTCTATCAGCCTGGGAAATCTTAGTATGTATGCCTTGATGAGATGCACGATATAAAAATACATCATATAAGGGAATCTAACTCAGGTATAGTCCCAAGGGTGTGATATAACTACGATAACTCTAATTCCATATATAATCAGGATATGTAATATGTATCCTCAATACTCAAGAAGAAATATCTTATTCCTAAATTCATGAACATATGTAATTTCCTTAGGATGTTAAACTTAATGGGTTTAATGAACGACATGAGTTTTGATTATGGAAAAAATAGGATATATAGGATTCATCATAATGGTTGAATCCCCTCCTAGGAATATTTATCGCCTCCCTGTATGGAATCCAATTCTGAAGTTCTTTTTTATACGACATCATCATATAAGCAGCAATTCATTGCTGAGAAATAGATGAAGAACCTCAGTACATACATGTGGATTCAATAATGAGATCCCCCTTTATTTAGTGTATAAAAGATACATGGCCTATAATTTTTTTTTAAGGGTAACTGGTCTCATATCATGATTATGATGATATTCTCTAACATATTTCAAATATATAAGAGAGTCCTAGAGTAGGAAACATTTCCTCCCAAAAGGGGTGGTGACCCAAAACTCACATCATCTCAACCTATGTGAGTCCCTAAGAATAATTAGGTCTAAACCACCAATTTACCATATGTCATTGGAAAGCAGGTCCATACCCAGTTATGGATGACAAAACCATTGAGAGTTTTCTTTAAGAACAACAATGGTGACCCTATGTCAATGATTATAAAAGACATGACCCCCCCCCCCCCATAGTCAACCATAGAGCCTAATAAAATGCACCTCATGGTCATATATTCTCCATCAAAACAATGATATATATTTTTAAAAAAATTAACTAATTGTACAATGGCCCTATGTTCTTATGAAATATCAATGTACTGTTTATCCAATTAGTAAAAAAATATAATAAATGATTTTAAAAATATTAAAAGTAATATAATTTTAGTGATTTAATGTGTTCCAGAAAATTTTTTATGAATATGAAATATTATTATCATGTTAATTAATTACATTCAAATTCAAACTACTATTTTATGTATTTTAATTCAAATTAAATAAATGGTGTCAAAATTGATATTAATGATATTTTATCAAGATAATCTTTTATTAAATTACATAAAATTAATAAAAAATATTATAAATGGGATAAAATATATTCCTAAATATCACCCCCTATCAATTTAGAGGACATTTTGAACCATTTTGATTAAGAATAACATTATTATAAATTAATATTTTAAGAAATTTCATGTGTGTCATCTCCCTTCCTTATAAAAATACCCCATTATTTCTATTCTTCATACCACATTAAGCTATATATATTGACCATAATCTAATAAAATTATCTTCTAAACATCCTTATATAGGTTTTTGAGGTTTTTATCTCACCAAATGGCCAACCATAAGTTCCATCATAAAGGATCTAAAGGAGTCCTCCCAAAATAAAGGTAGTTGTCTTATCTTACCTCTTTCAATTTATTTATTCATATAATTCATCTAAATAAATGGTATTTTTAATAAAATAAAAAATTATGTATTCTAAATATTCTTAAATTTTATTATCATTATGAAACTAAAATTATCCACCCTCTTTTCATGAAATGGGAAGTGAAATTATTGCTCGTGTGCACGTACGACTTGTCATCTCCACATAGTGGTTCAATTCATTTTCTCATCACCATATTTTATGGATGGGTATTATGATAAGTTTTATATTTATATATGATAATCATGAAATAATCATTATTATTTAATTATAATATATTATCTACCTTATTACCTTCCAAATTGATGGGATACAATAACATCATTCGTGTTTATGTGTGGTCTATCACCTCTATGAAGCGATGCGGTTATTTTTTTATATTTTAGTTGGATATTAAAGAGGATGGATATTATGAATATATATTTTTTATTTTATATAATAATTATTCAATGTTTAATTATTATTTACCTTCCTTTTATTCCACTCATCGAAAAATCAATATAGCATTCATGTATACGTACAACCTACCGTCTCCATGGAAAGTATAATTCAATTTCTATACCTACTATTATGGGTGACTCTAAATATATGTATATAATAAATATAACTGATAAAATAATCAATTATTTTATTATGGTGTAGAATTATAATAAACTTAAATTTATTATACATAATTTTAGAATGATTTTAAAGGAAGTGGAACTCAAGGTATGAGATTTTTCCTCACATTTATTCTTATGGGATGCATGCCTTATACACCGCTTGTTTATTTTTTGTGGTGTATATTATTCCCATGAATATATTTTAGGATTCTACTCAAGAAAATTTTGGGATATTCATATCCATATAAGGTGTTTTCTTTCATGGGGCTTATGATTCAAAAGTTACCAAAGTGGTAAGGGTTTTATTTAAAAATTTCATTGTTTATCAAGAATATTTATGAATAAGTTTTTAATGATGATATATTATGATATAACTCTCAATAATCACATGAATTTTATTATAATATAGTTATCAATTGAAAAAAAAATACATTCATTTTCCACACCTTAAGTTCTCAGGAGACCAAAAATATATTTTTAAGGAAAAATCGACTTTATTTCTTTATTTAGTTAAAAAAAACTTTTTCTTTAATATAAATGTTTTATAAAAGTGTTTTAAAAAAATTATATTATATTATCATTTTAAATTTTATTTTTACCCATGAATGACTTTTTTTAAAAAAAAATTAAAATAAATCTTCTTGTTTTTATCCTGAATGGGTATATTTTTTATTTTAAAAAAACTATTACAGGAATATTTTTTTAACTTATACAGCATGAAAAGAATTTCTCACCATAATATATGCTCAATGATTATAATATTCCCTTAATGGTTTCCATGTTTATTTTAAAATAAATTTTTTTCTATTATATTTTGGAAATTTTTAGATTTTAAATAATTAATTTAAAAATGGAAAGGTTATTTTCCTCAAAAAACATTCCAAGTGGTCTCCTAAAATCATTTTCCTTATAAGATTAAATCCTTTGATGTCACATAATCCTTACATGGGTTATGATCCAATGATACCGTCCTTATTATTTATTTAGATGGTTTTTTTTATGATTACAAGATGATTAAGAAACTCATTCCTTTTTCATGGTTTATACTATGATGAAATGATGAAAGTTTTATCAAAGTCATTTATTTTCCATGGGTTTTGATCTGATAAAATGTTTATGTAACCCATTTCTTTTCATGGGTTATAGTATGAATAATTTTGTATACTCTTATAGCACACATATATATGATTCTAATTATGTGATTGGAGGTACCTATATCTCCCTCCAATGCATTTGGTAATGATTAAAGTTCTATGAGCTCACAGGGTACATGAGAGGTTATCCTAATCACAAAAGAGGTACATGATAGGTTATACCAAGCTCAAAGTGGGTATATGGGTGGTTATACCAATCCTAACTTGTTATTAATTTCTTTTTTGATAGCCTTGACATAAGGTTTTCTATGATTATGTGTATTCCACAATTCCATGTATTATGCCATTATTATGCTCTCATTGATCATGTTCTTTGATTAATTTTTTATTAAATTATTACAAACTTCCAATCATTATACCATTACTCAAGATAATGATATATGATATACAAGGAAAGGATTGGAAATTTTAAACTCATGTTCTCATACCATTATACTCATATTATGATTATGTGTTCCTAGAGATCTCCCTTTATTACCCATATTTTTCATTAGAGCTCACCCTTTCTTATGTTTATGCTTCCTAGGTTATGAATGATGGTATTATGTATGATATGTCTAAGAAGGTTGATAGTTATGAAGAACTAAGTGGGAGATGATCTAGTTTACTTATAAACCAATTATTTATGTATTCAATTTTTCAAAGGATCTGGAACTGTGTGATTCTATTTTGGATCATCATGTTATATAAAAAATATTCATCTAATAATATTTGATATCTATGTATGAAATGTATGGGTCATTATAGTTAGTAACAGATAAAGGGTTAGTTAACCTTTGGAAACTAGGATAATAAAACATTAGAGATAACCCTATGGGTATTTATAAGTATAAAAAAATATCAAAAAGTTTTAGTAATGATCACATATGACCTAGGATAAACCTAAGGTTTGATAGATTGAAAATAAGGTGTCTTGATTTATACATTGTAATGACCTGGACTAATATAAGTGAAATTTCCCTTTTCATTTAATTAAATGTATTATTTTGAAAAATGGATATAGAAAACACATTCACTCTGTTTTTTTATTATATCCAATTGGATTTAAATGACCATTAAGTATCATTACCATTGATAGTATAGTCATTGAATAGTGATCCCATTAGTTGTATAAATATAGAGTTTTAACAAATCTTTTCAACACAGAAAAAGGATTTGATGGCCTCCACCAGTAGGATCATTCCCTATAAAGACCATTTATCATATCTTCTTAGGGAGATAGTAATTATAAGCTTTTCACTAGACCAATACCAAGTCGATATCCAACAACTTAAGCAGGAGTGAAACTATTTATGGGAGAATTTCAACCTCATCGAGATCATAGACAAAACCATGTTCATCGAACGACCCCATGAAAACCCCACCATCCCACACCTTACTCTTATGGAGTATTCTAGTGTAATAAAGGGATATGTATCAATACCCTAGAATTATGATTATGTACATTATTTTTTTATAGAATAATGAATATACTTTTATTTTATTATTGTTTTTAAAGCACAACTTGTATTTTTTGTTAATATTAAAATTGAATTAAGAAAACTATTTTGATGAATTAATAAATAGTATTTTAATAAAAATTTTCTATTAAATTACTTTTATTAAATATAAATGATCATATAATTTTTGAGATGCCAAATGTAATTTTTACTATGGTTTAAAAACTATTTTTCTCCAAACTCATCAATTTTCAATAAAAGTCAGTTTTTATTTTAAAACTAAAAATTGAAATATTTATAAATTTATTTGGATAAAATGAATAATATTTTTGGAATAAGAACATCAAAATTATCCAATAGTGAATTTTTCATAATTTTCTGAGACTGTCTAATTTTTAGGTAAAAATTAAATACCATATAAATATATAGTGTGTTTTATGACATCATAATAGACCAATAGTGATTTAATAAACACTATAAAAGATATATTAGGAAAAATATAAGTTTAACCTTTAAAATAATGTTATTTTATATTTTTTTGACTTATTTTATAAAGTATTAGTGAATCCTCCCAAATGTATAATATATTTTATGATTTTAAGTTCATTTATTTAAATATGTGACTCACCTATAAATAAGAAAGGATAATATTTGAATATATCTAGACCACTAATTTATAAAATAATATTTCCCAATACTCTTTGGAAAAAATGGAAAAAAGTTGGAGAGGTTAGTTGTTTTGAATATTTAATTTTAGAGATTCAGAAACCTATGTTTGTGAAACATTAAAGAATTCCCCACTCAGTTACAATATAAACCCGCCCAAGATCCAACTTATCATCACTAAAAATACCTAGATCATGTCCTTACTCTATCCTCCCATCTCTAGAATCTTCCCAAGGTTCCCTAATCTCTCAATAATCCCCTCTTAAAGCTTTTGAAGTTACACACTCAAGTAAGGGTTCCTTCAATTCCCATTTTTATCCAAGTTTCCTTATATTTTTGCACCATTTTAATTTAATTTAAAATTTAAGTTTTATGTTTTCACACATCCCCCATACATCCCTTATTATTTTTTAATGATGATATTCCAAGTTATCTCTCATTAATCCCTCCCACATTCACCTGTTACCATGTCTATATTTCATAAGAGTTATTTCATTTCCCCTGTTTCTTCAGGTTTCTTTATTATTTTATGCCTTCTATTTCCAAATTTCTTATGTTGGGACATGTATTTATATGACCATATTACTTTAAATTTCATTTATATATTATGACATACATATTTCTCTTTCATCAACTCTTTTTATGAATTTTTATGTCACGTCATTAGGCTACCGAAATTGCACCATGAATCTTCATTCCAAAACAATTGGGTAAGTGAATACCATACCCATTACCTATCAAGGTTGTTCAATTTTATAAACATATACCTTTTTATTTATGACTTAAATGTATTTATTCCACACCCCTTTATCATGGAATAAATTATTATGAAGAATGAATCCATGTTTTATGATCTGTGTGGCGCATTTAAGCATGAGAATGAAATGAAAGTGATGGGTGCGCCTGAAATTATATAGCACTCCCTTGCATTGTGTAATGTCTAGTATCATGATACAGAATGTTGGGAAATGGGTTTACCTGAATCATTTATAGTCCTTTTTCCACTATGATGTCTTGTAAATTTATCCTTGACCTATGATGCAATGTTTTAAGTTGTTGTCATATTTCCATGTTATTATTATCATTCTATATCATGCTTTTATTTTCATGTTTATTTTATGATCCATTGATATACCTATTATCTGACATGTTTTGTATTCCTTGTGTTATTCCATGTTTATTCCCTTAATGGTCTTTATAGCTCACCCCTTTCTTATGTATGTCCTTAGGTTATCCCATGTAGTGTTAGTAAGAAATAATGTTGTGGTCATGTAAAGGAAGTTATCAATAATGATGTTGTATTTCATGTTTTAAGTTGTTCTGTAATGTTCCTAATTTCCCAAGAAACTAGACTTATCTATATTTTGGGTTATATTAAGTGAAATTTAAATATCACTAAATCATTTATGAATGTAATAAAATGGATAGGGTTTTTATAGTTGGTATCTGATGAAAGTTTATTTATTTTTGGGATTAGGATTTCAAAACTCTAGTGAAAGCCTTAGGGATAAGACTAAGTATAATAAAAACATCCCTAAATAATATTGAGTACCGAGTAAGTGTTTTATCAAGAAAATATATCTCTTTATAGATGTGAACAAGTGGACGCAGCTCTGGAACAAATGTATCTAGGGGTAAAACCCAAAAACACCGCTTTGAGTTGGACTTGAAAGGGAACTGGGGTACAAAAATGGTCCTTACTTCACTCCTAGTTTTAAACTATTAGGGGATATGCTTTGATAAATTCGTAATATTATTATGAATCATTATTAAGGGAATAAAAAAAATACCATAAGAATATACATTAGGAAATAGATCATGGATAACTTAGATTGAAGCGTATAAATTCATAAGTTTAGAAAATAAATGTAATTTATAAGTTTTACCTTTAATGTCATTGGATTACCCTTTATGTATTAATAGTTTAAAATAATTACCCCTAATTTTCCTTTTATTATATCCAATGGTTGGTAATGGGAGGAATCAAGCTAACAACCGATGAGAAGATCAATGTAATGACTGCCCTAATGAGATGCCCAATCCGATGGGAGCGAGAATCGCAAACTTTGTCATGATACACTTTCAGTTAACTCAAGTTTTGAGTAAAAACCTAGATCAAGAGGAAATTAAAACCCCTCCTAAGAAATAACAATTCATAATCAAGATTATAATGAGATAAAGGTCTCCTATTTTCAATGGATCACTTGATCCATCAATCTCCGAACAATGGATCAACTCTATTGAGAAGATCTTCTACATCCTTAAATGGTCTGAATAAGAGAAGGTTCTTATGGATTCTTATCATATGGAGGGTAAAGATGATCAATGGTGGATATTGATCAAAAATATGAAGCCTGAAGAAGAGGTCCAAGTGATGGGATGGAAGGATTTTCAAAAAAAAATCAATAAATATTTTCCTTGAACCCTCAGACTTAAGATGGAAAAGGACTTGCATGCCCTCAAGAAAAGGGACGATGAATCCATCAGAGCATTCAAGGATAACTTCACAAGGAATGCGTGATATGCCTTCTGATTTTTCATTACCTCCAAATGCAAGGTTCACATATTCATTGATGGGCTAAAACCTAGACTACAGAAAGACCTGGTGGTTCGTGACTTTGATAGCTATGAGGAAATTGTATGATGTTCCCTTAAAGACAAAATAGAGATCAAAGAATCTCAAGGGTATCATGGGGATAAGAAGAAGAAGTTGGAGTCAAGTTATGGTTTTCTAATAGAGAGATATAATGGTGCCAAGAAATTTCAACACCCAACTTTCTAACAGTGTGTAAAGAAGAACCCTAGAAATATCCTGAAGGGGATGAGTAAATGCTTTAGGTGTGGGAAGAAAGGGAACCTAGCCAGTCTTTACCAGCAAGAAAAATCAGCTAATATAACAGAGGAAAAGAACTCTCTGGTAAACCCTCAGTGCATTGTTCATTGTTACAACTATAGGGTACCTAGGCATTTATCAAACCAATTCACTCATACAGGGGTTTTATAAGGCAACTAACAACCTCCAAGGTAGAAAGGGTGAGATTTTTCCATCACAACTACTAAAGTGAATCTCTAAAATGAAGTGGTGACATGTATTCTAGTTATTCACTCAATAATAGTGAACGTACTTTTTTATTATGGTTCTACACATTATTTTATATCCCAAAAGTTTGGTAGATCAATCCAAACATATCCAAAATTCATGGAAGTAAAGATGTCAGGGAAAATGGTAAATGGGGCGATTATAGCATCCCATGAATATAACTCCTCCCCTATCACAATTTCTGGATTTAAATTCCCAATGAGCCTTATCATACTTCCCTTTGTGGAATTTAATGAAATTCATGGCATGGACTAGCTTTACCTATATACAGCCAACATAAACTATTGTGAGAGGGAAATCACTCTCCATATATAAAATCAGCCCTTGATTATATGCAAGTGCAAGGAGGAGGATGAATCTTATTTATCAGAATCATCTCAATCATAGATATTAATACCATATGAGCATGCATATCTTGCTTAGATGGTCAATTCTAAGGAAGGAACCATCCTCGAATACATGCCTATTGTGAGGAAATTCACTTATGTGTTTCTTGATGAATTTTATGGTCCTCCTCCTAGAAGATATGTTGAATTATCAGTTGATCTTATACCTGGGGAATTTCAAATATCCAATAATACCTATAGAATGGATGTTATAGAACATGATGAGCTAAAGAATAAACTATAGGAAAATATAGATAAAGGGTTTATATGCTCAATTGCTTCATCATGGGGTGAACGAGTGCTCTTTGTCTAAAAGAATGATGGGTCAATACGCCTTTGCATTGATTATCATGATCTCAACAAAAGAATGATAAAGAATAAGTATCCTTTTCCATGAATTGATGATTTTTTTATCAGCTACATGGAGAAAAATACTTCTCCAAGGTGGATTTGTGGTCGGGATATTATCATGTAAGGGTGAAGAAGAATGATATCCCCAAGATTTCTTTTCGTACAAGGTACGGGCATTATGAGTTCATAGTGATTCCATTAGGACTCACTAATGCTCCAAAAATATTCATGGACTTAATGAATAGATTCTTTAAATATTACCTCATCAAACTTTTGGTAGTCTTTATTGATGATATTCTAATATAATCCAAAAGTTATAAGGAGCATCAGGAGCATTTAAGTACTATTCTAAAGACCTTGTGAAAGGAAAAGAATTATGCCAAGTACAAAAAATGTGATTTCTGGTTGAATGAAGTGTCTTTCTTGGTGAATATAAATAACTTAAATGGGATATCTAGGAACCTTTCAAATACTGAGGAAATTGAGCGATGGTTGAGGCCAAAATATGTGACATATATCCATAGTTTCCTTGGATTATCTAGGTATTATCATCGATTTATTATAAATTTATCATGATTTTCAAACCCTCTAACCAAGATAACATGGAAGGGAGTAACATTTACTTGGAATGATGAATGAAAAGATATCTTCAAGGAGTTGTAAATGAGGCTTATCATTGCGCTCGTGCTCACACTACCCACAAGTGGATAAATTTTTATGGTATTTAGTGATGCATAAAATAAGGTAATGGGATATTTTTTGATGCAAAATGAATAATTCATTGCCTATGCTTCAAGGAAGTTGATAGTTCATGAGAAGAACTATCCAACACATGATCTAGAGTTGGCTGTAGTGATATTCACCTCAAAAAAATTTTGACATTACCTATTTGGTTAGAAGTTTGAAATATATATGGATCAAAAAAATCCTCAAGTATATATTCACACAGAAAAAGTTGAATATGCACCAACGAATATGGTTAGAGTTGATCAAAGACTATGACTATACAATTCAATACCATTCAGCAAAAGTGAATAAAGTGGAAAATGCTCTAAGTAGAAAGGATCCAGAAACTCTTTCATTTATGAGAATTGAGAAGGATTCGGTATTCTTAGACTTGAAGAGGATGTACATGGGAATCATAGAGAAATGAAGATTATAAATTCTTTCACAAATTATTGATAAACCATATTTTATGGGGAAGTTAAATTATTCACAAATAGATGTAGTGAGAATTTAGAAGAAAGTGGAAACTATTAGAAATGGTAAATCCTCAAAGTTCAATTTTAATGTAGAATGTGTTGTCAGATTTGGGTCAATACTATGTGTACCATCAAATCCTAAGTTAAATAAGGAGTTTTTGGATGATGCACATAGGTCAACCTTCGTTATCCACCCTGGAAGAATAATGATGTATCAATATCTCTGAGACAACTATTGGTGGGACAATATGAATAAGGAGATCACAGAATATACATCAATATGTATCATATGTCAGCAAGTGAAGGTGGAAAGTAAAAAATCTAAAGGGATATTGAAACCATTATCCATACCTAAATGGAAATGGGAAAACATCACCGTGGACTTTTTCACTGGGCTAACTAAGACATCTATAAGAAACAACGCAATATGGTTTGTAGTGGATCATCTTACAAAGAATGCGCACTTCATTATGATTTGAGGGGATTTCTTATTGGATCAACTTTCATAGATATACATCAGAGAAGTGGTGAGGTTTCATGGTGTACCAATATCTATTGTATCCAATCAAGATGCAAGATTCAACTCTAAGTTCTAGAAGAGTATCCAACATGCTCTGAATATTGAGTTAAACTTCATCATGTCCTATCACCCTCAAACAGATGGTCAATCTAAGCAGACTATCCAGAAACTTGAGGACATGTTGAGAGCATGCTCTATGGACTTCAAAGGAGGATGGGATCAACATATTCTTCTAGTTGAGTTCTCTTACAACAACAGTTTACACTAAAGTAATGAAATGTCTCCCTATAAATCCCTTTATGACAAGATTTACAGAACACCTATATGCTGGGATGAATTTGGGGAACAAAAATTCCTAGGTATTAAAAAGGTCGAGTAAATGGTAGAGAAGGTTAAGACCATTCCACATCACATCAAGGCTACTCAAAGTTGACATAAAATCTATGATGAAAATCGTCGATAAGACCTAGAGTTTGATGTTGAATACAAGGTAATCCTCCACATATCGTCATGGAAGGGAGTGATGAGTTTTGGGAATAAGGGAAAGCTTATTCCAACGTACATTGGCCCTTTTGAGATCCTTCATCTCATTGAAGTGGTGGCTTACCAACTAGTACTCCCAACTATCCTATTTTAAGTAAATGATGTATTCTGTATATCCCTCTTGAGAAGGTACATACCATACCCCTATCATGTACTAAATATATAGTTGGTACCATTGGACAATGAATTATCTTATGAGGAGAAGCCAGTGAAGATCTTAGATCATAGAGGCAAAGTTCTATGGAATAAGACAATGCATCTGGTAAAAGTTTTTTGGAGAAACCACAAGTTTGAAGAAGAAATGTGGAAACTAGAGGAAGTGATGAACCAAAGTTACCCTCATCTGTTTTAATGTGGAAAAGGAAAATTTCATGGGTGAAATTTCTTAATGGGGGAAGATTGTAATGACCCAAACTATTTTAAGAGAAATTTCCCTTTTGATTTAATTAAACATCCTATTTTGAAAAATGGATATAGAAAATACTTGCACTCTATTTGTTTTATTATATAAAATTGGATTTAAATGACTGTTAAGTATCATTATCATTGATAATATAGTCATTGAATAGTGATCACATGACTAGTATAAATATAGGGTTTTAACAAATCCTTTCAACACAAAAAATGAGGTGATGTCCTCAGCCAATTGGATTGTTCCCCATGAAACCCATTTATCATATATTTTGAGGGAGATAATATTTCTAGTCTTTTCCCAAGACCAATCCCAAGCTGAGATGTAAAAAATTAAACATGAGTGAAACTGTTTATGGGAGAATTTCTAGCTCATTGAGATCACGGCCCAAACCATGTTCACCGAACAGCCCCATGAAATCCCCACCATCACACACCTTACTCTTAGGGAGTATACTGGTGTAATAAAGGGATATGTATCATGACCCTAAAATGATTATTATGTACATTATTTTTATATATATTAATTAATATACTTTCATTTTATTATTTTTTTAAGGAACAAATAGTATTTTTGGTTAATATTCAAATTGAATTAATAAATAATAATATAATAAAACATTATTATTAAATTTATTTTGTTTAATATAAATTATCACATAATTTTTATGAGACCAAATGTAATTTTTATTATGGTTTAAAACCAATTTTTGTAAAAACCCATCAATTTAAAAAAATGTCAGTTTTTATCATAAAATTTAAAATTGACGTATTTAGAAAATTATTTGGATAAAATGAATATATTTTCTGGAATCAGGATTCCAAAATTAGTCAATGGTGAATTTTTCATAATTTTATAAGGTAATCAAATTTTTGGGTAAAAATTAAAAACCATATAAATATATTGTTTGTTTTATGACATCATAATGGACCGATAGTGATTTAATAAACACTATAAAAGAGATATTCTTCCAAATATAAGTTTCTACTTTAAAATAATGTGATTTTTTGACTTATTTTATAAAGCCTTAGTGAATCTTCCAAAATATATAATATATTTTATGATTTTAAGTTCATTTCTTTAATAATGTGTCTCGCCTCCACATAAAAAAGGATAATATTTTAATATCTTTGGCCCATAGAATTATAAAATAATTTCTTCCACTTCAATTTTAAAAAAACCCAGGGAGGGTTTGTATTTTTTTTATATTTATTTATATAGATTCCAAAACCTATGTTTGTGAAATATTAAAAAATCCCTCTCTCATTTCCTATATAAACCCACACAACATCCAACTTCTATTCACTAAAAATACTTATAGTGGATCCTTAATCTCTCCTCCCCTCTCTATAATCCTCCCAAGGTTCCCCATGCTCTCAATAATCCCCTCTTTATGCTTTTCAAGTCACACACTCTAGTAAGGGTTCCTTCTATTATCATTTTTATCCAAGTTTCCTTATATTATTACACCCTTTTATTTTCATATAAAAATGATGGGATATGTTTTAAAAACTCCCCCATAATTCTATTATTATGTTTTAATGATGATATACCCCTTTTCTTTCATTAATCTCTTCCACGTACACTTGTTATCTTTCTGAAATTTCATTAGAGTTATTTCATTTCTCCTCTTCTTCAGATTTCTTTATTATGTTAAGTCTTCTATTTAAAAATTTCTTGTATTGGGAAATTTATTTCTATGACCCCCTTACTTTCCATTTAATTTATATATTATTAGATACATCTTTATCTCTCATAAATTCTGTTTATGAATTTTTATTTCACACCATTAGGCTACCAAAATTGCACTGTGAATCTCCATTCCAAAACAATTGTGTAAGTGAATACCGTAATCATTACTTATCTAGGTTCTCAATTTTATGCACATATACCTTTTTATTCAGGACTTAAATGTATTTATTCTACACACCTTTGTCTTGGAATAAATTATGATGATGAACGAAACCATGTTTTATGATCTATGTGGCACACTTAAGAATGAGAATGAAATATAAGTAACGGGTGCACGTAAAATTATATAGAACTCCAATGCATTGGGTAATGTTTAGTATCATGATATGGCATATTGGTATAGAGGTTTACCTAATACATTTATGGTACTTTTTCCACTATGATGTCTTGTTAGTTTATCTTTGACCTATGATGCAATGTTTTAAGTTGTTTCCACATTTCCATGTTCTAATTATCATGTTATATCATGCTTGTACATTCATGTTTCTTTTATGCTCCATTGATGTGCCTATTTTCTGACATGTGTTGTATTCCTTAGGTTATTATATGTTTATTCTCTTACTAGTCTTTATTTTTCACCTCTTTCTTATGTATGTTCTCAGGTTATCCTATTAAACTTTAAGTATGAAGGAATGTTGTGGTCATGTAAAGGATGTTTTCAATAATGATGTTATATTTCATGTTTTAATTAGTTATATAATTTTCCTAATTTCCCAAGACACTATACTTCTCAATATTTCTTGTTGTATTAAGTTTAATTTTTTTTCAATAAATTGTGTATGGAGGTAATAAAAATAATGGGCTTCTTATAGACATCTTATAAATTATTTTTCCTGACTATATGATTTTACACTATGATTATTTTTTTCAAACTATAGGTTTTGGTTTTAAACAATGGATGGAACCTGAAGGGATAATGTTAACACCAAATGTGATGGAAAATTCAATAATTTTCCACTAAAGTAACTGAAAGTTTTGGGATCTAGAATTAAAAATATCATTTCTATTCCCACACAACATTCTCAAGATATAAATCATGGTGTACTTCCATATGATCAAAGAAGGGAAAATCATTCTATTGAGTCCTTTATGAGGGAACATACACCTTCTTTTAATAGTTCTCCAAATCCACTAATTACTGAGTAATGGATCAGAACCATAAAAATGATATTTTCCATTATATAATGTTTGGATTATGAAAATGTTATTTTGACTATCTATTATTTAGAAAGTGAATATGATTAATGGTGGAATATTATCAAGAACATAAGGGAATAATATGATATTGAATCTATATAGTGGTATTAATTTAAGAGATTATTTAAAAATAAGTACTTTCCTAATATTATTTGAACCAAAAAGGAGTTGGAATTCATTGAGTTAAAGGAGAAGTATGATGAATCTGTTGGTACCCATGAGGAAAATTTTACAAGCTTGGTGAGGTACACTTTTATAATTATCATTCAACCAGAAAGTAAGGTTGATCGATTATTCAATAGATTAAAACCAAGTCTCTGGAGGGTGGTAGCGATAATGGAAATTATTAAATATGAATAAATAGTTCTATGTGCTTGAAAGGTGGAAATGTATATTGTAGTTACCCATAAATATCATGGTTTTGATAATAAAATAATGGTGGATTTAAAAATAAATTATAAAAACCATGAATAAAAGAAGATGAAATCTCTTTTATTCTCAAAATGTGGAATGAAACAAGGATGGAATTTTATTAAGGGGAATAATAAATGTTTGAAATGTGTAAAGGAATCCCATAAAACAACTTAATTTCAAAGTGATGGTAATATATTATCTAATAATGAGAATAAAGTGAAATATGAATAGAATGCACCACCCACCATCCAGTGTTTCTAATTATAGAAGTATGGGAATTATTCCAAATTTCTCTCAAATATAAATGTTAATGATGATAAAAATTTTCAATAACCTCTTCAGCCTTTATTCAAAGGGAAATATCATGTAATCACTATTTATAATGAATGGTGTGATGAAGACTTGGTAAAAATTACACTTATCTTCCAATCTAGAATTACAAATATCCTAATTGATTTTGGATCTACCCACTCTTTTATTTATAAGGAATATGATAAGGGTATTATAGTATGGCCTCAATGATTAGTTGTTAAATTAGTAGTGAAAACCCCTAATGGTATAGTGATTTCATCTCAGGTCGATGATTATTCTCTGGATGATGTTTTTGGGAATATTCTTCTATAAAATATTGTAATCCCCCTAGTTGAGTCAGATGTTATATTATTCTTGGATTATATTTCTTTACATAAATATCATATCAATTTCCATAGAATGGAATTCATTTTTTATACTCCAAACCAACCTATGATCATCTATTAGTGTGTTGATAAAAATTAACTTTCGATGGAAACCACATCCATTGTATGGGTATTGATTCTTATTAAAAAGGGGTGTTTATATAAGAATATTGGAGAGAAACTCAACACTAAAGATATGCCTCATATGTGGGAGTTTTTTTATGTATTTATGGAAGAGTTTCCTAGTCTTCCACCTAATTTTGAAGTTGAGTTCTTGATATAAATCGTGACTTTTTCTACTCATATTCCAAAGAATCTATATATAATAGACTCAATTGAGTTTCAATAATTGAAAAAGAAACACCAAGAGAATATTGAAATGGGACTCATTCATACAATTGTGTTACTTTGGGGTGAACCTATTTATTTTGTTAAGAATAAATATGGATCAATGTGACTCTACATTGATTATTGGGAACTTAATAAGATCACTATCAATAACAAGTATCCCCTACCTCATATTGATGACTAGTTTGATCAAATACATAGATCTTAATACTTTTATAAAATTGAACTTTATTTTGAATATGATCAATTGAGGTTCAAGAATGAATATATACCCAAGATTTCATTCCTAATAGGGTCTAGATAATATGAATATATAGTGATTCCTTTTGGTCATACTAATTCCCCTTATATCTTCATGGATTTAATGAATAGAGTCTTTAGAGTTTACCTTGATCAGTTATTAACAGTCTTTATATATGATATTTTCATGTATTAAAAGAGAAAGTAATAACATATAGATCACATGAGGATTGTACTAAAGAACCTAAGGAAGGATATTCTATATGAAAAATATAAAAAGTTTTTATTTTGGTTATAAAATTTTAACCTTTGTGTCATGTAATCTAAAGAGAGGAAATATATATGGATCCATCAAAGATAAAAGTTATTGAATGTTATCCTAGACCAATCACTATTAATGAGATTCATGGTTTCCATAGTTTGGTTTTATATTTTCAACAGTTTATGTATAATCTTTCACAATTTTCCAATCCACTATCCATGTTAACTTCTTAGGGATCCAAGTTCCTTCGGAAAAAATAATTCAATGAATGTTTCAAGGAACTAAAGAGAATGATTATCAGTGCACTTGTGTTAAAATTATCTTGTAGTGGAGAATGGTTTGTCATCTATATTGATGCATAAAAGAAGATATTGGGATGTGTTCTCATGCAGAATTCTATAGTTATAGCTTATTCATCACACCAATTGACGATTGATGAACAAAATTACCCAACTCATGATTTGAAGTTAGTTACAATAATTTTGGAATTAAAGATATAGAGTCATTATCTTTGTGGACAAAGGTGTGATATGTGTACTGATAAAAAAATTTGAAGTATATATTTACTCAAAATGAGATGAATATTCTCCAGATAAGTTGGTTAGAGCTGATTAAATATTATGAATTCTCAATACATTACCACCTTGGGAAAACAAACAAGGTGGCCAATGCTTTGAGTCAAAAGGATCATGCTAGATTATCTGTGATGAGTATCACCAAATATCCAATATTATTATATTTTAAAAGGATGGATATAGAAATATTAAAGGAATGGAAAAAATATTATTTTTCTTTAATTAGAGTTTAACCATATATCCATGTGAGGATTAAAGATAAGTATAAAGAAAATGTAGAGTTGCAGAAGAATGTGAGCAATGTTCCTGAGTTCAACCTTGATTATGATTGAGAGATAATGATTAAGGATAATGATTGTTTCCCATCCATGTCCGTTTTGAATAAGGGTCTATTGGATTAAGCTCATGGTTTGTAATTCTCTATTTATCCTATAAGTACAACGATGTATAGAGATTTGAAAGAGTATTTCAGATGGAATTGTATAAAGCGAGATACTGTAGAGTTTGTATATTGGTGCTTGGTATGTTGATAATTTAAGGGTGATGGATTAAATTCTAAGTGGTCGTTGCAACCATTACCCAAACTATAGTAGAATTATAAAACATCATCATATATTTTTTCATTATAACCACCCCCCCCCCCCCACCCCTAATGACTAAAGGGAACAATGACATATGGGTTTTAATTGATCTCCTTACAAAGTCATCACACTTAATTTTGATTAGATAATATTTAACTCGGGATAAGATTTCTATGATATATATTAAGGAAGTGGTAAGGTTGAATGGAGTACCACATTCTATTGTATCTGATCTGGATCTGAGGTTTACGTAAAATATCTAGAGATGTCTTTAATAGGCTCTGGATAAAGAATTGAGTCACAGTATGACATATAATAATTATATAGATATTCAATCTAAGAAATCTATTCACGCTCTAGAATATATTTTGATAGCTTGCTTTATGTAATTCGATGTTGGTTGATATCAACACCTTCCTTTGGTGTAATTCTCATAAAATAATAGTTTTAACTCCAGTACTCAGATAACTCCTAATGAATCTCAGTACAATATAATGTACAAAAATACAATGTTCTCGAATAAATTTAGAGAAATAAATCTATTAGGACCCATCCTAGCTGATGAAATGAAACAAAAGTTTATGCTTATTCAGTATCATATAAGGAAATCTCAGAGACGGAAAATGATTTATGCTCACAATTTTCAGAAATACTTGGAATTTGAAGTAGGTTAAAATGTGTTCCTATGAATATCTCCCTAGAAGAGGGTCATGTGATTTGGAAATAAGGGAATTTTGATCCCTATTTATATCAGTCACTTCAAAATTCTTGATTATGTTGGGATGGTAGCTTATTGATTGGTTCCTCCACCGAATATCTCTCAAGTTCATGATGTGTTCCATGTATCTATCCTAACGAAGTACATAGATGATATTTTTTTAAAGGCTGGGGCCAAAGCCTCATTTATGTTATTAAATCAAAGACCTATTTCTGACTGGTTATAGGGATACACATTACATAGCACAAAGGATGAAGACCAAGTGGTCTAAATACATGGCCTAAAATCCCATTTTTTTCCAAAATGGCCCTTCGGGGAATAGTACTACTACAGTACTCAGGCTGTTATAGTACCGCCGCCGCTATAGTTCCTGCTACAGTACCCTCTGATGCTATAGTGTTACCATTGCTATAGTTTTTCTGCTACTATAGTACTGCTACAGTACCCTGCTATAGTTCTGCTATAGTAACTCGTGAATTCCTCTCATGCTAGATTTGATCCTAGGTCTTTTGGATGCCAAGCAAAAACCTCTACCACTTGGGTACAGGCTCGTTGGCAAACATACATGATACTTCACAGGTACTGAACTCAAAGGTCATATCATTGATGAAATATCGATCTTATGAGGAATATTTGGTAGATATTTTGTATTGTAGAGAGATAGGGAGAGTTCTACGAAGTTATACCAATCACCTGGTCAAAGTTTTGTGGTGAAACTACCAATTTGAGGAATCTATGTAGGAACCCGAGGATATAATGAAACAGAGATATACACATTTTGTTATATCATAGTGAAGAGTTTCAAGGATGAGATTAATTTTAAAGGGGGTAGAACTTAACAAACTAATTTTTTTAGAAATAGTTTTTTAAAAGTAAATTTAATTTCTTTGATAGCTTGTGTTACATGGAACACTGAGTTTAAACAAACTGTAACATACTATAAAATTGCAGTTATCATATATCCATTGGATTTAAAAGAATGAATAGTACTATCTAAATTATAAAAAATTGTGGTTAAATATTTATAAATGAATTATTTTTGTATCAATTAATTATAAAAAAATAAAATGAATTTGAAAGTAAATGATATTTTTTTAAAATATTATGTGCATAATATTTTTTTATCTAAATAAATTAAATTAATCACTATTGGTGAATGATTTTAACTAAATTTACATATTATATATTCAATAAAATGTTTTATATATTCATAAAATATTTTTCTTGACATGGGAAAAAAATAAATTAGTTTTTATGTTTAAAAACTATGTTTTTCTAAAAAGTGGTATTTATTAAATTTTTCAAACATACATTAAAATTTATTTATGAAAATTATAGGTATTTAATTTTATAAAATGAATTATATACTTAGAATTATGTGGTTTAGATTTTTTTAATAGGAATCTTTTATTTTTGGTCAATATGAGTAGTAACTATGGTAAAATTTATCACCTCGGTAAAGGGTAAATCAGGTAAATGTAGGTTAAAAATAAGTGATAAGGCCATAAGATTTTATAATAATTGTTATTAGATGAATTTAATTCTTCCTTCATCACCTTAGTCTCTAAATATACTTTTTAATGGATACATTTCCATGAAAATTACATTTATAGTATTTAAATGAAATAAAGTTACAAAGTGTCACTCTCTTAGTTTTAATACCATCAATGTATTCACATAGGGAAAAACTCATTATGAAATAATATTGATATTATTTTTGATTTTAAAGAAAAAAATCATAATATAATTTTCTTTCTAATTTTAGTAATTTTATAATGACATTAAATTCTTATGAAACATTAACATAGTATTACTCAAATTAATAAAAAAAATATAATAATTAATTTTAAAAATATTAAAAGTAATATAATTTGAGTGATATAATGTGTTACGTGAATTTTTTAGATGAGTATGGAATATTATTTTTATTTTAATGAATTATATTTAAATTACAACCATGTATTTAAGTCTTTTAATTCAAATTAAATGAATAGAATCAAAATTAACATTAATAGTATTTTATCAATGAAATATTTTTTTAAATTTACTTAAAAATAATAAAATTAATAAAATTGGACAAAGGTGGTAATATATTTTTTAAAATTTCATCCCAAGTCCATTTTGAGTCCATTTGGAAATATTTTAATAGATAGTGACTTTATTATAATTTAATATTATAAGAAATTTCAAGTGTGTCCTCCATCCCTTATAGAAGTACACTACTTGTTTCTATTATTCACACTAATTTTATACACCTAACTTGACCATCCCCTGAAAAATTTTCCTTTAAAAATATTTATACAAGTTTTTAGGTGTTTATCTCCCCCAAAAGACCAACCTTATGTTCCTTAATAAAGAATCTAAAGGAGATCTCTTGAAAGAGAGGTAGTTGTCTTACCCGACCTCTCTCAATTTATTTATTCATATAGTTCCTCTAAATATATATAATTTATCATAAAAAATAACTTAATTATACTAAATATTATTAAATTTTATTATGATTATGAAACTACCATTATCCACCCTCTTTCCATCAAATGGGAAGTAAAAGTATCGCTTTTGTGTATGCATGGCTTATCGTCTCTACGTAGGGGTACAATTCATTTTCTTATCACCATATTTTATTGATGGGTATTACGATGGGTTTAATGTTAATATATTATACTTATGAAATTATTATTATTATTTAATTATAATATCATATCTACCTTCTTAACATTCAAACCAATGGAAAACGATAATGTCGCTCATGTGTACGTGTGGACTACCACCTCCATGAAGCGATGTGATTTTTTTTCATTTATACTTTACTTATATGGTAAGGAGGATGTTTTTTATGAATAGATATGATTTATATAATATAATTATTATTATTTAAAGGTGAATTATTGTTTACATGTCTTTCTTTATATTAATCAGAAAATGAAAATTGTGTTCATGTGTACGTACGGCCTACCGTCTCCAACAATGGAGTATTTCATTTTCTATCTATACCATTATGGAAAACTTTAAATATATTAATATAATCTACATATATGATATATTAAACATTTATGTGATTATTTTATGGAATTATAATACATTTAAATTTATTATATAGGTGGTTAGAATGCTTTCAAAGAAAGTGAAACTCAAGGTAAGAGATTTTCATCTCACTTTTATTTGTATGGAACACTTTCCTTATACACCATTTGTTTCTTTTGTGTGTTGTGTATACTACCGATGAATGTATTATATGATTATAAACCTGAAAATTATGAGATATACACATTTTAGGTTCTTTATTTAATGTGGAAAATGATTCAAAAGTTACCAAAAGTGGAAAGGTTTTTTTACTGCTATCTCATTGTCTACTAGGATTGTTTATGATTATAATTATAATAAAGAAATATTGTTATTTAAATCTCAAGAAACTTATCAATTTTAATCTCCTATATATATTTATTTATAATAAATTTTTTACTTTCTTTTTTTACACCTTAATTTCTCAAGAGACTGAAAAAAATAAGAAAAAATCAACTTTATTTCTCTCTTCGGTTGAAAAAACCTTTTTCTTCTATATCTATGGTTTATAAAAAGGTTTTAAATAAGTTAATTAATATTATCATATTATTTTTTAAATTGATATTTTACCATGTTTTAATCTTTAAAAAAATTCAAAAAGAATATTCTTGTAATTTTTCAAACAAGATACTTTTTTACTTTTTACAACAGTATGAAAATAATTTTATTTAACTTATAGGGAATAAAGGGAATTTTCCACCATCATGTCCAATAAATTATTTGAATATTCCATTAAAAGTTTCCATGGTTATTTTAATAAAAAAGTCCGATAATATTTTGGAAATTTTTATATTTTAAGGAAGTGATTTCTAAATAAAAAGGTTATTTTCCTCAAGAAATATTCCAAGTGATCTTCAAAATTAATTTTCCATCTAAGATAATATCTTTTGATGTTAGTTAAGACTTATTGTTGTTATGATATAGTGATAACATCCTTATTACTTGTTTTTATGGTTTATTTTTATAATGAAAATATGTTAAAGAAACATATTCCTTTTTCCATGGGTTATAATGTGATGAAATGTTTATGAAACTCATCTCTTTTCTGTGGGTTATTCTTTGATTAAATTATTATAAAACCAAATTATTTTCATGGGTACTAATAAGAATAATTTTTTATGATATTAAGGAATACGTATATATGATTTAAATTATGTGATGTGTGGGACCTATATCTCCCTCCCATGCATTGGGTAATGATTAATGTTTCTATGATCATCAAGGGTACATGGGAGGTTATCCCATACCCAAAGAAGGGTACATGAGAGGTTATTTCAATCCCAAAGATGGTACATGGGTGGTTATCCCAAGCCTTACATTTTATGAATGTATTGGTGAGTATTATTGGCATAAGGTTTTTTATTCTTATGTGTATTCCATAATTCCATGTCTTATTCCATTTTTATTTTCTCATGGCTCATGTTATTTTATTTCATTATGATCAATGTTTTATGATGATCCAATCTTAATACCATGACTAAATATTATGATCTATGATATATATGTAATGGATTCGAGACATTAAACTCATGTTTTCATACCCTTTTACTTATATTATTCTTATGTGATCACATATATCTAAATTTATACCATTAATGAGAATTATAGCTCACCCTTTCTTATGTTTCCTTTTCTCAGGTTAGGAAAAAATGTATTATATATCATTTTTTCTAAGAACGGTTCTAGTTATGAAGAACATAGTAGGAGATGATGTAGTTTACTTATGAATCAGTAGTTTATGTATGCAGGTTTCCAAATGCACTACACCTATACAATTATAGCATGGATAATCATGTTATATAATTAATATTCATCTAATATGATTTTATATCTATGTATGAGAATTATGTGTCATTATAAGGTGCTTTTATATTTCTCATAATATCCTCAAGTCTTAAACCTCTTAATTTTTATTTATCACCTACATTCATATTTATATTCATATAATAATGAATATTATTTCTCATTAAACCTCATAGATATTATTCCCATAATTTAATTATAGAATATCCATGATTATTATAAGTTTTTAATATTTACATTCAAAATAGGAGGATATTTATCCATTTTTAATTCCCATTTAAAATAGTACATCATTCTCATATAAATCCACTAAAACATGGTACTTAATCTTCTTTTAATTTCTTATTCAATATTATATTTAATACCCAAATCATGGGATCCCATTAATTATTCTTCATGTGGTTTATAAATAATTGTGACCTCATCTTTCCTGAAACATTGCATAAATTCTTCTCATGTGACTTTTAATTTAATTTATGAATTTATATGCATGAATATTAAACGTCATGCATGTATCAATATTTCAAAATATCACATTACTAGATTTGTATCCCATAAATCCATTATTAAGTTCATTGTCAAATTTTCCTTATTAATTCAGATTACATTCAGCAAATATTGTAGGTTAATAAAATACCAAAAGAATTTGGGTTCTCTTTCTTCATATAAAGACATCATATCATGAAAAATAGTCAATGTGTCTAGAATATTGAATATATCAGGATGAAACATTGATGTCATAGAATTCATTTATTTTTCTTCTTCATTCAATTTATATTCATGTAATGTGATGTTGAATGCATGTACCATTTTGATCTGTATGAACTCGGGATGGAAGCAGTCTGACATGTTCCACTGGACACGACTTGATTAACTTCATCCCATGGAAGATACATTCTTAATGATTATCCTCACGGAAGATCCATGTTCATATAATATATGAACAAAAGGTTATACCCATGGAATATTCATAGATGTATTCTCATGGAATCTCATACACATGAAAGATCCTTCTTCATGGAAGATCCTTGCATAGTTGGTACTCAAGCCCATGGAAGAACCATGTTGGCCTCTATTATCCTACATAGGTAAGAGTTGTACTCATCGCAACTAATAAAATATTCTTTTACATACGGAATATTTTTATCTCATCTTTCACCGATATAAAAAATTTAAACTTCTTAAAACTCCATTTTCAACAGTCATTGGACATTGAAAAAAATTCAATAATCATCAGATATTATGCCACATAGTCTTAGTCATATCCAAATAAGTTCTTTAATCTAGAATGATCATAGTCACTTTTATATAAAACATGTAAGTATCATAATCATCTTATGTACTTACAAGGATACTTTATCATGCCTGACATTCAATTCCCTTTCATTATTACATCACCTGAATCAACAAATGGACTTATATGGATGACTTATGAAGAATGAAATCTAATTCATTTTTTCTGAATCCATAATAATTTTCCAAGAATAGTCATCAAATCCACTAAACACACATTGTACCATTAAAACTAAATGTAATTAATTGGGAACTTCATTCCCACCCTTTGATTTTTTTGGTAATATCATAATTCATCAATGTCAATATGTGTGCTTGGATGGATTCATTCTTCTCTCCATTATTGAAAATAAAATGAAATGGTCAGTGTAAAGGTCTTATAATCTATAATTTTTTCTATCAAGGAACTATCATCTTATTCCCCCTTTTTATATAAGAGATAAGTATATCACCACATGGATCCCTTAGAAAAGATCCTTTAGCTGGTATACTCTATGTCTACATGGGCTACCCAGGTGTAGAAAAAAAGGAGAGATATAACCAAGGTTGTCTATATTGTCTATAAACTTTCCAAAATATTATATCATGCTCAAAACATTCTCATTTATTAAATAGGGGATTCATAAAATAGATTATCTTTAAAGAAACATGTAACCTGTATATATCTTTAATAATCTATCAAAAAAAATCATGTACAAATCAGGTAACTCCCCCTTTTTCTCATGATTCTATCAACCAACACTCTACCTTAATAAACTCTTTTAATATATTCACGATCAAGGGTATTAAGTGTGATTTTCATACCTCAAAATTTATGATTTCAAATCTATCTAGGAATTCAAAATTTTATAGAAACAAAAAATTGGAAGCTACCTCCTTTTTTTCTCCCCTAAAGGGATTCACTCTTCTCATTCATCATGGAGTCTTACATTCAATAGTACTCTATGAAAGATCTCATATTTCTTGTTGTATATTGTGTATAAAACTAAAAAAACTCTATTAATTCCAAATATTTTAGTTCCAAACACAAAAAATAATAGGGAATAAGGAGGGACCATGTTAATTATTTAGAAGTAAAATTTATGTTGGTATTTTTCTATCAAAGAGATCTTCCTTTTCATTCCATGATCATCGGTTTTATTTTTTACTTATTAAACTACTTATCTGTGTGAAAAAAAATATTCACTTTAGAAGTCAAGGAAACCACATTTTCTTGTGCCTTATTCATCCTCATACATTCTTCTTAGGCTGATAGGGTATTTATCTAGTCCTTTGAATCATTCCAAACTTACTTACACCTCTCACATTTATTCTAGATTTTAAAGTTAACACTTGCAAATAACTCATCATAAACTTTGGCATCATCATCTATAACCATTGTTTTCCTTTAACCTCAACACTTACTTTTTATTCCATCATTTTTTTATCCTTAAAAAATTGATTAGGCCAAACAGATATGCACTCCTTATTTGGTTGGTCCACTTATTTAGTCTTCTCGTACTTCCTTTTGTCAGGATTACCAATACATGAATTTTCCTTTATTATATTTATAATTATATTCCCTTTTACATCATAAGAAACTTAATCTTGAATTGTAATCATGAAAACCACATGTTTTTGACCTTATAATCAACAAATTCTATATATTTCTTCCAAACCCTCAAATTTATTTTGTTTATGCATATTTGTTATAGATTTGGTCACAACCTACTTTCCTTGAGTGTCAGTCCTCATTAAATCACCATAATTACCCCTTTAATATTGTCTCTTACTAGTAAGTGACATGTTATACCATCAAGTAATGATTTTGTGTCCATACCTTCCATAAAACCAGCATAACCATTTAAATTTTGATATTCGGATCTATTTATGAATCTTTCCAGGTCTACTTTTCTACTATTTTTCTATAGAATAATCTTTCTCTAGTCTTGGGTAATATAATATATTTTTCATTTTCTATTATCCCTTTTATAGAAATAAATTTATATTATATTTATTGGCCCAAACCTCTTCAAATTTTCTTTTAACACTTGTATTGTTAGAATAAAAAGACCTACCAAATTCCTTTTGAACTCTCTTCTCACCATCTCGATAAGACTTATATTTTACGTCAATTGAATTTAATAAGTATTATCTAGTTTTTTTAGATTATATTTAACTAGAAAACATATTTATTTAGTCACACATGGTTCTTATTCCCTTGAATCCAATTTATCCTTGATATCTCTTACTTCTTTTTCACATGTGACAACCCTTAATTTATTCTTCTTATTCTTATATAGAATTGATTCTTTCTTTTCTGACATATTATTCTTGATTTATTTCTCAAAATAATCATGTAGATTGATTTCAGTACAAAAATTATTTCTTGATTATGATAAATCAACTTTCTATTTTCTTCTCATCATATTCTTCTTAGGGTAATTTATAGTAAGGTGTCTATTTCCATTATAATTCAAGTCATTTTGTAATTTTTTTCCTTCTTTTTCACTCAACCATTTTAAACTTTCTTGAAATAATGAAAATAATATCCTTAAAATCATTATCATATTACATCTTCAATACTTCTTGGATTTATATAGGGAATCTTCCCTTTGATACCACTTGTATAGCCCCATGATGATTGACCATTTGAGGGGTGAATCAGTGGCCTTTTTTATAAATTCAACTACATTTCAATTCAACTACATTTCAATTCAACCTATCAAAATTTTTATGGTTATAAATTCACTCAATATTATATATCAATATCAAAACTTGTGTAGTAATAATATCATAGAGATTATAATATAATATTTATAAGTTTTGATATAAAATCCTACTCCTTAACATGTTTTTTAGACACCCCGACATGGATTCTTCACTACCATATTCTTCTATATTAAAAAGGTATTGGAAACAAATGGTTATTCACACCAGTACTCGATTCTATAGTTGACCCTATTTCTAAAAACCAACCACCTAATCTTCTTCCATAGTTGGTTATACACCCCAACTACCCCTATCATCTTCTTCCACAACTTGTTATACAGCCATCCCTTGAACCACTTTAACAATTATTTATATACCAAAGTTAAAAGATCCTTCTTATTCGTGGTGTTGATCTAGTAGTAAATATTACTCTTTTATTTTCAAAGTGATCTTCCCCCATGATCCTATAGGATCATGCATTCTCATGTACACCATCACGATCTTTAATAGCTTCATGGAATATGTCTTTTGGTATTGAGACTCCTTCACACCATATATGAATTTATATCATTCTTATAAGTCTTAAAATACTTAGACGTATATTTTTCAAGGACTCATGGATTTATCTAAACATCTCTTCTAGATAGTTTACTGCATCAAGTTATCTCATATTTCTCAAAATATCCTCAGTTCTCAAACATCTTAATTTTTCTTCATCACCTATATGAATATTTATATTTATAAAATAATGAATATTAGTCTTCATTAAACATCATAGATATTATTTTCATATTTGAATTATGGAATCTCCATGATCCTCAGGAATAAGTAATATTCACATTAAAAATTAGGGGATATTTATCCATTTTGAATTATCATTTAAACTTGGTCAACCTTATCATTTAAATCTGCTAAAACTCTAGATTTTATCTTCTTTGAATTTATTATTCAATAGCATCCCATTAATTATTCTTAACATGGTTTTCAAATATCCAAATCCTATTTTTTCCTATAATATCACATGAATTATTATCATGAGGCTTATTCTTTATTTTCTCAATTCACTTTCATGCACTTGAAACTGTATGCATGTATCCATCTTTGAAAATATCACATTACTATGATATATGTCCCATAAATATTTAATTAAGTTCATCATCACAATTTCCTTATAAATATGTCTTGCATTCAAAAAATACCATATCTAAATAAAATACCTAAATAATTTTGGTTCTCTTCCTTAACGTGAAATCATCATATCATGCATTTCAATTCATAACACTTAGATGGTGAATAACTTATAATGAACCATTAATATTGTGAACTTTATTTATTTTTCTTCTTTATTAAATTTTTATGCATGTAATGTAATGATGAATCCATATAACATTTCTATCTGAATGAACATGGTATGGATGAAACATGAATTGATCTGGTTGACATGATTTTATCACCTTAATCCCACATAATTTTTGTGCTTGTTGAGTATTTTAATGAATGATATGTTCTCACAGAAGATATGGATGTAAGGTAATCCTAATGAATAATCCATAAAGTTATTATCATGTAAGCTCATCTACATGGAATATCCTTCTTCTTGGAAGATACTTTCATGGTTGATACTCAAACTCATGTAAGATCCATATTTTCCATGACTCTCATATGCACAAAAGATCTATGATCATCAAAACTCATGAAATATTCTTTTACTTATAGAAGTTATCATCTCATATTTCACTAATGTATAAAATGTGCACTTCTTCAAACTCTATTCACACATATTATTAGACTTTAATAACAATTTAGCAATTATCATATATTATGCCACTTATTCTTAGATATATCCAAATAATTAATTTAATATAGAAGCCTCACAGTCCTATTCGCATAGAAAATATAAGTATATCAGTCTTATTATAGACCTACATGGATGATTTATCGAGAATGAAATATAATTAATTTTCATAATCATAGATCCTCTATCATCTTATGGACTTACATGTATTCTTTAAAAATATTGAAATCAAATTTCTTTCTTATTAATCCTTAAAAATTCTCCAAGCATCATCATTAAATCCACTAAACATATATTTTAATATTGAAAATAATTATAATTATCGAACTTCACATTTCCATTAGTTTCATTTCATAAATGTTACTCACCTCATTCTAGATCAATATGTGTCTCTCAGTGAAGGCACTAGTACCACTTCTATGATTGAGAGTCATTTTGATATGATTAAGGATCAAATTTCAGTGTACCGCCTATAGATGAAAGTGATATATTTTTTGATTTAGTGATATTTAACAAGATTGCTTCATCAATATATATTTTTTCACTTATTCTGTAAGGTATCATACAACAGAATCATAAAGATTAAAACTATGTCATATATTATGAAATAATATATCATAAATAATGTTAGAATCCTAAGTTTTAGAAAAACGAGGTTTCATAGTGTAAATATGATATCAAATCCATCATAATATAAGATATTTGGATTATCATATCTCTAGAAATATTCGATTATTGAAATTTTATGATATGATTGGATTGATATCATAGAATATGATTCGTTAACATTATATTCCTCTCCTATATCGGTCATATTTTATGAATTATAATATGGTTATTACATGTAAAATACAAAAATATTGATTAAAATTTTATATTTTGATATATTTACTTATGTTTTATGAATGGTTTATAAATTATATGTTTAGGTTATATAAAATTGTATTTTTCATGATAAAATTAAATATTAAAAGTTCATATACTTTTATCATTTTTTGAAAATAATTAAAGTGTTTATTTATTAGTTTATTTTTTTAGAATATTAATTATTTCAATTTTATATGAATTATAAATATTTTTTTTGATTTATTTATATGATAAAATTTTTCTATTAGATAGTTCCCTATATTACTTACTATGTACAATATCATAAGATTTACTTTTCATCTACCTTGACATCAGTTTTTTATTAATGTTACGATATTGAATATAGTTTGTGAATATTAGCTTTTAGAGTTATTTGGAATTGAATTATATCTTTATTAAAGAATCCTGAGAGAGAGGGAGTTATTTTTGAACTACCCTCTAGCTTGGACACTTATGAATTATTTTATAAAGGTAAGGGGTTGGCTATCTGTCACTCCATCCTTACTCATGTGAATATTATAAATATCATATAACTCTAATCCTTTGCATGAAGAGTTCATATACATTATGCATGAGATTAATTTTTGATATGTATGAATATTTTTGGCTTCTATTTTTGGGTCAGTAACGTAAACCTATGGGTTGTACAAGGAATTATAAATTAACATGGTGAGAATACATTATATTGGTGGATAGAATGGTGATTAAAAAAATAAATCATTAGAATCATGCATACAATATTGGGTGGTTCTATAAAACCTATGTGAAAAAACCACCAAAAATATCAAGTTTTAATATTGTGACTTATCTTTCCCCTTTATTAATTTCATGATATTTTCTATATTTTTAAAATGGGAAATATGTGATTTAGTATCGAAAAATCCTCTAGTTTTTAATTCTTCACAATATCCATGAACTCTTTAAAAAAATCATGGTAATTATTCTTTCATAAAATATATTGGCTTATTTATTCTATTTTGAATTTACTATCAATAATATTTCATGATTAAGAATGAAGATTCTAATCCACATGGAACTAAAGTGTGGAAATATCCTCATAGAATTGTTGTATCTCAATGTATAGATCCATATTTTACTTCTATCTCCATAGTCACCTTCGCAGTGTGGATTTCTTCTTCACTAAAAATAAAAAAATATTCCTAAATTTTTAACACCAATACCAATATCTTGAATCATGATAATAACATTAGTCATGATATAAGATCATAGAATTCCAAGATGTATGTTCTGGTTTAAAATTTTGTTTGAATCCCTCAAATTTGGTTAATGAAATGATTATCACATGTATAAGGAATATTGGGGGTGTTACGATGGTTTGGTACATGAAATAAATGGGAATTATTTCATCCTATAAATGTCGTACGGTTGGTGCATGATTAGTGTAAATTGTGCAAGGGGGAAAGCCAGACTGTGCACCCTTAGATAGAGGCATTTCATAAATTTCTGCATGGTTTATCAAAAAATGTGGGATTCTCAGGTAACCATAAAACTTGGACCCCTCTTGGATAATGGTAGGTGCACGATTGGTGCACATCTTGGAAAATCATGTGTCCCATTAAAATGTGTGAAATTATCATTTTTTCTCTTGGTATTTTAAGTGTTGCACCTGATTTTCTTCACCATTATTCCCCCACCATCCCCAGTGATGAACCAAAGCTCCCAAATCATCCCAAGGGTCGATCTCTTTTATTTCTAGTCTATTTGGAGTGTTGTTGGGTGTGTATTGAAGCTCTAGGTAAGTCTAACACTCTTCTTTCTTCTCTTTTCTAGATTAGATCTTTTAGTTTTATTCTTCTTCTTCCAAATCCCTAAACCCCTCTTTTTCTATTATATATTAGGTTGGGGATTCAAGGGGTTTTTGAATCTGATTCAAACTCTATGGTTAATTTTATGGTTGTCTTTGGAATCTATGTAGGTGGTCTACAAGTTATATCACATAGTCTCATTATTGATTTGTGCAAGTTTGGTTGTGTTATCGGTTCTCTCTTGTTGTGAATTTGATTCCTTGAGTAATATTTGCTAAAATTGTTTGATAAATGAAGAATTAAACCTCTCATGATACTCATGGGACACATATATATTGATTAAATAAGTTTATATACACCCATGTGGTGTGCCAACATTCCCAAACACGGAAAATTAAAATATCAAGAATATACTAGATTTCTGTTGAATTAAATCCCATGAAAAATATATTGAAATGTTGGTTGAGTTATAAAGAGACAGTAATGGTAGTTGTTTCTAGTTGTTGGAAATGGAATAAGGGGTCGTTTGGCATGATATGAGAAAGGGTTAAATGAATCGATGAATATACTAAATTGGTTAATATAAGATAATTTTTTAGCATTATAAATGGATTAAGGCATAAAAAGGGAAATTTTTGAATTGGTATATGATAAGTAAATGATAAATGTGATAATTGTAAAGGATTGATGATGATTTATATGTTGTATGAAATGTGAATTTGAAGTGTTTTGTGTATTGGTTTTGTATGGTTTGTGGTATGTTTTATTTGGTAAATGGATAATAATCATGTGAACATGGCTTGGTGGTGTGGAATAATGGACTAAGGATCCTCTTGTGGGTTAGGTTGGATGGAGGTTCTAAGCCCCACCCCTAGAATTCATGGGTTAGGGAGTTAGACTGAGGCTTTATGCCCCTAACAGAAGCATTTGATGAGACTACCTAGACTGAGGCTCCAAGTTAAGTTCGATGTAATTGTTTAAGAAATTTTTATCACTAATGAGATAAGGAACTTGTATTATTCCCTTATGTATGGTAATTGGTTGGCTAAGGCTATAATTTAAATGATGGATATGATTAACCCATAAAATAAGTGATAAAAATGAAATGAATGTTGAAAATAGCTAAAGTTAATATTGTTAACTAATGGAACCCGAGTTATCTTCTATTTATCCTGTCATTTAATTAGTATATGAATTCATTTTCTATTAGACTAGATATTTTTTAGACATCGTTGGTGGTGGCCTACTGATTTTTCTCACACCTTGCTCGGGCCTCCATTAGGTACCTGAGAAGATTTCATGGTTGCAGGTTAGGACAAGGGTAAAGGCCCTATGTTACGGAGTTAAGTTAGTCTTGGCATGTGCATGGTTGGGGATCTGAACGTGGAGTTAGGATCCATTTGGGGTACTTATCTATTGGTCTTTCTTAGGGGTTGTCTTTCACTTTTTTCACTATTATCATGATATGGTATACTTATAATTGGTTGTGGTTGTATCCTATTTGGGAATTGGTTGGTAATAAATGTTTCAGGTTTATTGCTTTTAATTTATTTATTTTGTATGTTATCTATTGTGGATTACTCTGGTAAAGAGGTAATAGTCTCCCCACATGATATATTTGACCCTAAATACTACTTTTCATCCTTTGGCATACGAGGATGCATGATTAAGGTATGGTGGCAACCAGACTTGGGGAACTAGTTTAGTGGCTTCCGGGTTAGGGATGTTACAAAGTGGTATCATAGGGGTTATTTTCTATGAATTAATATTTGGTAATGCTAGAAAATATATTAGGAAGTGTCGTGACTTAGTAATTAGATCATTCATGGGAGTATTTAACCTACGTATGAGGGAAAACCCAAGTACCCAAGGTGGGGATTGTTGTTCTTGATGTGTGTTATTGTGATTGAATGATATTTCACCATTAGGTTATGAAATTGTTGTGTTATGTGACTGATTTTTGACGTTTTACTCATGGAAACAATGTCACAATTATGTGTATTCATTAACTGTTGTAAGAACCTAGTTGTATAGGTGTAATGCATCATGATAGGCACACTCAGGATCGGTGTATGGGACATGAACGATAGAATTCATTTTAATTTCCACAAAAATTTAAATAAAATGGTGTCTAATAAAGATTATAAAAATGGTTAAATTTAAATAATGTTAAATAATTGAGCTAAATAAAGGTTTTAAATGAATTAAAATATTGGTAGTAATAATTTTCAAAATGGGAAAGATGCCTAAAAGGGAAATTTTTTCATTGTGAAAATAGAGATGTTTAACAAGGGTTTCTGATTAAAGACGTGTTTCTATGTAAGCTTTACCCCATGATGACCATGAACCATGGTAGGGATGGTCTAGGGAATTGTTCTAGAAGTGATGATATATGTTGGGATAGTTCTTGTATAATGGGTTATTTATTTCTATTGGAGAGACTTTTCCTATGTAAACTATGGGAGCTTTGTGTTATATGTTTTGAGGTATGTGTTTGTAATTGTAGGAAGATTCCACCCTAAAATCATGTACTTGTTAGGCAAAAATATAATATCACCGAGAATGCTTAAACAGTAGCAATGTAAGAAAATTTGTTGGTCCAAGATAACTGAGTAGAGGATCAGTTTCATGAGAACTTCACTCGTTTTATCCAAATGATGGAAATGGACCTAGGGAGGATTGTGCTAAGTATTTTGAGATGACTAGAGAGTTTTAGCTACTCCACACTCTAATATTTATGGTAGAGGGTGTACCCGATGCCACAAAATTTTGGATAGAGTCTATTCAGATGATTCTTGATCACTTAGAGACTCCTCCTGAGAAGAGAGTCGAGATGGTGGATTAGATGTTTTGGGGTCAAGAAAATCAGTGGTGGGATGTTTTGGTCCAGAATCAATAGGCAGATGGTATATTATGGAAATACATTATAGGAGAAGTTTCTATAGAATTTATATCCATATATGTTGAGGTAAGAGAGGGATTTAGAGTTTATGAGGTTAACCTATAGGTCTATGTTGGTGATGGAGTATGTCTACCGCCTCATTGAATTGAATTAATTCATCCTGAAATTGTTCGAGGATGAGAAAACTATGGAGAGATTTTTTCACGATGTAATTAGAAATGAGACCAAGTCACGGATAAATATATTTTGTTTAAATAGTGTTAGTGAAGTAGTAAATTGTTCCCTTACTTTAGAATGGATCCTCCAAGAGGATTCTGGTGGTGGGAATGCAGTTCTATTAAGGATAACAAATGGTTTGTTTTCTAATGGATGGAAGCATGGATTCAAGAGATCACATCAGGTCAGTGGTGGATAGAGTAGTCAGAAAATGAAGCCATCCTCACAGGGTAGTGACTGAATTTTCTATTATCAGTGTGGTAGGTCGAGGCACATGCATGGATAGGAACCCTGAACACCAGTTGAGTAATAAGTGTATACAAGAATGTGAAATGTGTAAGGGTTCTTTAGGAACCCTCGATAACTATTCATATATGGAGGACCAAGATGGGTGCACAGTGTAGGCTGGGGGTATGTTACCTCATATCTAGCAGGTAGTTGGAGCTCGATAGGTCGTACCAGTCAAGGTGGTGGGTGTAGTACTCTGGTATGAGAGCATCCATATCATCAAGGTAGAGTGACACTAAGAAATCATGTTGGATCCCAGGGGAGAGGGTCAGGTCTGTTATATGTAGTTCAGTCTACACCAGGGTGTGGTGAGGCTCGACCATCGACAATTCAAGGTACAATTGTTGTATCCTCCACGCTTGATAATTATTTTTTTTATATAGGTTCTTTATATTATTTTATATCTACTTAGTTTTTGATTTTGTTTGTTCTATATGTGGAACTTGTGTGTTGGTTCATTTCGATCAATACACCATTAGGGGTATGAGCAGAAAATATTTGGCAGTGTAGGGGGTGTGCTCTCGAGATTGGTGAGTACCATTTTCTATGGGAATTGATTATTCTTGAGATGTAAGTTTTTTATCAAATTTTGGTTATGGATATATTATTCTTATACAAGACCCATATTTATTTTCACCATTATAGGGTAAAATTATCATCTCTTGAGGGAAACACTTATGTTCATCATAGAGAGTGGGATGTTCAAGAAGGCCATACAGGGATAGTTTGTCAGTAGTTGGGTGAACTCACATCCCAAGTGGCTTATCTTATCCTTGGTGATGCGAGAGTATAGAATTTTTTATTTCCTACATTGGTGAATTGGGTTCACGATTTTTTTCCTGAGGACTTCTCTAGGTTTTCACCCAAAATAGATGTTGATTTCACAATAGAGGTATTGTTGGGAGTGGAACCAGTTTCCATTTTTTCATATAGGATGGAACCGATAGAAATATAGTAACATAAAACTTAGTTAGAGTAATTGGAGAACCAGGGGATCATTCATCCTATTACGACACTTTGGGGATCTACAATGTTGTTTTACAAAAAATCTGATGGATCATTTTGGTTATGTATCGATTATAAGTTGAATCAGATGAAAGATAATAATAGATACAATATTCCTCAAATTGATGATATATTTGACTATTTAAGAGGTTATTCAGTTTTCTCCAAGAATTATTTGAGATTGGGGTATCACCATCCGAGAGTGAGACCTTCTAATATATCGCGGATTGCCTTCAAAAATGTATGGGTTGTATGATTTTATTGTGATGTTTTCCAAGTTGACCAATGTATTGATAGCATTTATGTCCCTAATGAACTGAATATTTCACCCTTACCAAGATCAGTTTGTGGTTGTCTTTGTTTATGACATATTGGTGTATGCTAAGACTCATGATGATCATGCCAAACATCTTGACATTGTATTTAGTAGACTAAGAGATCATATTCTATAAAACAAGCTATCCAAATGTCATTTCTGGATCTATATGGTGAATTTCTTTGGCCACAACATCTAGGAGGAAGGTCTGTTAATGGACTCATAGAAAGTGTAGGAATTTGTGTCTTAGGAGTATCCTAAGAATGTTTCTGATGTCTGAAGTTGTCTGGGGTTGGCAGGCTAATACTGAAGGTTCATTAAAAACATTTTTCCCATTTGGTAGCACCATATTTGGGTCTAAAAAAAACGGGAGTCAAGTTTTAATGGTCTGGGTCATGTGAGAATTATTTCCATGATTTAATGGTGTGATTTACTACCACACAAATTCTGATCTTACCCAATCCAAGAAGGGGGTATAGCTTGTTTTGTGATGCATCCGGTGTTGGACTTGTAGAATTTTTTATGAAAGATGATTATGTTTTTTCATATCAGTCATGATAGGTGAGGCCTCATGAAAGAAATTAACTTATTCACAATCTTAAGCTAGCGATAGTGGTTTATGATTTAAGGTGTTGTGGGCATTACTTGATGGGATAATGGTTTACCATGTATACTGATCATAAAATCCTTAAGTACATTTTCTCTTACCATGATATGAATCTTTGGCAGTGAAGGTGGTTTATGTACATGAAGTATTTGGATTTTGATTTGGCCTACACACTAGGAAATGGAAACAATGTTGTAGATTACTCGAGATAGAAGACTCAAAATTAGGTGGTTCATGAATTAAGTTTTGAGTGGAGAATGATGATGTTATTTGCTAAGATGTATCTTGAGGTACATTATGGGCATTGTAATATGACCCTTGCATCCTTGGTAATTGATTGCACACTTTTTAGATGGATTAAGGAGAGGAATTGTGCAGATCTAGAATGTTTTTATATGAGGTAAAGTATTAAAGGTTGGGATCCACCTTTCAGTTGGACCATTGGTGATGATGGGATTATTTACGTTCGTGGTAATTTTGTGGTGTTGACATGTTTGCAGGAAGAGTTGATGTCGAGTTTCAAGCATTGAAGTGGCCAGTGCAACATGTATTGACCAAAATGTATCATGATATTAATAGGTAGTATTAGTTTCCAAGGATAAAGAAAGAGGTTTCAGGTTTTGATGCATAGTTTCTTACACTCCAGCAGGCGAAGGCTAATCATTGGTGGTCGAGTGGTTTCTTATAGCCACTACCCATTCCATAATGAAAATGGGATGACGTGGTGATGGATTTTGTAATAGGTCTTCCACAGAAACCTTAGAAGAATGATTTGATATGTGTAGCTGTGGATTGGTTGACTATGGTGGCTCATTTATTTCCAATTCCATATACTTTCATTGTGGATCAGTTGGGTTAGTTTTATGTTCGAGAGGTAGTTTTGTTACATAGGGTTACATGAAATATAGTTTTGGATTGTGATCCACATTTCACTTCATGTTTCTGGCATGGATTACAGAAGGTTCTTATTACCCAGGTGTTTCTATGTACATCTTTCCACCAACAGATGGATGGGTAGTCAAATTTTACTATCTAGGTGTTAGAGGAAATGTTGAGGTGTGTGGCCTAGACTTTTTGGATTATGCGAAAAGCATCTAGAAATGGTTGATTTTTTTGTACAAAAATAGTTACCAGACTATGATTTAGATGGAACCGTATGAGTCTCTCTATGGTAGACCACGTAGATATCTATTTTTTTGGTTATAGGATAGAGAATCAGAGTTTTTGGAATTGAGTTGCATGCAGGAGACTTAAAAATAGATTTATTTTATTCAAAAACAAATGTAATTGGATCATAGTAAAAAAGAGGTCATATGTGGATCAATGTCGCCGACCAATTGAGTTTTGCGTGGGTGATCATGTGTTTTTTAGGGTTTTTCCAAGGGTGGGTCACCATCGGATTCAGAAATAGGGTAAGTTAGCACCTAGTTACATAGGTATGTTTGAGATTGTGGGTAGGATCAGACTGGTGGTTTACATATTGGATCTTACAAAGCAATATAGTGGTATGCATGATATCATTCATGTGTCACTACTTTGAAAGTATCACCCTGACCCTTCTCATGTGATTGATATTGAGGATGTTGATCTTAAGTCTGATTCATCCTTTGAGGAGCATCTAGTTAATATTATGGATCATAGTGATAAATTATTGTGGGGTAAATATTTTTCCTTTCATGAATTTTTTTGAATCATGGTAATGTTCAAGAAGAAACTTGAGAGATAACATCAAATATGTAGGCTTAGTGGCCAAATCTTTTTTCCTGAGAAGCTCAGTTATGCATGGAAGTGCAGCTCAAAGAAGATTCATTATTAGGTGGAGAGGTTGTAAGATCCCAAAAATCTTGGAGGTATGTTGTTTTATAAAATTTCATTTGAATTTATTAAAGTTGGATAATTAAATGTTTACCTGTTTTATGAGAAATCTTGGGGGTGTTGTGGGGGTTCAAGACACAAAATAAATGGGAATCAGGATATATTTTCATGTCTCACAATTGTTGCATGGTTAGTGCAAATTGTGCAAGAGGGAATACCAAAACATGCGACCTTGGATAGATTCATTTCACATAGTTAGCACATGGTTTTTCAAACTGTGCAGGATTCTCATGTAACTGTGCAACATGGACCCCTCTTGAATAGAGTCATGCACATGCTTGGTGCACGATTTGTAAAAAATTGTGTCCAAGCCATCCACCCCATTAAAAAGTGAGAAATAACCATTTCCCCCCACAGGATTTTAAATGTTTCACCTAATTTTATCCCCCATTCTCCCTCCTCAATCCCATCTGATGAACCAAATCTCCCAAATCACCAATGGTCGATCTTCTTCACTTCTAGACTATTTGGAGTATCGTTAGGTACACATTAAAGCTTTGTGTAAGTATAATAGTAATATTTCTTTTGTTTTTTACATTAGGGCTTGTGGTTTTGTAATTATTCTTCTGAATCCCAAAATCCATGTTTTTCAAATGGATCATAGATTCAAGGGGTGTTTGAATCTTAGTCAAAGGCTAAGGTTAAGAATTCGGTTATCTTCGGAATCAAGGTAGGTGGTCTAAAAGTTATATCTCATAGTCTCCTTATTGATTTGTGCATGTGTTGTTGTGATATCGGTTCCCTCTTGTTGTGAATTTGATTCCTTGAGTAATAGTTGGTAAAATGGTTGTCTCAATTATGAATTGAACCATTCATTATCCCTATGGGATGCATCAATATTTATTATACTGATTTAAGTCCACCCATAGGGTGTGCCAAAATTTGTAAACATGGAAAATTAAAATGTGAATAATATAGTGGATTTGTGTTGATTTAGATACCATGAAAAGATATTTTGAAATTTTGGTTGACTTATAAAGAGACACCAATAGTAGTTGTATCTAGTTGTTTTCAATTTCATAAGGAATCATTTGGAATGATATGATAAAGGGTTAAATAAATTTATGAATATGATAAATGGGTTAATGTATGAGAAATTTTGAGCATGCTTATTGGGTTAAGACATGAAAAGGTAAATGGGTTAATTGGGTTATGCTAAGTAAATGATAAATGTGATAATGGGTTATAGATTTATGGTTTGTACTATGTTGTTTGAAATGTGAATTTTAAGTGTTATGTTTATTGGTTGTGAGTGGTTTGTGATATGGTTTACGTGTTAAATGGATATATAAGCATGTGCACATGGCTTAGTGGTGTGGGAAAATGTATTGAGGCTCCACCTATGGGTCGAGATGGACTGAGGATCTAAACCCCACCCCTATAATTCATGGGTAAGGGAGTCAGACTGAGGCTTTATGACCCTAATGTATGTATTTTATGAGACTACTTAGACTGAGGATCCAAGGAAAGTGTGATGTAATTGTTTATGAAATTTTTATCCCTAGTGAGATAGGGAACTTAAATTATTCCCTTATTCATGGTAATTGACTGGATTAGGACATAATGTAAATGATACAAATGCTTAACCAATGGAATAAGTGATGAAAATGAAATGAATGGTAAAAATGGTTAAAATTAATATTTTTAACTAATAAAACTCAGGTTATCTTCAATTTATTTAGTCATTTATTTAATGCTTTCATGCATTATCGGTTACACTGGATATTTTGTAGAAACCATTGGAGGTGGACTACTGAGTTGTAATGACACCCAATTTTGGATTCCATTGGGTACCTAAGAAGATTTCATGGTTGCGGGTCGGGACAAGGGTAAATGACATATTCTATGGAGTTGAGTAGGGGTTGGGATGTGCATGGTTGGGGATCCAAACTTAGGGTTAGGACCTATTTTTGGGACTCAACTTTTGGTCTTTATTCTAGGTTCTCTTTCACTTTTTTCACTATTAGCATGACTGGCATATTTATTGTTGGTTTAGGTTTTATCATATTTGAGAATTGGTTGGTAATGCATGTTTCTAGTTTATTTCTTATTTTTTCTCAATTTTATATGTTATCTGATGTGGATTAATCTGGTAAAGAGGGTATAGTTTCCCCATGTGATATATTTGTCATTTTATATTAGTCTGCAACCTTTAGAATATGGTGAGGCACTCTTGAGGGAATGTTGTGACCCATCTCAAGGCATTGGTTTAGTGTCTTCTGGGTAGGGGGTGTTGCAAATGATATTTGAAACATTTAATAATAAAACAACATCTTCAAAGTTAAATCTATTATTCAAAATCATTTATTCTGTAAATATCATTTTATTCTCAAATTTTGAAACATTAAGTATTATTTAGATATTTTTTCCATATAATATTTTCTAAAAAACATAGTAGAAAACCCTACTCATGCATCTGAAATACTTACATTTGATTGGGAGAAGCTTATGAATTGTTTATTTTTTTCCTTTTCTATAAATCATTTTCTATAAGAGAATCATTTCTTAAATAACATCAAAAAAATTATGTATTTCTTAGTATTTTGATTATTTTCTAAATTTATTGAGTGAAATTAATATATTATTCATGAACAAAGTAATACATGCTCTAAAAATTTATTCATGCCCTGATTTTGTATATTTACACTTATTTGTGGATAGAAAAACTTATGTTTTCATCCATTGAATATTATGCATAGAATTCCTTTTTGAATTCTTAATCTTAAGAATATATTATGTATCACAGGGTATTATGTATTTTTCTATTATTTATGAACTTCAAAATCTTATATATTCTTGAAATATATTATTCATGCTCTAAAATTCATTTTGTAGGATATGACCTTTCTATATTTCCAACTCTTCTGCTTACAAAAAACTTATGTATATAGAAAACTCCAAGACTTAACCATTTCTTCCTCCAAATGAGAAACTATACACATACATGGAATCTTCTAAGACTTATTGAATTTCTAAAAAATCTATATTAAATAGATTATCTAATTTTCCTCAAGATAAGTCCAAAAATTCTCTAAATACTTGAAGTGAACCCAAGACTACTATGTATTATAGTCAAAAAAATCCAACTTCATAATTTCTGGTTCCAAAAACATGAATGAAGTTTATTTCCTTTACTAAAGTAATACAAACATAAATGGGTTATAAAATATTGGAAAAAAGGTTTCCTATACATGTATTCACCCTTGATTTCATCCATAAACCTCTAGTAAAGGCCTCAATATGTTCATTTCAACATATAAACAAGCCACAGCAAAAAAATATTAATGTTTAATTTTGCTGATTTGAGAAAATTAATTGACTAAGTACATTTTCAAGGAGACATTTGATTGCTCGATTTTTGGAATTTGAGGGGGAGACTAGGCATTCGTGTCCATACTATAGTAGTGGATGGGTTCTTATTAACATGAATATTAAAGGAACAGTGTATGAGATAGCGGGGAAATAAACTTAAATATCTTTTAATCCTTTACTATGACTTTTCCAAACATTCTTTAATTTCATATCAATGTAGAATCCTTCATAGATCAAGAATAACAATTATAACCCTATAATGAAGCCTTAATGATTTAGTATGATTATCGAAAAAGATGATTATTGGTTTGTGATGAATGGACCTTTCCCTTAATGCGTAAGGAATAAAGATGATACTTCATAGAATTCCAATAGTGAAATATAAACCAAAAATTGACCAAGAAAAAAAAGTAACATTTAAACAACTTGAATATAAGTAATAACCATAATAAAATAAATCATTAGGAATGTAATGAGACCATGAGTCTCAAGAATTTGAGGAGAATTAGATGTAGGAGAAAATGAAGATGGTCCCTCCCCTACTAGTGTGGAATGGGCCACATACCTTTCCATATTTGATTAGGGTATCACCATTAAATATAGAAAAACAATTATTCTATTAAATTTGTTAAATAAAATTATTATACTAAATTAGATGAATATTGTCTTAATTAAGAATGTGATCATATTACCACCAAGATTTAGTTTTTTTTAATGGGTGAAAATTTATAAATGGGAAAATATAATAAACTAACTTACCTATGAAATATTTAGAAACATTTCTATAGGATGTCAAAAGGATGAAATATGTTCAAACAAATAGAGAATACTAGGTTTCATCTAAACTATAAACCCATGATGGATCTATGAAAATTATGAAATATGTTAAATGGGTACCTAGGTTAAATATGAATTTAATTTATCTTGATATGATTGATATATTGGTCTAATACTTTAGGATTTAGTTATGGTCCATTAAAATTTCCATGGGTTCTCTTGTTATGATGTAGTGATACATTAAAAATGGTTTTTATATACTAATGGGCCATATGTACCTAGAAGAGTGTCCAGAGGTCAAGCAGTCCTTGGAAATCATACACTTATATCACAAGTGGTTGGTCCATGTGACTGGTAAGGTTCAAATTATTCTTGAAAAACTAGTATTGTGTAACAATATATCTTTGGTGTTATAAAAAATAATTATATTCATTTTTTGTGTTGTGTTTGTTGAAAAGATAGGTTATAATCCTCTAAAATACTTGTGATATTATTTTTGGATTTGTTTTATGGATATTGGAGGAAGTTGAAAGAGCTTATCCTTGAAGAACCAAAATCAAATTGTAACATACGAAAAATCATACCGTGATATTTTGTTGTAATATTTTTTAGGAAAGTTAATGTCTATTTCCTTGATTGTGAGATGTTCAATCTATAAAGTTTTTATAGGATTAAATTTTTTAAAAGTCATAATTATAGTAAAGTGATTACATCATAATAGGGTGGTCTATGTTTTGAATATAAGGTTAAACTATAATAGTGATAGAAATGAATATTTTGTATTTATTTGTGTCAATAAGACTATGTTGTGAAACCTTTGTTGTGTTGGGATGCATTTAATAGAGATACATTTTGAAAACCATAAACTTTGGAGTTTTATGTGGATAATGCCATGATTTTTGAATGATATAAGGTCTTTTCATGATGCATATGGTCACACCATAACAAATAAAGGTGTTCTAATCACTTTTTAAATTAATATATTTTAGGAGATAAATTATGATTTGAATGGGATGTGTTTGGATCATATTTTATCTAGAAGAATAGATGGATTTTCTTATAAAATTAAAGTATAATTAAAAATATTAAATAACATAAAATTAGATATTCTATTGTAATTAGAGTGATATCTTCCTCAAAAATATATAGGGACTTAGAGAGTCCCAAAGAGATAGAATAATTTGAGTAATTATAGAATAGTTAAATTACTAGAAATAAAGATCAAGGGTTATTTTAGAAGATCCTTCTTGAATTTATATATTGTTTATCATGTGGATGAAGAATGAAAATAGTGTCATGCCTATCTTAGTGAAAATAATTATTCTTATTTCATATATTATTAAGATGTTTTGTTGGAGGGGGAACACATTATTTTCGAGTAAGTAGATAAGAATGTTTTAAAATCATTATGAATATTATAAAAATATGAGGAAAATTATTCTCGACTAAATTTTTATATAATAAGTTTTCTTATAATGGATTTTGGTATGATGACACATCACTAATTGCATTATACTTGGATTTGTCCTGGTTCTAGTAAACCAAGTAAAATTTTCTATGCCTCTATTTTATCTTTATCACCTCTATATTTATTATGAGTGAGATTTGAGTGTTTCAAATAACCATGAAAAAAATCATTGGGAATAGTTATTTGAAATTAGTATACCCTGATTAACACCCTCTCAATATATCTTCATTATGTCGGACTAATAAGTGATATTAGATTAGAAGGATTGGTTTTAATGTTTTTTATCCATTTATAATCAGTGTAATTAGTTGGGAATAAAAAAAGTATTCTTATCTTTGATAGTAAAAAAATTCATCTTTAGAATAGTTGGATGCAATACTACTTCTTAACCCTCAATAAAGATGCACATGTATCTCTGATATGTGTAATTATGGTCAAAATGGATAGTTAAGCTTTATTAGAAAGAGTTTTTTTAGAATTGGATGCTTATTCAAAATGAATTAACACATTAGTTAGATATTTAAACAACAAAGAAATACTTTTATTAAAAGAAAGGGGGAAGAGTACAGAATTATTTATGGGGCACTAGTGACATCTTTATCCAATTCAATCTACATAAAGGTTATGTCATGTAAATCCTTTCATTATAAGTGGAAAAAGTTTCTTAACATCTGTGAAGGTGACTCAAAGGAATATGGAGAAAGTTTTTTGGTTTTATAGAATATTTAATAGGACTTTAGGTTGAACCTGAATGAATTTATTTATAAATTATTTGATATAGTGAATTTGATTATTGAGGTCATGCATAGACTTATATAAACCATTTATGATAATAGAACAGTAAATCATATCTTGATAATATTTTTACCTAGATTCAATGTCAAGGTTTTGATTCTTCAGGATAAATATACCAAGGAGGCTATATTGGATAGTCTTCATAATATTATTTCTAAATATAATATGAAGTCTAATGGTGATGATCATGTGTAAAAGAATAAGTATCATGATGTGACATTCAAGGATATGGATAATATTTTGGTGGAGGATGATCCTAAAGAAAAAGAGATTGATGATGTCATGCCATTTGTTTACTCTAATCTGAAATAAGGAAGAGTAAAGTTTAGTGGGAAGCTAATATTTACTTATTTTGGGGTAGAATTTTTGGAAACCTCATTTCTAGTGTCCAAATAAATTCTATGATAATGAATAAGATGATTTATTCCCAACTAAATCTTTAAAGTATGTGAAATGAAATAGTATTACCAAATAGAATTTCTTTATGAAGAAAAAAAATCATATATAAGAGGAGAACATCTTGGAAGAATCATAAGTGGGGGAAATTAGGGATTATAAATACAACAAATGGGATGTTCTTATGGCTATGATAAAAGTGTTGGCACCAAGTTGGTTGGAGAAGGTTTTTCATGGTGGAAGAAGTTTTTTTCAAGTTTTTTGTTTTTTGTCATCTTAAAAGATAAAAGAATTCACTTTGTAAAATTTTTTAGACAATCAGATCGGCCATTGTATTCAGAACATTAGACTCACAATACTTAAGAAATTTCATTAGAATAGTAAGATGTTTCCTAGAAGAAAAGAACCATAAAACTCACCTTGGATCCAGAACTAAAGGAATGTCATAATGTGGAAGAAAATAGGATTTCGTATGGATGTGATATAAATCTAATTATGATTTTTTATTTTTTAATTCACAAAAATCATAATTTTTCATAAAACTGGTGGTGTTATCTTGATGAAATAAATGGAGAATGTGGCCAATCGTATTCAACCCAATCCTATCTAGGTTAGGATTGGAAAGAAAGAAGTTTTCAGAAGGATATAAAGTTTTAATAATTTCCAATGAGAGTCAGAAAATGTTGAATATAATCTTCAACATATTCAAAGTCATGAAGGAATTCATTCTTACAAGACAATTTTTGTGAATAATAAATAAAAAATCCAAAGATTTCTAGTCTTAAATCATCAGTATGAGAAAATCAAACATATAATTTTTTGAAGGATGAGAAGATTTATTGGAATGTGAAGTTATGAAGGTCCTAGTTTTTAGTTAGAATAATAAGACCTAGGAAACAAATATTTAGAAAAATAAGTCGAGTGAATCATACTCAGAGAAAGAAAGAAGTTGTGGTTGGAACCAATCCTTCAGACATAGTGTGCCAATGATCATCGGAGGAAAAAATATATTTTTTATGAATTTTTGGTACTGATGAATTCAGATAAGAAGAAATGTTTTATTGTGAAAAACATGAATAATAAAATAAGAGATTAATAGAAAATTTATTAAACCATTTTATAAAAATAATTTTTTTATCCTTATCAAGTGGGTAAAGAGAAAAGAATATGTCTAATATGTTTACTTTTGGGGCATGAGATAAAATATATTTTGTCTTATTTTCAATTAGTTTAACACTATTAGACTAGAGATGATATTGATCATCATAAGTGAATGTGAGACCAAATGATCTAACATATACTGACACTGATAACACCATCATACATAGGATCATTGGTCTAATAAAGAGTATAAAAGAAGTAGTTTCCATAGTGTTATCAAGGGGATCATAGAAGAGGTTTAAGAAGTTTGAATAATTTTTTTCATATGATTCATTTATTGAAGATAAATGTAATGAATAATATTTTCTCTCCATCATAATGAAGACATAGAAATTAGTAGTTGGTTCTGAGGATCGTATTAAAAAGAAATTGTATTCTCATATATTTTCTAATTGGTGTGGAGAAATGTATTGAAAAAAACAAAATTCTTCATCATAATGGGAAAAATAGAATGAGTAATTGAAATTGTACTGAAGAATGTTTAAAATACAAAAGTGTGTTAAATTTTAGAGAAGATTTGAGAAGCATAGAAGAAGTCGTATATTCTTTCTAATTTCATAAATAATTTAATACTTGGGAAATTTTTGTGAGTAGGAATGATTTTCAGAATCTTTCCCAAACATCTTTTGGGTTTTGTATAAAAAGAAAAGGTACTTTGTATTTTCCGGATAGATGTATTATATATAAAGGAAGAGATAGAAGAATTGAAATACTTGGTAAAAGAAGTTTTTGGATTTTTATTTCATGAGGAAGTTTGTAAAATAGAATAATAAATGATAAGAGAGGATATCATATTCAGAGTTTCTAGATTTTTAGCAAGAAATTAGACTGGGATTTCCAGACCTAAGTAGAAGCAATTCAGTATTGTTTCATCCGTATTCTGGAAAATAAATATTTTTGTTTTGTGTAATTGGACCAGAGAATTGGATAGGGAATTTAGACTGAGTGTCATTACAATGTCCGGGGAATTTCTTGCCTACTGCTAGGTAAGGAAGTGAATAATTTTTTGGAAAACCATATTTGTGAAATTTTATCAAGCAGTATCCTAAAATGTTCATTAAAAAAATTATATTACATAATTTCTTTATACTTGAATTCACTATTTTATTAAACATATTTCTACATGAGTGTAAGGTAATATCCTATTAATTCCTTTCTACACAAATATATTTTTTTTCTAGTGGATTTTGAGGTACTGGATTGTTTCCAAACTATAGCAAGGACGTAGCTACTCCAGTTGAGTAGTTAACCTTCTAAATTTTTATATTTATATAGTTTTGTGCCTGGTTTTGTTTTAAAAAGGGAAAAACTATTTAATAAGAGGAAAATGTTGTTTAAAAAAGAGGAAAAATAAAAGAACAATACACCACTTATTCACCCCATCCCCCTCTTAGTGGTTCATTGATCTTGGTGGGCAATATCAATTAGTATCAGAGATGAAGGTTTCATTCATTTTATCTTTGTTAAAGTTTTTAATAGAAGTTGATAGAGAATCTGAATTATTTCAATACAAAATTTATTCCCATATTCAATGGTAATAACAATCATATCTTGAAATATAGAGTGTTTATTTATCTTATGTCTCTTGGATATGATGTTCTTAAAGATATAATAGATGTATTTACTCCTATTTATGATAAAGTTCCTCTAACATCTATTGATAAGAAGAATATTGAGCATGATGGAAGAGATAAAAATTATTTACTCTTATAATTTTTAGAAAGTGAGATATTAATAATGAATGGTGTTTTCACCACCAAAGGAATATGAGAAAAATTTAAAAACATTGAAAAAAAGAATTACAAAACTGAATAAGGTGAATCAAAAAATATGGAGGCTGAAGTATGAAGATATGAAAATTGGTGAGTATGAATCTATTTGGAAATTATTTACTAAGGTAAATGAAATTTTTAGCACTATCATCTGTCTTGGTGAAAAGTTATAGGATTCTATATTTGTTGAAAAATATTAAGAATTATTCCTCACAAGTTTAATGTGAAAGTATCCTCATTGCAATATAGAGGGTAGAGACCCAAGCTTGACATACATGTACATTACACTAATTTCGTGGAATACTTAATTCGTGACAAAAACAGACACCCAAAGACCATATTATTTTAGTGTCTTTGGAAACTCGGATCATAATCTTCTAAACGTGGTGAAAGATCTTCAACATCTCCCATAAAGATGTTCCCCTTTTTTTCTTACCTAAAACCTTTATTTATATCCTGTTGAAAAGAAAAAATAAAAAGGGTGATCTCAAATGCTCAGTAAGGGTAAGCATGGAGAACATAACACAATCCATAAACATTTGAACGTAAAAACATGAACATGACATAAATTTTAGCATTACATAAGGCATAGATAATAAAGGAAGATTAATAATGATAAAATAGAATGGGAATAAAGTATATAATTGTTTAAAACCATTAAGCACATGATATGATTTCCATAGTATCCAAGGAATTGCTGCCAAGACCATTATAGTGGACAAAGTCCATTACTAAATCGGGTTTACCAGCCATTCCAGCCCTCTATTACTAAACTGGATTTTACTTGTCGTTACAGCCATGTCTATATCATGAGATATAAATCATTATCCAATGCATTGGAGGGAGATATAGGTCCCACCCATCTCATAATGAAATCAATCTTTCATGTGCCACAAAATAAACATAAATCATCCATCATAACCTAATGAATAAAATGGGTTTCATATACATCATCCCATCATAACATAATATATATGAAACAATGGATATAATTTCATCATAAAAAAAATTAAACTATGTAAATAATGAGTAAATTATACATGAAACATATCCATATTAAATAATTTCATCTTAGATGGAAAATAGTTTTGATAAAATACTTGAAATGAATTCTTGAGAAAAATAACGTTTCTTTTTCAAAATCATTTTCATTTCTAAAAATGCCGTGAAATTTTAAAAAAATATTTTTTATTAAATAATCATGAAATCTTGTAGGCTATGCTTCATGGAAATAAGGTGTTATGAAACTTTAAAAATATGGTCATCCCGTATAAGTTAAAAAAATATCCTCCTCGTACTTTTTCCGGAAAAGTCAAAAAAGTACCTCGTAGGGTAAAAAAAGAAATATTCCTTCTATAACATGTGGTAAAATTAAAAAAAAGGTAAAAATTAATTTAAACATACATAGAAGAATAATAAAAATTTTATGAAAACATTTTTAGAAAACAAGGACATGGATGATAAACATAACCTTAGTAAATACTTATGAATAAACAATCCCGGATAAGAATGAGATTGAAATAATTATCCCTTACCTTATGTCAAATTTCTTTCGAATTTGTCTGAGACTCCTATATAGTGGGTTTGAACAAATTATTAACTTTTAAAAATACAATATTAATATTTATGATATCATATATGATTCACTTACGACTTTATATTACCCTTTCATTTGTCAATTCCATGTTAAAGAAATGTTTTGGGTAAAATCATTTCATTTATCGTACATTTTTTGACTTTTAATTATTAATATGATTACTTAGATCATCATTACTTACTTATAGAATTTAAAACATTATTTATACATAATATATATTAAGAATATAAATATATATAATAGATCAATAAATGGAATGAAATACACCGTTCATGGAGACGGTAGGTCGTACGTACGCAAAAACGATGTTTTCGTTTCCTTATTAAATTGAATGGAAGTAAGTAAATAAAATATAAATCAGTACAGTGTCATTATTATGTCATATATTTCATTATTATTTATTATATATACTTTATAATCATTCTGTAATTGTTAACATGGAGAACGAATCTCATCACGTCGTGGAGACGGTAATCCGTACGTATGCACGAGCGATGATATTGTTCCCATAATTATTGAATGGAATTGGAGTGGATGATATAATATCTAAGAATCAGTATGATGTTATAATAATCATATGTAGTTATTATTTATACCATTATACCCATCCAATTATAGTGGTGGTGGAAAAATAGATTACACCACGGTGTGGAGACGGTAAGTCGTACATACGCACGTGCGGTGATTTCATTTTTCATAGGACGGATAGTAGGTAAAATAGGGTTGTTTCATATTTATAATAACATATCAGTATATTATTGATACTGATGTTATTAATTTATATTTAAACAACTAAAGAAGAGTAAGTAGAAGAAGAAAGAAACTTGAAAGAATCGATAGAAGTGATTACCTCTTCCTCAACGTGCCTCTTTTAAACTTTTTGTTAGGGCACTAGAGTTGGTTTTTTGAGAAGACCAGAACCTCTATAATATAACTACATAGATTTATAAGAGTAATTTTAAGGGTTTGGTCGAGCTTGAAGGCTTATAATGGAGTGAAGAAAAGAGGGAGGAGGTTCCCTTTAATAAGAGAGGAGAGGGGAACTTTTGAAAACCTCAGAAATATTAATTTATAATAAACTCAAACCCCACTTAAAAACCTCCAAAATGACTCAAATTAGAATATGAGATGAGATAGGGTTGTAATATCATCAACCAATAAAATTTATACATGTTGGGAAATTATTTTAAACCTTATCACTTTTATTTATCCTTATTTAATCTATTTAATCTTATTTGTGGTAATAATATTCTAAATTTTAAATTGTTAAAAATACTTAATTATGTGTTGTGAATTGTCTATAATAATATATTTTATGAAATGTTTGACCATATAAATTTTAATTTATAATTTTTAAATATTTTTTGTGATTTTTAAACAATTTAATAATATGTTATTTTTATAAAATATCAATACTGTCAATCTTGACACTATTCATTTATTTGAATTTAAATAAAATCCACACAAAATATATGTTCAAACCAAAATATTTAATAGATTAATAACATGTCATATTTATCTATTAAATTAGTTGATCACATTAATTAGTTCATATAATATTTATTTTAATATTTTTAAAACCATTTATTTGATATAAAATAATTACTACAACATTTTTGTATAATTATTTAATATATGTATTTGTTGCATCAAAATTAAAAATATACTACTAAGATGAAGATAAATATAATATATTTCATAAGAATACTTTTAGTAAAATTTATCTTCTTAAACACACAACTTTTAAAATGATATGTTTATTAAATTGTGAATGTGACAACTTTGACATCATTTAAAATAATATAATATAAATGTCATAATCTGTTTTATATGGCTTCAAATGGTCCAAAAGTCGACCCTTAGATGATTAGGGTATATATATACTCTACCAATAAGGTTTGGTCAAGTTTATGGTCCTTTTTATGGGTATTATTATTTTAATAAAAACTATATTATTGATTTTTCACTAAATAAATAATTTCTGCATCATTATTGTATAAGCTATTAAGGTAATTATATATTTCTTAAAAATAACAAATAAATTACCATTATGAATAAAAACATTTTATCTTTCAAATTATTATTTATAATATAATTTATATTTTGTATAACCTTATATTAAAAATACTTAAATTATTAAAGATTGAGTGAGACATATTTCACTTTCTTTAAATAAAATAAATTAAAGGTCTTAATCACATCCAAGTGGGTTCCAAAAGATACCATTTCGATAAAAGTATATTTTAGGACGAAATATAATCATCCAATTATATTAATACAAGTGTTAGGGTAATTTTATAATATTATTTTTACCCTTAATTACCTGATTTACCTTTAATTGTTGTAAATAAAATTTACCGTTGTTACTATTCATAGTGACTAAAAATAAAAAGTAGCCTATTAACATAATTTGGACCTACTGATTCCAAATATGGAATAAATTTTTAAAAATTCAAAAAACAGAAGATTTAGTATTTAATTTAAAATTAATCCCGCTGTTGAGAAAACAGGTTTTAAAAGTTAAAATATTGCAAAAGATTGAAATGTTTTTACCTATGAATTCGATATAAAATTAATGCTAATGACATACATTATATTAAATGGTAAAAATATATTCTATTTATACTTTAAAACCATTCAATATTATAATTTAACCATATAAATTATCTTGATCAAAATAGTTTTTTTTAATTAAAATTTAGCATGTTTTTACTATTCATTAAAATATGAAAGTTATCAGAAAAATATCAAAAATTTATCCACTGTAAATTTTTAATCCTTATTCCAAGGAAGAAATTTAATTTTTCAAATTGAACTTATAAACATGTCAAAAACTATATTTAAAATGGGTGTGCCATCAAAAGGCAGCAAAACTGCATTTTTTGAAAAATACTTCTTTTATCCGAAAAAATGATTTTGCTCTCATACCTCAATCAAAAAAATGTGTAAGATTAATTAAAATTATATAAAATTTAAAATTAGGTTAATACTATTCATAAAGGATAGTTCATAACAACATTATAATAATATATCATTGTTTAGTGAAACTAGGTATTGCGTACCACGCAAGAAATTGAGGAAGGTCGCTCCTACGTGTAACACAAGCCAAGTATATTGTTGCGTATACTGCAAGTTAATACGGTGTTGTGTATAGTGCAAGATAATATTTTTTTAGCGTAAAACAGAATATATCAAAGAAATTTAAAATAATATATCTCATAAAATATCAGGGTGTTACATAGAGATTCTAAAAATATGTGTCCATATGACCTTTATAGTACTCTACATAGTTATGAAATAAAAAGGGACAAATAAACCAAAGGAAAAATAAAATATGACAGATAATTTTCATTTAAAGCCTCCAAGAAATAAAATCATAAGAATTATATTCAGAGAGATGATGTTTCTGACTTTGACTATGAAAATGAGTTATGTAAAAATATTGATAAAATTTTATCCTTGTTTTATAAAAATGTGAGAAGAGGTATAGTTAAAGATAAAGGGAAACTTCCCTTGAAATTGTTTGAATGTTGAGTTTTTAGGAACTTTTTGGATAATTGTCCTAAAATAAAGAAATAAGATGATTGTGATGAAGAAGAAACAAGGATAAGAAGGACGGGGAAGAAACTGGGTGAAAGGGTCAAATCTTATTCCAAATGGAAGGACAGAAAATTCTCTAAATTGAAAAGGGGATGTTTCTTATCTAAATATGATGATGAATAATATAGTGAATATGAATCTGAAAAATCTAGTGAGAATTTTTGTGAGAATAATTTCATTTCCACAGTTAACAAAGAATAATTCAGAAGCAATAGTTCGGAATAAGACAAATATACTCAATTATAATTTCATCTTAAATAATTATTAAAATAATTTTCGAGAAATATTGAGAGGATTGAAAAATAAATTGGGAATTTGAAAAGTTAAAAATCTTTAACAAATAATAAAGAATGTGTTATTTATGATAATGTTACGTTTTTAGAAGAGATTGATGATTTGAAGAAATATCTTGAGAAATAAAGGAATTGTAATGAGATTATAGATGTAAAATTGAAGGTAAAGGAATAATATTTGGAGCATGTCCATCAAAAACTTTCTAAAGTTGAAAAAAGGGATACAAGTTTGAAAACTCTATCTATGAAGTATGTTAAATATCTATAAAGGGTATACCAGAAAAGGATCAAAATTTACCTTCAAAGGTTGAGAAGAAATATGTAGTTGTTTATGAGAATAGGAAAGATGTAAAAATTTCTAAAAATAAGAAATATGGGGAGGTTATGTATATGGAAAAGACCAAAAAATTCATGAAGTTAAATGTTTCTAAAAATTATGATTCTGAAAAAGTTTCTATTACTTAATGTTCTAACAAGAATGAAAAGAAAACCTTAATGAAAAAAAATATGGTTGATGATAGAAAGGTTGGTGGTCAAAAAAATTATGATAATAAAGATAACAAGGTTGTTGAGATATATGTTCATAACTCCGATTAGTATGGATGTTTCAGAGGAAAATATTCTTTCTATGGGTACTGCTGGTATTATGGTGGATTCGGACATACAGAAAATATATGTTGGTTTAATCAACAATAATAAAACTATTCCACAATTTATATAAGGAAAAGTTTGAGGGGGGTTCAATCCTCTCAAAGGATGAAGTCTTGGAAGGATGCTCAGAAGAAATATGAGAAGGTTGGTATGAAATTAAAAAATAGATTCCAATATCTAGAAATTAATTGTGAAATATGTGAACAACCTAGGAATCTTGATAAAGGAGGTCTTGTTGTGTTATCAGCACAAAAGGAGTTTCTTAAAAATTCTCAAAATCAGGATATGAAGAAAGAAAAATCAAAAGAAAAAGCTCTTATTATAGAGACCACACTGGAAGATACAAATGGTGACAACCTTGGATCTTTGAGAGTGGGTGTCCTTCTAATATAATAGGATACATAATGTTGTTTAATAATGTGAAAGACTTCAAAGAAGTTACAGTGTCATTTTTAAATAATTAATCTCTTAGAATTAAAGGTTTTGGGTAATCCATCACTGGGAAAGACAAGCTTAAGTCCAATAAATATTTGTATATTTATGGATTGAAACACAACTTGGTAATTGTTTCACAAATTTGTGAGGAAGGTAACAGAGTCATTTTTATAAATCATGGATTTTTTTTTGAAAGTGTGGAATATGGAAAGATAGTTACAAGAGGCCAACATACAAAATGAAACTTGTTCCAAGTTGGTGAAATATGAAACTCTTGTTACTTAGGTGTTGTGGAAGATAATTAGTTGTGGCATAAAAGTTTCGAACACATTTGTCAATTTAATATGAGAAATATTTCAAAACTAGATAGTGTCCAAGGAATTCTTGATATATCAAGAACAAGATACTGGTGTTTCAATGTTTTTCATAAGAGAAAAATTACAAATTTAGTGCATAATAAATTTGAGAATTGTTCAAAACAACCCTTAGAACTTATTCATTTTGATATTTGGGGCTAATGAGAAAAAAATCATCTCGTAGAAATGAGTAATTCATCACTTTCATTTATGACTTTACTCACATTACTTATATCATGTATATGAAACATAATTCAGATGCTATAAAAATGTTTAAACGTTTCAAGAGGAAATATGTGAGGGAATGTGAGTATTCATTGAAGTAGTTGAGAACTGATAATGTTGGTGAGTAAAAAATGAATAATTTGAAATTTATCTAATGAAGAATTGAATTTGGAATGAGTTCAGTTCCCCATAATGTCACCAAAAATTGGGTTACTAAAAGGAAGAATATATGTCCGGTGGAAATGGGGAGAACTATATTACTTGAACACAGTCTCTCTCGTTACTTTTTGAGAAAAGCCATGATCACTGTTAGGTATATTCAAAAGCAATGTTTCTATAGACCAATCTCAGATATGACCCCATATGAAATGTTTTATGTAAAAAATAAATGTTTGAAACACTTTATATTTTTTATGAGCTCATGAATCATAAATAAGAAAGGTGGAAAATTTGGAAAGTTTGAGCATAGAGGTGAAGATGGAATTTTTTTGGCTATGCTCTAGAAGTAAGAGGATATATATGTTTCAACAAAGAAATAGGAATAATTTTTTATTTTTTTTATGTGAAAGTTATTGAAAAGTATATGAAAGATAAACAGACTTGTGTGGATATGGTTATTGAGAAGGATGAAAAAAAATATTAAAAATTATAATAAAGATACTGATAATAGTAATCATACTCAAGAAGAATAATCAGACTCACTTATTTCAAGTGAAGAGAAAGAATCTGTAAAATCTCATCCCAAGATGAGGAACCAATTAGAGGCTCAGAATATAATTAGTGATTAATATCAGAAAGTTCAACCAAGAAGACCATCCAAAGTTGGTACAAACACTTTTTTTTCAAAAAGTAAAAAATAATATGTGAATGAATCTTTTGAGCATCCAGAATTTGTTTAGGATATGAATGAAGAGATGGATTAGATAGAAAAGAATGATACTTTGTAAATCATAGCTAATCCATTTAACAAAAAATTTATTGGTATAAAATCACTGTTTTGGAATAAGTTTAATGAAGAGGGTAGATTGATAAGGAACAAGGAATGATTAGTGTGAAAAAGGTTACTCACATAATGAAGGCATTGACTTTAATGATACTTTTTCTCCGGTGGAGATCTTAGAAACAATCATAATTTTTATTTCTATTTATTTTAAACTAAGTTAAAAAAATTAATATGGGTGTGAAATCATCATTTATGAAGGGTGATCTTTATGAGGGAGTATATATTGAACAATCATGTGGATTTTTTATTGGTAAAGATGATAGTTTTTTGTGTAAGATTAAGAAAATAATGTATGGTCTAAATAAAGCTTCAAAGGAATGGTATTCCAAATTGGATACTTTCTTAAGGAAGATGGGTTTTAATAAACGAAGAGACGATAGAAATATTTGTAGAAAAGAATGTCATTATTGTTTCCTCATTGTAATTGTTTATGTTGATGATGTTATCTTTTCTTGGAATGATGAAAGAACTTTCGAAAGATTTTATAAAGACATTAAAATTTTGTTTTATATTTCCATGTTGGGGGAAATACAGTACTTTATTTATTTATAAATATAACAAAAGAAGAAAAATATTTTTCTTTCTCAATAAAATTATGCAAAGGAACTTATTAAGAAGTTCAGTAAAGAAAATTCAAAACCAAATTACACACTGATTTTAGTGGGAACCAAGTTTTCTAAAGATGGTGAAGTCAAGAAAGTAGATCAGAAAGATTTTTGAAAGATGATAAGAAGTTTATTATATTTGAATACCTCAATACCCAAAAAAAATTAATGTTTTTACCTTATGTGAAAGATTTAGGAGTGCACCAAAATAATCACAATTATTGGATGGAAAAATAATTTTCAAATATATCAAAGGAAAAAAATTAAGAATTAGGTATGAAAGCATAGAAATTTTTGATTTTTTTGGTTATTAATATGTTGATTGGGAAGAAAATATTAATGATATAATATCCACATATAATGGAGTTTTATTTCTAGGAAAAGGTTGTGTTAGTTTGTGTATAAATAAATAGAATTCAGTAACTCTTAGCACAGTTGAAGTTGAGTATGTTTCTTCTAATCAAGCTTCTACCCAGCTTATGTGAATGAAGACTCGGTTGGAAGAGTTACTTTTGTAAGTAATGTCAGCCTTACTCTTAGTATGTGATAATCAAAGTTCCATCAACCTTACCATAAATCCAGTATAATATTCTCATTAAAAACCTATTAATATCAAATAACATTTCATCAATGATTATGTGGAGAAGAATGAATTGATGTTGTAGTATTTCCCAAACATCAAAAAAAGTTGATGAAATTTTCACAAAAACATTACTGAAGGATCCTGTTCATAAACTAATGTAGAACATGGACGTCCAAACTCATTCTCATCAAGGTTTAGGTAGTGGTTTTTATCCCCTCTCTCATATAGTCTCTGAATAGTGTTATCAAGGGGGAAATTTTTCATAAATCTATCCATTAAATATGTGATAAACATTTTAAGGAAGCATGTTTAAAGGGGGAGTTTTTTGTAAGATGTGATTTCAAAATGTAAGTGTGAGAAAAATTCTAACTTTTTGTTGGACTAGTTTTGTAAAACTTTATTAATAAGAAATTTGATTAAGTTAATAAAGAAATGAAAAAAACTAGTGATATTAAGATGTTACATGAGTCACTACTTTTGGATAGCATGGTTTTTCTGTTAATAACTCTTGTTTCCTATAATGATATATCTCACATTGGATTATAATTTTTTATAATTAATCCATATCTTGAGGTTACAATGTTTAGTGATTTGTGAACCTTGGTTAACTAAAAAATCCAAAAGGGGATATTGTTGCAACCATGTTGGATGTGGATATTTTTTTAGAAGCTAGAAGAATTGTTTTTTCAAGGGTGTTCTGTTTTTTTGTTTTAGAAGATAAATCAATTCACTTTGTAAAAAGCTTTGGAAAATTAGACTAACCATCGTAATTTGAACATCAAAATCACATTGCTTAAGAAATTCCATCAGAATGAGAAGACATTTTCTATAAGAAAAGAATCATCGGACTCACATTGGGTCCATAATGAAAGTAATATCATAATGAGGAAGAAAATAGGATTCTTCATGGATCCAACATAAATCTGGTGATAATTTTTAATTTTGTAATTGAAAAAAATTATAAGTTTTATAAAAACTTGTGGTGCTAGCTTAGTGAAAGAAAGGAGGAGTAATACCAATCGTATTCAGGACAATCGTATTCAAGTTTGGATTATAAAGAAAGAAGCTAATGAAAGGATAAAAAGTTATAATAATTTCCAATGAAATTCATATGATTTTTAACATGATATTAAATTTAATCTAATTCAAGAAGTATGTTATGCTTTCCAGACAAATTTTTTGAAGAAGAAAGAAGAAAGCCAAAGCTTTCCAATCTCAGACCATCAGTATGATAATATCAGGCACAGAATTGTTTGAAGGATGAGAAGATTCATCATAATGTGAAGTTATGAAGATTATAGTTTTTAGTCATACCAATAATCCATGAGGAACAAATATTTGGAGAAATTAGTGGAGTTAATTGATATAGATAAGGAAAGAATTTGTCAATAGAACCAGTCTATCGGATTTGTTATGCCACTGATCATCAGAGGAAAAAAATTGTGGGAAATTTTGGGTACTGATTAATTAATAGAATAATAATAATTTTATTATTACCAATATGAATAATAAAATTAGAGATGAATCATAAATTTATTCATCCAATTCATGAAGATAAATTGCCTGTTATTTTCCTTGTCAACTGGTTTAAGGGGAAAGAATAATAATAATATTTTTTCTTTTGGGAAAAGAGATAAAATATCTTTTGTCCTGTTTTTAATTTGGTCAATACTATCAAATTATAAATTATTTTGATCATCATAAGTGAATTTGAGACCGATCCATCTGACACAGACTAACACTAATAACAGCATCAGATGCAGGATGAGTGGTCTGAGAAAAAGAAGCAAAGAAGTGGTTATCGTAGTGTTATCAAGGGGATCATAGAAGTGGTTTAAGAAATTTGAAGAATTTTTTTCATATGTTTCATTTGTTTTAGATCAATTTAATGAAAAATATATTTCCTCCATCGTAATGAAGACATCATAATGAGCAGGTGGTTTTGAGGATCGTATTAAGAAGATATATTATTCTCATATATTTTCCAATTCATGTGGAGCAATGTATTGACAATATTTTTTCTTCACCGTAATGGTAAAATTTGAATGACGAATCATAATTTTACTAAATAATTTAAGAATTTCAGAAGGGATTTAAAGTTGTAAGAATATTCAGGAAGGATCAAGAAGATTTGATAAGCATTGCAGAAGTCAAATATTATTCTAAAATTCAAGGAGAATTGAAGATTTGGTAATTTTGGGTGAGTGATAAATATTTTTAGAAACCCACCCAAACCTATTTTGGGTTGACTATAAAAATGGAAAGTACTTTGTACTTAATTCAAATAAGTACTATTTAGAAAGGAAGTTAGAGAAGCACTGAAATTTTAGGGACAAGAAGTATTTAGATTGTACTTTCTTGAAGAGCTTTTCTTAATAGAAGAATAATGGAGAAGAGAGAATATCATATTAGTTTTTTTAAATTTAGAACGAGAAATTGTACTGGTATTTCTCAACTCAAGAAGAATTAGTTTAGTATTTTTTCAATGGTATTCTAGTAAATGAATATTTTTTGTATTGAGAAATCAGAGTAGAGAATCTAACTATAAAATCGGACTGAGTTTCATTATGAATTCTAGGGAAGTAATTTCCTACTTATGGGTAAGGAATTGAAAATATTTTTTGAAAAAAATATTTTTGGAAGATGATCAAGTAGCATCGTAACATGTTTGTTAATAAAATTGTATTACATCATTTTTTTGTACTTAAATCACATAGACTATTGTATTGAACATAGTGCTACATGAGTGTAAGGGAATATCTTACTCATTGTTTCTACACAAAAGTATTGTTTTCTAGTGAATTGTGTGGTATTGAATTATTTACAAACCATACCAAGGATGTAGCTACTCTTGTTGAGTAGTGAACATATAAATTCTAGTGTTCTTGTGGTTATATGTTAGTTTTTGTTTTCATAGAGGTAAAAAATCATTAACAGGAGGTAAATGTTGTTTAAAAATTGAAAAACTTAAAATAAAAAATATACCCCTATTTCACCCCATCACCCTCTCAATTTTGAATTATTCTTGGTGGTTAATCTCAAAAATAACCACAATGTTTATAGAAAATAGACAATGATGGTATTGAAGTTGTGGGATTTGTGGAACTAAAAGTGGAGTTGGAGGATGGTCTTAATTAACTATATATTTTTAGGGATAAAATTATGAAATATAATGTAGTGTTACATGATTCCAAACCCTATATTTATCAGCAAGAAGAGGAGAAAGTTTATATGATGACTGAGATCGAAGATATTAAATTTTAAATCCCAGGAAACTCAGAGAAAGTAATTGATCTAAATCTAAAATATGAAGAGTAGACTCATTTAATTTATTTATTAACTAATTTGTTGAATTATATGGTCATATAGATTTAGGATATTAAGGGATAACTCAATTATACGATGTGAAACCAAAAGGATCTAGAGAGAGTTATGACTCCTGGGATGACATTGGGAAGTAAGATTATGTTAGTTAAGTGAAAGTAAAAGAAATTCTGGTAGATTAAACAAATAAGTTAGAGTATTATGTAAAATAACAAAGTATGGATCAAAAATATAAATCTAGTATAGGTATTGAGAGCAAGAAAAAGTAAAGCATGGTTGAGGCTAAGGAAAAATTACCCAATACTCGTATAAATATTGATTTGGGAGAAATTAGAAATCCTTTCATAGAAGTATTGAAAGAATTCAATAATATATAATAAATTAGGTGTTATTGTTTTTGAAAGAAAGGGTATACACAAAATGTGTGCTCCATAATCAATAGGTACTTTAGGGAACAGGATAAAAGAATAAAAATGAGAAGAATTTAATAGACTAAATATGTTTTTGATGGTGATTGTTTTTTTTTGTAAAGGATATGGACACAAAGATATGAATTTCTCATCAATGATACTGAATAATGTGTCCAAGTAGTCTCAAATTAGTGGAATAAAACAACTCAATTAGTCATCGAGTAAGCTAAAAACTTGAAACATGTTTCCATATTTTCATGATTATAATGATCCATATTTTTCAGAGGAGTAAATGGAATATTAATCACTAACATATGTGAAGAAACATGCTTGGTTAATAAGAAAAGGGGAAAATTTATTTTTAATGTATTTTTCATTGAATGAAATAAAATGATCTAGAGTATGGATTCTTAATAGCATATTCACTTCCTATATGATAATAAATAAGGATTTTTTTACCATGAATCAAATATAGTAAAGAAGTTGTCTATAATTTCATTAATGATAAGGTATTTAAATTTATTGGCTTCAAAAAGAAAAAATTTTGTGGAAAAGACATGAGAAAGATAAATATCTTGGTTTTTGAAAGCCATAGTCACACTTAAATTTAGCATAAAACAATTATGTAACTTAGAGAATATAATAAAATTCACTAAGAAGACATGTACTATCAAAGGGATAAAATGGTATAGTCATGATGCAAGGAGTGTTTATAAATGGGAATCGTTAACTCATTACTAGATAATAAAACCCCACTTTAAATTTAGATAAGGTGAAAAAATGTTGTAGAATAAAAATCTTGACCACTTGAGCTAAAAATCCTTGGGAAGATCTGGTGAATCGGGAAGGATAATTTGATATCTCAAATCTTAAATGTAATTTTACTCATATGCGTAATATTTTTCAAAATAGAATGATCATTCATAGGGTTTATAAGCTAAAATACAATAATTCAATAAAATTGTTGGAATTGGTGCACATTTATGTTTATGGGTCGATATCACTAAGATAATTTATGAGAATGGGTACTATATACTTTTAATTTATGGATAAAATAGGATGAAATTGTTGACGGTGATCACTCATAAGTCTTAAGATTTCAATTGTGTTTCAAATTATTTTATATTAGTGAAAAATATGCTTGGACTAAAAATTCTGAACGTCTAGATGAAAAATGGAATAGTGTTTTAAAATATGCAAGTGGAAAATTATCTTAAGAATTACCAGATGAAGAACCAAGTCTTGGTTGTAAGTAATTCTCATAAGAATGGTGTAATTGTGAGGTGGAACTATATATTCGATAATATTTATAAATAGGGGATTATTTTAAAATAAAAATTGGAGATGTTTTGGAAGAAATATATTTTTACATTATTTTATATAAAAAATAGGTTTTATTATACTTAGGTGAAAAAGTTACACTATATAATATGTGGAATAAGAATAAGGCTACATTGAATTGATTTGGGGGGGGGGGGTAAATGTTTATTCTTAATAAGAAAATGAACCACATGATTCTTTAATATCAGGGAGATTAAGAACTTTTTCTAAAAAAATATTCTAATATAAATTCATATAAATTCATTAAATATATCTTATAAAAAAATATTGAAATAAAAGATGTCATTATGCAAGAAAATGATCATATTTTTCAGGAAAACAATGATAATGTTTTGGATGATAGAGTTGAGGTGATGAGTAACTCAAGTGGAGCATAAGGTGATGATATAGATTCATCCTTATACATTGAAAATTATGGAAGTAAAAAAATTATTTAATTGGAATAGTTTTTATAATTAGGTCTAAAAATAAATAGAAAATCATTGTTGGTGGACAAACAGCTCCAGTGAAAACAAGGAGAATGAAGTTCTTATAAAAATATTCACTCTTATCGGAAGTAGAAACTAAATATTTTTATTAGGTTGGTAAAATAGATATTTGGATCAAGGATATTAATTTAGATCTTAAAAAAATTGAGAAAAAATAGACTTAGTATTATGGGTATGCAATAAAATCATAAAACTATAAAAATAATTCAAGCCGATATAACCCATCAGCCAAACTACAAAACCACAAAACAACCTTGAATAACAAGGGTTATTTTTACCCTTTGAATATGGTTGGGTCAAGTGTTTTAAGAAATTTTACTAAACTAAATATATTTTCAAACTTTTAATTTAATGAATCAAATATACACTATTTATTTAGTTGTGATTACTTGAAGTCTGTTTTTAAGATTTTGAAAATTCTATCTTCTAAATCACATGTCCCAGTCTGATTGATTTTAAAAATTATCATTATGAATCATCATGAATTAATCTAAAAAAATATATAAATTGAATATCATTTTGAATATTTTTAGTCTTTTAGAAGTTACAGTTGTACCTAAAGAATCCAAATAATTTGGTAAAAGTTTTTTATTCTCACTTCCTATAAATAAGAGATTAAGGACTCAAGGATCGGATGTTGTTTAGGATGGATCACATTGAATCATGTTTATTGATTACATTTTGAGATATTTTAACTACCACAATTATAAGATATTTTTTGATAGTTTGATTCTTATTGTGATATAAGTTCTTCTATTTATACGAGGTTTCATTGTAAATTCACATAGTTTCTATTGTAATAATTTTACTTCTAATCCTATGTGAAAGAATTAGTTTTACTGAATTAAAATTGTACTTTTGATCATTGATAAACATATTATATTGATAAGACTTTATTCTAACCTTTTTTGAAGAAGTTTCATGGATAGTAACTTATGTTTTTAATCATATACTTAGAGATTTCTAGGTATGGGACTTGTTGTTGATACTATCAAAGAATCTCTCAGGTAAGAGCATGTACTTTTGATCATTAAATCTAAGTTTCTCCCATTCTAGAATCTATTCACCTTTGTATATATATATTGATCCTATATCCAAATTATATCAAAAATTAAATGTTCTATTTATATAAACTATTATATCCTTTAACAAACTTTGTTTCTGAATTTACAGATTATTATTTGGAACTCTATTACATCATTTACATTCTCTATTTTTATTTACATAATTATTCTATTTTATTTTAATTTTTATTTAATTACATTTTATCTTTAAGGTATTTCATTTTTCAATATATTTCTATTATTTTGTTACTTTTATATTTTATAACCTTTATCTTCCAAAATTCACATTTCCCAAAGAGGGAATAAAAAAATGTTTGTAAAAACGTCAATTCACGCTCTCCCTATTGAAGATGTTATACTAGGAAAACAAGGTGGCGGGGATGATTTTTTTTAGTTGGTTTGACCAAATCAACCAACCCTAATAATAAAATGATTTTATAATATCAATATTATTTTTTTATAATAAATTCAATTTAGTATAAATATTTTTTGAGATGGATTATTTTCTTATATTGAATGATTAGAGTCAAATATGGGGTTGTTAAAATAATTTCATTTATTATATTATATTTAAATGCATTATTAGAGTTAAAACATTTTATTTATAAATTTAATAAAACTATATATTTTTTGTGAATTATAACTTTTTCCTAACTTGAACTGACCATCCCTTTAGACTACCTCAACCTAAAATGATATTTTTTTACAAACCATCTATTGGGTTTTTGAATGTGTTATGATATTAAATTTATCCACATAATAAGGGTCATGTGAGATTCATTATTAAACTAAACCAAACCACCCCTTTACACACAATCACGTGGGATGTTTTTTCAAGGCTAATGGAAAATAATGTTATCAAAACCAAATGAGTTTTCTATAACAAGGCCAATGAAGAATTCTAGTTGATTCAAAATAAATAATTACTTGTGTGAAATGTGTATTCTCATATTAATATAATTTACATGGATGAGACATTTTCTCCCATGTTTAGGTAAAAAATTATTTGAATATTCTTATATATAGTGGTGTAGAAGAGGTTAAAGGTTTTAAAAATTGATGTAAAAAACTAAATTCATTCATATAGTTATTTAAGAATAAGTCCACATTGAATAAAAATTCTCATGAGGATGAGAGTATAGTTTCTGGGTCAAATATGAAATTTTTTATAGTGAAGAAAGAACCAAGAGAATGGTATTTTTATTATTCATCAATAGTTGTGATATACTAGTTTCTAGCATGAAGGACCTAATCATAATCTATGTATCAGTAAGAAGAATGATAATAGGATATAGTGCTTATATATGTTGATTAAATAATTCATAAAGGATAGAATGAAGCTCAATACAATAATTTTTTTGAATTCATGAGAAGTGATTTTGAAATATTAATGATTTGTGTGTTGTTTTTTCCCTTGGTTTACAGGAGATACAAAGAAGGAATGAAATTTTATTTATCATTATAAATATACCAAATAAGTGCTCAATAGATTTTTAATGGAGAAATTTAAGGCTATTAAAAGACTGGTCATGCTGAATGAATATTTCAACGTATAAAAATGGTAAAGAGGATAATGTGATGGAATATAATAAAATAATTGGAATACTATGATACATAATAATTAAAAGACCCAACATTGTTTTTGTTACTTTTCAATCCACAATGTGTCCAATTTTTTCCAAATAAAGTGTCAAGTTCCAAAATGATTTGTTTTGAAGTTTTTGAAATTCAAAGGTATTTTTAGTAATTTTTCACTATAGGGGTAAAATAGAAATTCAACCTAGTAAACAACTCTATAAAAATTTTCATATAGTTTCATTAATCTAAGAATGTGGTGAATACACTATGGAATATGATTAGTGTGTATCTAGAAAACTTAAGATGTGATAAAATCAATAATTTAAATAATCAATTATTTAAAATGAAACAATCGCATTTTATAGTTTTTCGAGAAAATTATTAATTATCAAGAATAAAGAGTCCATAATTTTTTTTTCATGCATTGATCAAAAAACAAGGTGTTTTACTTAATGTTGAAATTTATTGTGATTCAGATTATCTTGAATTTTCACATATTTTTAAATTAATTAATTTATTAAATTAGTGTGATGAATTTTTATTTTATTTTCTCAAATCATATCTTGGATTATAATTCCTTATGTTCTTTGAATATTAGGATGTAGAGTTTAATTTTATGGAGAAATTAATATTTCATGGCCTATAGGACCAACATGAGAATGTTTTGTAAAATTTTATATAAATTAATGGTAAATTTTCCTCTTAACCTCATTAAATAGGTGTTTTAAGGAAGTGTAATTGAGAAAGGTGGAACAATCCCCTAATTTTTATCATTTTCACCCCCATTAATCTTCTTCATGTTTTTAATTAATCTACTTATCATAATTTATAGTCCTTAATTATTAAATATTGTAACTAATTTTTTAATAAACTAATTTTTTTTAAATGAACATTTTTTATCATCATCATTCTCTTTTTCTAGATATTCAAGAAAAAAACTTCTAAAACCTTATATGGACCTTCACTATTATGGTTTCCATCTCAGATCTGATATTCCACCACTAAGACTCATGGTTATCGATGATATATCCAATTGATTAAGATAAATTGAAGCGGTATGACTAAGGGGTTTGTAAAATTATTATGAAAAACATATAATCCATATATATATATGACGGTGAAAAAAGGAATAATTTAATGCTGAATATTTAGAACTGGCGATCCTAATGGGTTTGGGTTGAGTGATGAATGATGTTCTGTGGTGAGTGAGATCATATTTGGTTCAATGGAGGTGGTAATTTGAGCTTAGTATTGGGTTTTGGAACCACTTAGGTAGTTAGTTCATGACATGAGGATGAGATGAAATTAAAAGGGTGTCATATGGTGAACAATTTTATGAAGTGATATGCAAAATTCTTCTATGAAAATCTGTTAGTGTTGGTGGAGTGTAGAGGTGGTGTAGTTGTAGAGGTGATTTGTGGAAACTAGGGTTAGGGAGTATAGATATGTGAGAAAGGGGAGGAAAAATAATAGATGATAAAAGTAAATAATTATTTTTATTATACATTATCATTGTGGTAACAAGTCAATAGAATACACACATGCACACATTCACCCACTAACTCTAAGTGGACCAGGCCAAAATCTCCCCCAAAATAATTTACTCACATCTATTTACTAGAGGCACCTATAGACCCACAAGTTCATCCCAAGTTGTTAAAAATACTAAAAATATATATTATAGTACTTTATAGTTTCTTTAAATAGTTTCCCCACTATAGTTCTATTACAGTGCACTACTACAACACCACTACAATGCATTACTGAAGTCATATCTATAGTATACCCACAATTATCTACTACTATAGAGTTGATACAATTCTCTATGATATTTCCTAAACCATTAAATTATATATATATATATATATAATCATTTATATTTATGGTTTGTTAAGGGATATATGTGTTTAGTTTTTAGAAAAATTATTTTTATTTGATATATATACATTAAATGATGGATTCTATTTGGAATTATGGAATTATGGGTTTTACCATGAAACACATCTATTTTAATTATATAGTAATAAACGTTTTCTATATTTGATATATGTTAAATATTAACAAAAAACTCTCTCTCCTCTTATTAATATTTAAATTTCATTTCATAAATATATTTGACATATAATATCATATTCATGATCCATATGTGACATAATGATCATAAAATTGATCATATGAATTCAAGACTAATATAAGATAGTTAATTCTGATTTATGGAATGGTATTTTCAAAGGTACCCCCTTGACTCGTTTTCATGAGTTTATTACAAAGGGACCCTCTTTTTAGTGAGTTGAATCTCATAGTATGATTAAATTAGTAAAATATGTTTGGACATAAGTTGCATGTGGGTTATTCAATTAATTCCTAGACAATTGCTATATACGAAGAGACTCTGATGAGACTCACAATCATAAGTATGATTATACTGGATTGAATTGAAAAAATTTCTTCATAATATGAGATTTTATTGATATTAATAATTATGGAAAGTGAGGACAAATCTTTGGTGAGTATTAGAGGCTGAATTATATTTTGGATAGAGTTTAAATAATTAATGATATTTTACATGATGATTCATGGAAGAATAGTTTTAGTATTTCATAAGTAAAATACAGTCTTCTAAAGAAATGTATTGTGTTTTATATAGTGATAATAGGATCGAAAAATATTTATGATATAAAATGAGTGGGTGATATTATTTGGCATGGACCTGATCTCAATTGATATGTGTCAATAAAATAATTGGTTTTATTAATTATATTTCTATCACTTTTTAATTTATATCTAGATAGTTTATTCAAGGTGTGATTCCTTAATAGGTTGAATTTTATCTAATGTTTTATGCATAACTATTATTTGATTATTCTCTTGTGAATTATGTGAGTTTTACTTTTCATAGATTGGATTTTTTTAATGTTGTGAATTGACCTCTATAGTTGTACTCCAAAGAATCTATTTTAATAATGATGTGTATTACTTGTGATGGTAGTGTGATAATAAATTTAACTAGAGTTTTTTAGATAGGTGAAGGGAAGATTCATTATTAGTGTGATGAATATATTGACCATATGATTATTATGAGTTTTCAATAATTGATGATACCAAATGTCATAAGGACTAGTTGACATCCTATTAGATAGTCATGTATACTTGTTAACATGAATGATTAGAAATTCATGATTGTTGGTTGATATAGTTCACTAAGTATTCATTGGATACTCTTGTAGATTAGTTAACCTAGTTTATTAAATATTCATGGGGACTAGTGTAATATCTAGTGCATATTTTATTTTATTTATTTTACTTCAATGGTGAGAGTACCATTCAATAGGCAGCCAATCACCAGATCTATCCACTTGAGTGTGACCTAATATTCAGTTCATGTGTGGAAAGTAAATGACTAGCTTAATAAACCCTCCCTAACCCCAATCATTAGTTTGTATTAGATATCTATTATATTCATAGAGTAAAACCAAATTTCATGTGATTATGGTTTTAGTTCACACATGGAATCTTCACTTAATAAGATTATGATATTGGGATGTTCATAGGATATTACACATTTTGGGAAATACTGGGAACTAGCTGGTGGGAGTTTATCTATAGAGGACCTTATATATTTCTATGGAATTCATTATACAATACAAACTTATTATTTGTTGAGTGATAGTTGTGGTGATCTTGGGAATACAATGCACCAATGGACTAGATTGTTTTGATAATGATGTATAAAGTTACAGAATGGGAAATAATCTGGTATAATAACTAGTGATATTTAAGAATAGGATCCACTAGATAACATTTAACTTAGATAACCCATGGTGGTTTGTCTAGTGAGGGTGTGACTATATATTATAATTTTACTAATTTAGTTTTTTTCATGCATGATATTGGTTTAAATGTTTTTCCTTTATTGATAATGGTGCTTTGATCACCCATATTTTTATATATTAGTCTTTAAGGTTCTGTTAGTGTGGTTGTAGGGTGTAGTTATCTCAGTAAACAATGTGGATCACATGATATTTGTGTTTGGGAATTATTTTTTGTATCTCTAAGGTATATGATTTTTTTTATTTTATTAGATTATTGGAATTAACAGTTATTTTTTATAGTTTTAGTTGTTATATATTTTTCTTATATTGTATGATATTCATGAATTGTATATTATTTATGATATTGGTTGATTGTGTACTCCTTATTATTCATGGTTTGATGGTTTTAATTTTATTTTAGAGTCTTATGTTGTTATATATAGAGTGAAATGACTCCAATTTGTGAGGTTTATACCCAAAATTATAGTCGTCAACCTATGGTCTATTAGAGGCAGGCTTTAAGGGTCACACTTGGTTCTGTTACCACATAATGATAGGTTTTAATTGTATTGGGTAATGATTGAGTAGTTGAAGGTTTTGAGCATTGCAGAAGCATCAGATGGGTCATGCCTAACTTTTCTTTTGTTATGATCGATGATTAATATGAAATTTACATAATGATAAATGTTGTGATCAATAGAATTGAATAAAATAATATAGAAAATGGATACATGTTGGAACCAAATAGTAGGATCATAACATATTATTTATAATTAATTTAATAAAGTAAATAAATACCTTGAAATAAATTCTTTCTTCATTAAATGATCTAAAAATATTTATAAGCCATACCATTATTACATTATAGTAATCAAGAATAGATTCCATACAATGGTGATTTACATGTGTTCCATGAACATCTGAACATATCCATAGGAATATCTAGGTGATAGCATGTGATTTCCTAACACTTGTTTCATTCACATTGGATCACCACGATAACTACTTCAAGGAAGGGTTCGCTTCAATATCTCTAGACTGGAGAGTGCTAGTGGAGGAGGATTGATCTTTGTTCTTGAGAGCATTCTTAGAGAGGGATCTCTCTAGGGCTTTGAGAGGATATATATATATTTCATAAATTATTTAATACTATTTGTACCTAAAAATTTAATGGTTAGGTTATAAGTGTTATATATATCATGGTTCATTTAAAATTAATGTTGCATGTCTAATACACTATCAAACATAATGATCTCGAGGTTTGATGTACCGTAATCTATCAAATAGATTAAATGTAATTAAAAATAATTATATAGTAAATTATTGAGGAGTTATATTCTTATATAAGTTCATTGTTACACGTCATTTATGCTATCAAATATAATTTTCTTCTTTTTAAATCATAGGGTGTTATATCCTCCCCCTTTAATAAATTGAAACCTCAAAATATGAACTTCATCACAATAATCAAGGGGTTGATATTTAAACACAATTTTGATGGGAAACCACATTATAAAAGGGTAAATAAAACATCCCTTTTATAAGATAGAAAAATAAGTATGGAGGTCATCTATAATAACACATAACTTGGTTTCCAAGTATGTGAACATAAGTGGGAAGTGAAGATATGGAAATGGAGGAAAAGCATAAATAATTATATAGAGTGATATATTTCATTGATCATAATAAATTGAATGATCAATGGAAAGTTGAGGGCCTAAAAACCATAAATATGTTCTGATCTAAAATACCATCAATTCATTAGAAATAAAGGTATTAGGATGACTTTTTTGTTTTAAGATCTTTTTCTGAGAGTTGTGGAATCTTCTTAACATTTAGACTAATAGAAAATATAAATATACTTAATTTAAGAGTAAAATTTCATCCTTTAATCAATTTCCACAAAAATATCATCTTTTTATCCAAATTATGTATATTCATGATGAATTTTTCATGCTTGAAGTTCTAATACAAACATTTAAATGATCACATATTCCGAAAAATAATAATAAGATATTCTTCATATATCAAGGAATTAACCAAAAAAATAGTTATCACATAGTAAGATAATTTCTAAACAAAAAATAAACCTTCATGCATTAATCTTCAAATTTAAACCATAATACCCAATGATCAAACCAAATCCTTCCATAAATAACTATCCTAAAAATTCTTCATACATGTCCTGACTAAGTTTCAAACTTATATAATAGAAGTATTTGATCATATATTCTTTCTAGATAAATAAACTGTTATTACTAAAATAAAATACCATATATTTCAGTAATAAAATTAGTCTTTACCTTTAAAATTTTCATACTAACCAAGACATCACGTAGGCTAGTGATAGGCATGAAACCCTAATCATTATTCAGTAATGGGTTCAAGCCCCACTGCCTTTCCAGATGCAACGGGTTGTCACACAGCATATGGTTTGTCTGTTTTTTCATTAAAAATGAAAAATATTTCCTCCATAAATAAAACTTCATATTGATCCTAAGGGTTAAAAATACCTCAACCCAACAAAACATATTCAAACATTTCATTAATAACCTCAACATTTTTACTACTTTAAACCCTCAAATGGGGTGTCTAATAATTTGAAATTATGATCAACCTTAATCTTATTGACCTATAACGGTGTCCATATCTCTTAATATAACCTCACATGATAACATACTAATATCCAATTTTATCTAAACTGACCTCTAATACCAACTATAACAACCCAGAACCCATACTCATGGATCCAACGTTAAAATCATAAACATGACATTTCGGGATTTGATAATGATAATTGTGACATAATTTTTCCCATCCAAAACTTACAAAATAAAAAATAAAAATAGAATCAATTAAATTATCAAGTATATTTTAGGTTTATAGTTTTATTGAATTTTGAAAAACTCTTATATAAACAATACCCTTATCGTTAAATGATAATTTCTCCTACCTAACCTATATTTTCTTACTTCACATGAAGATATCATCATTATCCATTTGAAATAACCTCTAGAAATAATTCATTCAAACACATTCTTAATAACCTATTGAAAAGGAAACATTGGAAAGGGTGAGCTCAAATTATAAATAAGGGTAAACATCATCATTAACAACTGAATTTCATCATCGAATATAAGAACTGTATAATGGTATGCCGATATAATCAGAGTGAATGAGTGAATCATAAATGAACTCAAACACATAAATACTTGAAACATCAATCATGAAACATAGAATAATTATTTAAAAAATTAAACATTCATAATAATCAATAATCATTACCCATGTGATATCAATATTGATCATATGATACATTATAAACATATGACAATCCAAGAAAAAACATGTTGGTATCTTGGGACATCACAGCCATAGAATATCTAAAGAACCCTTAAAATTGGAATATACATACGACCGAATTAAAATATAATTTTTAAAGTAATATAATAATTTAAAAATTAATTAGAGTACTATCTAGGCACACCCATCATATAAGTTATAATGGGATCACGTGATGCTATCCTGGCATGCCCATCATATATAATTTTCCCGAATCACAAAATGAACAAAGTATGTAGATATTTTATCATAAAACTCAAATAATCAAAAAAAAATCTTCTATAACCTGATTAAACAATGGTAAATAAATGGTTTTCATGTTAATATATTTAAAACATGATTAATATGTGGAAATAAATGGGTTCCATAATAATCTCTTTGAAATATTCTTAACCTGTGGAAAAGAAACAGGCACCATAACAACCTATTTGAAAAAAAAATTTAATCCATATAATGAAATAATTAGGATTGTATCATTAAAAAATATAATAAGTAAAAAAATGTTTTTTGATGTTTATGAGAGGAAATACCATTAAAAAATCATTTAATACATTTTCTGAAGAAAATATCCTTTATATTTTAAAATACACTTTTTAAAACATTTTTAAAATGATTTTATTTAAAAAAAAGGTATACCTTATAAAGTAATATTTAAAATAATTTTAACAATGATAAAAAAAATTTAAAACATTTTTAGAAAACATGATTTTGAAATAAAATGGGTTTTCAACCAAAAAAAGAAATAAAGAAAATTTTCCTTAAAGAATATCATTTATTTTAAGTACGAAAGGGTGGGAAAATGATAATATTACTTGAAAATATCATGAATAAATATAGGATATGAGTATTCATGTGTTTATTTAGATATGGATCCTTATATCTCATCATTGGAAGCATAATCATAAACCTATCGATAAATGGTGAGATTATAACAAAAGTCTTTTACCACTTTTGTTACTTTGAATCATAGTACCCAAGGAATAATAACATTAAATGAAACTTTTGATATCATGAAAATAGTTATATTCAGGATATAACATGTCAAATTTTTATTATATACACCATATAAAATAATAATGTTATATGTCATAATATACGTCTCAAAAAAGGAAAATTGAGACAAAAATCCCTTACAACTTTGGTAAATTTGAAATCATAAACCCCATGAAAGAGAGACCCTAAATGGATATTTAAATCCCCATAAATTTAAGTATAAAAAAAATTAAATACATTAATGGTTATTATATACAAAAAACATAAAAATAAGTGCTGAATATGGAATATATCTCACATAAATAAAAAAGAGATGAGAAAACCCTTACCCTGGGTCTTAAATTCTATGGCACGCATTCAAAACTCTTGTATAATAAATATAATATTATTATAAATATATTAAATAACCATATTCATATATATAATTCCATATTTTATTTTCTTATTACTTTTTATTACCCATTTATTAACAATTCCATGTAAAAGTTTCATTTTGGGTAATAACCACTTTGAATTTTAATATATGTTTTGATTTGTTATATTTTCGGTCCTATTATTTTAATAATATTTAAATTAAATCAATATTGATAAATATTATATAAATATCATATGTATTTAGTATATATTTATTTATATTAATTCATAAAAAAAATTGATAGGAAATGAAATACACTATTAATGGAGATGGTAGGTTATACGTACATAAGAGCGGTGTTGCCATTTTCTTGTCAAATTAAAAGAAAGAAAAGAAAAGTAAATTATATATATATATATACATTATATAATCATGGTTATTTCATATATATCACAAACATTAATTAAACCCATCCTTAAAACATTCTATGTAAAGTGTGAATAAGTCACATGGCTTCGTGGGAAGGTAGTATGTCGTATATATGAACGATGTTACCATATTTCCAAAAAATGGATAGTATGATGAACTTTGTGATATAAAGAATAAATAATCATAATAACATAATAAATATTTTAAATATCATATATAAACTATAAATCCATCATTATTTCTAATAGTGGGAGGTGGTAATGAAAAAATGAATGGCATTGGTTAGTGAGGTGGTAGTCTTCCATACACACGAATGATGATTCTATAACCCATTTGATGAAAATAGATATGGTTTTAGGTAATTATATTATCATATAAACATATAATTATATGTAAGATACATTTTTATTATATAATAATGAAATAAAAATAATTAAAGGGGTTTGGGAAGAAATAAAACAAAAACACATGTTGATGAAGATTAACTTTTCTTCTGGTATCCTCCTTTGGTTTCTTACTAAAATATTTCACAGGATGGACTTATACAAAAAATAATGATTCTGGGATAAGTTGATGGAATTTTTAAAGTAATTTTTTTAGGTTTTTATCGATCCAAATGGCTTGAGAGGTGTGAATAATTGAGGGTAGTGAGTTCCCTTTTATAATTGAGGAGGACTGACATTTTTGTAAATACCCAAAAGTATTCACTATTGAGAGGTATACCTTACTTAATATTCCACAAAAATTGAATAATAATGGACATTATAATTTATGTGTTCTATAAAATCTTCCAAAATACGAAAGTAAACACATTTTTATCATATAATTCCTTAGTCTTTACTCAACTTTACCCTTTCAGTTTTTACCAAAGTAACATGTATCTTTTTATTTACCTTGGTAATTTATCTTTTTAGGATATAATTAAAATGAGTTTTTTTAGATAATTTATAACCAATTATTCTAAATATAAATTCAATTTCATTAAATAAAAATAATATGGTTGTAAAAAATTAATTTTAATGTAAACTCTTGATATGCGCTAAACCTCATTTTAACCTTAAAAGTGTTAATTAATTTTAAATTTTTTCACTAGTAATTATGATTAAAAAAATTAAGTTACACTTATTATATAAAATAAATTATACTAATTAAAAATATTTAATCAATAATTATAAATTGAATTCATAGATTTGTCAAAACTTAATTTAAAATTCACCCCGCATACATAATGAGAAAGCAGGTTTTTGAAGAGAAAACGGTCAAAAGTTTACAAAGTTTTTATATCCAATTTCAAAATTAAATTCATTACAATCACCTAAATTGGATTAATATATTTATAATGTAACTAATTATACTTTAAAAATAATTAAAAATATAATTTAACAATATAAATTATCTAAATGAAATGGCATATTTAAATTAATATTAAGTATTTTTCACTATTAATCAAAATATTAAAATTTTCAGAAAAGTCTCAAAAATATACCCAGAGTATATTTTTATATGAATAATTCAAAAATTAATTTACTTTTATCAATAAAATTTTAAAAAATTTCCAAAAATTAATTATAATATTTTTAATGAAAAGTGTTGAAAACCATTTTCTAAGAAATCAATGTTTTGAAGAATAAAATTACTTTACTAAAAATTTATTTACTATTTACTAAATATTCATCAATAAAAATATAGTTTGAGTGAATTTTTGAGATTTTTTGGAAAAGTTTTATTTTTTGATTAATTGTTAAAAATACTGAATATTAATTAAAATTTTTCTTTTCATTTGAATAATTTATATTGAAAAATAATATTTTTAATTATTTTTAAAGTTTAATTATTTATATTGTAGATATATTAATCCAAATTAGGTCATTATAATAAATTTCATTTTGAAATAAGATATAAAAACTTTGTAAATTTTTGGCAATTTTCTCTTTAAAACCCCGCTTTCTCATTGCATATATGGGGTTAATTTTAAATTAAATTCTGCCACATCTGTGAATTAAATTTAGAATAATGAATTCCATATTTTTAATTAGTATAATTTATATTATCTAATAATTGTAACTTAATTTTTTATCATAATTATTAGTGAAAAAAATAAAATTAATTAATGTTGTTAAGGTTAAAATAGGGTGTTGTGCATTTCTTGAGTTTGTATTAAAATTAATTTTACACACCCATATGATTTTTATTTAATGAAATGGAATTTATATTTAGAATAATTGGGTATAAATTATCTAAAAAAACTCATTTTAATTATATTATATAAGGATAAATTACATTGTTAAATAAAAAGATACATGTTGTCATGGTAAAAACTGAAAGGGTAAAGTTGAGTAATGACTAAGGAATTACATGATAAAAACTCGTTTACTTTTGTATTGTGGTGGAATTTATAGACCACATCAATCATAACCTCCATTAATATTCAATTTTGGTGTAACATGAGGTAATGTATACCTCCCAAAAGTGAATACTTTTGAGTACTAAAAAAAGGCCCCTCCTCCTCAATTATAAAAGGGAACTCACTACCCTCACTTATTCACACTGCACAACCCATTTGGATCAATCAAACCCTGAAAAAAATCACTTTAAATTTTACCTCCCCTTATCCTAAAATCCTTATTTTTGTTATAAATCTATCCCATGAATTATTTTAGCAACAAACCAAAGGAGGATACAAGAAGAAGAGTTAAAGTTCATCAACGAGCCTTTTTGTTTTATTTCGTCCCAAACACCCTTAAATTATTTTTATATCATTATTATATAATAAAATAAGTGTCATAAATATACTAACATGTTTCTATGATAAAATAATGACCTAAAATCATCTCTATTTTAATTAAATGGGTTACGAAATCATTGTTCATGTGTATGAAGGGCTACCACCTCACAAACCAATATCGTTCTTTTTTCCATTACCACTTCCTACTGTCGGAAATAATGATGGATTGATAGTTTATATATGAAATTTATAATATTTATTATTTTATTATGATTCATTAGTCATTATATCACACAATTATTTATACTCTATATTTTTTGGAACATGATAAAGTCATCTGGGTGTACGACGAACTACCTTCTCACGAATTGGTGTGATTTGTTCATGATTTACATGGAATGTATTAAGTCTGGGTTTAATAAATATGTGTGATATATATGAAATAACTATGATTTTAAAATGGATATATATATATATATATATATCATTTACCTTTCTTTTATTTCTTTTAATTTGACAACCAAATGGAAACAACGTTCATACGAACGTACGACCTACTGTCTCCATAAATGTTGTATTTCATTTCCTATCAAAAAAATTTATGAATTACTATAAATAAATATATACTGAATATATGTGATAATTATATAATATTTATAATTATTTATATACTGTAACTATGATCAAATTAATAAGACACAAAATATAACAAATCAAAACATATAAGAAAAACAAAGCAGTTATTACATGAAACGTAACTTTAATAAGGAATTGTTAATAAATGGGTAATAAAAGATAATAATAAAATAAAATATGGTATTATTTATATTAATATGGTTCTTTAATATATGTATAATAATATTATATTTATTATACAGTAGTTTTGAACGTGTTCAACATAATTTAAGACATAAGGTAAGGGTTTTCACGTCTCATTTTTATTTTTGTGAGATATATTCCATATTCACCACTTATTTTGTTGTGTGGTGTATATAATTTCCATGAATTTATTTTATTATTATTATACTTAAATTTATGGGGATCTACATATCCATTTTAGGGTATCTATTTCATGGGATTTACAGTTTCAAAGTTACAAAAGTTTTAAGGGATTTTTGTCTCAATTTTCCATTTTTTTAGATAAATATTATGTTATTTAACTATATTCTTTTATGAGATGTATATAATAACCATATGAGATGTTATATCATTAATATCATTATTTTCATGATATTAAATGTTTCATTTAATGTTATTCTTTCATGGGTATTATGATTCAATGTAATAAAAGTGATAAGAGACTTTTGTTATAATATCACCGTTTATCGAGATGTTTATGATTATGCTTCCAATTATGAGAAATAAGGATACATATATTAATAAACACATGAATACTCATATACTCTAGTTATTGACGATATTTTAAAGTAATAGTTCCATTTTTTACACTCTTTGGTACTTAAAAATAATAATATTTTTTTAGAAAAAATGTCTTTGTTTCTTTCTTCGGTTGAAAACCCATTTTCATCCCAAACCATGTTTTATAAAAAAGTTTTTAAAAAAGTTTTTATCATTATTAAAATTACTTTTAAAGCATAATTTATAATTTAAAAAAAATATAAAATTATTTCTAAAATGTTTTAAAAAGTATGTTTCAAAATAGAAAGAATATTTTCCTCAAAAAAGTGTTTTAAATGATTTTTTATTGGTATTTACTTTCATAAACATCCATAATAAGTTTTTTTACTTTTTTATTTTTTAATTATACCATCATAATTATTTATTTTGAAGGATTTTTTTTCAAATAGGTTGTTATAGTTCCCATTTCTTTCCCATTGGTTAATCTTGTTTCAAAGAGATTGTTATAGAACACATTTATTTTCCCCAGGTTAATCATGTTTCAAATACATTAAAATACAAACCATTTATTTACCATGGGTTAATAAGGTTATAGAATAAAAATTATTTTTTATGAGTTTTATAATTAAATTTCTACATACTTTATTCATTTTGTGATTCATGGAATTTATATATGATGGGTGTCCCATGATAGCGTTGGGTGAGCCCGTTATAACTTATACAATGGGTGTCCATAGATAGTTCTCTAATTAATTGGGTACTGATTATATTATTTGAAAAATATTATTTTAATTTTGTTGTATGGATATTCTAATTACAAGGGTTCTTTAAGTGTTCTATGAATATGTTGTCCCAAGATACTGATATTTTTTTTCTATGATTTTCATAGGTTTATAATGTTTTCTATGATCAAGATTGATATCACGTGGATCATTATTATTGATTATTAGGACTATTTCTGTAACATCCCAAGTAAATAAAGAATAAATAATTTTCATATTTATTAATATTTACGAATTAAATATTAATTTTATTTTAAAGGGGTTGCTATGTTCGATAGCGTACCCGATACGCAACGATGAGTTTCTTTGAAACTTACTTAGCACACTAGTAATAAAATAATATTATTTTAAATGTTAGTTAACAAGTAGCCGTTGTACTGGCGGGAATGGATAGAAATAACTAAAATATGATTAGATATGTTTTTAAATGTTTATACATTTACCCAATAAAAGATAAAGGCTTAAAATACGGAAAGAGTTCAATTTTAGGGCATATATACTCTAATTTTCACTAAAGGTTCACTTATCACCTTTTAATGGTGAACTGTCATTAAATATAGTTTTGATCACTCTTATACTTTATTTTGGACCAAATATAACTCTTCTTTAGAATCGGGACATCAAAATTTACTTTGTGTAAATTTTTGGTACCTTTCTGATAAAGTTCATTTTTTTTATGAATAGTGTAAAATGTTGTATTTTAATTCAAAACCTCTTTTTAATCTAAATTATTTATATGATTAGATTATTATTTTAATTGGTTTTAAAGTGAAATTAGAAAATATTTTTACCAGTTAATCCAATGGTGGTCATTGGAATCAATTTCACTTTGAAATTGGACTTAAACTGGTGTCAATCTTTTGATACTTATCGTTTCACAAAAACACGCTATTTGCTCTGACAGCGGGAATTAATTATAAAATTAATTAATGTGACTTATATGTTTTGAATTTTGTAAAATAGACTTCATTTTTGAATTCGGAATATCAAATATAGCTTAGGGTGAATTTTTGGTAATTTTCTGAAAAACTTCAATTTTTGATGAATAGTGAAACCACTAAGTGGTAATCAAGCAAACTGATTTTTCAGTTAAATGAAAGTTTACCACTAATGTGTGTTGAATTTTGAAAATCCGACATACATGTTTGTCATTAAGAAGTAAAATGTGGTTCAATTAGATTAAAATAATTTTTTGGTGAATAGTAACTTTTTTCATTAATCGCGATTAGAGGTAATTAGTGTAGTTTAAGGTATAAATAATGCTTTAATAATATGAAATGACCTAGACACATGTCCTACCCTCATTGGTTGTGTCATGGCCGACCAAGAAAAGCCATGGGTCAACTTGAGGACCCCATGGGGACACTTTGGTTGGGAAATGACATAAATAACATTTTATTTAATGTAAAATTAAAAATGACACAAACATGATATGTTTTACTAACACAATTGTTAAATAGGGTTATACAAGTCCAAATTTTGATTATAAATAGTCATTGGAAAGCTAAAAGGATTTCCTACATCATAGTATTTTTTTTATAATTTTTAGACATTAAATAAATTAAATTATATATGACATAATAATGATGCAGCGATGACATCATTATTTGACGATTTAAATAAAATGGAAAGATAATGTAAAATTTATGAACTACACATGTCCAAAACCAATTGGATTAGTGGATTGCGAACCCTTATCACCTTATCCACGAATTATATCAATGTGGGACCTTTTAAAACCGAAACACATTTTCAAATAAAGTAATATTTCTTTACTTTCCAAAAGTGCCCCTCCTCTCCTCTTATAAAAGGCCCCCACCTCTACCTCATTTCACACACTCCTCAAGCCTTTGGCTCGGACAACCCCTGCCCATTTACTCTCTCCACATCCCTCTCCTAATCCTAGAGGATTCCCTTTGGGCAGAATCCTTTCAAAGGAAGCCTTTAGGCTCAAATCAAAAGGAGTTACACTTTTAAAGGTAATTCATTCTCTCTTGTTCATTTGTTTTATTTTGCTTCTCCAACCCTCTAAACTCTTTTTATTTACTTCTTTTGTAACAACACCAGTATCTTCAATATACTAGGATGTTGTTATAATATTTATTTGAGATACACTCTCACACAACTACATCAAATGGTTAAAGAACATACGGTTTCCGTGGATGGCGAAATTCTGCCTCCCGAAACGATGATTGTTCAATACTCATTTAACACCTTAAAGGGTGGCCATTATGATGTCACTATTTTTATATATGATATATAATATGTTTATGTTTTCTTTAAGCTTCTGTATTTTTCATTTTTGGCATACCTTTATGGTTTCCATTATGGGTAAACACGATATCTTCATTTAAGGAAGTGCGGACTACCGCCCCCTAAAAGTGATGTGATTCGTTAATGCCATATGTGGGACGTGTAAAGGATGGATTTAAAGTTATTATATATGATGTTATACTGGAATTATAATATACCTCTATATCATAATTATTTATTTCCATTAAAGTATGAGATAGAAATGAAAGTAGCGTTCATGCGTACGTACGGCTTACCGTCTCCATGAACGGTGCATTTCATTTCTTATCCCCAAATGTAATGTACTATTACAATTGCATGTATATAATGTATATATATAATTAATGATATATCTAAATGATGAATATAATTCCAGAATTAAAATATACATACCTCTCATTTAGTTTTAATTCCATTAATATGACAAAGAAATGAAAGTAGCGTTCATGCGTACGTACGGCTTACCGTCTCCATGAACGGTGCATTTCATTTCTTACCTCTAAATGATTATGTAATATTATAAATACATATATATGCTGGATATATATGATACATATTATATCCAAATCGGTAATTTCATTCTGGATATAAAGAACCTTTGACCACACGAACAACATGTAATTGTAAGAAGTCCACTTTCGACTTAAGAACCAAATATTGACAAAACAAACATTATTAACTTAAATGGTTACATAATGTTTATAACATGGCAATAAGTGATATAAAAATAATAATGAACTTTAAAAAGGTTCTTAATAAAGTATAAATTAACTCAAGTTTATTATTTAGGACGTTAAAGAACGATCGAGTCAAGTCGGACCCAAGGTAAGGGACTTCGTCTCAATCTCCTTTCATTGAGGAATATTTCGTTTTATACACAACTTTCTTTTATACGGTGTATAAACTCCTTTGACTTTTACTTTTATACAAAAGGAATCTTTTTCTACGAAGCGTTTTACTAAACGACAAAAAGGAATGTTTTTTTTAACGTATGCGGTGACAACGACCTTTTCCGCCGCCGCGAGTATTATTTGATCTTTGGCTTTCTCAACAAGTCGTAATGTTTTTAGAATAAAATAAATACCATATACTCTTTTATGTATTTTGGTATTGAAAATGGTTTTGAAAAAGGATTCTATTATGTCAATATATTTATGATATATTGTGATTGAAATGTGGAAAGGTTATCATTCCTTTATGTTGGTTTTATGTTTTATGATTTTATACTGGTACTTGGACATTTTAACGGGTGGTTACGTTATAAACCATATGACGGGTGGTTCCGTGAATACCAGGATGGGTGGTTACGTTATAACCTCCAATGCATTGGGTATGGAAGTCGGCCGTATGGCTATTCCATTAAGTATGTATGGAAATTGGCCCTATGGCTATTCCATTAAGTGATATGTGTGGAAGTCGACCGTATGGTTATTCCACTTAAGTAATTTTATGTCCCAAGTTACCTTTATATATGTTATGTGTTCTTTATATGGGTTTTATGGTTATACTTTGGTTACAAAAAGGTAAGTAATGATACTTTATTCAGTGAAGAGTTTTACTACTTCATGAAGGTGAAGGTATTACTTTGATATAGTATACATGGTTTACTTGATGTTTGAAAAACTAACAGTTTTCATTTTTTTTGTATCCCTTACTGAGCTTTTTATGCTCACCCCAAGTTTTTTTGAAATGTTTTTCACAGGACTTAATATGGAATAAGGTCAAGGATGGGATCAAGGTAATGTCATGCTATATAAAACATGGAACTAGACATGTTTCTTTCAAGAGTTTTTTTTATTATGGAAACTTAGTATAAGTGACTACTTTGTAATCTTTTGAGATGTAATAGTTATGTTCTAATTCTCTAAAACTCTAAACCTGAAAAGATCCTCGACGTGAATTATTCATTTAATTAAATATTAAGTAAGGTTTAAGGCTGGGGCCTTATAGTTGGTATCAAAGGGCGGTTTAGACAACTTTAGGAGTTAGAAAAGTGTTAAATTATAATATGATTGAAATGATATAGCATTTACGGATTACCATGTTGCTTCGCCTAAGATATTTCTGTGTTCAGAATGGTTTTCCGCAGAGGAAACAAAGCAGCTATATTGGGACGACATCAGGAGGAAGATAACCTTCCAAATCAGCAACCTGAGATGGTCGGAATCGGAACTGAACAGTTTGTTGCAGTGATGGCACAGTTGACTCGGGCTATAAATGTTGGTGGTATCCATGCACGAGATCAGCCAGATCAACCGCAGAGGAACATGTCAGTGGTGGAACATTTCATGAGGCAACATCCCCCATCATTCAGAGGATCATCTGACCCTGTGCAAGCTGAAGGGTGGATTAAGGCACTAGAAAAGATTTTTGATGTCATGGGGTGTTCAGAACATCAAAAGGTTAGTCTTGCTGTTTACCGTTTTGAAGGTGAAGCTGATCAGTGGTGGCCGATGGTGAAAAATATAAGGGATAGTTATGAGATTGAGGATCTTCACTGGGATGAATTCAAAGGTATGTTTCTTGAGAAATATTTTCCTCAGGTGGTTCGTCTTAGGATGGAAAAAGAATTCCTAGAATTGAGGTAGGAGGATGATTCAGTGGCTTCTTATGAAGAAAAGTTCACTCGATTGGCAAGGTATGCTCCAAACTTCATACGAGATCTTGTTAGTAAAATAAACCGTTTTTACTCAGGGTTAAAGCCAAAGTATCTAAGGTCTTTAGCTTCTCGTGAATTCAAAAGTTATGAAAAACTTGTTCGATGTGCGGAGAAGGTAGAAATGGAGTTTCCCGATGATCAGGTGTTCTATGACAAACAGCAGAATAAGAGGTCTAGTTGGCAGGAAAAGGGGAAGAATTCATCAAAGAAGCAAGGAGGTAAGAAAACCAAATATCCATCCTTTGAGAAGTGTGGTAAAATTCATCCTGGAGAATGTTTATCCAAGTCTGGTAAGTGCTTTCGGTGTGGTAAGTCTGGTCATATTGCCCGTAACTGTAAGGAAGATGATCAAGCAGGAAATGAAAAGCCAATGGTAAGATGTTTTAAGTGTAATGAAATGGGTCATTATGCAAACGAGTGTCCAACGAAGAACTCAACTGGGGGAATGCAGCCAGACTACAAGCAGAAAGGGGTGGTGAAATCCTTTGCAACAACTTCAGCAGATGTTGGGTCATCGAATGAAGTGGTATCAGCTCCAGGGAGCTCAGTATTTTTCGAAGACTGACTTGAGGTCGGGGTACCATCAGTTGAAAGTAAAAGAAGCAGACGTTCCGAAGACTACGTTCCGTACTAGATATGGCCATTATGAATTTGTAGTTATGCCTTTTGGGTTAACCAATGCACCTGCTGTATTCATGGACCTTATGAATAAAATTTTCCATGAGTTCTTGGATAAGTTTGTGTTTGTGTTTTGAGGTTTGTGAAGAGGTTATGTGTGCCTTGTGATTCACAGTTGAAGAGAGAGTTGTTATGTGAAGCTCATAGTTCTCCGTTTTCAGTTCATCCGGGCAGTACTAAGATGTATAGAGATCTGCGGGAGTATTAATGGTGGGATGAAATGAAAATAGATATTGCTGATTTTACTGTGAAGTGTTTGACATGTCAACAGGTTAAAGTAGAGCGGTAGTTACCGAAAGGGATGCTTCAGCCATTACCAGTGCCAGAGTGGAAATGGGAAAACATATCCATGGACTTTGTTGTGGGATTACCGAGGACATCTCGAGGTAATAATGCAATCTGGGTTATTGTTGATCGCTTGACCAAATCTGCTCATTTCCTTTCTATACGATATACTTTCTCTCTTGATCAACTTTCCTATTTGTATCTTAAAGAGACAGTTAGGTTACATGGAGTTCATCTCTCCATTGTATCGAACCGTGATCCCAGGTTCACATTTGACTTTTGGAAAGGCCTTCAGAAGTCGTTGGGTACTGAATTAAAATTTTAGTACAGCTTTTCATCCTCAATCAGATGGTCAGTCAGAATGAACAATTCAGACCTTGGAGGATATGCTACGAGCTTGTTTGATGGATTATCAGGGAAGTTGGGACCAACATCTTTCTTTGGTTGGGTTTTCTTATAATAACAGTTTTCATTCCAGTATACAGATGGCACCATTTGAGGCATTATATGGGAAGAGGTGTCGAACTCCAGCTTTCTGGGATGAAGTGGGTGAAAGGAAGCTGATGGGACCAGAATTGGTAGAAGAGAAGGCAGAAAAATTTCAGTTGATTCAGAAGCACATGAGAACAGCTCAGAGCAGGCAGAAGAGTTATGCGGATAACCGGAGGAAGGATCTATCTTTCGAGGTAGGTGATCATGTTTTTCGCAAGGTTTCTCATTGGAAAAGTGTGATGAGATTTGGTAAGAAATGAAAGCTGAGTCCAAGGTTTATTGGACCATATGAAATTCTGGAGAGAGTTGGATCAGTTGCATACCGGGTGGCTTTACCTCCGAGTTTATCAGGTACACAATGTTTTTCACATTTCGAGGTTGAGAAAGTATATGCCAGATCCATCTCATGTTTTGAGTCCAGAGGTAGTTCAGCTGGAAGAGAACCTATCTTATGAGGAACAACCGGTCCAGATTCTTGACCACAGGGAGCAGGTGTTACGGAATAAGGTGATTCATCAGGTAAAGGTTTTGTGGAAAAACCATGTGATTGAAGAGGCAACGTGGGAATCTGAAAATGCTATGAGGGATAAATACCCCCACTTATTTTGATAAGTGAATAAAATTGCGAGGACGCAATTCCAAAAAGGGGGGAAGGATGTAACATCCCAAGTAAATAAAGAATAAAGAATTTTCATATTTATTAATATTTACGAATTAAATATTAATTTTATTTTAAAGGGGTTGCTATGTTCGATAGCGTACCCGATACGCAACGATGAGTTTCTTTGAAACTTACGTAGCACACTAGTAATAAAATAATATTATTTTAAATGTTAGTTAACAAGTAGCCATTGTACTGGCGGGAATGGATAGAAATAACTAAAATATGATTAGATATGTTTTTAAATGTTTATACATTTACCCAATAAAAGATAAAGCCTTAAAATATGGAAAGAGTTCAATTTTAGGGCATATATACTCTAATTTTCACTAAAGGTTCACTTATCACCTTTTAATGGTGAACCATCATTAAATATAGTTTTGATCACTCTTATACTTTATTTTGGACCAAATATAACTCTTCTTTAGAATCGGGACATCAAAATTTACTTTGTGTAAATTTTTGGTACCTTTCTGATAAAGTTCATTTTTTTATGAATAGTGTAAAATGTTGTATTTTAATTCAAAACCTCTTTTTAATATAAATTATTTATATGATTAGATTATTATTTTAATTGGTTTTAAAGGGAAATTAGAAAATATTTTTACCAGTTAATCCAATGGTGGTCATTGGAATCAATTTCACTTTGAAATTGGACTTAAACTGGTGTCAATCTTTTGATACTTATTGTTTCACAAAAACACGCTATTTGCTCTGACAGCGGGAATTAATTATTAAATTAATTAATGTGACTTATATGTTTTGAATTTTGTAAAATAGACTTCATTTTTGAATTCGGAATATCAAATATAGCTTAGGGTGAATTTTTGGTAATTTTCTGAAAAACTTCAATTTTTGATGAATAGTGAAACCACTAAGTGGTAATCAAGCAAACTGATTTTTCAGTTAAATGAAAGTTTACCACTAATGTGTATTGAATTTTGAAAATCCGACATACATGGTTGTCATTAATAAGTAAAATGTGGTTAAATTAGATTAACATAATTTTTTGGTGAATAGTAACTTTTTTTCATTAATCGCGATTAGAGGTAATTAGTGTAGTTTAAGGTATAAATAATGCTTTAATAATATGAAATGACCTAGACACATGTCCTACCCTCATTGGTTGTGTCATGGCCGACCCAGACAAGCCATGGGTCAACTTGAGGACCCCATGGGGACACTTTGGTTGGGAAATGACATAAATAACATTTTATTTAATGTAAAATTAAAAATGACACAAACATGATATTTTTTACTAACACAATTGTTAAATGGGGTTATACAAGTCCAAATTTTGATTATAAATAGTCATTGGAAAGCTAAAAGGATTTCCTAAATCATAGTATTTGTTTTATAATTTTTAGACATTAAATAAATTAAATTATATATGACATAATAATGATGCAGCGATGACATCATTATTTGACGATTTAAATAAAATGGAAAGATAATGTAAAATCTATGAACTACACATGTCCAAAACCAATTGGATGAGTGGATTTCGAACCCTTATCACCTTATCCACAAATTATATCTATGTGGTACCTTTTAAAACCAAAACACATTTTCAAATAAAGTAATATTTCTTTACTTTCCAAAAGTGCCCCTCCTCTCCTCTTATAAAAGGCCCCCACCTCTACCTCATTTCACACACTCCTCAAGACTTTGGCTCGGCCAAACCCTGCCCATTTACTCTCTCCACATCCCTCTCCTCATCCTAGAGGATTCCCTTTGGGCAGAAGCCTTTCAAAGGAAGCCTTTAGGCTCAAATCAAAAGGAGTTACACTTTTAAAGGTAATTCATTCTCTCTTGTTCATTTGTTTTATTTTGCTTCTCCAACCCTCTAAACTCTTTTTATTTACTTATTTTGTAACAAAACCAGTATATTCAATATACTAGGATGTTTTTATAATATTTATTTGAGACAAACTCTCACACAACTACATCAAATGGTTAAAGAACATACGGTTTCCGTGGATGGCGAAATTCTGCCTCCCGAAACGATGATTGTTCAATACTCATTTAACACCTTAAAGGGTGTCCATTATGATGTCACTATTTTTATATATGATATATAATATGTTTATGTTTTCTTTAAGCTTCTTTATTTTTCATTTTTGGCATACCTTTATGGTTTCCATTATGGGTAAACACGATATCTTCATTTAAGGAAGTGCGGACTACGGCCCCCTAAAAGTGATGTGATTCGTTAATGCCATATGTGGGACGTGTAAAGGATGGATTTAAAGTTATTATATATGATGTTATACTGGAATTATAATATACCTCTATATCATTATTATTTATTTCCATTAAAGTATGAGATAGAAATGAAAGTAGCGTTCATGCGTACGTACGGCTTACCGTCTCCATGAACGGTGCATTTCATTTCTTAACCCCAAATGTAATGTACTATTAAAATTTCATGTATATAATGTATATATATAATTAATGATATATCTAAATGATGAATATAATTATGGAATTAAAATATACATACCTCTCATTTAGTTTTAATTCCATTAATATGACAAAGAAATGAAAGTAGCGTTCATGCGTACGTACGGCTTACCGTCTCCATGAACGGTGCATTTCATTTCTTACCTCTAAATGATTATGTAATATTATAAATACATGTATATTCTGGATATATATGATACATATTATATCCAAATCGGTAATTTCATTCTGGATATAAAGAACCTTTGACCACACGAACAACATGTAATTGTAAGAAGTCCACTTTCGACTTAAGAACCAAATATTGACAAAACAAACATTATTAACTTAAATGGTTACATAATGTTTATAACATGGAAATAAGTGATATAAAAATAATAATGAACTTTAAAAAGGTTCTTAATCAAGTATAAATTAACTCAAGTTTATTATTCAGGACGTTAAAGAACGATCGAGTCAAGTCGGACCCAAGGTAAGGGACTTCGTCTCAATCTCCTTTCATTGAGGCATATTTCGTTTTATACACAACTTTCTTTTATACGGTGTATAAACCCCTTTGAATTTTACTTTTATACAAAAGGAATCTTTTTCTACGAAGCGTTTTACTAAACGACAAAAATGAATGTTTTTTTAACGTACGCGGTGACAACGACCTTTTCCGCCGCCGCGAGTATTATTTGATCTTTGGCTTTCTCAACAAGCCGTAATGTTTTTAGAATAAAATAAATACCATATACTCTTTTATGTATTTTGGTATTGAAAATGGTTTTGAAAAAGGATTATATTATGTCAATATATTTATGATATATTGTGATTGAAATGTGGAAATGTTATCATTCCTTTATGTTGGTTTTATGTTTTATGATTTTATACTGGTACTTGGACATTTTAACGGGTGGTTACGTTATAAACCATATGACGGGTGGTGCCGTGAATACCAGGATGGGTGGTTACGTTATAACCTCCAATGCATTGGGTATGGAAGTCGGCCGTATGTCTATTCCATTAAGTATGTATGGAAATTGGTCGTATGGCTATTCCATTAAGTGATATGTGTGGAAGTCGACCGTATGGTTATTCCACTTAAGTAAGTTTATGTCCCAAGTTACCTTTATACATGTTATGTGTTCTTTATATGGGTTTTATGGTTATACTTTGGTTACAAAAAGGTAAGTAATGATACTTTATTCAGTGAAGAGTTTTACTACTTCATGAAGGTGAAGGTATTACTTTGATATAGTATACATGGTTTACTTGATGTTTGAAAAACTAACAGTTTTCATTCTTTTTGTATCCCTTACTGAGCTTTTTATGCTCACCCCAAGTTTTTTTGAAATGTTTTTCACAGGACTTAATATGGAATAAGGTCAAGGATGGGATCAAGGGAATGTCATGCTATATAAAACATGGAACTAGACATGTTTCTTTTAAGAGTTTTTTTTTATTATGGAAACTTAGTATAAGTGACTACTTTGTAATCTTTTGAGATGTAATAGTTATGTTCTAATTCTCTAAAACTCTAAACCTGAAAAGATCCTCAACGTGAATTATTCATTTAATTCAATATTAAGTAAGGTTTAAGGCTGGGGCCTTATAATTTCCTTTTTTAAATCCTTATTTAATTTATCATGATTGACATTTCAGGTATTTATGGACATGATTTATTTTATGATTCACTCGTTCACTCTGAGTATGTCAACATACCCATATGAATTTATCATGTTCAACGACGAAATTCACTTGTTAATGATCATGTTTAACCTTACTAAGAATTTTATATCGCCCTTTTTAATATTTACTTTTCAATAGGTTATAAATAATGAGTTTGAATGAGTTATTTATAGAGGTTATTTCACATGGATGATGATGATAACTTAAGCTGAAATAATAAAATATGGTTTAAGTGGGAGAAATAATCATTTAACGATAAGGGTATTGTTTATATAAGAGTTTGTACTAATTATATAAAAATATAAACCTAAAAGATACTTGAGAATTCATGTGATCTTATTTTTCCTTTTGATTTTGTAAGGTTTTGATGGGAAATAATTAGGTCACAATTTTCAGTATCAAATCCTGAAATGTCATGCATTTGATTTCTGAACTGGATTTGTGAGTGAGGGTTCTGGATTGTTATAGTTGGTATCAGAGGTTATTTTAGATACAATTGTATTTTAATATTTTATCATGTGATGTTATATTAATAGATATGGACATTATCATCGGTCAGTAAGATTAAGGTTGATCATAATTTCAAATTCTTAGACACCCCATTTGAGGGTTTTATGTAGTAAAAATTTTGAAGTTATTAATGACGTTTTTGAAGATATTTTATTAGGTTGATTTTTTTGTATCCCCTAGGATCAAAATGAAGTTTTATTTAGGGAGGAAATATTTTTCATGTTTAATGAAAAAATGTAGAACCCATATTTTGGGTGACAACCGATCACATCTATCAAGGAGATGGGGCTTTAACCCATAACTGATGGATGATAAGGGTTTCACGCCTACCACTAGCCTACATGATATCTTAGTTAGTCTAACATTTTTAAAGGTAAGGACTGATTTTATTTAGGAAACATATGGTATTTTATTTTAGGAATAATAATTCAATTATCTTTAAAGAATATATGATCAAATAATTATATTATTTTCATTCGAACTTAGTCATGACATGTTTGAAGAATTTTTAGGATAGTTATTTATGGAGTGATTTGTTTTGAACATTAGGTATTATGGTTTAAATTTATATATTAATGCATGAAGGCTTATTTTTTATTTAGAAATTATCTTAATATGTGATAACCATTTTTTTGGTTAATTCCTAAAGACAAGAGGAATGTCTTGTTATGATTTTTAGGATTATGTGATCCTTTAAAAGTTTATTTTAGAACTTTAAGAATGAAAATTTAATCATGAATACACATAATTTGGAGAAAAATATAATGTTTTGGTGGAAATTGATTAAAGGATAAAATTTTACGCATCAATTAAGTGTGTTTATATATTTTATTAGTCTAAATGTTAAGAGGATTCCTCAACTCTAAGAAAAGGATCTTAAAACAACAAATTTATCCTAGTACCATTATTTCAAATGATCTAATGGAATTTTAAATTAGCACATATTTATGGTTTTTAGGTCCTTAAATTTCCATTGATCATTCACTTTATTGTGATCAATGGTCTTCATCACTATATATAATTATTTACACTTTTACTCTATGTCCATATCTTCACTTCCAACTTATGTTCTCATACTTGGAAACCTAGTTATGTGTTATTCAAGATGTCATCTGTACATCCTTTTCTATCTTATAAAAATGATGCTTTATTAACCCTTTTCTTATGTGGATTACTATAAAAGGTATTTTTAAATATCAACCCCTTTATTATTGTGATAAACTCCAAATTACGAGGTTTCAATATATCAAAGGGGGAGGATGTAACACCCCGTGATTTTAAAAGAGTAAAATTATATTTTATAGTGTAAATGGAAAGTAATAATGAACATAGTGTAGAATGTAACTCCTCAAGAATTTTCTATATACATATTTTTAAATAAATTTAATCTCTTTGATGGGTTATTATATATGAAACCTTGAGATCTTTATGTTTGATAGTGTATTCAACATGCAACACTGAATTTAAATGACCCACGATATATATAACTGTTATAACCTAACCATTAAATTTATAGGTAAAAATAATATTAACTAATTTATGATATATATATATATATCCTACTCAATGTAAACTATTTAGAAATGTTTAGTGAATAATCAATCAATTCTTAGTAAAGTAATTTTTTTATTCACAAATATGATTTCTTGAAAAATGATTTTCATTGTCTTTCATTAAAAATATTATAATTAATTTTTGGAACTTTTAGAAAATTTATTTCTTAAAATTAACTTCATTTTTTAATTTTACATATCAAAATTCACTTTATGTGAATTTTTGGTATTTTTTGGAAAAGTTTCAACTTTTGATGAACAGTGAAAAATAAATAATTTTAATTAAAAACTGCCTTTTAATTTAAATAATTTATAAATATAAATTATATTTTTAATTTATTTTAAATTATAATTAGTTAAGTAATACATATATTAATCCAATTTAAGAAATTTAAATCATTTTAATATTAAAATTGGGTATAAAAACTTTGTAAACTTTTGATTATTTTCTCTTTAAAAACCCATTTAATCATTGCAACTACGGGATTAAATTTAAAATAAAATGTGCCAATTATGTGAATAAAATTTCTAAAAATATATTTCATATTTTTAATAAACATAATTTATATCATACAATGAGGTTAAATTAATTTTTTCCCATAAATATTACTAAAAACAGTAAAACTTAATTAACACGATTAAGGTTAAAATGGGGTTTTGCGCATTACATGTGTTTGTATTAAAATTAATTTTACACAACCATATGATTTTTATTTAATTAAATGGATTAAATATTTAAAAAAATATGAATTATATAATAAAAAAATATAAAATATATTATTAAAGTCTGAATTATAGAGGTAAATAAAAAGGTACAAGTTTCCATGGTAAAAACTTAAAGTGTAATATTGAATAAAGAATAAAAAATAACATGCTAAAAATGTATTTAGTTTTTTGTTTTAGAGGTTTTTATAAAAAACAATAATCCCTTCCCCTCCATTATTATTCAATTTTGGTGGCACATTAGGTAAGGGATTCCTCCCAATAATGAATACTTGTGGGTATTTTCAAAAATGTCACTCCTTCTTGATTATAATAGGGAACTCGCTACTATCACTTATTAACACATCTCAAACAATTTAGATAGACAAAAACCTGAAACGATAACTTCCCAATTTACCTCCACTCACCCTAGAAGCCTTAGTTTGGGAATAAATCCATCCTAGTAAGGATTTTAGTGGAAACCTAAGGTGAATTCTCAAAGAAGAGGCAATGTTCGTCAACAAATGTTTTTATTTTATTTCATCCTAAACATCCTTCAATTGTTTTTATACTGTGATTATATAATAACCTCTGTATATTCCATATAATTATATTTTTTGTTTTAAGTTCATGACCTGAAACCATATCCACTTTAATCAAATGGGTTATGAAATCACCGTTTGTGTGTACAGTGGACTATCGGCTCACGATCTGATGTCATTTGTTTTTCCATTACCACCTCCCAAGAATAGAAATAATGATGTATATATTATTTATATATGATAATTATAATATTTATTATGTAAATATAATTTTTTATTTATTATATCATGCATATCTTCATACTCACCATTTTGGGGTAATATGATAACATCATTCAAATGTACGGCGAACTACCGCCTCGCGAAGCGATGTGATTCCATCACGTTTTACATAGAATGTATTAAGGATGGGTTTCAAAAACATATGTGATATATATGAAATAAAAAAATTATAAAATTATAATATATATATATATATATCATTTTATTTTATTTTATTTTCTTTATTTTAATTTGATAAGAAAATAGAAACAACGTTCATACGTATGTACGACCTACTATCTCCATGAATAGTGTTTTTCATTGCCTATCACTAAATTTTATTAATTACTTTAAATAAAAATATAAAAAATATATATTATATTTATATAATTTTTAATTTTTGAATATTATTTAACCATGATCCAATATAGAAAAATATAACAAATCATAACATATATGAAAAACAAAGCAGTTATTACCCAAAATGCAACTTTAACATGGAATAGTTAATAAAATGATAATAAAAGGTCATAATAAAATCACATATGGTATGATATATACGAATATGGTTTTTTTATATATGTATAATAATATTATATTTTTATAATGAAGGTTTGAATGTTTACAATTAAATTCAAGCCTTTTTGTAAAGGTTTTCTTATCTCACTTTTATTTCTGTGAGATATATTCCATATTCACCACTTATTTTATTGTGTGGTGTATATACTGACCATGATTGTATTTTATTATTTTTATCCTTAAATTTATATAGATTTACATATCCATTTTAGTATCTATCTATTATGGTGTTTATGGTTTCAATGTTACAAAAGTTGTAAGGGATTTTTGTCTCAATTTTTCTTCTTTGAGACGTATGTTATGTTATATACCTATCTTCATTTATGAGGTGTATATGATTCCCCTTTGACATGTTATATTTTGATTAAATGTTACAAAATTAGTAAGAATCATTTCTTACAATCTCATCATTTATCTAAATTTTTTATAATTATGATTATAATGATGAGATCATATGATACATATCTAAAGAAACTAAATATTAGTAATATACATTGGTTTTTCATGATATTATCAAGTAATAATACCATTTTTAAACTATAAGGTATTTAAAATAAATGAGAAAATGTTTCAATGGAAAATATCATATATTTCTCTCTTCAGTCGAGAACTCATTTTCATCCAAAATCATGTTTTCTAAAAAAAATTATGTTTTTTGAAATTATTTAAATTATTTTCAAAGATTACCTTATAAAATTTCAAGGTTATTTTAAAATAAAATGATTTTGAAAATGTTTTTTAAAAATTTTTCAAAATGGAAGGGATATTTTTCTTAAGAAATGTTTTAAATGACTTTTTAATGGTATTCTCATTAATCAATGTCAATAACCCTTGTTGTTACTTATGATATTTTTTAATGATATCATACTCATTATTTATATATGAATTAATAATTTTTGAAAGATATTATTTTGGAACCTGTTTCTTTTCTATGGTTTAATCATATTTCAAAGAGATTGTTATGGAACTCATTTCTTTTGTGTTGGTTAATCATGTTTCAAAGAGATTAACATGAATCCAATTTCTTTATAATGGGTTAATCACTTTACAGAAAAATAATGATTATTTATATGTATTTTATGATGAATTATCTATGTACTCTATTTGTGTTTTGGTTCTTGGACATTATATATGATGGGTGACCTCAAATAGCATCGGGTGAGCCCGTTATAGATTATACGATGGATTCACCCAAATAGCGCTCCAATGCATTAGGTAATGATTATATTCTTTGGAGAAATACATTGGAAGTAGTATTTATGGTTATACCAATTGTAAGGGTTCTATAAGTGTTTTTTTAAGTGTTCAATGAAGATTATTTCCCAAGATACCAACACCTTTTATATATTCCTTCCTTGGGTTTATAATGTTTCCCATGATCAAGATTGATATCACATGGGTCATGATTATTAATTTTTATGACTCTTTTATTTGTTAAATACTTATGAAATGTTTCATGAATTATGTATTAGGTAGTGATAGGTATGAGTTCTTTTATGATTCACTCATTCACTTTGATTATATATTTATACCCTTATGCACTTATTTTATTCAATGATTTCATTCACTTATTAGTGCCTATATTTACCCCTACTGAGCATTTCAACTCACTATTTCCTATTTTTCATTTTCCTTGGGTTATCAAGAATGAGTTTGAATGAATTATATCTATAATGGATTTCATAAGGATCATGATGATTACTTAATGTGAAATAAGAAAAGTTGGGTTTGGGAGAAATTCTCATTTAACAATAAGGGTACTGTTTAAGTAGGAGTTTTTCCTAAATCTCAAAAAATATAAACCTAAATGGTCATTAATAATGTAAGTGATTTCGTTTTTTTCTTTTTATTTTTTATGTTTTTATGGTAACAAATGGGGTCACAATTATCAGCATCAAATCTAGAAATGTAACTTTTATGATTTTAGCACCAGATCTAAGATTACCGGTTCTAGGCTATTATATAAATGGTTTACATAATTGAGATTAAATTATAAAATGTTTATAATTCATAAAAAATAATATATTTGATGTAAAATTCCATAAAATTTATAATATGAAATTTAAATTTTAAATAATGAATATAAAGTGTTTATATTCAAGATTATGGAATATCCATAATAGATATAGCTAAATGTATAAAATATTTATAGTTAAGATTTTGATTTGTGAATTGTTTATATGTATTTATATCATGTTTAAAAATTTAAAGTGTTAATTTATATAAATATTATTCCCTACGTTATTCATAATATAAATTTTTTTATAAGTTATGAATATGTGTATTCTTTAATTTAAGGTCTGGAATTACTACTAATAAATTTTCAAGCCCAACATTACATGCTAGGTACATCAATGTAAGATTTATTTTTCATATACCTTGACCTCATTTTGTAATTAAATATATAATCTTGAATATGTTTATTGAATATAGTTTATAGATATAGGTTTTATATTTATAATGAATTTAATTCTCTTTTTAGTGAAGTTTCCCCGAGTAAAGGGAATTTAGGTCAGACTTCCCACTAGCCCATAGGCTTAAACTTATTCTATAAAAGTGGGGGTTAACTATCTGTGGCTCTAAGATTAATCATATAGATATTTTTAATCTCATATAACTATAATAATTCACATAAATTTTTTATGTACCATGTGCATGATATGCATCCAGATATGTGTAAATGTGTTTGATTTCTATTTTTGGGAGATCAACACAAACTATGGGTTGTGTAAAGAGTTACAAAAAAATATGGATTGGAAAATTTGATTTGGTGGAGAGAATAAGATTCCAAAACTAAATTTTTATAACCATGCATACATAAATGGAATAAAATGAGATAATATGGTGAGATTGAATCCCCTTTTAAATAATAAGTGTTTAATTCTTTCAAAAGATGTACTTTTCAATACCTCAATTAGTCAATTGGGTAGGTTTTTCCATATCAGGGTGCCCATGAATTTTATTGTGTCGGGAAAAAAAGTGTAAATCTATGATATTTTTATGAGATATAATTTTTTTAAATAATTTATTTTATTTTATTTCATGTATTCACACAACAGCGGCTTATCTTACATTACATGCAACACTGAGTTGCTACGAAACATATTTTTATTATTGTAATTATTTAAATAAGACAATTATAACCTAGCCATTAGAATGGATGGTATTAATAGGATTAACAAAATTATTAAAATATGGTTTACATATGTATATATAATTAATTAATTGGTGACCAATTGATTATAAATAAAAATAAAAACCCTTTAGAATATAAAAAGGTAATGTTTTTTCTAAAAAACTATTTAATTGTGCACAAGTTTGTTTCATACAAATAAATAAAAAAATAAATATTATTGGATTAGATTAATTAAATATATATATAATATTTAATCTAATTTTTAACATTCATCCTAATTTTTTTCTAGATATAATATAAAAAAAATCTAATTTTACACATAAGAGATGTATTTATCTAAAAAGACATTTTTTCTCCTTTTGATGGCATACTTATTTTAAATATAGTTTTTAACACTTTAATAAATTATATTTGAAAAAATAAACTTCTTATTTTAAATAGGGATATCAAAATTTAATCTGGTTGATTTGTTTCTATTTTTTTGATAAGTTTCATGTTTTGATGAATAGTGAAAATACCGAATTTTAATTGAAAATTTTTTTCTCGTCTAAATAATTTATAGTGTTAAATTATATTTTTGATTATTTTTAAAGTATAATTAGATAAATTTTATATCATTTAATCAAATTAATCTCATCATAATCAATTTTACAAAGGATTTAGATAAAAAAATATTTCGATCTTTTGATTGTTTTCACTTTAAAAAACACATTTTCTCATCATGTCTACTAGATTAATTTTAAATTAATTTTATCCATTTATGTGTTTTAATTTTTAAAAATTTATTAAATAATTTTAATTATAATGTCCAAATTTATTAAATAGTCCCATTTTATTTTTTGACAATATGAATAATAACATTGGTAATTTTTTACCACGGTAAATGGTAAAATTGGGTAATTTATGTCAAAAATAAAGTAATAATGATTATAATATGACCTTAACACTTGCCCAAATGTTATTGGATGAATTTAATTTAAAAATTAACAAATACTTTTTGAAATTTAATAATTCAATGGTATCTTTTCGAAGAAAAATACTTAGATATTATTAGAATCAAAGATAGTGAAAAAAATTCACTCTTACTTTTAATAAGTATAATATTTTTAATATTGGGTTAAATAGAAGATATGCTCAACTATATATATTATTATGAAATATAAAAATATTATTTACATCGTGGAAATTTATTTTTAATTTTTATTAAAGAAATAATTATCCTAAATAATTACACAATGATGATGCAGTAATTATTCAATTAATGAAAAACTTAATTAAGTGATATTATAAATATTAAAATAAATATAATTTAAATTACTTAAGGTGATAAACTAATTTTATAGGTAAATATTACATATTATGGGTGTACTAAATTAATTTTTTCTAATTTATCTTGTTCTGTTGATTTTCTTAAATTCAATGTAATGGATAGTGTCAAAATTAACACTAATGATATATTTTGAAAATAATATTTTATTAAATGACATAAAGTCATAAATATCGTAAATAATGACAAATGGGATGAACTATGGTCTATAATATCATAAATTTACCATTTATGGTTCAATTTATAACTTATAAGTAAAAAATATCCACCTTTTAATATTGAAAATGTTGTAACCGTACATAAAATTTAAATAGGTTAACTAAGGTTTAATAAAAAAGATAAGTTTTAAAATCACAACAAAACATTTCTAAAATACATTGGATGATGATATTAACACCATATCACACATTAAATTTTAATTCCATTCCATTTGGAGGTATTTTAATTGATATTTATTTTATTTTAATTTAATATGTTTGAGAAATTCCAAAAGTGCCCCTCACCATCATTATAAAAGGACACCTCCACAATCATATAATTTCACCACTTTGGGCCTCATATATCAAAAAACTCTGAAAAAAATATATTATAAACTTTCCTAAACACATCCTAGAGGTTATGTTATCCCCAAAAGACCATCTATGGAGTCCTTTATAGGATATCTAAAGGAGTCATTTCGAAGAAGAGGTAATTGCTCTAATCGGTCACTCTCTTTTTATACTCTTCTATATCTCCTCTAAGTATATGATTTATATAATAAAATAGTAAATTAAGCATCCTAAATATTCTTAAATTTTATTATTATTATGAACACACCACTATACATCCCCTTTCCAATTGAACAAGAAATGAAGGTATTAATTGTGCATGCGTACGGATTTCCATCTCCACGTAGTGATAAAATTCATTTTACATCACCAAATTTTATGATTGGGAATTATGATGGGTTTAATGTTTATAAATGATATTTATTAAATAATTATTCTTCTATAATGATTATATAATATCAACATTTTTACCACCTAATCTTTTGGTAAATGATAACATAGCTCGTGCGTATGTATGGCTTACCATTCCACGATGTGATGTGATTCGTTTTTCATCTATATTTAAAATGGATGGTAATAAAGATGAATTTAATGAATATAGATGATATATATAATATAAAAATTATTTTTTAATGATAATATATCATATACTTTTCTTTCTTTTAATATGATAACAAAATGAAAATAATGTTCATGCGTACGTACGGCCTATTGTCTCTATGAACGGTGTATTTTATTGTATATCTCTTACTTTTATGAATCAACATGAATAAATATGTACTGAATATATATATATATATATGATATTTATATAATGGTTATCATTATTTATAATATTAAATCATGATCTATGTAAGAGGACCAAGGATATCAAGTCAAAACATAAACGAAAAACAAAGCGGTTATTACCCAAAACATAATTTTAAAATGGAATTATTAATAAGTGAGTAATATAAAGTCATAAGTAAATCATATATGGTATTATATATATAAATATGGTTATTTTTTATATTTATAATGAAATTATATTTATTATAAAAGGTTTTTTTATGTACACTAAGGAATTCAAGACTTAAGGTAAGGGATTTTTTTGTCTCACTTTTATTTTTATTGTACACATGCCTTATACACTACTTGTTTCTTTTGTGTGGTGTATATACTACTCATGAGTGTATTTTATGAGTAATATTATTTAAATTATGTTATTTTAATATCCATATAATTATTATTTTTTTCATGGTGCATACGATTCAACTGATTATAAAGTGGTGGGGGTTAATTTCACAATCTCATTATTATTCATGATTATTTATACTTAAGTATCTTCTAGGGAATATTTATATTCCATGTACTTAAAAAAATTCCAAAATATTTTTAATATTCTTATACAATTTTTAAATTAATTTTACCCATGTTTTAATTTTTAATAAATGGTTTTAAAGGAATCCTTTTTTCATTTTCCTAACGAGGTACTTTGTTAATTTTCTGGAAAAAGTAAAAAAAGAATATTTTTTTATCTTATATGGAATGAATATATTTTTCCAATTTCATGATGCCTTGATTCCCTAAATATTCCCATATAATATTACAGGTTAATTTTAAAAGAAATTTTTTTCTTTTAAAATTTGACGGTGTTTTAAGAAACGAAAACATTTTCAAAGAAGAAAGGATATTTTCCTCAATAATTATTTTCAAGTGATCTCTAAAAATTATTTTTCATTTATGATAACATTATTTGATGTTACTTATGATTTATTGGGGATATTTTTTAAGGATAACATCACTATAATATATATTCTTTTTTATGTTTATTATGGAATTATATTTATGAAAAAAAAATCTTTTCCATGGGTTATGTTAATATGGATTGATGTTTATGAAACCCATTTCTTGTATGAGTTATTATATGATGAATGAATTATATTCTTGTGGAACATATATTTAAGGTTTTCATTATTTGATGGGTCGGACCTATATATCCCTCCAATTCATTTTGTAAAAATTTATATCTCATGAGATAGAAATAATTGGAACAAGAAGTAAACCTGGTTCAGTAATACAACACTGGAACGAGGAGTGGAATCGGTTCAGTAAAGGAATTTGTCTACTATGATGGTCTTGGAAATGTGCCTTGACTAATATGTAAATTATTTTCTATGATTATTTGTATGCCAAAATTCAATTTTATGATATCATGGATTATTTTCTATTATTCTTTATTAACTTCTATAATTTATTCCATGACATGATTTTTTTTCAATGTTTTGTTTATATAATTATGCCTTATAAATATGTTATGATTGAAATATCCATTCTTTACATTATTGGGCATCTGAGGACACCCTTTTCATATATTTTATATCCCTAGGTTATTAATAAAGGTTTTATGAGAGGATACTAAAGGGGAGGGTCATTATGGAAAACATTGAAAATATTTCGCTAGAATAGAAGTGTGTATTACAAGTTTCCTAAGGCACTAAACTAATAAAGTATTTGGGCATGTGTTTTTTATTCTCAAAAATGATGTAATTTCTATTTTTGAAAATATTAGTCTTTATATTTGGTATCAAAGAAAATTTTTAGTCATCCATTGGAAACTAGGATGCGATAACCTTAGTAATATCCCTGAGGATACGTCTAAGTATATGTTACAATCCTTGAATTTTGGTAACGATCATGAATAACATAAGATGTTATAGATTGATGGTAATTTTCCTTGATTATGAGTTTTTTCCAATATTGTTAGTGTTTCTCACAATATTTTATTTTGGTTTTAGTCAATGGATGGAACCTAAAGGAACCATTTTAATGATGTATACAATGGGAAATACAATGATTGTCCTCCAAAACAACCAAATGTTATGGGAGCTACAATGAAAAAGTTTATTGATATACTCACGCATGATATCAATCATTCTATAATTAAAAATGATATTATAAGGGGAACATATTTCTTTTTATTCCTTCATGAGGCAACGCCCACCTTCTTTCAGTGGGTCTTCTAATCTAATTGTTGCTAAAAAATGGATCAGTACCACTAAAAAATATATTTCACTTCCTTCAATGTTCAGAACATGAAAACACATTTTGGATATTTATCATTTATAAGGTGAAGCGAAAAATTGGTGGACTCTAATCAAGAATACATGGTATTAAGATGAAATTGAATCCATGGAATGAAAAAAATTCAAGAACATGTTTTTTAATAAGTATTTTCCTTATATTATTTGTACAAAGATGGAAAAGGAGTTCCTTTAGCTTAAACAAAGGGATAATGAATATATTGGTACCTATGAGGAGAATTTTACAAGACTTGTGGGGTATGCTTCTAGCATTATCATCCAAACTGAAAATAAGTTTGATTGATTATTCAGTGGAATAAAACGAAGCCTTCAAAGGGAATTATCCATAAGAGACTTCAGTACCTATAAAGAGATTTTTCGTTGTGATATCACAGTGGAAATAGAACATGGAGTTACATATCAATCTCATGGTTTTTAAAAGAAAGAGAAGATATAGATTAAAGTAAAATATAAAACACATGGAGAATAGAATATGATCTTTCCTTTATACTCAAAGTTTGGAAAGAAACATGGGGGAAATTACTTAAGGGGATTGGTAGATGTTTTAATTGTAGGAAAGAAGGTTATCAGGAAATTGAATTCAAAAGTGATGGGAAAAAGATAGGTAATTATGAGAATATAGAAAAGGATAAAATTAATTCACCCCTAAACTTTAATGATTCAAATTCAAGTAAAATAGACATTATGCTAATTAGTTTCCAAATCTAAGGGTTAATGATGATAATCAATGTTAGAAACCTCTTAAATACAAAGAAAAAGGTAAATATCATGTGATCACTTTTGGAAATGTGGAGTATAACAATGAAGTGGTGTAATGATTGAGTGTTTGTGTAATGGAATTCAATAATAATGTTTTCACAACCCCCTCCTTAAAAAGTGTACCCCTCCTGGGCCGGCAATGTGAGAAGGGAGATAATGACCCTCGAGTCCCGCCTCCAGTAGGCCCCGGGTTGGCGACAAGCACCGAGGGTATAGTAAACACACAAATGGGAGGCATTAACCTCTAAGAGAACGCATGAGAAAGAGATAGATAAGACAGATACCAACCATCTCTAACTCAGAACTAGAATATAAACGAAAAACCAAGTACACATATGAAATGTCATGCAAAAATACTACAACTGAAAAGGGGAAAAACTACAAGTACCCAAAAGAAACTAAAACAGCAGCAACCACAAGCCCGAACAGCTCCTCCAACCACAAGCTAGTAGTAACCATCCTGATCTCCAACTTGCTCTAAATGAACTGAAAAATAGTTTGTATATACATAGGGTGAGTATAACAGTTTACTCAATAGGATCCTCCTCGAAGCCTCTCGTGAAAAGGTAAAGAAATTATGCTAAAGAACAGTGAACAACAAGTGAAACTAACTCGTCACCTAAACAGGTATACTAAGTTACCAACCTCACCATGGCTACTCTCACCAAGTAACGCATACAAGAATATATCATATAGTAAAGAATATCAAGGGTACCCCGCTACTACTTCCCCACTGGTTTGTCGCTTTTCCCCAACGACGCACGTCCTAAGCATCTCTATCCAAAAAGGCTTACCTGTAGACACCTGGGTGAAGCACCACAATATGCACCTTGTGCAAAAAAACCACCACGTCCACACACCAAAGTAACCAAGTAGTTTCCTAGAGCCACCACATCTCGCATAACGTGTATCATACATCAGGTATTATACCTCAAGCCATTACCACCCATACACTGAGTAAGGATCCTCAAGCCATCATAGCCTATACACGTTACACCTATATTAGTCCATAGAAAACTATATTCAGAATATATGTGTGTGAATAACCACAATCCATTACATCCCTCTACACACATATATGGGAAAAACTAACCATTGTGCCTACCATCACAAGTAACTACCAAGAGAAGAGAGTGGGGACAAATTGGGTAGTTAGTCATTCATCCTACCACCGGAATTTTGGGGAAAACACACCCCCAGGGATTAGAATCCTTGGGTTTTTAGCTGCCCTTACTGACAGGGTGGAGTAGAATATTGAAACAAAAAAAGTACAGAATATACTATATCTCACAACCACACTATGGGCATAATCTAGTCTTAGACACAACTATAGCTAACGTCTCTCAAACTCCGGGCTGCTATTTTTAATACTAGGTATCCTATAAGCACACAACCAATCAAGAGCTTTACTGGATTTCTCTATTCCCCTTTTTTTATCAGTTCCACTTTACATTAATTAATTATTTAAATGTTAATTAACCATGAATAGTTCCACATTAAATTTCATCAGCATCACACCCAAAATCCATTGTTCCTTCAAAAAAATTTAACCACATCATTAAGTTCCGGCAACTCCACCCCAATGAGTTAACACTATTTAATCAAATATTAATTACAAAAACACTTTCCCATATTTCCAGGAATTCTAGAAAAGAATTCTATGCTACTAACACAAAGGGGCTCAACACGGTGAGTAGATGTACTACCCGTCGAGTCTTTGCCGCCTATATCAAGAGTGTATACCCATTCTCACTTGAGAAGCTAAACAAGGAAAGCATGTGGCATACACCGTGTGTATTCGCCTCTTTCGGAAGAAGGGTAATAAGGACCAGCTTCCTTCAGCAGTGGGGAAAAGTAAAGCAGATAATCAACCAATAAGAATCAACAAGCATCCAACAATCACATCTATCCCATTCCATCATCCCTGGTGTCCTCCCCGACACCCACATGCATAAACAGATGCATCTCGCCACTCTAGGTGTCATCCGCTGCCACAACCAAAAGGCCTCTATGCCCCCACATATCACAACACCCTTCTAAGGTCACGTCTCAACACAAGCAGCAGGAAAAACAACCACCACATCAATTGGTCTATGTCCCTTTAACAAACAAGATGGTAACTCAAAGCCCTTCAAGGAATTATCAAACAATCAAATTCTTTAATCCATCTTGAATTAACAGATTTATAATCTGTTGGTTCCAACATCGGGAAACCTAACTAGTAAGCTATCAAAAATTATTACACATGCTTACTATGCCAATTTGATTAACATAAAATTACAATAAGAACCAGAATCATTTTCATTCCTCTTTATCTTTAACCAAACAATTATCAATTAATCCTGGTTTACGTTCTTTACTGATTTCTATCAAGAACAACAGCTAAGAAAAGAAACCATAGATATCACACTATCTAGCAAAACAAGAGGTAATAGCATACGATCGATAACAATTTCATTATCTGGTTCATAATATTTATTATGTCAATTCCATTTTCATCCATTGGGATTAAACATGCTATCAATGAAGTTGCATGTAAAAGAAAGAGAAGCAACGAATCCCCTACCTCAAAGTTTTTTGAGGAAAACCCCAACAAACGAAGAACGCACAATAAATCCGGGTTGATTCTCCAAGAATCCTTCTTAGATATTTTCTACTATCACAACCAAGACCAAATATCATCATATTTGGTATCCACACACTTAGATCTATCCATAACACGTGTAGATCTAAGAAACTAAGAGAAGAGGGGAAGTAGATCCAAGTGGATCTAAGAAACCGATCAAGAACGAAGAAGAATGAAAAAGAACGATCACATAACTTAAGAAAATGGATTTGATTCGCTGAGATATGCCTTTGGATCGCCTTCAAAATGATTGGGAGAGGTTCTCATACCTTTAAGGGAGGGTAATCCCGAGTTATGTCCGCTTAGGAGCTTAAACATGCAAGTTAGAGGCAAATGGTTGAGATCCACAATTTTAAGATCTAGTTTAAGTGTCTGCACGGTTTGCTCGCACGGTTAGACAAACCGTGTGCTAACCGTGCGGTCGCTACTGCCTCATCAAACACTCCTCACATGGTTAGGCCACACAGTTAGACAAACTGTGCGCTAATAGTGAGTTAGCCACTACCTCCAATATTAACTACGCACGGTATGGCCGCACGGTTTAGACAAACCGTGCGCAGACCATGCGAAAGCTACTGGCCTTTAGTTTTCCTTTCAGATTCACCCAAACGCACCCCCAAGTCACTACTCCAAAACAAGGGTAGTTAGAACCATCAAAAGTACCTGAAGACTCAATGTGATGTTACAGTTTACAACTGTCTACCATTGAAAAGGTTCATCGAAATGGAATATTTTGGCAAAGCGTTGGGGATAAGTTACCTTGACCTCCCGGAATGCCTCTAACACCCCATTTTCACATAGAAGTGAACCAGAGAGGTCCGGTTCATTACATGAGATACCTCTCAAAACATTCTCATCCTCAAGAATCCAAAACCCACATAAAGAGAAAACGAAATAGGGTCTGAACAACCACCCATCGAGATACCTCTCAAAAGAGAGCAAGCGACCAAAAACAAAAAAGGGATACATCTCATAAACATGAATGTTTCATAACCACAAAAGCTAAATCGATACATGAAAAGTGTTAAACATCAAAAAACTATGGGTACTGAGCATGTATCTGTGACTCACGTTCCCAGGTACTCTCCTCCAAGCCACCGTGTCGCCACAAGACACGAACTAAAGGAATAAAACGCCTGCGCAACACCTTATCCTTGCGGTCTTGGATCTCCATAGGTCGCTCCTCAAAGGTTACATCATCATCAACATCGATCTCTCCCCAATCGATGATGTGAGAGTCATCATGAAGATAATGACGGCGCTTTAATACATGGAAAACATCATGTATCTGACTCATCTGTGAGGGAAGTGCTACTCGATACGCCACAGCTCCAACATGAGATAACACCTCGAAATGCCCAACAATCCGGGGAGAAAGCATACTTCCATGATCAAACCTTCTCTTCCCACGATGGGGAGTCGCCTTCAGAAACACATTATCCCCAACATTAAACTCTAAGGGTCTCCTTCTTTGATCGGCATATGATTTCTAATGATCTTGCATTGTCTTCATCCTCTCACAAATCACATGAACCATCTCTATTGTATTCTGCACTAGTTACGGTCTGAGAATTGCTGACTCTCTGACCCTAGTCCAGCATAACGTAGAATATAAAGGTCAGTCATACAAGGCTTTAAAAGGCGCCATACCGATGGTGGAGTGAAAAATATTATTGTAAGAGAAATCCACCAAGGGTAATTGCCTCATCCATGAACCTCTGAAATCAAGAACACAAGAGTGTAACATGCCTTCAAGAGTCTTGATGGTTCCCTCTGTCTGACCATCCGTTTGAGGATGAAAAGTAGTGTTAAGGCATAGTTGAGAACCAAGAGCATGTTGGAAACTTATCCACACTATGGAGGTAAAACGAGAATCTTGATCAGAAATGATCGTCCTAGGGACTCCATGAAGTCTCACCACCTCCTCTAGATACTTCCTTGACAAAACATCCACTGAGCTTAACTCCTTAATTGCTTTAAAGTGGGCCGATTTTGTTAAAAGATCCACTAACACCCAAATAGAATCATGTCCTCCCAGAGCTCGAGGTAAACCAGTAACAAAGTCCATTGAGATTTCCTCCCACTTCCACTGAGGAATCTCTAATGGCTGGAGAAGACCATCAGGAACACGGTGTTCGGCCTTCACCTTTTGGCAGACTAAACATCAAGACACAAACTATGCAACTGCACACTTCATCCTAGGCCACCAAAACTGGCTCCTCAAGGATCGATACATCTTTGTCACGCCATGATGCACCGTTAAAGTTGAACTATAAAACTATTTGATAACCATATCACACATCATCAAAGGAACAAAAATCCTTCCGTGATATAACACTATGTGTTGTTCATCCTCAGACCAACCATCAGGGGCCTCACAACAAACAACTCGGTCTCTCCAGACTTCCACCTCTAGATCTCCCAACTGGGACTCTTCCACATTCTGCATCAGGGATGACTATACCGTCATCTAAAAAAGAAATACTCTACCCCCAACTTCTCCCATATCAATTTGTAATGCTAACAGTTCTTCGATTACTCTCCAGGAATCACTGGATTCACACACAGCATCACTACATGACTTTCAACTCAGTGCACCATCTACAACATTCCATTTTCCAGGTGTATACAATATTTTTAAGTCATATTCCTATAAGAACTCCATCCACCTACGTTGTCGTAAGTTTAGGTCATGCTAGGAGAAAACATACCTCAAACTCTTATGATCGGTGAAAACCACAAAGCGCTCACCAATGAGGTAATGTCTCCATAAATTTAGAGAAAACACCACAGCTGTCAACTCAAGATCATGGGTGGCATTGTTGAGATCATGGTGACGTAACTGCTGTGAGCCATAAGAAACAAATGACCTCTACTACATGAGAACACAGCCTAACCCCAGATGTGAAGCATCACAGAAAACATCAAACTGAACTCCTTCAGTGGGAAGACAAAGGACTGGAGCACTTACTAACTTCTCCTTTAGATACTCGAAAGCTGCCTGGCACTGATCAGTAAATAGGAATGTCTGATCCTTCCTAGTCAAAGCTGTAAGAGGGGTTACAAATAGTGAGAAATTATCTACGAACCTCCTATAGTAGCCTGTGAGACCAAGGAAATTTTGCACCTCTGACACTGTCTTGGGGGATGACCAAGACACAACTGATTCAATCTTCGATGGATCCAAAGATACTCCCTGTTGGGACACAACATGCCCCAATAAATGGACTTCTCGAGCCCAAAACTCACACTTAGAAAACTTCCCAAACAGCTGATGTTAATGAAGGACTTCTAAAATGGCTTATAGATGCTCTGCATGATCCTCTTCATACATGGAGTACACAAGGATTTCATCGATGAAAACTACCAAGAACTTGTCCAGGAAATCTCAGAACATAGCATTCATCAATCCCATGAATACAGCTGGAGCATTCGTCATGCCAAACGGCATTAAAACGAACTCATAATTCCCATGACGACAACGGAAAGTAGTCTTCAGGATATCCTCATCCTTCACACGCATCTGATGATATCCTAACCGCAAGTCGATCTTTGAGAACCAAATTGCACCCTTTAGTTGATCGAATAAGTCATCAATCCATGGAAGAGGATAGAAATTCTTTATTGTCACTTGGTTTAAGTGACGATAACCAGCACACAACCGCAAACTGTCATCGGCCTTCTTCATGAACAAAAATGGTGCACCCCACGGTGACACACTTGTTCGAACAAAACCGCACTTTAACAGACCATCAAGCTATATACATAGCTCTCATAACTCATAAGGGTACATCCAATATGGATACATAGATATAGGAGACTCAAATCGCTTTAGTTCGATCCCAAACTCGATCTCTCGTCAAGGGGGTAATGCTACAACCTCTTCTAGAAAGACATCCGGGTACTCCTCTACGACCCTAGGAAACGCCAACTGCTGAACCTCTGAAGAGCTCAGAATCATCTCATCAATCATGGACGATAAGTACGGAACACGCCTATGACCCATCCGAGGATCTTTCTCACCAACAAACACCACTTTCTCTCAATCCCCACCAAGGAAGATAACCTTCTTCCTGAAGCAATCCACGATATCCTGCACCGAATACAACCAATCCATGCCAAGGATGAAATCATATGGTTGTATTCATAAACATAGGAAATATCCCCAAGAGCGGTGTTTCCATAACACTAGCTCACACAATCTAAATACTTCAAACAAGTTAGCTCGAACTCTAACTGGCGTAGTCAATGCCAAGGGAACTGGAAGCCTCTCTACCTCAAGTCCCAAAGCATGGGAAAGGGTAGGTGATATGAAGGAGTGTGTCGCTCATGAATCAAATAAGGCATACACCAAGGTAGAAAACAAGTAAAGAGTACCTCGAATGACATCTGGATCTCCTGGAGCTAGCAACGCTAGAGCATGAAGCTGACCACGACCACGATGGCCTCTCTGACACTGATGACGACCACCACCATGGTCGCGCTCTACTCTTTGAGGACAAGGGGCGTCATGGGGCTGTCCTCTGCCTGCCCCATCTATCCTCTGGTGATCTAAAGCTGGTGCAACCTACTGTTGTAGTTGCCTCTGCTGGAACTACCTCAAAGGAGGAACATGAAGCATAACACCTGGTGCACGATGACTGCTCTGAAAGCTCAGGAACTCCTGCTTCTGATGACCACAACCACCACAAGAAAAACAAGCGCATGATCCCTTGGCATAGGCCTGATAGTTGTTGCATCTGGAGAAACAATATGTGAAGGTATGGGCCTACCCCAGGCTGAACAAAAACTCTTATGCCTTGAAAACTGGGAACCTCGGACCACAGATTTGCTTCATGAGGGATCATGAAGATCCCCCTCTCATGATGATCTAGTCCTTTCCAAAGTCCTCTCGACAACCTCTACCCTCTCCAGCACATCAAGATATGTCTTCAGCATAAATGGGGTGACCTGGCGTTGGATCTCTGGACGCAAAGACTCCTCGAAATGCCTCACCCTGGCCTCCTCATCTGGTAACAGGTCCGAAGCATATTGTAAAAGGTTCCTGAAATGGATTCCAAACTCTTAAATAGTAGATCTCCCCTATCAAAGGGTAAGAAGCTCCTGGTGACTGGACGCCTTCGTAGTCGAAGAAAGGAACTCAACTCTAAACTTATCTTGGAACTCCTCCCATGAGATCGTTGACTCCTCATGATCCCTGAGGTACAAGAACCACCACTTCCTTGCTGCTCTACGTAGCATCGTCACAGCTAAGGACACCCAGTGCTCCTTCCGAGCACGGATCAAACTGAAGCCTATATCGACCTCCTCCAACCAGAATTCCATGACTGCATCTGAAACAGATCCCTCGTACTTCTGCAGACTCTGGAACTGAAACTCTCAGAGTGTCTTCCTCCAAGTGTCGTCGTCATCAACCTCTACCCTTCGGCAACCTGCTGGAACATCCTGCTGGATATTTTCTGTGCAAACCTGATGAGGACGTCAACCTGGAGCCATACCTGTAAAATAACAAACTCTTAGAGCTCCTAAACCTGGAATATGGAAGACTCAACATTAATTAATTAATTACTTTCTTTTAGTTTTTTTAGGTTAACTTATCCCAAGGTCTACCCATTCAAACATAGGCACAAAGAATAATGATTCATGATCCTTTCCTAGGTCTCTACCCTGCAACTAGTATCAACTTGTTTAGTAGCCATTGTAAACTTAAAGGTCCGTACATTATATCATAGGGGGCCCTAAATGCTAATGTCTCAGCCGGTATCTAGTGTTTACCTCACTTGCTAAACGTTAATGACACTATTTCCCAACCAACTCATGCAACCTCACATGTGCCTAACTCCAAACTCCATCCTATCCCTCAAACGGCCTTTGATACCACTCTGTCACGACCCCCTCCCCACAAAGTGTACCCCTCCTGGGCCGGAAATGTGAGGAGGGAGATAATGACCCCCGATCCCCGCCTCCAGTAGGCCCTGGGTTGGCGACTATTGTCGAGGGTATAGTAAACACAAAAATGGGAGGCATTACCCTCTAAGAGAACACATGCGGAAGAGAGAGATAAGACAGACACCAACTATATCCAACTCAGAACTGGAATATAAACAAAAACCCAAGTACACATATGAAATGTCATACAAAATTACTACAACTGAAGAGGGGAAAAACTGCAAGTAGCCAAAAGAAAGTAAAACAACAGCAACCACAAGCCCGAACAGCTCCTCCAACGACAAGATAGTAGTAACCAGCCTGATCTCCAACCTGCTCCAACTGACCTGAAAACCAATTTATATATACATAGGTCGAGCATAACTATATACTCAATAGGATCCTCCCTGAAGCCTCTCGTGCAAAGGTAAAGAAATCATGTGAAAGCACAGTGAATAAGAAGTGAAGCTAACTCGTCACCTAAACAGGTATACTAAGTTCCCAACCTCACCATGGAAACTATCACCAAGTAAGGAATACAAGAATATAGGATATAGTAAAGAATATCAAGGGGACCCCGCTACTACTTCCCCACTGGTTTTCCACTTTTCCTCAACGTCGCACGTCCTAAGCATCTCTCTCCAAAAATACTTGCCCGCAGACACATGGGTGAAGTACCACAATATGCACCTTGTGTAACAATACCACCACGTCCACACACCAAAGTAACCAGGTAGTTTCTGGGAGCCACCACAGCTCGTATAACATGTATCATATGTCGGGTATTATACCTCAATCCATTACACCCCATACACCGAGTAAGGATCCTCAAGCCATCACAGCCTATACACGTTACACCTATAGTATTCCATAGAAAACTATATCCAGAATATATGTGTGTGAATAAGAACAAGACATTATAGCCCTCTACACACATATATGGGGAAAACTAACCATTGTGACTGCCATCACAAGTAACTACCAAGAGAAGAGAGTGGGGCCAAAGGGGGTAGTCGGCCATTCATCCTCCCATCAGAATATTGGGGAAAATACCCCCCCCAGGGATCAAAATCCCATAGGTGTCAGTTGCCCTTACTGACAGGGTGGAGTAGCATATCGAAACACAAAAAGTACAGAATATACTATATATCACAACCATACTATGGGCATAAACTAGTCTTAGACACAACTGTAGCTAACGTCTCTCAGACTCCGGGCTGCTATTTCTAAGACTAGGTATCCTATAAGCACACAACCAATCAAGAGCTTTGTTGGATTTCTCCATAACAATTTTTTTTATCAGTTCCAATTTATGTTAATTAATTATTTAAATGATAATTAACCATGAATAGTTACACATTAAATTTCATTAGCATCATGCCCAAAATCCATTGTTCCTTCAAAAGCTTTTAACCTCATCATTAAGTTCTGGAAACTCCAACCCCATGAGTTTACAATATTTAATCAAAAATTCATTACAGAAACACTTTCCCATATTCCCAGGAATTCAAGAAAATCGTTTTATGCTACTAACACAAAGGGGATCAACACGGTGAGTAGATGTACTACCCGTCGAGTCTTTTCCACCTATAGCAAGACCGTAGACCCATTTTCCCTTGAGAATCTAAACACAGAAAGCACGTGTCATACCCTGCTTGTCTTCGCCTCTTTCGGAAGAAGGGTAAGCAAGACCAGCTTCTTTGAGTAGTGGGGAAAAGTAAAGCGGATAATCAACCAATAATAATCCGCAAGCATCAAATAATCACATCCATTCCATTCCATCATCCCTGGTGTCCTCCCTGACACCCACATGCATAAACTGATTCATCTCTCCACTCTAGGCGTCATCCACTGCCACAACCAAAAGGCCTCTATGCCCCCACATATCACAACACCCCTCCAGGGTCACGTCTCAACACAAGAAGCAGGAAAAACAACCATCATATCAATTGGGCTATGGCCCTTTAACAAACAAGAGGGTAACTCAGAACCCTTCAAGGAATTATCAAACAATCAAATTCTTTAATCCATCTTTAATTAACATATTTATAATCCGTTTGTTCCAACATCGTGAAACCTAACCAGTAATCTATCAAAAATGATTAAACATGCTTACTACGCCAATTTTATTAACATCAAATTACAATAAGAACCAGATTCGTTTTCATGCCTCTTTATATTTATCCAAACAATTATCAATTAATCTCAATTTACGTTCTTTACTAATTTCCATCAAGAACAACAGCTAAGTAAAGAAAGCATAGATATTACACTATCTAGAAAAACAAGAGGCAATAACATTCGATCGATAACAATTTATTTATCTGGTTCAAAATATTTATTATGTCAATTCCATTTTCATCTAGTGGGATTAAACATGATAACAATGCAGTTTCATGTAAAATAAAGAGAAGCAATGAATCCACTACCTCAAAGTTTTTTGACGAAAACCCCAACAAACGAAGAACGCACAAGAAAGCCAGGTTGATTCTCCAAGAATCCTTCTAAGATATCTTCTCCAAACACAACCAAGACCAAATCTCATCATATTTGGCATCCACACACTTAGATCTACCCATAACGGGCGTAGATCTAAGAAACCGAGAGAAGAAGGGAAGTAAATCCAAGTGGATCTAAGAACCCGATCAAGAACGAAGAAGAACGATCACATACCTCGAGAAAATGGCTTCGATTCACCAACAGAAGCATTCAGATCGCCTCCAAAACACTTGGGATAGGTTCTTTTACCTTCAAGGGAGGGTAATCCCAAGTTATGGCCTCTTAGGAGCTTAAACGAGCAAGATATAGGAAAAATAGTTGAGATCCACAATTTTAGGATCTAGTTTAAGTGCCTGCATGGTTTTCTCGCACGGTTGGACAAATTTTGAGCTAACCATTCGGTCGCTACTACCTCGTCAAACACTCCTCGCATGGTTAGGCCACATGGTTAGACAAACTGTGTGCTAACTGTGTGTTAGCCACTTCCTCTAATATTAACTACGCACGGTATAATCGCACGGTTTAGACAAACAGTGCGTAGCCCGTGCAAAAGCTACTACCCTTTATTTTACCTTAAGGATTCACCCAAACGCACCCCCAAGTCACTACTCCAAAACATGGGTAGTTAGAAACATCAAAAGTACATGAAGACGTAACGTGATGTTACAGTTCACAACTGTCTACCGTTGAAACGGTTCATTGAAATGGAAGATTTTGGAAAAGTGTTGGGGATAAGTTACCTTGACTTCCCGGAACGCCTCTAAAACCCTATTTTCACAAAATAGTGGACTGGAGAGGTCCGGGCCATTAAAAATGTGTTATAAGTACTTTTATAGTATTATGGAATAATGAAACATCTAAGTATTGGTCCACTATAGTTTTCCCTTAAGGATTAAATAGCATTTTCTGAATGGAACATGTAACCATGAAAATGTGTTAAGGTTATAGTTTTTGAAAACACATGATTAAGGGAAGGATAACCCTTAATATGTTCAAGATTTTGGATATTGAAATAAAGAGATGTTTAATTATGATAAAATAAATGGGATGGTATTAATGAAATTGGGACTAATATGGTGACAAAGTTTTTTATGATGTCATTTATTGATTTTATAGAATTTTTGGATTTATGGTATGAGTAAAGAGTAAAATTTTGAACCAATTCATGTTTTCACTAATGTTTTTTTGGTAATTTAGGTTATTACCATGTTTTAAGAGAATACTTGATAATTCTCATCACATGTTTGGTGTGTGAAAATTAAGAGCTACATCAATTCATTTAGGAGATTAATGATAAGTTTATTTTGAAAATTTAGTTACCTTCATTTGAAAGTTTCAGATTTTAATCTTTTGGAAAGATTTATGAGATTTTTTACATTTTAAATTTGGATGAGTTTTTAGAGATTAAAATATTATCTCCCCATATGAAGATTTATGCATATTGGATGACCTTTGTTAAACTTTTTATTGCAATGTTATGATAGATGTAATAATATATCTTTCTATAGACCTCATGACCTTCTAATGTTTCAGGAATGAAAAACTCACCTTAATTTATTGGAATAAGTGATGAAGTGGAAATTGATCAAGTCACAACGAAAGGATGGGATATGTTTATGAAATGTAATGAAATCAAGTAAGTATTTATTCTAATGAAAATTATTCAACTCTAGGGAAAGGATCTTGATACTAAAAATGATATCCTAGTACCTTATTTTTTTATGAATAAAATGGTCCCCTAGATCATCGCATATTTATGGCTTTGTGAACGTTAACTATCTCCTAACCATGTTCTCTATCACTCTTCATCGTAACATGATAGTCAGATTTCTCTTCCATGTCCATGTTTTCAATTTCCCCAAATGGTATCCTATGTGGAAAAATATTTATGAGTTACAATGGGTAACTGTTAAGTTTCCAACATTCCCTTTTTAATATTATTTTTTAGTATTCATTTTTATAATGTGAGTTTCTATGAAAGAAACTTTCAAGTATCAAACCTATGATAAACCATAATAATTTAGAGGGAGAAATTAATTTTAAGGGGGGTAGAATGTAACACCCTGAGATTTTTATGAGATATATTTTTTAAAATAAATTCATTTCTTTGAAGGCATGTCTTATATGAAACACCGGCTAAACTTGCGTTACACGCAACACTGAGTTTCTACGAAACATATTTTTATTATTTTAATTATTTAAATAAGAAAATTATAACCTAGCCATTAGAATAGAGAGCATGAACATGATTAAATAAATTATAAAAATATGGTTTACCCTTGTATATATAATTAATTATTTTTTACCAATTGATTATAAATGAAAATAAAAACCCTTTTGAATATAAAAAGGAAATATTTTTTCTGAAAAACTATTTAATTATGCACAAGATTGGTTTATACCAAGAAAAAATATATCTCTGTTATTGGATTATATTAATTAAAATTACATATAATATATTCAATATGATTTTTAACATTCATCCTATTTTTTCTAGACATGATATAAAAATAAATCCAATTTTACATATAAAAGATGTATTTTTCTAAAAAGACAATTTTTCAATGTTTTGATAGAAAACTTGTTTTAAATATAGTTTTTGACACTTTTATAAATTAAAGTTGAAAAATTAAAATTCTTATTTGAAATATGGATATAAAATTTTAATTTGGTTGAATTTTTAGTATTTTTCTGATAAGTTTCATGTTTTGATGAATAGTGAAAAATACTGAATTTTAATTAAAAACAGATTTTTCATATAAATAATTTATAGTGTTAGATTATATTTTGGATTGGTTTTAAAGTATAATTAGATAAATCTTATGTTATTTAATCTAATTAAGGTAATTATAATAAATTTCACACTATATTTGGATATAAAAGTATTTTTATCCTTTGAACGTTTTATCTTAAAAAATGTGTTTTCTCATCCCATCTATGGGATTAATTTTTAATTAATTTTAGTCATTTATGTGTTTTAAATTTTTTAAAAATTAATTATATAATTTTAATTAGAAGGTTCAAATTTAGAAAATATTTCTCTTTTATTTTTGGAGAATATGAATAGTAACATTGGTAATTTTTGTTACCATGGTGAAGGGTAAAATTGTGTAATTTAGGTTAAAAATAAAGTTATAAGGATTATAATATGACCCTAAAACCTTTCCAAATGTAAATAGATGAATTTAATTCAACCTTCAAAACATAATTTTTTAAATTTAATAGCTTAATGGACACTTTTCCAGGAAAAATACTTAGATATTATTAAAATTAAAGAGAGTGAAAAATGCCACACTATTATATTTAATAAGTATAATATTTTTAATATGGGTTTAAATAGAATATATGCTCAAATATATATATTATTATAAAATATAAAAGGTGTATCCATAACATAGAAATTTATTTTTAATTTTTAGTGCATAAATAATTATCATAAATAATTACACAATGATTATGCTGTAATTATTCGATTAATGAAAAAATCAATTAAGTAAAATTAAAAATATTAAAATAAATATAATTTGACTTAATTAAGATTCTAAACTAATTTTATAGGTATTTATTAATATTAGTGGTGTAATAAATTAATTTTATTAAATATATTTTTTTATTGATTTTCTTAAAGTCAATCTAATGAGTAGTGTCAAAATTGACACTAATGATATTTTATGAAAATAATATTTTATTAAATTATTTAAAAATAATAAAAATTTAAAAATAAGAAAAAAATGGAATAAATTATGATCGAAATTATCATAAGTTTACCATTTGTGGTTCAATTGACACCTTATAAGTAAAAATCTCCACCTTTTAATATTGAAAATGTTGTTACCGTATTGAAAATTAAAATCAGTTTACTAAGGCTTAATAAAAAAATGAGGTTTAAAATTAAAACAAAACTTGTATAAAATCTATTGTTTGATGATATTACCACTCTATCCCAGATTATTTTCTAATATCATGCCATTTGGAGGTATTTAGATTGATATTTAAATTATTTTAATTTAATATTTTTGAGAAATTTCAGAAGTGCCCCACACCTTAATTATAAAAGGACACCTCCTCCCACATCTCATTTCACCACATTGAGAATTATATATCGAAAAACTCTACCATATTATCTTCTCCACTTATCTATCCACATTCTATAGGTTCTAGTATTCCCAAAAGACCAAATCTGAAGTCCATTAGAGGAGATCTAAAGGATCTATTTCGAAGAAGAGGTCATTGCTCTAACTGATCACTCTATTATACTAATATTATATAACCCCTATAAATAAATGGTATATATCATAAAATATTAACTTCATCATCCTAAATATGATTAAATTTTATCATGACTATAAACACACCACTATACAACCCCTTTCCCATTGAATAATAAATAAAAGTATCGCTCGTGCGTAAATACGACTTACCATCCCCAAATAGCGATACAATGCATTTTCCAACACCATATTTTAAGGGTGTTAATTATGATATTTTTAGTTTTTATATATGATATTTATGAAATAATTATAAATTTGGAATGATAATATCATATCTACCTTTTTACCACCTAATCTTTTTGGAAATGATAATGTCGCTCGTGCGAATGTATATCTTACCATCTCCAAGATGAGAAGGATGAATTTAGTGAATATATATGATATATATAACATAAAATGATTCTATCATGATAATATATCATATTATTTTCTTTCTTTCAATATGATAAAAAAATTAAAATAGCGTTCATGCTTACGTACGGCTTACCGTCTCCATGATCGGTGTATTTTATTTTTTATCTCTAACATGTATAAATCACCATGAATAAATATATAATTAATATATATATATATTATATTTATATCATGTTTATATTTATATATATAATTAAATCATGATCTATATAATATTATGAAGGATAAAAGGTCAAAACATGAATGAAAAACAAAGCGTTTATTACCCAAAACATAGCATTAACATGGGATTGTTAATGAGAAAGTAATATAAAGTCATAAATAAATCATATATGGTATTATATATATTAATTTGGTTATATGTAGATGTAAAATAAAATTATATTTATTATACATGAGTTTTTAATGTATACAATGGAATTCAAGACTTAAGGTAAGGGATTTTTTTGTCTCAGTTTTATTTTTGTGGGACACATGCCTTATACACTACTTGCTTATTTTGTGTGGTGTATATATTGCAGATGAATGTATTTTATGATTATAATTATGTAAATTATGGTATTTTAATATTCATATATTTTTATTTCTTTCATGGGGAATACTATTCTACTGTTTATAAAGTGGTATGGATTAATTTAACAATCACATTATTATGTAGGATTGTTTATATGTAAGTATCTAGTGGAGAATATTTATCTTCCATGTCCTTAAAATGATTTCCAAAATATGTTTACTATTATTATACAATTTTTACAGTAATTTTTACCCATATTTTAATTTTTACTAAACAATTTTAAATAAATCTTTTTAACATTTTCCTAATGAGGTACTTTGTGACTTTTCCAGCAAAAGTACAAAAGGAATGTTTTTTTAACTTATACAACAATGAATAGATTTCTTCAATTTCATGATTAATTAATTCCTTGATTATTACCTTATAATATTATAAGTTAATTTTAAAATAAAATTTTTTATTTTAAATTTTTTTTTAGTTTAAGAAAATAAAATGTTTTCAAAGAAGATACGATATTTTCTTCAAGAATTATTTTCAACTGATATCTCAAAAATATTTTCCATTTACAATTAAATTATATGAAATTAATTATTATTTATTCGTGGTATTTTCCAAGGATATTATAAATATTATTTATATGTTTACTTTATGTTTATTATGGAATGATATTTATGAAATCCATTTCTTTTCTATGGGTTATGATATGATGTAATGATGTTTATGAAACCCATTTATTTTTATGGGTTTTGATATGATGAATTAATTATATTCTTATGGTAAATATATGTATGGTTTTCATTACTGAACTCAATTCAGTAAAGGAATTGTTTCACTATGAGGGTCTTATAAATGATTCTTGACTAATATGGAAATTAGTTTCAATGCTTATACGTATTCTAAAATTCCATGTTATGCTCTCATATAGTATTGATTTTCAATCTGGAGAATACCCTAATTCATCTCTCAAGGAGTATTTATAGGTTAAGAGTCTATATTTTTAATAAAAATTACTAAAATATGGGGATGGTTTTGAAAATAGTTTTAAAAAATAATAACTTAATTAAAGAGTTTAATAGTTGAAAAAGGAGGATTGTGTTTTTAGAATTATGAGAGAAGGAGGTTATTTCATGTTCACTACACATCTTAGTTAGTTCATCATTCTAATAAATACACATGGTTTCATGTAATCCTTTTGTTTAGAGTTGTCAAGATCTCTACTCCCCTCTTTCCTCTTAAAACGATGCACAAAGAACCAACCCTTGACATAACAATCATGTTGTCAAGGTTTCTACCCCATTCATATAGTGATGTATTCCAAATAATAATGATATCTCATGCATGTGTGAGATAAATATGATTCTTGTGTTGTCTAGTCGGAATAACCTAATATTCCCACTTGAAATCTCAACCCAATAAGTGTTGAGATAAAAAAAATTTCACTTTATTAAGCCAAAATAAAGCATCCAAATAATAAGCTTGTTAAGATATAACTTCAATTAAAATTTTCACACTCAATTTAAAAAACCAGTAGAATAAAAAGTTTCAAAACTACCTCCCAATTATGTTTATCTTCCTTGAAATGATTTTCCATTGTTTAGTTCTCTATCGAGGGGATTAGGACGCTTGGGTGGAACTTCACCTTCATCCTTGGTCCCCCTATGAGGATAGGGGCCTCTAAAACTTCTAGGATGATGAGAGGATTCATATAGGACTCCAAAATGGCATATATGTTCTCCTGGTTTGAACTTCCAAATGTGGTTCCCAAGGTACTCTTTTATAAGAAAAGTGGGTGGTGGTTTTGGGAACCCAGATTTTGAGAAACCTATTGTCCCATTGTTTTGGGTGGGTATACAACCTTATCTTACTTTGGAAAAAAATAAAAATTTATTTCCCCACATCTTAAATATCTCCACTGAAATTTTGGAATCATTTGGTGGCCAAAATCTCTATATATTTCCAAAATACAGAACATGACTTTTGACTTCATGCAGATTTTCTGTCTTAGTCGGATCAGTTCAGTCGGCCCACATAACTGATGAATTAGGATTAGGTGTCTTTAGACGAGTTATATCCCACTGAATTTTTGATCATCCTACAAAATTATTGACTAATTGGATTCATGGATTATTTTTAGTGTCCATTTGAGTTCACTGGGGTTCTTGGAATCTTTCATAGGTTGGCCTATTTTTCTTCTACATCATCCTAGCCCCTCCAAATCACCTCCAACAACAATGAAAACATAAAAATAAGTGAAATTTCCCTTTTTAATAATGATAAACATTAAATTATTGAATAAAAAATGAATTTAAATTTTTTATCATAATTGAAATTTACCTTAACAAATCAGTTTAATAGAATGGTATAAGGGTGAAATAAAAAAATTGAATCATGTTTCGATCAAGTATGTTCTATGATTCATTATGAACTTCTAGTATTTATTCCATGAAAATATTATTTTAATGATTTTTATGTACTTATTCCTTATGATTATGTTATGGTTGATATCTCCCTTGTTTACCCTTATTTATCATATGATCTCACCCTTTTCAATTAATGGATTTCTAAAGGTTATAAAGAAAGGTTTTAGGTAAATATACTAAAGGGGAAGATCATTTTTGGGAAACATTGAAGATATTTCATAAGAATATAAGTTTGTGTTCAAAGTTTCCAAAGTCACTAAACTAATACGATCTTCAAGTGTGTGTTTGTGTTACTCAAAAATGATGTAATATCCATGTATGAAAAGCTTGGGTCATTATAACAATTATGGTGATACTAGATCATCCTCCAGTAGGTTCCTTCATATAATTGTGCCCCGATATTTTCTTGTGTTATTTTTCCTGGTAATTTTTTGGGATATAATTTGTTTATGAACCCTAAAATTTATGATACTAGATAAATGAAGTTTTGTTTATCCACTTGGTGTGTTGGATAATTAGTTTTCCACTCAACAATATAATATTCATATATGATATTATTAAGATGATGCCCCACCTAAATTGATAAGTGGTGAGAGTAATTCCCTTTCATACTCATTGCTTAGTGAAATATGGATATTGGATCACTAATAGATATGATGTATTCTAAAGGGGTCATAATTTTATTGGAATGAAATTTAATAAGAGTACTTATTGAATGGTCATACATATATGACACTAATATGATAAAAACTTTTGTTTTTGATAGTATCATTAACATTTTCAAACTTAAACTTGAGATTAATCTTAAGAAGGATAAGCTTAAAGTAAGAAATTCCTTAGACTAGTAACTTCAAAAAAGATCTTATGTATAAGAAAAGTTATATATGTTAGTGAAACCCATTCCCATGTAACCAAATGTTGATGTTGTTAAATAGTTTAATCTATATACTTATAAATAATATAATGATTCACTTGGGATTTAAAATGAATTATATTCCAATGAATCTTATATCTTATTATGGTTAAGGATTTTAACTAATTTTCATCTAAAAAAATTGATAATGTGAATGGGTTCTAGATAATTTAACCTAATGTTCTCAAGAGTTGAGGATAAATAAACTAGGCATGTGATGTCTATGTTCTGGTACAGTGTGGAAAGTAATATTGAGTAAAATATTAAACTGAAAGAAGAAAATTTTATTGTAAAGTTTAATGAAGTTTCTTCAAGTATATAGTCAATTTCATTAAAACCTAAGGGTGATATCAGGAAAAAATTATTATACCATGATATGGTATTTTTTAGGAAACATAAAGGAGTTTTGAAAATTCCATGGAACTGTCATTCCAGGTATTAGTGTTATATAGATTGAATCTTTGATTTTTAAGGGTATTTGATACCAATTTTTATATTTTACAAGTTTTGTAAATATACAGCAAGTTAAAAATAAAATAAAGAATTGAAATGTCTTATAGTTTTCATTCAAGTTATTAAGAAAGAGTTTCTACAACAAGGATTTTAATGTAAATGATTTTATCAAGATTAGTTATATATATGTATTGGATGTGTAACTTTATCTCATTTTACTTATATGGTAAGAGAAGTTGTTCATTAATAAAGAGTTATTGTGACCAAGATTATATGATAAATTTTATACAAATGGTTTATGATTTTTCAAATTCTATTGTGGATAAAATAAATATCCAAGATAAAGTGTTTGTCAAAATGTTTGTTAAAATATAAGGGGAGATGACCCCCCACTCATTAGTGTCATATTTTGATGAATAATATTCTTTTTAGAAAATATTATTCAAACACTTATAATACCCTATTTTATATAGAAATATCATTTTATTTGTTACATATTTTTTCTAAAATGAAATAATTGTTATTTTCTAACACAGTTGAGTTTGTATATCTTAATATGATATCCTGATGAGAATATAATTCATAAGATTCTAGTAGGGGCATAGTTGGACTTATTGAGGTTCAAATTTTGAAAATAAAATTATATACTAGTTTAATTTATTACCACTTGATATTCTAAATATTTTAGTATATGTGATGGTAAGAAAAGATGTAAACATTTATATTGAGTTACTGTGATAAATTGAATATCTCTATTTATTAAAGAATTGTTCTAATTACAAAGTGAATGTCACATTATCCTAAATTAGTTTAGGATGTGATGGTAAAAGATAATTTAATAGTTTCATTATTTTAAGTAAAATAATTTATAGAATAAAATTCCAATGATTATGATGTTAGGCTTGGAAATATTTATAAATTGACAACATAAATTTACTATGTAAAGTTTAATGTTGAAAATTTAAGAAGTTTTAATATGTTTAGGGATTCATACATTAGGAATATGATTCCTAAATATCACTATTATTCAAACATTATTACTTCATAGATGTTACTCACTAAAGATTTTAGTGGTAGGGTTTTATCATATGGTCACATTAATATGGGATCAGAATTATATATAAATGTAATAAGTTGAAAATATACATGAATGTGAAAAAAAAACATAAAGATTATACGGAATTTTATCATTTATGATAGGATATACTGGTTCTTATGTTGGGTTTTGTTAAACATTATTAAAATATTTTTAAGAATATAAAATTTACTATATAAAAGGAAATATCATTTTTATCATACTTTCATATTGTTCGTATAAATGTATATGTAGATATACATTTCATGAAGTTTAATAAAAATTAACCTCTCAAAGTATGAATTTTACTTTTTCCATAACAAATGTTCATTAGGAAGTATTATAGGTTATGATAAAATGTTAAGGTCAAAATGAGTAGGATTTTTGTATGAGATATGAAATATAATCATGAGGCACAAAAAAAGGAAAATTTTCATTCTGTGCATTGGATTCCCCACTATGTATACTATAGAGAGTGTCATACATTATGTCTCTGGTATACTAGGGATGCATGGATCATATTAGGTCCCCATTACCTAGGGTTTGCAATATACCTATCATGAGAACCTTTGTACTTTGATAACTTTATTATTCAATTCATTACAACTTATCTAATTAGTGGGTGATTGGATATATTACTAATAATGTCATCAGTTGAGCTTAACTAAGATAATATTTTTCCTCTTATATAATGAGTATGGAATCTTGGTCCTCGATTTAGATAGACTGTGAATTGTGTGAAACACATAGATAGTACATATGATGTTCTTATCTAAATAGATGAGGTTCATGTGATGTGATCATCCAAAAATATGGATAACATGTGATCTATTCATCAAACAAGTCAGTCTATACTCAAAGAGTTTATAATTAATGAGTTGGATATATAGAATTGATATACACCATGTCCCATGGTCACTTGATGTTTTAAAAAAGGAAATGTATGAGAATTAATGTTAGCATAAGATTGTAAAGTGGAAAAAGTTATTGAGATACATTTTTTCGATGAAGATCACATAATATCCTTTTATATATTGAGCAACTATGAGTATTTTCTAGAGGCCTCTCTTTAAATACATTTATGGATTTGGTGACTTATATTTATTATCAAAACTATAAATTCTTATAGGCTCACACTTTTTTGTTGACTAAATGAGTCATGAGTTTAAGTCAAAGAGATTCTCTAAAAATGTTTTATAGTAAATCCAAAAGTGTTTTTTATGGGTATTAATAAGGTACTACATATGATTTAATACAATGTGGAGTTGAAGATAGATTTCCAAAATTGTTATGGAATATATCAAAAAGTTTTTTTGGTATGGTTTCACAATTTATTGTATATGATATTATATAAAGTAAAATGGAATATATGTTTTTTAGTATTTTGTACAAGTAGAACATTAAAGGGTTTATTTCATAAAGAACTTATATATATTTGATATATATAAACATATTAATTTAATCATTATTTATGATATAGATATATTTCATGGATTCTGATGTAGTAATTCTTTATGACTTGAAGAAATCATAAATATTTTTATGATCAACTACATGTATGAGATGAAAGGTTGTATCATATCATACAACACATGGGTGTCGTAATAAGTTCTTGGACAACCATATTAGATGATTTGGTAGGATCATAGTTCCATGAATTATAAGTTATGATTCATATGACACAAAATCAAAATACCTAAATTATTAATGTGTTAAAATAAAAACATCTGATACTTCTACACATATAGATGTCATCAAATAACCATTACAAGATTTGTAATGAAAAGGTGAGATATCTCATGAATTTTAGGAATGATTTGGTGGTAAAGACACTAAATAATTTTTTATAACACATGTGTTAATGTTTGAATTCTTTAGGTGTGTCATCAATGGTTCTATAAGAACCATTTCCATGTAATGGTAGGATTTTGGATGTTTATTTGAATCTCCCAATCCATTGAACCCTCTTCTCCTACCTCATTTACTACTTGATATTATAGAACATCATGGAGGACTATGGATCCCGCAAGTATGATGTGTGATTAAAGTAATATGATAGATAGCTTCAAAGGTGGGGGATTTAATTTTCCACTACAATAATATTAATTAAACACTTTTGATGACAAATGAGGATATTCTAGTGGATGTGTCAATGTAAGGTATGTGGTTTAGACAGTGTTATTCGTTTTTAATTTTTATTCATATTCATATTTTTAATTAATGGTGATATTAAGATGTTTTTATAATCACTTCCTCTTACTAAACAAGTGTTTATTAATCCCCCATGAAACCAATTTTTATTGTCACTATTTCATTGGAAATATATTTTCCTCAATGAAAGCCTTAGTTTTACTTCTATTATGAGGTATGAATTGGTTTTATGATTTGTTTTGAACTCACTTAGATTCTATATATTGGTTTAGTTATCCATGATGTTTGAGGTATAATATTTGAAGTTATTGAATTGGTGGTTACCTTATTAACGTATATTTTAGTTTTATGGGTCCCCAGTAGGCTATATGATTAAATATATTGGGTACTTATGTGTGGTCTGATGAAAAATATTTTCTTTTTTATTTTAAAGGATTCAATACAACCATTTCCATTGGATGTCTGATGGTTATTTGATTGTGGTTATTTTTTAGGCTTCTGATATATAGAGTGATAGAGGTAGTCTAGTACTGAGATATTACATGTTGAAAAGGGTTGTGAGGTAGTAATTGGAATGATATGAATTAATAGGTTATTGTATGAGATATAATGCATCGTAGTTAGAATCATGCATTCATGAGATGTATGAAGTGGCTGGTGAATTTACTCACTCATTATAACATATGATTAAATTAATTATATATTGAGTAGAATCATTGGGGAGTTATTGATGCAATTTTCAGGTAATATAATTTTGAGTGATAAAAAGTTGGTGATTGGCCAAAACTCTTTTACCCATAACTCTCTTCATCTTATTCCTATGAATTTCAAGGTTATGGAACACTATAGAGGGGGAAATATTTTTGTATGAAAAGTAATCCAGTCAACCCATGTAAATGTCATAGATAGGGGAGTATTTCAATTAACCTTTAGTGGTCTCCATCAATTGTTTATTTAGGTGAACTTGTGGCTATGTTGGTGAAAGGTACACTGGTTATGCATTTCTTTATTTTTAGTTTATGTATATTTCAAATATTTAAGCATGGTGATCTTGGTTTGGGATTATTTTTACACTTTTTTTGCATCTAAAAATTGTTTTTAGACCCCTTAGAATCATAGAGCTAGTATCAAAATACTTAGATGCATTTAGAGTCATGAAATCATTTGGTTAATGGTTATTATTGATATTGTATTCCATATCGTTATCCTTGTAGTAAAATACGATTAGATCATTGTTTTGTGGGATTTGTATCCTGAAATATGATATAAGATATTGTAATCCAATACATGTATTAAATATATATATTTTCACTAGTCATAGCATACAATGCCTACAATTCATGAAATATGATTTCCTATGTTGATTTTTTAAAAATATAGTATTATATAATTTATACGATATCCCCATGTTTCATTAAATATGATATTTGATATCATGGATAATGACATGAATATTAGTAAAAAAATATGATATTTGTATTTTATATTTAATGCATGACTGATATCATATACTAGAACCTTATAAATAATATCCTATAACTCCCTCAAAGTCATAAAATATGATCGGATGAGAAAAAAAATTCTTAATTTACATTAAAAACTGAATATTGTTATTTATAAATTGTTTATAAATAATGATTAAAATATATTTTATAGATATCAATTGATTTATAAATATTTTATAAATTAATTAAAAATGTTTATAAAATATTTTTTATTAAACATTTATTAATATTAAATATAAATATTAGAAATAAATTTTACCCATATATGGCATGCCTTATGAATTAAAAATGATATTTTTATTTAGTAATCATAAATGGAAATTTATAAAGTGTTTATAAATTATAAAATATGGGAAATATAAAATGTTTATGTTTAGATTATGAATTGTTCAAAATTAATTAATTTGAATTGTCCAAATTAAAACCTTATTTTGAGAAATTATTCAAAACTCTTCAAAAATAGTTTTGATGATTGATTTGATTAAGGTTAAAATAACATTATTTATTTGATATTTATATTATTTAAATACCTTAAATAGTATATATTTGATTATAAAAATGATTCTAATTTAAAAAAATATCATATATTTTAAAATCCCATATAAGGAATAATATGAAAAAGTTTATATTATGAAAATAATATAATATTTTTTATTAAAAATTATGGAATGTATATAATGAGTAGGATAAAATTATTCATTATAGGTGTAGAGGATTACAAACTAAAAAATTATAAAATATTATATAAATAACAATATTTTATGAACTGTTTTTAAATGATTATCTCATGTTTAAATTCAAAAAGTGTTTATTTATTTAAATATTATTACCACATTTATTAGTAATGAATAAAAATTATTTATATTTTAAAAAATTTTATGGTATAGTTTAGGTTGTTAAAATACTTCTTATAAATTTTCAAGTCCTATATTACATGATAGGTGATATTATATATGATTTAGTTTTCATCTACTTTGATCTTGGTTTGTAATTAGAGTTATTAGCTTCAATTTAGTTGTTAAATATAGTTTATACACATTAGGTGTTAGATTTATTATAAACTGTATTACCTCTTGAGTAAAGTGTCCCTATATTGAGTGAATTTGAACTAGACTTCACATTTTCCTTGAGGATTATGCCTTGTTCTGGAAAGGTGGGGGTTGACTATCTGTGGCTTCGAGAATTATCATATACTGATTTTCAATATCATATAATTATAAATCATTACATGAAATTTTCATATAAATTATGCATGATATGAATTTTTATAGGAGTAGATATATTTATCTTCTATTTTTTGGGTGAGTAGCACAAAATGTGGGTTTCATAAAGAGTTAAACATTAATATAGTTTGACCATATTTATTTGGTGGATGGAATATGATTCCAAAAATAAAATCATTAGAATCATGAATAATTTTCTGGAATATTATGAGAAAATTTGGTGAAATTAAAACTCATTCTAAATACTAAGTGTGATATTCCTTCTGAAATGAAACTTTTCAAGAAATTGATCATCCAACCAGGTAGTTTCGTTCCAAAGTGGGTGCCCCAATATTATCTTATGTAATGAAAGAAAGTAAAAAAGTCATTTCATGTCAAAGAAGATTTCTTATTCTTGGTGTATATTTTGGGTTACACTTAATTGAAAAAACCTATGTGATAGGATACCAAAGGAATATATTTTGGTTTATCCACAAGATGGATTGAGGAATGTGTTTTATAATTAACTATCTAATAGTCATATATGACAAGATTGGTATAATTCCCCACATAAATAACTATGTAGCGAGTTTCAAGCCAAAGTGAGTTCATTTTATTAGCGAAATATAGATCTTAGACCTCTAATGGATATTATGAGTCCAAAAGGGGTTATCATTTTATTAGGAGACCATTTAATAAATTTCTTTATTAAATGTTAGTATTACATGATACCCATTTGATAAAATATTCTATTGTAGATAAATATTATCATCATAATCAAACATTACTTTGAGATTAATATATAGTAAAGAGAATATTAATGTAAAAAACACTTAATATTGGTAACTTAAGAAATTTTATTCTTTATTTTAGAGAATTGGATTCTTGAGTAACCAAGTATTAAAGTTATTCAAAAGGTAAATCTGGATTGTTATCAGAGGCATAAACTAATTCAATTGGGATTTCAAAGGAATTAGGTGCAATATTATCTAAGAAATATTAGTCTCATATACTCAATATGATTGAGTATTCTAATAACTTAGTGAGTCTTAAAGTTTATTTAATCCTTATTCTAGTAAAATAATTCATTCTTTTTTATCTATGAAAATATTTTTGACAATATGATTGAATTCCATGAAAATTTTATCTAATATTCTTAAGTGCAGAGAATAAATGAAATGGTAATAAAATTTATACCTTCTGATGTTTTATGGACAAAAAAATGCGTTAAATTTCAATATAGAAGAAAAAGGTCAGTTGGAGAGTCCAAAAATGTTCCTTTAAGTTTTTAGAAATGGTTATTGAAACTAAGGTATTATTAAGAATGAGTGATGATTTCATATGATGAGATTTTTTGAGATACCTGAAGGTTTTTATGAAACTCCATAGAATGACCATGTTGGGTATCAGTATTATAGAAATTTATTCATTGGTTTTGAAATTTATGTAATACCAAAATCTATAATTTATAATTTTTATAAATATAAAATAGTTTAATAATCAAGGGAAGAATCAATAGAGCATTTAGTTTTCATTAAAATGATAAAGTAAATATTTTATATAACAATGGTTTGAATTTATCAGTATTGGATGGATCTAAGTAATGGATGTGTATATTCAACTCATTTCCCCTGTATGATAATAAAATCTATTCATTAATAAAGATTTTTTTGTGGATAAAATTAGAGGATTAATTATATACACTTTATTTAAGATTTATTGGATGAAATAAAAAATTTTGGTAATAAATAAGGTTAAAAAATGTTTATCCGGGATTGTAAGATCCCAGACATATAATGAAGCATGTTCTTGGTTAAGTATCGGTTTGTATTCCTTTATACTGCTTAATGAAACTTTTACTAAGAGTATGAAGAGTCTTGGGGTGTCTCGAGGGTTAGAGGCATGAATATTAAGAATAGGAGGTCATACCCTTTAGGAAGCATGGTTGGTGCACGATTAGTACTAACCATGATCCAAAATCGTGTTCCCTAGAGAGGGGTGGTTAATGGTTGGTAAATCTATGCATGGTGTGGGACCAACCCATGTGGGCCTGGACAAAGCCATCCCACATGACAATTGCATGGTTTTTCAAACCCTGTGTGCTCTAAGGAAACCGTGCAACCTAGGCCCCTTTAAATAGAGGGTGACACGTGGTTTGGAAAACTTTGCAACCAAACCATTCACCTCTTTAAAAATGGAATAATATACCCTTTTTAATATCTCAAGCTTTATGAAACCTTACTTGAATTTCTCCCTCATTATTCCTATAGTAGCCTTGGTGATGAACCAGACCCTCCCAAACTTCTAAGAGATGAAAATCCCTTGATTCTAATCCATTTGGAGTTCCATTTTGTGTGGTTCAATGCTCTAGGTGATTCTAACACTCCTCTCCTTATATTTTCTTATTATGGTTTTGTGTAGTTGTTATTATCCTTATGAATCCCTAAATACCTCTTTTATAAAATATTTATAAGTTGGTTATTTTAAGGGTATTTGATTTTGAATCTAATGTCGAGGTTAACTAAGCATTCATCTTCTAACTTGAGGCAGGTGGTCTACAAGATATATCCCATATTCTTGAAGTTTATTATGTGTATGTGGTTTTGGTCTTGGTATCATTATTCTTTGTTCATCTTTCCCATGATAAGAAATGGTTAATTGAGTATCTAAATGATGTTTTAGTTCCCTTAAAATTCCTATGGGAACCATTAAGGATGATTAGACCGGGCCTATGGACACATGTGCGATTGGATACTCCCTTGAACATGAAATATTTGGATTCTAAATGATAAATTATAGGGTTTATTATATTAAACCAATAGATAATGTGATTAACCTTATAACTTAGAAATATGGGAGGCTTGGATTAATATGAATAGTTATGTAATTGATGATGGGTAAATGAATGGATATGATAATTTCTCAATGGGTTCTGGCCTCATGGTTCAATATATTCATAAGGGGAATAAATGGTTTTATGGTTTTGAATGGTAAGATGGGATTGTGTTAGGAATTGAAAACATGTTGATGGTAAAGAACCATTGGATTGTGAGTGTAAATGGTACACCCTTGTTTTTTCTGTAGTAAAATGGTTAATGATGATGATCCTATGTGATTTTTATATAAGGTAGTGGGATGTTAGACTAATACTCCACTCCTATGGGTGGGCATAATTAATGCTTGAGTTCCCCTATACATAGTAGTTATTCAATGAATGGAATGATTCTTATGAACCTAAGGGTGTGTATTTGGTGTTTTATATCATGGTTGGGATGGTTGGACATGGCGTTTGGAATCCTATCTAGATTTATGGACTAAGGCTCCATGTTTTTCAACCTATGACCCATTGACACGTGGGTCAGATGACCAGCATAGGCCAAAGTGGTTTAATGGAAATGGGTAATACATGGGGCAAGTAAAATTTTATAATTAAACTAATAAATTTTAAATGTCATAGCTTCATTTATTTTATTTTATTTTTTTGTTTTATTATTTTATATACTTATTCATACACTTTTTAGATTGAATGTTTTATAAAAATAATTAGTGGTGTTCTACTAACTTGTACTCATACTGTTCTCAGACCACCATTAGGTACCTGAGTAGTTTTTGTGATTTCAGATCAGAAGAATGGTAAAGGACCTATGTTTGAGAGTTTATTTGGGGAATAGGGAAGTGCATGGATTATGGGAACAAGCCTAATATTGTGACCTATTTTGTGGATTCATCATTATTTATTTGTTTTGGGTTCAATTTTTCACTTGGAACTGTGTGAAAAGGAATGAAATATTAACTTTTTATTGTGGGAATGTACACATTTTCTAGGAATTGTTTTTGAAAATGCATGATTATATATGTGTTGATACTTTTATTTATTATTTTATCTTCTATGGATTACTATGATAAATTGGGTATTGTATCTCCATGTGTTATCTCATACCCTATATTCTAGTCGATATCATTAGGAATATGGGGAGGAATGCCCAAGGTTATGTGACTAACCGGATCGGGGAACCGGTTTGTAGTTCCCAGGTCGATTCATTATGAAGTTTTATCAAAGTGGTTCTTTTATATTACTTAGTTTTATTTGGGGAACGTATAAAGGATACTATGATGTTTATATCCTTCGAAATGAGTCATTCATGGGAGTATCTAAACCATGTATGGTGGAAAATCAAGTACCTAGGGTGGGATTGATATCCTTGACGTTTTCCATAACAGTTGGATGTTATTTAACTTTGAGTGGTACACTTTTAGTGTGATGTTATTAATTTTTGATATTTCATATATGAACTAGAATGGTATGAGTTCATATATTCATACATAATTCTAATCACTTAGGGATTCATGTGACATGCATCATTCTAGTCAAACATGGGGAAAATGGGTTGTGGTTAGATATGGAATTTCAAAAATGCATCTTGATTCTATCATAATTTTTAAGAAAATGTGCCTAATAAAAATTTATAATTGTGAAAGGAATAGAAATATGGTTTTGGGGTGGTTAAAATTTCCTCTAATGTAAATTTAGAATTTGGGATTTGGTTACCCCTTGTCTAAATGTCCAAGGTTAGGCGTAGTTGGGAATTGTTTTATGTTAGTGGTTATGCATGTTGTGATAGTGTATGTAGAGTTCTTTGTTTATGTATAGTAGTGAGCCCTCTATTTTTTAAACAGTGAAAACCTTATCTTATGTGTTTTAAGACATGTGTTTGGAATTTTATAGATATGAATCCATGACAACATATACAAGTGGGCTGACAAGAGGGTATTGCCGAAAATTCTCCCCCAATAGTGGAGTAGAAAACCCCATTGGTTCCGGGTAACAGAGGGGGGATTATTTTTTGTGAGAAACTTTCCCATTTTATAGATTTTATGGAGTAAGGCCTAGGGTGGGCTACATCGATCATGATTGGTTTGAAAAGGGAGTTTCAGTTGTATTGTCCTCCGATGCTTAATGGAGAGGGTGGACCCAAGGTAGCAGAGTTCTGGATTGAGTCCATCCAAATGATTCTAGATCACTTAGAGACCAATAATAAAAGGAGAGTTAAGCTAGTTACTTATATGTTATGGGAACCAAAAAAAATCAGTGGGATATATGGGCTTAAAATGAGCAGACATAGGGAATGGAATGGAACGATTTCCATGTGAAATTTCTAGAGCACTTTTACTCTGAGGCCTTGAGGTAGAGGAAGGTTTAAGAGTTTATGTGTTGGAATCATGGGGTATGGTGGTGATGGATTATGTTGGCCTCTTCAAAAATCTACAATGTTTTTCTCTAATGTTAGTAGGAAATGAGGCGATTATGGCCAGACACTTTCAGGACGAGTTAGACATGAGGTCAAATCCTAGGCGAATATCATCTACTACAAGAGGTTTGTTGAGTTGGTGGATCAGACACTCATTTTTGAGGGGAAATTTAGTGAATATCCATGTGGAGAACAAGACATTGAATTTTTGTGATCTTTTTGTACATATTCTAATAGTAGCAAGCATCATTGTAAGTGTTTCTACTAGAGTAATGGTAGGAAGAGTAGTCAGGGATGGGGAACCTTCTCCCAAGGTAGTAGCTCAGTCATCTGTTATCAGTGTGGAAGGTCATGCCACATGTGATGATAGTTTCCATGACCACCAAGGGAATTTCAATCATGCATCAAGATGGGTAATATGCATAGGTTTTATAGGAACCCATAGTAGATAGGTAGTGTTGGTGGATCTAGCCCAGTATAGAGAACTAATAGGGGATCATCAACTATATATTAGTTAGGAATTTGGAGTTCCACATATCCTATTAGTTGTAGTGGGGGAATGATTTTTTAGGACAAGAGAATCATTTTCAACAGGTTAGTGCAACACTAGTAACTTATACTATAGAACAAGTCATAGGGGTATGTATGCTTCATGTAATTTAGCATGCTCTTGGAAGTGGTGAGGGTGGGTCATCAACTGTTCAAGGTACTATTATTGTTGTTTTCATGATTTATAGTGCTTTAATTGATACAGGGGCCTCCAATTCTTTTATATCTACTCATTTTTTAAATTATTTGGGTCTAGTGGTGGAAAATTTTTGTGGGGTTTTGTCGATTAACACACTATTGTGGGTATGAAAAGTGAATATCTATAAATTTAAGGAATGTGCTCTAAAGGTTGGTGCTTATTTCTTCCTTTGGAATTTGTTTGTGCTCAACATGTTAGGGTTTGACCTACTTTTGGGGATGGATTGGTTTGTGTGGTATTGATCCAATATTGATTGTTACCACTGGAGGGTAACATTCACACCCCTTAAAGGTGACACTTATGTTCAACATGGGGAATGGGATATCCAGGAGGGTCATGTAGGTCCAGTTCATCATTTTTTGGGTGAGATCACAACCCAAGTAGCATGTATTGTGAATGAAAATGGGGGAGTATAGTGATATTTTATTCCTCCCATAGTGGATCAGTTCCAGGATGTCTTTCCATAAGACTTCTCTAGACTGCCTCTTGAGAGATAGATTGAGTTCGTGATAGAGTTGATGCCTATAACTAAGATAGTTTCCCTTATTCCATATAGAATGGCACCAAAATAGCTTCAAGATCTTAAAACATAGTTAGATGAACTAAAAAATAAAGGTTTTACCCAGCCAAGTATACCACCTTGGGGATCACTAGAATTTTTTTTCCAAGAAATTCGATGGGTCATTGTGCTTGTGTGTCGATTACAGAAAGTTAAATCAGGTGATAGTTTAGAACTGATATCCTCTTCCATGCATCAATGATATTTTGGACCAGTTTAGGGGTTCTTATGTGTTCTCTATGATGTATTTGATGTCAAGTTTTCATCATATGAGGGTGAGAATTTTTTACATACTTTGTATTGACTTTAGGAGTTGGTATATTTTGTATGAGTTTTTTTGTAATTCCATTTAGGTTAACCAGTGCACCAAAAAAAATTATGGCCTTGATAAATTGAATCCTCCACCTACACTTGGACTCGTTTGTAGGTTTTTTGATGGATGAAATATTTTTGTACTCCCAAAATCATGACAATAAAGACAACCATATTTAAATCATCTTTATTACACTAAGAGACCATCAGTTAAATTCCATTATTTCCAATTGTAGCTTTTGGATTTACAAGTTATATTTCTTGGTTCATGTCATCTCTAAGTAATTTGTGTTAGTGGACCCAGAAAAAGTTCAATAAATTATTTCTTGGGATTATCCCAATATTGTTTTTGAAATCATATTTTTTTATGGTCTGTAAGGCTACTACAAAATGTTCAGTAGTTACTTATATCACTCAAAAGTTTCTCTTAAAGACTTGAACAAGAAGGGTGTCAATTTTGAATGATCAAGATCTCATGAGAATTCCTTCTAGGATCTAAATTTTCATTTTACTTCCATGCAGATTTTGATCCTACCCTTGTTGGGTAAGGATTATAACTTGTTTTGTGATGCATATGAGGTAGGACTTGGGGTAGTACTAATGTAGGTATATTTTTTCTTGGTGTATGGGTCATGAAAGTTGAGTCCACATGAGATAAATTTCCCTACGCACAACCTCTAGTTTTCCATGGTGGTTTATGCCTTGAATTGTTAGTGACACTACCTATTATGTGAAAGGTTTATTTTGTATATCAACCATAAAATCTAGAAGTACATATTTTATCAATATTATTTTAACCTCGACTAGTGAAGACGGGCTGAGTATACGAAATATTTCAATTTGGAGTTATCCTATATACCAAAAAATGGAAACCGTGTTATATATTATTTAAGAAAAAAGACACTGAATCAGGTAGTTTAGTAGTCTAGTTCTGAGAAGAAAATGATCGACTTGTTCACTAAGATGAATATGGAGGTTCAAGAGGACTATGGGAATATGAACCTCAAATCTATGGCAGTTGAGTACACACATTTGAGGAAAATCAAGGAGAGATAGTATGAGGCCCCTTGGGGGGAAATACTTGAAGGTATGGAGACACCTTTTGACTGAACTGTCGGTGGTGGTGAGTTCGTTTATATTCGAGGCCATGTTGTGGTGCCCACATGTATGTGGGAGGAACTAATGAATTAGTTCCATGACCCAAAATGGGAGTTTTATTCTGGTCTAACAAAAATGTATCATGATCTTCATAGATAGTATTGGTGGACAAGGATGAAGAAAGAGGTTGTAGGTTTCATGTTGTGGTGCTCCACTTGTCAGTAGGTAAAGGATAAGAATCAATAGTTGGGTGGTTCACTATAGTTGTTTCCCATTTCGGAATGGAAGAGGGATGATGTCACTATGGATTTCATGGTGGTTCTCATAAGGAAGCCACTGAAGAGTGACACTATATGGGTAATTTTCAATCAGTTAACAAAGGTGGTTCACTTCTTACAGATTTGAGAGATGTTTACCATGGATTTGTTAGGTGACTAATATTTCCCTGAGATACTATGTTTTTATGAGGTTACACAAAATATAGTTTTAGATCATGATCTTATTTTCACATCGTGCTTTTGGAAAGGTTTGTAGAGGGTTCTTGGTAAACATGTGCTTCTAAGTATGTCTTTCCACTTGTGGAGAGATGGGAAATCAGTGTGTACTATTCAGGTGATAGAGGATATATTGAGGAATGTGTCTTAGACTTTGGTTGATTTTGTGAAATCACTTAGCTCTCTTTGAGTTCACCTATAACAAAAATTGCCAAGAAAAAAATTCAGATGAAACCATATGAGGATCACTATGGTAGGTCGTGTTGATCCCTGTTATGCTGGATGGAGGCTGGGGAATCAAAGTTGTTAGGGTTGAGTATTGTATAGGATACATCATAGCAGTTTCAATTTATTCATAATAATATGGTTATATCTTGGAGTAGTCATAATTTTTATATTACTCGATGAAATTGACCTCTTGAATTTGCAGTGGGTGATCGTTTATTCCTTCAGGTGTCACCAAGGTTGGGTCACCATCAAATTTGGATACAAGGGAAGTTGGTACCCAAGTATGTGGGGTCATTTGATATTGTGGAGAGGATCAGACTGATGGCTTACCGATTGGCTCTTCCACAGTGGTATAGTGGTATGAATGTTATTTTTCATGTGTCATAGCTTCAATAGTACCAACTTGACCCTTCTCATGTGATCTACATTGATGATGTTGAGATTGAGGATGATGCGTTATTTGAGGACCATCTATTTCATGTTATAGATCATAGTGAGAAATTTTTACGAGGTAAGGTTGTGTCGTTGGTCTGAGTGTTATGGAAGAATGGTAACATTTAGGAAGAAACTTGGTAGAAGGAGTTAGATATTCAGGGCAAGTGTCTTGATCTTTTTACCTCAGAGAATCAATGGTGATTGGAATTGTATATCTAGGATAAGACATTATAAGGTGGGGAGGTTGTAATATCCCAAAATCATAATGTGGTATTTTCTTGTTTATGTTTTAGTTTAACTTCCTTTATAATGGTTAATGAAATTTTTCTCAGTAGTATGAGGAATCTTAGAGGTGTCCTAGGGGTTTGAGTCATGAAAAGAGGGAAGAAGAGTCTATCCAATGTTAGATGCATGGTCGACACATGATTAGTAAGAACTATGCACCAGAATCGTGTGCCTAAGAGAAAGGTGATGCATGGTTGGTAAAACCATGCAGGGTGGGGGGAAACCATTTGGGCTTGGATAGAGCCATAACGCATGACCACCACATGGTTTGAAAAACTATGTGGGCTCCTAGGAGACCATGTTACCCAATCCCCCTTTGTATAGAAGGTAGAGCACAGTTGGCATATGGTTTGGCCAACTGTGTAGCCAAACTGTGAGACTCATTAAACATAGGGTCATTTCCCACCCCCCCCCAGGAATTATGAAACCTCACATGAATTTCTCTCCCCTTATTTCTATAAAATCCTTAGTGATGAAACAAACCCTTCTAAACTTATAAGATATGTTTGTACCTTGATTCTATGTTTTTTGGAGTGATTTTGGGTGTGGATCGAAGCTCTTGATGAGTTTAACAATCCCCTTCTTTCTATTTTATAGTTAGGGGATTGTGTATTTATTATTATCCTTCTAAATCCCTTAATCAATCTTTTACAGAATATTTCTATGTTTGGGATTTGAATTTTTTTTAGTTTTAATCAATGGTTGAGGTTAAGTGAGTGTTCATCATCTAACTTGAGGTAGGTGTTCTAAAAGTTATATCTCATAGTCTTGAGGTTGATTGTGTGAATGTGGTTGTGTTCATGGGGTTGTTATACTGCATTTAGTTTTCCCATGATAATAAATTCTTAATTGAGTTTTTAAATGATGTGTTGGTTCCCTAAAGATTCACATGGGATCCATTAAGAATGATTAGAAATTCCCTATGGAAACCTATGGGGTGGGACTCTACCTTGAACATGAAATATTTTGATGTTAACTTATAAATTGTGGTGTTTATGGTATTAAACCAATAGTTAATATGATTAACCTAGTAACGTAGAATGATAGGAGTGTTTGATTAACATGAAGAGTTAAGTAATTGATGATTGGTAAATGAATTGATATAATAATTAATTAATGGGGTTTGGACCCATGGTTCAATAACATGGTAAGGGTAATAAATGATAGTAATGTGTTGAATCTTAAGATGGTCTTGTGTTGGGAATTGAAAACAAGTTGATGGTAAAGAACCATGGAAATGTGAGTAAGTGGAAATGGTACAACACTATTTTTTTTATATAATAAAATGGATAATGATTTTGAGCCTATGTGATTATGAGATATGGGAGTGTGATGTTGGAATCATGTTCCACTCCCATGGGTAGACCTGATTGACACTTGGGATCCCTGTGTATAGTAATTATTTGGGGAATGGACGATGCTCCTAAACCCAAGGGTATGGACATGGAATTTGATATCATGGTTGGGATAGTTGTACATGGAATTATGAATCCTGATTAGATTCATGGACTGAGTCCCTATGTTTTTCAACCTAGTGCCCTTTGACACATAGATTAGGTAGCTGTAATGGGCTGAAGTAGGTTTGATGGAAATGGGTAAAATATGGGACAAGGAAAAGAAAATAATTGAACTAATAAATATTAAATGTTTTAACCTATTTTATTTTGTTGTTTTATTATTTCATGTATTTCTACATACGCTATTTTAGACTTGATATTTTGTAGACACTATTTGTGGTTTCTTATTGATTTGTACACACACCATGCTTGGGCCTCCATTTTGTACCTGAGCCAACTTTATGATTATAGTTCAGGAGAATGGAAATAACCTATGTTTGATGTTTGATTTGGGGAAAAAATTGCATGTATGATGGTAACAGAATGGTTCTTAGGACTCGTTTTGGAGATTCATCAGCTTATCTTTATATTTTGTGTACTTTTGTAATTTGAAATGTATGAAATGTCATAACCAAATTAGTATTGGTTGTGGGTATGTAACCAATCATGTGGAATTGTTTTGGGAATTCATGATTATCTATGTTTTTATTATTTTGTTTCTTATTTTATCTATTGTGGCTTAATCTGATAATGTGGGTATAGTATCCCCATTTTTTATCTCATACCCTCACTGCTAGTCAGCATCCTCTAGCATACAGAGAGGTGAAGGACCCTGAAACACCCTGAGAGGGGAGGGGTGAACCAGGGTGTCATATATTTATTCTAAAGTGATGGATCTTTTTATTATGTTGTTAGTAACATGTTAAACCTGTCTGAAGGGAAGGTGAATTAAAAATAATAATAAAATGCAAAGATACAACACAATAATTTTATTTGGTTCACCAGTAAGGTATAGTCCAAGGAGCATATGCTGACAGTGTTTCAATTGTACCTAAATCCACTAATCTTCACTAGTTTTTTAATACATTTTTTCAAGAAAGTCACTCTATTCCAGGAACAATACCTATACAAGATTTTATGGATCACACACTACACCCCTTGGAACACTTCTGTCGACTCACCCTTGCTCACTGCCTGGGGTAAAGTCTTACTTAGTTTATTGACTTGAATATCTCTTCATTATATTGGAATTAAAGTCTTTCTCCCTGACTGGCATGAGACTCTGATTTTACCATAGACCTGATTCGATGCACTTTGAAATAACTCTTCATGAAAAAATTGATGTTCAAAAATACCTTTTATGAAGCTCACTTCTTCATAAAGCACCATGACTTCATGGCACAAACTGCCTTCACGAATCTCACTGAGCCATTATGGAATACCTTAACATCATGAAGCACTCAATACTGAGATTCATTGGCATCGGTTAATATTGAGATAGTATTTTTTCAATGATAAATCTTACATAGAAACCCAAATTTTTGAAGCTCACATCCTTCCCTAAATCATAGTGATTCCATATTTTCTCTTAAACATTTCATATCAAATGAAGTAAGGTTAGCATTATATTTATACGATAGACTATTAACGATGATCCACTATCTACAATTCATTTTTCAGATATTTCAAATACATATTCATGATACTCCTCCATTCACAAAACTCCCTTGAGATTTGTCATTATTGTGAAGTTATCCGTTAAACCATCGGGCACTCACGATGTTCCAATTATTGTAATCATGTAGAACACTTTCTCCATTCATGATGCTCTACATCTTCAAGAACCACAACTCATTATTCATGAAACCCATTCCTTTACCATTTTAATGAAGTTAAAATTTCAGAAAACAACCTTTCGGGATTCTAATATCTTCCTTTGGATTTTGAGCCCAAAAAATTGGAAAACACTGGGAAACGATGCCACCTTCAAAATTGTAGTCATCTTGAACTAGAATATCACTTTACTTAAAAAACTCCGGATCATCCAAGTTTTAATTGACAAAAAACAAAAACCTAAATCCATATTTAGAAAGAACATATTTTATTTCAACAATATTCTACTTTGGGTTTGCTGGCAATCTCAAGATAAATTCAATAAACCACTAGCCACTATCAAAACCTGATACGTGAGAAACAAATCATCCAAAAATCTATATCTACATGATAAAATATCATTGTAGAAAACAAAATGGGAAGCATGAATTGGGTTATTGTGTTTAATAATACATAACAACGTTCAAGATAAGCTCTAATTGTCTCACAAAAGCATTGCATGCCTTGATGTGTTTCCTCATAACACCTAACTCTCATCGGGTTATAGAATCATTGCATGGTTAGAAAAAACATGCAACCACACACTTTTAAAACATTGAATTTCTCCAAAATTTCTCATTCTCATCCTTTGTAATGATTAATTTCACCATTCTCCCCCTTTGGAAATAAACCCAAAGAACCTATATTTTTACTTGTAGAGCTCAAAAACACACTCCCCTAGGATAGTATCTCCCCCAAAAACTTGCATCATATCCACAAACAGATTAAAATATTTCACACAACTAGAGAGAGGGGATCATTTGTAACCTCCTCATACACTAGTAGGTGGTTGAACATTTAGGTTTAACTGATGTATCTCAAACACATGTACTACCAATTTCTTAGTCAAAATGTCATCCACAAGGTCATCAGTTCTAACATGATCCATTTTAATAATGTCTTGTTCAAATTTTTCTTTGATGAAGTGATATTTTATTTCAATATGTTTTGTACAAGAATTATGAATAAGATTATTCATAATATCTATCACACTATTTTTATCACAGTTAATCACCATTGTCTATTTCACCTCATCACTAATATCAGTCAGTTGTTGCTTCATCCACTATAGTTAAGTGCAAGACTTTTTAGTAGAGATGTACTCTACTTCAGCAGTATTAAGATAGGTTCTTTCCTATTTCTTACTCAACCATTCCACACATTTCCTTCTAATAAAGAATTATACACATATTTAAGACTTCATATCTACCATATCTCCATCCCAATCAGCATCATAAAATTCCAATAGTTCATTATATCATCGTGCATTAATGTATAAGCCATAATTATGAGTACCTTGAATGTATCTCATGATTATTTTAGTTATCACCATATGTTATTCCCTAGGATTACTTAGAAAGAAGGTTGCTAAGAATTTTGCAAAGATGATATCTAACCATGTTTCAGTCAAGTAAAATATGATTCTAGTGATTCTCTTGTACAAGGTCAGATCCACAGAAGTCCTATCCTCATGCTTTTCAAGTTTTGTTCCAATTGAAATCAGAGTTGAAATTCGTTTAGAGTCATGCATATTGAATTTATTAAGCAACTCTCTTACAAATTTTTCCTAGAAAATTAAAGTGTAATCTCTATTCTAAATTTCTTGCATCCTCAAGAAGTATATGATTTCACCAATCGTAAACATTTCAAATTTTGACTTCATATAATTGGAAAATTCTTCCACTGATCTCTACCTACTTCTACCAAATATAATATCATCCACGTACACCATCACCATAAATTGATCTTCCTGGGAATTATTCACATAGAGATTTTTATTGAAAACTCCTCTTTTAAATATGAGCTTCTTTAGATAAGAATCTAGAAGATAATACCATGCTATTGGTACCTACTTCAGACCATAGAGTGACTTTTTCAATCTATAAACCTTCATTTCATCATTACCAATTAGAAAACACATTGGTTGCTCAATTTAGACTTCTTCATCAAGATCACCTTTTAGTAACATTGTTTTGACATCCATCTTATAAACATTTTATACTATTTGAATTTCCATATCAAGAAAAATATTGATCAACTCTAGTCTCTCCACTAGAGAAAATGTTTCTTTGATATCAATTCCTCCAATATTCACATAGCCTTTAAACACTAGGTATGCCTTTCTTTTGATCACATTTATATGATCATAAAATTTATTTTTGAAGATCCATTTGGTTCTAATAACATTATGATTTTCATTTATTTTAAAAAGATCTCATTTCTGGTTCTTGTCAATCTAATTGAGTTCTTCATTCATGGACTTCACCCATGATTCATCTTTCACAACTTCTTCAAATGAGGTTTGTTCCACAATTGATATAAAGGCATATTGTGAATCATTCCTCATTCTCTTTTTTTATGTGGGATTTTTTCAATCCCCAATGATGTTAGACTGGTCCATTTCTTCTCTTCTATTTCTTCTATGAGGTTCATATAAAGTTTTTTCATCCATGGTTTCCTCTTATTATTCTTATTCTAAGTCTTCGTCATTTTGTGACCCTTGAATGTTTTTCATTCCTTCCTATATTTCTTTATTTTCATCTATTCTTTGTCTACTTTCTTCATTATCTTCTATCATATTAGTTTACTAATTTCTCATAGAATTTTTTGTTTTATCTTCAATGATCTTTACGTATATTCTTTCCAAAATTATTTCAAGATGATTATTGAAACATTTGTAATATTATTTATTCATTGAATATCCAAGGAATATTCTATCATCAGCATCATCACCATACTTTCCTTGACTACCTTCTTTGTTTCAGATGAAACATTTACTTCTAAAAACATAAAAAAATTTCAAATAGGGGTTACCTCTATACCAAAACTCATATGGTGTCTTGGTTTCTCTCATATAAATCCCTATATAATTTTAAGTATATATTGCTTCTTGGAAAACCTATTTCCAATAATGATGATGGATATAACTCTCAATTAGCATAATTCTAGACATATTGTTCACATGTAAATTTCTATCCTCAATAACTCCATTTTGTTGTGGGGTTCTCATAGTATCCACCTCATGATTTGTTCTATGTTTCTCTATGTAATTTTTAAACTCAATGGATGTGTATTCCCCTCCATTGTTATACCATATAACTATGATTGTATGACATGTATCATTCTCAACTATTCGACGATAATTTTTCATGAAATTGTGAATTTCTTATGTATAATGATTAAACAAGCCATTATACTATAATCATCAATAAAAATAATGAAGTACCTCTCTCCATATTTTCCAGAAACGTTTATCGAACCATATACATTTGTGTATATGAGATCAAGAATATTTTATGCCCTTTTCTTCTTTGGATGATATAAACTACAGACCAACTTTCCTCATATATAAGCATCACAAGTATTCTCTCATTCACATTTCAGATTGGGGATGTGCATGAATATCTTCATCTTTGATATATTTTCCATGTCTTGTTGATTAATGTTACCCAACCTATAATGTCATAAGTCTTTTTCTTCTTTAAATCTCAGAAAGAAAATGTTCTCTTTACTGTAAACCTGGTATAAGTTGTCATTTTTTCTGTATCCTTTCATGATATAATTCTTTGTATTTCCATTTATAATGAATCACTTTTGATTAAATGTCACTATAAATATTGAGTCACGTAGTTGACTCACACTCAGGATATTTTGATGAAAACAATCCACATAAAGAACTTCAGTTTTCTTAAACTCACCATTTTCCAATTCTGTACTTCCAATGACTCTGATCTTTAAAGCACCATCATTGTTGAACCTTACTGTTTCTTAAAACCTTTTCTTAACATTATTTAATAATTTTTCCTTTCCTATCATATAGGATGATCACACACTATCAATAATCCAGGTGATACTATTTTTTTATTTGAGAGATACCTCTACAATGTTGGATTTCTCAATTTTCTTCTTTTCCCTCCAAGAAATATTTGATTGAGTGATAGAAAATGATGGTATTTCCAATATCTCTTCCATATTCAAAGTTTCATCATTCTCATATTCTTATTCTAATAGAATATATCTATTTTCTAGAAAAAATCCTCTTGGTTGGTGGGTATTTACTTGTATCTGAGTCTTTTAAGTATTATTCTCTCCTTTTATCAACCTACAATGAATAGAGTTATGGATATAGTTATAGAAATGAAAACAAAATCCATAAAAGTTATTTATTATATAAGATGTAGGATATAAATTTGTTCTCATTTTTTAACTTCCTAGCTCTTACTCGTTAAAATAGCTCTTTTCCTCTTCTTAGTATGACATGGTATGGCCCAGATAGCCACATAATTGAAATTTCATAAGATAAAATGTCTTATCACTTCTATTCCTCCTCATGTATCCTTCCTTGGGAAGAGTGATTGACTATAAATCATTTATAAAAACTTGTGGATGGTTTTCAATTCCCCTTTCAGTTTGATTTAAGGCCTTATTTGTTAGGAATTTAAGTATCTTTGTGATGTTTACAACTTTTACCTTCCCTTAATTATGGATCATCTTGTTTACATCCTTTTATGTTTCATCATCACAACCAATTTTACTTATTCCCATTCATGTGGATCTCTGATGATTCAAATCCATTTCTAATACTTTAGAACCACTCTTAGATCTCTCAAATAACTCAACATCTAAGAATCTTCCGAACTGTATTTTCTTATTTGTTTCCTTTGAATTTAAGTCACTTTCAAGTATACTCCTTAGAGTAACAACTTATTCATCAAGACCCTAAACTATCTTAGACTTATCTTATAGTTTTGATGTAAGGTCATTGATGACCTTTTCCTATTCTTAACTCATGAGCTTAAATTAAAATACATATTCTGAGTTTTTGATAGTTTTTTATTATTATTTTACCACTTATTCCAGTCAGTCGATTTTAGTTTTAATCCAATCAACATATTCTAACGAATCTTCCAGAACATCTCTCTAGGTTTTTTTTGTTTCCTTGATTTTTAAGCTTAGTAAGAGCATCCTTAAGTTAAAACCTAAGATCAGCATCAGAAATCAGATGATTATCTTGAGATTTATCTTTTAATGGTTAAGACTTTTCAATTGTATCCTTCATGGATGCTTTAGTTCCTAATTTAAAATCTTGTTCTTCATCCTTGAAAAATTCATTATCATCATCTTCTTTATAGATGAAACTTTTCCTCTATAATTTCTTTCTTGATATATAGTCTCCCTTTTGGGGAAACCTTTTTTGAGGCTTCTGTATGTTTTCAACTTCAATTTATTTATTATAAAATTTCTTTGAACACCGAGAGGTAATGTGTCCAACTCTACCACAACAAAATAAGGCTAGATTTAGATTTACTTCAAATATACCCTTTCCTCTCTTCAATTTATTATCAAAAAGAAATATAATTTCAACTTTCTCATAATATTTACCAAAACTATCTCCATAAAAATCATGTTTTTATATGGCTTTGAAATCCATCTCCTTTTCTACTTGACTTGTTGCATCCTCTGGTTTGACACTCATTTTATATACCACTAGACTACTCGGCAGATCATCAAAATAAATATTATAATGATCCTTTTCCTCAAGGTCTGACATTTTTGGATTGTATATAGGTGGAATAATTATCAATATTTTCTTCACAATGTCAATGTATTTGATTTCTTCAATAAGTCCTCGAATTACCCTAGAAACTTCTGTAATTTGATTAAAAAATGTATCTTCATTTTCATCAGGATACATATTTATATCATCAAACCTTTTTTGTGGAACTTGGAGTTTCACATCCTTCACTTTGTTGTCACCGTCATATATATTTCCTAGTTTTTTCCAAATAGAATTATCTTAAGTGAAAATCATCACCTTTAGATATATTTGATCAGATAGAGCTCTAGTAAGGGAATTTTCTACTTTAGCATCTTCATCAAGCATTTTCCTGTCTATTTCAGTCACAGATAGTCTTGTTGCATCAGTGACCTGAATCCCTTGTGCAGTGGAAAAGAGTATTCCATTCCAAGTGATATTAGATGAGATCTCATCCTATTCATCCAAATATATAAGTTACTTCAATAAAACAGGGGACTCCCCTAACATGTACCAAATTCTCTATGATAACAAAGAACGAAAATTTTAACACCAGTAGCTTGAACCTCCCTCTGATACCACTTGAACAACCCCGGAACACCCTAAGGGGAGGGGTGAATCAGAGTGTCAACTGTTTCTTCTAAAGTGGTAGATCTTGTTCCCAAATTAGTAGGATCCTAATAATACTATCTGAAGGGAAATTGTAGTAAAAAAAATAATCAAATGTAAAGAAGCAACATAACAATTTTACTTGATTCACCACTAAGGGCTAGTCTAATGAGAATATACCAACAGTGTGTCGGTCGTACATAAACCCACTAATATTCACTATTTATGGAATATAGATATTAATACATAGTAACTCTATGCTAGGTGCACTATCTATATAATATTTTAGGGATAGGACACTACTCCCCTCGGAACACTTCTGTCGACTCCCCCTTGCTCACTGCCTTGGGTGAAGACTTACTCAATTTATCAACATGAATGTATCTTCAGTAGATTAGCATTAAAGTATTTTTCCCTAACTAGAACGATACTCTTCTTGCACCATATACCTGATTTTAGGCACATTGAAATCACTTCTCATGAAAAAATTTATGTTCAAAACTACCTTTCGTGAAACTCCTTCATGAAGCTCACTCATTCATGAAGCACCTTGCATTTGTGGAACAAACTACCTTCACGAAGCTCACTGATCCATCATAGAATACCTAATAATCATAAATAATTCAATACATAGAATCATTGGCATTATTCAAGACCAATATAGTCTTTTTTTTAATGCTTAATCTCATATATAAATCCAGATTTGCGAAGCTCCCAATCTTTGTGAAATCAGAGAGATTCCAGGTTTTCTATGAAAAAATTCATATTAAATGAAGTGGGGGTAGACTTATATTTATAGGATCAAATTTTTGTGATGCTATCCTACCTCTAATTCATTTTTTGGATCATTCAAAAACAACTTCACAGTGTTCCTCCATTCATGAAGCTCCCTTTAGATTTTTCATTCCGGTGAAGGTCTCCATCAAACCATCGTGCACTCACAATGCTTCAATTATCATAATTGAAGAGAACATTGTCTCCATTCATGATGCTCTAAATATTCATGAACCTCAACCAAATATTTTGAAAACCCATTCCTTTACCATTTTAATTAAGTTAATATTCCAAAAAAACAACCTTTTGCGATGCTAGCCTCTTCTTATGAATTTTGAGCCCAAAAAATTGGCAAAAACTGAGAAAAGACACCACCGTCAAAACTATAGTCAGCTTTAACTATAAGATCACCTTCTTTAAAAACTTCCTGATCATCCAAATGTGGATTAACAACAAACCCAAACCTAACCTTGTATCTATAAAATAATATCCTTGGTTTTGAATAGAGGCATGCCTGAGGTCATGTGACCAACTGGATTGGGGAACCGTTTTGTGGCTCTCGTGTTTGAACATTACAAGGATAAAGAGTTTACCCAATTTATTTAAATATGAGTGAAGATGTTCCCACTACCCATCAATGGAATATTTTAAATAATGAAGTCCTATTTTTAGAGTAAAATTTTCCAAACACATAAAATACCATATGTGATATAAAAAATAAGAGTTATTTATTAAAAGACAATATTTATATTAGAAGAGGATATAGTGTCTAATTGGCTAGTATGAGTATATATGAGCTTATAGAAATCTAAATTTAACAAATAAAATATTAAACCAGTCAAAAATTAAAGTGATTTTCACTTAATATCCTAAATAGTTTATGATAATTGATAGTAAAGATAAATATAAAGATATTCATTTTGTTAGCATGAGAAAGTGAATATCACTATTTCCTAAAGGATTATTCTAGTCTAAATACAATGTGAATTTCACTTAATATCCTAAAATAGATTTAGGGTATGATGGTAAAGATGAATTTTAAGAGTTACATTTGGTTACCATAAAAAAGTGAATTTCACTTTATATTAAAGGAGTTTAGGATGTGATGATAAGTAATAATGTAAATAGTTACATTAATTACCATAAGATCTCAAGAGAAAAAATTAATTAAAAGGGTTCTAAGGATGATTACATTAAACATAGAAAGAGTTTTAAGTATGCAATAAAAGTTATTAAAATCATAACATTTGAAGTTATGGAGTTAAGAAGTTTAAAAATCTATATGGAGTTTTGCATGATGAATAATATTTTTAAAATATCACTATTACTCAAATTGTATTCATAAATTTTAATCAATAAAGAGTTTAGTGGGAGAGTTTTATCAAGTTTTACTATTGAGATATGACATGAATTATATATAGATTTAATGAGTCAAAAAACCTTATAAATTACAAAAAACACAATTTTGATATAGAAACCTATAATTTACGATATTTTAGAGAGATTCTTATACAGGATTTTGTTAAGTATTCTTAAAAGAGATAAATAATATAAAATTAATCTTATAAAAGAAAATATATATTTTATAATTCTTTCATGTTGGACACATATATGTATATATTGATTTATATTTCATGAATTATAAATTTAATTGAAATATCAAAGTTTGTATTTGAGTTATCCCTAACCAACATTTTTTATAGATTATTATAGGTTGTGGTTAAATATTTGGGTTAGCATGAGTAGGATTATTATATAGAGATATTATATATGCTCAGGAGGAACAAAAAGTGATTTTTTTAAACTTAATAACCCACTAAGTATATCACATGGAGTTCTATACAATATTTCTTTGATATACTAATGGGGCGTGGATCCTATTTAGAGTCCCCACTTCCTGAGGATGGTGATATACCTAGCATAATAACCTTTACACTCAGATACCGTTCACACATATTCCTTGAGACTTAGATAATCCTAGGTTGGTTAGGTATGTTACTGATCATTTCATCAATTAGGGCTCAACCAAGATGATATTTTCCTCTCATATAATGGGTATGACATTTGGGACTTCAATTAAGATAGAATGAGGAATGTGATACCACACCTAGATAGTATATATGATATGGTTATTTATTCTATTGAGGGACATGTGATGTGATTATAAATAAAGGTGAATGAAATGTGATGCATTCAATAACAAGTATATTTTATACATGGAGAGTCAAGAACGTATGAGTTGGAAATATAGGATTTTCATACTCTATTTTCCTTAGTCGTTAAATTTCTTGTATAGGGTACATGTGATAATACATGCTAGCCTGTGATGAAACTGGTGGACACAAGTATAGAGATACATGTGTTTGATGGAGATCATGCTAGATAACTTTATAGATTGAGTGGTATTGATGTTTTTTTAGAGGATTCTCTTTGATTAAATATATAGATCTAAAGAATCATATTTGTTTTCAATGTTATAATGTCCCATGGGGGTCACAATTTCTTTTTTACTTAATATAGATTGAGTTTGACTTAGAGAGATTCTATTTAAGTATTTTAGAGTTAATCCAAGAGATTTTTGGATGGGTATTCATAAGGTTTTACATATGATATAATACATGATGAAGTTAATGATATATTTCCAAAAAAATGAAGGTATTTGAAAGAGTTTTTAATATGGTTTCACAAGCTATTTTATATGATACAATATAAAGTGAAATGACATATAAATCTATTAGGATTTAGTGAAAGTGGGAGATTGATATAGATATTCCCTAAATCATTTACACATGATATGTGTTTTAGACCATATCATATATTATGATATAAAAAATTCATATGGTAAGACATGAAGAAATTGGGGGTATGTGATATATCATTTTTAATCATATCATTTTTTATGATATAACCATATCATATAGCCCTGCCTATGAAACCACAATATAATATTGAGGGTAATCATAAAATAATAAAAATATGATTTCATGAATCTACTCACATAAATTTTAGGGTATGATTAAATGATATAAAAATCCGTTTCCTATGCATATCCTAGGGTTTTACAAGACATATTTCATGGAATATTCATGCCATTGTCTTTGATATTTTACGTGGAAGTCACTATCTTGATAGATTTCATTTAAGAAGTTTCTTTATTATATAAAAAAACATAAGTTATAATCATTCATGTAGGAGATTCATTAAGTGGATAATGAATTTAATCATGTTTTATAACACATGAGTAAATTTATGATCTTTCAAGGATTGTCCTTAGGGATTTTCCTTAGGGTTATCAATCCCCAGGAGAGTCCGATGTAGTTCTTGGGAGCTGCGGCCTAGGGTTTCCGCCCCCGCCCCAGCACCGCCTTCCGCCCCAGTGCCGCCTCCAATCCCTAATCTTCTCCGTCCCTGTGACTCAAGTCTGTTGATCTGCCGTTGAGCTTCTGGATCCACTGCCGCGAGACTTCCATCACATGTCCCCCTCCCATATCTGAAGGTGTATCGCCCTACCGAATCCTGCAGTCATGAGGCACCCCTCCAGTTTCTGACGACGTCCTAGATCTTGTCGCTGTGAGTTTCCCTCCCGGTTCCAACGTTGTATCTCCCTCCCGAACCCCGCTGTGCGAGTCACCCTCTCAGATTCCGACGACTCTACATCTCTTTTGTCTGTGGGAATAGACAAATGACATATCCCCCCAGCTCCCGTCATTGTGAGTCCGCTTTCATCGATGGTTTTCTCGAAGCTAATTTCTGTGACGACGAAGCCTCCCCTTTCACACCGTTGTGAGGTCTCCGGCATCGATGGATTGACCTTCCACTCCCCCACCGGACCCTGGCCTGAAGTTGCCACAAATGGTCAATGTGGTGTATCTTCTAGATTTGGTCTTGGTTTTGCTTCATGCTTTAGGTCCCCCTCTTTCCAGATCTGTTCAGATCTGATGTGTTCGTTCTTCTTCTTCGACGTCGAGTCGGTTCTTCTGATGCGCAGGTTCATCGCCTAGGGTTTACATGGGCAGTCGTGAGACACACGCAGGTGCTTTCATGGACGACAGCGGTTCAACCTGGGATCAGATTGTAGCTACTACGGTGTCGAGGGGTTCTGCTACCCCTCTTCAGATCTGGTGTGTTTGTTCTCTTCCACTTCGACACTGGGTTGGCTCTTCTGATGCGCAGGATCGTTGCCTATGGTTTACGTGGGCAGCCATGGTGTGGGACGCACGCAGGTGCTTGAACAAACTCTGGCCATCCATCCTGGGACTAGTTTGTTGCTACGGTAGATGTCGTGGAGTTTTTCATCTGGATAGTTCAACATTTTTTTGGTTCCCTCTTCCATTGCATCATGCTCCATCGCGCATGACCCCAAATTGGTTGGGTTCATTGGATTCAATGATTCTTTGGATTGTGCAGGTGGTCATGGTTATGTTTGAACTTTTAGAGTGCTCTTTTGTTAGTGTGTTTTTGGAGGATTTGGTTGTTGTTTGATTTCTCTTTTGGGTGGGTCTGGATTTAGAAGTGGTTCCAAATCCCACTCACCTTTGGTACTCCTTGATTTTTTGGTTCTCACTAACCCATAAAGTGACTTATTTGAAAAATCAAAAAAAACAAGAAGTTTCAGTCCTTAGGGATTTATTAAGTACACTTCCATGTGATGGCAGCGTGTGTGTGTGTGATACTCACTTGATACTCGTATAGAACTCCCATATCCCATATCTCTCTTCATATTATGCCTTTAAATATCAAGTTGATGGAATTTCAGGATGATAAGGTGAATCTATCTTATATGGAAATTTATCCAGTTATCCCATGGTTATGTCATAGAGAGGAGAGTCTTTCGATTTCCCTTTGGTGAACTTCATTAAGTAAGGATGAAAGTGAAGTTGTGGCTACATCGCTGAAATGTAACTTGGTTCTTTATTTCTAGTTTATATATATTTCATATATCTAATCATAGTGGTGTAGTTAGGAGATTTTCTAAGTTTAAAATCATCATGAAATCTTGCATTAATCGAGGGTTAAAAACTCAATGGCCTCCTTTGGGGGTGGATTTTCACAAGCATTGTAGCTGGTATTATGCAGGCACTGTAGAAGCAACAGGAACTTTAGATAGTACTATAGCAATTGGATATTATAGAACTACTATTAACAAAGGGTCCTTTGATCCATGTAATGGGCCTTTAGGATACACGAAATTTGGGAAATGTAATGATTCCATATCAACCCATAAAATACTATTTATCATGAAATAAAATAAAAATATTATTGGAGGTAAGCATGATGATCTTGTTTTGGTAATACATTATTGCTTATGTTGTATGTAAAAAGTGTTTTTAGACCCCTAAAAATTCTAACAAGAGGTGAAAAGGAAAAAAATTGAGATATATAAATCCAAACAAGGGAGAAACATCTTGATTTATAATACTTATTTTCTATCTTAATAAAATTAATTATTGAGGTGTAATTATGATAAAATTAATGAATTCGAAATCATCGATTATATTTGGTCCCTTGGTTATTTCCTTCTAGATTTATGATTCACACATTTTTAAGGTGTGACTTTTATGGTAATTCATTTATTGAATATGATGTGATCCTTTTGTGGGGGTGTCTTGTATAGAAGATTATGTGTTAAAACTTATGATACATAATATACCATAGACCTTGAGGTTGTAAGGATGATATTAGTATTTTCAAGGATAAAATTTTTTTAAAGGATTATCTAATATAAAGGTCCTAAAATTTTAGTATTTGAGTTTGTGAAATTACAATTATATTTTGGTAATTTCTCGTAATAAGGGATAAAATAGAAATTCAACATAGAAAGCAACCTTAGAAAAAATTTCAAATAGATTTTTTGATCTCAAAACAGGCTATTTACCCTAGGTTATATGTTTAGTATATATCATGGGTATTTTGAGTTTTGGTGCAATTGATAATTAAAATGATTATTTATTTAAAAGTTTGTTCTTGTGTTTAAAATTTTTTGGATAAAATTATTAACTATCAATAAATATGATTCAAATTTTTTTTTGAAGAATTACATTGCACTTGAAACATAGTGTTTTCCATAGTGTATAAATTTTGTGTGATTTGGAAAAAATTATATTTTCATGTATTTTGGAATTAATTAATAAATTAAATCAATTAATTAATTAGTTTAATTAATTAATTAATGTAAGTGCAACAAGTTTATATTTAATTCTCTCAATCCATAACTCATATTGGAATTACATTAGCACTATGATGCTTGGGACATGATGTTTCATTTTATAATGGTATTTTGGGACTTCAGGCCCAACCTAATCCCATTTTATGAAATTGTTTATAAATTACTAATGACGCATTCCCTTAATATCATTCTATAAGAATTTGAATATTGAGGATTGGGGGAATGGATATCCCATGATATAGGATTGTGTATAACCTGATTGATCTCGTTTGTTATTTTAATTAATGTATAGTTTTTAATTTGTAAACCTTATTATTAATTTGTTAAAAAACTATATAAAATTTAAAAAATAAACATTCTTTGTATTCTTTATTCTCTATAATTCTATATTCATCCAGAAAATTGTTGTAACATTTCATGAACCATCACCACTACAGCTTTTATCTCAAATTTGAGACACCACCAACAAGACCTATAGTTCTAAGTGATATGTATGATCGATGAAGGAAAATTGAATTACTTTGAATGAGGGGTTTATATGATTGGTATGAGAAAATATAGAACACCTATAAAATTTCCACATAATATGAGAAAAAAAATCCAAAATATGGAATATGTCAAACTTTTTCCCATAATATGATAGAATTTTCACTGAATGGTGGGTACTAAATGAGCCATCATCTTCATTAGAAGGGTTATAAATAAGGTGTCGTCACATTCAGTTCCTTCTTCATAAACCCTTATAGGAAGGTGAAAAATAATAAAGAATCTTCTTCATAAAGTATTCTAAAGTTTCCATACCCCTTAAACCCCCATCAAACACTCCCTTTTATATGGGATTCCTCCTTGTATTCCCTTCTAGGTTTTCCATGTAGGATTAACTCCCCCCTTTATAGCACATTCAAATAAAAATATAATATTATTAATAATTCATTAACCATATTACCTAAAAATATAATTAAAAAATATTAATTATTATTAATAAAAAATATATTATTATTTATAATTAATTATAACTAATTACGATAATGTAATTAATAATTCAAGATGGATCAAACCATGGATTTGTAAACTCAAAACCCATTCCCTTGAGAAAATTATTAATGAAAAAAAGTTGACACACATGTTACATGGGGTTTTAAATTCAAAATGTGTGATAGTAAAAGCCACCAATAATGCACATTACTCTAAGAGTAATCCATCAACCACTATCATATATTCTAGTTCATCTTTTATTATGTTTACATACCATGTTATAAGGACCACCCCACATTGCTTGGTGTCAAAATTATTTATTAGTAGATTTACATGAGTTAGTTTGATCATCCGTGTTCGATGACTCTTCTTTATCACCTAGATCTACACCCAATTTATTTTGTATGATCCCTCTATAGGGGATTTTAGTTTCAATTTTGGTCGAAGGCATGCTCTCATGATGTTTTTCATTGTTATTGACTTTATTCATGTATTTATTTGAAGAAAGAACTCTCGGTGTGTCTTGTTTAGAAGCCATGTCCCTTATCCTATTTTTTGTATCCAACCTCCTCAAGGACCTTGAGATAGGGATTATCAAATTTTATAGAATTTATAAAGTCCAGAATTGAAAAAAAAAATTGGGGATGGGGAACCCTCCACCTTCTTATCTTTAACAAGATTTACACTATCAATTTTCCTATCAGTTTGGGATCTAGCTACAGTTTTAGTGATCATATCCTTCGAGTTTAGAGGATATTTCTCTTGATCTACAGTCATCTACACTATCAAATTCTTCATGATGAAATAGAATGTTTAATTTCTAGCATTTCCTACATCTTGAACCTAATTAAAGGGTTTATAAAGATCAGTAGGTAGGGGGCATTTTAAAATCTTTCAACAATAAAATTATTGGTGGTAGAATAAATTATAGAAGTGATGTCCCCATCCTACCAAGAATTATAATACTTCCCACTAACATAGGTCGATCGAGAAGTAATTCTTTGGTCATGGATGCATCATGTATAGCTCGTTATTTCAAAGCATCCCTTCTAGCTATTGAAGTGAGTTCTTATATGTAGGAAAATGTCATCAAACAATGACACAACTTTATTTCTGTCCTCCACATTGGTTCCCTCGTTGGATAGGTACCCCTTTTTACATGAGCTATTAACCACCTGGGATTCAGGATCTAGGATAGAAGATGTAGCTAGATCAATTACATCAAGAATCTAGGTTATAATATACTCTTGTTACTTAACAACATCAGCATCCACCACATTGTTGTATTTTCTAGGTTGATGATTGCAAATATTTCCATTTGACTATGAAAAATTGTAAATTTATAAAAACTAGCATAAAGGAGGTGTCTCTTTACTTTTCACTCCCCATAATAAATGTAAATATATTCTTGATGATCAAGAGGATCCATTCCCGAGTCACTCTCAACCAAAGAATAATCAGCACCTTAAGACACAACATTAACCTGTAATGTAGGATCCATATTAGATCTCATCCTCTTCTCAACATGAGTATGATAAGTAGTTTCATCTTGATAATAAGTCATAGGTTGTGATTCATTATAACCCTGATTAGACACAACATTCCTCAGTAAGTCTTAATTAATTTTCTTAGAAGAAATCCATTAATTATTCTTTAATAGTGACCCATCATGGCCTTGATTCCCAGAATTAAGCCTAAAATCCACATCCTTAGAGGAAATCATCTGATAAACATAGTCTTTAACATTTCTTAGTTTGTGACCATTCTTGTAATTCCAAACATTTCTTGATCCCATCATAGAAATCTTGAATTTTCATTTATCAAGTAGATTCCCATATTTTTTACTCTTCATGAATCTCATAATTTTGGTACACTTTTCATCCATGTTCCCAAACTTATTATAGTTTTTTCAAACCATATTATTGTGAAACATGGGCCTCAAGTTCTCAATGTTATTACAATGTGTCACAAAAAACAAGAATTCGTTCATATGTCACTGATAGATAATGTCTGATCTATTTTAACAAGGAATGTCATTTCAATGTGAGGAGAGAAAATAGCTAACTTAACCATAATTTTTTATATGTTTCCATAGTGTTCACATTAAACTTATTTATCAAATTTTATGGGTATTCTCCTAACTGAAGAGATAACCCATTGAATTTGTGGGTGTCAAAAGAACCATTTCAATCCCCTAACTTGAATCCACATCAAAGTAACTGTGTTTCTTTTTATAAAATTTTTTATCAAATAGGGGATCTCATTATTTGATTCTTAATAATCTATTCTTGAGCTTTAAGGATCCAAAACCCTAATATTTTAATATCATATCTCAAGATGGAAACAAAATATGATGAAATAATTTTTCAATGGAAGTAAACCTCCAGTCTCTAAATCTCGTGATCTCGATTAGCTGATTACAAAGGTCCCCCATATTCCAGATATTTTCCCCTTAAATAAATATAATTCAAACAATTATAAAGTGTATTCACTCTTTTATTCAATCAACAAGGATTTTGAGATTCACTTAAACAAATTCAAGGAGTTGTTCTTCATGATTCTCATATGAAATGAGGTAGAATCCACACAAGAGCTCACAAAGAACCTATTGATCAATGTATTCTCATTATCATTAATATTCAAATTATTTGTAGATAGGAAAATATATTTGAGATATCTATGTACCATTGAGACCAGATTAGCCTTTGAGGCACCAAATCTCTTCAAGTCCTCCTCAATCAGCCTAGTCATAGCCTCTCCATCAGAATCATGTAGCATATTAATAACAAAAAATTCATTTAGTTCATAATAAAATCAGGATTTACCACTATATAAATAGAACACTAAGAATCATCATATTCTATAGAGATACATTCTATTCACCTACAATTTCATCGTGTAGTTCAATTAATAATTAAATAATAATGTAATAGATAATTATGACTAATTAAATTTGTAACGACCCATATTTTAATGAAGTTATGGATTATTATTTTTCTTTAAATTACTTTTAAAGGCCCTTATGATGCTACCCAATGGATTCATGAAGGTCATGGGGGTGTCTGGGGCTAGTTCGGAGCCTAGAACCCTAGGATATTGGAAAATGAACTAGCCACATGATTAGTAAAAAAACTGCACAATCAAACCCGCACAGTCTCTACTAACCATGTAGGGTAAAATAGAGGAGCATTAGTAGATCCATAGTTTTTTTTTTGAAACCATGTGACTCTAGGTGCATTCTTGTGAGAAAAATAAAGAGGTTTTGACATAGGTTTTTTTCACGATTTGCACACCATTTGGCCAAATCGTGTGGCTAAACCATGTTTCGCAAATTTTGAGGGTGAAATTTTAATTTTCCAAGCATTAATATTTTTACCTATTTCCTTTTAACTTCTACCATTTCTTGTGGTTGAAACATGTTCCTCCTTCTGTGAGCTCCCATCTCCTTTAACCTAGCATCTTCGATAAATCTAACGTCTGAATTCTGAATCAAGATCCATTAGAAGCATTAGATTCATCTCGATAATATCTAAAATAATCTCCCTTACTATTTCAATTTATCTTTGGATCTATTTTTCTATTTAGTTTCATTATATTTTCCCCTATTTTCATGGTATTGAACCATTTCTTATATTTCTTCCAACCTACTTCGAATATGAGGCTTCCATCTAATGAGGAGTTGTCAATAGCCCTGTGGTAGGTGGTCTCATCATTTTTTCAAAGAGATTTGGTGTTTTTTAGATTTTCCATTGTGCCTCATGATGAAAATTATCATTCATCACTTTTTAATTGAGCCCTTCATATTAAATTTATTTATTCTCTTTGATATACACCCATTGAACCTTGTTTAGTAAATTAAGGATTCTTACCTCAATTATAGACACCCCTTGGTAGTGTCGACTTGAGTTTCCCCTTTATAACTGATTGATTAAATAACCAAAAAAACTTCTAAGTGTTTTTATTGGGTTATAAATTAAATTTACCTTATAGTATGAATGTTTAATTGAACTCAAGGCACCTCCTAAGTGTTTGGACCATCTTGTGAGAGGAATTACCCATATAGGTAATTTCCCAATTGGCAATGGAACCTTCTAAGAGCACCTTGGAGACTTATAAATGTAATTTACATGTTTCGGTTCATTTAATTGAATATATTAAATATAAGTGATTAACCATGATGTTTTTTATTCATTAAATGAATTAAATTGAATAGTATGGAAAGGACATACCTCATCTATTATAATAATAAACTTCCTTATATGAATTACAATGCCTTGTATGTAATTGGGACGGACTAATAAGATGAATGAGAGGTAATAAATCATGAATTATATTATAAATATGATTATTATATTGATATAGGTTGTGAAATGATGGTAAAATTTCTTTGGGGAATTAATATTCACACTCCCTTACATCAGGTGTTGAGCATGTCATCTCACACCATTGAAACTATTTGGACAGTAAGCATGACACACCATGCCCTTTGCTTCAGATGTTGGCATGATGAAATATCCATTATCTTGAGTGAAGAGTATGATTTATCTGACTCATTATGAGATAGAGGCATGTTCCCTTGTGTTTGAACTTATAGGCTCATTTAGATTGGTTATGGATGTCTGAGTAACTCCCTGATCCATCCAGTACCTGGTATTCTAAGTATATGGACACTTACATCCCTACATACTTAGTCCATATAGTTGGATAAAATATATAATTATAAAATATATATTATTACTATATATATTTACTGATCATACACTCATTCTATTCATGGGCCAAAGTAGGTAGATCCACTAGGTGTCCTCTAGGAACCTAAGCAAGATGGTTATTTATTTCAGCACTTATTTCTTATTCTATTTATACTTACACATTGTTTAGTTATAATCATTACTTAGATTACTTATATACACCATTAGTGGTGGTCTACTCATATTTTATCCCACACCCTACTCGGGCCTCCATTGGTACCCGGGTATATTATTTTTCTGTATGTATGGATAAGGTAAAGTGCCATGCTACCAAGTTTTGATATGCATCACTTATAGATGGATCATTGGAGAAAAAGACCAATAATATACTCGAGATGATAGAGGATTAGCCTTTTATCTTTTTGTAGTTTTTTTATAATTTTGTATATTATTGTCCCATGTTCCCTTTTTGTATATCAACATGCCATGCATCCATGTATATGACCCTTCCTTGTGGATTTTATTATTATTATTTAGTTTCTTAGTTAATTATTATGTATGATCTAATATGATATTTATATTGTGTTTTTATGGTATATCTTTCATTCCACTCTGAAATGATTAAATAGTCTCACCACCATACCACATTTGCACCCTCACTGTTATTCGGTAGCCTCTGGCATATGGGGAGGCATGCTTGAGACCATGTGACCCATCAGCTCAAGGCACATGTTTAGTGGATCTTAGGTCAGGATGTTATAAAGTGGCATCATCGAAATCTTTTTCCTTTATCTTACCATTTGGATATTAGACATGAGACTATTAGTTAAAGTAATTTGGAAATGACCCTATTCCTGGGCATTTTTAACCCATGTACAAGGGAAACCCAAATTACCTGGGATGGGAAATTGTTATTATTGATTACGCCTATTATGGTAGATATGACTTCACCATTGGGTGACGCACTTGTTTTATGGTGTTATGATTATTGGTACTATTTAAATGATGGTTTATATTACCTAGGACAGATGAAATGAGGTTGTTTCATCAGTTCATACATCATATTAGGCATAATAGGACTAATATACCATGTATTTTTTCAATTTCATGTCTATTTTCAGCATTCATTATTCTGTTGCATATTAACAGTGCCTTGATTATATATTTATATGTGTTGAAAGTTATTATAGGTATTCAAAAACATAATTGAAACTTAAAGTGTCTCCATTAACCTAACAATTTTTTCCTTCATAGGTTAAATAATACACCTTAAGTAGTAAATTACGGCATATTGAGCCATTGACCAATGGTTACATGGGATGGAACGTGTTATTGTGAGAGTTAAGTGGAATCCATAGTTTGGTTCATAAGGATTATGTGACCTTATGCATCAAATATGTTAATCCTCCTAATTCAACCATCTAAAGAGATTGAAATATTTTAACTATCACATATCTAAAATGAATATGACTTTTAAAGTGAAATATCTACCTTATATGTGTGAAACAGCAACATAGACCTGAGCTCTACCTTAGTATTGGGTAGTAGGGTATCTATTACATTCTTGTGGACATTATGGTCTCTTCTACCACTTAGACCTTTCTTTTGGAGAAGGTAGAGAGTCATGATCATTTATATAGGAAGGATTTTCACCTGTCCTAGTTTACTATTTTCAATCTTTCCAATTTGTAAAATCTCTTATGAGGTGTGAATTTGGAATTGTAGTATCATGTTACCATGATTTCCTCTAATATTACACCCTAAAGGCTATGAAAACCATACACCTGAGGTGGTGGACCCTGAGACGCTAATGATTCCTCCAGTAGTGCCACTTGTGGAACATCTTCTTGTTCTTGTTATTGGCACTGAAGTCCAATTACAAGAGGTATTTATACATATATTTCATAATATTAAAGGTTTTGTTTGAACTACCCTGAGTATGGAATAGTTGACTTAGGAATTCTAGTAGAATAATCCTCCCATATTCTCGAGGGATGGAGGACTACATGCTAGTGAGTCTTGGATCAAATCCATTCTTTTTATATTAGATCATCTAGAGATACCTCTAGAGTGGAGGGTCACAATTGATTCCTATATTTTGTTTGATTATTTCAAGCGGTGGTGGGATTTTATTACCTAGGAATATTAGCATAGAGATATGGTTTTTGAAGATTTTCATACTATATTCTATAGCTATTTATGTCTCTATAGTATGAGGAATGATAGAGAAAGATAATTCATGAACCTGTAGTAGGGAGTCATGTTTGATATGGAATACACTGCTAATTTTACTGAGCTATAGTGGTTCGCTCCTACTATAGTCGGTGATGATCTTGTAATTTTCGGGATATTCAGGAATGGGTTGGTTTATGCCATCTAGTAATTGATAAATGCCTTTATATTGATGAGAATATCTGAGATAGTCAACCAACATCTTATTACAAAGAAAATTTTGAGGGAAGCTAACAGTGTGATTCAGGGTGTTTCAGTACCTACAGCTATTAGTGTTCCCTCTTATAGGGTAAATATACATTTTTAGTCTACTCATGGTGGTAGAAGTAGTCAGGTTCCTTGTGCTAACAGCTTCTTGATATGTTACCAGTGTAGGAAATTGGGAAACACAAATCCTTAGTGATTATGAGATCCTATGGAATTCATAGGATATTTTAGGATGGTGTATATCCAGCATTTCTATAGAATGTTTCCATCAGTGCCTAGGGAGTGGGGATCTACTCCTACCACATGTTCCGGAACTAGTCCAATAGGATCACATCAGGATAGAATTTGAAATACCATCAGCCACTCAGGCCAAGGAGGTGGTCAAGGTTGAGGTATTCAAACTAATGATTATCAGGGCTAGTAGAGCAGGATTGCTCAGGGAAGTTAGGCAGTGACTTAGGGTCGTGGTATAGACCAGTTACATGCAGTCCAGCCTATGCTGGAGTAGCATAGCATCGGACCTTCTACTGTTGAGGTACTATTCTAGTAGCCTCTACTTTAGTTTCATCTTTATTTTACATAGGAACGTTTTAATCATTTATATTTGAGACTTTTATGGAGATTCAAGGCCTCGAGATTGAAAAAAATCTATAGAGTAATAACACTTGATACCCCTCTAGCTATCCAATCAGAGGGTGTTATTCATTATAAGGATTGTCCCCTTGACATAGGTGGATACATCATTGTATAGAATCTTTTAATCCTTGAAATGATGATATTTTATGTAATCATTGGGATGGACTTGTTTGTCCCATATTGATCCCACATAGACTTGTATTGTTAGATGGTGATGTTTTCATCATAAGAGGGAGGTAAGAACTTGCATAATGGAGAGTGGGATGTTCAAGATACACGATCAAGACCCAAGAAACAGAGTCTAGGTACTGTGAAAACTTTGATCGCTAGTATTTTATTATATGATTAGGGGTTATGACCCAGTGTCTTATATCCTAAAGTGGATCATTTCAAGGGTGTCTTTCCTGATGACTACTACGGTCTACCTCCAATGTGGAAGGAAGAATTTACCATTGATCTTGTTCTAGTTGCACCACCAGGGACCATTCCTCCCTATAGTATGGAAACTATAGAGCCTATGGAGCTTAAGAAATAGTTGGAGGATATGGAGGCTAATGGATTTATATTCCCTAGTAATTCTCTTTAGGGTTCATTGGTACTTTTTTTTCAAGAAGGTGGATGGTACCCTCATGATTTTCATGGATTACATACGGGTGAACAAGATTATGGTCAAGAACTAGTATCCACTACCTAGAATAGATAACCTCTATGATCATCTCCAAGGAGTGAGAGTTTTTTCAAATATTTATTTGAGGTTTTTATATCACCATGTGAATGTCAATTCATCATACATACCTCTAACAACATTTATGAGCAGGTATGGTTCGTACAAGTACCTGGTCATTTCGTTCAGTCTCAAAAAATCACCTGCAATTTTTATGGCTCTAATGAATCAAGTTTTCCACCCATATCTATATCCATTCTGGTAGTCTTTTTTTATGACATATTAGTGTATTCACACTCTAGAAACAACCATTCCAATCATATTGTGATATTGTTAAATACACTGAGATACAATCATCTCTATGTTAATATCAGTAAATTCCACTTTTGGATTGACAAATTCCACTTCCTAGGTAACAATATATTTGAGTCGGGAGTCTCAGTGGACATAGATAATGAGAGTGTTTTATTTTCCTAGTAGTATCCAAATAACATATTTGACATCTGTATTTTCTTGGTGCTAGATGTATATTACAAACACCTCATCCAGGATTTCTCACTTCTTGGTGCACCGCTTAAAGGCTTAAAAAATAATGGTGTGAAATGAATATGGTCAGAAGATTTTGAAGAAACCTTTTAGGATTTGAAGGGTTGTATGAATTAAGAACCGATATTGATTCATCCAGAGCCATGAAATATCTATATAGTCTACTATGATGCAACAGGTATTGGGATTAGAGCTATTCTGATGTAGGATGATCTAGTTGTCACATACAGGTCTCATCAGTTGAGGCCTCATGAGAAGAATTAACCAACACATGGCCTCAAGGAAGTTGTTTTAGTTCATTCTCTATGCTTTTGGAGACACTATCTACTTGGAAATTATTTTTAAGTCCACTGATCACAAAATCCTCAAGTACATCTTCATATAGTGAGATCTAAATCTCAAAAAGTATAGGTGGATTGAGTACCTACAATCATTTAATTTCGATATTGCCTACATGCTTGGTAAAGGTAATTTTTTGGACAATACTCTGAGAAAAAATACTAGGGTACCAGTAGTTCAGGAGACTAGTGATGAATGGTAGCTCATTGCCTTATTCTTATAGATACACATTAAGGTTCAAGAGGACCACAGTTAGACTATCCTCTTAGCCTTGGCAGTGACCTCTACTCTTTTGAAATGGGTAATAATGACGCAACTATCTGATCTTGAGGGCCTTATCCTAAGGGAAAGAGTCTCAGTTGATCATGCATATTTAAGTTGGAATGTGGATGGGGATGGTACTTTACAATTATATGGGTGTGTCTGGGTCTCATTAGAAATTATAGAGGAGCTGATGTGTGTATTTCATGCCTCGACATGGGAAGTACATCCCAGTGTCACCAAGATGTTTCAGGATCTACTACCCCAGTATTGGTGGCCTAGTATGAAACATGATATTTCTTGTTTCATCACTCAGTGTTCCACATTTCAACAGGTGAAGGTGGAACATTGGTGATCATTGGGGATTTTACTATTGTTTTCTATTCCTAAGTGGTATGGGATGATGTTTTGATAGATTTTGTGACTATTTTACCCCAATCACCTCATGGAAATGATACAGTGTGGTTTTTTGTTGATCATTTGGTGAAGGTTTTACACTTCTTACCCACACAAGAGGCCTTCTCAGTAGATGAGATAAAAAGGATAAGTGTCAGGGATGTTGTACGTCTTCTTGGATCTCATTGTTCTATCATTTTTTATAGAGACACTCACTTTACATCACAGTTATGGTAGGGGTTGCAGAATTACTTGGGAACATAGGTTCTTCTAAGCATGGCCTATCACCCACAAACTGATGTATAGATGGAGTGTACAATTTAGGTTCTATAGGACATGATCTTTGAATGTGTCCTTGATTTATGGGTTCACAGGAGAAACACATTCCCCTTATTGAATTTTCTTATAATAATAGCTTTTAGGTTACCATCAAGATGGATCGTTGTGAATCCTTATATAGTAGGCCTTTTTGTTCTAATTTATTATTGATAGAGGTAAGAGAGGTAGTTATGCTTGGACCATGTATCGTGCATAAGACTACTAATTAGGTCCAGTTGATTTGAAAGTGCATAATGACAGATCAGTCCAGACAGCAGTCATACTTCAACATACACTAACAACCTATCAAGTTTAAGGATAGAAACTTGTTTTTATTGTGAGTATTTCCTAGGTTGGATGATAGATGTACTCATAGGTAGGCTAAGTACTCACCTAGGTTCTTTGGACCGTTTAAGGTTTTGATGCGTATCAGACAAGTGGCTTACTAGATAATGATTCCTTAGAGATACTAGTTTATACATGATGTATTTCAAGTATCTCAACTTCATTGATATCATCTAGACTTATCACATCTCTTTAATCCTAATGAGGTTGAATTGGATATAGATGCTTCCTTTGAGGAGTATCTAGTTTTTATTGTTGATCAGAGAATCAATACACTCTAAGATAGACCAATTTCTTTAGTACGGGTGATATGGAAGTACATCAGGGTATAGGATGAGGCTTGGGAATAGGTTGTTGATATACGAGATCAGTGGTTGTAACTCATTGCAGATGATACCTCTTTACACTTAGAAGTCCAACTTGGTGTTCAATTTCTTTAAGGGGGGAGGTTGTAATGACCTGTCATTTCACGCACTACAGGAAAACGGCTGTTTAGAGGCGGTTTTTTCGCGGCGGTTTTTAAAACCGCCGCGAAACGTGTTTCGGGCCTCCATTTCACGGCGGTTTTTAAACCACCGTGAAATTCCATAAATTTTTATTTTATTTTTATTTTTTAAAAAAAATTCAAGGATTAGCGGCGGTGTTTTAAAAATCCACCACGAAATAGCGGCAGTTTGGGTAAAACCGCCGCGAAATGAAAAGAAAAAAATAAAAAAATACGAGAAACCCTGAAATCACTAAAACGACCATAACTTTTGATCCGAGCGTCCGTTGGAGTGCCATGACCAGTCAAATCGAATCTCATGAAGAGATCTAGAGGCATGTATAATCAAAACCGTGAAACAGTCTAAGGTGTGGAAGATATGAGAGTTATAAGAAAGTTGAAAAAAGTTCTCCAACTTCAAACGGCCATAACTTTCACTCCAGGTATCCGTTTGGGATCTACCACATATCAAATCGAAGCCTTCGAAGAGAGCTACGCACCAATTCAACACAAACAAGATTATGTCATGTTTTTTTACCCCAAAAATCCCTTCGAAGTCCTCTGAAACCCCGTTTTTGTCACCGGTGTCCCGTCGAACTTGTCTTCAAACGTAACTTTCGATCCGCATGTCAGTTCGGACTCCTCCACCTTCCAGATTGCATATCGTTCCATGAGCTTCAGTTTAACTAGTCGCGGTGCCTACATGCACTCCTGGATCATAAGTTATGGCCTTTTTAGTGGGTATCGGGTTTGTTATGTTTTTTGATGCCTCGTTTCTAGCACTTGTTCCCCGTCAGCTTTTTTTTAAATGGGCGTAACTTCCGATCTACTTGTCCATTCAGACTCTTTCACCTATCAGGTCGAAGATCGTTTCAGGATCATTGATTTGACAGGTCACGGATCTGAAATGGACTCTCAGATCATAAGTTATCTCTGTTAATGTGAGTCCAATGTTTTTGTCACTTTTTGACCGTTTTGACGGGTTTTAACGGTTGCTCCATTTATTATTATTTATTTGGGTTTCCATGACTTTTTATCTTTATCAATGGTTATTTGTGGGTTATTATGAGGATTATGTTGAATTCTTAAGGGGTTTTCCAGAGTTTTCATGAGTTTTCATGCGTTCTCATTCTTTCTAATGCCTCATTCTTCATGATTCTCCATCTGTTTTCATGCGTTTTCATAATTTTTCATCCCTTATTACGTCTTTTCATACTTTTTCATGTGTTTCATTTATTATTTATTATTTATTATTTATAATATACTTTAATTTATTTATTATCTATTATTTGTTACTGGTTATTTATTATTTATTATTTAATATTTATATTTATTTATTATTTATTATTTATTATTTACTATTACTAATAATAAAATATTATTATTAATAATAATATTTGTTACTGGTTATTTATTATTTATTATTTATTATTTATTATTTATTATTTATATTTATTTATTATTTATTATTTATTATTTATTATTTATTATTTATTATTTATTATTTATTATTTATTATTTATATTTATTTATTATTTATTATTTATTATTTATTATTTATTATTTAGTATTTATTATTTATTATTTATATTTATTTATTATTTATTATTTATTATTTATTATTTATATTTATTTATTATTTATTATTTATTATTTATTATTTATTATTTATTATTTATTATTTATTATTTATTATTTATATTTATTTATTATTTATTATTTATTATTTATTATTTATTATATATTATTTATATTTATTTATTATTTATTATATATTATTTATATTTATTTATTATTTATTATTTATTATTTATTATTTAGTATTTATTATTTATTATTTATTATTTATTATTTATTATTTATTATTTATTATTTATTATTTATTATTTATTATTTATTATTTATTATTTATTATTTATTATTTATTAATAATAATACTTTATTTATTATATGTTATTTATTATGAAATTTTTTTTATTTCGTATTTATTATTTATTATTATTTATTATTATTTATTATTATTTCTTATTATTTCTTATTATTTATTATTATTTATTATTATTTGTTATTATATAATATTTATTATTATATATTATTTATTATTTATTATTTATTATTTATTATTTATTATTTATTACTTATTGTTTATTCTTTATTGTTTATTGTTTATTATTTATTATTTATTATTTATTATTTACTATTTATTATTTATTATTTATTATTTATTATTTATTATTTATTATTTGTTTATTATTATTTATTGTTTATTATTATTTATTGTTTATTATTATTTAATATTTATTATTATTTATTATTTATTATTTATTTTTATTATTTATTATTTATTATTATTTATTGTTTATTGTTTATTATTATTTATTGTTTATTATTTATTAATATTTATTATTTATTATTATTTATTATTTATTATTTATTATTTATTATTTATTATTTATTATTTAATATTTATTCTTTATTATTTGTTTATTGTTAATTATTATTATTTATTATTATTTATTATTATTTAGTTTTTATTGTTTATTGTTTATTGTTTATTGTTTACTTTTTATAGTTATTTATTTATTATTTTTTATTTTTTATTTTTTATTTTTTATTTTTTATTTTTTATTTTTTATTTTTTATTTTTTATTTTTTATTTTTTATTTTTTATTTTTTATTTTTTATTTTTTATTTTTTATTTTTTATTTTTTAATTATTATTTATTATTTATTATTTATTATTTATTATTTATTATTATTTATTATTTATTTATTATTATTTATTATTTATTTATTATTTATGATTATTTATTTATGATTATTTATTTATTACTATTTATTTATTATTATTTATTTATTATTATTTATTATTTATTATCTATTATTTATTATCTATTGTTTATTATTTATTATTTATTATTTATTATTTATTATTTATTCTTTATTCTTTATTCTTTATTCCTTATTCTTTATTCTTTATTATTTGTTGTTTATTATTTATTGTTTATTATTTATTATTTATTATTTATTATTTATTATTTATTATTTATTATTTATATTTATTTATTATTTATTACTTATTTATTATTATTTATTATTTATTTATAATTATTAATTAGGTGTTATTTATTATTATTATTATATATTATATATTATTGAGTTTATATCTATTATTTATGAATTATTTGTTTTCTCAATTAATATATATAAGTATATTAAATTCTGTTTATTAAACTCATGACGAGCTTGCTGGAGTGGTAAATTCTTTGGAAAATATGCAAGAGGTTAGGGGTTCAAATCTCACCAAACGCAGTATTTCTTTATATTGCATGGGCATGTGCATGTGCATGTTCATGGGATGTGCATGCATGGATAAATAAAGTAATACGAAATAAATAAATAAAATAAGAAATAAATAAATAAATAAAATAAGTAAATAAATACAAAATAAATAAAATAAATACGAAATAAATAAAATAAATAAATAAATATAAATATAAATATAAATAAAATAATTAATATAAATAAATAAATAAATAAATAAAATACGAAATAAATAAAATAAATATGAAATAAATAAAATAAATACGAAATAAATAAAATAAATAAATAAATAAAAATAAATAAAAAATAAAAAAACCGCCGCTAAAAAACTGTCGCGAAACGTTCTGCGACAGTTTTGAAAACCGCCGTGAATAGTTTCCCGACGCACGATTTCGCGGCAATTTTTCAAAACTTCCGCCAATCTATTTAGCGGCGGTTTAAACCGCCGCGAAACGTAAAACCAAGCTGCCGCTAAATGCCTTTTTTTCCGTAGTGACAGAGATATGGATCATTTGTTTTTTTGTTAAATTAATTTAAACATCCCTTATAATGTTACCCAATGGATTCATAGAGTTCATAAGGGATTTCTGGGTCTTGTTCGGAGCCTGGAACCTTGAGATTTTGGGAAATGAACTGGGCCACACGGTTACTGAATACCGTGTTGCCCAACCCGCACTGTCTCTACTAACCTTACGGGGAAAACAGAGGAGTATTAGGAGATGCCTAATTTTTCTGAAACTGTGTGACTCCAGGTTCATGTCCATACAAAAACTAAAGAGGTTTTTACATTGGATTTTTTCATGGTTTCAACACGGTTAGATAAATAGTGTTCCATAACTGTGCAGGGTCTCTTCCTTTAGTAGTGGCTTGAGCATAGTTTTGGAACCATGGTCGTTCTATGCTGGAAATGGAGTGTGGTATATGTTTGTTTTCAATCCTCATTAGAATTTCATAATGTTTTCTAGGAATGGGATCATACATTTCAAGCGGAAAATAGTATTGAAGGTGGCATCGTTTCCCAGTGTTTGCAAAAAAATTGGGCCTGAAAATTGGAATATGGAGAAATGTTTGTTTGCTAAAGGGAGTTGCACGCAAGTTTAAAGTGTGTTTAGGAAGTTGTACACAAGGCATAATTTGGGATCAAAATGTCAAATTATGGCAAAGTAAAATAGTGTGTGAAATATGAGGTTGTGCGGAATAATCTTACGCGCCCAATGCGACGTCAATAGGGGTTTTGCATGCTAAGGAAGAATCTTACGTGAACCGACAAAGACGTGTCAGAAACTTTCTCACAGGGTCATCATGGCCTATAAATAGGTGGCTACCCCCTTGGAAGACTTGTGAATTTTTTCAAAGAAAATCTGGTTTCTCTACCACGCGAAATATTGGCGCGCGAAGGATTGGAATAGAGTTAATCTTGTGCGCAAGGTGTTCCATCAGTCTGAAAAGACCAATTGAACCATTCGGTGCAATTTCGTGAAAGGTAAGGGCTGCGTTAAAATTTGGGGTTTCACAAAAGTTAACTTGTGAGACAAATACCAAATCTTGCACTCAAGTTTAGGTATTTCACACAATCATCGTGTTAAGATTCTAAAAGGCTTTTGAATATCTGGTTCAGTGGTTCAGTGATTTCAAGTGCATCAATTTAAGAATTTGATGAAAGCAGTGTCTCATACTAAATAGATATAAAGACTTCAATGAAAATCTATTGAAGTGTCCTTCAAGTCGATAAACCAAGTTAGACTTCAAGGCAGTGAGCTAGGGGAGTCGACAGAAGTGATCTGAGGGATGTAGTGAGCTATCCATGAACCTTTGTAAAGGCAGTGTGTTTGGCACAGAGTGACTATGACCGAATTTTGTAATCCTCAAACTAGTGAAGATTAGTGGTTTTTGGTATGACTGACGCACTTTCGGCATACGCTCCTTGGACATAGCCCTTAGTGGTGAACCAAGTAAAAGTGATTTGTGGTCTCCATACATGTGATTGTTTGCTTTCTGTTCTCATCAGTCTTACATGTTTAACGAGTTCCTACCAATGTGGGAACAAGATCATTTTTTAAGAAAAATTTTAAACCCTGATTCACCCCTCCCCTCTCAGGGTGTCCTAGGGTCCTACAAGTGGTATCAGAGGGAGGTTACAAGTGTTTGATCTATCATTTTTCATCATGGAGAATGCATCCAATGCCAGAGGAATCCCTCTCTTTGATGGAAGTAATTTTTCAGATTTGGAAGAACATAATGAGATTTCATCTAATATCTCTTGGAATGGAAGTCCTATTTTCTACTGTGCAAGGAATACAATTTATTGATCCAATAGGGCTTTCTGTGGTTGATACAGATAATAAATTTCTTGATGCAGATGTTAAACCTCAGAATGATATCATTGTGGAACCTTCTAAATAGATCTATCTAAAGGTGATGGGTTGTAAATTAGAAAATTCTATGTGGTATAAACTTGAAAATATTTATTAAGGAGGTAGAAAACTAAAGGATTCAAAACTTCAAGCCCCGCACAACAGGTTCGACGATCTGAAGATGCATCCTGATGAGAATGCAGATTCCTTCTTCAATCGAATTATTGAAGTAGTGGGATCAATTCGAGGTCTTGGAGAAGAAATCAAAGACATTTATATCGTAAAGAAAATATTGAGAAGACTTGCACCTATATACAATGCAAAGGTATCATCCCTTGAAGAAAGAGATCTATCTAAATTATCTCTAGATGGTCTGTTAAGTAGTCTAGTGGCATATGAGATGAGAGTCAAACCAGAAGATGCTACAACTTGTGTTAGCAAGGAAATGGAATTCAAATACATGAACAAACTAAAAATTTCAAGAGATAGTGTTGGTGAAGATTATCAGTAAAAAGAAATTATTTCTCTCATTTCCAAGAAGCTAAAGAAGGGAAAAGGTAAATTTAAAGTTAAGTTACCTCTGGAATGTTTTCATTGTGGAAGAGTTGGGCACATTGCCTCTCAATGCCAAAGAAAGTTTTATGATGAATAGAGAAAATATGAAGACATTAATAAGCCTTGGAAAATGTTTTTCAAAAATGGAGACTTCAAATATATAAAGAAAATATAGAAGAAGAGTTTTTTCTATGAAGAGGAAGATGATGATATTGAATTCTGTGAAGAAGAAGAACCAGAATTTAAGATAGGATACCATGCTTCCATGATGGCTATCATTAAAAATTCAAAACCTTAGATCAATAAAGATAGAGAAAATCATATTACTCCTACTGGTGATCCCAAGTTGAAAATTAAGGATTCCTTTTCCAAGCTATAGAATAAATGTAAGAGATTCAATAAGTGTAAAGCAATGGTGGAAGAATCATAAGAATATGTTGATGAACTTGAAGCTAAAATTGAATGACTAGAAGAACAGTGAGAGTACAGTCTTCAATCCTTGAAAGAACAAATGACATTTTGGAACTAAATCTTAGAATTGAAGAACAAGAAAAGGTCATCAATGACCTTATGTCCAGACTATAATTTAAATCCAATACTTTTGAGGTTCTTGAGGCAGAAGTTGTTACTCTTAGGAGTAAACTTTAGTGTCGATCCACCACAAAAGAGGGAAATAATAAAATTCATTTTGGAATATTCTCTTGTGCATAATTACTAGTAAGATCCATGTGTGGTTCATATGGGGTTGAAAAAAATCTTGACTGATCAAACACTCACCTGCATGGGAAACTGTGGAATCGGTTGTGAAGCAGAGACATCAACTTTTGGAAGTAAAGAGATCCAAAAGAAAGACAAGATGAAATTTGGACATGTTGAAAAGTTGCCTAAAGTTATGAAAAATAAACCCTTAATCCAAACTAAAATAATTGAATATTATCCTAAAACTTTCATAAATGATAGGTAGTCCAACTATTTTCCCAAGGAAGAATTCATGAGGAGAAATATAAGTGAGAAGAAATTTCCTCTCATGAAGTGTCAGTTATGTGGCTATTTGGGCCATACCATGTCATATTGAGAAGAGGCAATGAGCTATTTGAATGGGGAAGATCTGGTAATTCAAAAAAGGTGACAAATTTCATATCCTACAACTTATAGAAGAAATGGTTTATATGGATATTATTTTTACTATCCTAACTTTGTCCATAAAGCTATGTATTGCAGGCAGAGGTATAATAGAAGAAATTTATACAACTCTCATAGACGGGTCAATACTCACCCTCCCGATGGGGTTGTTCTCACAAACAGGTTTTCTCCTCTGGAAGAAGAGTATGGGTATGAAGAATCAGATTATGTGAAAGAATGAATTGGAACGCCATCAATGTCCTACGCTCAATCCAATATCTCATGGAAAGAGAAGAAGAAAATTGAGAAGTCCAATCTTGTAGAATTAGATCTCAAAGCTACCAAAAGCAGCAGCACCTGGATTCTGGATAGTGGATGCTTGTCCCATTTGATTGGAAATTATGACCTTTTAAAGAACATTAAGAAGAAGGTAGATAGAATATTTAGTTTCTGTAATGATGGTGCTTTAAAGATTAAAGGTGGTGGAAATACTGCTCTGGAAAGTGGAAAGCTGAAGAAGACTGAAGTTATTTATGTGGACAGTCTACATCACAATCTCATCAGTGTGAGTCAACTTTGTGACTCAGGGATCATAGTAACCTTCAATAAAAAAGGTTGCACTATAAAGGAAAAAATAGGTAATTATCTCATAAAAACTTTCAGAATAAATGGAAGCTTATATCAAGTTGATAGTAAAGATAACTCTTGTTATCTATCAATTGAATAATAATACAACCTTTGGCATCAAAGGCTATAAAACATTAACCAACAAGACATGGAAAAGATATATAAGATGAATATAGTCATAGATATCCCCATTCTGAAACGTGAACAGGAAAAGACTTGTGATTCTTGCATACGGGGGAAGCTAGTCTGTAGTTCATATCGGCCAAAGAAGAAAATGGCATCACACCTTCTTGATCTCATCCATATAGATGTATGTGGCCCGATAAACATTGTCATAACTCATGGACAGAGGTACTTTGTCCTTTTCATTGATGATTATAGTAGAATGGTTTTTGTGATGGTTATTCACAGGTAGCAACAAGTACTTGATTGCATGAAAACTTATCGTTGAATTGCCAAGAATGATACTGGACGAACAATCAAAGTCTTGTGATCTGACAATGGAGGGGAATACATATCCATTGGGTTTGAGAATTACCTAAAAAATATGGAATACGACATGAGGTTGCTAATGTGAGAACTTCGCAGAAAAATGGATTTTTTTGAGCGCCGGAATCGATAGGTCAACAACATGGCTAGGACTATGCTGATTGAGAGTGGTATCTCTTTCCATTATTGTAAAGAAGCTATTGAAGCTACAGTGCACATTCAAAATTGAACAGGTCTTTATATGGGAGAAACGAATACACCATATGAATTGTATCATGGAAGGAATACTTCATTGAAATACATTCATGTTTTTGGAAGCAAATGTTTCATCCGAAATAAAGAATGAAATCATGGTAAGTTTAGTGAAAATGGTGATGAAGAAATATTTCTTGGAATCCAATGAATAGAAAAGATTACAAGTGTTTCAATAGGCTCTTGGGGAGTATTGTGGAAAGTAGTGATGTTAAGATCATTGAGGTAAAAAACCACAAATGCTTCAAATAATTCCTATTCTGATGAGATAGAATATGAGGAAGAATGTGAACATGGAGTAAATGAAAATATATAAATAGATGAAGGTGTGAAAAACTCTCAGGATTCACATTGTGATGTTGACTCAGAAGAAGAATCTGAATTTGAAACCATAACTGGAGATAATTTAGTTGAACCTCATAGGAGGAATCGAAGAGCATAAATTGATCAATCCAACATCATTGGGGATTGAACTGCACCCACACATACGAGGATAATGATGAGTAATGCACAATCTTCCACTACTAGAAATAAGATCTATACCAACGGTTTTGGGAAAACCGTTGGTATAGTTCACTTATATGGACCTATACCAATGGTTTGGCCAAAACCGTTGGTATAGGTCAATAATATGGACATATACCAATGGTTTTGGAAAAACCGTTGGTATAGGGGGGACCTATACCAATGGTTTGTCCAAAACCATTGGTATAGGTCCCAAAATCAAAGAATCTATACCAACGGTTCTCAAACCCATTGGTATAGGTCTATACCAACGGTTTTGAGAACCGTTGGTACAGTTACATGTATTTTTTATGGAATCTTCTTACAAGGAACATTAAATAAATAAAAATTTAAAATATTTATGATAATACATATATATTTATGAAATTATGTTCATAAAAGTCATGTTAGGTTAGTGGTTAGGTCATTTAATCATAAATTGGAGGTAGTAGGATCAAAACCCACCGAAGGCTTCTTTTTTGAAATACATATACCAACGGTTTTATAGAACCGTTGGTATAGATTGTTCATATTACTTATACCAACGGCTTTTGGAAAACTATTGGTATAGTCCTGTCCCTATGTCTTATTTGGCCATGGTTCTCCAAACCATTGTTATAGGATATACCAACGGTTTGGAGGCCTATACCTATGGTTTCAAACCGTTGGTATACAGTATTTTTCTACTAGTGTTCATTTCTATCATTTGTTGAACCATTCTCATGTGAAGAATCTGTAAAGGATGAATCATGGGTGAAGTCCATAAATGAATAGTTAAATCATATTGACAAAAATATGACATGGGATCTGGTCAAGAGACCTGAAGGTTATAATGTGATTGGTACAAATTGGATCTTTAAGAATAAATATTATGAGCATGGAAGTGTTATCAGAAACAAGGCATGATTGGAATGTAAAGGATATTCATAGATTTAAGGTTTTGATGTTAAATAAACATTTTATCTAGTGGCTAGACTGGATCTAATTAGGATTTTTCTTACCATGGTAATCCAAAGCAGATATAAAGTATATCAAATGGATGTCAAGATAGCATTCTTGATTGGTGTTTTTGAAGAATAAGTCTACCTCGAACAACCAGTGGGTTTTCTTCTTGGTACTAATGAAACAAAGGGTTGTAAACTAAATAAGGCCCTCTATGGTTTGAAGCAGGAACCATGAGCATGGTATTCCCAGATGGATTCTTATCTCAATAAGCTGGATTTCAAAAGAGGAGGAGTAGATCACAATCTCTATGTGAAAAATTCTCCGAAAGATCAGTTCATGGTTCTAGTTTATATTGATGAAATTATATTAGGTGGTAGTAGGCAAAAATCAGTGGATGGATTTTTCCATCACATGAAATCAGAATTTGAAATGTATATAATTGGGGAGCTCACAGATTTCTTGGGGATGCAGGTGATTCAAAATAAGGATTACACTTTCATTTCTAAGGAAAATTATTCAAGTAAGATGCTGGAGAAATTTAATATGCATGATTCCAAACCAATGTCAACTCCGATTGCAGTTAGAACCAAACTTGGAAATCATGAGGATGGGACCTCTGTAGATCCCACAATGTACAAAAGGAATATTGGAAGCTTACAATACCTAACGGCAACATGGCATGATATTGTATTTCCAAGATTCTTAGTGGCCCAATTTCAGAGTAATCCAAAGGAAAAGCATATGATAGTAGTAAAAAACAATCATGAGATACATGAAAGGTACTCATAATTATGGCTTATACTTTGATGCAGAAAGGGATAGTGAATTATCAGTGTTTTCTGATGCTGACTGGGTGAGAGATGTAGTGGATAGAAATTCCATCAGTGGTGGAGCATTCTATATTGGGAATAAATGTGTGGGTTGGTTAAGCAAGAAACATGAAATTACTTCTCTTTTTACTTCGAATCTAAATATATATCTGCTACCAAGGTGTGAACTCAGTTACTTTGGATGAAATAGAAACTAACTGACATAGGTGATGAGGTGAAACAACCAATGGTGGTTTACTATGATAACAAGAGCCCAATTGATCTTAAAAAGAATCATTTTCATCATTATCGTACAAAACATATTGAAATTAGATATCACTTTATCAAGGAAAAATTTGAACAAGGCGTGATTAAAATGGATCATGTGGGAACTGATGAGCAAGTGGATGATATCCTAACCAAGCCCCTGTCATCAGTTGTGCTTGAGAAACATCGGTTGAACCTCGGTGTTCAGCCACCTCCCATTGCATAAGGGGGATATAATTTCCACTCTCCCTAGTTATGTTAACTATTTTTAATCTGTTTTTGGATGTAATGTAGGTTTATAGGGGAGATAATATCCAGGGGTGTTTTGAGTTGTACAATTAACAAATAATGGTCTTTGGGTTTATTTTCAATGGGGTATAAGGAATAAATTCAGTACATGTGATGGACATGTAATGTTTCTATAACACAATGATAATTCAGTGATAGGAGGAGAAGGAATACATTTGACATGTAATGCTTCTATGACACGGTGAGAATTCGGTGTTAGGAGAATAGATTGGGCATCCCTAAGAATTTCGAAACACAGGAACCCAATTCAAGATTTCCCTCTTGTTTTCTACACTGAACATTACTCACTTATACTTAGAGTGTTGGGTGAGATGATTCTTGCATTTCAGGTTTTTCTTGTGGCTGGTGCTCTATAGAATTTATCTGGAGATTGCTAACAAACCCAATGGGGGAGATTGTTGGAACCATGTTCGTTCTATACTATAAATGGAGTATGTTTTGTGTTTATTATCAATTCTCATTAGAAGTTCAGAATGTTTTCTAGAAATGGGATCATACAGTTCAAGCGAACAACAATATTAAAGGTGGGTTTGTTCCCCAATGTTTGCCAAATTTTTGGGCCTGAAAATCGGAAAATGGAGAAATGTACGTTTGGAAAAGGGAGTTGTGTGCAAGTTTAAAGGGTGTTTAGGAAGTTGGATGCAAGTCCTAATTTGGGTTCAAAATGTCAAAATATGGCAAAGGAAAATATTGTGCGAAAGATGAGGTTGTGTGGAAGAATTTTACACGCCCAATGCGACGTCAAAATGGGTTTCGTGCGCTCAGGAAGAATCTTGCGCACACCAACAAAGACGCATCATAAACTTTCACATAAGGTCATCGTGTCCTATAAATAGGTGTCTACCCCCTTGGAAGACTTAAGAATTTTTTCAAGAAAAATCTGGTTGCTCTACCATGCAAAATATTGGCACGCGAAATATTGGAAGAGAGTTAATCTTGAATGTAAGGTGTTACTTCAGTCTGAAAAGACCAAGTGAACCCTTCAGTGTAGTTGCGTGAAAGATAAGGGCTACGTGAAAAGTAGGTATTGCATGAAATTCAACTTGCATGACAAATCCCATATCTTGCGCACATGTTTAGGTATTGTGCGTGATAAAAAAAATATTTCTAAGAACCCAGATCTTATTTTCAGGTATGTTTTTCCCTTTCTCTAGTGTTTTTGATAAAAAGAGGAGTTTCTGGAAATTTATTAAGTACACATCGTGTACTTTATAAGTACCCGTCGTGTACTTGGTTTCCACAGGTAGTCGGGTGCTGGCCGTGTAACGGCCATGCACACGGCTATGTGTGGTTACCTGGAGACCATCTAATGCGGGGGCCAGTTAATGCAAGTACATGTCGTGTACTTATAAAGTACACGCCATGTACTTTTTTTCATTAAACAGACCGGGGTCACATCTAATTGGAATGATCATCTTCTTCTTCACCTTCTTCGACCGAGAGCGTTCTTACAGCACCGATTCTTCCCCGAGCCCCCAATCGATCATTTGTTCTCTGATTCGACCATCGTCAATTGCGTTGGAATCACCACGGTAATCTCTTCCTTCTTCTAGAGATTCATTTCTTAATTCCTCCTCTTTCAAGATTTATCCTCAGTTGATAATTTTTAGAGTTTTTGTAGATTGATGGTGTTCTTTGGTGATTCAAGGCTAGAGGTTCACGTATAACGATCCTACAATGTCGAGGTAGGTGTTTTGTACCTTTCCGTAGTTAGTCATTGAATTATATGTGCAAAAGTTCCTAATACCCTTGAATGGGGTATTGTGTGTTGTTGTTTTTAGCCCTTTTATTTGCCTGCTATGCCTAGTTTTATTGGATAGGGTTTAATTGTTTGTGAATAGGGTTTTCTTTTCCATGCTATGGATGTTTTTCCCATTTTTTCTTGTTATGGACTATTTGGTCTAGCTTTGCCTATTAGGTTATTTTTTTGATTTCCATGCCTAGTATTGTTAGGATGGAGTAATTATTATCTGATATGCTATGATATGATGTATTTTGTTTAGCCAAGTAGTTCTTAAGGTTTACTTTGGATTCCATATATCGTTGTGCTCGATTGACTTACACAGGGCCATGAGAACCTGGTGTAGTATACCATAGGGAGAATGGACATTGAGGGCTTCTCCAGAGTGTTTGTTTTTACTGTTACGATACGAGACCATATGAGGAATGGATGTAAGTGCTTCCTCAGAGTGTTTGTAATTCCTCGATGAAGGCCACAGGGGGAATTGGATGTTGAGTGCTTCCTCAGAGATCATATTAGTTACCGATATGAGACTATAGGGGAAATTGACGGTGAGTGCTTCCTCAGAGATTCTATGCTAAAGCTGAACCAGAGGGGTTAGACTGTGTGTAATTCACAGAGGGTTTCTTATCATGTTTCGTTGAACTAGATGGGTTAGGCTGTGATTAATTCCTAGAGTTTTACCTATTTGTGATTATCTTCTTTTATGATATAAAAATTTGAGTGAAATTTAAACTGTAGTATGGTTTACTTTTGAGTACTTCCTTGTTTACTACTTATTTTTGCTTATTACCTTCCATATATATTCACTGACTGTTAGGCATAGATCTTTGGGTGGTTTCCTACTGGTATTCCTCTCATGCCCTGTTTGTGTCATGATTTTGTGCTCAAATAGATTATATTGTTTCCGGTATAGATAAGGGAAAGTGCCCTTCTACTTCAGGTAATTGATTGCTGAGAGGCTGGAGAGAATGGGAGAAAGTTGAGGCTTGCGATGCTGAGGAGTTGTTTACTTTGTTTTCCTATACTTTGGATTATTACTGTATTCCAGCATTGTGACTTTTTTGGCTGGTTTCCTAAACATATGTATCATGCATTATTTATATATGTGCTCTAGTTGTTTATTACTTTCAGTCTTCCGTTGTTTACTATTGTATGGTATGTTTACTACTTTTGTTATTGTTATCTATTTTACTTCCACTGTGTTACTCTGCCAATGAGGGCACAGTTTCTCCACTATCACACCCAAGTCCCTCGCTACTATTCGGTAGCCTCTGGTGTTCGGGGAAATGCGCTTGAGGACATGTGACCAACTGGCTACGGGGCGCCTCTGGGAAGATTCCGGAACTGGGATGTTACAAAGTGGTATCAGATGTATTCCTTTCTTCTTGACTTAATTTTTTGAGCCTATATCTAGGGATAGGAAGGAATAGGTACTTGGTAATAAGTTGTGCCTGGGAGTAACTAACTCGTGTACAGGGAAAAGCCAATGTACCTCGTTTATTGCAATTTTTCTAGTTTTGAAATTTACTATTGATTTTATTTCATCATTGAGTGATTCACATGTTTTGTTTTGTTATCATTGATGTTATTGAGGTTCTATTTCTATTTCAACACGATTCAATGAGGGTATGTCATCTCATGCATCAAATAGGCACTTGCTAGAAATCACATGTCATGCATTATTGTCGTGCCATTTAGGGTGCATTAGCGATTTCATGTTGTTGTGATAGATGTTGTGCTAGATATGAATGCTATTGTGATAGATGCCTTGATAGAATACCTGCTATTTAATGGGGTATTAGTTGTGTAAGGTTTTGTTTGAATAAACACCAAACTTTGGTTCTTGAGGTGTTATGGGCCCTCATAGACCAGAATTTGGTGGATCATTGCATTTTTTCCTTGTTTATGAAATTTATAGGATGCCAATATTTGATTCGCGGGGAGTATGAGCCCTCACAGATTGGAATTTGGCACTTTAATGTTCATTTCAGTGTTTTTCTGGGTTCCGAAGAAGTTTCTGAGGCTTACTATCCGAAAAAACCAATAATACATGGCATGTATTGATGAATACATACCATGCATCCTTCTATTCTGGAAGGAACTATTTTTATTAAGTACACTTCATGTACTGTATGTACATTCCATGTAGTCTCTAACCATGTCACAGGATGTGTGGACAGAGACACGGGGTTGGGAAATCTTGGTAGAACACATCATGTTCCGGACGTACATGTCGTGTTGTGTTGACCATCTGTCCACTTGTGTGACTAAAGACACAGATGGATAAAACTTAAGTTATACACTTCGTGTCAATATTGAACATTTTGTGTAGTGTAACCCAAGTATCCGGTCATGTAACGAACAACACAGGTCGGTGAAATCTTCCTAGTACATTCCTTTTCTGACACTAACATGTCGTGCAGTATTGTTATAAGGGAACCATGTGGCTTAGTTGTGTAGAACTCATGTAGGGGAAGAGGATTCAAGTAAATGTCATGTGTTTGGGTGTTACATGACCAGATTTGGCAGAAGTACTTTCCCATGTGATGGATTAAGGGAACACACTATGTAGGGTTTATACACGCCATGTAGGCATGTTTTGAAAAACTTGAATGCTTTCTTTCTCATGTTCCCTTCTTACACTTCTATTTTTCGATCCTTGGTGATATTGATCTAAGGTGTGCACTTGACCTTGCAGAGTCATGCCACCGAGACGTCATCCAATTGTCTGCCAGATATAGGGTAGTGATCAGACACCAGACATGGTTGATCAAGGATTACCAGCAGATCATTCGGTTGTGCCAGTCTTGGCACCAACCGTTATTCTGAACATAGGTGTGGATGCATAGTTCTTAGAGGGATTTATGAGGTTCATACAGACCTTCTGAGGAGTACGGCATCCTGCCCCTTCTATGGTAGAGCTGATGCGGGTTTTCCAGTAGCAGCATCCTCCCACCTTCATAGGGGAAGGAGGAACTCAGGTTGTAGAGTCATGGATAGAAGCCATGTTGTCTATCTTTGAGCATTTGGAGATGCCTCCATAGAGGAGGGTGAAGCTAACTATGTATATTCTTTAGGATTCTTCCAAGATTTGGTGGGATGTGATCTCATAGGTGGGACGCCAGTAGGTTATGGCTTGGGATGAGTTCCAGTGTTCTTTCTATGACTAATTCTATCCAGAGACTTTGAGGTCTGATCGAGCCCAAGAGTTCATGATTCTGGAGCAGGGTACTCTTTCTGTTATGGATTATTCTTCTCACTTTATAGAGTTGTAGTGCTTCATGCCAATTCTAGGAGGTTATGAGTTATTCTGGGCAAGGAAGTTTGAGTATGGTCTCAGGCACGACATCTGATATCAGGTGAAAATCTTCAGGTTGACTTCCATAACTTCTATAGTCAACCAGACACTAATCACGGAGCACAATCTGAGGGATTCTAGAGCTGTGAGCTAGGGCAGCTCGACATCTGGAGTTAGTATCCCTCCTACTAATAGTAGGAAGCACTGTAGGGAGTCTATGCATAGATATCCAATGAGTTGAGAGACATATTCAAGTATATATGTGGTGTGCTACCAGTGCGGGAAGAGCAGGCATACAAGGCCACATTGCCTGAGAGACCTAGTGGAGTGTTGATCTTGTGGAAATATGGGTCATCTTCATCGCTTCTGTCAGATCTTCTCACTAGCATCTGGTGATAGGGGTTCTTCTATGAATCCTTGTTCAGGATCAGCGCCACCAGTTTCTACTCAGTCAGGGAACTGGAGTTCTTACGGCCATTCAGGCCGAGGTGGAGGTCGCAGCCGTGGTAGTCAGTCGCCAGACTTTTAGCGACAACAAGGTTGATCATCTTAGGGTGGTCAGGAAGGGTCACATAGCCGTGATATAGGTCAGACTTTTGCAGTGGAGCAAACCCCACAAGAGAAGGATCATGGACCCTCTATAGTTAGAGGTATGATCCTAGTTTCCTTAGTTTTAGCTTATGCTCTTTTCAATACAGGGGCTTCCCATAGCTTTATATCTTTTGTTGTTGTGGAGATCCTTGGGCTCTGCATCTTTTCTTCTTCTAATATCTTGATGTTAGACACTCTGTTAGGGACAAGAACGACTAGTGTACATCAATGCAAGGATTTACCACTTGAGGTTGGTGGGTGTCACTTCTTATGGGACCTCTATGTCTTAGAGATGACAGGCTATGATATCATTCTCATAATGGACTGGTTAGTTCCCTTCCAGGCTATTATCGATTTCTATCATCGTAGAGTGAGTTTCACATCACCATAGGGTGGATCATTTCTTCATAAGGGTGAATGGGATGTCTAGGAGAGTAGAGTGGGACCCGAGCATCATGGGTTGTGAGGATTTATAGCCCAGATTACTAGTCTATATCTGGATGACCAAGGGATTTCACATATGGACTTTCCCCTAGCGTTGGATCGTTATAGGGATGTCTTTCCAAAGAAATTGTTAGGTTTTCCTATGGAGAGAGAGGTGGAATTTTATATTGAGCTTGTTCCAGGAGTGGAACTAGTGTCCATTCCTTCTAATAGGATGGCTACACTAGAGTTACAGGAGCTCAAGAAGTATTTGGAGGGGTTGTAAGCAAAGGGTTTCATCCGACCCAGTACTTCTACTTAGGTTTCACCTATCCTGTTTGCGAAGAACGTGGATGGTACCCTCAGACTCTGTGTGGATTATCGGAAGTTGAACCAATTGATGGTCAAGAACCGATATCCCTTTCCAAGGATTGACGATCTCTTTGATTAGCTTTGAGGATCCTGGGTGTTCTCGAAAATTGGTTTGAGATCTGATTACCATCAGTTGCACGTTAAACCATTTGATATACCTCTAATATCCTTTCAGAGCAGGTATGGTCTATACGAGTATGTGGTTATGTCGTTCAGTCTCACGAATGTGCCTACAGTCTTCATGGAACTGATGAAATGAGTGTTCCATACATATTTGGATTCTTTTGTGGTAGACTTCATGGATGATATCTTGGTGTACTCTCACACTTGACATGACCATGCCACCCATCTTGAGATCGTTTTGAGTACACTGAGAGAGCATCACTTATATGCTAAGCTCTCAAAATTTCAATTTTGGATGGACCAGATTTACTTCTTGGGTCATGTTATCTCAGAGTTGGGAGTATCAGTAGACCCAGAGAAAGTGAGAGTAGTAGTTTCCTGGGAGCAGTTGAAGAATATATTTGAGGTACGGAGTTTTCTAGGGATGGTTGGATACTACATATGTCTTATATAGGAATTTTTACACTTAGAAGCACCACTGATTGGACTAAGTAAGAAGGGTGAAAAGTTCTTGTGGTTAAATTCTTGTGAGTCAATCTTTCAAGAGCTGAAAGAGAGGTTGACCTCAGCACCGATACTAGTATTTCTAGAGTCGAGAAAGAGATATACTATTTACTATGATACTTTGGGTATTGGGTAGGGATATGTTCTTATACAGGGAGAAGGAGTCATTGCGTACGGGTATCGAAAGTTGAGGCCATATTAGAGAAATTACCCAATGCACGATCCCTAGTTATCATCCATTGTTCATGCTTTACGTTGTTGGAGACATTATCTTCTGGGAGAGCATTTTTTGGTGTTCACCGACCACAAAATTCTCAAGTATATCTTCACTCAGTGTGACCTAAATTTGAGGCAGCAAAGGTGGGTAGAGTACCTTAAGTCCTTTGACTTTGAGATTTCCTACACGATTGGGAAAGGAAACGTTGTGGCTGATGCGTTGAGAAAGAGGACTCAAATACAGGTAGCTCAAGAGGCCAGCAGTGAGTGGCAGCTTATGGATCTGTTCTCTGAGATGCATTTGGAGGTGCATGACATATAGGGGCATACTTTTCTTCTGTAGCTATTACCTCTACTCTTCTAGACGGAGTGTGAATGAGGCAGCTATCAGATTCTGAGGGCCTAGTCCTACGGGAGAGTGCGTCAGGAGAGGAACCTATTCCTGGATGGACAATTGTTGAGGATGAGATCTTGTATTTTCATGGGCGTGTATGGGTGTCAGCAGACATACACGAGGAGCTGATGTAGGCCTTTCATTCCTCATTTTGGGCAGTTCATCCTGGTGTCACAAAGATGTATTATGATCTACACCGTCAGTATTGGTGGTCAGGTATGAAGAGAGATGTTTCTTGTTTCGTCATGAGCTGTTCCACCTGTCAGCAGGTGAAGGCGGAGCATCAATGACCTGCATGACTTTTGTAGCAGTTGACCATTCCCGAGTGGAAGTGGAATGATGTCATGATGGACTTCATGATGGGTTTACCGAGGTCACCTCGAGGGAATGATGTGGTTTGGGTTGTCATTGACAGACTCACGAAGGTTTATAACTTATTTCCGATAAAGTAGACCTTCAGTGTTGATGAGTTGGGACAGTTTTACATTCGAGATATTTTACGTCTACACAGGGTTCCACACTCCATTGTTTCAGATAGGGACACATGATTTACTTATTGGGTCTGGCAGTGGATTTATAAGGCTTTGGGTACACAGGTACTTTTGAGTATAACATACCATCCCCAGACAGATGGACAATCTAAGCATACGATTTAGGTACTTGAGGACATGCTTCGAGCATGAATCCAAGATTTTAGAGGTTCTTTGGAGAAGCACATACCTCTTGTAGAGTTTTCCTACAATAATAGTTTTCAAGATACTATTCTGATGGAACCTTATGAGGCTTTCTATGGTAGTTCATTCTAATCACCCTTATGTTGGCTGGAGGCAGGAGAGGCAGCTATGCTGGGACCTTGTCTTGTCCAGGAGACCACAGAGTAGATAGAGTTGATTCAGAAGAGGATGGATATTGAACAGTCTTGACAGAAGTCTTATACTGATCGATGGAGATGACCTCTGGAGTTTGAGGTCGGAGATCAGGCTTTCCTAGGTGTCACACCGAGGTTGGGACACAGGAGGATTAGGATACAGGGTAAGCTTTTGATGAACTACATCAGGTCATTTGAGGTGTTGGAGAGAGTTGGGCTGGTTTCCTATCAGTTGCAGTTACCTCAGAGGTACCAGGCTATGAATGACATTTTTCACATTTCTCAGCTTCGACATTACTTCTCATACTAGTCTCATGTTTTCCAACCTGAGAAGTTTAAGCTAGAGGTGAATGCCCTATTCGAGGAGCATCCTATCCAGATTGTTGATAGAAGTGTGAAGGTTCTTTGTGGATAGTCTTTTCCTCTAGTACAAGTGTTATGGAAGCATGAGTGAGTGCAGGACAAGACCTGGGAGAGGGAGGCTGATGTGCGATCATAGTGGTCGGAGCTATTTAAGTATTCTTATTCCACACCGCCTTGCTATAGAAATTCGGGGATGAATTTCTTTAAGGGGGGAAGTTTTTAAGAACCTGGATCTTCTTTTTAGGTATGTTTTTTCCTTTTTCTAGTGTTTCTGAGAAAAAGATGAGTTTATGGAAATTTGTTAAATACATTTCGTGTACTTTATAAGTATATTTTTTTTACTTTATAAGTACACGTCGTGTACTTAGTTACCACGGGTAGCCGGGGGATGGCTGTGTAACGGCCATGCACACGGTCGTGTGTGGTGACCTGGATACCGCCTAATGCAGGGGCCGGTTAAGGCCAGTACACATCGTGTACTTATAAAGTACACACTGTGTACTTTCTTTTTTTCATTAAATGGATCGGGGTCATGTCTAATTGGCACAAGCATCTTCTTCTTTACCTTCTTCAACTGAGAATGTCTTTACGACGCTGATTCTTCCTCGAGCCCCTGATCGAGCATATGTTCTCTGATTTGACCATTGTTGATTGTATTGGAATCACCACATTAATATTTTCCTTTTTCTAGAGCTTCATTTCCTGATTCCTCCTCTTTCAAGATTTATCCTCAGTTGAGCGTTTTTAGAGTTTTTGTAGATCTATAGTGTTCTTGGGAAATTAAAGGCTTAAGGTTAACATAAAATGATCCTATAATGTCGAGGTAGGTGGTATGTTCCTTTCTGTAGTTAGTATTTGAATTATATGTGCAAAAGTTTCCAATACCCTTGAACGGGGTATTGCATGTTGTTGTTTTTAGCCCTTTTATTTTCTCTTTATGCCTAGTTTGATTGGATAGGGGTTAATTGTTTTTGAATAGGTTTATCTTTTCCATGTTATGGATGTTTTGCCCATCTTTTCTTGTTATGGACATTTTGGTCTAGCTTTGCCTGTTAGGTTGCTATTTTGCTTTCCATGCCTAGTATTGTTAGGATTGAGTGATTATTATCTAATATTCTATGATATGTTGTAGTTTATTTGTCCAATTAGTTCTTGAGGTTTACTTTGGATTCCATGTATCTTTGTTATCGATTGACTTACACAGGGCCATGAGAACCTAGTGTAGTAGACCATAGGGAGAATGGACATTGAGGGATTCTCCAGAGTGTCTGTTATTACTGTTATGATGCGAGGCCATAGGGGGAATGGACGTAAGTTCTTCCTCAGAGTGTCTATAGTTCCTCGATGCGGGCCAAAGGGGGAATTGGACATTGAGTGATTCCTTATAGTGCTTGTTAGTTACCGATATGATACTATATAGGGAATTGATGTTGAGTGCTTCCTCAGAGAGTCTGTGCTAAAGATAAACTAGAGGAGTTAGACTATGTGTACTTCCTAGAGGGTTTCTTGTCTTGTTTGGTTGAACCAGATGGGTTAGGCTGTGAGTAATTCCTAGAGGGTTACCTGTTTGGGATTATCTACTTACTTGATATAAGAAATTGAATGCAATTGAAACTGTAGTATTGTTTACTTTTGAGTACTACCTTGTTTACTACTTATTTTTGCTTATTACCTACCATATATATTCACTGACTATTGGGAACAGATCTTTGGGTGGTTTCCTACTAGGATTCATCTCACACCCTATTTGGGTCATTCTTTTGGGACTAAACAGATTATATGGTTGCAGGTATAGATAAGGGCAAGTGCCCTTCTACTTCAGATACTTGATTGCTAAGGAGCTAGAGAGCATGGGACCAAGCTGAGGCTTGCAATGCTGATGATTTGTTTACTTTTTTTTCTTGTACTTGGTCTTATTGTTGTACTCTAGCATTGTGACTTGTTTGGATGCTTTTCTAGACATATGTATCATGCAACATTTATATATATGCTCATGTTGTTTATTACTTTCAGTCTTCCGCTGTTTACTGTTATATGGTATGTTTACTGCTTCCACTATTGTTATCTATTTTACTTTAGTTGTGTTACTCTGCCAATGAGGGCATAGTTTCCCCACTATCACACCCAATACCATCACTGCTAGTCGGCAGCCTCTAGCGTTCGGGGAAATGCGCTTGAGATCATGTGACCAACCGGGTACGTGGAGCCTCTAGGCGGCTTGCGGAACAAGGATGTTACATTATTAAATATTTTATTGATAATAAATGAAATAATTTCCTCAAATTGTGAAAAATATGTTAATTTATAGAATATTTGGGATTAGATCATTCATTTAGAAATTTGATTGAAAATTCTGGTTTTAACCTTTTAAAATTCACTGTTGTATTTCGAGAATTAATATTTTTATGTAAATTATTTTTGACTTAAAATTTTGTAACTGTGTTCCTAACATAATGGGATACAAATACTATTTAGTACATGGGAGCTGGATTTTGCATTTGAGTGGAGTAAATGGGTCATGAAGATAAAGTTGTACTGAACTATCCAGATTGGATATCACTTCACTATTTGGATTGTATCTTCTTCATCCAAACTTGTATTGGGCCCAAATTTGGAGGGAAGATCAGGGACATGATTGTTCATAAATCATCCTTCCATAAGTCCAGACAATTCGCACGTTATGAGGTCAACTATGTGGTGAAATTGGGATTAAAACTTTTGGCCGAATTTCCCTTTTACATCTATAAGAGTTTTGTAACCATATCCCTCCCCAAATCTATTTAAAGGATGTTTTTACTATTTTGGAGGTTTGGTCGAGACTTTTGAAAGGTTTGGACGAAAGGGTGGCTCTTGGGAACCCCTCAAATATCTTGGAATAAGTAAGGCCTTGTGCAAACATCTCTTCCAAGAAGGCTCTCCTCTCATGCCTCCTCATTGTATTTCTTTTCTTTCATGCATGTATATTGAATTTTTATTCAATTAGTCTTATGTGTTTTTTCCTTTTCATATTATTATTTTTCTTATCAGGTTGGAATATAAGATTAGAAACAATATTGGGTGTTCTCCAATCAATCAATTGCTTATACAAAACGTCTCCACGATGACAACTCCACCCATGGAAGAGTAATTTATTTCATAGTTGATCTAATCCCTACTCGCTTCATTTATTTATTTTGAATCCTAAACATACTAGAATTCATAAATTGTGATCAATTAATTGAGTTTTAATTTCTACGTTACTTGATTGACTTGCACTTGACCGCGTGGTTCAGCTTGTGTACATCGTGTGAGTAAAACCTCAATCGCAAAATCTAATAAAATTGGGATAGAATTATAGGATTCAAGTCCCATCCCAAACTCAATTAATCCTTCACTCTAGGGAGGATATGATTCACTAATTTTCCATTAACTATAAGTTGAATTTTGGATCACAATCAAGGCAGGGTTCTATGATTGGATGTCCCGAAGTTAACTTAGGGATTAATTTTTAAAATATTAGTGGTCTTATTAATTTCTGTAGGGTTTGGGGATTGACAAGATTAGGGGATCATAATTGAATGAATTATAATCATATGGGATAATGATAAATGAATGGTAAAGGGGGGTATATTAGATCAACAATGTCTTCTCATATAAGTTTTTTTAAAGAAACTGTGTCTTTGATTGTTCTTGTTTGTTGTTTAGTTTATTATCTGAAAGTCACAAAAACAACCTCCCCCATATTGTGTTTCATTTGTTTTCACTTATTTCCTTTTTTTCTTCAAGCCTATTAAGTGTTATTTAATTCACTTCCTCCTTGAGAAAATGACCTAGGTCAGCCACTATGTTTCACTTAGTTAAATAACAAACATTTTTGAGAGCGTGTGCGATAACTCTCATCAAATTAGCGTCATTTATATGGAGGAAAGTTTTTTATTAAACAAATTTTAGTTAAGTTAATTATTATTATTTTATTTTATTTCTTTTCTTCTCCTCCCTTTTCTTTTTCGTTCTTTCTTCCCCACCACTTCTTTTTCGAACCATCAATTGAAACCTAATTTAATGATATTGGTGTCCGCTGATTTTTTTCTCTTTTCTATGATTTATGAAACAATCCCACCCCAAGGATCTCCTTGATTTAGACCCTGAGATTGAGTGTAGACTTAGGGCTCAAATTAGAAAATCTTGGTCTATGGGGAGTGTCGACATTTACCCAACTAAGAAATTCCTCCACTCTATGATGTTTGAAATTGGAAACTCTTATAAAACAAATATTAAACAACATAAAATGGATGAGAATAACTACAATTAACTAAATAAAACTATTTGAGAGTTGACTATACCTAATATTAATTATCAACCTATATTCATTGCATATCCAACTCTCGAATCAGACTTTGAACTAAAATCTGGGTTAATTCACCTTCTTCCAAAATTTTATGGCTTATCTGGTGAGGATCCAAAAAAACATTTAAAATAATTCAATGTGGAATTTGAATCAATGAAACCAAGAAATGTATCTAAAGATCAAATAAAACTTAGAGAATTCTCATTCTCACTTAATGGAACTTCTAAGGACTGGATGTATTATTTACAACCTAAATATGTAACATGTTGGAATGATTTGAAATGTATTTTCTTGTAGAGATTTTTCCATCATCAAAGACCATTTTCATTCGAAAGGAGATCTCAGGGATCAAGAAGGTGCATGGGGAGTCAATGTATGAGTATTGGGAGATATTCAAGTAGTTGTGTGCAAGCTTCCCACCTCACCAAATATGTGAGAAACTCCTCATCCAGTACTTCTATGAAGGACTCACACCTACGGAGAGAAGCATGGTGGATGTCGTAGATAGAGGGGCATTGGTTGAAAAAACACCAGAAAATGCATGTGTGTTGATTGACAAGATGGCACAAAACTCCCAGAAATTTGGTGATCGGGGTAAGAGGAGTACATCAGGTAAGTCTATCTTCTCTTGAAATTCCTTTGATTGATACCAAGTTGGAGGAATTGAAAACTATGGTGAGACATATTTATTTGTCTCAAAAGACATCCCAACCCCCTCCTTCAAGGCCCTATGGAATTTTCATTGAGACAAGCCACCCAACTGACTGTTTCCCCCAACTACAAGAAACAGAAGATTGTGCAGTAGTGTTTTTTGGGAGACTATATCAGCAGCAACAACAACCATATCCTCAAAAAAAGTTTGATTCCTTTTCTCCAACATACAACCATGGGTGGAAGGATCAATAAGACATGAGGCATGCCTCTGGACAATAACAAAGGCCCCCCTTTCAACAAAACTTCCAACAGCCTCCACCTTACCAATAGGGTTTTCAACAACCCCAAAGGCGATTTGAAGCTCAGGCATCAACAAGTCAACAACAAGGTAATTCTTAGACAAAGGTAGATTCTAATACTGATGATATTTTGAAACAAATTATTCTTAATCAATATAATGAGTTGAAGAGTCAAGGTTCATAGATAAGGGAGTTGAAAACTCAAATGATCTAGATTTCCACCGCCTTCTATGATCTGGTAAGTAAGAATTCTACAAATCTACCTTCCCAACCTACTCCAAATCCAAAGGAGAATTTCAATGCCATCACATTGAGAAGTGGGAAGCAAAAAAATTATGATTCTCCACCTACCATTCCACCGGGATTCACCTCAAATTTAGAGAATCCTCATTCAAGAACAACTGATGAGCATCCCATAGTTAAAGAAAAAGGTAAGAAAAATATTAATGATGTTCATCCTAAACCCATTCCCTTTACAAATAGGGTTTTACAAACCAATAAGATGGTTGATGAGGCGATGAAAAGGGAGGTTTTGGAAACATTCAAGCATGTGGAGATAAATATCCCCCTTATTGAGGCCATTAAGAAAATCCCAAGGTATGCCAAATTCCTAAAATAACTTTGTACTGATCGAAGAGGACTCAAGAGGAATGTGAGGATCAATCTTGGAAGGAATGTTTCAGCACTCATTACACCACTTCAAGTAATTCCAACAAAATTAAAGGATCCAGGGACATTCACCATCCCATGAAACATAGAGGATTTACATTTTTCTAATGCTTTATGTGATTTAGAATCTTCTATAAATGTGATGCCTCACTCTGTATTCTCTTCTTTACAGGTTGGGGAGTTGAAGCTGACTGGAGTAGTGGTGTAGTTGGAAAATAGAGCTACATCATATCCAGTGGGAGTCTTTGAGGATATACTTTTTAGGGTAAGAGACAATATCTTTCCAGCATACTTCTACATTCTTAACATGGAGGATGATCAATTAAGTTCTTGTGCTCTAATTATCTTAGGTTGTACCTTCCTCAAAACTGTAAAACCTATCACAAGTATCCATGAGGGTACACTTTCCATATAGTTTGGTGATGAATCTGTGATATTTAATGTTATAGACTCCATGAAGTACCCCTTAGAGAACCATTCTACTTTTTTTATCTCCCATGTTGAACCACCAAGTAAAAACCCCATAGAATTTTATTGTCCAATGATTAGGGAGATTATGAGCATTGGTTCTAGTTTGATGTCTAAGAGAACTTACACACCCATTTCTAATGAACAAGACTCTCTTAGATTTGATTTTGAAATGGATTCATAATATGATTTTGATCATGTGAACTCTGATTAGTACATGTATGTTGAGTATGTTGATGGATTTGATGAACTATTCTATGATTTTGATGATTTCTATTCTAATACTGATGCTCTTTGTGCACATATTTCAGTTCCTTCACTATCTCCATCTATACAGCACCCCATATATTGGAAATAAAGACATTGCCACCTAATCTCAAATACTCATACTTGTTGAGTGGTAAAATATTACATATTATCATTGCTAACAATCTCTCTTTTGAACATGAAGAAAAACTTTTGAAACTTTTAAGTTAGAAAATTAGGGAAATTGGGTGGACCATGGGTGACATATCATGTATTAACCCCTCCATTTGCATGCATAGGATTATTTTGGAGTATGGGGATAAACCAGTGAGGCAACCACAAAGGATACTCAATCCAACCCTTCTGGAAGTTGTTAAAAAAGAAGTTGAGAAATTTATCGAGGTAGGTATAATCTTTCCCATTTCAGATTCTCAGTGGGTAAGTCTTATTTAGTTTATGCCTAAGAAATGATGTTTTATAGTTGTTAAAATTTGAAAGATGAATTATTTATAATGAGGGTGAAAAACAGTTGGTGTGTGTGTATTTATTATAGGAAAGTAAATCAATCCACTCGTAAGGACCATTTCCCCCTCCCATTTATTGATTAAATGCTTGAGAGACTAACTAAGAAGGCACATTATTGTTTCTTGGATGATGTTTCGGGATATTTTCAGGTTCCTATATATCCATAGGATCAAGAGAAGACTACATTCACTTGTCCCTTTGGCACATTTTCCTACCTGAGGATTCCATTTGGACTTTACAATTCCCCTTCCAAAGATGCATAGTGAGTATTTTTATTGATTTTCTTGAGACCTGCATGGAGGTATTTTTTTGATTAATTTATAGTATATGGATCCTCATTTGATGAATGTCTATGTAGTTTGGGAAAGGTTTTGAATCATTGTATTGAGAATAATCTGGTCTTGATCTTTGAAAAGTGTCATTTCATGGTAGAGCATGGCATTGTGTTAGGTAATGTAGTGTCAAAACATGGGATAGAGGTCGATAGATCTAAGGTAGATATCATTTCATCCTTACCCTATCCTTTGTTTGTGTGATATGTTAGATATTTCCTAGGGAATGAATAGTTTTATAAGTGCTTCATCAAAGATTTTAGTGATATTTCTATTCCTTTATCACGATTACATCAAAAGGATTCTGATTTTGTGTTTAATGATTCATGTAGGGTAGAATTTGATGAGTTGAAGAAGTGTCTGACCACTCCACTAATCATACAGCCCCCACAATGGGACATTCCTTTTGAGCTTATGTGTGATGCATCCAACTTTGCAGTTGGAGCTGTCTTATCATAGAGGGTGGAGGTACGTTCACATGTGATTGCCTATGTATCAAGGACATTGGATTCAGCTCAATCAAACTACACTACCACAGAAAAAGAGTTTCTTGTCATCATATTTTCTTTAGATAAACTCTTTTCATATTTATTGGGCTCTAAAGTAGTTGTTTTTTCTAACCAGGAAGCTCTGAGGTGCCTTTTGAAGAAGCAAGACGCAAATCCCAGACTTATCTAATGGATTCTCCTTCTTTAAGAATTTGATATTGAAATAAAGGACAATAAGGGATCAAAAAACATGGTGGAAGAACACATGAGTAGGATTACTCACACACTAGAGGATGACAACTTCTCCCTGGTACCACTTAGGAACACTTTCCCCAATGATCATCTTTATTATATCTCAGGTACGCATCCTTAGTATGCTGATTTAGTGAACTACCTTGTTGCATCCAAAATACCTAAAAATTTAAATAAATGTCAAGTCCAAAAATTAAAAAGTGAGTCTCGGTATTATGTATGGGACGATCCATACCTATGGAGAATGTGTATTGATAAAGTTATTAGGAGGTGTGTTCCTGATCATGAGTCTGAGTTTGTTTTTCAATTATATTATACACTTGCTTGTGGTGGACACTTTGGATCCCAACAGAAAGCTAGGAAAGTTTTGGACTCTCGATTATATTGGACTAGCTTATTCTATGATGTCCATGTGTTTTATAAGTCATGATCTCATTTCCAATACACTAGGAACATTTCTAGGAGACACGAGATTCCCCAACAACCCATACTATTCTGTGAGATTTTTTATGTATGGGGCATTGATTTTATGGGTTATTTTCCAAGTTCTTTTGGTTTCATGTACATTTTGGTCTCTTTTGATTATGTGAGAAAATGGGTAGAGGCTAAGGCCACCAGGAATGATGATTCTTGTGTTGTAGTGGACTTTATCAAAGTATAGATTTTCTGCAGGTTTGGAGTATCGAATGCCATCATTAGTGAATAAGGGACACACTTTTGAAATCATAATTTGGATACCCTCCTTAAAAAGTATGGGGTGACACACAAAACATCAACACCATACCACCACCAAACAAATTTCCTGGATGAGGTTCCTAATGGGTAGATGAAACAAATTTTGGAGAAAACTGTGTATCCAAATAGGAAGTATTGGAGAAAGTGCTTGGATGATGAACTTTGGTCTTATAGGACGACATACAAAACTCCCTTCGGTATGTCCCCATTTCATATTTCTTTTGGGAAATCTTGTCATCTTCCTGTGGAAGTTGAGCATCATGCTTATTGGGCTATAAAGAAATGCAACATGGATTTGGACTAAGCTAGAATCCAAAGGAAGATGCAAATTCAAGAGCTTGAGGATATTTGATTGTCTTCATATGATAACTCAAGGCTTTATAAGGAAAGTTCAAAAGCATCTCATGATAGAATCATCCAACAAAGGGAGTTTCATGTTGGAGATAAAGACCTTCTTTATAGTTCACGACTAAAGCTGATGTCTGGTATGTTGCATTCCAGATGTTTAGGTCCTTATATTGTATCTAATTTTTTTCATTATGGTGCAGTGGAGATCACACAAGAGGACACTGGAAGGATCTTTACATTCAATAGGAAACGTTTGAAGAAATACATTGAGGGGAATCCTACTGATGCAGTGGATTTCATCACACTGCATGACCCCATCATCACTTGAGCATATCAGGCTGTTCTTAACCCTTTCACTTTTATATTATTTGTACTATTTAAAATTCTTCTTTTCATGTGAACATATCATCTCATATTATCACATTGAGGACAATGTAATATTTTAAGTGTGGGTGAGGGGACAACATTTTGGGTTAGATATTTAGGATTTTCGTTTGTTTGTTTTTTGTGTATTTTATATTAAGTTTTTGGTTAAAATTTTCAATAAAGAAACCAAAAAAACAAAAAATATAAAATATATATATATCATGTAACATTCTCTTGTGGAACATATGGAAAATGTATGTTTTCAAAATTCATTGGTAGAATAATAAGCATGAGTAAGATTTCATCATCAAGGGTTGATTTTTATAAAAAATGAAGTCATTGATGATATGAATAGTTGTTTCATTATAAAGCCTTTTAGATTTTGATATAATTATTTGTGATATTTTTCCATGGTAAATTATGTCATTGATTTATCCACACAATTTTTTACTCAACCATGACTTGTGAAATTTTTCCTACCCAATTGAAGGTATATTCAAGTTAGGTAAAAAAATTATTAGTTGATCCATACATTTGTTTCTCTTCTAATCAATTTCATTACTGTACCGAATTGACTTTTTTGGGTGTACCTGTTATCCAACTGTTGTACACCCTCAAAAAAATGTGGGTTGTGTCTTGGATAGGCCAAAAACCACTCTTCATCAACCTTTTATCTTGTTATATCTATTACAATTAGTGTCGAGAGGACATTAAACATGGGTTGAGAGTTTATTGTGAGATTCATTCCAAGTGAAACTTAAAAAACAACAAAAATAATAATAATAAATGAGGGGAGTGATGAAATGTACAACATATGGGGATATCTAGGTTAGGAGTGTAAGGTTTGACTTTCAGGAATGCTTAAGTGAGTGGGCCTTGAAACTCAATTGCAAAGGAATGCAGAACATGTTTGGTGAATTAAACCAAGTAAGAAGAATTGTTTTACATGACCTGAATTTTAACGCCCTGACCCCAGTTACCTGGATTCGGTGCATTATTACATATCATTGTCATGATACAAGGAAATCATCTACCAAAAGACCGATCAGTTTAGTGGCCTTGGAAATACTAGATACATTTATAAGGTTTACATTACATAATAAAATGGAAAACTATGACAACATTGTTTCCATATACAACCCTGATATCCCATATACTATCCCTGAAGGTCATTCATAATATACTTCTTCGCATCCTAGGAAAAATAAAACATAGAAAGGGGTGAGAAAAGATGCTCAGTAAGGATAACAATATAGCAGAAACTTTCATAAATAAGAATAAACATTTAAGGCAATGTATAAGACTAAAACAAAAGCCTTTAAAACTTGAACTTCAGCATAATATGGAAAAGATAAAATCAAATAATTCCATTTACTTATTTACATGGATATTGTACTAGTCGAATAATCACATGCAATATCAATAGCCATTTTCATAATGATGGAATTCATAACGCCAGACTTCATAACCACATAGTCAAGTCCTTATGCCAAGACTACAAATAAGATTTTGTCAAGGCCTTGTGCCAAGACACTAGTTTGTCTCATGAAACATACTAATGCATCAAGGGGCTATAGTGGGCTCCACCCGCCACTTACTAAGTCCAATGAATTCCTCATATGAAAAGTTTTAAACATAACATAAACATTCATATTAAAACTAGCATAAAAAATGTCAATAATTTATCCATAAACCATGAATGGTATAAAATAACACATCCACAGTAAAACATATCACAAAACCATCAATACAATATGGAAGTTTTCTATCATAATAAATTAACTTCAAATAAGCTTAAAATCCATCAAATGATGTTGACATAAATGAAATCAAAACTTTTTTAGAGAAAAACCTCTTTCAATTTTGAAATAATTTAACAGTCATGTAATTATAAAAGAAAACATTTATTTTTAAAAATATTCTTATAAACTTTTAAGGTAAGCTTCGACAATTTTATAACGGTAGAAAATATCCACACCCTCCGTTTAAGTTAAAAAAAACATTCTTACCTTAATTTTTTCGAAAAGGTCATAAAGTACCTTATTTGGAAAACGACGGAAAGATTCCTTTAAAAAACATATAATTTCAAATAAGGGTATAAATGAATTTAACCCATTGTATATTAAATAGTAAAAATGTTTTGAAATACATTTTTAAGAAACATGGATGTGGATGATAAAGAGGTCCCAATAGATAATTATATATAAACAACCTTGGATAATGAAGAGATTGTGAAATTAACCCTTACCTTCTACTTTTCCTTGGTCGAGGGTAGGTTAAACTCCTGTATAATGGTGAAATCATTGTTATTAAATTATACAAGAACCATATACATAAATATGATATCATATAGGATCTTATAATATTTCTTTGTTAATAATATTTTAGTATTATCATTGTTTCGGGGGTTAATTGATTTGTTTTCCTTTATATTCTTTATTATGTGAGACATATTTGTTATCTATGGGATGTATCTTGTTCATATCCAAAATTATATAAAGTATTTAAACATTATTTTTAATCATCAAATGAAAATTAGTCTTGAATGGATACGATGGGGAATGAATCTCATCGCGTTCGTGGAGACGGTAATCCGTACGTACGCACGAGCAACAATATCATTATTTTGATATTAAAATCATATATAATTGGATGTTATATCAGACATAAAAAATAATTATCATTTTATATTTATTATTTACATCATTTATACATCATTATTATACCCATCCGAATAATAATGTATTGAGTAACAACTACACCACGACGTGGAGACGGTAAGCCGTACGTATGCACGTATGGTGACATGTCATTCAAAGGATGGATAGAATAATGAATATGGTTGTTCCTAATTTATAATAACATCATAGTATATAGAATATACTAGAGTTATTATTTTAGAATGGAAACAACAAGTAAAGAATAAGTGGAAGAAGAAAAAACATGAAAGAGGTGATGAGATATTTACCTCTTCTTCGGGTTCTTCCTTTTGATTTGATCAAAAGGGGTCCTTAGGTTGGATTTATAACTAAAGTAAGGACTATAGGATGAAGGTAGGACAGTTGATAGGGTATTTGGGTAGGGGATGGTCGATCCAAAAGGCTTTGAAGCTATGAATTAGAGAGAAAGTGAAGTGCCCTTTAATAAGAGGGGTGAGGGGCACCTTATGAAAAGCTAGAAATATTATTTTATAATAAAATAATTTTCAGTTTATAATGGATCAAAAATGAATTATTTAAATTATAAGGTTGGTATGGGTTGAAAACCACTCAACCAATAGGTTTTAGACAGGTTTGGGTCACTATATTAACTTTATCTTTTAGATTTAACTCTTATTTAATTTGTTTGACATTTACCATGTCTCTTTGTATTTTTATATTATATGGTTAATAAACTTACTATAAACTTCAAATAGAACCTCAAGTGGTTCATTAATGACGTATATAATATTATTTATGACCTTTGGCCGAGCCTTGTATTTTTAGGAATAGAATATCAATTAATAATATAATATTTGTTTTAAAAACTCTTTTATGTCAATTTTGACACTATTTTCTAATTTGTTTTTGTTAAATTCTTAACAGCCTTATTACTTTGAAAAAAAATCATTTAATCAACCATAACATGTCATATTAATATATAAAATTAGTTAAATTCATAAAAATTAACAAATTACATTTATTTGGATATTTATAATATCAATTATTTTAATATTTCATTAATAAAGTAATTAATGCATCATCATTGTGTCATAAATAAACTAAATTATTTAATGTATAAAAATTATAAATAAAATACCATTATGTAGGAAATATTTTTATATTTCTAATTAATATTTATATGCGAATATATCTTATATGTAACCTTATATTAAAAATGGTTTAGTTATTAAACTTTGAATTTAACACTTTTAACTCTTCTTTGAATTAAATAATAATAAATGTCCTAATCTAATCCAAGTGGACCAAAAGGATCATATTTTATTAATAAGGTTGTTTTTGGTCGAATTATACTTATAAAATATAATTATGACATGTTTTAGGGTAATAATAATATCATTTTTACCCTTAATTACCCTATTTACTTCTAAATGTGGTAAATAAAAGTAAAAAGTTATTATTCACTAAAAATTATTTTCATCTTATTGAACCACATTTTACTTACTGATATCAACCGTTTCTCTCATATTTTTGAAATTCAACTCACAGAATCGGTAAAATTAAGTTTTATTTAAATTTGCATATGCTCCTAGGAGGTGGGTAAAAGACGGTAAAATGTTCAATAAAATTTTTATATATCTGAAATTATTATAAACTGACTCCAGTGAATTACATTGAAATTATATAGGTATTATGTAACTATTTTGACCTAAAATAAATTTAAATAAAATAAATAATTATTTAAATAAAAATTCGGTTTTAAACTATAACTCAATGTTTTTCACTATTCATCAAAAATTGAAAGTTTTCAGAAAAATACCAAAAATTCACCCTAAGATAATTTCGATATTCCAAATCCAAAAATGAAGTCCATTTTTAAAGATAAAATTTATTAAATTTAAAAAAGTGGGTATTACATTTCATAAAGGCTAGTTTGATTGGTCGTTATGTGTTAGAATCTCGAAGTTGCGTACAACTCAAGCTATTACATTATTCAAAGGGAAATGTACCATGGAAGCTTGGGGTGTTACATTCTCCCCTACTTCAAATAATTTTGTCCTTGAAATTACTAGAATATTACTGCATAAAAATATTCGGGTGGTTCTTCATCATAAGTTCCTCGGGTTCCCATTTTGCCTCTTCCATCTTATGGTTTCTCCATATAACTTTTACCAGACGAGTTGTCCGGTTTCTCAACACTTGTTCTCTTGTATCGAGAACCTTGACAGGCTCTTCACAATAAGATAGATCAGGTTCCAGTTCTAATTCCTCATTGTTGAGTACATTCTTTGCGTTAGGCATGTATTTTCTCAAAAGTGATACGTGGAACACATCATGAACTTTGGAGAGACTTGGCGGCATTTCCAAACGGTAAGATACAACCCTAATTCGTTCTAGAATTTCGAAAGGTCTGAAGTACCTGGGACTCAATTAACCCTTCTTACCGAAACTTATAACACCCTTCCATGGAGATACCTTCAAGAAAACATGATCTCCTACCTAAAATTACAGATCCTTCCTTTGGATATCGACATAGATCTTCTTCCTACTTTGAGCTTATTTGATGTGGGTTTGGAATGCCTTCACGTTTTATATCATTTCCTCAAAAATTTCTGGTCTTACAAGTTTTATTTCACCAACATCATCCCAACAGGTTGGTGTGTGACATCTCTTTCCATATAACGCTTCAAATGGTTCCATCTGAATACTTGAATGGAAGCTATTGTTATAGTAAAATTCTACCATAGGTAAATATTGATCCCACATACCTTGAAAGTTAAGTGAGCAAGATCTCAACATGTCTTCTAAGGTTTGAATAGTTCGTTCTGATTGTCCATCAGTTTTAGGGTGGTAGGCAGTGCTCAAATGAAGATCAGTATCCAGGGCTTTCTGAAGAATTTTCCAGAATCTTGATGTAAAACATGGATCATGATTAGAAACAATCGATAGGGTATTCCATGAAGTCCCACAACTTCATTAATATATAGTCTTGCTAGACGTTCAAGTGGTAAATCTTCTCTTATAGCAAGAAAATGTGTTGACTTGGTAAAATGATCAATAATGACCCATATTGCATCGTTCCTTCTAGGAGTCTTTGGTAGTCCCATGAAAAAGTCCATAGTAATATTATCCCATTTCCACTTAGGTATGGGAAGAGGTTTCATGACTCTTCTAGGCTATTGCCTTCTAGCTTTCACTTTTTGACAAACCATACATCTTGACACAAAATCAGCAATCTCCCTCTTCATGTTGTCCCACCAAAAATGTTCCTTCAAATCTCTATACATCTTAGTGCTACCAGGGTGTATAGAGAAATTGGAACTATTAGCATCATCCAACAATTCTATTTTTAGATCAGGTATATCGGGAACACAAAGTCTCTTCCCATATTTCCAAATTCCATCTTCATACACAAAGTCACTCAATCTCCCATCATTCACAGATTTAATCTTCTTTTGAAACTCTTCATCATCGGTCTGAGAACACTTTATCCTTTCTAGTAAATATGGTTTATAAACCATTTGAAAAAGTATTGATGTTTCACCTTCCATGGTTATCCCCATGTCCAACTTTACTATATCCTTGTATACAGGATCCTTTTCAACTCTCATCTTCTTCAGAACTCCATGATCCTTTCTGCTCAAAGAATCTTCCACCTTATTTTCCTTCCCCGGGTGGTAGTGTATAGTGAAATCATAATCCTTGAGTAGTTCAAGACATCTCCTTTGCCTCATGTTGAGTTCATTCTGTGAGAAAATATATTTCAAACTCTTGTGATCGGTATATATCTCACATTTTTCACCATAGAGATAATGTCTCTATATCTTCAAATAAAATATTACAGCTGCTAACTCAAGATCATGAGTAGGATAGTTTTGATCATGAATTTTTAGCTGTAATGATGCATAGACAATAACTCTATCATTCTGCATAAGGATACAACCAAGTCCTTTCTTTGAAGCATCACTATAAATAACAAACCCATCATTCCCCGATGGTAGAGTCAAGATAGAACCATTGACTAATATTATATTCAATTATTCAAAACACTCTTCACAATATTTTGTCCAAAAAAATTTAACCCCTTTTCGTGTGACCTTTGTTAATGGGTAAGGCAACTAAGAAAAATTCTAGATGAAACATCGATAATAACCTACTAAACTAATAAAACTACGTACCTCGGTTATACTCATTGATGCTAGCCATTCTTGTATTGCCTTAGTCTTAGAAGGATCAACAGAGATCCCTTCTTCAGAGACAATATGTCCAAGAAAAGAAATCTCCTGAAGTCAGAATTCACACTTGCTAAACTTTCGATATAATTCATGTCTTCTAAGAGTCTTTAGAATAATTCACAAGTGATTTTCATGATCTTCGTAGATTTTGGAGTATACCAAGATATCATCAATAAATACCACTACAATTTCATCAAGATATTCCTTGAAAACTCTATTTATTATATCCATGAAGATAGAGGGTGCATTAGTCCATCCAAAAGGCATTATTGTAAACTCGTAATGCTCGTACCTAGTTCAAAATGTTGTTTTCATTATGTCTTTCTTCTTCACACACAACTAATTATATCCAGATCGAAGGTAAATCTTTGAAAATTATTGAGATTTATGAATTTGGTCAACTAAATCATCAATGCGGGGTAGGGGATACTTGTTCTTTATTGTTATAGCATTGATCTCCCTGTAGTCAATGCAAAACCTCATAGATCTATCTTTCTTCTAAACAAAAAGAACAGGGGCTCCCCATGGAGAAACACTAGGGTGAATAAATTCCTTATTACTCAATTCCTCTAGTTGTTTCTTTAGTTCCACTAATTCCAAAGTGGTCATTCTATAAGGGGTCTTCGATATGGTCCTTGAACGAGGAATTAAGTCAATGGAAAACTCAATTTATCGTTCTGGAGTATGTCTAGGTAAATACTCTGGAAACACATTAACATATTCTTACACAATAGGTACATCCTCTATTTGAACATTCCTTTCCTCACCCACAGTTATTTCATTCTCTTCCTCCCCAATAATTGAATTTAGTTGAGCTACTGGGGGTGGATCTAGATAAGAATCAGATGGTTACGTTTCTTCCTTAAAGATAAGGTACTCCTTATCATCATCAAAAATTGTAACATATTTCTTCTTAAAATAAATTTTTGCATCATGGTCCCAAAGACAATGCATACCGAGGGTTATATCAAATTAAATCATGGGTATGATGATGAGATCAGCAAATAAATAATGTTTATATGACTTAATGGGGACTAATTCACAAAACTTTGTTGCATTAATACTTCCCTTGGGAATTTTGACTGACAACTCCCTTGTTAAATAAAATTGGAAATATCTAATTTTCTTAGAAAACTAGGAAGATATGAAACAATGCGATGATCCAGAATCAAATAAAGCATTGGGTAAACTTGAGGAAACCATTAAATTACCTGTCACTACATCTTTTGGAGCTTCAACCTCGGTATTAGTGATAGCATAAGCTTGTCCTTGATCCCTTGGCCTTTTCTAAGGTAATTTACCCTGATGCTTAAGAAATTCATTTTCATAATGTTCCCTTTCTCTACAATTGTAGCATTCAACATTAACAGCCTCTTTCTTCCCCTTGCAATCACGAGCTTGGTGGCCTTTTTCACCACACTTGTAACAGAATCTCATTCCCTTCAAACAAGTACCAGGGTGTTTCTTCCCACATTTACTGCAGGATGGATATTCAACTTTTCACTTATTCCCCTTATTTCTATTTCTAGAGTGTTCATAACATCTCTTCTTCTCTTTCTTTTCTTTAAAGTCATAAGACTTAGAGAATTCTTTTTCTGTCTTGATAGCACATAAGACAATATCTTCATATGATGAGAAGGATTGTGAGACTAATGATCGATGGAGAAATGGTTTTAACCCATAAAAGAAATGATCAATATTAATTATTGGGTTACATATACAATCTGCAGCATGCCTTGCTAACCTTGTAAAGTTAGCTTCATACATTGTGACATTATCATCCTCCTTTTTCCTCAGACTCAGAAATTGTCTTTCCATATCCGCTTGATGGTCATGAGGAAAGTATTTTTCTAAGAAAAATTATTTAAACTCCCTACATTCCATATTTGATACTTCATCATCTTCCTTTGTGTTTTGAATCAATAACCACCATTGTTCAGTATCTCCAGTGAGGCGATAAACTACCATGACAACTTTTTCCCTTTCGCTACTCCCCAAGGTGTAGAAGATTTTCTCTAAGGAATTTATCCATTGCTCGGCTACTAGTGGATTTTTACCCCCAGTGAATGTTGGTGGTTTTTTCCTCATGAAGCGATCTAACATTTATCCTCCACGTTGTGGATCAGGGTGCTCTATACGGGTAAGGTTATTATTCATAACCTGAGTTAGTTGTCCTAGTATAGTGATAAGATGATCAGCACCAGTTGTATCACCAGCTCCACTATAATTATCTTGAGAAAGAGTGAAATCCCTACATGGAGTGCGTGCATTGATATGGTTTCTATTCCTTCCATTAGGTTCCATTTCTAAACAATGGCATAAACTAGATTAGTTTATGAATCGAAATACATAATTCCAAACTTGTAAAACACTTAACATGAACTGAACAATTTATGGATATAATCCATAATCATAAAAAATGTTTTCTTTGAGGAAGTATATACCCATAAACCTTTCATAATGGTTTGTAAAGAAAATGAGAATTATTCTAAGCATATCCCCTGAGAGTGTCGTAACCAAGAGTGTAGAAAGGCTCATTGTCGTGCACCAGTTCCCATTCGAGTCTAGCTCAAAGTGGTGTTTTTGGATTTTACCCCTAGGCACATCTATGCCAGATCCACCTCCACCTTCTCATATCCAGACAAGGATGTATTTCTTGGAATACTCATAAAATCTCTACAATATCAAAATTTTAGGAAGTTCTTCTACACTAATCCTCAAAGTCTATCTTAGGGCTATGTACTCTAATCAGAGTTTATCTAAATCTAGTTTCTAAGGTTTGTACTAATCTTCCTCTGATACCAACTATAATTCCCTGACCCCAGTTACCTGGAGTTGGTACATTATTACGTATCATTGGCATGATACAAGGAAATAATGTACCAAAAGACTGACCGGTTTAGTAGCCTTGCAAATACTAGATACATTTATAAGGTTTACATTACATCATAAAATGGAAAACTACAACAACACTATTTCCATATAAAACACTTAGATCCCATAGACTATCCCTGTTGTTAAGTCATAATATACTTCTTCTCATCCTAGGAAAAATAAAACATAGAAAGGGGTGAGCTCAGATGCTCAGTAAGGATAACAATATAGCGGAAACTTTCATAAATAAGCATAAAAATTTAAGGCAATGTATAAAACTAAAACAAAAGCCTTTTAAACTTGAACTTCAGCATAATATGTCAAAGATAAAATCAAATAATTTTGTTTACTTATTCACATGGATATTTTACTAGTCTAATAATCACATGAAATATCAGTAGCCACTTTCATAATGATGGAATGCATAATGCCAGACTTCATAACCACATATTCAAGGCCTTGTGCCAAGACTACAAATAAGATTTTGTCAAGACCTTGTTCCAAGAAACTATTTTGTCTCATGAGACCTACCGATGAATCGATGAGCTATATCAGGCTCCACCCGTCACTTACTAAGTCCAATGCATTCCTCATATGAAAAGGTCTAAACTTAACATAAACATTCCTATTAAAACTAGCATAAAAAATAACAATAATTTATATATAAACCATGAATGGTATAAAATAACACATCCATAGTCAAACATATCACAAAACCTTCAATACAATATGGTAGTTTTGTATCATAATAAATTAACTTCAAACAAGATTAAAATCCATCAAAGGATGTTGACATAGATGAAATCAAAACTTTTTTTAGAGAAAAACCTCTTTCTATTTTGAGATCATTTAATAGTCATGTAATTATAAAAAAATCATTTATTTTTAAAATTATTATTATAAGATTTTAAGGGAATATTTGACAATGTTATAACGGTGGAAAATAGCCACACCCACCGTTTAAGTTAAAAAAACATTCTTACCTTAATTTTTCGAAAAGGTCATAAAGTACCTTGTTTGGAAAACGACGGAAAGATTACTTTCAAAAACAAATAAGGTCAAATAAGGGTATAAATTAATTTAACCCATTGTATATTAAATAGTAAAAATGTTTTGAAATACATTTTTAAGAAACATGGATGTGGATGATAAAGAGGTCCCAGTAGATAATTACGTATAAACAACCTCAGATAATGAAGAGATTGTGAAATTAACCCTTACCTTGTACTTTTCCTTGGTTGAGGGTAGGTTAAAATCATTTATAATGGTGAAATAATTGTTATTAAATTATAAAAGAACCATATAAATAAATATTATGTCATATAGGATCTTCTAATATTTCTTTGTTAATAATATTTTAGTATTATCGTTGTTTCGGGTGTTAACTGATTCGTTTTCCTTTATATTCTTTGTTATGTGAGCCATATTTGTTATGGATGGGATGTATCTTATTCATATCCCGAATGATATCAAATTTTTAAACATTATTTTTAATCATCAAATGAAATTAGTCTTGAATGGATATGATGAGGAATGAATCTCATCGCGTTCGTGGAGATGGTAATATGTACGTACGCACGAGCGACAATATCATTCTTTTGATATTAAAATAATATATAATTGGATGTTATATCATATATACAGAATAATTATCATTTTATGTTTATTATTTACATCATTTATACATCATTATTATACCCATCCGAATAATAATGTATTGAGTAACAACTACACCACGACGTGGAGACGGTAAGTCGTATGTACGTACGTATGGTGACATGTCATTCAAAGGATGGATAGAATAATGAATATGGTTGTACCATATTTATAATAACATCACATTATATAGAATATACTGGATTTATTATTTTATAATGGAAACAACAAGTAAAGAAGAATTGGAAGAAGAAAAAACATGAAAGTGGTGGTGAGATGTTTGCCTCTTCTTCGGTTTCTTCATTTTAATTTGATCAAAAGGGATCCTTAGGATGGATTTCGGACTAAAGGAAGGCCTCTAGGACAAATATAGGACAATTGAGAGGGTATTTGGGTAGGGGTAGGCTGAGCCAAAAGGCTTTGAAGGTGTGAATTAGAGAGAAAGGGAAGTTCCCTTTTATAAGAGGGGTGAGGGGCACCTTAGGAAAAGCTAGAAATATTATTGTATAATAAAATAATTTTCGTTTTCTAATGGATCCAAAATAAATTATTTAAAGGATAAGGTGGGTATGGGTCTAAAACCACTCAACCAATAGGTTTTAGACAGGTTTGTGTCACTATATTAACTTTATCTTTTATATTTAACTCTTAGTTAATTTGTTTGACATTTACCATGTCTCTTTGTATTTTTATATAATATGGTTAATAAACTTACTATAAACTTCCAAGAGAACCTCAGGTGGTTCATTAATGACATATATAATATTATTTAAGACCTTTTTCCGAACCTTATATTTTTAGGAATAGAATATAAATTAATAATATAATATTTTTAAAAAAAAACTCTTTTATGTCAATTTTGAAACTATTTTCTATTTTGTTTTTTCAATTCCTAACAGAATTATTAATTCAAATAAAATTCATTTAATCAAACCTAACATGTAATATTAACCTATAAAATTAGTGGAATTCATAAAAAGTCTTAAATTACATTTATTTGGATATTTATAATATCAATTATTTTAATATTTCATTAATAAGGTAATTATTGCATCATCATTGTGTCATAAATAAAATATATTATTTATGTTTAAAATTTATAAATAAAATACAATTATGTAGGAAATATTTTTATCTTTCTAATGAATATTTATATCCAAATTTATCTTATGTGTAACCCTATATTAAAAATGGTTTAGTTATTAAACTTTCAATTTAACACTTTTAACTCTTCTTTGAATTAAATAATAATAAATGTCCTAATCTAATCCAAGTGGACCTAAAGGTTCATATTTTATTCATAAGGTTGTTTTTGGTCGAATTTTACTTATCCAATATAATTAGGACATGTGTTAGGGTAATAATAATATCATTTTTACCCTTAATTACCCTATTTACTTTTAACGATGGTAAATAAAAGTAAAAAGTTACTATTCACAAAAAATTATTTTCATCTTATTGAACCACATTTTACTTACTGATATCAACTGTGTTTCTCGGATTTTTGAAATTCAACTCACAGAAGTGGTAAAATTAATTTTTATGTAAATTTGTAAATGCTCATAGGAGGTGGGTAAAAGACGGTAAAAAGTTCAATAAAAATTTTATATATCTGAAATTATTATAAACTAAATCCAATGAATTACAATTAACTTATATAAGTATTATGTATATATTTTGACCTAAAATAAATTTAAATAAAATAAATAATTATTTAAATAAAAAATCGGTTTTAAACTATAATTGAGTGTTTTTCACTATTCATCTAAAATTGAAAGTTTGCAGAAAAATACCAAAAATTATCCCTAAGATAATTTCGATATTCCAAATCTAAAAATGAAGTCCATTTTGAAAGATAAAATTTATAAAATTTCAAAAAGTGGGTATTACTATTCATAATGACTAGTTTGATTGGTCGCAATGTGTTAGAATCTCAAAGTTGCGTACAATGAAAGCTATTGCATTATTCAATGGGAAACGTACCATGTAAGGTTGGATTGTTACATGAATATACTGAATAACGGGTGGATTTATGAGCTTGGAATGGTTGGAACACACACACATGGAGAATTAGTGGCATGGTAAACCCATTACTTGTTTCTCTATGATTAGTGTTATGAATCTCACTGGATTTTGTTTTGAAACAATTAATGAGGCACTGAATTTAAAATTTATTAATATTGACTCTTGATGGGATTATTACTTTTCTTATATTTCTACTTTGGATTAAGAAATATGAACATGCATATCTTGTCACAATTTTTTCTAATACATGATATGAGGTTTTGCCCAGGAGTGCAAAAGGGTAAGTTCTAGGGAGTTGATAAAACACAATTTTATTGAATATTTTATTGATAATAAATGAAATAATTTCCTCACATTGTGATAAATATGTTAATTTATAGAATATTTGGGATTAGATCATTCATTTAGAAATTTGATGGAAATTCCTGTTTTACCCTTTTAAAATTTACTGTAGTATTTTGGGCATAAATATTTTCATCTAAATTATTTTGACTTAAAATTTTCTAACTTTGTTCCTGACTTAATGGTATAAAATTTCTATTTAGTACAAGAGAGTTGGATCATGCATTCGTGTGGAGTAAGTGGTCCATGAAGACAAAGTTGTACTGAACTATCTAGATTGGAAATCACTTCACCATTTGGGTCGTATCTTCTTCATTCGGACTTGGATTGGGCCCAAATGTGGAGGGAAGATCAAGGACATGATTACTCACAAATAATCCTTCTATAAGGCCAGCCAATTCACACGTTTAGGAGGCCAACAATTCCGTGAAAGTGGGATTAACAAATTTGGACGAATTTCCCTTTCATGTTTAAAATTTTTTTCTAACCCTAGACCTCCCCAAGTCTATTTAAAGGATGTTTTCACTATTTTTTAGGGTTGTTCGAGGATTCGGGAAGGTGTGGACAAAAGGGTGGCTCTTGGGAACCTATCACATATCTTGTAAGAAGTAAGGCCTTGTGTAAACATCTCTTCCAAGAAAGATCTCCTCTCCCGCCTCCTCTTTGTATTTATTTGCTTTGATGCTTGTACCTTGAATTTTTCTTCAATTAATATTCTATGTTTTTCCCTTTTCATATTATTATTTTTATTATTGGGGTGGAATCTAAGATTGGAGATGAGATTGGGTGTTCCCCAATCAATCCATTGCTTATGAAAAATGTCTCCATGATGATAACTCCGCCCATTGGAGGAGTAATTTCTTTCATAGTTATTCTAATCCCTGCTAGCTTCATTTATTTATTTTGAATCCATAAACAAACTATAATTCATAAATTATGATCAATTAATTGAGTTTTAATTTCTATGTTACTCGATCGACTTGCACTTGACCGCATGGTCTGGCTTGTGTAAATCGTGTGAGTAAAACCTCAATCACAAAATCTAATCAATTTGGGATAGAATTGTAGGGTTAAAGTCTCATCCCAAACTCGATTAATTCTACACTCTAGGTAGGAGATTATTCCCTAATTTCACACTGACCATAAGTTGTCTTTTAGATCACAATCAAGGCAGGGTGCTATGATTGGATGTCCCGAAGTTAACCTGGGGATCAATTTTTAAAATATTTGTGTTCTTTTTAATTTCCATAGAGTTTGGAGATTGAAAATATTAGGGGATCATAATTGAATAAATTATAATCATATGGTATAATGATAAATAAATGGTTAAGGGGGTAGATTATATCAACTACATCTTCTCATATAAGTGTTTTTAAAGAAAATGTGTCTTTAATTGTTCTTGTTTTTTGTTTAGTTTATTGTCTGAAAGTCACAAAAACAACCCCCCCCCATATTGTGTTTTATTTGTTTTCACTTATTTCCTTTTTTATCAAGAATTTTAAGGGTTGTTAAATTCACTTCCTCCTTAAGAGAATAACCTAGGTTAGCCACTATGCTACACTTAGTTAAATCACAAACATTTTTTAGACCATGTGCGACAACGCTCATTAGCGCGCAAGCATTGTGTTATGATTATGACAGGCTTTTAAATATTTGGTTCAGTGGTTAAATGAATTCAAGTGAATCAATTTTGGACTTTGATGTAAGTGGTGTATCGTTCTGAAAAGAAATATAGACTTAAATAAAAATCTATTGAAGTGACCTTGAAGTCAATGAACTGAGTTAGACATCTATCAAGGCAGTGAGCTAGGGGGGTCGACGGAAGTGATCTGAGGGACGCAGTGAGCTATCCATGAACCTTTGTAAAGGCAGTGTTCCTGGAACATAGTGACTATGACTGAATCTTGTAATCCTAAAACTAGTGAAGAATAGTGTTTTTTGTTACGACCGACACACTATCGGCGTATTCTCCTTGGACGTAGCCCTCAGTGGTGAACCAAGTAAAAGTGATGTGTGGTCTCTATACATGTGATTGTTTTCTTTTTGTTCTCATCAGTCTTATAAGTTTAATGAGTTCCTACCAATTTGGGAATAAGATTCTTGTTTTAAAAGAAAAAGTGGACACCTTGATTCACCCCTCCCCTCTCAGGGTGTCCCGGGGTCCTACACATGGTTTGCGCACGATTCAGAAAAATTGTGCATCCAAACCATGCACCCCCTATTTGAGGGTGAAATTTATTTTTTCCCCTTTTCAATATATTTACCTATTTTATTTTATCCACTCCCATTTCCAGTAGCTTAAATTTGTTCCTCCTCTCATGATTACCCACTCCTTCAACATAGATTCTTCAATAACTCTCATGTTTGAATTTCGAATCAAGATCAATTAGAAGCATCAGATCCATATCTATATGATCTACAGTCCTATCCCTTCCCATTTCATTTAATCTTAGGATATATTGTTCTATTTATATGAAATATTTTTTCCCCTATTTTCAGGGCATTATACTGTTTCATAGATTTCTTCTAACCTACTTTGAATCTGAGTCTTCCATCGAACAAGGAGTTGTAAATATCCCTAAGGTAGGTGGTCTCATCATATTACCCAAGATTTTTTGTGTTTTTGTTGCTTTTCCATTGTGCTTCACACCTTCCATTTTCACATGTCACCGTTTAATTTATTACTTCATATTAAATTGATTTATGCACCTTGATATATGCATATTGACCATTTTTTAGTAAATTTAGGATGATGACCTCGATCATAGACACCCCTTGGGCGTGATGTCTTGAATATTCCCTTTAAAACTAATTGATTAAATACCTGGAACACCTCCTAATTGTTCGTAATAGGTTTTAAAATGAATTTACCTAGTTATATGGGTGTTTAATTGGACCCAAGGTACCTTCTAAGTGGTTGGACTAACTTATGAGTGGAATTACCCATGTTGGTAATTACCCAATTGGAAATGGAACCTTCTAGGTGACCCTTTTGAGACTTATAAAGGTAACTTTCATCTTTTGGTTAATTGAATGGAATGTATTAAATGGAAGTTCTTAATCATGATGGGTTGTCTTCCTTGAATGAATTAAATGGAATAGGATGGAAATTCCATGCATCATCTATTATAATAATGAACTTGCTTATATGAATTGTAATTCCTTGTATGTAACTGGTCTTGAGTAATAATATTCATGAGAGGTAATGTCATAAGACTTATATTATAAATGTGATTAAGCCTTTGATATTGGTTGTGGAATGATGGTAAAGGTTATGTTGGGCATGACGATCCATGCTCCCTTACATTGGGTGTTGATCATGATGTTTCACACCATTAACACTACTTGGACAGTGGGCATGACGCACCATGTCCTTTGCTTCAGATATTGGAATGATCACACATGCACGATCTCAAGTGGTGAGCATGATATCTCCCACTCATTATGAGATATAAGGAATGTACCCTTGTGTTTGGGATTATAGGATTATTTAGATTGTTTATGGATGTCTAAGTTATGCGCTAATCTAACAAGAACCAAGTATTCCAGGTATATGGGCACCTACGTTTGCACGTACTTTGTCCATATTGGTGGATTCAATATATAACTATATCATTACCAAAAAACTAATTTTATCCAGTTCTAGGGCTTTAACATTTCAAGCTAAAAAATCTATTAAAAGCCCTGTTTTTTCCACACTATTAAAAAAGCACTAATAAATGGGTTTTTTATCAATGATTTTTTAGAAGTGCTGATAAAAGATACCCCTTTATTAGTGATTTTTTACAAGTGTTGAAAAAATTATACTTTAGAAAACACTACAGGAAAACTGAATATTTGCGACGGGCTATTTGCGACGGGATCCCGTCGCAAAAGGTCTTTTGCGACGGAGCCCCATCACAAATCGCTCGTTGCCGAAAATGGCGTCGCAAATAGGTGTTTTTGTGGCGGTCCTGTCACAAAAAGTTTATTTGCGACGGTATTTTTTCCCCGTCGCAAATGAGTTTTCGTTTATATATAAAAAAGATATTTGCGACGGGTCGTCGCAGATATATTAGTTGCGACGGGTCAGAATCCCATCGCAAATGTGAAATTTTAAAAAATACTTGCGACGAAGGTATTTGTGACGGACCGTCGCATAAAGTTTTTCCCGATGGGTATTCGTCCCGTCGCAAATGGTACAGTAAAAAAAACATTTACGATGGGAATACCTGTCGTAAATGTTCCCGTCGCAAATATTTAAAAAAATAAAAAATAATTAAAATAATTATTACAAATTGTATAATATTATATAAAAATAATAATAATATTAATAATATAAAAAAATTATATTATTATAATATAAATAAAAATATATATAAAATATAATTATGAAATATTAATATAAAATAATAATAATAATATGAATATAAATAATATAATATAATATAATAATACTAATATTAATAATATAAAAAATTAATATAATATAATTATTATTAAACTATCTATATAATAATAATATTAATATTAATAATATAAATAAATTATACTATTATAATATTAATAATAAAAAATATATATAATATAATTATGAAATATTAATATCAAAAAATAATAATAATATGAATATAAATAATATAATATTATATATTATGAAATATTAATATCAAAAAATAATAATAATAGTACTAATATTATTAATATAAAAAATTAATATAATAATATTATTATTAAAATAAACATACATATTTATGAAAAAATAATATTAATATTATTAATATTAATAAAATTATAAAATTATAAACTTCTCAATATTAACAATAAATATAAAATATTAAAAGTAATATTACTAAAATAAGAAGACATTAAAAATAATACTAATAAGTAATAATATATTAAAAAAATAAAAACAAATTAAATCACGTATTATTCGTACCAATATGAAAGAGGAATTGTAAATAGTTAATATGACAATAAACTACAAACTCAAATGTTTATTACATCTAAAAAAATCACTGGGGGGTGGATAATCTGGAGGACCTGGAGGAGGTGGTGGAGGAAACTCCATCCCTAAACTATGAGTCAAACGACGCATATACTCTGTATACTCCTGATGTTGCTCCTCATATCGACGTCTCTTCTCATCCTGCTGCTGACGCATCTGCTCCTGCCATCGACGCATCTCCTCATCGTGCTGCTGACGCATGTGCTCTTGCCCCTGACGCAAATCCTCTATAAGCTGACTCTGAGCACGCAGTTGCTCCTGATACTGTGAGGCAGAAGATGATGTCTCTCCACGAGCTCCTCTCGAGCTGGACGCCGACATCGCAGTAGTATCATAATAAGCTGTAGGAGTCAAATGAGAGATGATACCAACTACTTGGCCCTTTTTGAAGCCATATTCGGTCGCCTGCATCCATGTCGTCTCATCAAAATGGTGGGCACTAGTCTGATCACCTGTCTCGTCTTGACTCTCTGCCTGTGTCTGAGAGGTCGCGGCCTCATATGACTCCTTAAATTTCAATTAGAAATTAAAATAATGAAAAAATTATATTCATTTAATTTGCAAACTGAAAAGAAAATAATACTGACCACAATCTGACGCTGGCAGTCACCTCTAATCTCTCCAGTAGCCGGGTCAGTGTACATCCTCCGATAAACGTCGTACGCCGAAATACCAGGCTGCTCAGCTTCCTATATGAATATAAAATAAACTGTTTATATTTAAAGTTGTATAAAATATTAAAAAAAGTACTTACCAGAAGCTCTCTATGCTCACTGAATGTACAACTACCGGCTCGATGCGTCACCTCTTGCCTCCCCCGATTCTGTCGACCCAATGCAGATCTCCTCTGAAACCCACCACCCAACCAGTGTGTACATAATCCATCCCAAACTTGAGATGAAATGTACTCTGGTTGGTGGACTCTACAAGACTCATCAAATTCTGTCACTCCGGCTTTCTTCACATCCGTCTTTCTCAAATTATGCAAAAACTGACGGAAACGGTCATGCATAGACACCACCCATGCCGCGTGGATAGTGGCACGCATTCTCTCGTCGATGGGATACCATAAACCCTAATATAAATTTATTAATGAATTAAATTTCAAAATAAATAATATTTAATTACGTACCAGCCAATGATCGAACATGGAAGCCTGCACATCAGCGGGAATATGATCCCATGTGATCCAGGGCTGAGAAAAATAATTGCGCAAGATAGCACTCCCCTATCCAATAGCTATATGCGTAAAACTGTGGAAAAAGAAAAAATAATCAAACAATTAGAATATTAATAAATTATAATGAAACATAACTAAAATACACAGGTTACCATACCACCGCGTGTGCGCATCGAATCCAAGAGGTGGACGTCGCTCCGGGATAGGATCTGGAATCATCAGTCTGGCAAGACCACGCCCCCTCCGAGTGCTCCCTGTAGTGCCAACTGCCTGAGGGTCAGATGACTCAAGAACCTCATCATCCATAGGTAGATCAGCCTCCAGCAACTGACGAAATTTTTTCGAGTCCATCTGAAACATGAAATGATTGTTATTAGCAAACAGTTGAAAATAACTATTATGTATAGATATATATTTGTTAGGATTCAAACCAGCATTTTATTGTGTCAATGTTCATCTGCATCACCATGTTCATAGTTTTCAATGTCAATGTCTTCATCTTCCTCATCAACATCATCAATTTCTATATTAGTTTCACTGTCATCATCTCTTGTCATTTCAAATTCAGTTGTAACATCATTGAAAACATCGTCATCATCGACCCTTAACTGTGGGGTGTCATCCTCAATATTCATGTATCTTTGTAAAAAAGATGTGTTTTGAGGAGTGTGCTGAAAATTTTCATTTCCTTGCACTTCTGTGGAACCACATTCAGTTTGAGTAAACTGATTTTCTCGAGATTTAACTTTTATTATACTCCACCAATCATCCAACTCTTTTGCAGTAGCATAGTATTTTGCATAATAAATTTGATGTGCCTGATGAGCCAATAAAAATGGTTCATTTACTGCAAGAAGACTTTTATGTTTAATATCAACAATTCCATGAGTCGGATGAATACGCAAGCCTCTCTCAGTATCCATCCATCGACATTTAAACATTGATACATAATTCTGTCCCAAATAACACAGTTCAATAATTTCTTAAAGCATGCCGTAAAAGTCAAATTCAATATCTCTATGATGTGATCCCTTCAAACAAACACTACTATTCATTGTTTTCTTTGATTCCCCATTTGCACGTGTATGAAAGAGATAACCATTCACCACATATGCATTATAAGATTTAACCATTTTGGATGGTGGGCTACTCAAAATACGCAATCGACTATCAATCTTATCAGCATGTACAGATACCTGAAAATTTGTAAAACATTTATCACTATTACAAGTAATAAATTGATTTTATATATAAAACCAAAAAAGAATGTATGTTACCAGTTTTTGAAACTAGTAGGCAAAAAAAATTTGCTGACGTTCTTCTAAGCCAGCTGCTGTAATTTGTGGAAATTGTTTCTTGATATGATCATCATATAACCTAAAAATACAATATGATTAATTTACTGTAACAGAATCTATAGAATAAGTGATAAGAGCACTCACTGTACAATTGGTGACATTTCTTCACAGTTGAGTAGAACATATGTATGAGCTCTATGATGTTCATCATCTGAAAGCCATCTATCATGAACTCCACCAAAGCCAAGTTCGGGCTGATTGAAAACTGATAATTGATTGTTCATATCATCATCAACATTACCCTCGTTCTGGCCCATGTGGTTAAATTTTTAGGGATGTTCAGATTCAAGATAATGAGAGCAGAATAAAGCAATTTCTTCTTGCAAATAAGCTTCAGCAATTGAGCCTTCAACTGATGCTTTGTTACGGACTTTTTTCTTCAATTTCTGCATGCATCTCTCAAATGGGTACATCCATCGAAACTGAACCGGACCTCCACATTTTTCTTCATGTGGAAAATGTAATATCAAATGTTCCATCGAGTCAAAGAAATCTGGCGGAATGATTTTTTCCAATTTTCATATAATTACAACAACAGCTTCTTCCAGTTTGCTTAGTGTATCTTAGTCTGTTGTCGCCGCACACATGTCTCGGAAAAAATATGATATATCTGTTATCGAATCCCAAATCTTTGAATTCAAAAAACCTCTTAATCCAATAGGCATAAGTCTTTCCATTATAACATGACAGTCATGACTTTTTAATCCAGTAATATGACCATTTTTAACACATCTGCCCAAGTTGGAAGAATAGCCATCTGGAAGTCTCAAATCTGCAATCCTCTGACAAAATAATAAGTGACTCTCTTTGGTCAGTGTATAAGCTGCTTTTGGCTTCATTAATCTCTATGATTTGACATTTTCAAACAATTCAAGTTCTGGTCGCCTGCAAATTTGGGCAAGATCTAATCGTGCCTTTACATTATCTTTGGTTTTACCCGGTGTATCCAAAACTGTATGAATTAAATTATCAAAACAGTTCTTCTCAATATGCATGACATCCAACATGTGTCGGACCAACAAATCAGACCAATATGGCAGATTCCAAAAAATGTTCCGTTTTGTCCAATTGTGTTCTTTCCCAAAACCATGAATTTTCTATTGGTTTATTGTCGGTCCAAAAGTGATGAAAGGTAATGAAAATACAACTGATTTTAACTCTGTACCTGAGATCATTTTTGGAGGTTCATCTCTTTCAATTCTGCCTTTTTTGAAATGAGATTTATTCCTCCGAAAATGATGATCGATTGGAAGAAATCTGTGATGACAGTCAAAATAGGAAGTTTTTTTCCATTCACGAGCATAAATGCTTTGTTGTCTCCCATACAGTAAGGTAATGATTTTGGACCATGTTTAATCCATCCAGATAACATACCATATGTCGGGAAGTCACTAATTGTCCACATCAAAGCAGCTTTCATTACAAAATTCTGTTTCGCGACAGCATCATATGTACCAACACCATGACTTCACAATAAATTTAACTCATCAATCAGTGGTTTCAAATAAACATCAATATTCTTTTTCGGATGTCCTGGGATTAATAATGTCAAAAATATATAAGTCTCTTTCATCAACATCCATGGAGGCAAATTGTACAGAGTTATAAAGACAGGCCAACAGGTCAGTAGAAAGACCCAATCGCACGTTCCTGGGTTCTAAAGCAAAAGACAGATGCACTTGATAAAAATGTTTCCATGAATTGCCATCAAATGGATGAATCAATCTTTTACCATTTGAAATATTGGTTTGTGCCATGACATCATTGTTGATGCGTTCTGAGACATAAATAAACGCTGCAACCTGGGTGTAAGTGGGAAATATCTCAACTGTTTTACAGGAATCAATCCATACTTCCCTGATTGAGCTTCTTTATACCTCGATTGTCCACATGTGGGAAAACTATCCAATGACTCATTTTCACCAGAATATAAGATGAAATCATTTGAACATGCATGGATCTTCTGATAACTAAGTCCTAGATTACGAATGAGTCTTTTTCTCTCATAATAATTAGCAGGAAGCACATTTCCTTCAGGTAATAGTGATTTAACCAAAGAAAATATCTGATCAAAATAGTTATTTGACATTCCATTATCTGATTTAATAGCCATAAATTTTGCAACTGCTTCTAATTTTCTTATCTTGCAACCAGGATATAATGTATCCTCTGCAGACATGAACAACTCAGCAAATTCAGATAGTGCCAACTCGGGAGGTAAATAAAAATCATCCTCAATTTCTGTTTGTTGAACGGATGACCCTACAACATCATGTACTAAATTCTGAAACTGTGATGGATTCGAAATCAAATTATTAGTATCTTCTCTGGAACTACATTCACCATGTTGATACCAAAAAATATAATCTGATTGAAAACCATGACGCAAGAGATGTTGCCCAATGATGTCAAATGTCTCAAACGTTCTCAGAGCACATTTTTTACAAGGACACTTAATTGTCCCTTCTGAAACAAATTCCGGGTTTGATGATGCAAATGATAAGAAATATTCAACACCATCAACATATACAGGATTTAAACTAGAACTGTTTGGATTTCTGCACTGATTTATCCAAGCACGATCATCTAATAATGATTGATGTCAATTTCCTTGTTCCATATTCATATATATGTTTCTACAAAATTTAAAACCATTACACTTGTTAAATAATTTGATATAAGAAACAATATCCTAAAAAAGAAGATACATAATTATAGTTATTTATTAGTAATTACCAATAATTATAGGCGACACAGTTAGTTTGTAATCATCCCCACTAATTATTATTAATTTAGCAATACTTGGAAAAATGAAATATGCTTGAATAATGAAATTAAATTTTGTAATCATCGTTGTGAATATTATATTACTAATTATTCTGATTTGTCTGATGGCTCATCTCTTTTTAACTTTCTCCCGACTGAAATTAGTATGAAAAACTTGCTCTGACATACGTTAGAGCACATTTTTCATACTGATTTTAGTGGGAGAAAGTAGCAAAGATATGAGACGTTGAACAAAAGGTGGTCGTCAATCCGCTAGAAATTGTGCCAATTTATAACCATGTACTTGAATTTATTTGATTTTTGATTAATTTTATTAGTAATTATTACTAATTATTACAAATATCAATATTTCCAATAGATTTTTCTTTATTCTTAACATGTTCAAATCTTAAAGGGTCATCAATTTTTAGGTCATTCCCAATAAAAAGTTTGGGTCAACCTTGACCAATTTAAACTCTATAATTGTCCTTACATGGTTGATCATCTCGCAAGTAGTGTTGCAATAGGACGACACAAGTAATGAGAAAGACATGACTTGGGTTGTCCTATAGCAACGCTACTTGCAAGGTGATCAACCAAGCAAGAACAATTATAGAGTTTACATTGGACACGGTTGACGCAAACTTTTTATTGAGCATGACCTGAAAATTGGCGACCCTTTAAGATTTGAACTGTTAAGAATAAAGCAAAACTTGTTGAAAATATTGATAATTGTAATATTTTATAAATTTTTTATAATTTTAATAATATTAATATTTGTTTATAAATATTAAACATATAATAATAAAATAATTATATTATAAGTATTATTTAACTATTAATATTAGAGTAATATAATATTTTATATTATGTTACTATTTATGTTACTATTTATGTTACTAATTATGTTACTAATTATGTTACTGATTATGTTACTAATTATGTTACTAATTATGTTATTAATTAGAAATGCGAAGATATACATATATGTCGAGTGGTTAATCAATCAATGAATATAAAAACAAACGCAATTGACTGCTCATATACCTCAATTTTCTTTTCATTTGTGTGTTGAGGTTGACAGGAAACTTCTGCCTCCACATATAATATGTGCTTTTACTGTCAAAATTATAAACCTCCTCACCTCTATATTGGTGAGGAGGTTGATAATTTTGATAGTAAAAGAAGATATTACATGTGGAGGCAGAAGTTTCCTGTCAAGGCTCAACACACAAAAGAAAAGAAAATTGAGGTAGATGAGCGGTCAATCACATTTTCTAATTATACTAATTGCTTCCAAATTATACTAATTGCTTCCAAATTATACTAATTGCTTCCAAATTATACTAATTGCTTCCTAATTATACTAATTGCTTCCTAATTATACTAATTGCTTCCTAATTATACTAATTGCTTCCTAATTATACTAATTGTTTCCTAATTATACTAATTGTTTCCTAATTATACTAATTGTTTCCTAATTATACTAATTGTTTCCTAATTATACTAATTATTTCCTAATTATACTAATTGTTTCCTAATTATTTCTAATCAATTAAATCTAATTATTTCCTAATTATTTGATAATTATTTTAATTAAACCTAATTATTTCTTATTAATTGTTTCCTAATTATTTTAATTGTTTCCTAATTATTTTAATTTTTTCCTAATTATTTTAATTGTTTCCTAATTATTTTAATTGTTTCCTAATTATTTTAATTGTTTTCTAATTATTTTAATTGTTTACTAATTATTTCTAATCAATTAAATCTAATTATTTCCTAATTATTTGATAATTATTTTAATTAAATCTAATTATTTCTTAATTATTTTATAATTATATATTTATTTCTAATTATTACCAAAACATCCCCCAGGAGTGTCGAACCAAGAGTGAAGCAAGGCCCGTTGTCGTGTACCAGGTTATCCCGAGTCAAGCTCGAAACACCTTGTCAGAGTTTTCACTCCTAGGTACATCTGTGCCAGATCCGCCTCTACTTGTTCGTACCCAGACAAGGATTATTTGGTACAACCACATAAACTAATTATACTATATAGCTAAACATTCTATTAAAAAAAATAAAATTAACAATTAAAAATAAAATTAACAATTAAAAATAATTTAACAATTAAAAAATATATAAATACCTTTACTAATCTACACCTTCTAACTCCTTCCTTCCTCTTCTCGAAAGAAAAAATTAAAACAAAAAAAAATTCTGCTCAGAACTGAAAATGAGAGAAAGAAAAGAATGGAGATCTGAATGTTATGGAAAAAAACGGATGGGGTGTTTATATAGGTTAGCTTATTTTCGACGGTCGTATTTGTGACGGGAGACCGTCGCAAATACTAGGTATTGCGACGGGATACCGTCACAAATGCCTTTGCCCGCATTAAATACAGGCAGCGGGTAAAAGGACTTTTGCGATGGGCCCGTTGCAAATATCCACCATTAGCGATGGGCGGCTATCCTCGTCGCAAATTTCTATTTAACTCTACCAGTATTTGCGATGGGGCCCGTCGCAAATACCTTCGCCCGCATTAATTACGAGCAGTGGGTAAAAGGGTTGTTGCGACGGGCCCGTCGCAAATGCCACAGCATTAGCGACGGGCGAATATCCCCGTCGCAAATTACTAGTTACCGCCGCCGGTATTTGCGACGGGTGGATATCCCCGTCGCAACTTCCTATTTACCGCCGCCGGTATTTGCGACGGTTCCTGTCACAAATAGGCTTTACAGCGGCCGGTATTGGCGACAGGCCCCATTGCCAATAATACCGGGTGAATATTTGTTTGCGATGGGGAAATTTCCCCGTCGCAAATACTATTTACCACCGCCGGGTATTTGCGACGGGTAGCCTTCTACCCATCGCAGATAGCCTTCTCGCGTTTTGGCGCGCAAACCGCGCCCTTGCAATTTCGACGGGCCCTATATTTCCGTCGCAAATAACTGACCATTTGCGACAGGAATATATCCCGTCACAAAAAACCTTTTTATCGGATTTTTTGTGACGGGAATAAGACCCGTCGCAAATACCCCGTCGCAATAATCATTTTTTCCCGTAGTGAAAAAAATATTTCATTAAAAATAATATATAAATATATTTATATTGATATAAATATAATATATATTTTCTAAAATATGTTTTAGATAAGGTAAATTGGATTTTACACTTAATATATAAGATATTTAATGGAAATAGCTTATAAAATAATTTAAAAATATTTTTAATTAATAATTTTCTTATTATTACCAAGTAATAGTCATTTAATACCAATTTGAAGATAAAAAAATCAAAAAATCAATAAAAGATCTAAGTTGAAAACATAACTCAAACTTCAAATTGCAATAACTTTTCATACGGGTGTCCATTTGGGCTCTACCACATATAAAATCAAAGTTTGCGATAAAATCTACACCCTTTGTGATAGAGGTAAACCTATCTCAAATTTTTTTTAGGCCAAAAATGGCCTAGAATTTCTCCAAAACTAAGTTTTTAGTCGGCGTACCCTGATTTTTTAACATTTGATGGATTTTTATGCTCGTTTATAGGGGGTATTTATTCTCTTTTTTGGTGCGTACTAAATTTATTCATAGGTCTTAAATTCAAATTGATATTATGGTTTTTAAATTTTATCATTTTTCACAATGTGTTGTTATTTATAATAAAATATATAACAATGTATACATATTTTTTATATATTCACGCATAAAATTTTAATTTTATAAATAAATAATTAAACATATTTACATATAATATATATTTATTAATATATAAACATATATATAAACATATATATAAATATATGGATAAAAAAATGTAACAAAATATATATAAATAGATAGATATATCATAAAATGTGAAGCAAACGGTATAGAGGAGTGGAAAAGGATTTGATATATATGATGGAGGTATAGGGTTCGAAACACGTTGGAGGTAGGGGAATGTGTGGGAGGATAGGATTATCTAAAGTGTTGTTAAAGGGGTGGGGAAGCACTACAAAAGAGGTGGTGTGGGGGAAGCACTGATGAAGGGGGTGGGTGGGGCATGGGAAAAATTATATACCCCTTTATCAGCAAGGCCTTTATCAATGCTTTTTTAGAACAGTTAAATGCCCCCTTTAACATTGCTAAAAAATTTCTGATAAATAGGGCCTTTAACAGTGCTAAAAAACAACGTCAAATTACCTCTTTAATATCGATAATAAAAGATTCGTTCCTTTAACCACACTCAAATTATCATCACTTTTTTTAGCACTAATTAAGTCTTATTCTAACGTTGTTGAAGGATGTTTTTTATAGTATTGTACTATATATATATATTATCACTATATATATAGTTACTGACCAGATACTCATTATAGCCAAGGGATGAAGCTGTTAGAGCCTCCATGTGACCTTTAAGAACCTGAGTAGGTAGGTTATTTATTCTAGCACTTGTTTCTTATTCCGTTTATACCTAAACATTGTTTAGTTATTAGAACTACTTGGATTATTTCAAGACACTATTGGCAGTGGCCTACTCAGATTTTATCACACACCCTAATTGGGCCACCTTTGGTACCTCAGTAGATTATTTTTCTATAGGTATAGAAAAGAGAAAGCGCCTTTCTATCAAGTTTTGATATGCATTACTTATAGATGGATCATGGGAGCAGAGGAATAAGCATATTCTCAAGATTCTAGTGAATCATCCTTTTGTATTTTTTTAATTTTTGTAGCATGTTGTATATGCCTATCCTCTATTCCCTTTTTTTATATCATCATTCCATGCATCCATGTATATGAATATGCCTTGTGGATTTTATTATTATTATTATTTAGTTGCTGAATTAATTACTCTTCCACTTCTTACTTATTATATATGTTCTCATATTCTTCTGCTATTGTATGTATATGGTGTATTCGTTGTTCCACTCTAAAATGCTGGGATATTCTTCTCATCGTACCACCTTTACACCCTTACTGCTAGTTAGCAACCTTTGGCATATTGGGAGGTGCGCTTGAGGCCATTTGACCCACCAGTTCGGGGCACGGGTTAAGTGGATCTTGGGTTGGGATGATAAAAAATTGGTAATTAAATTATAATATAAATAAAAATTAAAATCAATCAATTAATTAATAATTTAATAAAAATATAATTAATAATTATTAATAATTAAATTTAAAATTAATCCCTTCTACCAAATATAGATTAATTTAATTGGTAATTAATATTATAATTGGTAATAAAATTAGTAATCAAATTAAAAATTATTAGGAAAAATGTATTATAATTAATTATTATAAATAATGTAATTAAATGGCAATAATTAATATCATAATTAAACTTTATTAGTACAATTAATAATCAAAATAAAAAATACTTAATAACTAATAGTCATTAGTAATATAAATATAAATTTAATTATTATAAATAATGAATAATATAATTAATATTCATTAATAATGTAATCAATATTTTTTAATAATAATATATATAAAAATATATATAATAATAAAAACAAAATTAAAAACTATCTATAACATAATTAATTATCTATATTAGGAATAGCATATTAGTAACTAGAAACAACACACAAAACTAGGCACCCTGGAAGGTCAATCCTTATTCCTCCCCACAAAGAATGGAAAGGACGTACACGACCTATTTTATTACATATTTATAGCCCAAAGAACCAAGATCTTGATGACCCAAAAACCCAGCTGAATGTGATCCAAAGACGCCTAAAGGAGATTACCTGAAGACCTGAATAAGAAACCTATATCATGATATGTCACCAGTCTAATGTCATGCCACCCCCTTGATGGTATTCATTGCACTGTGTTACCATTATGAAATCTATCTTTGTTGTAAATAGTATAATGTTCCAATATATCTCTACTTTATGTGTTTTGATGATTCAAAGAATCACTACTTTTATTCTAACAAGTTTGTTAAGTGTTTTAGATTTAAGTTATCTTATACTATGTGCTCAAAGTATTATCTCTTTACATACAAGTACTTTTTCTTACGAAAGATGAAGAACATATTTAGTTGTTCAAAACTAGAAAGTATCACATAGAACATTATCCTAAAACTTTTGACTGAGTTACCCAAGAAATATCCTTCAGTCAGAATGAGAATATGAAAGGACTTTATTATTCTAAGAAGAATATTCACAGTCATAAGAAGTTGAATAAAATAAAATATTTATCTTATCATGGAAAATTATCTTATGCTTAGTCGAAGAATTATTATCCTATGAAGACAAGTCACTTTATCTTACTAAATATATTCTACGATGAACAGTATGTTCAGTCAATATACTATAAAGATAGGATATTATAGAATGACATGATTACTTGGATAATTTGGTGATAATTCATTTCATGCCTTTTGAGTATATCAGAAGATGATTATTCATTTAAGGAAAGATAGTACTATAGAATACTTTCCATAGATAGGAAAATTCATAGAACAAGAAAATATCTGACATCGTGAATGCAAAAGAAATTATATATTTGGAAAGTGAGGATATATACTCTTTGTTTCCTATCTTATCAGGATTTCTACATGGCTATTTCAATAATTAGAGTTATCATATTCTCAAATTTTAATAGTATATAAAAGTAACATTTAGAAACATAAAAAGAAGAAGGAAGAGACACACTAAGAATAGAATAGGAATAAAATGTCAGCTGCTTCTTTATTGGATATCAGTATATATTAGGAATCAATATTTTTAGTGATAAGATTCTTAGCTATATCAATTTAACTGAAGATCATCCTGAGATACATTGAATTCTATCATCTTCTCGGGATGAATATTCATCTACTGTCAATTGCTACTTGAGACCGCGCACTGCAAACATTTCAAAAATCTTGTATCTCTTTTTATCTTATTTGAACTCAGTGTGTGAGTGTCAAAAACCATGGATAGGTCTTTAAAAAGGTAGATCCTGGTTGTAATATCTTTGACCTTTGTACTAAGTGATAGCTGCTTGTACTCAGATAGGATCACCCGATAAAAGGGATGTTTAGTGAAAATCACCAAGATCGTGGAGTAGTGTGTTGGTGGAGTGGACTAGGGGATTTATGTTCCCCAAACCACTATAAATCTCTATGTTCAATTTTATTTCTATGTTTTTTATTTTTCCATTACACATACTCTTAAGGAATAAAATTGGGCGTGCATACTTAGAAGAGGGTGGTTGATATTTTAAAGAATATTTTAATAACTCAATTTATCCCCCTCTTGAGTTATTCAGTCGGTAATTATCTAAGACAACAATATGTATCCGAGAAATTAACTCTTGAGTTTGAAGTCCAAAGAATCATCTTCAAATGTATACTATGGCTGATAACAGAGAAGGTATGCCAACGGTTAGAGCTTCGTAGTTCAATAGTTAAAACTACAGTTGTTGGAATTCTCATATAATCATCTATATAAATAATCTTGGTCTAAAAGTACATCTCAAAGAAGTTAAGACCTATGAAATTCCTAAGTCGGAACCTGAAACTTGGTATGCTGCAGATGAAGAAAACTATGATCTAAATTCCAAGGCTGTGAATGCTATCATTTGTAGGTTAGGGCTAGATTCATTTAACCAAATCTCTCAATGTCAAATAATATAAGAAATGTAGACCACTATTTTAGTATCATATATAGGTAGTGACAACATGAAATATCTTAGATATGATGAATCCAAGCTTTAGTTCAATACTTTCAAAATTTCTGAAGGCAAAAGCATTACCCAATTGAATAAAATACTCACTGAGACCGTGAATAACATTGTATCTCTATGAATGCTTATAACTGAGCCTGAACAAGTATTTAAAGTTCTCAGAGTATTACAACCAAAGTGGAGTGGAATCTCAACAACTATCAGAAAATATAAATATGTGAAAGATTTCAAAATAAAATATCTCATTGGAACCCTTTTGATGTATGAATCTGAAATGGAAACTCAAAATGAGGATCCCAAAATGATGAAAAAGGAAAATGTTTCACTGAAATCCTCTACTTCCAAATATGATAGAAAGAACAGAAGTGAACAAATTTTTAAAGCATCTGGAGAAGAAGAATGTAACACCCCAAGATTTTGAAAATAAATATTGAATTCATTTTATAATCTATCCATTAAACACAACTTTTCCTCTACTGTGTTTGAAATTTTGAATAACGATCATCAAGAGTTATGACCAGTAAGTCATTTGGAGTCTGTTAGAACAAACTTTATTTTTAGTGAATAGTAACATATCCTTATGAATATTAATATGAATAGTAATATGAACCTTATGAATAGTAAATAATTATATTATTTTATTTTCTTAAGATAATAAGATAATGAGATCTTAATTGATTTATCAATGTGATATAAAACTAATTATACCTTAAAATTGTTATTTTTGAATTAACTATGATTTTATTTAAAAATAAAATTAATAATATTTAGAAAATTATTTTTGAAAAATGGATCTCATTTTTCAATTCTACAAGTCGAAAAATGGTAGGGGTGGATTTTTGGGATTTTTCTAAAATACTTGAATTTTTCTTGAATAGTAAAAAATAAATTTTTGAGTTTTTGGTAGTTTAATGACATATAATGACATAATAATTAAAATAAAAGGGTGATATAATTGTGTATAGTAACATATGACAGGATTTGTCCCAAGTGGCTAAAACCATGGGCAAATAACATGGGCAAGCCCATGGTTTGGCAAAAACTGCTAATGAGGTGTCCCTTTGAAATTACTAAAAACTCCCTCTCTTTTTCTGTAAATACCCACTCATCCATTCATTTTATTTCATTAAAAATCCCTCATCCTAGAATATCTGGTGGTTTTACCTCTCTAGGAGTCCTCCCAAGGTGTCCTTAATCCTCCAAGGTCCCAACATTTACGTTCTAGGAGTTACTCTACAAGGTAAGGGAATCCTTCACCCTCCTCTTTTAGTCGACACTTATTTTATGTTATCTCTTTAAATTTCCATTCTAATATGTTGGGGTTTGATTTTATGTATTCTTATTACTTTACTTTTTATTTCAATATGATTATTTACCCTTTTTATCTCGTCATTTTATTTTATGAAATTTTAAGTGACGCTGTTAGGCTGCTGAATTTTCATAAGGGATCTCTCACCTTTTCTCTTATTTTCAAGATCATCTCTTTTCTTTTTCTCTCCTCACATCCTCTATCCAAATGACCATGATAAATGTCAGTATCATCTATATACTGGAATAATATCATGTGAATGGAAGAACCAGCATCAATATTCTTACTCCCTCCATTTTATTTTTATAAACAAAATCAACGTCCATGAGGTTCCAATTTATAACCTTCGTGGACGATGAAGTTTCGTTCTTTAATTTCTCATTAATTACTAGTCATGAAACCTTTTTAATGGTTGAACCAGACTATAATACATGTATCATAACCTAATTAGTATTTAGGAACCAGAATATGTACATATTATTAAATCATATGACAAAACTAGTTCATAATAATCCAAACACCACCAAATAATCGAAGTGGTTGTCGACTAATGATTCATCCTCATTCCACATAAAAAATGATGGAAATAACCATTAACAATTATGGATGTTTATAAATAATATTTAATTTTAATTCTGGATATTTAAAACCTTTTCACATGAACTTCATTACTTAAAAACAAGTGAACTGATTATGAAAATCAAGAAAACAAACACTCCGGAACGACGAAATTCAATATAATAACTTATGAATAATAACATAAATGAACTAAACAGAATTATGATAAACTAAATAAATTTCTATTAGGTTCTGAAATAAGTTATTGAAATGTATAATTTCATATTTCAGGACCTTAAGTTCAATAGGGGAACACATTCAGACTTAAGGTAAGGGTTTTTCCACCTGAACTTCCATTTCCATTCGGTTTATTTTCATTGTCTAAATTACCTCAATGAAATTATTATATATTATTATATACTCATCATAAATTCTGTGCGAGTGTTCTATATATGTACAAAAACCAGAATCATTCTTTATTTCATGGTTAGTTACATGTTTTAAAAGGATATTTCAAATTGTTTCCAAAATACAAGCCTGATTTAAGGGAATATCTCAATTTTTTACCTATTTTCAAGGAAAATATCTAATCTATTTTTGGAAACCATTATATCTATAAAATCACTCATTTTGTTATGAAAATAATATATTACTTCACTTCTGATTTTATACAAAGATTTTTCCATAAGAACTCTTCTTTTCAAAGTGAAAGAGTATTTATTTCAAGAATTACTCGAAGATTTTATAAGAGTATCTTCTTCTATTTCAAAAATATTGTTGATTCTTATTTAATATATGGATTAGTATTCCGTTTTATCATATAAAATATTTAATTTAATGGTTTATTATTATTTTTTCTATTTATGTTCTATCTTAAAATCATTCATCAGTTTACTTTGAATGGTTAGTGTTTTTGCTTAATGTTCGGGGAAAGCTTTTTACATTTCATATATTAGTTTCAATATGAATGTGTATGTTGATTATGTTTATACCCATTCATATGAGGAATTAATTTTACATAGTAAGTGTTTGGAGAGGCCCGCTATAGCCCCCTGGTGCATCAATAGGTCTCATGAGACAAACTACGGTCTTGACACAAGGCCTTGACAAAACAATTATTTATGATCTTACCGTGAGGCCTTGATGGTATGGTTGTATTGTACTGCATTATGCATTACCTCAATATTAATATATTATTAATGGTTCATGTGGTTATTCTACTAGTAGAATACCCATGATTATGTTATTTTATGGAAATATTTACTCAACTCATATTTCTACCATATTATGTTCAAGTTTTTTTTCTAAAGACATGTGTTTTCAATTATTCACCATGTATAATGTTTATGTTATCTTCCGCTATATTGCTTACCCTTACTGAGCATTTGAGCTCACCCCTTTATTATGTTTCATTTCCATAGGGCAATAAGAATTCTATTATGAATGACATGCTGAAATAACCTAGGATTTATGGAAGTTGTCTAAGGAGTTTCTATGTCGATTTTCATTTCAAGTTGTAATGATGAACTTATGTATGTATCTTGTTTCCAATAATACTAAACTACTCGGTCCTTTGGGATGATTATTCCTTTTTTTATTCCAATGTAACTAATAAGAAACTAGCTTCAGGCAACTGGGGTCGGGTCCTTACAAATAATTCTCAAGAAAAGCTGAATCAAATTATGAGCTCACTCAATTTTCGTGAAAGTTCAAAAAATTATATAACAATAGATGAGGTTTTATAAGATCCTTGAACAAGAATATGAAGCATGGTGACAACTCTAAAGAGTTTATATGCTATGAATATAAAAATATAGAAAACATCAAACTTAACTGTCTGAAAATCAAAGATGAAAATAAGACATAAAATAAATATTTCAATAATACTGGATATAAGAAGTCTAAGAAATAAAAGTAGACCACCAAGATTTCTTTTTAGGATTCTAGTAAATGCACATCATCATAATCATAAGCTGAAGCTAAAAATAAAAATTCCAACATATTCTTTATGTCATAATCAGATGAGATACATTGCTACTACTCTTCTGGGAATAAACTTAAATCATAAAATTAAGATTTCTCATACAAAGACTAAATGAATATTGAACCATGTTGGAAATAAAGTATGAAACTTTAAAAAATAAAAATATATCCCTTCGAAGTTCATATAATAAAATCATTGGTGAATAAGAAAATCTAAATAATTATATTTCATTACAAAAAAAAGTAGATTAGAAAAATCTACTATCTTGAATTTTGTACACGTCAAAACAATTGAAATTTTACCGAAGGAAGTTCAAAATTTTAAATATGCTGTAAGTGTGTTAAAAAATGATAATACTATTTAAAAAAATCTTGAGAACAATATAATTAGAAAAAGAAATATTTGTAATTGTAAGTAGATGTGAAAAATCTATTCTTTACAGAAAATATTTTGTTCCCTTATCAAAAAATAAATATCTTCCAAAATTTACCTATTTTCATTCTGGTGAAATAAAACATTTTTAAAATATTTGTGATTGGAAAAATTTTCAAATTGGTGGAATTAAAAGTGTTTTTATTTCAACAGATATTTCAAATAAAAATACAAATTTTTCTAGAAAACAGAAGCAATTATGGATACCTATATCTTTTAAAGATAAAATTTCCATACCCAAAATAATTTGGGTACCAAATAATTATTTTTTTGATTTTTCATTATAGGAAATTGGTTGTGTGAGTAGCAATATGAAATGGTTTATAGATAGTTTCTGTTCAAGGAAAATGAGTGGATATTACTCCAATTTTTAGCCTCTATCAAAATTATATGAGGGATACGTCATGTTTAGAGATAATGAAAAAGGAAAGCTAGTTGGTATTGGATCAGTTGAAAATCCACAATCTATCCTTATAAAAAAATTACTTTATATTGAAGGATTGAAGAAAAATCTGATAAGTATTTCTCAACTTTGTGATGATGATTATTCTATTTATTTTTCTAACAATTCCTGCTCAGTTTTGAAAAATAAATTTTTCAAATTTAGAGAATCTAGAAAAGATAATGTTTACACATTATATATTAACTTTTTGTGTAAACAAAATGTAAATTGTTTAAATACTGAAGTTGATGAATCGTGGATTTGGAACAGAAGGCTTGGAAATTACAATTTTTATTCCATGAGAAAATTTTATAAAAAGAATTTAATTTTTGACTTTCCTAATATTAGATTAGATAGAAAGAAACTATGTAATGCATACCAAATGGGAAAGAAACATAATTCACCTTTCAAATTAATTATAGAAGTTTCTACTTATATACCTCTTGAGCTTATCCATATATATTTTTTCAGACCACATAGAATTGAAATTAATTTTTCTATGATATTTTTATTTGTGTTAGTTGATAATATTTTGAGATTTATATGGGTTCACTTTTTAATACTTAAAAGCGAAGCTTGTTCTGTGTTGATTGATTTTTGAATACATTTCTAAAATGAAAAAATATGTCAAAATAATTTATTTGAGAAGTGATCATGGAGGTGATTTTGATAACTATGAAGTTAATTCTTACTAATATAAGAAATTAATTAAACATAACTTCTATGCTCCAAGTACCCCTCAATAGAATGGTGCTGTTGAAAGAAGAAATAGGACTTTGTAAGAAATTGAAAAAATATATTATGTGAATATAACATGCCCATTCATTTCTGGGTTGAAGCTGTTAATAGATCATGTTATATCAATAACAGAGTACTGATAAGACATATCTTAAAGAAAACACCCTATGAGTTATAGAATAATATAAAACCCAAGGTAGGATACTTTAGGGTATTTGGATTTAAGGTATACACATTGAACACTAAGGATAATGATGGAAAGTTATATCCAAAGGCTGAAGAAGGTATCTTATTAGGATACTCTACTACTTCTAAAGCATATAGAGTTTCCAATAAAAGTTCAAGGATTATTAAAGATCAGAACATGTGAAATTTGATGGAAGTGACCCTTTCAGTCAAAAAAATGACTCAAATTAATGATCCAAATTATTCAATAAAAAATATGAGTCTAAACTTTTCTTTCATGACAACAAGGATGGTGATTTGGAACTTTATTACTTTAAACCAAATACAATAAGGGACGACATTAGTGTACTGGAAATTATGTTGCTTAGAATACTTAGAAACCTTAAAGACCATCCTTTATAATCCATTGTAGGAAACCTAGATAAAGGAGTAAGAACAAGAAGAAATGTAGGAAATTTAGTAGAATTATCTTCCTTTTTTCCCAACTAGAACCTAAATCTATAGAATAATAATTATCAAATAAAATTTAGATCTTATCAATGAAACAAGAGATAAATAATTTTAAAAGAAACAAAGTGTGGGAATTAGTTTAAAGACCCTCAGATTATCTAATAATTGGAACTAAATGGGTTTTTAGAAATAAACTAGATGACCATGGTGTAATAACTAGAAAAAAAAGATAGATTGGTTGCAAAAGTATATAAACAAGAATTAGGAATAGATTATGATGAAACCTTTTCTCTAGTAGATAGATTAGAAGAAATTAGAATCCTTATATCATATGAATCCAATATGAATTTTAAATTATATCATATGGATCTAAAATTTGTATTTTTAAATGTTTTTTTAATGGAGAAATTTTATGTCGAACAACATCATGGTTTTGAATATCCTAATTTTAAAAATTATGTGTTCAAACTTAAAAAGCATATGTATGGACTTAAACAAGATCCAAGGGAATGGAATTAAAGATTAAGTTCTTTTATTTTATCAAATGGTTTTACAGTAAGAATAGAATACCCTACATTATTTAAGAAAACTATTTTTTCTGGTATTTTACTATTAAAAATATATGTTGATGAGGTTATTTTAGGATCAAAAAATCAAAATCTATATAATGAATTTTTGAAAATTATGAAAAAAATAATTTCAAATGAGTATGAGGGGTGAAAAAAAACTATTTTCTGGGATTTGAAGTTTATCAAAAGGATTTCATAAATATTTTAAATCAAATAAAATACATACTTAACTTACTGAAGAGGATTGTACATGAAAAAATTAAGACTTACTCAACTCCTATGAGATCCAAAATCAAACTTGACTCAAATGAAACTGGAAAACTAGTTGAAAACAAGTTATATAGAGGAATCATTAGAAGTTTGTTATGCCTTACTATAAGTAGACCAGACATTATGTTTTCAGCATGTCTTTGTACAATATTTGAATCTAATCCAAAAGAATCACATTTAAATGATAAAAAAATAATTTTATTATATTTAAAATTAAATTTAACTCTTTCTCTTTTAGTCCCAAAAACCTATGATTTTAATTTTATTTCATTCTTGGATGTCAATTTTTCTAGATGTAGATTAGATAGTAAAATCATCTCAGGAACTTGGCATTTTCTTGGTAAATCTATCGTGTATTTTTCAAGTAAGAAACAACATTTTGTAGCATTATCAACTATCGAAGGTAAATATATTACCATGGGAAGTTGTTGTGCATAGTTTTTGTTGATGAAACACACCTTAATGGATTTTTTATTTGACTTTAATCATGTTCTAATCAGATGTGATAACACTAGTGCTATAAACATCTCGAATAATCCAATAAATCATTCATGAATATAGCATGTTAACTTAAGACATCGTTTCTTAAGAGATCATGCATAGAAAAATGATATCTATTTAGAATTTTCTTTTATATAAAAACAATTAGAAGATATCTTTACCAAACCCTTTTCTACAGATAGATTTTATTTTATTAAATCATAATTAGGAATGTTTAATTTTATAAAGTAATTTTTTATGTTATATCTTTAGTATATATAGTACGAATATTATATGTTTAATTTAAATATTTTTTAAGATAAAGTTTCGAGTAATGATTATATCCAATAGGTTTCGTCTTCTATATTTTGTAATAATTTCTCTAACATTACTGTGTGACCCCTCGATTACTATGAACAAAAATATTGAGCATCAACTCTATGCGTGAAATGACTCACAAACCCTTTGAACCCTCTTTCTCTCTACTCGAACCCTTTTTTACCCTAGCCATCCAGCCTTCTAATCCCACAAACTCTCTAAAAAAGGAAAAATGAAAGGATTTGATGATTCTTCATCTAGAAAGAGGAAACATCAGAGGATGTCTCATAAAGTTCTAAGTGGAAGAGCCATTGATTTTAAATGGTTGGACGTAACTAATATGTTGATAAAAAAGTAATCAATCATCAAGGATTGTAATATGTTTATGATGTATCGCAAACCTCATAAGTTTTCAAGAAAAAAGTTCTTAAGTTCTATGAATCTGTTGTTTTTTCACTTCAGTGACAATGAAGACCTCGTCACTGCAACCATCAATCAGAAAGAATTGTCACTGGTTTCTATTAAGATTGTTGAAATATTAATGTTTCCACATGAAGGATATCCCTTCTTCCACACCACCTTATATTATATGGATGCATTAACTCCTCTATATATTATGAAATCACTTTTTAAAACTTCCTTCATTGAGAAAAATAAAGTGAAGAACCTGGCAGCAGAACAATTTTTTTGGTCAAGTTCATTTAGTCTATAATCGCTCAACTAAATGGTGAGTTTGATAAGATTTTTTTTAGTATTTTTTATTTATTTATTTGTTTATTCTTGAAAAAGCTGTGAACTTATCATGATATATCCTGAGATATATGTGCCATATATAAAATTATTCTATCAATTTCTATATGTATGGAAGAATCTTAACTCTAGTGTTTCAGAGTGCCAAAGTTTTTTTGGAAATAAATGATGAAACGCAGTGTCATGGTTTGAAAACCCTAAAAGGAAGTGTGTTGAGAAAATGTGTCTTTCACTAGGATTTTACCCTAAAAAAGTTGATGTCTTTTTGTTAATTGCTTGAATTATACCATTCTTATGCTCAGTGGGAGCATTATAATCTTCCTAAAACACTGATACCAATGGAAAAACTATCTTACAATTATGGGACAAGAAAAGGTTGTAATGATGAAGAAGAAATTATTAATTTGAGAAGAAGAGTATGAATTAGTCTTTCGTCAAGTCCGTAGTTGTTCGTTAGAAGATCCCTCCTGCTCCTCCCTCTCACCAGTTCAACCTCCCAACGAAAGGATAGCCACAACTATCACACGGATGTTCTCTATTGCTCAAGACAATACAATCTCTATAAGGTCAAGACTATCTTTGCTTCAATTTTAATCTCACTCTCAAGAAATGGAAAGAATGACTAAAGAAAGAATCTAAATAATGGTTTCCCAAGAATTTCATCATGAGGACGCCATACCCAATGTTGCTAAAAATCATCCCTTTCAAGAAGTAAGTTCTTAAGTCTAGCACGACAGAGTTTTCCCTACTCCGTAAGAAACTTGGAATAAAGAAATTACAGAAGCTGAAAGAACTATTTCTTAAAGGCCATAGTAGATCCTCTCAAGATTAGCGTCTAAATTCGATATCCTAAGAGATCAAGTCTCTGAATATCATCATGAAATAATAACTCTACAAGATTAAATAGCCTCAAAATATTATTTTCAAGAACTAAGACAATTGGTACAGTCTGTTTTGGAAAAATGTTCATAATGACATATGGATGGAACTATTCTTAGTTCATATGTTCAATTAAGAATAATGGAGTTATCTCAAGCTATAGATTTCATAACTATATCTATTTATTCTATTGTAGGTGAATTTGTGACAAATAAAGTATGTCAAAAAATCTAGATAATGGTTGTTGATGATTTAAAAATATTACCAGTAACAATAAAGGAATCTTTTGGGTCTGAAGATCCTCCCACAAAAGATATTTGTTCTATGATTAACAAGAAACTCATAGAAACTCTTGAAAATTCTCTAAAATTCAGGAAGGATGTAAGTTTCATTATTACCTTTTTACAAAGGATAGTCAGTACACTGACAATCAATTGTGGGGATATAGAAAATATTATTAAAGACCTTCATGAAGAAATGGTCATTAGTCCTAGGAACGATGTATTTGATGATAATTAAGTTCAAATTTATGAATTTGTAGAATACTCAGAAAGATTTGAACCTTCTATGGAAATGGAAATTGTGTCTGTCATGTGGATGTTTGATAATCTGTTTGAAGTATTAAGGAACTTGATATCCAATTTCACTAATAAAGGAGACCTCCATAATTTCATTGGAAACCTTTCTCATAGGATTTGGAATGGTTTTACAAATATATTAGATTATTTCAATAATGACATGGTCAAAATTATTGACACCTATGATGAAGTTCATTTTAAAATGTGTGGAATATGGCAACCTGCCTCTCAAATTTCTAATCGTTACCCATATGCCTCTTAGCATCTCAAAGGTATCTATGATCCATCAAAGGATCAGCAAAGGGAACATCAAAGGTTTTATGAAGATACATCTTTTTTTACTTGAAGAACCTTCTAAAATTCCCTTTATTTTTATAGATAACTATGATTTAGCGAGGCATAAGCAAGCAGCTCGCAACATTTATTCAACACCAGTTAGGGTTTCTCCTGAAGGTTGTTCTAGTTTTAGACTATCCTCACTGACATTAGTCGATGATTTTGGGACAACAGCTGGTGATCATCTGCTTTCATCATCATTACCTCACAACCAACCCCTCTCTTTCAAGAAACCATAAAGAAAAAGTCATTTTCATCACAATGGTTGATACTCATCCTTTTTCTTGCTTGTAAAGTTAGTTTCCCGATGGGTGGTCATTTTAAAAACATTTGAAATTATGAAACTTTTTATGGAATCTAAAAATCTCCATCATTTTTTCTTAATATCTTTTGCATGATCTTGATACCATACCTTATCTTTTTTATCTTATTTACTTAACTTTATTATACCTTTTATGTGATGTATTCTTGCAATGTTTTTTATTAATGTATTAATTATCTTATGTCATCTTATGTTTTTTATTCAATGCTATAGTTTTTCAACTAATCTAAATGACCACTATATTTTGGAAAAACTATGATTATCCATAATGGCATATAATATGAAATATTTTTCCTTATTATATTTCTTTTTTATATCACAAAAATGGGGAGAAGAAAAAGAAATTATAAAATTTCATCTGTATTTAAAAATTACTTCTTATTTCAAATAGGGGAGAAGAATTTTTTTTTTGGAAGAAAGGAAAGGAAAACATATTATGTGTTGAAATGTTAAGTATAATACTAAAACTTTTGTTTTTACATTGCATGGGTTTTTTTATCATAAAAAATGGGGAGATTATTTTAAAGAGTATAATGTTCTAATATATCTATGCATTGTGTGTTTTGATGATTCATAAAATCCCTACTTTTATTATAAAAAGTTTTTTAAGTGTTTCATATTTTAGTTATCTTACGCTAGGTTATGAAATAATTATCTATCTACATACAAGTACTTTATCTTATAAAATATGAAGAACATATTTAGTTGTTTGAAACCATAATTTATCAGGTAAGACTTTTTCTTACGATATTCAACTGAGTTACTCAAGAAATATCCTTTAGTAAGAATGATATTATTAATAGAATTTATTCTTTTGAGAAGAATATTATTAGTTAGAAGAAGTTGAAGAAAATAAAAACTTTATCTTAAGATGGAAAATTATCTTACACTTAGTTGAAGACTGAAAATCCAACAAAAACAAGTCACCTAATCTTACTGAAGACATTCTATGATGAGTAGTACATTCAGCTTATATCCTGTGAAGATCTAATATTATAAAACAACATGATTACTTGGTTAATTTCATGATAAGTAATTTCATACCTTTTGATTATATCAGAATATGAATATCCATTTAAGGAAATATCGGACTACACAAGACTTTCCAAGGATAGAAAAATTCAGAGAATGAAAAAATCTCTGACATCACGATAAAAAAAATCCATATTTGGAAAGTGCAGATACATACTCTTTGTTGCCTATCTTATTAGGATCATTTCATGGATATTTAGATCATTAAATTTATCATGTGCTCAAATTTGAACAGCATATAAAAGGAACAGTTAGCAGCATAAAAAGAATAAGGAAGACACACATTGAAAACAGAATAGGAAGAAAACATTGTCTGCTTATTTATAAGAGATTTGTACATATTAAGAATCAATATGTCTAGTTATAAAATTTTTAGATCTATCAATTTCAATAAATATAATCCTAATCTACATTCAATTATATCATCTTCTTGGGAATAATCTTCAACTACTGTCATTTTTTTCTTGCGATTGTGCACAACAAACATTTCACAAATCTTATATCTCTTTTTATCATGTTTTCACTTAGTGTAAGAGTGTGTAAGACCATGGATAGGTCTTGAAAAAGGGAGATCCTGGTTGAAATCTCTTGGAACTTTATACTAAGTGACAATTTTTTATACTTAGTTGGGAGCCCCTAGTAAAAGGGTTGTTTAGTGAAAATCACTAAGCTTTAGGAGTAGAGTGTTAGTAGAGTGGACTATGAGATTTCTATTCCCCGAAAAAAATATAAATCTCTATGTTGAATTTTCCTTTTTCATGTTTTGATTTTTCACTACACATACTCTTATGGAATAAAATTGGGCATGCATACTTCAAAGATAGTGGTTGATATTTTAAATAATATTTTTAGAACTCAATTGACCCCCCCCCCCCTCTTGAGTTATTCAATCAATCATTATCTTGGACAACAGTGTCACCCCCCCCCCCAACCCCACTAAGAATCGTTGCATCATGCGGACCTCCGACACACTACAGCGGGACACACCTCTGTCCCACATTGAAAATATATGAAGGAAGAGGTCATGATGATAGATTCCAGCACATCATGTCTCTATTGAGCCACCCACCCAACAATGCATGCATGGTACACCGCCGCATTTCCAGTCTGTTGTGTCATGCTATCAGACTGGTCTCACTTTGTAGATGGTAACATGGATTATCACCCCTCCATACCATAGTAGAAATCCATGAGGATGGGAAACTAGTTCATAGGCTCTAGTGCACCCATCCCTATTTTGAGTTTGCCTACTTTGTGACGTTTGTGTGTTGCCATGATGTACTATCTGTCTATTGTGGTGAGTCATTCACCCAGTCTCTCTCGTGTCACTTGTTACATGTCATCGTGCATTCCTAGAGAGAGGGTCCCTGTTTTTTCCATAAATAGATAGATAAATCCCCCATCTAGGGGGGATGCCAAAATTTGAACTTTGGTTTGATGAAAAATTACAGGGTGACTTTACCACCCAGGTAAGCCCCAAACTGCAAGAACGTAGTTAATTATCATTATTAATATAATTATTAATTATTAATTATTAAAAATTATTAAAAATTATTTATAATATAATTAATTATTAATTAATTAAAAATTAATTGTAATGTAATCAATAATTATTATTAATGTAATAAATAATTACAAATAAATAATATAATTAATAATAGTATAATTAAAAATAATGTAATTAATATTAATAAGGTAATTCATATTCATAAATAATATAATTAACAGTAAAATAATGTAATTGATAAAATATAATGATGTTATTCGTAATAATGTAATCAGTCATTAATATTTAGATTAATTATTAATTAATTATAGGTATAGAGTATTTCAAGCAACCAAACAACACACACACTGAGACACCCTGGTGGGTCAAGCCTCATCCCCCACCATAACAAATTACAATCATCCACCATACCTATTTTATTACATATGATGTCCCGAAGGCTCATTGACCGGAAGACCATAACATGACCCATAGCCCTAATGGATTGTATTTAGATTGTATTTAGATTTTATATTTTATAAGATTTCAAAGTCGTGTACTTGAAATATAATAATGTTTCAAACATGTGACTTTGAAAGGATAAAAAATATAAATTATAAATAAAACCGAAATGAAATATAACACATAGATTAAACAAATAAATTAGTTGAAAAAAAAATAGTGAAAATAATAAACAACAAATTATTTAATTGACACAAACTATCGTTGTTTCAAATAATAAATAATTACTAATTAATATGAAGAAGTGTGTCATAAACTAAGAAGTTTATTTCCCCAAATTAAAAAATAAACTGCTCTATGAGGAAAACATGAGTTATACACTGGGTTTTTTAGAGATGAAAAGTATGATAGTTGGAACACCATCAATAATATAATTAAAAACAATGAAATTAATAATAACATCATAATTAAACATGATCCCCAGTCTGGTTGGTTGGGGTTCTCCACAAGCATCCTTTGTGGTTGTGGTTTGATTCCCATTCATTACCCATAGCTCCCCCCATCTATTTTTGGGGGTGGAAGACTTTATTCCCAATGTGCAAGAATGCATGAAGGAGGGATGGCATCATCATGAAGCCAATGCATGGGGATGATGGTTTGGTGATGTCATTGTTGTGGGAACATAAGGATGACGGTGAGGGTGACATTGGTGATATGGGTTAATGGGTACAACGGTGGAGGAAATGCTGGTGGTGCAGGTGCACGAGGATGATAGTGGGGGAGTCATAGGTTTAGGTCTCTGGTGGTGCAAGCTCACAATGACGGCGGTGGGGGTGACATAGGCAGCGACATATGGTGGTGCATGTGCATAAGGATGACTAAAGGGGTTGACACAAGGACAAGCAGTGATGCACAAGGATGATGGTGGGGGTGACACATGGGCTAGAAATGGCCTTTGGTGGTGGGGGCATAAGTTAGTGCAGGATGGGGTGGCTATAATGAAAACCATCCATAGACCCACGGGTCAGGCCATATAGACCATGTATGGTGTTTAATTTTTATGGGGCCTTCATCCCATGTTCTTCCTTAGGAATTTTCACCCCAAATCCTATAGGTCATGTGATGGGTTCTCCTCTACCCATAAAAGAAAGAAGCATTTCCTTGTCTAATAAAAAAGGGTCTTTCCCCAACTTGTTTTAAAAAAATAACAACATTATAATTAATATTCATTATTAATATAATTAATAATAATTTAATTTAATTGATGAAATATAATAATGTAATTAAGTTTCATTGATAATAATTAATAGTATAATTAAAAAATTAATAATAATTAAATATTAATAAATAATCTAATTTTTATGTATTTAACATTAATTTATAATAATATAATTAATAATTTAATTAATGATAAATAATAATTTAAGCACAAATATTTCTATGAACATATTTTTTTAAAGTATAAATGTTTTGTTTTTTAAACAACATTTTCTTATATTATTTAAATTATTGAATGTTTATTATTTTTATAAAATTATTTTCATTTTAAATTATTTTTTATGTGTCTATTAAATGTTTTAAATTTTATTTAAATTGCATTCATACTTAATATTTTAAAAGCATTCAAAGTCACCTGCTTAAAATGCTTTAGAGTATAAATGTTAACTTTTGAAACAACATTGTTTTATGCCATTTAATTTTTTTGTATTTATTATTTTATAGAATTAATTTACTTTAAATTATTTTTTATGTTTCCAATTAATGTTTCAAATTTCATTAAGAATTTATTTATATTTTATATTTTATAAGCATTAAAATTCACTTTATTGAAACATAAAAAGTTTTTTATGTTTCAAGTAGGTGGATTTGAAATCTTTTAAATTATCAACTATAAATAAAATCAAAATGGAATTTAAAACATAAACTAAACACATAAAATATAATTGAAAATAAAATAATTTGTATCAAAACAACAAACAAAGAATAATATAAATGACACAAATCATTATTGTTTCAAAACATAACATTTATGCATTAAATAAAGTAAATGAATTTAAAATATTACAAAATATAAATTATAAATTCATTCTAAATGAAATTTAAGACACACTTAAGTCATATAAAATAACCAAAAATAAATATAATTTCATGAAAATTGTAAATAAAAAATATTATGTAATAATAATAATATATGAAATTATTGCCTGTGTGATTAGGTTGACGACACAACAGAACTGGATGACAGTGTAATGTGATGAAATGTAAAGTTTCAATGGGTTGGACGCTTTAAAGTGTGCTGAGTTAATTGACACCCATCAATGATACATATTCCCACACAAGTTTTTTATGTGGTATAGAAGGGTGGATTTCCACAATGCGACAGAACAACTCAATGTGATGTTTCTGGTAGGAGGGGCGATGCTACACGAAAGACTGGTGACTCCTAGTATTTCTTGGATGATCATATGGGCCTCAATCCATCTCCTTTAGTGGCCTTTGGTCCATATTTAACTAGGACTTCAGTCCCTCATACCATGGTCCTTCGATCCATCGCCATGTAATAAAATAGTCCTAGTGGGTGATTATCAATCCTTGTGGGGAGGGTTGCGGCATGACCCACTGAGCTGCCTGAGTGTGTGTTGTTTTTTTCGTAATCCTCTATCTATAATATATTATTAATAATAGTCATTATTAATAATGTTATCTTAATCATTAATAATAATATATTATATTAATAATATCATAATTAAATAATATTATAAAAATAATTTCATAGTTAATAATAATATATTAAAATAATAATTAATAATATTAATAAATTCATAATTAATAAATTCATAATAATTGACATATTATTTTTATAAAGTCATGGTAATTAATATATTATATTAATAAAGTATTAATTATGAATTTTAAAGGTTATAAAATGTAAAATATAAATACAATCAAAATGTAACCTGATATATAGATCGTAAACATAAAAAATAGTTAAAAATAATAATTTACTGAAAAAAGAAAAAACAATCCACACAAAATATTATTGTTTGTAAACATAAATTTTATATTCAAAAAAAGTTATATGCATAACTATATTTTCTATCAAAAAAACTGTTTTTTATTTTTTATTTTTAATAAATTCATTATTTTTTTCGTTTATTTTTATGGGTATATTCTATGTGTCAACTTACATTTCAATTGTATTTATATTTTACATTTAATAATCTTTTAAAGTCATGTACTTGAAATATAATAATGTTTCAAGTAAATAAATTTTAGAGGTTATATAAAATAAAATATAAAAACAATCAAAATGAAATCTAACACATCAATTTAATAATAAAAAATAGTTGAAAATCTAAAGAATTTAGAGAAAATAATTAATAAAAAATATTTAAATAACACAAAATATCATTGTTTCAAAAAGTAAAATTTATACTTTTCGAAAAACTATATTTTCGATCGATTAAATTATTATTTTTTATAATTTTTTCTAAATTATTTATGTTTTCAGCTCTTCATTATGTGTATAGTCTTTGTGTTATATTTCATTTCTATTGTAATTATATTTTATATGTTATAATATTTCAACGTTACATGTTTGAAACAATATTATGTTTCAATTTGGTGAATTTGAAAGCTTATAAAATATAAAATATAAATAAAATATTAATTTTATCTAGCACATTACACATAAAAAAGGTTTAAAAGATAAATAATTTATTCAAAATAGTAAACATAAAATAATTTAAATGATAGAAAATATTATTGTTTTAAAACATAAAACCTACATATTATTACACTATTATATACATAATTTTTAATTTTTATATACAATATTTATAATTATCAAATATATTAGTAATCATTATTTATTGTAAATTAATAAAAAAAATTCATTACTAATAATTATTAATTATATTATTTTCAATTATATTATCAATAAATAATTAATTATAATATTAACCAGAAACAGTGTGATCCGAGGATTTGAAGAGCCAAATCTATGAACCAATAAAATTTTATTAAATAAACTGACACACATAATAAAATGTGATAATTTGATAAGTGTATTTACTATATACATTTTTGACAGTTTAATGCCGTGATTTTTATGATTTAATTATTAAAACATTCCTATTCGCATGATATTTTATTCATTTTCTTCAGGATGCTATAATTTGTGTGAGATGAGAATAAGGAGTGGAAACAATCATTATATCCACATAAAGTTAGATTCCCATTAAAAATAAAGTCAATGGGAACCTTCTAGAGGCTGAACTCTAAGAAAAGTGGTCAAGTTGGAAATTTACATGTTTTTTAAGTATTACATGCTATTTAAATATTTCAAGTTGTGTAAAGATTTTACATGGTGAACAGATTACACATAGTGAACAGATTACATGTGGTGAACAGATTACACGTGGTGTAATCACTACACAGCGTGTAAAGTTTGTGATAGAACAAAATAGGCCAAATTTGATGTATCTTGAATATTTCAAATATTTTATGACATGAGACCCACCTATGTCTACTTTTTGAACCTCTTTAGTGTCATTCAATGGTGAAAAATCCCATCTAGAGCTTATAAAATGAGGGTCACCCTACTGCTGTGAAGTGGATCTCAGAGATCAATGCATGGATTCAGAAAATGTGTTGTACAGGGTCCTCCCCAGTGTCATCTCTGTTTTCATTATGAAATATTTTTATATATTCCTTCCCTATTATTCTCTTTCTGTTGGGATGAGATGGTAAACCCGCCTTTTTCTAGGGTTATATAGCAAAATGGGGAAGGTTTTGTTGTATTTATTCCTTTTTATTTATTTATGAATTTTGGATTTCCGCAGTTTAATTAATCAATTTCCAATCTCTTTATTTTAATATTATCATAACCATTGGTATCTAAATATGAAAGAAACATTATAAAGTGAAAAATTGGTTACCCTGAATCAAGGGATAACCATTTTCACATTCAGGGAACCCATTTTAGAAATGGTATCGAGATAAACTTGATTTGGAAAAAACCTTAAATTACCGATGTGAAGGAAAAGGGTGGATTATCGTATCAAGGAAGGGATACCATGACCATTGTATCTCCCTCATCTTGAGTTCGACACAAAACAATAATTAATCAATTTTTTTCTAAAATACAATGGCACCCAACCCCTGAAACTACAAAAACCTGGAACACCTTTCCAAAACAACCAATCTATTTTGGTTCATATTTTTAAAATTAACCAAAATCATCTATTCTTCACTCTCTTTTTTAAAATCAATCAAATAAAACATAAATCCTTTGAAACCCTAATTACACTAATTCACTATCTTTGTAGGTTCGACCTCAAACTTACCTTATAATACATTTTAAATAACTAATTATCATAGTTTGAGTCTTTATAATTTTTTTATTTTGATTAGATTCGTAGGGAATTAACGATGCACCACAAGTGAGTCAAAACTAGAGCCATTGTGGGGGATGGTTACAAGTTAGTTTTTAGGTTTGAAATTTTAATTTTAATTTTACTTATTTATTTAAATTCCTGTTTTTACTGCACCGGGTATTTTTGGTTATGATGGCAGGGCTACAAGGTATGATGACTACCATGTATAGGTTCTTCTTCTTGCTGGAGGATATGTAGAAGGTACTCAACAAAGTTAGAATGATAATAGATCAATCCAATGAGTGTATGCAATCGTATCCAATCTTTGATTACACAAGACCACATAACCTGGAGCCAGAATTATATGGGGAGAATCATGTACAAATAAGAATATAAAACAAAATAGAGGTATGTACCCCTTCCAAATATGATATTTATTCAAACCATGATGCCCTTGATTTTGTAGGTTTGTAAGATGATGAAGGGGGTAACCCTGCTATAAAACTTGAGTGGACCAATATACACTTCGTAAAATTAAAATTAAAAGAAAGTGGAGAAAGAAAAATAAGGATAAACAATGAATAAGAAGAGATGTCAGCTGTTGAGATCCTAAAAGGATTACGTGAAAAACTAGGACTACAACTAAAGGAAGAAGGGGTGGAGGATAAGGAAGATATGGTTTCCAAATTTATAACAAAATTTTCAAAAAATATATTTGTTCCGTAAGAAGAGAAATAAAATCCAGTTGCACCTTGTGATAACTACACAGAGGAACAAAAATAAGCAGCAACAATAGAATAAGTTGAGGAGATAGGTGTGAAACCCGAATCGATCATTGAAGAAGTCAAACACACGCAGACAACAGTTAAAAATGAAGAGTTTTACCTTGTTTGGATAGATTTTGAGATCATGTTAGTTGTATTTATACTATCTAGACTCTAGTCACCACCTCTGAGTCCCATACCAATTTAAATTAAGGGAACTCGAGTTGATCTGGTTGGATTTCAATGTTAGAATTGGGTGAACACAAGATGGTTATCTATATGACACACTCTAGTCATCTAACCTAGGTATGGTTGAGCTAAACTGCCCTTAAGAAAAGAGAAGTTGTTGGGAGGAAACCAGATTTTTATTTCTTTCTGGGAATTTAGATTTATTAATTTATTATGATTTAATTTTATATTATTAATTTATTTCAATTCCCCCAATTATTTTTGAGTGTTATTGGATGGGCCTACACTTTCTCTTGTTTTTTATTTTTTCAGGTAAAAGATAGAAGCACTCGAAAAGAAAGAAGCATATAGGAGTAAGAAAAGATGTATAACCATTACATGTCATGAATCACATTCACATTTTGAAATCAACAAATTGCTTGTTGTGAGAGAAGTAAACATCATGAACTAGTACAGACAGAACATGTACATCCAACTATAAAGCATAATTCTAAAGGGTAGTAAGCATTTCAATCTTGAATTTTTATATTATATTCCCCACATTCAACTATTTTAGATCTTTAACTTCCAATTTAATTCTCTCACTTGATTTAGTCAACCGAACTATGAGACATAAACTCCAGAGTAAAATTACCATGCCATAAATTTTAAATTTATTTTTAAATAAATTTTAATGATAAAATAGGGGAAATAATTAGTAATCCTATGGATTAGGATTTGATAAATTAGGATTTATGGGAGCATTTCAATCATTTTAAATTTATTTTTTATGATATTTGGCATTAATTTTTTTCTAATATTTTCATTAGTTGATTTAATTATTCATATGAATTTCCATGAGTGATTGTGTCAACCATTCATCTCATTCTCGAGAGATCCTATGAGCTAATATTTTCCATTCTTTCTATAGTATATTTCATGTGAAACTTGGGCATGATTTCTTATAGAACTTACTTTTCATCTTATCAAAGCTATGATTGAACAAAATCACTTTTAATATGATTTAGGCATCTTTTTTTAGCCCTTAACCTGAGGCACACCTTACATTAATCCATTTTAAATCCCATATAATCCATGAAAAGCCTTGTTAGTAAATGATTTGTGTTACAAGCCTATCTTATCCTTTTCTTACCCTATATTAAATATTTTGCATGAATATCAAAAATAGGTGTGGGGAAGATGGAGAATAGTGAAAGGGATTTATATTTTGTAATGAATAAGTGTAGTGGGGGAATTTCATAAGATTTTAGGAATGAATATTCATTGTATCTATTGCACAACCTCTTGAAAAAAAATATTAAAAAAGAAAAAGAAAAAAATAGGTTGTGTCTCGAGAAATTGAAAAAACACCATTGCATGATTGGTGATCATATTGTAACTTTTACAAATAGTGTAATGGGGATATCATTTGGGGTTGGTGGTGAATATGAGAACTATCCCTAGAAAAAAATTGAAAAAGAAAAGAAAAAATAAAAAAAAAGAGGGTGTTTCATTTATTTCATTTCATCTCTTTATGAGCCTCCTCTGAGATACTTGGGGAAGAGGGGTGTAACGTCCTGACTTAGCTCACCACTAAGACAATGGCTATACTGGTGGGCCACATGTCCTAAAGCCCACCTCCCTATACACCAATGGTTGTCGACTAGCAGTGAGGGTCACAGGAGGTGATAGTGGGGAGACTATAGCCTCATATCATAGTATCACAATAGTATAATCAAAGGTAAATTACATAAAACAGTGGAAGCGATAATAAATAAATGACAGAGTAGTATAAGAATAATATAAAATAAATGTAAAATATTATCCAACACAAATAAAAAACAAATGAATGCATGTACCAATGTTAATACAAAACTAAATCAGTAATATATAAAAGGCAGTGATACAGTATAGTACAAAGGATAAAGAAAGAAAATAAAATCCCTAAGGTGATCTCCATGAGCATCCTGACCTCCAGCTCGGTCCTATGCTCCTAATTCCTAGGTACAAGCTAAAAAACCCAAGTAATCAACCATGGTCCTATGAATAAAAGGGTCTACTTGGGCACCCTAGTGTAATGGCAGCCCGAGCAGGGTGTGAGATATAAATCCCAGAAGGTTACCACCCAAGGTGTCTACAATTGAATCCAGTATGTGTATAAAGTAAACCAATGTAGGTAATATGATTTAAAGAACAATACTGAATAAATAAACAACAATCTAGTCAGGTTCCTAAAGGACACCTGACGGCTCTACCTACTTTAGCTCGCGACCGGAATGACATATCTGACAAGTAACTATATATGTAGTAATAATTATATATATATATATAGTTTAGTTATATATTTCATCAACCTATATAAACCAAGTGTGTGTCGATGCCTAATGGACATATACCTAGGATACTAGTTGCTAGCTGGATTGGGGAATAACTCAAATATCGATAACCAGTCTAAATGAGCCTAAAAGCTCAAGAAATAGGTTATATTATCTACATCCATGTAGAGTGAGATATTTCATGCTATAACACTCAATATGGTGAGTGAGCCACCATGGAAAAACTCTCATCATGGAACGGGGCATGTAAATCCCATCTCCATATAGTATCACTAGTGTGAGATTCCTTACTCAATGCTCAATGTAAGGGAGTATGATGATCTGTCATGGTCAACACCCCTTACCATATTCCACTATCTATATCAAGGCATATCATTTATGATATATGAAATGAGGAAAAACCTCTCATACAACTTACTTATCAAGCCTATATTAAGGCATCATCATATTTATAATAGAAGACATGAGAAAATACCTCTCATTATTTGAATTTAAATAATCCATTATAATCAAGGGTATAAAAATTATAACAATTCATATAAGTCATGATTATTTAATTAGAAATAATCATGGGCGTACCACACTATTCAATTACATTTCAATTAAACCATTTAATTTCATTTAATGTAAAGCAAGCCATCATGCATAAGCTATTCAAATAAGACATTCCATTTAATCTATCAAAACATGGAAATTCATTTTACAAGTAAAAAGGGACGCCTAGAAGGTACCATGGTCAACTGGGAAATTACCTACATGGGTAATCCCATTTAAAAAGCATGCCAAGACCTTTTGAGGATCTTGGTTCATTAATCATTTAGTTAGGAGTGGGACAATACATTCAATTAATAATGTCATCCAAACACATAGGATGTGCTTTGTCTTATTATACATTTATCTAGAAATGGGCAACTACATTTAAGGTCGTCACCAAGGTACATGTCCTAAACATGTCGTGTGACTAACCAAACGAAAAGAATTAAAAAAACACCCAAGTAATACGGATAAGCATATAATAAATCACTAAATACCACTTTTTATTTTTGAAGATAGTGCACCTAATCTAAGGGGTTTTATTATAAAGCATTCTATTTTTCATCAAAAAAATAATTTAACATAAATTAAGCTTCAAGATCATGAGTAATAACTCAATTTATTTAAGAGACATTTTAGACAGCCACTAAAAAAGGAAGAAAAAATATAAGGGTTCAAATAGAATTTATAAGGTTTCATTATCACTTAGAAAAAATTATACAAATGGAAATTCCATTTATAGTCTATGTCGAATGATTAGAAGTCATTCCATACTTTTGATCAGTTAATTATAAAGGGGAAAAACACTTGTTACACCCATGTGGTGTCTATAAAAGAGATCAACCATATCTAACTCTCTAAACAAGGATCAACATGCACATATCAAGGTGAAATGGTAGATTTGATATGAAGAACGCAATTATAAGGCGTTGCTCGGCAAAGGCCGGTGTGTCGCACAACAGAACTATTAAAAAATGGGAAATAATGGAAAATTTATAGACCTCCTACCTTATTAATAAGATATTACACTCATCCAATATCGAGGTCTGATTCGATTCAGTTTTGAATAAATCTAATAAATGGACTTTCACCCTAAAAATAGGGGAAATGAGCTCGCACAAAAATATCACAATTGATACCAAACTAAATGAAGAATGAAACAAAGGGAATATAGATCTTATCGATGTGGATCCATAGAGACCGACAGATCTCAAATCAGATGACATATAGTAGAGATCTAACAAAGCCTAGATTATTCTTGGGATAATCCTACAGTTCCAAAGAGGAGAGCCACCCACTAGAGGAGTAGAAATGAAAACGAAGAAAAGAGGTTGAAAACCTCATTAAGGGAAAAACGCCATTTTACCCCTCAAAACTAGGCTGCACAGTTCGGTCAAACCATGCACCAACTGTGTGGCACCCACTACCATAGACACCCACCTCATACGATTGTACTACATGGTTTTCCTAACCATGCACCAACTATGTGATGAATATTGTGAGGGTACTGCTTAAGTGGCACTAACCATGCGGGCTACATGCATGGTTTGAAAAAACTGTGCACAACATATGTGCTTCACATATTTACCTCTCTATGGGCCACATGGTTTGCTACAGGGGGCACACAGTTTCAGACAAATTGTGTGCTCTCTTCAGATCCTCCAAACTTGTAATTTCTGGCCCCGACACTCTCAAAACTTTAATAGACACCTAGGAAACTTCTCATTCCTTTTCCCAGGTCTTAAAACAACACATTGAAGTGTTTCAACTCTCAGAATTACATTCTGAATCTTGGTTTAAAAATAGTCTATCTAGTAAATGAAAATGTTCAAATTCCATTGGATTTTCATCTGGTTCAAAAAAATAGGTCATTACAACCACTCCACCTTAGAACTACTTGTCTTCGAGAAGCCTGTGGGAATGAAGAAAACATCACATGACCTACAAGGGTCGTGAAGTCTTGTTAAAATAGTCACATTGTGTTTCTAAATTCCCAGCACACCTTCAAGAATTAACTTAATCATACATCACTTAAACTGTTAAAACCAGATCCAATGCTCATTTTCCAAACAATCCATTGAAACAGAGATTACTCAAGTCTGTTTATCTAGATACATGATTATTTCATCATCTTTTTTAACAATAGGCAAATGGTTCTCCCCACCTTAGGATTTAACATAAAAAAAGATCCAATTTCGATCCAAGGTACCTTGACCATCAGAATTTACTTACAAAAAATGCCCATAAGGTTTATAACGACACTCTTGGCATGATTTTTGAAGTGGTCAAACGATTGATTCCCCACCAACCTCACTTCGACAAGTCGATCTGGATTTTCATGAAAAGTTCTGGCCAACACATACCGTACTCATCTCCGCCTGAAAAAAATGATTTAAAAATTTTATTCACCAACCGTATTCGTTGAACAATAAGAAAAACAATCGAGCCACCTCTAGATGACTATTATCGAAAATGCCTAGCTTAGATGGTCGGTGTATTACAACTGAACCACAATGCCTTCCTCAAAGGCATCTCATGTTCACAACTATCATGCTCACCGAATACCATACCTAGTTTCTAATGATGTTCAATGATCAAACCACCACCTGGATATTTAATTTTTTATGCCTCAACATAAACAAGGGTGTAACTCGGATCCATCCCACTGGAACCATCGCCCATAAAACTGCACCTTAGAGCCTGAAAACAAGTCTGGGATAACTTTGGATTCAATGATATGTTGTTTAAGAAACTAACCTATGATATTATATACACCATGATTACAAGATAGACATTGGTATAATCCAAAACATCCACATTCGATCATTGACTGAGCCTAGAGCAGCACTCGCCTTCCAGTCATGTTAAGGGAAAAACGGATGGTGTCCATGAGTCCGTTCAAGGTGTTCCTACATGGGAATCCAAACATCACTCAAGACTAACCAAGCCTATAAAAAACTATGCGTCCAACTTGTAATTCTAATAGAGATCACTTACCAAGACTAATGACTTTTAAGACTTAGCGAGACATAAGACATATGCTCTCTTAGTGCATCAAGGATGATGTCAATATAGGGGGCATGATCATCTCATAAAGAAGAGCACACTAAGAGGAAACAAATAAACCCAAAATAAAATAGTTGAACCATTAATGGTTTACTTCCCATGAAAGAATCATGGATTTATCTAGCAGTGCATCATCACAAACCGATCACAAGACTTCACCACCCAAGGCATTCAATGATCTTTCAATCTTTAACCACTGAAGTAAATCCAAGAGAAATGGTGTTTTTAAGAGGTTTTATACATATACAACCACATCAATGTCGTGCTGACAAGAAATCACTAACATGGTTTAGAATATTCAAGCCTCAAAGGATTTGAAGCAAGACTAACCATCTCCAAATGGTCCTCATCAGTTTTGTTCCTTCTACTTGTAGGGGCATATAACCACTAGAAATGACATGATGTTACCCATTTTAGAAGTGTCCTAGATGTCAAAAGAATAGAGATAGAACATATACTCACAAGCGCACTAGATCCAAACCACCTTTAACAAATGTGTGACACACCTATGAGTCACGCTCGCACACATCAAATCATTTGGCATGAATCCAAAAATAAAACCAACTGATGTGTCAAAACACTTGATCCTCGTGTAATTCATCCTGAGAATTGGGACAAACTTGTTTTTTTATTGCTCAGGTCACTCTACTACGAAGATGACCCTAGAATGTACTCAACAACATAGGGATCAAGGATTTCATAGAACTCAACCAGATCTTTAAATCATTTAGCACTCGATGGGCACCATGTACATGAATGCATATTACCCCAACATTTCAAAAACAATACAAAAAATCCTTGATACTATCCATAGGTCGTCTTCCCTATGCATTCAAGTATCAGATGAATCATATATGAGATTTAATCTAGATTCATATGACCTCATAAGACCATTAACCTAGATTGTAACATACCAGGTCATCCATCACTAAGGAAGAAGAAATGGTTAAACAAGCTATGAATCAGTTGATCATGCCTAAGGAATGTCTAACCTACTGAAATCAAGCATTACTAGATGCTCACACCTATAAAAAGGGTCAATGGTACAACAACCACCCATCCAAAAAGCAGCTTCATTTAGAATCCAAGAGTCCTACTAGGGAAAACGACACCATACAACAGGTAAATCACAGCATTTAGCAAGGTGTTTAAGCTTTAAGGGTGATACCTACCATAGGTTATCCCCTTACGATGGCATAATTCTTGAACCTATAACTAATTCATTCAAACTATAAATTCACTAGGCTCAAGAGCCTTTCATTTAATCTATTGCTAAAAATGAGGAATACCTATGGGAAACACTCATGTTTCTATTCCAAGGTAACTCAAAGAGGTGTTTAAACTACCCTTACATGATGGTTTAAACGAAGGACACCACCTAGTGTTCCATTTTTCAAGTATTTAAATTGATTCAAAAACTAATATTCAAACATTTTAAAGATTTAAATAGAAATAAAGTACCAATTATAAAACAAAATCATATGGTACTTGATTTAACTAACACAACAAGGTAGAACAGGCAAGTCTTATCAAACTTCATTTTCAATACATTAACCATTTATTGAAATATCATCATAATTAGGAAATTTATCATATAAATTCATTTTAATTTGTAAAAGATAAGGTGGTCTATGAGGGTCTCGATAATCCAACCTGGGTTCATCAGAATGCAACCCAATAGCAGTTGCTTAATTTATCAATGTTTTAAAACGCCCATAGTAGGTTATATCATAAGAAACATGTCCCAAGTGACCTACTTAGGTCCAGTAGGAATTTAACCAAACCATTTTAGATGAAAAATAAACAGATTTTACATTTTAACCATTTTAGAAATTACATGGTTATATATCATGATCTAGTTATATGGGTAGCTACATACAAATTCTTAAATCACTCATACACTTTACAAGTTGAAATTTATATCCCATTTAATTACAACTAATTCACTTTAAAATTGAACTTTGATATCCTTTACATTTTAACTATGGTCTCTAGATATAAAAAACTCTCAAATATGGTTAGAGTATATGGGTTACCTTTTCCCAATTATAAGGCACACATACACCTTACAACTGAAAAATAGCTCCCATTTAATCAAAACACAAATATTTATCCCATGAAACCATTTAAATATAAAATTATAAATAGAACATTACAAAAGAAAAATAGACATGATATTACAAGCAATAAACACAGGAAAACATTCTATAAACACATAAGTATGACATAATGGAAGAACATGATAACTAAAGCAGGCATCATGGCATATAATTACCTAATTATGGCATAAAATCAACATGATAATAAAACACCCAAGCATGTTATAAAAGTAGGAATTCTAAAGAAAATAAAAACATGGAATATACACTCAAGGTACACAATCAAATCAGAAACCTATAAATAAAACTCTATGGCATGGCATATGCATGACATGTGAATTTTCTATGTTCCTAAAATGATGTATGTAATGATCCATCCTTTCCAAACCAGGATAAGGGTAAAATTACATAAATTCCATAAATCAATATGCAGGAGAAATTACCCCAATCACTCTAGGTTAAATCATAATCAACTATAATAGAAAACAACACAAACATCAATTCCCGTCCCTATACACTTGGTCATTTCCCCATGGGTGGGGTGATCAGTCCCAGACATGGCTATTTACCAAGAACTGACACATTTCTAGTCTCCTATCAACTAGTCCAAAATAGTAATACAAAGGAAAAATAATGGCTCTGATACCACTTTGTAACATCACAACCCAGCACACCACTAATATAGTGGTCGAACCGGTGGGTCACATGACCTCAAGCATGCCTCCACATACACAAGAGGATTCTGACTAGCAGTGAGGGTCTTAGGAGGTGATAGTGGGGAGACTATACCCTCATATCAGAGTAGAACAACGGTATAATCAAAGGTAGTCTCCATGATCATCCAGAGAACTACCCTGGTCTAGTGCTCCAAACTCCTTGGTACAAGTTAAATAATACAAGAAATCAATCGTGGTCCTGTGAATAAAAGGTTATACTTAGGTACCCTAGTGAAATAGCGGACCAAGAAGGGTGTGAGATATAAATATCAGTAGGTTACCACCCATGGTGTCTACAACTGAATCCAATATATGTATAAAGTATAGTAGTGCAGGTAATATGAATAAAAGAACAAGACTGAATAAATAAACAACAGCCCACTTAGGTTCCTAAAGAACACCTGACATCTGAACCTGCTTTGGATCATGACCAGAATGAGATGTATTACTAATAACTATATATATATTAGTTATATATTTCATCTACCTATATGAACCAAGTGTGTTATGATGCCTAATGGCCATATACCTGGAATACAAGTTACTGGTTGGACCCCAGGTGTAACTCAGACACCCATAACAAGTCTAAATGATCCTAACATATCAAGAAATAGGGAACATATCCTACATCCCTATAGAGTGAGATACATCATGCTACAACACTTGGGATGGTGAGTGATCCACCATGAAAACTCACAAAACATGGAATGTGGCATGTAAATCCCATCACCCATATAGTATCACTAGTGTGAGATGACATACTCAATACCCGATGTAAGGGAGTGTGATGATCTTCCATGGTCAACACCCCTTACCATCCTCAACTACCTATATCAAGACATATCATTTATGATATATGGAATGAGGTAAAACCTCTCATGAAACGTACTTATAAAGATTATATTAAGGAATCATCATATTTATAATACAATCCATGAGGCAATACCTCTCATGATTTGCATTTAAATAGCCCATTATAATCTAGGGCATCACAATTATAGATATTAATATAATTCATGCTTATTTAATTAAAAAGTGGCATGGTTGTACCACCCTATTCAATTCCATTTCAATTAAACCATTTATTTTTATTTAACGTAAAGAAACCATTGTGTATAATCTATTCAAATAATACGTGCCATTTGATCTATCAAAACATGGAAATTCAATTTAAAAGTCAAAAAAGGCACTTAGAAGGTACCATGGTCAACTGGGAAATTACCTATATGGGTAATCCCATTTACAAAGTGAACCAAATTCTTAGGAGGAGCTTGAGTCATTAATCATTTAGTTAGGAGTGGTACAAAACATTCAATTAATAAGACAGGAAAAACTCTTAGGAGGTGCTTTGTATCATTATACATTTATCTAGAAAGGAGAAACTCCATTTAACATCATCACCAAGGACTATGTACTAAACATTCCATGTGACTGACCATAACAAAATCATAAATAAAACACCCAATAAATATGACTAAGCATGTATAAAACACTAATTATCACTTGGTAATTTTGAAGACGGCACACCTCATCCGAGTGGTTTTATTATAAAAGAATGATATTGTTCATAAAATAATTCATTTAGCATAAATTAAGCTTCAAGCTCATGAGTCATAACTCAATTCATTTAAGAGACATTTTAAAAAGACACTAAATAAGGAAAAACATATACAAGGGTTCAAATGGCATTTAAAAGGTTCCATTATCACTTAAACAAATTCATACAAGGGTAAATTCCATTTATAGTCTAAGTTTAATGATTAGAAGTTATTATGGCCTTTTAATAAATTAATTATAAAGGGGGGAAACACTTATCACAACCCTGGGGTATCCATAAAAGAGATCAAACATCTCTAACTCCCTAAATGAGGATCAACATGCACATATCAAGGTGAAATGGTCAGTTTGATATGAAGAACCCAATTTTAAGGCATCGCTCTGAAAAGGCCACCATGAGGCACAACAACACTATTAAAAAAATTGTGGAAAATAAGGGAAAAAGTTATAAAACACCTACCTTATTCTTAGGAAATTCCTATCGTCCAATATCGAGGTCTGATTCAGTCTGGTTTGGAAGAAATATAAGAAATGGACCTTCACCCTAAAAATATGGTAAATTAAATCACACTAAAATAGAATAGGTGGCACCAAACTAAACAAATAACATCATGAAAAAAAAGTCTAGATTATATATGCAGATAAATAGAGACCGACAGAGCTTGAATCTGATGAGAGATAGTGGAGATCTAACAAAGCCCGTAATAGGATTGGGAGAAGCCCACAACACCAAAGAGGAGATCCACCCACTAGAGGAGGAGAAATAGAAAGAACAAAAGAGTATTAAAACCTCATTAGAGGACAAAATGGTCAATTTACCCTGCAAAACTGGGTTTCATAGTTTGGTCAAACCATGCACCAACCGTGTGACACCAACTACCTTAGAGACCCACCTCGTACGGCTATGCCGCATGGTTTTTCTAACTGTTCATCAACCATGAAATGAATAGTGTGATGATACTACCTGAGTGTCACTAATAGTGCAGGGTAGAAGCACAATTTTGAAAAACTGTTCGTAGCTTGTGCGCTTCACATCTGCACCTCTCCATAGGCCGCACAATTTGCTTCTGGGGGGATGCACGATTTCAGACAAACCATGTTCCCTCTGAAGACCCTCAAAATGTAGAATTTGTGGCCCCATTGCCAAAACTCAACGAGACACCCGGTAAATCCCTTGGTCCTTTACCCAAGTCTTAAAGAAACACTTTGAAGTGTTCCAACCCTTAGAATTACATTCTGAACCTTGGTTGAAAAACGGACCATCCAATAAATGAAAAGGTTTAAATTCCTTTGTATTTTCATCCGGTTAAAAAACAAGGTTCATTAAAAGGAGACTTTAATTGAGCTATTTTTGATTATCATTCAAATTAATTTAGATAAAAAACCTTATTTTTTAGCCTTATTTGATTTACATCATTTACTTACCTACCATAAGGATCATACTCATTTGATCCTAATTATAAAATCCCAAATGATTAATTTTAATTTTGTATTTACATGGTATAGATGTTAGATTCCTTGCAATCCTATGTTAAGTGACACATTCTTGATGTATGTGCATCACTCTATACAATTGTACCCTGATGATGAGTAGAAAAATAAATGTGAGGTAAATTGAAAATGGCATAAATTTTAATAATGAATTGAAAAAACAAAATGGATGGATGAAAAGGATTGACTATGTCAAAAGAGTAAAATTAAGAAACATGGTTGATTTGTATTCTTTAAAAAATTATGTGTTTATGAATTTTCTACCTATGATGCTCGAAAATTTAATTTTACATTTGAACAATTTTTTTTGTTGACATTGAATTTAAATCAAGGTAGAGTTAGAAACCATTGGGGTATGTTGAGATTCCATCCATGAGGAAAAGTATGAATTCAAGTGTCAGGGTATTTGATAAGTACATTTATTGTAAAAAATGATAATTTAATGCAATGATTTTGATAATTTAATTGTTAATGCATGCCTATATGGCTGATGATTTCTTCATTTTTTTCAGGAAGCTATAAGTTATTGGAGATGATAAAAGGAAGTGGAAATGATCATTATATATACTTAAAGATGGATTCTCATGATGAATGATGTCAATGAGAAGATTCCAAAGGTTGAACTCGAAGAAAATAGGTGAATATGAAAATTTACATGCTGTGTAAATATTACATGTTGTGTAAATATTACAGGCTATGTAAAGATTACAAGTGGTGAACAGATTACATGTGGTGAATAGATTACACATGGTTTAGTCACTACATGGTGTGTAAAGTTCGTGATGGACCAAAATCATCTATACTTGATGTATCTTGAAGATTTTACATATTTTATGACCTGGGACCCACCAATGAATACTTTTTTTACCCTAATTAATTTCATTCAAGGCTAAAAGTGCTCATCTAAAGCTTATAAATTGAGGGACATACTGTTGCAGTGAAGGGGATCCCAGAGACAAAATCTTAGAGTGAGAAGTTGTGATGTGCAGGGTCCTCCCCGGTTTCTTCACCATTTTCAATATAATTTATTTTTCATTATTCCTTCTCTATTATTCTCTCATAACAAGGGTGATAGGGTAAACCCACCTTGTTCTTGGGTTATGAAGATAAAGGGGGATGTATCATTGGATTTATTCCTTTTTCTTTAATAAATTATTTTGTATTTCCTCATTTTAATGAATTAATTTCCAATCTCTTTGTTTTACTTTTATCATGACCACTTGTATCTAAATCTAGAAGAAACATTATAAATTGCATAATTGGTTACCCTAATTCAAGGCATGAACATTTTCACATTTAGGGAAAATAGTTTTAAAAATAGTATCAAGGCAAACTTAATTTGGGAAAAACCAAAATTTATCAGCATAAAGAAAAAAAGGGGAATGTCGTATCAAGGAGGGGATGGCATGACCATTGGATCTCCCTCATCTAAACTCTAACATCGAACATTAAATAATCATTTTGTTTTCTAAAATCCAATGGAACCTGAACCCTAAAACTACAAAACCTAGGAAAACCTTTCCAAAATAACCAATCTTCTTTGCTTCATAGTTGTAAAATTAACTAGACTCATCGGTTATTCACCCTCTTTCATAGAATCAATAAAATAAATCATAAATGTTTTGAGAACCTAATTAAACTAATTCACCGTCTATATTGGTTCGACCTTGAACTTTCCCTATAATACATTTTAATTAATTGACTATCATAGTTTGAGTCTTTATAAATTTTATATTTTGATTAGACCCATACATAATTAATGATGGCCCATGGGCGAGTCAGGATTATAAGTTATAAAGTACCCAAAAAAAATAACAATATAGTTAAATAAACATGCTATCTATAGAACCACTACATCCAGATCAACAATAAGTTAAAAAAAATCAAGCAACCAGTCATCGAATGAAGATCAGTACTAAAACATCTACTATAGGACCACTTCAAGAAATCAGATTCCCTTTACTCCACTACTACTGATAAACACAGCAAAAAACAATAGGTCCTCATAAAAAATCATCTCCCTCTAAAGTAATATTCTTATTTGTATCTTGTAATTATAGTAAATTTCATATCATAATAAAATTCAAGATAAATCATCCATTCATATACAAAATAGAAGATTTGGGGAATCACCATAAAAAGAAATATGTGTAGCCAAAATCTACTCCCATCTCGATTTCCCTATAAATTCACAATAACAATATAATTAAAAATTATTTCCCATCATTTCCTAGAGTTTCAAATTAGGGGTGGTCTGAATTAAAAAAACATGTTTCCTCTATAAAATAACAGAATATTCTGGTCAATACAATGGTAAAACCAAAGCTTATATCACTCAGAAACTATTAGTTAAAATGACTTTAGCCTACATTGAAAACAAAATGATACAAAAATAAGAAACCAAACAACCATCAACATGGTATAACTCAATAGATGTAGAACCAAAAGTCATGTGCAATAAATGGGACCAAAATTCATTCCCATATAAGATCCTTGTAATAAAAATTTAGATTTATTTTTTCCTTATCATCAATCATATAGATCATACAATTTATAATATGAATATAGTCATTAGTGTTGATCATGGTATCATCATATTTATTAAAGTGATAAAAATCTTGAACTTTTATCCATCAAACAAAATCCCCAAATAGATCAACATGAACTAGAAGGGACTCCTTCAGTTTCTCCTCCTCCTCCTTGTTTGATAAATTTGGATACAATATAGACCCTACACTAGAAAATTATGTAAAAATTTTCTTTGTAATGTTTAAGTAATCCATTTGAGGTTTAGTTTTCATTCGTAGCAATATATGGGAACCTCCCACATCCGGAACATGATTTTTAACTTTGTAAGCACTAGAGCGGTATAATAGTTCCTATTTATAATTGAGATAAGATTGTTTTCTTTTTAAAACTATCAAAATCTGAGATGAAAAGCTCATATGTATATACCTACTAATAACCCTATTGTACTGGTTCAAAATTAGCATCATATTTTTAATATCTATCTATGACATGGGTCATACAACCATCTTTATCTCTTAAGGATCATTAATGACATTAAATGAGACATCAAAAATATGAGCACAGATGGAATGATAAATTCCTCAAGGATATGTAATTATATTCACCACTCTACTATAATCATGAGAGACAATATGCTTCTCATTGGTGATAACATACTTAAATATTTTAATTTTATGAGATTTTTTGTATTATTATTCACCTATATTGTAAAGGAACTCCATTTAGTCCATTAATATGTCATCACCTCTCAATCTCTCATTAGTGGCCATGACAACATTTTCATGATCCTTATTTATAGGAAGATTTCAAGTGTTAGAAGCAACTTCCTTGGAGTATTGATCATGATCCTTATCTACTAAGTCATCATCGTGTCCAGTAAACCCATCATCACCAGCTTGACCTCCACCTGAGAGATCATTGCTTATTTTCCCACAAATAATCACAAGTGAAGGCACTATATATTCTTTCTTCATATTTTTTCTTCCTATATAAATACCATTTCTTCTTGGAATTAAGTAGCTCATGACCCTAAATTTACTAAAGGAAAAACTCTCAGACCTTCTACAATTCTTATTTTTATGTCCAATCATATTGAAGTTAGAAAAAACTGGGGAATATTTTCATACTCAACCCTTAGACTAGTGTTTTCATCATTTTTTAAGATCCCAACATTGTCAATCAGTGTTTTAGAGAGATCAACCTCCACCAAAATTTGATCAAAGTGTCCAATCTTTACTATCTCAATTTCTTTAACCATGTGAATTAGAATTACAATTGAAAATTCAATATCCTTAAGTATCTTAGGTTGACAATATTTTCAATTCAATCCTAGAAACTCCATCCACACATGCACAAAGGAGTTCTTGTATTCAAAGAAGCTAAAGTGGGGATGCCATTTTTATATTTGAAGTAGGTCGGGTTTCAATGAGAGTGATCCAAAGCCCCAAGCTTGGTAATTAAGTTGGATAGATGGAAAGATCAAATGAAAGAAACCAAACCCAATAAAAATGAGATTCCAAGAAAAAAAACCCCAAATAAATGAGATTTGTTTGAAAATATCTTCCAATTTCAATGGATTCTCCCCCTTTAAAAAATAAATTCATTAGATAATTGAAAAAATAAAAAATTCAATCCTCTCAACTACTACATCCATGTTAGAAGAGACATGCATTATGTTTCCTTTCTTGATAATCCATTGATTAACATCATCAACAATTGCAAAAAAGGAATTTTTTGATTCCCTCTTCTCATTGAATGTCTGAGTTAGCATATCATCAGAGGTCCTCTACTTCCAATCATACAATGAAAAAATATCCTTGATACTAAGAATGGAATCAAGGTCATTCTTTAAAGGGAAGTGCTAAGGGTTTGATCGAGGATTTCCATGGGAGTCGTGTGAGTCATCACTCACTCCTTTAAGCACCATCCACTCCCAAGCTCAAAATCATTACAATATTAATGATAGATTACATTATTATAAATAACATTATTATATTTTATTAATGAATTTATTTTACTATTAATTATATTATTAATGAATTTTAATTATAATATTACTATCACTTACCTTATTATATTAACAATAATTATTAAATACATTTCAATTATTTTTTTAATGAATTAATAATTAATCAGGTTATTTAGAATTGTTAATTATGATTATTTAATTATTATTAATTATATTATTAATTATTATTAATTATTTATTATATTAAGAATTGATAATTAACAACTTTATTAGTAATTTTTAATTATGTTAGTTATTGTTAATATTATATATTATTAATAAATTTTTATTAAATTACTAATTAATATTAATTATATTACTTATTATTTATAATAATTACATTTATATTTATATTATTAATAATTTTTAATTTTTAATTTTTTTTATTGTAATTATTAATTATAACGATCAATTCAAATTATATTATTAATTATTATAATTTAATTAAATTATTAATAATTATTAATTGTATTACATTATTAATAATTATTACTAATTATTAATTTCATCACTAATTATATTATTATTTTTTAATTAAATGATTGTTAATAAAAATTAATAATTACTTTTAAATTATATTATTATTATTAATTAATTATATTTTTTAATTAAATTATTAATTAATTAATTTTTTTTAAATTATTACTTATATTATAATTAATTATAAAATTGTTATTAATAATTATTAATATATTTAATTAAATTGTTGTGTATTACTATTATTGTGTCATAAATAATATTATAGTGTTATTTTAATGTGTTGGAAAGGGAGAACCTGAATCCCACATTGAAAACCATAAAAAGGATAGTTAGGAGGAATCCCCAATAAAACAGAGGGCTCGGTGGGGGTTTAAGGGGTGTAATAATTTATGAATACTTTATTCAAAGTAATGTTGAATAAAGAATAATTAAATATTTTTTTGATTTTATATATGTATATATATATATATATAATAAAACAAAATAATCATAATCATAACAAATACATCACATTTCATTCATCTTAGCAGTTGAGCACCTCACATGCCCCTAACCCAAATAGATAAGCACATCATATGTACCACCTGGGTATGGCTATACACTTCCATGTATATCAATATTGAGGAACTAAGAACCAACAATCCACTAATACCTTTTAGTTAAACCCATTTAGGCATGGAACAAGTATTGCAATATGGCATGCCTCAAATCTCCAAAACTAGAAAATCCTCAAAACCTTACTTCCTAGGTGGTAGCGATGTGACACCTCTTACAACACCATGATATCCTTTACTTTACATCAACCATGATAGTAAAATTGATAGATTATTTAGTGATTTAAAACCATATCACTTAAAATATCATGCCATCTGAGACTTTGTAAGTTATGAAGAAGTTACTTTATTTTCACTTATAGATGAAATTTTCCTTCTTTAGAATGACATCATTTCCCATCTTGCCAGCCCTTCCTTCTCATCTCTCCATACCTTTGGGTTATCTCTATTTTGTGTTGATGCCTAGGGCTTGGTCCAAATGATGGTGGTGTGGAACATTGGTAGAGGTAGTGGTGGTGCAAGAAGCTTGGAGAATGGAGATAATGGTCAGAATGATAGGGACAACACTTTAATGAGGTGACAAGGTTGATTCTAAGTATTGAATAGAAGAAGTATATCCATGGATACCACCAACCAAATGTGGGATAAAAAATAATGATTTCATAAAAAATCCAAAAGAAATACGAAAATTCCTCTATTTTAATTTTATTGGATAACCACCAACCCCAAACCTAAATAGAGGACCCACACCTTTAGTATGAAAACCCTACACCCATATCATATGGGGGGGTCACCTACTAAATAATATATATAGGGAACCCATTCCTTATTAAAATAATGTCTCCCCCATGGGATATCCCTAATCATGGCATGACCTCCATATCGTAGTGTGACCAGTCTACAGTCAAAAAATACAGACCTGGGAAAATGTTTCAAAGAATGTTTTGTTCAAGACAGCACTCAGCCATCTTCCTAAAAACAAACCTATATCAAGAATTAGTTTCCACAAACCCAGATATTATTATTTTTTAATTCCCTTATATCAAAATTGTTTCCTAGAACCCCAGGAGATTAGGGGGAATTATGGATTAAGTGAATTATTAGTATTTAGATTTGGTGATCTTAATGAGTCTATGGTAAGTGATTAATGAGGATCAAAAGCGAGTAAAATCAAATCTAGTTTGGTGGATGTGGTCATTCATGCATAGTAGTAGGTTAGGTAACCACCAATGGTTTGGTAGTTTAATGTGAGAGGGGTGATGGCATCATGAGGGTGTGAGATGGTGGATGATTTAGCAAAGCTGTATGAAAAAAACTTCGATGCGGATCTTGTAAAACTGATAGAGTGTGGAGGTTTTTCAGTTTTGGAGGATATATATGGTATCTTGGGTTAGGGAGTGAAAATAGGAGATAAAGGGGAGTATTATGACTCGATGGTGCAATTAAATACATATCATAATAAAAAAGAGTTGTATGTCAACATGGTGCAGGAAAAAGTGCAAATGAGGTCATTATTTATTTATTTATTTATATATATGTTCATCCTTTCTAGTTAGGTGTGGTGAGGGGTGTATATATATATATATGATTTTTTAGTTTTTAGAGAAAAATATTTATTTAATATATTCATTATTTCCAACAGGAGGATTCATGATCCTATTTGGTTTTTTTATTATAAGCGGGTATGCTTTCCAAAGGCATGCGAGCATTGGGATTTACTAGTGACGCCTTAGAATATGAATTGTTCTAGAGGATTGGAGTATGTTCTCATCTACACATTTTGAGAGGGAATTATTGTCGACTCTTGGAATCTCATATAGATTTAATATGTATTCATGAATCCTTCACAAATCCCATCATAAGATTGGTTATCCATATGCTAAATATTGATCATTAAAATGCATTGGTGTGAACATTGATGGGTAACTCTTTGATTACCTCAAATTTTAAACATAAAAACTACTAGATAGCAGTAATAAAGGTATTGATTCCACATGGAAGACAGATTGAATGTGCAGTCTATGAAATATAACCAAAAACAAAAATAAAATACACAATAGAGCATTAAATAGTGATGGAGATTTTTTTAATAGAAAAAAACATGAGAAAGGTATGATTTGGGAATTATGAAGTACAAAAGGTGAATGAATGAAGAAGTAAAGAAAATGAATCAAGATTTAAAATCAAGAAGAATTATATTACTTGGTTTAAAATTATATAGTCTTTTACATAAAATTAATTGTGTGTGCTTTGACAAAAGTGTTTGGGTCAATATCCTTCACCTGAAAATTAACCCTTAAGTTGAATAATTCTTGAAACTCACTACTAAAAAGAAGCATACAACCATGAAAAGATTGGATAATAGCTATCAAAACAATCTCATTGAAAATTCTGTCATTTGAAAATCAATTGCAAAAGAATTGACAATTTTACAACCAAAATCAAACTCACCGTAAGATTCTGGTGTATAAAAAATAGTGATGCAAAGAAATAGAAGAAATAACCTTGAATATTTATTCCCCAAGATAATTTTTCATCCAAAAATCATCATGAATCCAAGCAGTTGAAAGTTACAATTCAAGAACAAAGAAAGAAGAAGACAAGAAATCTTCCCTCTATCTTCCACTCCAGATTGCACTCTTGTCTGCTTGCAGCTCTTACCTTTGCTTCACTCTAGAAATCCAAGAAATTTATGTCCGAAAAAATGATGGGGGATTCTCTGCTTGAATGGCCTGAAGGCATCGATTTTTTATTTAGTTTGGATAATCCCCCCTTTTTAACTAGGTTGAGAGGGAACTCGTACATGACTTGTAGGCCCAGTGGCACAAGTCCTAGTATATGACACGAATGACCAGATGCACAATGTCCAATACATGACCAGAAGGCCCAACTAAACTAGACTATAACTTCCCCTCCCCAACATCTGTATCATTGAAGGCACCTAGCTCCCCACCTCTAATTATTGATCGACTAGTATTTCCATGTGCATAGTTGCACAATGTCTTGTGCCAATGGTAGTTTTCATACCCTCTCATTCTTATAATCCAGTTAGCTCTGCTCTGGTGGTTTCTACTCAATCTAAATCCTCTTCTGGGTCTACTTCTATGTGTTTTGGTTGGGCTCCTTCTTGTTCATTGGGGCCCAAAGGCCCTACGGCCCAAAGGCAATTGGTGACTCAAACTCCATTGGTGACGGAAAGGCCCATGGTGGCCTGAAGGCCCATGGTGACCTGAAGGCCCTGAGACCATAGGCCCAAACCAGTGGCATGAAGGCTCAAATTGGATGAATAGTCTTGACTGTTACAGTATCTAATAGTACCAATTATAGTAACTGTTATAATACTACTACAATAACTCAAAAATTTTCCTACATACGGATTTGATCCTAGGTCTTTTGGATGCCAAGTAGGAGCTTCAAACACTTGGGTACAGGTTTGTTGGCGGCGAGGGATTCTCTCTTTTATTTAGTTTTCCTCTTTTATTTGCTAAGACTCCACCGAATTTTTTTTTATAACTTCACTGGTCAGTCACTGCATTACTCCATGTGGCATTATTTAAACATAAACCTTTTTTCACTGCCTCATAATGGTGAAAAAACTCTGTATCACTTAATTATATAATAAATGCATTGATGTCATCATCACCCCATTGGACTCTATTATTCAAACATAAAGACAAAATTATGCCTCATCTAAGCTTAATTCTTGATTGGCACCTCATAACCTTCCCTTCATCAATGTCTGAGAACATATGTCACACCAAATACAAATCATCAACCTGGTAAATGATCGACCACAAAAACTTCAAACCAATAGAAATGGGCTCAGAAATCCCTCATCTACAGTGATGCTAATTCGGGTTCTTCGGTGACATGACCATCATTCAACAAGATCAAGTGTACGAGTCAAGATCGGCTCCAATGAAAACTAGATTTTCACCTTCCAACAATTGTTTGGTATCTTAATCATCAAATTTGGAACAATCTTTGTACCTAATTCATCTACAAACCCCGCAATGCAAATGAAACCAGATCTGCACTCGACTTTATGATTCAAACTCAATTTGTCTTCAACAAGCTAAAAATCTGGTGACTCGGTGCACACTAGATTGAGTAGGCCTTGGTTCGATCGGCGTCCAAAATCAGATTCATCTCGACTTCAAACGACTAAATCCATCTCAAAAAGTAGGATTCAGGTTTCATCATCTTCAGTGCCTTCAAACTCGAAGGGAACATTGTTGAACCAGGGATGAAATCAAGATTCAATCGACTCATCTCTGGTCTCCTGCTTCGGTTTTTTCAATGAATCAGATGCCTTTTCCCTTGATGAATCTCAAATCCCAAATACCCAGTCCCATGAAAGCTCTAATGCACCTCAAATCTGTCTTCGGTCCTCAGTACGTCACCTTTATCAGTGGCTTCAGAGAATTTCCTTCTTCAAGATTCAGAATCGACTCATCCCAGACAGTGGGTTCTTCAGTTTTTCATCCGTGATCTATCTGAGTTCAGCATAGATGGTTCTCTTCAAATTGGATCACCTTCATCCGGCTTGGCCAGCCTTGTAATAAATGGTCCATCAATTAATTAATAATGTAATAAATTATTAGGCAATAAATTATATTATCTAAATATTAATACGGTACGTTATGATAAATACGATAATTTATTATATATGTATTTAATGTATTAAATTCATTTTGACCAATTTATTTATTACATTGATGGAAATTAATCTACATACATTAATAATCCTTGTTGACGGAGTTAATCGTGGTGGGTTCTTGATGGTAAACCCCCCTATAAATATAAGCCCCCTGCACTCAGTAGATTAAGAAAATACACACCATCTACATCACCGTGTAGAGTGTAAAATGCATTCAGGTTTTTAATTCCACCATTTCCTATTTTTACAATGGCTGGAGGTAAGTAAGATAATCCTTTTATTAAAGAAATCTTTAGATCATACAATCATACATTCTTGAAAATTTCTTACATTAGGCATTAGATTGAGGATTGTACCTTTATCTAGTAATATAACTTCTTACAGTCTGTTTTATCAAAAAAATCTTATATTTTCGAATTTGGAAATGACACAATTCCTTGTCTATCGTCATCCTCTTCATTTCATCATTTTTGATTAGTGAAGATGTTTCACACATCCTTAATTCATTAGTCGTGATTTTTTGTAAAGTTTATTAAAAATCAGGTTTCTCCACAGCATTCCTAATTAAATAAAATTTACATATTCAGTAAAATCACATTAAATAATACATGCACTTGTTGCAATTTCAGTAATCAATGATATTTATATATCTTTATTTACCTTAGACAAATATTAAATTTAATTTTCATAATTTGAACACAGGTATTATGAATATTAACAATTTAATATTTTTATATATTGTTGAATTATAAAATTATAATTCAATAATTTATGAATTAAACTATCAATTGATAATTCTGTGATTTTTGTAAATTTTATTAAATTGGGGTTTTTCACAGCATTTCTAATTAAATAAAAAACTACATATTTATTAAATCGCATTAAATAATATAATAAATTTTATCCCATGGGAATTTTTATTATATTTCATTAGATGAAATATAAAATTTAATTTTCATAATTTTCCCACATGTATTATGAATATTAAAATTTTAATATTTTTTCATATGGTTTTTTGAATTATCAAAGTATAATTCAATTAATGAATTAATATATTACTTGATAATTCTTTATTGATTTAATGAATATATTAAATTAAAATTTCTCCCATAGGAAATTTTATATTTTTTAGAATCATGTTGACATAATTTACTATTTAAATTATGTAATTTGGACTAACAAGCATGTATTTAATTTGTAGTTAAAGGGGTGATATATCAAAGGGTGACACCTATAAAACTTGGAAGGAGAGAATTATTCTTCATCTGGGATGGATGGACATTGATTACGCTATTCAGAAAGATGAACCACATGTAGTAAATAATGATAGTACACTATATGATATATCACCTTATGAACATTGGGAGCAGTCAAACCATCTTAGTATGATGTTCATAAAAACTAAATTATGTGATAGCATTCGTGGTTTAGTCAGTGGGAATAATAATGTTTGTAACTTCCTAAAAGATATAGATGACCAGTTCATCTATTCAGATAAATCATTATCAAACCTATTAATCATGAAGTTCTCATCTATGGGACTCACCACTGTGAAAGGTGTGTGCGAGCACATCATGCAAGTGAGGGATATTTCAGCTCAACTTAAGAATCTTGAGGTTGATATATCTGATCTGTTTCAAGTGCAGTATATTCTCAACACTCAACCGTATCAATATGGGCCATTTAAAATTCCTTATAACACACATAATGCACCAATATGCACCAATATTCCTTAAATGGTCAATTAATGAATTAATGACTATGTGTTTTCAAGAGGAGGAAAGTCTTGTGGTGGAAATGTGAGAAACCAATATGCTGATAATGCACCAGAAACAAAAGTCATAAATTTCAAGACAATAAAAAGGGGGAATAGAAATTTCTTCCTCAACCAAATATTAAGAAGGAAGTCATTTTTTTCTTCTATAAAGGAAAAGTACACGTAATGAAAAGTTGCCCTAAATTTTAGAAATGGATTGAAAAGAAAGGTATTTCAATCTCATTTGTTTGTTATGAATCAAATATGGTTGATACAATTTATAACACTTGGTGGATTGATTCTGGTTCTACAATCCACATTTTCAATACCTTGCAGGGTATGCAAAACCTAAGAAAACCAATGGATAATGAGCTATGCGTGTATTCAAAAAACAAGATGTGCTCACACGTGGAAGTCATGGGGACATGCGTTTTAGTGTTAACCATTGGGTTCACTTTGGTTTTGGAAAAGACAATTTATATTCCACGTTTCTCCAAAAACATAATTTCAGTTTCAAAACTTATACCATTGGGTTTTGCATTCATCATTTGTAAAACTAATTTTTCCTTGATATATGGAAATGACATCGTTAGATGTGGTACATTAAAGGATGGTATTTTCTCCATTGATTTGCAATGTAATATTGAAAATGATAACATGCATGTTCATACTGGCATTAAAAGATGTGTTATAAATGAAAAATCTTATATGTTATGGCACCATAAATTAGGTCATATGTCAAAATAAAGGATTCAAAGATGAGTTAAGGATGGGGTACTTAGTACTCTTGATTTCACTGATTTTGGAACATGTGTGGATTGTATTAAGAGAAATCAAACCAATAAATCAAATAAAAGTTCAAATATAAGTTCATCCATATTAGAAATCATACATACAGATATATGTATCTTAGATATGGATTTACATAATCATAAATTATTCATTTCATTCATTTATGACTATTCACGATATATGTATCTCTATTTGGTTCACAATAAAAATGAAGCACTTAACGCCTTTAAAATTTTTAAGGATGAAGTAGTGAAACAATGTAATAAACAAATTAAGATTCCGAGGTTGGATTGAGGTGGAGAATATTATGGGAGATACACTAAGTATGGACAATTGTATGGCCCATTTTCAAGGTTTCTTCAAGAAAATGGAATAGTTTCACAATACACTATGTCAGGTTCACAAGACCAAAATGGTGTAGCTGAAAGAAGAAATTAAATATTAATGGACATGGTACGAAGTATGCTTAGTAACTCTAATCTGCCTAAATTCTTGTGGACAGATGAACTTAAAGTGGAATCATACATTTTGAATTGAGTTCCAATAGAGGCAGTTTCAAAAACACCTTTTGAATTGTTTAAGGGTTGGAAACTGACTTTGTGGCATGCACGCATTTGGGTATGTCCTTTAAACGTGTGTATTTGTATTCCACATGAAAATAAATTGGATCCTAGGACCATTAGTGGCTACTTCATTGGATATTCCCAAAGGTCTAAAGGATATCATTTTTATTTTCCATCATTGAACACTAGAATTGTAGAATCAAAAAATGAAAAATTTCTTGAAAATGACCTGATTAGTGGGAGTGATCTTATCAACAAAATTTATATTAAAGACCATTCAGAAGATAAAACCTCTAAATCAAGTGATAGATTGATAATTTTTCACAATAAACCTCATTTTCGAATAAATATCATTCCAGAAATGGTTGATAATCATCCTTTGGATCAAATAGTTCAAGAATCAGAAACCCTTGAACAATCAGATGAACCAAAAATTCCTCAAGAAAATGGTGAAACATTGAGACGGTCCACAAGGATGAGAAATACATCAATTTCCAGTGATTATATAGTGTATCTACAAGAATATGACTATAATATTGGAGCCGAAAATGATCCCGAAACATATTCTCATACCATGAGTTGTGAGGATTCAAATATGTGGTACGATGCCATGATGGAGGAGTTGAATTCCATGAATAATAATGATGTTTGGGACCTTGTTGAGTTTCCTTTTGGTGTAAACCCTATTGGATGTAAATGGGTTTTTAAGACCAAGAAAAATTCATTAGGCAACATTGAAAGATACAAGGCCCAACTAGTTGCTAAAGGGTTCACTCAAAAGGAAGGTATTGATTATACTGACACCTTTTCTCCAGTATCCAAAAAGGATTCCTTATTCATTATATTGGAATTAGTAGCTCATTTTGATTTTGATTTAAAAAAAATGGATGTGAAAACTTCTTTTTTGAATGGTAATCTAGATGAGGAGTTTTACATGAAACAATTTAAAGGATTCCTCTCTAGTAATGGTGATAATTTGGTGTGCAGTCTAAAAAGTTCTATCCATGGTTTAAAACAAGCATCCTGATAGTGGTATTTACGATTTCATGATGTAATTACTTCATTTGGTTTCAAAGAAAACATTATGGATAAATGTATATATCAGAAGGTCATTGGAAGTAAAATTTGTTTTTTTGTTTTATATGTAGATGACATTTTACTTGCCACTAATGATAAGGGTTTGCTATATGAGGTTAAACAGTTTCTATCCAAAAGTTTTGACATGAAATATATGGGTGGTGTATCATATGTCATTGGCTTAAAGATTCATAGGGATAGGTTGAGAGGTGTTCTAGGATTGTCTCAAGAAACCTATATTAATAAAGTCTTAGAGAGATTTCATGTGAAAGATTGTGAACCAAGTATAGAACTCATTGTTAAGGGTGATAAATTCAGCATGAACCAAAGCCCTAAAAATGATTTTGAATGAGAACAAATGAAATCCATCCTATTTGCTTCCGCTGTTTGTGGTTTAATGTATGCTCAGGTATGCACGAGGCCTGACATTGCATTTGTAGTGGGAATATTGGGGCGATATCAGAGTGATACGGGTATAGACCTTTGGAAGGTCGTGAAGAAGGTATTGAGATACCTTAAAGGCACTAAAGACTACATGTTTATATATAAACACACTCACAATTTGGAAGTCATTGGATACTCAGTTGCAGACTTTGCTGGTTGTGTTGATTCGTACAAATGAACTTCAAGATATGTCATTATGATGGCTGGAGGAGTTGTGTCATGTAGAAGTGTCAAACAGACACTAATAGCTACTTCAACTATGGAAGCTGAGTTCGTTTCATGTTTTGAGGCCACTTCCCATGGTGTATGGCTAAAGAGTTTCATTTTGTGCTTTAAAGTTATGGATTCTATTTCAAGGACATTGATTAAATATTGTGACAATTCAGCTTCTTTCTTTATGGATAAGAATAACAAAAGTGGGAGTCAAAGTAAGCACATCGACATAAAATACTTATCCATAAGGGAACATGTTAAAGATAAAAAGGTGGTCATTCAGCACATCATCACCGAATTGATGATTGCAGATCCTTTGACTAAAGGCATGCCTCCATTTAAATTCAAGGATCATGTAATGTGTATGGGATTAAGTTCAACATTGTAAATTTGTTGAATTTTATTTGAAACTCTTTATATTTAAGTATTTATCTCTTCAGTTTAAGTGTACACATTCATTACTTGAGAAATATTTTTGGGGCTACATAATAAACCATACGGTTAAGGTTTGTTCATATGGAGAATAAACAATGTGGTGAAGGTTTATTCATATAGTTATCTAAGGGTACGTGGTATATTGTGATACATGGAAGGGAATACTTGTTATTTAGAGGAATACCACTATGATCTATATATCAAGTTTTCATTTAAAGAGGGAGATTGAATTCATTCACATTAATTGGTTTGGACCAAGTGGGAGAAGGTAATAAATGGTCCATCAATTAATTAATAATGTAATAAATTATTGGAAAATAAATTATATTATCTAAATATTAATACGGTACGTTATGATAAATACAATAATTTATTATATATGTATTGGATGTATTAAATTCATTTTGACCAATTTATTTATTACATTGATGGAAATTAATCTCCATACATTAATACTCCTTATCGACGGAGTAAATCGTGGTGGGTTGTTGATGGTAGAACCCCCTATAAATATAAGTCTCATGCACTCAGCGGATTAAGGAAACATACACCATCTACATCCCCATGTAGAGTTTAGAAGGCCTTCAAGTTTTTAATTCCACTATTTCTTGTTTTTACAATGGATGGAGGTAAGTAAAATATTCCTTTTATTAAATAAATTTTCTGATAATACAATCATACATTCTCAAAATTTTATTACAAGCCCTTCTTTGAGCAGCATCGGTCTGATTCAGGTTATGCTCCCCTTCAATCGTCATCTTCAACAGTGGCATCGAAGTGCTTTGGGGTTTTTCAATTTGGACGAGCTCCTGGCTCATGTTCTTAAACACTGATAATCCCCCATGCCAATCTACTCCAATATCAGCTTGGAAATACAGTAGACTAAATCGAAGCTTCAATGACGGAAAAGCGTAATCATCTTCATCCTTACATCACTAATTTTTCTTCCTCAACACATATTCACTGGTGATGGGATCATCCGAGCTCGGAAGCTTATCTTTGCTCGAGATCAGATCAAATCATTATATATTTAGGTTTTCAAATACTCACCAATCAACTTGGATTAGAAGATAGTGTAGGGTAAATTATTCCTACACAAAAATTATCTTCAGGGATCCACTTAGGATTTTCTTACAGCTGTAGTTTCATTTATGAAATAATTAAGGAACTGAATTAAAATTACAACGTACAAAATATATATGATGAAATAATTAATTTTAGAGCTTAATTTATAAAACACAAAATTAAAAATTTAAAACAAAGTTAAATGAAAGAAACAAATAAAATAAACAAGGCATGTCACGCTTATTTTTCATGCATTAAATTAAAAAAATTAATTCAATAATCAACAAAAAAATGTTTTGGCAACAAATAAATCAACACTGTAATTAATCATTTAAACACCTTTTTTATCAATAAATATTCATTAAAAATGGAAAAAAAACGATGTGGAAAATGCATGAAATAAGAGTCACATCAAATTCCCCCAAAATTAATATTGCTTTTTGTAATGAACCAACCTGGGTTACCCTCAAAACTGGCACCCGACCCGATCCGTCACATACCAAAAAGGCATTCCTAATCCCCATGGGCTGATGAAAAACACCCAGACATCGATCAACAAACCAGAGGGAATGACTTCTCCCAATTTGTACAAACACATGGCATATATATACACACAAAAAAGAATGAGACAACATAATACTAATAAATATATTCCATAACTGTGAGAAGACAGCGGAAACAAACTGTAAAAGTGGTTAAAACTCGAAAAGACAAGTTCAACTGCAAAGGACCAAAATGAAACAGCTACTCCAAGCGATGGTGTCGACGAACTCCCACCATCTCATCTCCAGCTACCCAACCAAGCTGACACAAAACCTCATCGTCTCACTACGGCGCCTTGCCTTTCCGTACAATGGAAGTCATACAAAGTTCTACACACCATTGAAGAGGTGCACATGGTGTGAGCTAACATTCTTAGTAGGATCTCACCCTAGTATTCCATAACCATTTTCTATACTACAATTCCTACATGGTCATTTTAAATAAAACATGGCATGATAAGCAGTAAAACAGTTTTATAGAAAACATGATAAACATTTCCCTTTTTATCTCATTTCTAAAACAAAAGTAGGTATATCAATTTCAATGAACATTTTTTCATATAATCTTTCACAAGCATCAACATGAATATCAAGGATAAAGTAGTACAAAGACAAATAATCCAAAAAAAAACAGTAGCAACATAGACTTCACAATACTAAGGAATACAAACAAGTCAGACATCAGACTACTGATACCCATTAATCTATGAAACAGTGCATTGCAGTACCTGAATCCAACGATCTACAGTCCAGAACTAGGGAGACACCCCAGAAAGTGAAACCCCAATATCATATACATACCTAGATCCAATAATCTATATTCTAGAACAAGAGGAACGCCCCAGAAAGTAAACCCTCACAATGGACGATGGCCTCAAGCTAAACCTTTCATCTAGTACCCAATGTGACCCATGTGCTCATTTTCACAATAATTTCAATATTTCGAAATTCATTTCAAAACCATTCCACAAAACCCTTTTCAATTTTTTGAAAATACCCTTTTTCTTTCCATTTATCAATAATCAGGGGAAATCCACTTTTCTTTAAAAACTCTTTTCAACACACAAATCAATCATGCCAATTCCTTGTATAAATTAGTTTATAAAGCAGGAACAACAAATTTCATCAACATAGGCTAGTGGCATGACCCCCTCCCTCCAAAGATACCTCTCCTGGGCTGGAAATGAAGAATGGGAGATAATAACTCCCGAGTCCCGCCTTCAGTAGGCCTCAGGTTGGTGACCAGTACCATGGGTATATAATCTCACAAACATGGAAGAAATTTCTCTTTTTATAGTAACCAAGATCGGAAGATAATATGTATCAACCTCAAGACAACTCCAAGACATATACAAAAGAATCCAAAATCCACCCCGTATGCATGTTTAAAGTAAAATTGCTAAAAATACAAAGAAAAACTCCAAAGTAAATACCAAAATAAAACTAAGCAGCGACACAACAACTGTCCAGAACATCTAAGCCTGTAAGGTCCAGCACTGTCCGTGTAATCTCCCTGGAAACCTGAAAACAATTTTATATATGTAGGGTGAGCATACAAGTATACTCGGTAGGAAAAGGAAAAGTTTCTCATGCACAAGTGGAGAAGCATACTAATGCCCCCATGAGAAAACAGAAAACCCAGAAGCACCTAAAAAGGTATACTATTCACCCCAACCTCACCAAGGCACACTCACCAAATAATGCAATTCATGTAAAGTAAATTAGTAAGCATGTTCGTAAAAGGGCACCCTACACCACTTCCTACCGGTTAACTGCTCATCTCTAATAGTGAACGTCCCGATGCTACCACGCTCTTCCACAAGCCCCATTGTCACAACATTTCCGTGCACACTTGGGCCACAAACCACACCACATTCCTGCCCGCACACATCTGGGCCACAAACTACACCACATTCCTATCCAAAAACATCTGGGCCTCAATCCACACCACATTCTTGCCCGCAGACATCTGTACCTCACCTCGAAGACATCTGGGAAAGCACAACATACCTCATCCCGAAAACACTTGGGAAACACACCTCACCCACATACATCGAGTATTCCTCAAGCCATTACAGACTTCCTGAAGAATCTTGGGCGATCAAAGCCTAGAAGAGGGAGTATATAAGAATCAATAATCATTCATCCATCCTCCCGCCGGGATGTTTGGAAAAACACCCTCCCCCATGAAATGGGGGTGTTTGGCACATAGTGCTCAACTAAGGTGGGGTGCGTATAGAAATCACAAAGGACTACAAGTATATATATATATAGGCACCAAACACTCAGCCCAACCTATGGGTTTTCAAAACAAACAAATGTCCCACACAAAACTACCCTTGCTTCCACCTCTAATGCATAACCACACAGCCAGCCATAGACTTAATTTGTAACCTCGGCCAATTCATTCAACAAATTATCATTTTTCATTAAACAATTCATTCATTTATTTATTCCATCCCAACTCGGGTAACTATGAAACACAACACACAGCAAGTAGCATCATAACCCACACACACTTCACAAAAGTCTCTAGAAACTCTAGGTGAAAGGGCAACGTAAGGTTACACCATCCTTCTTCAAAATTATCCTTCCCAAACCATCATCGGCAGCACCGATGCATGAAAAAGCACCACATCCAACAAACAACAAAACTCAACCAGATCGCAGTCACACTACACACTCCCCTTTCTTGAACACTCGTCTAACCATTGTCACCATCATTCTTCAAATTCATGTTGCTCTGTACTTCCTCTCAATAAGAAAACTCCCAACACGCCACATCACAACCACACTCGGCAGCCCTGCTGCATAACAACACCACACCCACTAACATAAACATAGCACAATGCAAAACTATAGCCTCACTGCCTAACCATTTCCCAGATGTAGTCCCACTGAATAACAAGTTCATCAATTCCACAATCAATCAATCTCTCAACCGGAGATACTATCACACCACTCGTACCACCTGTACCACCCCACACACACAGCTACACTCCCAGCCACAACATCACATGACCAGCACAAACACAAGGTTGAACAGAACCATACACAACACACAACCACACCAAACAGCAAGGTGTATTCAGATTTAACAACCCACTTTCTTTAATTCCACTTTCATTATTCATGGGTGATCACAAAAACAAGTTTGATCCTGGGGCATCCATATATTTAATCGGATATACGTGATTAATCAATTTTTCATATTTGTGTCCATTCAATAGAGGATCAAAAACAAATATTCACAAGTCATACAAGTGTGCAAACAGAGGCCACCGACAAACATGATTTTCAGAAGGCATACAACCCTTACAAAACACAACATGGATCAAGGATAACATATAAAAAATGATCATCATCACCATCTTCCCAACCCCTCATTTATTACTTCTTATTATCTTTGTTAAATTTGGGTCCAACTGTATTCACAAGGGGACATGAGTACACCCACCCCGCATGATACACAAATAAAAGAGAGACGAAGGGATCCCTACCTGGAATAACAAATAATCAACAATTCCTCCTTACGCCAAAAACAGGGGTGCATGAATAGCAGGAAAGACTCCAAGGAAAACTGGACCAATGTCTATAGCACAGATGCGACTCCTCGGGGAAGAAATGTTTTAGGCACATCAACAAGAAACAGAAACACACTAGGAAGTGAAGATCTCAGCTTAGAAGAGCCAGATACTATATCAACAGAAGGAAACAGTTTCAAGGGCCATTAAAGTGGGATCATGGTCAAGAATACATGGTTTGACTATTTCAAAGCTCGGGGAGCATTATAATATTAAAGATATAATTAATATCCTTTGAAACACCTTTAGAAATGCTCAAACAAGGATTTAAACTCAATTTACATAAAGTAAAATGTAAGAGGGGAGAAATTGGGAAAATTGGGAAAATGATGGAAATGACTTAGCGATGGGTGAGTCACTGACACGAGTCACCAATAGTGAGTCACCGATGCCTGAATCACTGACACGAGTCACCGACGCGACTCACCGACACCACTCACTGATGCTCGGCCTATCGACGCCCAGACCTACCGACGCCCCGAGCTATCGGCACTGAGTCACTGATACTGAGTTACCGACTTGAGCTACCAACACAAGCTACTGATACCACCTACCGAAGGGACCTACTGACGATGATCCATCGATGTTGAGCCACCGACGCTAAGCTACCGACGATGAGTCACCGACGCGACCTACCGATGTAAAAACTGAAATTTTGGAAAACTCTTGAAATGAGTTATCGTTGCCTCCCAAAACACCCCAAACACTGGATTTTGACAAAGTAATGGATTGGGGAGGTCCGAGCCATTATATCATATACCTCTCAAACTATTTTCACCCTCAAGAATTCAAAACCAAACCCAGAAGAAAGAGGGGTCTGAACAACCACCCTGTAAGATACCTCTCAAGGATAAACCACTCTATATTGTTTGAAAGATGGAGTGAAACCTCGATATCCAAGAACACCTCCTCCCACATCTGATAACCCAAACATTCACAAGATACCCCACACAATCACCAACTATCTGGACACGGGTTTAATCACATCTCAATTAATGCATCTTGATTAGGAATTTGGTCACCCCCTTATCACATGTTATGAATTAATCACACATTACGGAACAAGGAAGAAACCCATATTATAGAAATCAAGGTTCAAGCACTACATCACAAAGAAAAACACACAAGAAAAACTCAAAACAACTCTGGTTACTGGGCACACATCTGTATCTCCCTTTCCCAAGTACTCTCCTTTAGGACACCATGCCTCCACAACATGTGAACCAAATGAATGGTACGTCCATGTATAACATTCTCTCGATGATCCTAGATCTCCACTAGTCGCTCCACGAACGTTGTGTCATCCTCGATATCCAACTCTCCCTAGTCAATGACATGGGATTCATCGTGAAGATACTGACGAAGTTGAGAGACATGGAAGACGTCGTGATCCTCTCCAACTACGGTGGCAATGCTAACAGTTATGCCCCCTCACCTACTCGCCCCAACACCTCGAAGGGTTCGATGAACCTGGAAGAAATCTTTCTCCCTCATCCAAACCTATATTGCCCATGTTGAGGGGAAACCCTCAAGAACACATGGTCCCCAACCACGAACTCCAAGGGCCTTATCATGTGATTAGTATACGACTTCTTCCAGTCATATGCTGCCTTTATCCTTCCACAGACAAGCTACACCTTCTCGGTCATACTCTACACCACGTTTGGACCAAGAACAGTTACCTCCCCAATCTTCGTCCAGTACAAAGGTGAACGAAACGGCCTTCCATGTAAAGATTTGAACGGATCCATGCAAATGGTACAGTGATAACTGTTGTTGTAAGCAAACTCTACCAAGGGAAAATGTCTCACCCAAGACCCGCCAAAATCCAAGACGCATGATCATAGCATGTCCTCCAACGTATGGATAGTCCTCTCTGTTTTCCCATCTGTCTGAGGGTGGAAATCATTGTTAAGGCGTAACTGAGTGCCAAAAGCATACTGCAGTCCCCTCTAGACTCACAAGGTAAAACACGTATCTCGATCTGAGATGATGAATCTTAGAACCCCATGAAGCTGCACCACCTCATCCACATACCTCTACGCTAAGGAATCCACTACGCCCGACTCCTTAATTTCTAAGAAGTGAGCCAATTTTGTCAGATGATCCACTACTACCCAGATTGCATCACATCCTCCCCGAGCCCTGGGTAATCCTGTGACGAAATTCATTGAGATGTCATCCCACTTCCACTCAGGGACATCTAAGGGCTGCAACAAACCACCAGAAACACGGTGTTTAGCCTTCACTTCCTAGCACACCAAGCACTTTTCCACAAACTCCGCCACAATCTGCTTTATCTCAGGCCACCAAAACTATTTTCTCAAGCCACGGTACATCTTGGAAACTCCTGGGTGTACCGCTAAGGGTGAGATATGAAACTCACGGAGAAATCCCCCGCGCATCGTCACTAGAACAAACAACTTCTCATGGAACAACATCAGATTCTGACCATCCCTCCGGAGCATCACCCTGGTCAATGCGATCACGCATCACCTCCACCTCTGAGTCTCCCCACTGAGACTCCACCTACTGCTTCAGAGATGACTGCATCGTTATTTGAAACAGACAGTCTCTACCGCCATCCATTCCTGTATCTAAGTGCAATGTAACCAAATCCTCTATTGCCCTCCAAGCGTCTGCAGATTCCCAAACTACCTCTCTCTGTGACTTCCTTCTCAAAGAATCAGATACAACGTTCCTCTTTCCTTAGGTGTAGGAGATCTTAAAATCGTAGTCCTGAAGAAACTCTATCCACCTTCGCTATTGCAAGTCCAGATCTTGTTGGGAAAAGATGTACCTCATGCTCTTGTGATCCGTGAAGACCACAAAGTGCTCTCCAATGAGGTAGTGTCTCCATGACTTCAGCACAAACACAACCGCTGCTAGCTCCAGATCATGGGTGGAATAGTTATGTTTATGGAGATGTAACTGCCTATACCCATAAAAGATCACTCCTTACTGCTGCATCAGCACACACCCCAAGCCTAGATGGGAATCATCACAAAACACCTCGAACATCACACCCTCCTTTGGAAACTGGAGCACTGGAGCACTGACCAACTTCCCCTTTAGATAGTCGAATGTTGCCTGGCACTACTCGGTCCACACAAAAGCTTGGCCTTTTCTAGTTAGAGCCATCAACAGAGATTCTACTCGAGAGAAATCGGGTACAAATCTTCGATAATAGCTTGTCATGCCAAGAAAACTACAAACCTCTACCACATTCTTGGGTACTTCCCAAGAAACAAATGTCTCAACATTCGATGGTTCCACTGCTAAACCCTGCTGAGACACCACATGTCCAAGTAAGTGGACCTCCTGTGTCCAAAACTTACACTTGGACCACTTTCTATAGAGTTGGTGGCGTCGAAGAACCTTTAAGATGGTTCTAAGATGCTCGGTATGCTCCTCCTATAACTTCGAGTAGATCAGAATTTCATCGATGAACATGACGATGAACTGGTCTAGGAACTCACGAAAGATAGATTTCATAAGCCCCATGAACACGGTCGGTGCGTTTGTTACACCGAATAGCATAACCACGAACTCGAAGTTCTCATACATGTACCTAAAAGTAGTCTTCAGGATATCATCTTACTTCACCCTCAACTAGTGATATCTAGATTGCAGATTGATCTTAGAGAACCAACTTGCACCCCTTAGGTGGTTGAAAAGATCGTCTATCCTCAGGAGAGGGTAATGGTTCATGACCGTTACCTGATTCAGCCTCTGGTAGTCTATGAACAACCTTAGACCACCATCTACCTTCTTCGCAAACAAGACCGGAGCACCCCATGGTGACACATTGGGCCAGATAATTCTCTTCTTCATTAGATCATCAATTTGAATCCTTAGCTCCTGTAGCTCATAATGTTCCATCTAATAAGGATCCATCAAAATCAGAGAAGCACCAAGTTGTAAGTCTATCCCAAACCCAACGTCATGTCGAGGGGTTAGAGTCACAACCTCCTCAGAAAAAACATCCAAGAACTCTCCAAAAACTCTGGGAACCCCCACCATCTCATCATCCACTGATTCCACTAACAGCTCGGCCAATAAGGAAAGAAGAGGCTCTACACGCCGACTACCCATCAGACAACTCCGCTCGCCAATGAAATCCACATGTTGTCCATCCACATCTGAAAACACGAATCTTCTCTAGAAGAAGTCAATAACAGCATGCATAGAGTACAACCAGTCGATACCAAGGATGACATCATACGGTTGTATCTTCAACAGGAAAAGATACCCATAGGACTGATGCAGTCACATCATCATTCTACATCCCCAGCACACATCAAACAAGATAGTCTGACCTCTGATCAGTGTACTCAACACTAGGGGAATGTAAAGTATCTCTATGTCCAGTCCCAAATCATGGGCTAGACCGGGTGCAACAAAGGAGTGTGAATCTCCTGAATCAAACAAACCACAAGCAAGAGTACTGAACACACTGATCGTAACTCGAACGATCTTTGGCCCCGATGGAATCGGTGCCTCTATAACGTGCAACTGACCATGACCAACTCCTCTATCCCTCTGTCGTCAACCGCCTTCTCGACCACGTCTTGGTCGAGGTCCATGAGGAATGCCCTAAGGTCAGCCTTCGTCTGCTCTGTCTCCCCTTGGTGGAGCAGGATCCTATTGTCCCTTCTGCTAAAATGGCCTGGACGACAACTGCTGCGAAGGCGGGTACTGAACCTGCCCTCCTCTACCATACAGATCTCGAACTGGGCACTAACTCTGAAGGTGCCCACAACCTCCATAAGCAAAACACTACAGTCCCAAGCCTATGGGAAAAACACGAGGACTAAAAGGTTAAAACTGAAACTGCTGGGGTTGACTCTCCACTGACTGAAACCTCAAAGGCCCTGGCACCTGAGACCTGCTGCTAGAAGCCTTGCCCTTCATAGAACTATGATAGCTCCCCCTCACAGTAGACCTCCTCACAAGTGCATTCTCTAAACTACCTATACCTTCTTCTGGACCTCTAGGTACGTCGACAAGGTGAAGGGAGTAACTACTTACTAGAGAGAGGGATGAAGTGCCTCCTCTAAGCGTCTCACCAAAGACTCCTCATTTAGAAAGAGATCCAGAGCAAAGCGAAGGAGATCCTTGAACTTGATCCCCAGTTCCTTTAATGACATACTCCCCTACTGGGGGAGAGTAGCTTCTGCCTCTTCTCAGACTTCATGGTCAAAGAAAGGAATCCTTCCTGGAAATCCTTCTAAAAATCAGCTCACAGAACATCAACCTCCTTCTTCTCCCCCAGATAGAGTGTCCACCACTGACACGTAGCACCCCGCATTTGACTAACTGCCAACTGAACCCAATACTTCATCGGAGCCCAGATCAAGCTGAAAGTGATCACCAACTCCTCAAGCAAACTCTTTGTCTCTGTATCTGAAACACTACCTTCGTACTTTCCCAAATTCTACCACTGGAAAGCACGAAGCATCTTCTACCACTGATCATCCTCCCCCACTTGGTCAACCCACCGTTGGTCGATCAGGTCAGCCTGCTGAGCCTCCACTGCTCGATCCACTCGTGGACGATGACCAGGTTCCAAAACTGAAAGGTAAACAGGGAACTCCTAAGCCTGGGTAGTATAGAATTTATTTAGGATTCATTTTAACCCATTATTTATTTTAATTTCCCAAAAACGCCCAAAATAAACAAGAACACAAGTCATCGTGATGCATGTACCTTTCCTAGGGTCTCTACCCTACAACCAGTGTAGCCTCACTTGGTCATTTGGTAGACTCAGAGTCCTTGTATCTAATCATGGGGGGCCCTAATATCTCATGTCCTAGCCGGTCTTCCCTAGCCTATGTCACGCACCAAGATCACCTAACATTATTGTCTTACAAACTCATGCAATCCTCACTATGCCTAACTCAAAACTCTATCCTATCTCTCAACATCCTTTGATACCATTCTGTCGTGACCCCGTCCCTCTAAAGATACCCCTCCTGGGATGGCAATTAAGAAAGGGAGAAGCATACCAAAGTCTCTTATGCACAAGTGGAGAAGCATACCAATGCCCCCGTGAGAAAATAGAAAACCTAAAAGCACCTAACAAGGTATACTATCCACCCCAACCTCATCAAGGCACACTCACCAAATAATGCAATCCAAGTAAAGTAAATTAGTAATCACATCAATAAAAGGGTACCTCGCACCACTTCCCACTGGTTAATTGTTCATCCCTAACGGCGGATGTCCTGACGCTACAACGCTCTTCCACAAGCCTCATTGTCACAACCTGCCCGCACACACATGAGCTACAAACCACACCACATTCTTGTCGGCACACACCTGGGCCACAAACCACACAATATTCCTACCCACAGATACCTGGGCCTCAATCCACACAACATTCCTTCCCACAAACACCAAGGCCTCATCCCAAAGACACCTAGGAAAGCACAACACACTGTATCCCGAAAACACATGGGAAACACACCTCACCTACATACATTGGGCATTCCTCAAGCCATTACAGCCTGCCCGAAGAATCTTGGCTGATCAATGCCTAAAAGAGGGATCATAGAAGAACCAATAACCATCCATCCATCCTCCCACCAGGATGTTGGGAAAATACCCTCCCACATGAAATGGGAGTGTTCGGCACATAGTGATCAACTAGGGTGGAGTGTGTATAGAAATCACAAGGGAATAAAAGTATATATATATATATAGGCACCAAACACTTATCCCAACCTATGGGTTTTCAAAACAAACAACCAACCCACACAAAACTGCCCTTGCTACCACCTCTAATGCATAACCACAAATCCACCCATATACTTAATTCATAACCCCATCCAATTCATTCAACCAATTATCATTCTGCATTAAAAAAATTATTTATTTATTTATTCCATCTCTACTTGGGCAACTACCAAACACAACACACCACAAGTAACATCATAACCCACACTCACTTCACAAAAGTCTCTAGAAACTCTGGGTGAAAGGCCTGCATAAGGTAAAATCATCCTTCTTAAAAATTATCCCTCCCAAACCATCCTCAGCAGCCCCGCTACACGAAAAGCATCACATCCAGCACACAACAAAACTCAACCAGATTGCAGTCCCACTGCACACTCCCCTTTCTTGAACACTCGTCCAACTATTTCTGTCATCATTCACTACCACAAAAATAGTTTTTCGCAGCGCCTCCCCTTTATCAGCGCTTGTTTAGTAGCGCTGATAAAGGGTCGACTTCAAAAAAAATTAAAAAAAATATATTAATATATTATTATATAAATATAGTTATATTGATATAAATATAATATATAATTTTTAAATATATTTTAGATAAGTATAAATGTACATTTACACTTAATATACTTAATATATAAGATATTTAGTGAAAATGGCTTCTTAAAAAATTAAAAAAATATATTTTTAATTAATAATTTTCTAATTATTATGGAGTAATAGTCATTTAATAACAATTTGAAGACTAAAAAAATTAAAAAAATTAAAAAAAGATCCAAAATATGTTGAAAACGCAACTCAAACTTTAAACGGCCATGACTTTTGATCCGGGTGTCCGTTTGAGCTCTACCACATATCAAATCGAAGCTCGCGACGAGCTCTACGCCGCTGTGACCGGGGGGGCCGGTCAAGGGATTTTTGAGGCCAAAAGAGGCCCAGAAGGCCTCCAAAACTGAGTTTTTTGTCGGGGTACCCCGATTTTTTAACATTTTGTGGATTTTCAGCCTCGTTTAAGGGGGTATTATTGGCTTTTTTTGGTGGAGACTGAATTTATTCCAAGGTATTACATTCATATTGATATTATGTCTTTGAAATTTCATCCTTTTTTATAATGCACTGCCATTTATAATCAAATATATAACAATATATACATATTTTTTATATATACACACCTAAAAATTTAATTATAAATATAAATAATAAAATATATTTACATATAAAATATATTAGGTTTATCTAAATAATAACTAACATCCATTTTATTTAAAATACAAATATATGAATATTTATATACCTATATATTAATCTAACTATATATATATATATTAATCTAGCTATATATATATATTAATCTAATAACTATATATATATTAATATAACTACATATATATATATATATTACTATTACTATAAATATATATATTAATATCACTATAAATATATATATTAATATCACTATATATATATTAATATAACTATATATATATATATTAATATAACTACATATATATATATATCTTAATATAACTATATATATGTTAATATAACTATATATATGTTAATATAACTATATATATATATTAATATAAATATATAGTACTATACGAATAAATATAACTATATATATATATATATAGAGATATATATTAATATAACTATAAATATATATATTAATATAACTATATATATATAAATATATTAAAATATAACTATAATTTTTTTTTAATATAAATATATAGTACTATACGAATAAATATAACTAAATATATATAGAAATAGATATATATTAATATAACTATATATATATATATTAATATAACTATATATATATATTAATATAAATATATAGTATTATATGAATAAATATAACTAAATATATATATATATAGAGATATATATATTAATATAACTATATATATATATTAAAATATAACTATATATTTTTTAATATAAATATATAGTACTATACGAATAAATATAACTAAATATATATAGAGAGATATATATATTAATATAACTATATATATATTAATATAACTATATATATATATATATTAATATAACTATATATATATATTTATTAAAATATAACTATATATATATATATTAATATAAATATATATTACTATAAGAATAAATATAACTATATATATATATATATCATGAATTGGAAGACAAATCAAAATAGAGTAGTGGTAAAGGCTTAGGCGCGCAGGGTGGAGGTCTCGAGTTCAAATCCTGGTGGAGGCAGGGGCGCGCACGCATGGGGGAATATGGGAGCAAGCACTGTTAAAGGGTGAAGGGGGTGCGTGGGGCGCTGTACATGGGCAGAAAAGCGCTGTAAAAGGGGGGGCTCAAGCGCTATAAAAGCCCCCCCGATTGGCAGTATTTTTTAAATTTTTTTAATTTTTTTTTAATTTTTTTTAATTTTTCTATTTTTTTTACCTTTTATCAGCGCTAAAACGAAAGCGCTGATAAAGGAAGCCCTAATATAGGGGTCTTTTATCAATAAAACAAAGCGCTGATAAAGGGGACTCCCCCCACTTTATCTTCGCCGGCTTTATTAGCGCTTTTTCTAGCGCTGATAAATGTCATTTTTAGCGCTGATAAAAGCCGTATTTGTAGTAATGATTATTCAAAGTCATGTCACCATTTCCTTCCTCACAACAAGAAAACCCCCAACATACCTCATTATAACCACACTCGGCAGCCCTGTTGCATAATAACACCACACCCAGTAACATAAACATAGCACAACCCGAAACTGTAGCCCCACTGCCCAACCACTCCCTAGATTCAGTCTCAACTACATAACAAGTTCATCCATTCCACAATCAATAAATCTCTTAACCTGAAATACCATCACACCACCCGTACCACCCGTACCACCCCACACTCCCAGCCACAACATCACATGACCAACACAAACAAAAGGTCCAACATAACCATACACAACACACAACCACACCAAACATCAAGGTGTATTCAGGTTTAACAACCCTTATTCTTTAATTCCACTTTCATTATTCATGGGTGATCATAGAACAAGTTTTATACTCAGGCATCCATATATTTAATCGGATATACATGATTAATCAAGTTTTCATATTTGTGTCCATTCAACAGAGGATCAACAACAAATATTCACAAGTCATACAGGTGCGCAAATAGAGGTCACCAACGAACATGATTTTCAGAAAACATACAACCCTTATAAAACATAACATGGATCAAGGATGGCATATAAAACAAAGAGATCGTCATCATAATCTTCTTAACCCCTCATTTATCACTTCTTATTATCTTCATTAAATTTGGGTCCAACTATATTCACAAGGAGACATGAGTACATCCACCCCGCATGATACACAAATAAAAGAGAGACGAAGGGATCACTACCTGGAACTACAGATGATCAACAATTCCTCCTTGTTCCAAAAACAGGGGGTGCATGAGTAGCAGAAAAGACTTCAAGGAAAACTATACCGACATATACAACATAGATGCGACTCCTCAAGGAAGAAAGGTTTTAGGTGCACCAAGAGGAAACAGAAACACACCGAGAAGCGAAGATCTCGGCTTAAAAGAGCCAGATCCTATATCAACGGAAGGACACGGTTTCAAGGGCCATTAAAGTGGAATTTTGGTCAAGATTATGTTGTTTGACTATTTCAAAGTCCGGGGAGTGTTAAGATATTAAAGATATAATTAATATCCTTTGAAACGACATTAGAAATGCTCAAACAAGGCTTTAAACTCGATTTATGTCATGTAAAATGTAAGAGGGATGAAACTGAAATAACCGAGAAAAAGCTGTAAATGACTCACTGATGGGTGAGCCATCGACACGAGTCACCGATAGTGAGCCGCCGATGCCTGACTCACCAAAATGAGTCACCGACGTGACTCACTGATGCCACTCACTAATGCTCGACCCACCGATGTACGACCTACTGACGCCCCGACCAACCGACTCCCCGACCTATTGACACTGAGTCACTGACACTGAGCTACTGAATCAAGCTACTGGTGTGAGTTACCCCTACCGACGTGACCTACTGATGTTGAGCCACCGATGCTAAGCCACCGGCACTAAGTCACTGATGCGACCTAGCGATGGAAAAACTGGAATTTTGAAAAACTCTTGAAATGAGCTATTATTACCTCCCAAAAACACCCCAAACACTGGATTTTGATAGAGTACTGGACCGGGGAGGCACGGGCCATTACAACTAAAGATAGAACCACCTACCTCGAAACTCTGGTTACACAAGCCCGCAATGGGATCCACCAAAAATGAAAACCCAACGATGTTTATGAAGGCCCTAGAATCCAAATCCACACGTCTTAGGATTGATTCAAGTGAGAAAGATGGTTGACAGAGAAGAGAAAACACCATATACCTCAAGAACGAATGCCCGCCGCACCACGACCAATAAAGGAACAACCTTCGGAATGAGATCACACAACGGATCTAGAAGAGGACAAGAGAAAAAACAAACTTAGATCAATAGATCTAATAATCATAAACCAAGGGTGCTACTGTGATCAATGATAACACATAAGTGGAAAGAACACTTACCCGGAGAGACGCAATGCAACTGCAACAAAGACCGAACACTAAACGAATCGATCTAGAAGGATTAGAGTCTCCCAAAATTCCCTTGGAATTGCCTTGGGTCAATAGCAAAAGAGTTTGGAGAAGGAACCGAAACAAAAAAGCCACACACCTGTTTTAAAAATTGTACGTGGGCCGTTAAACGACGTGTAACCCTGTTACATGACGTGTAACTTCCAAAGTCCCACATATGCTGGAAAACCCATTGCCTCGGATTAAAATCCATTATTTAAAACATTCACAACGTGAACCATCTCTTCACAATGTGTAACCTTCCACAGCATGAAGCCCTTCACGACTTGCATCCAGAAACTCTTACACATCGTGTAACCAAGTTACACGGCATGAAATCCTCTCACAGCCTGCAGAAAATCTGGTTCAAGCTAAGAGTCCAAAAAATATCTGACTTCACCATTATAGGTATCCTCCCAATTTCTTCTTGGCCCCATGTAGTCAACGAAAAAAAAAACCATTGTGACGTTAAAGACATACCTGATAGATCGGTAACGAGATGTTACAAACTCCCCACCATAATGAATTTTCGTCCCTGGGAAGTCATGCGGAAAATATAATCCCTGGAAAAAGATGAGGTCATCGCTCCCTCATCATCGACTCGCATTCTCAAGTCTCGTGAGAATCTGATTCGTGTTTCCATAGTACTCTGACCAACGAAATCGACTTCCTATGCAAGACTTCCACTTGAGAGTCAACTATCTCAATTGGCTTCTCCAAAATAGAAACATATGGCTCTAACTCAATTTCCTCCCAACTCAGAATGTGAGTGGGATCATGATGGTAATTCCTAGGCTGAGATATGTGGAAAACATCATGAATATCTATTAACTAAACTGGAAATGCCAACTGATAAGCAACCTGTCTGAGCCGCTCAATGACCTCAAACGGTCCAACATATCACGGAGTCAACTTACCCTATTTTCCAAGTCGACAGTGACCCAACCGAGGAGAGACTTCCAAGATAACTCATTCACCAGCGGAAAACTCTAAAGGACAATGCCTCTGATTCGCATATGATTTCTGTCGACTCTGGGCTGTAACCAGATGTCGATGTACCTCTTGAATCTTTTCTGACATCTCCTGGACCAAATTTGGTCCAACTAAAGAAATTCCACTCACCTCCGACCAACAAAGTGGTGATCTGCACGGGTGACCATACAACACCTTAAAGGGAGACATTCTTATCAATGGCTGATAACTGTTGTTGTAAAAAAACCCAACCAGTCCCAGATGGCTATCCCATGATCCATCTAAATCCAAGACACAGACATGAAGCATATCCTCTAAGATCTGAATCACACGCTCTGTCTGATCGTCTGTCTGTGGATGGTAAGCTATGCTCAACTTGACTTGAGTTCCAATTGCCTCTTGGAGACCCCTCCAGAACCTTGAGGTAAACCTAAGGTCCCTATCTGAAACAACGGTAGAAGAACTCTCAAGTAACCTCACAATCTCCTGCACATATAGCTTACCTAGTTCTTCAATCTTAGTGGTATCCTTGATCAGAATGAAATGAGCTCACTTCGTCAACCGATCAACAACCACTCGGATAACATTTCTCCTTTGGGGGGTCCTTGGTAATACAACAACAAAATCCATGGATACCTCATCTCATTTCCAGACCAGCACTGAAAGAGGCTGAAGCAAACCAGAGGGTTTCAAGTGCCCTGTCTTTATCTGTTCGCAGCTGCAACAGCAGGACACATAATTTGCAATGTCACGCTTCATACCCAGTCACCAAAATCATCATCTGATGTCATAATACATATTTGTAGTTCATGGATGGACGAACCATAAAGAGATGTGAAAATTAAACAAGACTAAATTCCCCATGGATATTGGGACAACAATCTGCTTCCCAAAGTGGAGTATACCATCTGAACAGAGAGACCAACCAGAAATAGTCTCCCCACTGTAAAGGCTTTCTCAAACTTTGAAGTGTCCAGATCAGTGTGAATCACTGAGAGGGGGAGGGGGTGAATCAGTGATCCCTTAAAACTTTTTACTAATTGATTCTTTATCAATTAAACCTCTATGGCTGGTTAAAGCCTCGATCCACTCTTCTTGTATCTCTCACCTTTCCTCGAATAATGCAGTAAATGTAAAGGCACTGGACACAAGGATTTACAAGGTTCAACACCAAAGGCCTACGTCCTTGCCATGTTGGTTATACACCCCAACATGGTTTCTCCATTATAACCTGTTAAAATTACAATGGTCGATACAGAGTCCCACTGTATCTCTCCTGAGTCCCACAGGAGGGTCTTTATACTGCGTCTCACAGTGTTACCAGAGTCCCACTGGCCTGCTTCAGAATCCCACTGAAGACTTCCTCCACCCTGAGTCTCACAGGGGGCTTCTCCTGGCTCCTCGAGTCGCACGAGTAGCTCTTCTTCTGTTCAGCTCTTCAAGTATCTTCAGCAGCCTGGGATAAAGGTTGTTGGCCTTGCTCTGTACCTCTGATCACTTGAGTTGATCAGGACTTCTCGTCTTGCTCAGGATTTATCTCCTTCTAAGGATGACCTGGCCTCTCTCCAATTACTGAATACTCAGACAACTGATGTCTTTAACTTCAGTCTGGTCCAGTCTCACTTCACATCAACTTCATGCACTGAATGTATGGCATCACAATATCTTCAAGATCTCCTGGTCTTGGACTCCTCAAATGCCCACAGCCTGATTTAGCTTTGTTCACGTGCGCACGTGCATGCATGTAAGCATGCACTCCCCTTTCTTTCTTCTTGGTGCAATAAACCCACAAAGGGTAATAACTCCTTAAGCACACACACCAACTTCCTCCTTCACACTCTGTTCTTTTTGTGTACACACTTAAAAGTGTGTTATACTTTAGTGTGAGAGTCCTCTCTTTCTTCCTTCTTCTAGGTGTGTTCACTTCACTTAGTGCACACACACTAGGTTCGGCCTCTTTTCTCTTTGCACACACTTCTTTCACTTTGCACACAAGTAAGCTTGGCCTCCTCCTCTTCTTACACACCCCAAAGGCTACGACCTCTTCTTCAAATGCACACACAAAGTGTGTTCTTCAATTTGTTTTTCAAAGTGTGCACCCACAAGGGCTACGGCCTCCTCTTGTTCACTTTGCACACAAGGCACTAAGGCTTCGGCCTTCCTCTTCACTTGCCACACACAACTTGGTGTAGTTCTCGGCCTCTCCTTCTTGCACACACCCAAGACTATGGACTTCACTTCTTTTAAGCACACACAAGGCTCGGGTCTTCCTCCTCTGCTTGCACACACACACTAGGTGTGCCTTGTCTTCACCCGAACCACTGCTGCATGGGAGGCGCGCAAGTGATGTGCCCTACTTCTCTTCACAGCCGCACAAGGTGCACTGGCAAGGTGTGAGGTGCAAGGGCCTCCTCCTCTTCTCAACCGCCGCGCAAGTGTGCAAGGTGCAACACCGCGGGCTCCTTCCTCCTGCCACGCAAGTGTGCGGGCAGAGAGGGTGGCAAGAGACTCGAGCGCGCAAGTATGCGGCTCGGCTCCTTCCAGTCGCGCAAGGGGTGCGCGCAGGGGACTTCCTTTCAGCTCTTTCGCGCAAGGGATGCGCAAAAGGGACTTCACGAAGCCAAAAATGGCTCCGGGCTTCTCTGCCGCGCAGGGGACGCGCAGCTCAATTCTTCGTGAGGCAAGGCATTCGCGGGACTCCACAAAGTTCCAGCAAAAGCAAAACCATCGCCTCGGGCTCTCCTTTTATAGGCAGAGGCGGTGCAAAATCTTCCGCGGGATATAAATTCAAACTCCCGAAATTTTCAGGTTTTCAAGATTCTTCAAATCTTGATTTGCTCCTCTGTTTCACGCGGGTTCTTTATTTTTCATCCTTCTCCACGTGCATGCGTTTTAGAACGTGTACATGGCCTATTCTCTTCCAATCCATGCAAAGCATGAATACACCGAAGCCTCGGCAACTTCGTTTTGCCTCGGCCTTGTTCGAAATCTCATCACGTTGCATGCATGCTTATTTTGTTGTATGGATGTGTTCATTACATCCAGACGAACTCCATGGACACTTCAGCTCGAACAACGGTGGTCGGGAACTCAAAAACCATCCTTGGAAGGCGCCTGGTTCGAAGGAGGAGTCGCGGGTGGCCTCGGGCGAGCTCAACGTAGAGGACGACTCCTCAATCGTCGGAACCGGAGTTGAGAAGACATCGGACGGCCGCGATCAGAAGATCTCGTGCGGGATCAATCGGGCGGTCAAGATCTGGCGCGCGATCGATCGAGCGGCCAGGATTCGCTCCCGGTGAAAATTGCGCGTCCCACATCGAAACGGACCGCGGATTTTCCGTGGTTTATCAAACATCCGCTGCCATCCATCCCACAGTTGAACTTCTCCCCTCACGGTGCCGCCCCGTGATGTGGCCTTATTTTTACTCAGTTTGCCACATCTTTTTATTACATTTTATACAATTTATTTAACTATTTTAACACTTTTTAATAAATAAATGCACTTTTGTTTTTTTTATAAATAAATTTGTCAATTATTCACTTTTTATAACATTTTATTTAATTTTTGAACAATAAATAGTTAATCTATACCATCTTTATTTTTAATGTAATTAATTTTCAATTTGTTTAGTTAAATCTTTATTTGTTTATTTTATTTAATTTATCATTATTTTTAATCATTGTGTTTGATAATTAATTTACTTTTAAATTTTTATGTTTATATAATTTAGTCGCGGCTTGCCAGACTATCGGTAGCTAAGCTACCGATAGCAGGGGTCCTTTTTCTCTACCGGTAGGCAGGTTACCGGTGCTGTTTATCGGTGACCATTGTCACCGATACTTTTTCTCTACCGGTAGCTCTTTTATATATCTTATCGGTGACTCTGCCTCTATCGGTGACCCTTGTCACCAATATTCACTTCTATCAGTGAGACCTTCAATTTTATTAACGGATTTCTATTTAAACAATTATTTAATTAACATAATTCTAATTAACTAATCTAGACTTTATTTTATTAATTATTCTTTCAATTAAGTTATGTTAAAATAGGTTAATTTTATTATTTTATGTGTTGAACCACCCGCTAGTCATTTAAGTAAATAATATGTTTCTTTTAAATTAATTAAATTGGTTCGCCCTTAATTTTATTAGTTCAATTAGTTAATTAATTAATTAATTAACAGTTTTTAAACATTAACTTTATTATTTTATTTATGCAGATTAATTTTTAATCCATTTTATAAAGGTTTTAGTCTACCGGTGATTTAAACTAGCTCTTATGGTGACATATTGGGTCGCCAATGCTAATTTTCATTTTGTGCTGCTACTCTTTAATTAGCGTGTTTAGTTATTTTGATTCAAGTCTTTTATAATTTTAGTTTATTAATTATTTAGTTTATAATTTAAGTGTTTTCAATTAATTATTTTAATGTTTTAACGTTTAGTTAAAAAATGTTGTTTTAAATTAATGGTGTTTAGATTTAGGTTCTTTATAATTAATTGTTTTTAATTTATTTCGGTTTAGTTTTAATTTAAGTTCAATTTTATTTTTTTTTAAGATCACCGATAGTTTTTCTAACGACATAATGCTATCGGTAACTGTTTTTTTTTTCTATCGGTAGCTTCAGCTACCGATACCTCACTAATTTTATTTTATTCTATCGGTAGCTGATCTACCGATAATTCTCACTGATAGAGCCTTTTCATTTTCTCACAATTAGCCCATTTACTCTTTCTTCTATCGGTGAGATAATCCTCACTGATACCCCAATATCACGCTACTCTTGCACCCTGCTCATCCTCACCGATGCATCTCAACCTCACCGATTCATTTCCTCACCGATACCATTTCCCTTACTCCTCACCGATACGGCTCTGCCCCGCGTCCCTCCTTCCTGCTTCGCACAACACTCCATCACCGATACATGTTCTCCCCGCCTCTCTTCCCACAAATCACAACAACGGCATCACCATTTTACCTACCTAAACCTCGCCGCACATCACCCTCCCTCTGAACTGTCGCGTTGCAAATCTTCTACTCCGGCCTCTCTCCGAAGCCGCCGCTGCCTCCTTGCCACACCATCGCCCCCTGCTGGTACACCCACCACACCCCAGCGTCTCACCGGAGAGCCACCCGAAACCCGAGCCGCCGTGACACCATGGGAGCCGCACACTGCTGGACGCGCTGGAGCAGGAGTTCGCCACATGAGGAGAGGAGGTCGTTGCTGGTTGCCGAAGGACAGTCACCGCGCACGGGACCAGTACTGGTTTGAAGCCGTTGGAAGGTGAGGACCTCTACGACGCTGAGAAGAGGCCTCCGCTTCCTTGCTCAGAGGGAAGGAGCCGCTACCGAGAGAAGGAGGAGCTCGAGACCGCGCTGGAAGCCGGAGCCACTGCTATGTCGTGCTGGTTTGGAGGAAGTCACGCCGAGCATGGAGCCGCGCTGCAAGAGGGTTGCGCCGTGGAGATATGGGGGAGGAAGAGACAACAAAGAAAAAAATAAAATAAAATAATAATATAAAACAATAATGAAAGTAAAGTAAAAAGTAAAAAAGAAAAAAATATATAAATAAAAATAATTAATAAAAAAACAAAAGTTAAAGTAAAGCTAACTTTATATAAAAGTTGACTTACATGGTCAAATTAATATAAAATAATAAATTTAAAACAATTTAAATTTTAATAGATAAAACATAAAATAAAATACAAAACTAAGTCCTATTAATTAATTTACTATTATAGTATAAGTTTATATCTAATAATATTTATAAATAAACTATAAATATATATTTATTAACTTAAATATTTTTAGATCATAATTTTAACTCTAATTACTTAAATTAAAATTAACTAATTAATTGATTAATCTAACAATTTAATTTCTTTAATAGTTAAATTATTAATACAATATAAAATATTATCTTCATTATTTATTTACTTATGTACTTAATTTTTAATAACTTAGTTTAAAAGAAATTGATTTAATTAATAACTTAGTATTTATATCTATTAACTTAACTAATTAATAAATTTTTAATAATTTATGTTTTACTATAGTATTATTAAGTGAATAGTTTTATAAATAGAGTAAATAATAATTATCAATTAACTTATGTTAACTTTCAACACTTAACTTAAAAAATTATTATTATTTCATTGTTTGATTTCGCATTTATTTATTTATGTTGTTTTAACATGGCAGGTTCATTCAGGAGTCAAGTTTACATCCAGGTACATCCAACTAACTCATCCGGAGTTAGTTACGAGGGAAAAATTTGCGCGACGTGCCGGTCGCGAAAAAACGCACATTTTGCGGTGCGCAGGTAAAGAACTTTTGAAGTCGGTGGAGATTGAGCGGTGACGTGCAGCAGATGACAGATTGTATTTTAAGCAGAGCAAGCAGCAAAATTGGGAGAGACTCTCATTCGACATTCCACACCAGACAATACGAGAGCAGAACTCCCGGGAGATGATAGAGTCAAACTGGAGACTAAGGAGCCCGAAGGCAGAGCGATATTTAGGGAGTCTTTCTCCCTCTTTTCTTAACGTCTTGTACTCTGTTTTCGGATTGTTTTCAATGATATATTTCATGATGAACATGAGTTGATTTTCCATCTCGGGAGCTTCAAGCTTTGTTGGTTTATCTGTTAAATTGTTCACTACTCATTGATTGACATCAGAATTAATCGGCGAGATCAACTCTGATGTTAAGTAAATTTGTTCACACCTTACTGTAAAAAATGTCATAGTTTCAAGTTCAATTGGCGAGGTTGAACTTGATCTTCAATTTGTTCAAGCGTTAATGTCATTACAGTTGGAGTTTTATGGCGAGTTTAACTTCAACTGTATTCTTTTTCAAAATTCTAACAGACAATGATCTTTAGAGTGGCGAACTCTAAAAGTCATACTTCTGTTTGATGTTTCTTCTGGCGAGGAAGATATATCAAACAATTTCTAGGGTGTGATTCAATTAAGTTTAGTGGATAGTTATCCTTTTAATCATCAAGTTTGGAATTCCCGAGAAAATTGTTGTTCTTAGCTCCTTGTCTTTGCTGCTTAAGGTAGTTAGTTTAATTTCTTAGTTTAATAGTACCTAGTGCAATTTTATTCCCTTTGTAGAAAATTTAGTTTCTTTGTAAAGAATCCCGTTTCCTCCTACTGTTTCTAGCTCATCTATTAAAAATAAAAAAAAAATATAAAAGGTAAAAAGATTTTCACTCTCTCCACTGCTGACAACAGTGGAGTATATTTTTTTTAGAACCTTAGACAACTCATCTGCCTTCTCTGTGGATCGACCCTGCACTGCTGTACTAGTGTAGGAGTATAAATGTAATTTTGAGGGCCGTGACGACCTCCGGCACGCTTCAAAATTTGGCACCGTTGCCGGGGAAGGCACGCACCGAGAGTCTAGGGTTTAAAAAAACACACAAAAAAAACACAAAAAAAAACACAAAAAAACTGATTTAAAAAAAAACTACTTTGAACTATATCTGCTACTTTTGTTGTTTTGAAAAGAAAAATCTGCTTCACAGAGAACTGTTGTGTGTTTAAGCTCATTAAATTTTGAATTAAAAATGGATGTTAATCAGAATTGGAATCAACCGGGACCTAACTGTGTTTGTTGTGGTGATTATGGACATACTGCTTGGCAGTGTGTCTATAACCAGCCACAACAAGATGTTTACACTGATGAAACTGAACAATGTGAGTTTAGTCATATCACCCTAACTAAAATTGAATTAATTGATTCCAAACTAGATGCTAGGGTGGAACAAATTTATAATTGGTTAACTCAAACCCATGAGATTCAACTTAGAGATTCTCAAGAGCGAGATCAAAGAATGAAAAGAATAGAAACCATGCTCTTGGAATTACAACAAAGGGTTAAAGAACAAGAAGTATTTGAAGAAAATGAAAAAGAAAATGTTTACAAAAGATTTGAAAATCAAGTGGAAGAAGAAAGTGATAATGAAACTGGACAAGAACCCATTCACTTTGAAAAATCTGACTCTGTTGAACTAAATCTGGAAATAACCAACTCTCTAAATAAAGAACACATCATTGAAAATCCAATAAAGAACTTTAATGGAATCGAGTTGGACAATTTTGAAGATGAATTGAAACAGATTGAAAAAGATAGCCCATTTATTTTCATAATTCCTACACTTGAGAAAAATCACTATTTTAGAAGCTTTGAGAATGAAGTCACTCGGGTTGAAGATATACTTGAAACTAGAAACTTGAATGTTAAAAACTCTTCACCCAATCTTTCTGAAATTCTGAACAATGAGCCTAAAATTGAAATTGGGAACACTTTGGAAGATAACCTTAAGCTGGATAACATAGAATCTAAATTTTTTGAACCTCAACTGAAAACTTCTCTTCCATGTTTTGAAACTGTAAACCCAATTAATTCTGAAATGATGTTTGATGATGAGAATGTGGGAATAATATTTGAAGAAAGACTAATTGATGAGTTTTCATTTCCTTATTCTCATAGTAATCACTTTTCTGAATCAGTGTGCAATGAAATGGAAATCAGTGTTGATCAACTTGAGGAGAATTGTCTTAACATGAACATTTTGGAAAGTGAATTTATTGAAACTGAATTGTACAATTCTTCTCTTGAAATTGAATTACAACACTCAAATGACATGGTTTTAGAAAGTGAGCCTTTTGAACTTGAACTTGAAAGAGAAGTTGAACGCACATTATATGATGGTTGCAGAACTGATTTGATAGAAGTAGTAGATGTTCAATGTGAGTTAACAGATGAGGATCTTTTGGAAGAGATTTATAACATTGTTAGAGCTGAACCACTTAGTGATAACATAAATTCTCTTCCTTGTCAGTCACTTACATCCTCATCTGTGAAGGGTTCAAAAGATCATCATGATACTGATAGTAGTCTAGAGGGAGACTTAGAATTGAGTTCCAATGCTCATGATTCTATTCAAAACTTTATTGAATCCCCTTTTGAACCTACTATTCAGTATTCACGCACAAGAACCCTTGTATTTGAACCTATGAGTGTTGAAGTTGAGAGAGAAAGCCATGAAAATAATGCCATACCCTTTGAAGCACCTAGTACTATGTTGTCCCTTCATGTGAACTCAAATCTTGATAACTCTGAAACAATTCTGGAAGTGGACAGCACTATACCCATTACTGTTAAAGGGTGCTACTTAGGGATTATTTTAGGCTATGATAATTTAGTTGTTGTTGTATTGAGTCTTGAAGCCCACAATCTTCACTGCTCTGTTAAAGATAAATGGGCCAAACACATGTGGTGGTTCCTATTAAGGAAACCAAATCCACCAAGTGACTACGGTTAGTTGCTAGGTGAGTCTGGCTGGGGACTTTAAACCTAGCGCTGCATGGGAGGCAACCCATGGTTTGTGTTTTGTTAATAAATAAAAATTTGTGATTAAATAAAGTCTAACTGAAGACTTTAAATTCAGTGCTTCATGGGAGTCAACCCATGCTCTTTCTTTGTTTTTTACTTTTGTTCTGTTCTTATTTTACTTTGAATAAAGTGCTGCTTTGTATGCTTATATATGCTCTGTTTTTGCTGGATAATTGTTCTTGGTCTATATACTCTGTGTTTTTAGGAATGCTGCTTCTGTCATCTAAGGAGTGGAATTCCCATGGTCATTTTTGGACAAGAGCTTAGTCAGGGAAGTACTTCAACTTGCTGCACTTATTTTTCTGCTCCTGCTTTTGTAAATAGAATTCTACTTGCTTAAAATTCTGCTTGTATTATAAAAATTCTGCTGCATGTCTTGTAACTAATGAATTAAAAATCTGCATGAGCCTCCTTCTTTAAAAAAAATTGAATTTCACTATTGTGATAAAACCTTTTCACTGCATGAAACTAAGTGTGGGGGGGAGTACATGCTGGTCATTTGAATCTGCTTGTTTCGTTGAGGTGTTTGGCATGAACTTTGTCTACTATATTAAACATATTATTGAACTTATTGTTTAAAATGCTTACACCCAGTTAATTGCACACTTACACCTTATATACTTCCTTTGTGCTTTAATGAAAATCTTTGTCACTGGACTGAATGTTAAAGCATGTGTGTGTCTGAAATGAACCTGCTTTAATTTAACTATTGTGGCAAACACTATTTTTGAACTTCATTGAGACCCTTTATACATCTCATTAATCTACTAAATTGAAAATCTGTTTTGAACTATAATTGTTTAACTGTTCTTCTCCATATTTAGAAGTCAACTTTGGGGACAAAGTTGGGTTTTAAGTGTGGGGGAGGGGGTCAATTCTTGACTGTGCTAAACTGTGTTTAATTGTAATGCTCATCAATTCCCACTGCTTTTAAACTTTTTGTCAAAAAAATGGTCAAAATTTTTCAAAAATTCTTTCACAATTTTAGGCTTTACACTGCACTCAAATGAGTCTTGCCTTAGGATGGTGCTTGATTGGAAGTTGAGTCTTGCTTTGAGTCTGAAATGAGTGGTAGTGGATGATTGCTGAGTGGAATTGTTTAGTGGTTTAATGAATTTTGTTTAGGAACTTCTTTTGAGAGTGATATGGGAAACCTTTTAGTGGATTTAAGATCATAATTTTAGGTATTGGAAGTTTGACTTTTATCTGAGGAGCCTTTTCATTCTTTTAATTTATAAAAATGATCACTTATATTGAGTCAATGTAAATGGTTTTTATATAAATCTTTTGAAACTGGAGTAATACTGGGCATCTGGGATCCCACGGTGAATCTCTGAGACCTTAGATGCTGGGTGCGTTTCTGTTAACTATAAGCCCTCTGTACACTCTGAATAAGTGCATTGCACAGTGCTTGGCACAAATTACATGGCTTGGGATAAATAAATAAAGTGTCTAGGGTCAAAAATGAATTCATTAAGGTGAGGGGAATGATGAACTCCAGATGAAGAAGGGGACAACTGGTTTATATGGGAGTCATTTGGGCTGACTCAATAAAGTGATTTCAAAAAAAAATTATATATTTTTATGTATTTCCTGGTACCAAGGTGATGAGTCAAAGTACAAAGTTCCTTTTATTAAGATTTTAATTCCACATTTTTTTTTATCCTTTTATCACTCTTGAATTTAGAAATTGAGCTTGAATTGAAGTGAGTCACTAGGCAGAGTCATATATGAAGCATGACACCTTCATTTATGGATGATTCATGGTTTACTTGAGTTCCCTTTGAGTAGTGGTTCTAAGCGAGACATTATTTGAGGCTATGTGTTCAATAGCCTAAGCACACTTTTTGAGTCCTCTGTTGAAACTTCTCTGAACATAGCTGATTTGTATAATTCACTCTTTTTCAAAGAGAATAAAACATGGGATTGTTTGAGGACAAACAATGTTTAAGTGTGGGGGAATTTGATGTGGCCTTATTTTTACTCAGTTTGCCACATCTTTTTATTACATTTTATACAATTTATTTAACTATTTTTTAACACTTTTTAATAAATAAATGCACTTTTGTTTTTTTTATAAATAAATTTGTCAATTATTCACTTTTTATAACATTTTATTTAATTTTTGAACAATAAATAGTTAATCTATACCATCTTTATTTTTAATGTAATTAATTTTCAATTTGTTTAGTTAAATCTTTATTTGTTTATTTTATTTAATTTATCATTATTTTTAATCATTGTGTTTGATAATTAATTTACTTTTAAATTTTTATGTTTATATAATTTAGTCGCGGCTTGCCAGACTATCGGTAGCTAAGCTACCGATAGCAAGGGTCCTTTTTCTCTACCGGTAGGCAGGTTACCGGTGCTGTTTATCGGTGACCATTGTCACCGATACTTTTTCTCTACCGGTAGCTCTTTTATATATCTTATCGGTGACTCTGCCTCTATCGGTGACCCTTGTCACCGATATTCACTTCTATCAGTGAGCCCTTCAATTTTATTAACAACGGATTTCTATTTAAACAATTATTTAATTAACATAATTCTAATTAACTAATCTAGACTTTATTTTATTAATTATTCTTTCAATTAAGTTATGTTAAAATAGGTTAATTTTATTATTTTATGTGTTGAACCACCCGCTAGTCATTTAAGTAAATAATATGTTTCTTTTAAATTAATTAAATTGGTTCGCCCTTAATTTTATTAGTTCAATTAGTTAATTAATTAATTAATTAACAGTTTTTAAACATTAACTTTATTATTTTATGTATGCAGATTAATTTTTAATCCATTTTATAAAGGTTTTAGTCTACCGGTGATTTAAACTAGCTCTTATGGTGACATATTGGGTCGCCAATGCTAATTTTCATTTTGTGCTGCTACTCTTTAATTAGCGTGTTTAGTTATTTTGATTCAAGTCTTTTATAATTTTAGTTTATTAATTATTTAGTTTATAATTTAAGTGTTTTCAATTAATTATTTTAATGTTTTAACGTTTAATTAAAAAATGTTGTTTTAAATTAATGGTGTTTAGATTTAGGTTCTTTATAATTAATTGTTTTTAATTTATTTCGGTTTAGTTTTAATTTAAGTTCAATTTTATTTTTTTTAAGATCACCGATAGTTTTTCTAACGGCATAATGCTATCGGTAACTGTTTTTTTTTCTATCGGTAGCTGAAGCTACCGATACCTCACTAATTTTATTTTATTATATCGGTAGCTGAGCTACCGATAATTCTCACTGATAGAGCCTTTTCATTTTCTCACCATTAGCCCATTTACTCTTTCTTCTATCGGTGAGATAATCCTCACTGATACCCCAATATCACGCTACTCTTGCACCCTGCTCATCCTCACCGATGCATCTCAACCTCACCGATTCATTTCCTCACCGATACCATTTCCCTTACTCCTCACCGATACGGCTCTGCCCCGCGTCCCTCCTTCCTGCTTCGCACAACACTCCATCACCGATACATGTTCTCCCCGCCTCTCTTCCCACAAATCACAACAACGGCATCACCATTTTACCTACCTAAACCTCGCCGCACATCACCCTCCCTCTGAACTGTCGCGTTGCAAATCTTCTACTTCGACCTCTCTCCGAAGCCGCCGCTGCCTCCTTGCCACACCATCGCCCCCTGCTGGTACACCCACCACACCCCAGCGTCTCACCGGAGAGCCACCCGAAACCCGAGCCGTCGTGACACCATGGGAGCCGCACACTGCTGGACGCGCTGGAGCAGGAGTTCGCCGCATGAGGAGAGGAGGTCATTGCTGGTTGCCGAAGGACAGTCACCGCGCACGGGACCAGTACTAGTTTGAAGCCGTTGGAAGGTGAGGACCTCTACGACGCTGAGAAGAGGCCTCCGCTTCCTTGCTCAGAGGGAAGGAGCCGCTACCGAGAGAAGGAGGAGCTCGAGACCGCGCTGGAAGCCGAAGCCGCTGCTATGTCGCGCTGGTTTGGAGGAAGTCACGCCGAGCATGGAGCCGCGCTGCAAGAGGGTTGCGCCGTGGAGATATGGGGGAGGAGGAAGAGACAACAAAGAAAAAAATAAAATAAAATAATAATATAAAACAATAATGAAAGTAAAGTAAAAAGTAAAAAAGAAAAAAATATATAAATAAAAATAATTAATAAAAAAACAAAAGTTAAAGTAAAGTTAACTTTATATAAAAGTTGACTTACATGGTCAAATTAATATAAAATAACAAATTTAAAACAATTAAAATTTTAATAGATAAAACATAAAATAAAATACAAAACTAAGTCCTATTAATTAATTTACTATTATAGTATAAGTTTATATCTAATAATATTTATAAATAAACTATAAATATATATTTATTAACTTAAATATTTTTAGATCATAATTTTAACTCTAATTACTTAAATTAAAATTAACTAATTAATTGATTAATCTAACAATTTAATTTCTTTAATAGTTAAATTATTAATACAATATAAAATATTATCTTCATTATTTATTTACTTATGTACTTAATTTTTAATAACTTAGTTTAAAAGAAATTGATTTAATTAATAACTTAGTATTTATATCTATTAACTTAACTAATTAATAAATTTTTAATAATTTATGTTTTACTATAGTATTATTAAGTGAATAGTTTTATAAATAGAGTAAATAATAATTATCAATTAACTTATGTTAACTTTCAACACTTAACTTAAAAAATTATTATTATTTCATTGTTTGATTTCGCATTTATTTATTTATGTTGTTTTAACATGGCAGGTTCATTCAGGAGTCAAGTTTACATCCAGGTACATCCAACTAACTCATCCGGAGTTAGTTACGAGGGAAAAATTCGCGCGACGTGCCGGTCGCGAAAAAACGCACATTTTGCGGTGCGCTGGTAAAGAACTTTTGAAGTCGGTGGAGATTGAGCGGTGACGTGCAGCAGATGACAGATTGTATTTTAAGCAGAGCAAGCAGCAAAATTGGGAGAGACTCTCATTCGACATTCCACACCAGACAATACGAGAGCAGAACTCCCGGGAGATGATAGAGTCAAACTGGAGACTAAGGAGCCCGAAGGCAGAGCGATATTTAGGGAGTCTTTCTCCCTCTTTTCTTAACGTCTTGTACTCTGTTTTCGGATTGTTTTCAATGATATATTTCATTATGAACATGAGTTGATTTTCCATCTCGGGAGCTTCAAGCTTTGTTGGTTTATCTGTTAAATTGTTCACTACTCATTGATTGACATCAGAATTAATCGGCGAGATCAACTCTGATGTTAAGTAAATTTGTTCACACCTTACTGTAAAAAATGTCATAGTTTCAAGTTCAATTGGCGAGGTTGAACTTGATCTTCAATTTGTTCAAGCGTTAATGTCATTACAGTTGGAGTTTTACGGCGAGTTTAACTTCGACTGTATTCTTTTTCAAAATTATAACAGACGATGATCTTTAGAGTGGCGAACTCTAAAAGCCATACTTCTGTTTGATGTTTTTTCTGGCGAGGAAGATATATCAAACAATTTCTAGGGTGTGATTCAATTAAGTTTAGTGGATAGTTATCCTTTTAATCATCAAGTTTGGAATTCCCGAGAAAATTGTTGTTCTTAGCTCCTTGTCTTTGCTGCTTAAGGTAGTTAGCTTAATTTCTTAGTTTAACAGTACCTAGTGCAATTTTATTCCCTTTGTAGAAAATTTAGTTTCTTTGTAAAGAATCTCGTTTCCTCCTACTGTTTCTAGCTCATCTATTAAAAATAAAAAAAATATAAAAGGTAAAAAGATTTTCACTCTCTCCACTGCTGACAACAGTGGAGTATATTTTTTTTAGAACCTTAGACAACTCATCTGCATTCTCTGTGGATCGACCATGCACTGTTGTACTAGTGTAGGAGTATAAATGTAATTTTGAGGGCCGTGACGACCTCCGGCACGCTTCACCCCGCACCGTGTTCTCTCTGCGGGCGCGCTCTGCGCCCACCTCTGCCACTCGGGCGCGCCACTGGCGCCCACTATGCACACACGGGCGAGCTCCTCGCGCTCACGCTGCGCAGGCTTCATCACCGCGTGGCCTCAGGGGCTTATACACGGCCTCGGCCTCTCTCGGGCTGGCCCCATGGGATCCCCTTGGGCGTGGTGACCTAGTCCCACATGTGCCTTGGGTTGAACCCTTAAGGCTGGCCCTTGGTGGCTTCCTTTTTGCTAGAGTAGAGACTTAGGGACTTTGTATAAAAACAAAGTAACCCAAGTTCAAATGCCAAATGCCACATCTTCCTCTAATCCATTCTCCCTTCTTCATTTCTTCTCTTCTCTTCTTCTTAAGAATTCATCCATTCCTTTTAAACATTTAATCTTCACTCAGGAGTGAAATTCCCGAAGGTTCTTCATCAATCGAAGCTCCTGAATCAAATAAATCTTCAATGTTCTTCATTGATCCAATCAGAGATCAAGTTGGATCTTCTTCAAATTCACATGCACGATAGTGCATGGACTTCATTAATCCACTTCATCCACTTAGGAGGTGTGGATGGATCATTTTCATCTCCTCATGCATTGTCTTAACAATGCATGGTCTTCTAATAATGTGGTGACATTGTATCCAGTTGATACAAGTTCTTGGAACTTAAAGATCAGCTCATCAATCGTCTGATGTAATGATGATGCTCCATCATCATCCATTCTTCAAGTGGTGTAACTTAGTATCATCTTGATACAAGTATTGAAACATTAAGAACAGTTCTGCAATCGTCTGATATACATGGAGAATGTTTCAACCATAATCTTCTATGTCACTTAGTGAATCTCCTAAGTGACATGCCTCTAAGTACCATGGCCATTCTCCTTCATCACCATCACCATCACCATCACAACTTTCTCCTTCATCACCATCACCATCACAGCCTTTGTCATTCACATATTGACTCTCCTTGACATCCATTCATTCTTCGACATCTTCTGATCAACAACATACCTTATTGACAACAAATGCAACACAGTGCACTTCAATCTCCCCCTTTGTATTTGTTGTCAATATCACTAGAGCACATATTGTCAATCCAATCAGTAGAACACATATGAATGGGTCAATATGTGTGCCACACATTTCTGGGGCAATATGTCAGCTTTTCTCCCCCTTATTGGCAACCAAATGCAAAGGTGTGGTGTGGTTCCTTTTCAAAATATCACTTCCTCCCTTTGAAAAGTATTTTCTTGAAAAACACTGAGAGGGATGATGTCACATGTTCTCTTTAGCAAAGAACCTTTAGTAAATCAACTCTAAGTCTACTTGGGCTAACCCGGTGTAGAAAACAAGAGTGATGTAACCAAGGTACTCAATGTTGTCCAACATTCACTATACATGTGAGATCATGCTTCAAGGGGCTTGAAATTTTTCAGATATAACAATGAATTTGCTAAATCCTGCACAACTTCACAAAACTCATTAGAAAGTTCAGGTGCAAAGATAAAGCTCCCTCTTTCAACCATTTGCCTTCAATCAATACTCCCCCTTAATTGTCATGATGAATACAATTAAGAAACAAGGGATGAAAGTATGATTGGAATACCTTCAGCTTTTCTCAAGATGGTATTAAATCTTAGAATACCATCTTCTCCAGATTGGCTCCCCCTCAAGGGGTGCACTCCATTCTTTCCAAACCATCCTCCAGTTGAGAATGATCATCATCTTCAATTCCCTGCAATGTCAGCACATGTAAATACAAGTGATTAGGGAATAAGATGGAACCTCCTTGGTTCATCAATGTGAACAACAAGGTTGAGAAGATTCTCTCAACCGAGATGTCCCATTTTCACCATTCTTCACACTTGCACATTTGATCTTCAATGATGTTTGTGCCGCTGTGGATCTCAACACCTCTTTAACTTCTTTGTGTGTGGCTCCTCTATTTCTAGGTGCCTTCTGAGCACTAGAGTCTCCTGGTGCAATCTTCATTCTTTTGAAGAATCCCTTCTGAGCTGGAATGAATATCATGCATTTATCACTAGTATGTCCAGCTTGATTACACCTCACACAGAGAACTTGATCTTCATGTGAAATCTTTTTCTTTCCTTTTGCCTTAGCTATTGCCAGTGCTTTATCTTCAGCTCTCTGCAGCTCTCTGGCAAGTTGCAACTGATTAGGCCATATGACAAGTAAGTCACTTGGAAGTGTGGCCTCAGTTCTGGAAGTTCCACATGGTTCTTTTGATGCTTTCAAGCTACCTTTCTTAGGCAACTTGTTTTCAATCAATCCCTTCTGCTTCTTCTGGATTGATTGTCTGTGTGAGTTCAGTCTGCTTCTATTGATTTTCATGACTTGTTCACAAAGATCCATGGTGTGTCTTTTCTTTCCACAGTAGAAGCATGTTTTCTTGGTGGTCCTTCTGGATGCATCACCCTTCTTGGATTTAGACTCCAAGGACTTCTTTTCCTTTTTCAAAACCTTCTTGGGAGCATCTTCAACTTTCTTCTTGCTTTCCAAGGATTCCATTTTAGCCAGGTTCAGTGATCTTCTCTTCTTTTTAGCTCTGGATACAGTTGGAGATTGACATGTATTGTTTTGACCACTTTTGCAATCATCCTAGATGTTGTCAAGTAATCCAAATCTATTTGCAGTAAACAGATGTCTCTGGACCTGTGGATGCTGCTTCTTTTCCTCTGGCTTGCTCCCCCTTGGCATGGGCTTCCTTTGTGCTTTTACATTCAGTGGATTGTACCAACAATCTTTTGCACAGTGCCCATACTTGTTACAACACCAACACTGACCCACAAATCTTGACCTCTTGAGTCCTTCTGATTGTAGGGTACTTTTCTTGACTTGTTGTGTTGTTTCAGGAGAGCTTTCTTTCTTCACTGTCTTCATCCATACTTGTTTGGAGTTGCTCTTCCATCCTGCACTATTTGTGGAAACACAATTAGAAGCATGAGTACAAGATGGTATGGATGGTACCTTCTTTTTAGAAGATGTTGCCCTTTCATTAGAGGATGTCTTTCTTTTAGAATCATCCTTCTCAAAGCACACTTGTGTAGCAACATTTCTACTTTCAGCTGACTGGAAGGATTCAGCTTTGGGTGATTGCAGATTTTTCAATATCACCTCTAGTTCTAAGCATTTCATGTTAAGGGAGTTCTTCTCATCCTCAACAGTTCTTAGCCTTCCTTCCCAATTTTCTTTCAGCTGTTCTAACTGGTCTTCATGCACCTTCTTCAATTCTAGCAATGAATTGTCAAGCTCCTTCACCAATTTGACTTTGTCTTCGAGTTGAGCATCTCTGACATTCATTGACACTTTATGCCTCTTTTCCAGTGCATGGAAAACATCTTTGACCAGTATCATAAAGAATTCTTTCTCAGAAAGGCTTCTTTGCAATTCTTCAGCAGTGTCTTCATATCTTTCATTGCAAAGAGAAACGGTTTCATCTTTAGCCTTCACCAGCTTTCTGAGAGTGTTGGTTATGCCAACCCTTTTTGCCAATTGGACTTCTAGAGAATTGGCTTCATCTTCTAGCTGTAATTTTTCTTCTTGAAGATCAAGGACGCCTGTAGCTATACACATTGCCACTTCCTTGGGGACTGTCTTCTGAAGATATTTGATTGCATTTAGAAGATCATTGTTTCTTCCATCTTCATCACAGCTAGAGCAGGCTTCATCAGAAGAATGATAAAAGGAATTGTCATCTGATGTGACTTTCACATTTCTTTCCATAGAAGGAGTTTCTCTGATTGCAACAACCTTCTTCCTCATCTTCTTTGCCTGTTTCTTCATTCTGTTTTTCAGAGTCTTGGCAGATATCTCCATTTGAGGCTGTTCTTTCATTTCCTCAAATCTGAACTCCATATAGACTCCCTTGGATCTTTTAGAGGGAACCTCCCTCTGATACCAATTGAAGTGCCCAGATCAGTGTGAATCACAGAGAGGGGGAGGGGGTGAATCAGTGATCCCTTAAAACTTTTTACTAATTGATTCTTTATCAATTAAACCTCTATGGCTGGTTAAAGCCTCGATCCACTCTTCTTGTATCTCTCACCTTTCCTCGAATAATGCAGTAAATGTAAAGGCACTGGACACAAGGATTTACAAGGTTCAGCACCAAAGGCCTACGTCCTTGCCATGTTGGTTATACACCCCAACATGGTTTCTCCATTATAAACTGTTAAAATTACAATGGTCGATACAGAGTCCCACTGTATCTCTCCTGAGTCCCACAGGAGGGTCTTTATACTGCGTCTCACAGTGTTACCAGAGTCCCACTGGCCTGCTTCAGAATCCCACTGAAGACTTCCTCCACCCTGAGTCTCACAGGGGGCTTCTCCTGGCTCCTCGAGTCGCACGAGTAGCTCTTCTTCTGTTCAGCTCTTCAAGTATCTTCAGCAGCCTGGGATAAAGGCTGCTGGCCTTGCTCTGTACCTCTGATCACTTGAGTTGATCAGGACTTCTCGTCTTGCTCAGGATTTATCTCCTTCTTCTAAGGATGACCTGACCTCTCTCCAATTACTGAATACTCAAACAACTGATGTCTTTAACTTCAGTCTGGTCCAGTCTCACTTCACATCAACTTCATGCACTGAATGTATGGCATCACAATATCTTCAAGATCTCCTGGTCTTGGACTCCTCAAATGCCCACAGCCTGATTTAGCTTTGTTCACGTGCGCACGTGCATGCATGTAAGCATGCACTCCCCTTTCTTTCTTCTTGGTGCAATAAACCCACAAAGGGTAATAACTCCTTAAGCACACACACCAACTTCCTCCTTCACACTCTTTGTTCTTTTTGTCTACACACTTAAAAGTGTGTTATACTTTAGTGTGAGAGTCCTCTCTTTCTTCCTTCTTCTAGGTGTGTTCACTTCACTTAGTGCACACACACTAGGTTCGGCCTCTTTTCTCTTTGCACACACTTCTTTCACTTTGCACACAAGTAAGCTTGGCCTCCTCCTCTTCTTACACACCCCAAAGGCTACGACCTCTTCTTCAAATGCACACACAAAGTGTGTTCTTCAATTTGTTTTTCAAAGTGTGCACCCACAAGGGTTACGGCCTCCTCTTGTTCACTTTGCACACAAGGCACTAAGGCCTCGGCCTTCCTCTTCACTTGCCACACACAACTTGGTGTAGTTCTCGGCCTCTCCTTCTTGCACACACCCAAGACTATGGACTTCACTTCTTTTAAGCACACACAAGGCTCGAGTCTTCCTCCTCTGCTTGCACACACACACTAGGTGTGCCTTGTCTTCACCCGAACCACTGCCGCATGGGAGGCGCGCAAGTGATGTGCCTTTCTTCTCTTCACAGCCGCACAAGGTGCACTGGCAAGGTGTGAGGTGCAAGGGCCTCCTCCTCTTCTCAACCGCCGCGCAAGTGTGCAAGGTGCAACACCGCGGGCTCCTTCCTCCTGCCACGCAAGTGTGCGGGCAGAGAGGGTGGCAAGAGACTCGAGCGCGCAAGTATGCGGCTCGGCTCCTTCCTGTCGCGCAAGGGGTGCGCGCAGGGGACTTCCCTTCACCTCTTTCGCGCAAGGGATGCGCAAAAGGGACTTCACGAAGCCAAAAATGGCTCCGGGCTTCTCTGCCGCGCAGGGGACGCGCAGCTCAATTCTTCGCGAGGCAAGGCATTCGCAGGACTCCACAAAGTTTCAGCAAAAGCAAAACCATCGCCTCGGGCTCTCCTTTTATAGGCAGAGGTGGTGCAAAATCTTCCGCGGGATATAAATTCAAACTCCCGAAATTTTCGGGTTTTCAAGATTCTTCAAATCTTGATTTGCTCCTCTGTTTCACGCGGGTTCTTTATTTTTCATCCTTCTCCACGTGCATGCGTTTTAGAATGTGTACATGGCCTATTCTCTTCCAATCCATGCAAAGCATGAATACACCGAAGCCTCGGCAATTTCGTTTTGCCTCGGCCTTGTTCGAAATCTCATCACGTTGCATGCATGCTTATTTTGCTGTATGGATGTGTTCATTACATCCAGACGAACTCCATGGACACTTCAGCTCGAACAACGGTGGTCGGGAACTCAAAAACCATCCTTGGAAGGCGCCTGGTTCGAAGGAGGAGTCGCGGGTGGCCTCGGGCGAGCTCAAGGTAGAGGACGACTCCTCAACCGTCGGATCCGGAGTTGAGAAGACATCGGACGGCCGCGATCAGAAGATCTCGCGCGGGATCAATCGGGCGGTCGAGATCTGGCGCGCGATCGATCGAGCGGCCAGGATTCGCTCCCGGTGAAAATTGCGCGTCCCACATCGAAACGGACCGCGGATTTTCCGTGGTTTATCAAACATCCGCTGCCATCCATCCCACAATTGAACTTCTCCCCTCACGGTGCTGCCCCACACCGTGTTCTCTCTGCGGGCGCGCTCTGCGCCCACCTCTGCCACTCGGGCGCGCCACTGGCGCCCACTATGCACACACGGGCGCGCTCCTCGCGCTCACGCTGCGTGGGCTTCATCACCGCGTGGCCTCAGGGGCTTATACACGGCCCCGGCCTCTCTCGGGCTGGCCCCATGGGATCCCCTTGGGCGTGGTGACCTAGTCCCACATGTGCCTTGGGTTGAACCCTTAAGGCTGGCCCTTGGTGGCTGCCTTTTTGCTAGAGTAGAGACTTAGGGACTTTGTATAAAAACAAAGTAACCCAAGTTCAAATGCCAAATGCCACATCTTCCTCTAATCCATTCTCCCTTCTTCATTTCTTCTCTTCTCTTCTTCTTAAGAATTCCTCCATTCCTCTTAAACATTTAATCTTCACTCAGGAGTGAAATTCCTGAAGGTTCTTCATCAACCGAAGCTCCTGAATCAAATAAATTTTCAATGTTCTTCATTGATCCAATCAGAGATCAAGTTGGATCTTCTTCAAATTCACATGCACGATAGTGCATGGACTTCATTAATCCACTTCATCCACTTAGGAGGTGTGGATGGATCATTTTCATCTCCTCATGCATTGTCTTAACAATGCATGGTCTTCTAATAATGTGGTGACATTGTATCCAGTTGATACAAGTTCTTGGAACTTAAAGATCAGCTCATCAATCGTCTGATGTAATGATGATGCTCCATCATCATCCATTCTTCAAGTGGTGTAACTTAGTATCATCTTGATACAAGTATTGAAACATTAAGAACAGTTCTGCAATCGTCTGATATACATGGAGAATGTTTCAACCATAATCTTCTATGCCACTTAGTGAATCTCCTAAGTGACATGCCTCTAAGTACCATGGCCATTCTCCTTCATCACCATCATCATCACAGTCTTCTCCTTCATCACCATCACCATCACAGCCTTTGTCATTCACATATTGACTCTCCTTGACATCCATTCATTCTTCGACATCTTCTGATCAACAACATACCTTATTGACAACAAATGCAACACAGTGCACTTCAAACTTTACTAAACTCAACATCATGTTGCTGACTCTGCAAGACAGACTCCAAGAGAGATGATGATAACTGAACACTAGTCAGAACCATACCTGAAACATCCTCCTGAGCATCTAGGTACAACTGAACGAAAAGCCTCATAAGGTTCCACTCCTCCGATTCTAGAACAGCCTGCAATGGTACTTTCCTAATAAGAGCGTCTGCAAAGACTTTCCCCTTCCCTAGGGTGTAGACGATATCAATTTCAAATGTCTGAAGGTATTATACCCATCGTCTCTGTCTAGGATTCAAGTCTTTCTAAGAAAATATATAACCCAAACTCTTATGATCAGAGAAGACTGTGAACCTCTCCCCAAAAAGATAGTCCTGTCAACATTTAAGCACATGAATAACTGCAGCAAGCTCTAAATCATGAGTGAGGTAATTCGTCTCATGCGGTCAGAGTTGACGAGAGTCGTAAGCTACCACATGTTCATCCTGCATAAGCATGCATCCCAAACTAGCACCAAAAGCATCACAAAACACCGTGTATCCCTTACTGGACTCTAGTAAGATAAGAATAGGAGACGGTGTCAAAAGTCATTCTAGTTTGTCGAAAAAAAACTGACACTTTGCATCCTAAGTGAATTTCACCGCTTTCCTGGTAAGAGCAGTCAAAGGCAGATTAGAGAAATCCTTAACGAACCTTCTGTAGTATCTAGCAAGACCAAGGAAGCTCCGAATTTCAAAGACATCTTGTGCATCCTTCCGTGATGAAACAACATTCACCTTCTTCAGATCAACTGATAAGCCATGTTCAGAAATTTTGTGCCCTAAGAACATCACTTCTTGAATCCAAAAACCACATTTCGAATGATTTCCATACAAACGGTGACTTCTCAGAATTTCCAGAACCAAATTCAGATGGTGCTCGTACTCACGCTCATATTTCGAATAGACCATAATATCATCCATGAACACTACCACAAAAATGTCAAGATATTGATGGAATATCCGATTCATAAAAGCCATAAAAACTTCAGGAGCGTTAGTCAGACCAAAAGACATAACAAGATATTTGTAATGGCTATACCTGCTCCTAAAAGTTGTCTTCGGTGTACCAGACTCCCAAACCCTGAGCTGATGATAACCCAACCGAAGATCAATCTGTGAAAACCACTTTTCCCCCTTTAACCGTTCAAACAAATCATCCACACAAGAAAAAGTATATTTTTTCTTAACTATTACCCAGTTCATCTTCTGATAGTCTACACACAATCATAGTGAACCATCTTCTTTCTTGAAAAAGAGCACATGGGGTGCTCAAGGTGAAATACTAGGGAGAACGAAACCTTTTTCCAACAGGTCATCCAACTGAATCTTAAATCTCTTTCAGCTCTACTGGTGTCATACGATAAGAAGGTAGTGATATCGGTTGCGTACCTGGCACTAGGTCAATCCTAAACTCTACCTCCCTCTCCGAAGGAAGACCGGAGAAGTTGTCTGAGAAGAACGTCAGGAAAGTCTTGAACAACAACAGGAAGATCAACAACAGGGGAAACGACATCAATCTCAAATGAAATAGAATACAGCAAACTCCTAAACTCTGGGCAGGAAGGCCCTGCACGTCCAGATCTCAGGTCCCACTCCCCTTGAAACACACAAGTGCTCTCATCGGCAGCAAGAAACGAAACACGCCGATGATAACAATCAACCTCAGTTCGATGAGCGACAAACCAATCCATACCAATGATGACGTTAAACAGATCCAGATCAAGAACGAGAAAATCTCAAACCAACTTCGTATCAGCAACCGTTAACAAATAAGGAAATTGAAAACCCTACTCTCTCATCTTTCCAATAGGTGTCGCTAACTCCATTATAAAGGACATAAGTTCCATTGGAAGTTTAAGCATATAAAAAAATGCAGATATAAACGAGTGAGAGGCACCAGTATCAAATAAATCAATTGCTACTAAAGATGCAATAAGGATAGTACCTCGCACTGTTGTTGGACCTGCATCGGCTTCCGCTTGACACTCATCTACTGCATGAAAGTGCTTCACTCTCGAGGCCTGTGGTTGGAGCCATGTAGTCTTGAAGCTTCTGACTACACCGCAATAACCTTTGCCCGAAAACGGCACCAAAAACTTGATGGGTAAGTTGTTTATGAAGTCAAATTTTAAACCTAAAAACACTAGATGACAATAAGAAAGGTATTGATTCCTCAAAGAAGACAGATTGAATGTGAAGTCCAAGAAAGATAACCAAAAACAAAAACAAAATACACAACAAATCATTCAACAGTGATAAAGATTTTTTTAATAGAAACAAACATGAGAAAAGTAAGATTTGAGAACTATGGAGTGCAACTAATGAACGAATGCGTAAGTAAATAAAATGAATCAATATTTAAAATCATGTGGAATTTAATTACTTGGTTTCAAAGTATTTAATATTTCATAGAAAATTAATTGTGTTTGATTCGACAAAAGTGTTTAGGTCAATCTCCTTTTCCAGGAAATTAACCATTAAGTTGAATAATTCTAACAGCTCACTACCAATAAGAAACATCCAAACATGAAAATATTGAAAAATCATGATCAAAACAATCTCACCAAAAATTCCATCATTTGAAAATCAATTTCAAAAGAATAGACAATTTTACAACCAGAATCAAACTAGTTGTAAGATTCTGGTGTACCAAAAATAGTGATGTGAAGAAATAGAAGAAACAACCAAGAAAATTTATTCCCCATGCTAATTTTTCATCCAAAAAACATCATGAATTCAATAATTTGAAAGTTAAAATTCAAGAACAAAGAAAGAAGAAGACAAGAAATTCTTCCTCGATCTTCCGCTCCAGATTGCACTTTTGTCCGCCTGCAGCTCTTACCTTTGCTTCGCTTTGAAAATCCAAGAAATTTCTTTCCGTAAAAATGAGAGAAGTCAGTCATTTTTGATAACCTCACAGGTCATTCACTACCATACTCCAGGTGGAATTATTTAAATATAAACCTTTTTTCACTGCCTTGTAACTATGAAAAACCTCTACATCAACTCCTTCCACTTTCTCAGAAAATAAATTCACTAACTGAAATCATCATCACCCCGTTGGACTCTATTATTCAAAAAAAAAGTGCAGAAGTACACATATTCTAAGATTAATTCTCGATTGGAAGCTCATAACCTTCCCTTCATCAACATCTGAGAACATAAACCACACCAAATGAAGATAAATATTTCACAAAAAATAATTGATTACCATTCCTCTATCATCAAACTGGTAAATTAGCAAAGCACAAAGACTTCAACCCAATAGAAACGTGCTTAGAAATTCCTCTTACATGGTGCTAGTAATTCAGCTTCTTAGGCGACATGATCATCATTCAACAAGATCAAGTGTACGAGTTGAGATCGGAACTAATGAAAACTGGATTTTCACCTTTGAACAACCATTCGGTATCTTCATCATCATTCAATATTTGTACCCAATTCATCAATAAGCTCGAAATTAGCTGACTCGGTGCATGCCAGATTGAGTCATCCTTGGTTCGGTTAGCGTCCAAAATCAGTTTCATCTCGGATTAAAAAGACTGAATTCATCCTCAACCAGTAGGGTTCGGGTTTCATCAGCTTCAGCGTGTTCGAACTCGACAGGAACATTGTTGAACCAGGGATGAACTCAAGATTCAATCAGCTCATCTCTGGTTGCCTAGTTCAGGTTTTTCAATGAATCGGATTCCTTTTACCTTGACGGATCTCAAATCCCAAATACCCCGTTCCATGAAAGCTCCAATTCAGCTCAACTTCGGCTTCGGTCCTCAGTACGTCACCTTCATCAGTGGCGTCAGAGCATTTCCTTCTTCAAGCTTCAGAATCGACTCATCTCAGACGACGGATTCTTCAGTTTTTCATCAGTGATCTGTCTGAGTTCATCGCAGATGGTTCTCTTCAAATCGGGTGGCTTCGCCCCTGGCAGCGCCGACTTCATCTTCTTCTCGGTCTTTCCAGATCCAAAACGGACCACCTTCATCCGGCTTGGCCAGCCCTTCTTCGAGCGGCATCGGTCTGATTCAGGTGTGGCTCCCCTTCGATCATCGTCTTCAATAGTGGTGTCGAAGTGCTTTGGGGGTTTTCAATTTGGATTAGCTACTAGATCTTGTTCTTCAACTTTGATGATCCGCGTGCCAATCTTCTCCAAACTTGGCTCGGAAATCCAGTAGACTAAATCAGAGCTTCAACAATGGAAAACCATAATCATCTTCATCCTTGCATCACTGATTTTTCTTCCTCAGCACATCTTCACCGGTGATGGGGATCATCGGAGCTCGGCGGCTTAGCTTTGCTCGATCTCGGATCAAATCTTCCACTATTTAGGTTTGCAAATACCCACCAACCAACTTGGGTTAGAAGATAGCATATGATAAATTCTATCACGGAGAATGATTTATATTACATGGATTTCGAAAATCAATTACGGTGAAAAAAAAATTATGTTAGTGAATGTCACCGCTCAAAATATCTTATGCTGATAATATTTTATGTGACCTCCTTCAAATTATCTTACATGGTTTGATTAAATATAATTTTCTTCACTCGAAAAAATGAACATCAAATTAAAATAAAAAAATTAAAGAACTGAATTAAAATTGCAACATACAAAATATATATGATGAATTAAATAATTTCAAATATTAAATTATAACACAAAAATAAAATTTTAAAACAAAGTTAAATGAAATAAACAAATAAAATAAACAAGGATTCTCACACTTATTTTTCTTGCATTAAATTAAACATTTAAGCTCAATAATAAAAACAAATAATTTAACAAGAAATAAATCAAGACACGAGAATTAATCACTTAAACACCTATTTTATAATTAAATATTCATTAAAAATTACAAATACTATGTTGAAAAATTCATGAAATAAGACCCACATCAAGCATATGTATGAATATGAGGTTATCCAACATAAAAATCTGTATGTATTAGAGGTTCTCCATTGATGGTACCATCAATATGTATCAGAGATTCTCCATCTATCTCTTATTAATTAGTAATACTTTGGTTTAAATACACTTAGCTAAGCACTCTAGGATTTATCATTGTTCGGGGAGGCGATGAGTGCTCATGATATTGGGATAGAACCCATGAAAAAGGCTTCTTATGTATCCACGTAAAGGTAATTATAACCCACATAGTTATGTGTTCCTTAACGGGACATTTTGTAACATTTATGCATGTATGAAAAGAACCACTTTTAAGAAGTTTAAATTATTACAGAATGGAATTCCATGTGATATATTCCTAGTAATGGTTATTGTGGGACTTACGCATGTGCGGCCCTATCTGGTTGACCTTGAAGGGAATATGGCTAGATAAGGAAGGATTTTTTTTTTCATAGTGAATCTGGCCCCATGGGATATATGGTTGGTTTGGTTAGTGAAGATATAGACCATGGCATAATATATGGCCTCATCGGGAATATAACTTAATGAGGAAGGTTCCTAGGGAATATGGACCCAGTGGATGGATATCCAGGCTCATTGGGAATATATCCTGATAGGGAATGATGTAGGTGATTTCATGAAGAATATGGCCCCATAAAGATGTTTCCACAAGGAATATGACCCCAGTGAAGAGATAAAATAATGGAGAAACATTAATGAATCCGACATTGTTAGAGTTACACAATTTAAGATTGTGTGCTGGGACCGTACCATTTTGTTCAACATCATGCGACAAGGAAATTTTCATGGATTTTGATGTCATGGGACTAGGATGTTTGTATTGTAAGAGAGGCATCAACGAAGGATTGAGTGGGGCGTACACATATGGAGCTGCCTTGGCATAAACTTCTTTAGGAATATGACCCTTTGAAGGATTACAATTAGAAGATAATATATCTCTTTGAGAATGGTTTTCATGAGTTATATGTCCTCATAAAGATGAGTTGGGGATTATGCATGAACTACTATTGATGTTTCATAAAAACTAGGAGAACATGAGAGATGCTTATACATGGTTATGTGCTTTTCGTATAGGGGTTTCCCTAGCTTAATTATGATTCAAGGTGATGAAATCATCAATAGGAACATGGATAGGGATTACACCTATGAAGGAAGCCCACTTATCATGCATCACTGATTGGAGTCATGCATCCACCAAGCACCTAGGTCGACTGATCTTGAAGATAAGTCATCCATGTAGAGCTACATGAACAAGAAAAACTCTCACCAGTATCCTCCTGGTTAGAACCCACCTTATCAATGGAGTGTATGATTGTGACTGCCTTAGGGGCCCTACTGTTATGGATGATTTCTCAGGACACACATTTTATCAAGGGAGTACATGAAAAAATGGGTGCATGCTGATGTGCATACCTTGATCATGTTTATCTGGTTGTTTTAGAAAATGTCCTAATTTGTCCTTTTCGGGATTTTTTCCCTGGTGAAGGAAAGCCTCAGAGGTCATTAAGATTGATTCAACCTAGGTGGGTGGATTAGATGAAATATAAAATGTTAGGAAGGTCTGATTCTCCATTTAGAATTATTTGTGAAGTGATTGAATAAATATCAGATGCTTCAGACTGAAGTATCACTAATAGGAGGGCATGGGACACCTGAGAAAGCCTCAATCACACATAAGAGTAGGTGCTATGTGTAAGAACCCGGATCTTCGTTTCAGGTATGTATTTCCTTTTTCTGGAGTTTTTGAGAAAAATGGAGTTTTTGGAAATTTTTGAAGTACACGCCGTGTACTTTCTGAGTACACACCGTGTACTCTTTTCCCGCTCGAAGTCGTGTACTGGCCGTGTTCGGGCCACACACACGGTGTGTAGGGGTGATGTGGAGGCCAATTTTGACGGAGTACGGAAAGACCTAGTACACGCCGTGTACTCTCTTTTTTTTCATTAAATGGACCGGGGTCGCGCTCGATCGCCATAAATGTCTTCTTCTAGGTTTGGTTCGACCGAGAGACGCCGTACGCCCACGAAACTTCTCTGATTTCCCGAGCCTCCATCTGTTGGCCGATTCGACCGCCGTCGATTGCGTTGGAACCGCAACGGTGAGTTCTTCCTTCTTCTTGAGTTTCATTCCTTGTTTCTTCCTCTCTCTCAAGTTATCGAAGGTTAATCATTTTGGATGTTTTCTCAGATCTACGACGTTCGGGGGAGAATCAATCTTCGTGGTTCAAGTATATCAATCTCCTAGGATCGAGGTAGGTGGTTTGTGTCTTACCGTTCAAATTCCTTGAGTTCTATGTGCAAATTCCACCAATACCCGTGAACGGGGTATTGTGCGTTTACCTTTTTTCCCTTGTTGTTTTCCTGCTATGCTTGTATGCTTGTGTAGAGGTAAATTAATAATGTTAGAGGATATTTTTTTGTGCTTGGATTTTTTGCCATGCTTTGTTCTGGTTACGACCTTCGGGTTTTGTTTTCCTTTGGCTTTTACACCTGTTTCCATGCCTTGTGTCTATAGGATGGAGTGTTTTTGTATAACATGCTTGTTTCCCTGTAGACTGTTAGCCAAGTATCTCTATAAGTGTACTTTGGTTAGCCAAGTAGCACTATAGGTGTACTTTGGACTTATAGCATTATTATGCACTGACCGACATGGGACTGAGAGAACCTGGTGCTATAGACTATAAGAGATAGACCAAGTGAGCTTCCCAATGAGTCTTAGACATTATAGACTACAGGAGGGTAGACCGAGAGATATTCCTCAGAGAGTCTTGGACATTAGACTACAGGGGATGGACCGAGTGAGCTCCCAGAGAGTCTTGGATTTTTTTATAGACTACAGGAGGGTAGACCGAGTGCGCTTCCTCAGAGAGTCTTACCTTGTTTGATTTCTCTTTAAGAACCTTCCCGGGCTAGAGGAGGAATTGACCGAGTGAGCTTCCTCAGAGAGTAAGTGGTATACCTGAGGCTATAGGAGGAATTGACCGAGATAGCTTCCTCAGAGAGTCTCTAGACCTTGGGGCTAAGAGGGTTAGACCGCGTGATCTTCCTCAGAGAGTCCCTGACTACCCTAGACTATAAGGGGAATTGACCGAGTGTGCTTCCCCAGAGAGTCTCATAAATTCGTATGACCAAACCAGAGGGGTTAGGCTGAGTGCACTGCCCAGAGGGTTGTGGTACTTCTTGGATAGGACCAGAGGGGATGGCTGCGAGTACTTCCCAGAGGATTTCTTGATTGTTAGCTGTTTTCTTCACTACTGTTGTTGGTTGTGGATTGACTACTGTTGTGTATCATTCTGCTTTACTGCTTACTGTTTACTGCCTACTGCTTTGTTGTTGTTGTTTACTGGTTATTGTACTTTTACCTTCCATATACTCAATGACTGTTAGGCACAGATCTTCGGGTAAATGCCTACTGAGATTTAGTCTCACACCCTGTTTGGGTCATGCTTTTGGGCTCAAACAGACTATGTTGTTGCAAGTATAGACAAGGGCAAGCGCCCTTCAACTTCTGGTACTTGATTGCTTGGAGCAGGAGAGAAAGGGACCAAGCTTTGGCTTGCGATGCTGAGGAGCTGTTTACTTTTCTTTTGTACTTATTTTGGTACTGTGGTGTTTTTCAGCATTGTGACTTGTTTGGATGCTTTCCTAGATATGTATCTTGCATCATTCCATATATATATACATATGTGCTTCAGGTTTTTGATTTAGTCTTCCGCTGTTTATTATTTTTGGTTATTTACTGCTTCCGCTATTTCATGTTTATTACTTCCACTGTGTACTCTGTCAATGAGGGCATAGTTTCCCCACTATCACACCCAAGGCCCTCGCTGCTAGTCGGCAGCCTCTGGCGTTTGGGGAAATGCGCTTGAGACCATGTGGCGAACCGGCTCGGAGCCCCGATTAGTGGCATCCGGGTCAGGACGTTACAAAGTGGTATCAGATGAGTTCTTTTCTCTTGATTTACTGTTTGGAGACTTTATCCAGGGATAAGACGGATTCGGTACTTGGTAATAAGTTGTGCCTTGGAGTAGCTAACCCGTGTACAAGGAAAAGCCATAATGCCTCATTTATTGTAGTTTTCTGGTTTTGAGATTTTACGGTTGATATGATTTCACCTAGAGTGATTCACATGCTTTGTGTTGTTATTGTTTTGACTATTGCGGTTCTATTTCTGTCACAACCCGATGAGATGAGGGTATTCCATCTCATGCATCATATAGGCACTTGTAGAGATCACATGCCATGCATTCTTGCCATGCCATTTAGGGTGCATTAGCAATTGCATACTATTGTGATAGACTTTGTGTAGATTATGCATGCTGTTGTGATAGATGCTTGATAGAATCTCTGCTGCTTTATTATAGGATTGTTTGTATTGTACTTTGCTTAAATGAATGCCAAATTTTGATTCTTGAGGTGTTATGGGCCCTCTTGAATCAGAATTTGGTGGATCATGATCCTGTTTTTCCTTATATATGACTGTATCGAATGCCAATCTTTGATTCGTGGAGAGTATGGGCCCTCACGGATCGGAATTTGGCACCTCTTTACCTTGTTTTCTGTGTTTTCTGGACTTCTGTGCAGTTCTAATCTACTGCCCAGAAAAACCCAGAATACACGGCGTGTACTTTTTGACTACACACCGTGTAGTTTTTAGACCCTGTCATTGACCGTGTGAGCAGGGACACACTGTTGTATAAATGCCTTCAGGAACACGCCATGTATGGTAGGTACACGCCGTGTAGTTTCGAACCATGTACCCAGCCATGTCACTAACAACACGGGATGTGGAAGCTCAAGTAGAACACGCCGTGTTGGTGAGGAGCACGCCGTGTAGTTTTGTTCAGGTACCGGGCCGTGTCACGAACAACACGGGTCGGTGTCACCTTCTTCTATACACGTCGTGTGGGTAAAGAACACGTCGTGTAGTATTGTCCCAGGTACCAGGCCGTGTCGCGAACAACACAGGTCGGTGTTATCTTATCCTATACACGTCGTGTTTGTTCGGAACACGCCGTGTAAGGGAATCCATGTAGACGGCCGTGTAACTAACAACACGGGCCGCAAAGACCATGTTTAATACACACCGTGTTCCTAGGGAACATGCCGTGTAGTCTGGGGTTAGTTTGGACAGTGTGGGTAAGCCGTGTAAGGAGACTCGGGTAGGGGTTTAGAGTTCAAGTACACTCCGTGTGTGGGGACGACACGCCGTGTGTGGGGACGACACGCTGTGTAGTTTGGGGTGTTACATGACCTGTCGGGCAAGGGTACACGCCCATGTTAATGGCTAAAGAAAACACGCCGTGTAGTTTTTATACACGCCATGTAGTCGTGTTTTGTAAAACTTGAATGTTTCTTCCACCTGTTTCTGTTTTGTACTCCTGTGTTTTCAGTCTTTGTTAATCCTGATCTAAGGTGTGTTTTTGATCTTTCAGATCTATGCCTCTAAGACGTCCTCCAGTTGTTCGTCAGTTACCAGACGGTGATCAGACACTGGATATGGCCGATCAGGGACCTCCTGTTGATCCTCCTACTGTGCCAGCCTTGGAACCAGCAGTTGTACCCATCATAGGCGCCGATGCGTAGTTCAGGGAGGATTTCCTGAGGATGATGCAGACTTTTCCGGGAGTGTATCCTCTTACCCCGTCGATGGCTGAGTTGACGAGGGTTTTTCAACAGCAACATCCTCCTACTTTCTTAGGGGATGGAGGACCCCAGGCTGTAGAGTCGTGGTTCGAGGCCACCCTAACTATCTTTGAGCATCTGGAGATACCCCCAGAGAAGAGGGTAAAGCTGGCCACCTATATGCTCCGAGACACTGCCAAGATGTGGTGGGAGGTGATCTCACCGTCAGGGTGTCAACAGGGTATGTCTTGGGATGAGTTTCGATATAATTTCTATGACTACTTTTATTTGGAGACCCTGAGGGCCGATCGAGCCTGGGAGTTTATGAGCCTGCAGCAGGGTACTCTTTCTATCATGGAGTACTCATCCTGTTTTACTGAGCTTCAGCGTTTCACACCGATCCCAGCAGGTGATGAGTTGTTCCTTTCTAGGAAGTTTGAGGACGGTCTCAGGTAGGAGATCCGTTCCCAGGTGAATATCTTCTAGTTGACTTCTATATCCTCCATCATCAACCATACGCTGATTACTGAGTGCAATCTGAGGGATTCTGGAGCAGTGAGCCAGGGCGGTTCGACATCCAGAGCTGGTGTTCCTCCAACGGATAGTAGGAAGCGTCGTAGAGAGTCTTCTCGAGGAGATCGGGGTTCACGGGGTGCGTCTTCTGGAAGCCAGGTTGTATGCTACCAGTGTGGTAGGAGTGGGCATACTAGGCCTCAGTTCCAGATGGATCCGATGGAGTGTAGGTCTTTCGGCAAGATGAGCCATCTTCAGCGCTTTTGTTAGATCTTCTCACCTTCATCTGGTGGTAGGGGTTCCTCTATGACCCTGCGTTTTGGAGATGCTTCACTAGTTTCCCACCAGTCCGGGAACTGGAGTTCTTCCATTCGTTCGGGCCGAGGTGGAGGCTGCGGCCGTGGTGGTCAGTCACCAGGTCATCAGCGACAGCAGAGTGGATCAGCTCAGAGCGCTTAGCCAGGGGCATAGGGCCATAGTGCAGGCCAGTCTTTCACCATGGAGAAGATCTATCAGGAGTAGGATCCCGACCCTTCTACAGTTCGAGGTACGATCTTAGTAGCCTCAGTTTTATATTCATCTCTTTTCAATACTGGTGCTTCCCATAGCTTTATCTCTGTTGCGGTTGTGGAGAGCCTTGGGCTATGTATCGTTTCGTCTGCTGACTTGTTGACTCTTGACACGCCATTGGGAACAAAGAAATCTAGCGTACGTCAATGAAGAGAGTTCCCTCTTGAGGTAGTGGGGTGTCACTTCTTATGGGACCTCTATGTCCTAGAGATTTCGGGCTATGACGTCATTCTTGGGATGGACTGGTTGGTTTCTTTCCAGGCAGTCGTCGATTTCTATCACCGTAGGGTGAGTTTTGTATCACCAGAGGGTGAATCTTTTCTTCATAGAGGCGAGTCGGATGTCCAGGTGGGTAGAGCTGGACCCGAGCATCATGGGCTAGGAGGAGTTACAACCCAGATTTCCAGTCTTTATCTGGATGACCAGGGGACTTCACAGTTAGACTTTCCCTCAGTTGTGGATCGTTTTAGGGATGTCTTTCCAGAGGACTTTCCAGGTTTGCCTCCGGAGCGTGAGGTAGACTTCTCAGTTGAGCTCATGCCAGGAGCGGCACGGGTGTCCTTTCCTCCTTATAGGATGACTACACTTGAATTGCAAGAGCTCAAGAAGCAGTTGGAGGAGTTGCAGGCAAAGGGTTTAATCCGACCCAGTACTTCTCCTTGGGGTTCGCCTGTCTTGTTTGCGAAAAAGGCAGACGACACCCTTCGACTTTGTGTGGATTATCAGAAGTTAAACCAGTTGATGGTCAAGAATCGATATCCCTTGTCAAGGATTGATGACCTCTTTGATCAGCTTTGAGGATCTTGGGTGTTCTCGAAGATCGATTTGAGGTCCGGTTATCATCAGTTGCGCGTTAGACCATCAGATATACCTCTTACAGCCTTCAGGAGCAGGTATGGTCTATATGAGTATACAGTCATGCCGTTCGGTCATACGAACGCGCCTACAGTTTTCATGGCACTGATGAACCGAGTGTTCCATCTGTACTTGGACTCCTTCGTCGTGGTCTTCGTGAACGATATCTTGGTGTACTCTTTTACTCGACACGACCATGCTACCCATCTTGAGATCGTTCTGAGTACACTGAGAGAGCATCAGATTTATGCTAAACTCTCAAAGTGCCACTTTTGGACGGATCAGATTCACTTCTTAGGTCACGTCATCTTAGAGGCTGGAGTATCTGTGGACCAAGAGAAAGTGAGAGCTGTAGTTTCCTGGGAGAAACCAAAGAACGTCTTTGAGGTACAGAGTTTCCTAGGGATGGAGGGATACTAAAGACGCTTCATTCATGACTTCTCGCACCTAGCAGCACCATTGATAGGTCTGACCAAGAAGGGGGAAAAGTTTTTATGGTCAGATTCTTGTGATTCCACCTTTCAGGTGCTGAAGGGGAGGTTGACGTCAGCACCGATACTAGTCTTGCCAGAGCCAGGAAAGGGCTACACTATTTACTGTGATGCTTCAATTATAGAGATAGGAGCTGTGCTTATGTAGGGATATGGAGTCGTTGCGTACGAGTCTTGACAGTTGAGGCCACACGAGAGGAATTACCCTACGCACGATCTAGAGTTGGCAGCTATTGTTCATGCCTTACGCTGTTGGAGACACTATCTTCTGGGAGAGCACTTTGTGGTTTTCACCGACCACAAGAGTCTCAAGTATATCTTCACTCAGCGTGATATGAATCTAAGACAGTGTAGGCGGGTCGAGTATCTTCAGTCTTTCGACTTCGAGCTCGCCTATACATCAGGAAAGGGCAATGCAGTGGCAGATGTGTTGAGCAGGAGAACTCAGATTCAGGCAGTTTAAGAGGCCAGTAGTGAGTGGCAGCTTATGGCTCTGTTCTTTGAGATGCACTTGGAGGTGCACGACAGATAGGGACATACCTTTATTTCTTCTATAGCTGTTACCTCTACACTTCTTGATCGGGTACGGATGAAGCAGCTATCAAATTCGGAGGCCTTAGTCCTGCGGGAGAGTGTGTCAAGAGGGGACCCTCTTCCTGGATGGACAGTGGGCGAGGATGAAATCTTGAATTTCCAGGGACGCGTATGGGTGCCAGCAGACATACGTGAGGAGCTGATGCGGGATTTTCATTCCTTAATTTGGGTAGTTCATCCTGGTGTCACCAAGATGTATCATGATCTACACTGCCAGTACTGGTGTCCAGGTATGAAGAAAGATGTTGCTGGTTTTTTCATGAGATGTTCTACTTGTCAGCAGGTGAAAGCAGAGCATCAGCGACCAGCAGGTCTTTTGCAGTAGTTATCCATTCTCGAGTGGAAGTGGAATGATATCGCGATGGACTTCATGACCGGGTTACCGAGGTCACCTCGGGGGAGTGATTCTGTTTGAGTTGTCCTCGATAGGCTTACAAAGGTTTCTCACTTCTTTTCGATCAAGGAGACCTTCAGTGTTGATGATCTGGGACGGTTGTACGTCTAGGAGATCGTACCTCTATATGGAGTTCCACACTCCATTATTTCAAATAGGTATGCACACTTTACTTCTCGGTTCTGGCAGGGGCTTCAGAAGGCTTTGGGTGCACAGGTACATTTGAGTACAACATACCATCCCCAGACTGATGTCCAGTCCGAGCGCACGATCCAGGTGCTTGAGGATATGCTCTGAGCTTGCATTCTAGACTTTGGCGGTTCCTGGGAGAAGCATATACCTCTTGTTGAGTTCTCCTACAACAAAAGTTTTTAGGCGACCATTCAGATGGCACCATACAAGGCTCTGTATGGTAGGCCATTCCAATCACCCTTATGCTGGCTGGAGGTAGGAGAGGCAGCTTTGCTGGGACCTCGTCTTATTCAGGAGACCTCTGAGCAGATAGAGTTGATTCGGAAGAGGATGGATACAACACAGTCTCGACAGAAGTCTTATGCTGATCAGCGGAGATGACCTTTGAAGTTCGAGGTCGGGGATTAGGTTTTCTTGCGTGTCACACCGAGGTTGGGACACAAGAGGATTCAGAGACAGGGTAAGCTTTCACCACGGTACGTCGGGCCATTTGAGGTTTTGGAGAGAGTTGGGACGATTGCCTATCGGTATCGGGCTATGCACGGCGTCTTCCACGTCTCTCAGCTCCGACGTTACTTTTCAGACCCGTCTCATGTCTTTCAGCCCGAGGAGGTTGAGCTCGAAGCGGATGCATCATTTGAGGAGCATCCTATCCGGATTGTCGATCGTAGTACGAAGGTTCTCCGTGGGCAGTCTGTTCCTCTAGTATGGGTGCTATGGTAGCATGGGCGAGTATAGGACGAGACCTGGGAGAGGGAGGCCGATGTACGATCGCAGTGGCCGGAGCTGTTCGGGGTTTTTTCTTCTACGCCTCGCTAGGGAAATTCGGGGATGAATTTCTTTAAGGGGGGAAGTTTGTAAGAACTCAGATCTTCGTTTCAGGTATGTATTTCCTTTTTCTGGAGTTTTTGAGAAAAATGGAGTTTCTGGAAATTTTTGAAGTACACGTCGTGTACTTTCTGAGTACACTCCGTGTACTCTTTTCCCGCTCGAAGTTGTGTACTGGTCGTGTCCGGGCCACACACACGGTGTGTAGGGGTGATGTGGAGGCCGATTTCGGCGGAGTACGGAAAGACCTAATACACACCGTGTACTCTAAAAGTACATGTCGTGTACTCTAAAAGTATACACTGTGTACTTTTTTTTCATTAAACGGACCGGGGTCGCACCCGATCGCCATAAATGTCTTCTTCTAGGTCTGGTTCGACCGAGAGACGTCGTACGGCCGCAAAACTTCTCCGGTTTCCCGAGCCTCCATCTATTGGCCGATTCGACCGCCGTCGATTGCGTTGGAACCGCAGCGGTGAGTTCTTCCTTCTTCTTGAGTTTCATTCCTTGTTTCTTCCTCTCTCTCAAGTTATCGAAGGTTGTGTATTTTGGATTTTTCTCAGATCTACGATGTTTGGGGGAGAATCAATCATTGTGGTTCAAGTATATCGATCTCCTAGGATTGAGGTAGGTGGTTTGTGCCTTAACATTCAAATTCCTTGAGTTCTATGTTCAAATTCCACTAATACCCGTGAATGAGGTATTGTGTGTTTACCTTTTTGCCCTTATTTTTTTCCTTCCTTGCTTGTATGCTTGTGTAGAGGTAAATTAATCATGTTAGAGGATATTTTGTTGTGCTTGGATGTTTTTCCATGCTTCGTTCTGGTTACGGCCTTCGAGTTTCATTTGCCTTTGGCTGTTACACCTGTTTCCATGCCTTGTGTCTATAGGATGGAGTGTTTTTGTATAACATGCTTATTGCCCTACAGACTATTATCCAAGTAGCTCTATAGGTTTACTTTGGTTGGCCAAGTAGCTCTATAGGTGTACTTTGGCCTTATAGCATTATTATGCACTGAACGACACAAGACTGAGAGAACCTGGTGTTATAGACTATAAGGGATATACCGAGTGAGCTTCCCAATGATTCTTAGACATTATAGACTACAGGAGGGTAGAACGAGAGAGCTTCCTCAAAGAGTCTTGGACATTAGACTATAGGGGATGGACCGAGTGAGCTCCCAGAGAATCTTGGATTTTTTATAGACTACAGGAGGGTAGACCGAGTGCGCTTCCTCAGAGAGTCTTACCTTGTTTGATTTCTCTTTAAGAACCTTCCCGGGCTAGAGGAGGAATTGACCGAGTGAGCTTCCTCAGAGAGTCTGTGGTATACCTGAGGCTATAGGAGGAATTGATCGAGATAGCTTCCTCACAGAGTCTCTAGACCTTGGGGCTAAGAGGGTTAGATCGCATGATCTTCCTCAGAGAGTCCCTGACTACCCTAGACTATAAGAGGAATTGATCGAGTGTGTTTCCCCAGAGAGTCTCATAAATTTGTATGACCAAACCAGAGGGGTTAGGATGAGTGCACTGCCTAAAGGGTTGTGGTACTTCTTGGATAGAACCAGAGGGGATGGATGTGAGTACTTCCCAGAGGGTTTCTTGCTTGTTATCTGTTTGCTTCACTGCTGTTGTTGGTTATGGATTGATTACTGTTGTGTATCATTCTGATTTACTGCTTACTGTTTACTGCCTACTGCTTTGCTGTTGCTGTTTACTACTTATTGTACTTTTACCTGCCATATACTAACTGACTGTTAGGCACAGATCTTCAGGTGAATGCCTACTGGGATTTAGTCTCACACCATGTTTGGGTCATGCTTTTGGGCCCAAACAGACTATGATGTTGCAGGTATAGACAAGGGCAAGCACCCTTCGACTTCTGGTAATTGATTGCTTGAAGCAGGAGAGCAAGGGACCAAGCTTTGGCTTGCGATGCTGAGGAGCTATTTACTTTTATTTTGTACTTGTTTTGGTACTGTGGTGTTTTTCAGCATTGTGACTTGTTTGGATGATTTCCTAGATATGTATCTTGCATCATTCCATATATATATATATATATATGTGCTCCAGTTTGTTGATTTAGTCTTCCGATGTTTATTTTTTTGGTTATTTACTGCTTCCGCTATTGCAAGTTTATTACTTCTGTTGTGTACTCTGCCAACGAGGGCATAGTTTCCCCACTATCTTACCCAAGACCCTCGCTGCTAGTCGGCAGCCTCTGGCGTTTGGGGAAATGCACTTGAGGCCATGTGGCGAACCGGATCGGAGCCCCGGTTAGTGGCATCTGAGTCGGGACGTTACACTATGTGAGGAGGATTGTGATCACATAGGTAATAACTCAAGGGAATTTTTGAATATCATTGGTAGGTATCCAATTCAGGGATGGGGTCCTTGATAGAAAAGGGGGCCCCCAATCACAAGGGGATGGGTCCCTGATCGTGTAGGGGGTTACTTTTCTCATAAGGGTCCCTATTCATGTAGGGATTCCATAGGGACAACTCATTCATAGAGGAACCCTTATGGGCATTTCATTCCCTACCCATTCCATTCAATTAACAAGTTTACCTAATAACTCTTTTATGGATGGGAGATTTGTATTTCCTTTACTCCTCTCCAGAGGATTTCTCCATAGCTATGTTGTGCCTCTTTGTGTGTCCTTTTGGGGAGGGTCTGTAGTATTTATAGGAAACCTAGGATAACTATGACCCCAACATGGTTTTCCATGTATTAAAGAGGTGACCACATAGGACCGTTGTTATCATAAAGTAAGTTCACAACCACATAAGGAGTTTGTGTTCACATAGGGTGTTTGCATAGGATTCACAAATTGCTAAGGTGCTATGTGGAAGGCTTGTAATCACCACTTGAAAGCCAAAAATGATTAGATATTCATGAAGTATTATAGATCCTTGTGCAAAATAGAATTCTTATAGATAAATTAGCTTTCACAAACAAGGAATCTATTTACAGACACAACATTACTTCACAAATGAGGCATCACTTCATGGACGTGGTAGTGATCCATGAAGCACTGTAGTTTCTTTGTACTAGTTACTTATGTTATCAATTTACAATAAACTTATGGTCTCAACTTTGATATTTTTATCTCCCTTACCATGATTTATTTCAATGTTTTCATGTTTTATGACTTTATGGGGCACAAAAGATGCCCCCACCCTCAAAATCAGATTCAGTCAGCCTGATAAGAATTTAATTCCGAGGAAGAAAGGTGTCCCATGAAAATTCTGTGTGGACAATGAAGAGAAGTCCCCCCTATATAAAGACAAATAAGGCTCCTTTATTTGGTATAAATGTTTTAGAGTGATTTTTGGATGAAATTAATGCTTTCATAACATCTCATTGCTTCTCATATGATCTCTTCTCCATGCCCGATATTTTTTCACACCATCCAAACGATTTCATAAAAAATAATAGTTTTTATAGAGGAATCCCATTCATGTAGCACTAATTGGTTCACATAGTGGAAGCTTGTTCATGTAGTGTCTATGGTATCTATATAACCGCAATACAAAAAAATACTTTTCCATTTCTGAGGTTTCCTTTTCCCAATACTTAATTATTTTTATTCCTTCATAGAAAAAAGAATCGGGAAAAAATCACTCGGGCTACTGGAATAAGAATAGGGAAGACTTTCAACAGTGTCAATATTAGTCAACACCAAATCATTATGATAAAGCATCATGTTCTTTCATATCTAATTAGTGTAGGATTTTGAGATTATTCTATAACATAGTGTATTCCCATATACAACTTTGAACTGCTATATGAACCACCAATTTTGACACTATTCCCTAAGAGAAAACTGGAAAGTTAGATTCACCATCATAGTGAAATACCTTGATCTAACATTTCCTTAGTGGTGCATTTAATCAAGGGGATGATCATAAAAATGGGTACATCTCAGGATATAACCCTATAACTTTATAAGGAAAATGAAGAATAAAAAATCATGAAACCTAGTCCTGTAAATCTATCATGAGGAAATATGACATTGACCACAACATAGTGTGGTCATCGAGATGGTATCTTCACCCAGGGGGTACCTTCGACATAGAATGGGGTTGGACTTTCTAGGCGAGACAAATTTGTGTTGAGTTCAAATAGGAGTTGAGGGTCACTGGGTTATATGAATTTGTTTTTGATTCATAGTCTTTCTAACACAAAAAAATTTATCTCAGATTTACTTAGTCCATAGATTTTGGATAAGAATAATTTCTATTTTTCAAAAAAATAAGCTCAGATAATCCTTTGGGATATGCACATTATCAATGGAGCCCTAATCATAGATGAGATATATGATGATTTTTTTATCCTCACTCCATTTGGGAGAATGTGGAAAGGAATCCAACAAATTCAAATTATTTTTTTATGATAGTGAAAAACCTCTTCGATGAAGAGATCTGCTCAAATATTTATGTCCCTTTCTTTGATTGGACCTAGGTGTTTATCCTACTAGATGGTCAAGATCCATAGGTGAGGGGGCCATGGACCTGCCCAAACTTCAAGACTCATAGGATCCCTAACACATATTTTAAAACATTATAAGAGGGATTCTACTCCACCTAGGGGTGGGAGGACAACCTTGAAAAAGATCAACTAGTCCACTTGGCTTTATTCTATACATTGTTCCATAATAGATATCTCATACTATCATGAGAGTAAAATAATAGAGTTAGAATTGGGAAATTTATAATAGCAGCCTAACTAGAGAATAGAACATGGATTAACCCAGTAATACTAGTGTTGTAAAAGTTATAGAGTATTTTATAACATATCCATAAGGAAAAGGCCCCATTTAGCCTCATCAGATCATTTCAAGTATTGTGGGGATGAATTACAACAATCATGGGGGTTACAATTTCATCAATGACCAGGAAATTCCAAATGCCCACTTTTGAACTTAATTCTAGTGTATTAGTGGAGTTAAGATAATTATCATGATTTAATGAGACGTGAAGAACAAGTAAAATCAACACAAACTATTTGTTTTTATTCCATACATTCCTTTTTCCATCATCATAACATATAAATTTGCTTAAAATCATGAAGATAAAGGATACCTCATATCTTTTAGGGAAGTTATATTAGGTATCAGGATTGAAAGGTATATGATTTTTGAGGGGTATTCACCATATAGATTTAGATAAAAGTTCCCTTTTGTATAGAATAAATTCCTTAGTCCTCTTGTCAATGTGAAAAGTGAGAAGCATCAGATGGTTTTTCATTAATTTTGGCTGATGTTTATTTGAGAGGAGATCAGGATTAGGGATATCCTCCCTCCATTTGATATGATCATTTGGATTACGAAAGGCTATTCTAAGACCTAGATTTGGTCATATCTAGGTGGTAAGCTAACTGAGGTGGTGCCTCATGTCAAAGGTCCACGAGAAACTAAGGGCGAGGAGGAGAAGGGGGTGCAAGTAGAGGCAGGAAAACCTTGAAAGAAACTTACCCAAAGGAAGCCTCTTCTTTCCTAGGTGCAACAGATGGGGAATCCAGACACTGCTCCCTCAACAAATGAAGTTCCTTCTAAACCATATATCCTTGCTGAATCTTTATTCCTGGTATCTTTGAGAGAATGATATGATTGGAGGCACTCTTTGATTTTTGAGGATGCTTGGGGTTGTCTTCAAGCAGAGGAAATATCCTTAATAGGTTTCAAATGCTTATCTATACCAAATGATGTCTCCTGGGTGAGTCAACCTAGGGGAGTAAAATCCCATCTCCAAGACTTTGACTATGTAGTTCATTCACTAAGAGGTTAAAACCTCTAGATATATCATTTTTTTGAGTTTCCAAGGCCTTGATCCAGCACAAATGAATAATGATATGATCATAGAACCTTCTGTGGAGAGGTAAGATAGATTATCCCTTACACCTATTGTATTTTCCTATTTATGATTTTATCTAACTTTATTCTTTAAATCTTATTATAATATAAAAGGATTGATACCGAAGAGGGAGTTTTTCCCATCCCATACTCAAAATATTATACTAGAGGGATAACATTCGGTTAAGATGTTGATTATAGTGGGGAAATAGAGGAGAAAGGATTAAATAAATTTATGGAACATATGTAGGTGATGATCTATAATCATATCGACGTACTATTGATGCCACCACTAGTGATGCCTCCCATATGGTTACTTATGGGTGAGGTCCACAAATGGATCTGGGGAGAAATCAATAGAAATATTTCTCCCCTTGGGAATAAATAGTAAGTATTTTATTTTCATACTCACCTTTTGAGATATTCTTATATCCTCATACTAATTTACTGGTTTGTACAGATGTCAGTATGCATTCCAGATAACAAAGGGTATAAAATACATAGAACCATACAATCCCCATAATTCTAGGAGGGATATCCATTGAAGTTGAAATGAGGGAGGTCCAAGGGAGGTCAATTCCAACCGAGGACCTAATGAAATCAGTCATCACCTATGTGGATCCTAAGATTGTAGATAACATTATATAGGTTCTAAATATTGGGGGGGATACCAAATCCCCATGGGAATATAGTTCATGACCTTATAGAAGGGTCCATTATGGGATCAATAATAGAAAAAGATCAAGAGAGGAAAAACCCATCTATACTAGCTCTCATTCATGAATATCTGACGCTAGTGGACAATGTTGCAGGGGATATGTTCATGAAAAAACCGACCCACCAAAAGCATATGGATGATGTTATTCCATAGGGAACATCAAATCGATATGAGGTGATTGTGAAGTTTTTGATACATGAAACAGAATCCATTGGTCTATGGATTTAAGATTTTCATCATTGGGACAATGAAACATGTCATCTCTAGAGATCCAAGCCTCAGTATGGTCAAAGGATCTCATGTGAATTAAAAAGAGCACTAAAATTAAAAATGAAAATGTACCACATTCCATATCAAAGCAGACATGACTAAAAATTTTCTTCGGTGATCGTTGCTCGAAGGATCTTAAGCTGAACCCATCTACATCATCCACACATGCTTCAAGAATCTGTATGATTTCCATTCATCGAATTCCAGGGGCTAATGTGGATCTCCAACAAATCCTTCAGTGTCACATTGATCACTTTGATCTGGTGCCTTCGATCTGTTAAATGAAATCTTGGATTGGTGCTTAGAGATAGATTTTATATCTCTAGAAGGTGGGAGGAGAGAGAAGCTCTCATTCCGTTGGAATGAACAACACACACCTATTCTTATCTTCTCCTGCTTATATAGTGGGTCAACTAAATACCCAGATAGGGTTCCCCAACCCTAAGAAAATCAACACCCACTAAATAATAAATATATAAATAATTATGATGAACTAAATTGAATCAAAAATATTATTTATATTTTATCACTTACCTATAATATATATTAAATCTATATTATGTGATAAAACCAAGTCATTTAACTCGACTCGTAATTCCTGCTAATATTAAATGAATCTAGAATATTAAAATTATATTTGTATGAATAATCATATTCCTTGTATTTACATAAATATTGGTAAATACTTTTAATAAATAAATTCAAACCAATTATTCTTTATTTTAATAATAATGAATCTATTTATTTATCCTTTGGTGATTGATGATCGGGACAACACTCAAACCTCATGGTAGGGCCCACCATGTCTAATATACCTATTCACCAGAATAGATAAGATTCATGAATATGCTATTATATGTGGCCCACTAGGACCTTATCTCGATAGCAATTAATAGTATTCACATACTAAGAATGGAGTCTAGAAACCCATCAAGGCACCTAAAGGGATAAGGAATAGTCATACCAATGACAACCAATCTACGAACATGAACTATGAAATATAATCTCTTTTTATCTATATATCTCATAAAAAAGGACACACGCTTGTGTCATAATCCTTTATTTATTTATTATTTGTTAATTTAACAAGACATATTTACCCTCGACAACCTCGGGTAATGATTTATTAATTTACTCCCATCCTTATCAACCAGGCTAGAGATATATTACTTCCTCAAGTCGAAAGTGACAAAAAAAAATTGACCATTAAACCAATGTCATACCACCAATGATACACCCAACACAAACTACCTTTACATAATTTCATGATCATGGTTTTTTCCTTGCATCAAAGTACGTGATCAAATGGTACACATTGATAATGATCTCAAGTCTAGAGACCAATACACATGTCTTTAGATAAGAACAACCAATTAAACCTGAAAACATGTGGTGTTTCTATTGTTGGGTCTATCCTCATGATATCACATACTAGATATCACCATGTATGAACTTTATGATAAGAAGTCTCAATGCTTTTGAGCCCCCAGTAATTGATAGTTAGACATCTACTATATCTAGTCAATAAGATGTATCTAGACCATAGGAAATATATTTAATAATAATGTTATAGTATCTCAAGGTTCTCATTATAGCTCAGGATCTTCTATAATTGTTTGGCACAATAATTAATCTATGGAAATTACCATCTAAATAGTGTATGAAGAAATGTCTACAATATAATGGTAAGAGTACATTATGCATATCTCATTATATACATGAAAAGGTAATATAAAAGTACTGTATAGTTGGGTCAAGGGAACACACTATTACAACACTCTCAATTACACTAGATCCAACTTACTAACCATCCTTGGTAGATATTATATGACTAAGATCATGTTTATACTGAGTCATGGATTTATTCATTGGATTGGCCATGTTCCCACTATATGGAAATTATGCCAAGCTCAACCACACCTCCTTGAATTAAACTTCTCTAGATATGAAATCCCCTGGTAAATATCCTTTTTCCACAATCAAAACTTGAAATCTTGGCCAGTAATAGTTATATAATTATCACAATGATAAAAATTTACACACTAGGTGTGATTCCAAGAATTGGAAAAAATCGTTGTAATATAATCTTATTGTGTGCTGAGACCGTACCAATTTGTTTAACATCATGCAATAAGGAAGTTTTCATGGATTTTTATGTCATGAGACTAGGATGTTTGTATTGTAAGAGAGGCATCAATGAAGGATTGAGTGGGGTGTACACATATGGAGATGCCTTGGCATAAACTTCTTTAGGAATATAACACTTTGAAGGATTAAAATTAGAAGATAATATATCCACTTGATAATATTTTTCATGGGTTATATGTCCTCATGAAGATGAGTTGGGGATTATGCATGAAATACTATTGATGTTTCATAGAAACTGGGAGAACATGAGAGAGGATTATACATGGTTATGTGATTCCCGTATAGGGGTTTCCCTAGCTTAATTATAATTCAAGGTGATGAAATCATCAATGGGAACATGGATAAGGATTACACCTATGAAGTAATCCCACTTATGATGCATCAATAATTTAAATCATGCATCCACTAAGCACCTAGATCGACTGATCTTGAAGACAATTCATCCATGTAGAGCTACATGAACTAGAAAAATTCTCACCAGTATCCTCTTGGTTAGAACCCGCCTTATCAATGGAGTATATGATTATGAATAGATTTGGGACCCTACTGTTAGGGATGATTTCTTAGGACACACATTTTATCAAGGGAGTACATGAAGAAATGGGTGCATGATAATGTTCATGCCTTAATCGTGTTTATCTGGTTGTTTTAGAAAAGGTCCTAATTTGTTATTTTTGGGATTTTTTCCCTAGTTAAGGGAAGACTCAGAGGTCATTAGGATTGATTCAACCTAGGTGGGTGGCTTTTATGAAATATAAAATGTTAGGAAGGTCTAATTATCCATTTAGAATTATTTGTGAAGCGATTGAATAAATATTAGATGCTTCAGAGTGAAGTATCCCTAATAGGCGGGCATAAGACACCTGAGAAAGCCTCAATAACACATAAGAGTAGGTGCTATGTGAGGAGGATTGTAATCACATAGGTAATAACTCAAGGGAATTTGTGAATATCATTGGTAGGTATCCAATTCATGTATGGGGTCCTCGATCGCAAAGGGGGTCCCTGATCACAGGGGGATGGGTCCCTGATCGTGTAGGGGGTTACTTTTATTATAAGGGTCCCTATTCATGTAGGGACTCTATAGGGAACAATCATTCATAGAGGGGCCCTTATGGGTATTTCATTACCTACCTCTTCCATTCAATTACCAGGTTTTACTAATAACTCTTTTATGGATGGGAGATTTGTATTTCCTCTATGTCTCTCCAAAGGATTTCTCCATAGCTTGTTGTGCCTCTTTGTGTGTCCTTTTGAGGATGGTCTGGCGTATTTATAAGAAAACTAGGATAACTACAACCCCAACATGGTTTTCCAAATATTAAAGAGGTGGAAACATAGGACCATTATTATCATAAAGGAAGTTTACGACCACATTGGGATTTTGTGTCCATGTAGGGTGTCCGCATAGGATTCTCAAATCGCTAAGGTGCTATGTGGAAGGCTTGTAATCACCACTTGAAATCCAAAAATGATCATATATTCATGAAGTATTATAGATCCTTATGAAAATATAATTCTTATAGATCAATTAGCTTCCAAAAAACAAGGAATCTATTTACAGAAACAACATTACTTCACAAATGAGGAATCACTTCATGGATGTGGTAGTGATCCATGAAGCACTATAGTTTCTCTATACTAGTTACTTATGTTATCAATTTATAATAAACTTATGGTCTCAAATTTGACATTTTTATCCCCCTTACCATGATTTATTTCAATGTTTTCATGTATTTATGAATTTATTGGGCACAAAAAATGTCCCCACTCTCAAAATCAGATTCAGTCACCATGATAAGAATTTTATCCTGAGGAAGAAAGGTGTCCCATGAAAATTCTTTGTGGACCGCAAAGAGGATTCCCCATATATAAATGCATATAAGGCTACTTTATTTGGTATAAATGTCTTAGAGTGATTTTTTGATGAAATTGATTCTTGCATAACCTCTCATTGCTTCTCATATGATCTCTTATCCATGGCCAAGATTTTCTCACACCATCCAAACAATTTCAAAAAACATAATAGTTTGTATAGGGGAATCCCATTCATGTAGAACTAATTGGTTCACATAGAGGAATCTTATTCATGTAGCGTATATGGTATCTATATAATTACAATAACAAAACACTTTTCCATTTTTGAGGTTCCTTTTCCCAATACTTAATTGTCTTTATTCCTTCATAGAAAATATAATTAGGGAAAAATCACTCGGGTTGCTAGAATAAGAATATGGAAGAATTTAAACAGTTTCCATATTAGTCAAAACCAAATCATTATGCTAAGGCATCAGGTTATTTCATATGTAATTAGTGTAGGATTTTGAGCTTATTCTATATCATAGTGGATTCCCATATAAAACTTTGAACTGCTAACTAAACCACCAATTATGTCACTATTCCCTAGGAGAAAACTGGAAAGTTAGATTCACCATCATAATGAAATACCTTGAGCCATCATTTCATTAGTGGTTCATTTAATCAAGGGGATTATTGTACAAATGGGTATGATCGTACCACGGTTCACTGTTTTATTCCACCCTTACACCGCAGTTTTAAACTAGTTTTGTAATGAATATTAAAAATATAATAATAAATTTCACTTTATGTTTGAATCAATAAATTAATTTTAATCAATATTATAATGGTCAATGTTACTTGTTTTTATTGTTTCAATGTAGGTGGAGGTTATTTGGAGGGCCCTTGACGAAGTGGAAGAAAAATGGGCCAAAATTGCATGGATCCATGGACATTTGTACACTGTTTTGCATATTACACGATATACGTGCATCCAAATGGGATGAAATATTGTGGGACTGTCCAAAATTTAATATTATACATTTCATATTGAGGAACCCAATCCTGATTCGACTTATATAGGGCCGATTTGAACTGATCTGTCTAAGCCACCGAATTTGGACCAAGTCAAATGCGGTGTTCTGTATTTTATCAATATATTGAGCTTTAGTTGTCCAAATGGTGCCAAAATTTCGGTGGAGACAGTCAAGAGTCAGGGATACAACTTTTATATTTTCTCTAAAGCGATATAAGACTGTTTGAATGCCAAAACGCGTGGTGCATGTGGATTGATGAAATCTGTGTGCCTAAAACCACCTTCCAATTTTCCTATAAAAGGGCACCAAGGGAACCTCATTTTCAAGTTCGGACAAGGAGTGAAGTGATGCCAATTTGGAGTCCTAGAGGAGTCTCCTAATTACCTTGGAGGTTCTGGAGGCCCCTATCCTCATAGGGGAATCAAGTATGAAGAAGAAGTTACACCCGAGCTTCCTCCTCCTCCCGATGTCGAGCTAAAAGTTGGGTGTTCGTTGTGAGGGAGATACACACATGTCAAGGGAGTTCTGATGCATACAATAGCTACTGGTTTGGAGTAATTTAGGTGTTTAAACATTTCATTGCATGTGTCTTATTTTATTTTAGATTTTAATGCTTGATTTGATGCATGTGAGTGTTATGCTCTTAATTTCTAACCGATCGGTGTGAGGTTTTGAGTGCGTGACTTGTGTTGTTCCGATTGGACATCACAAGAATCCTTTTCATACCCACCTTATTGAGATTTCAATATTATTTGGAAGATCTTATTCCATGCGTAAGTACTGGACCTTGACAATATGATTGTTACGTCAAGGTTGGGTCCTTAAAGCATTGAAATAAAAGCTTAGGAATTAATCGAGATTCCAATTAACTCCAACCAAAGAATTACTCTAAACCTAAGATGAATCTCTATGAACAATGAACTTGATATGTGTGTAGTGAAATCACATCAACCCTTTTATCTCATATTTTTTAAAATCCACTAGGTCAATCAATTTTTAAGCTATTTCAACTAAGTCATTGTTTTAAACTCTTTTCAAAACCACCCCTCTCTTAGTCATTTTTATTAAAAATACACACTCTAAACCTACCAACGCTCCTTGAGAGATGACCTAGGGTCTACCATAGAATATAAATCAACCTTAAAAACATAATCAATTTGACGTGTCATGACAACGCGGTCAGGGTAGATCTCAAGATATAAACCTATAACTTTATAAGGGAAATAGAGAGTAAAAAATCATGAAACCAATTCCTATAAATCTATCACGAGGAAATACAATATTGACCATAATAAAGGGTGGTCATCGAGATGGTATCTTCACCCAGGGGTACCTTCAACATAGAATGGGGTTGAAATTTTTGGGTGAGACAAATTTGTGTTGAGTTTAAATAGTATTTGAGGGTCACTAGGTTATATGAAGTTGTTTTTGATTCATAGTCTTTATACCACAAAAAAATTACCCTAGAGTTACTTAGTCAATAGATTTTGGATAAAAATACTTTCCATTTGTCAAAAAAATAACCTCCGATAATCCTTTGGGATATACACATTATCAATGGATCCCTGATCATGGATGAGATATATGATGATTTTTTTTATCCTCACTCCATTTGGGAAAATGTGGAAAGGAATCCACCAAATTCAAATGAGTTTTTTATGATGGTGAAAAACAAATTTTATGAAAAGATTAGATCAAATATTTATGTTTCTTTACTTGATTAGAACTAGGTGTTCATCCAACCAGATGGTCAAGAGCCATAGGTGATGGGGCCATATACCTTCCCAACCTTCAAGACTCATAGGATCCCTAACAGATATTGTCCAACATTAGAAGAGGGATGCTACTATACCTAGGGGTGAGAGGTGAACCTTGAAAAAAGATCAACTAGTCCACTCATCTTTATTATATATATTGTTCCATAACAGATATCTCATACTATCTAGAGAGTCAAATAATAGATCCAGGGTTGGGAAATTTATAATAGCAGCCTAACTAGTGAATGGAACATGGATTAACTTAGTAATACTAGTGTTGTAAAGGTTATACAATCTTTTATAACATATCTACAAGGAAAAGTTCCCATTTAGCATCATCAGATCCTTTCAAGTATTGTGGGGGTGAATTACAACAATCATGGGGGGTTAAAATTTCATCAATGACTAGGAAATTCCAAATACACACTTTTGAACTTACTTCTAGTGTATCAGTGGATTCAAGATAATTATCATGATTGAATGAGACATAAAGTACAAGTAAAATCAACACAACCAATTTATTTTTATTCCATACATTCATTTTTCCATCATCGTAACATATAAATATATTTAAAATCACGAAGATCAATGATACCTCATATCTTTGAGGGAAGGTATCTTAACTATAAAGATTGAAAGGTATATGATTTTTGAGGGGTATTCACCTTACATATTCAGATAAAAGTTCCTTTGTGTATAGAAGAAATTCTTTAGTCCTCTTGTCAGCGTGAAAAGTGAGAACCATCAAATGGTTTTTCATTAATTTGGTTGATTTTTACATGAGAGGAAATCAGGATTTGGGTAATCCTCCATCCATTTGATATAGTCATTGGGATTACGAAAGGCTATGCTAAGACATAGATCTGTTCATTTCTAGGTGGGAATCTAACTAAGGTGGTGCCTCATGTCAAAGGTATACTAGAAACCAAGGGTGAGGAGGAGAAGGGGGTGCAAGAAGAGGCAAGAAAAAATAGTAAGAAACTTACCCCAAGGAAGCCTCTTCTTTACTAGGTGCAACAGATGGGGCATTCAAACACTGCTCCCTCAACAAATGAAGTGCCTTCTAAACCATCTATCCTTGCCAAATCTTCATTCCTGGTATCTTTGAGTGAATGATATGATTGGAGGAACTATTTGATTTTTGAGGAAGCTTGGGGTTTTCTTTAAGAGGAGGAAATATCCTTAATAGGTTTAAAATGCTTATCCATACCAAATGATGTCTCTTGGATGAGTCAACCTAGGGGAGTAGAAGCCCATCTCCCAGACTTTGACTATGTGGTTCATTCACTAAAAGGTTAAAAACCCTAGAAATATCAATTTTTTGAGGTTCCAAGGCCTAGATCCAGCACAAATGAAGAAGGATATTATCATAGAACCTTCCATGGAGAGGTAAGATATATTCTACCTTACACCTGTTGTATTTTCCAATTGATGATTTTATTTAACTTTTTTCTATAAATCTTATTATAATATAAAATGATTGATACTGAAGAGGTAGGGTTTCCCATACCATCCATGAAATATTATAATAGAGGGATACCATTTAGTTAAGATGTTGATTATAGTGGGGAAATAGAGGAGAAAGGGTTACATAAATTGATGGAACATATGTTGGTGATGATCTATAATCATATTGATGTAATGTTGATGCCACAACCATTGATTCCTCCCATTCAGTTACTTTTGGGTGAGGTCCACAAATGGATATGGGGAGAAATAATTAGAAATACTTCTCTACTTGGGAATAAATAGTAAGTATTTTATTTTCATATTCAACTTTTGAGATATTCCTATCTCCTAATACTAATTTAGTGGTTTATACAGATGTTGGTATGAGTTCCAGATAAAAAGGGTATAAAATACATAGAACCATATAATCCCCATACTTTTGGGAGGGATATCCATTGAATTTTAAATGAGGGAGGTCCAAGGGTGTTCAATTCCAACTGAGTACTTGATGAAATCATTCATAACCTATGTAGATCCAAAGATAGTAGATAACGTTGTATAGGTTCTAAATATGGGGGGGGGTACCAGCTCCCCATGGGCATATAGTTCATAAACTTATGGAATGGGCCATTATGGGATCAATAACAGGAAAAGATCAAGAGATTACATACCCATCTATACTGGATCCCATTCATACAGATCTAACACTAGTGGAAAATGTTGCAGGAGCTATGATCGTGAAAAAACCAACTCACCAAAAGCATATGGATGGTGTTATTCCAAATGAGACATCAATGGAATATGAGGTGATTGTGAAGTTTTTGATACATGAAACGAAATCCAATGGGATAGGGATTTAAGATTTTCATCATTGAGACAATGGAACATGTCATATCCAGTGATCCAAGCCTTGGTATGGTCAAAGGATCTCATGTGAATTAAGCAAAGCACAAAAATTAAAAATGAACATGTACCGCATTCCATATCAAAGCACACAGGACTACAACTTTTCTCTGGGGACTATTTCTCAAAGGATCTGAAGCCGAACCCATATAGATCATCCACACATGCTTCAAGAATCTATATTATTTACATTTGTTGAATTTTGGGAGCTAGTTTGGAGCTCCAACGAATCCTTCAGTGTCGCATTGATCACCTTGATCCTGTGACTTTGATCTGCCAAATGAATTCTTGGATCGGTGCTTAGAGAGAGATTTTATATCTCTAGAAGGTGGGTGGAGAGAGAAGCTCTCATTCTATTGGAATGAACAACACACACCTGTGGTTATATTCTCCTTCTTATATAGTGGGTCAACTAAATACCGAGATAGGGTTCCCCAACCCTCAGAAAATCAACACCCACTAAATAAGAAATATATAAATAATTATGATGAACTAAATTTCATCATAAATATCATTTATATTTTATCACTTACCTATAATATATATTAAATATATATTACATGATAAAACCGATCCATTTAACTCAACTCATAATTCCTGCTAATATTAAATGAATCTGGAATATTAAAATCATATTCATTCGAATAATATTATTCCTTGTATTTATATAAGTAGTTTTAAATAATTTTAATAAATAAATTCAACCCAATTATTATTTAATTAAATAATAATGAATCTATTTATTTATCCTTAAGTGATTTATGGCCGAGACAACACTCTAAACTCATGGTGGGGCCCACCATGTCTAATATACCTATTCACCCGAATAGAGAAGATTCATGAATACATTATTATTTGTGACCCACTAGGACCTTATATAGATAGTAATGAATAATATTCACATACTAGGAGTGGAGTCTAGCAACCAATCAAGGCACCTAAAGGGATAAGGAAAAGTCAAACCAATGACAACCAACCTATGAACAAACACTATGAAATATGATATCTTTTTTATCTATATATCTCATAAATAAGGACACACACTTGTGTCATAATACCTTATTTATTTATTATTTGTTAATATAACAAGACATATTTACCCTCTAATACCTCAGGAAAGGATTTATGAATTTACTCCCATACTGATCAACCAGGACAGAGATATATTACTTCCTTAACTCGAAAGCGACAAAAACTTTCTTGACCATTCAACCAGTGTCATACCACCAATGATGCACCCAACACAAACTACCTTTACATAATTCAAGGATAATGGTTTTTTCCTTATATCAAAGTACATGATCAAATGGCACACATTGATAATGATCTCAAGTTTGGAGACTAATACACATGTCCTTAGATAATACCAACCAATGAAACCTGAAAACATGTGGTCTTACTATTGTTGAGTCTATCCTCGTGATATCACATAAAATATATCACCATGTACGAACTTCATGATAAGAAGTCTCAATTCTTTTGATCCCCCATCAATTAATAGTTAGAAATCTACTATATCCAGTCAATAAGATGTATCTAGACCATAAGAAATATATTTAATAATAATATTATAGTATCTAGACGTTCTCATTATAGCTCGAGATCTTCTATAACCATTTGGAATAATAATTAATCTATGGACATGACCATATAAATAATGGATACATAAATGTTTACACTATAATGGTAAGAGTACATCATGTATAACTCACTATATACATAAAATGGTAATATAAAAGTACTGTTTAGTTGGGTCGAGGGAATCCACTATTACAACACTCCCATTTTCACTATATCCAACTTGATAACAATCCTTGTTAGATATCACATGACTAAGATCATGTTTCTACTGAGTCATGGATTTTGTCATTAGGTTGTCCATGTTTCCACTACATGGAAATTATGCCAAGTTCAACCACACCTCCTTGAATTAAACTTCTCTAGAGATGGAATCCCCAGGTAAATATCTTTTTTCCACAATCAAAACTTGAAATCTTGGATAGTAATAGTAATATAACTATCACAATGATAAAACTTTACACACTAAGTGTGATTATAAGAACTGGAAAAATCTTTGTATTTAATAACTACTTTTTAGTTGCCTCAAAAGATGTAACATACTCAGTATTTGTAGTTCTAGATACTAGTGGATTATATGAGATTGTCTCACTCATTCCATTAGACTAAATGTGATATTATATCATAGTGGTCTAAGAAATATTAGTTTTTTTTCTACTAAAAACTAGTATCCTTTCCTCTCCACTTACCAAGTACATATACTCTTTAATTATCAAGTATAATTGGATAGTTCTAACTAGTTCCCTTATAGTTCATCAATATATAACTAATATTTTCCTATTACAAAGCACATGATGGTAATATAGTTTCTTGTACATATCATGTAATATGTGATTGATCCATCATAGAAGTGTATAGAATTCAACTCACCACTTTAATCTTCTCCTATATCCATGCATGTCTTCTTGGAGAGACTTATGGAATGTGACATTGGAAACAATTATCTCTTGAATTTTTCCAAATTCTATTTTTAAATACATTTTATTTATATATATGATTAACAAGGTATAAGAAACCAACAGATCAACCTCAGAAGATCTTGTTCCATATAACTTTGGTTACCACTTTAAGTAAATCTCTAGAGTATTACTTCCATCCTAGTCTTAACTAACTGTAAGACCAATAACTATTTTCCATATGTTACCAAAAATATTTTACTTGAAAAAAATGTTTCTTATAATAACCTTTAGTAGACACATAGATAAGATTCATTCAAGAATGAATATTCTATGATCTTGTTGCTTACTCTAATCCCAAACTGAATTTGAGTAACTTTCACCCCTTATTGGCATTCTGTGATTTTACCATCCCTTTCTGGGTGTGTCATATAGAAACCTCTCATGATTGGTGGTCTTGACATCCAATGCTCGATAAATTGATCATAGAAATTATCTAGGATAAGTAAAATTCTAATGGATTTAGGCATAATGGCTTGGTATTACCAATCGATCCCTATTAGTAGCATGCTTATGCCATCCATTTATAATCTCACTTGAATACCCACCACAATATTCAAAATAATAATCCCATGTACTTAGATACATGGAATCCATTATTGAATTTAAATTGATCTTTTCAGTATTAGCTAACTTTTATACAACTCTTACTTGTAAGATTTATTATTCTTAATGAATAATGTATCACCAACCACGGTGATTATAATACCATCACCATGGTTTTATCCTTCCTACAAAATACATGTCTCTAGAACATTCCTCTTCCACACCTTTGGTGAAACTTGTTCCTATGAAAACCTTTTGTGAATCTTTATAATTGACTAAATACAAGACAATTTTTCTCCCACCATCTCAAGTAGAGATATACACCCTTTTATAGAAATTTAGTCCATTACTTGACAATCTATTTTCTATCATCGGTATTTTTATAATATCTTAAGAAAATTTTAGGATAATTACTATAGATTCACATTGTGTTTTTCTTGATTAAAGTTTGATTATGACTTAACAAACTCTTTGAATCTAAACACATGTTATTATGACATAATGGAATTCCATCATAAAAAAACTCATATGATATCCAATTGTCATTATAGTTGGAAATTTTTTATGGGATAACATAGTTAATTACAAAGCATTTCATAAAAAATGGAATTATCTACAATGAATACGTTTTAACATTAATGCACCTTTTACATACACCATGACTCTAATGTGTATATAGAAATGTGCATTTAGGAATTACTCCATGCTACACTCTGTTAACCGATGTAAACATGTAATAATTATCTTCAATCCTACTTATTAGAATCATATACCTGATGTTGATAAGGTAATGTGTGTTTAGGAATTACTCAATGCTACATTATATTGATTGATGAATGATTTGTATAGATATTCTTCGACAAATGATCCCAAAGCATCTGAAATATTCTACTTCATGTTCACATTTCTTAAAAACATAAATGAATATTATGAAGTATACTTACCATTAGCTTACCCTTGAAATAGTTCACACTCTCTAGATGAACTTGTTCCAAAATCTTTGTGACTTACCTTTATCACTAAAGGTTTCTTTGTCCAAAAATATGTAAGTATATACATTGATAATACCTAAGGTGTTTAGATCCAATGAGTATAAATACCATACTGGGTATATCCTTGATGACCACTTTTAATTTTTCTTGAATAAATATTATATTTACACTACTAGGTAAATAAGTATTAAATTTTATATTCATCATGTATTTCCTATGATTCATGCATCACTGAACAATTGGTTAAGTATAAAACACCACAAAAACATTCATTTGTAAACTAGAATAATGTATCCTTATGTATAAAGGAAACATGAGATTAATGTTTTAGTAATATATAATAAAATTTATACTAGAACCATTAAACATGGAAATATAAAAGTTGTGTGATTCTCACCACTAACATAGAAATCACCCTTTCTCAGTATTTTTAGAGAATAAAAATTACTTATTATAATTTTTCTATACTTACATGGTAAATGTATTTTGATACACATATGTGATAAACATATTATATTTAATACCTAATAAATATGTTAGAAACAATACTTATAATTGATGAACATACTTGAATAAGAAGTGATTACTTGCTTATTTAATTTAGTTCACTACAATTAAACTTCTATAGATTAATTTCATGATATGCGAAGAAAATAACCTCATGTTTATTATATATCTATTTGAAGGAAGTTGAAAATGTGCCTTTGGATCTCTCTCTTAACATTATCCTTTTCTTCATGTCTTTCAACCTGTTCTCCATAAGAACCAAAAATTAATTTTTTTAATGTTCTAATTGCTAGGAGATCCTTACTCAAAAGGAAATGAAGCATTTTTTATCCAAACTGTTCATTTTGTAATCTAAAATGAAACTAGAGTATATGGGTGATAATAATAGGATGCAATGAATGATCACGATCCATATTTCAATTCAAACATATCCAGTTTAATTATCACTAATTAATATTTTTCTTCACTTTCTTCTCGCTAGATTCTTAGAGACGAGACAACATGTGTAATCATCCATGTCTTGATGTGGTATCCAAAAAATATATTAGACGCTAATGATAGCAGTATGAAATAACCATCATATGCATTATACATGAGTCTCCTGTAACCATATTTTCACCATCGCTTCCTGAGGTGGATTAACAGGTATTGGGACACCAACACATTGAATTTCTGGTATCATAGTATTGTGTGCAAGCGCCTGTACTACTGTTTTAAAGCTTGTGATGGACGAGACATTGAATATTTCCATAATTATTATAGTGTATATTTTGTTATTATTTTCAATTTTATAAAAAAATAAAATATACAAGATTGAAATTTTATCTTGATTACCACTTTAGACATTATTAATTAATTAATTAAATCATTAAAAGTCTCCCAAAAATTATTCGAATTCTAGGAACCCTCTATACTAGAATCAGGATATTCTATATCTTGAGTATTCTAGCATTAAGGATCCTTGAACTTCCTATAATAGTATAAAAGTTATGGAAATACCATTACCTATAGAGCTTAAGGTAGGCATTTGACTGGAAAACCACATTAACTTGTGGTTCCTTGATCTGTTGAGTGAGGTCCAAACTTTTAAAATCATAAACTTGATTTTCTCAACACTTGAATCTAAATTTTCAACAAGATAGATTTGGATATTTTTTTTTCAAATCCACTTAAGTTCCATCACTATTATAAGAACTCCCCAGTAGTAAGAGGCACCCTAAACTTTGGATGATGAGCACCCAAAACACCTAGTTTTGTTTGAATTTGAATGATGGTAGACATTCATGACTTCATATTTATTTGATGATTTTAAATAATTTTTGATGAATGTAATCAATTTCTATTAATTTTGGTAATTCAATTTTTTCTATCTCATAATCGAATATTAATAGAAAAACATGAATCACTTATTTATACATATTTGTTGTTTATTATTTTATGTGTTTCACACTATCTTAAAAATGCATAAAATAATAAATAAATGTATAAAATAAACAAATTACTCCACTAGTCTTGAAAATGTATAACTGGATGATCCATTTAAAATAAATAGACCAATCATGACCTAGGGGTATCGTAGCTAAGTCGCATCTTAACTCATGATGCAGCTTGTCCCTATCCAATGTCCACTTCTTGTTTAGAATTTGCCTCAACTTGGCAAGGTCTGTGTCTTACATCATCCACATCAAAGTAAAAAAATACTTGTGCATAGGCACGAGAGACTCATGAGTGCAATGTACATATAGATAATGATGTATATATAGGACCTTACACATATTGAATAAAAATTAAGATTAGAAGATCATTAATAAAACTAATTAATTATCTAGAATCATTCCACAAAGATAAATAATTAATTAAATAAATAAACCAGACATATACAGGTCGGTCAATTTATCAAGACTAGTTAATGGGTAAAATTAAAGTGTGATAAAAATTAAATTACAATAAATTAATTATGAGGGATTTAATTAAATTAAATTAATTGTTGAAATTCAAATAATTTAATTCTATTAAGTCTTATATTAATTTAATTTTAATTAAAAAAATTAATTAATTAATTTGATACCAAAATTAAATTAATTATTTGGTGTATTAATATTATTTTTTAAAACTAAAATTAGTTATAATTAATTTATTTTTAATACTAAAGTTTAATTAATTAATTAAATTAATTTTGATTATTTAAAATATTTTTGGTTCTGAGACTCCACACCAAACCAAAGTGGGTTGGTCCGACCATTCACAGGTCCTTTCCGGGCTTGGCAGACCTAGTGCAGGGGTATTTTGTGCTAGGAAGACCTTCCCTGACCCGTTTTGGGTCGAGGAGATCTACCTAAGAACATTTTAGGGAATTACAGATCAAATTGTACCTGTGGAAGACTGGTAGGTGCTAGTTCGGGGAATATATTAGCTAGGCAGTGGGTTTTGTGGGAGCGACTCACTAGATATAGCCACCAGGGGAGCGGTGGTTGGCCAGGGAAGTGTCAGTTAGGTGTCTGACTGAGAAGAGAAGTGCACCAGTAAGGAGGGAGGTCCTGGAGATGGGTGTGTAGGACCCCGGGACACCCTGAGAGGGGAGGGGTGAATCAGGGTGTAAAATTTTTGTTTTAAAGTTATGGATCTTGTTCCCACATTGGTAGGAACTTGTTAAACCTGTCTGATGGATATGAAAAGAAAGAAAACATTCACATGCAGAGAGACGACACAACACTTTTTACTTGGTTCACCATTAAGGGCTACGTCCAAGGAGCATACGTCGACAGGTTGTTGGTCATACCAAATTCCACTAAAATTCACTAGCTGTGGATTAAAAAGGTTTGGGCACAGTCACTCTGTCCCAGGATCACTGCCTTTACAAAAGGTTTAGGGAAAGCTCACAACATCCCTCAGGTCACTCCCGTTGACTCCCCCTGGCTCACTACCCTTGGTGTAGTCACACTCGGTTTATAGACGTGAAGGTCACCCCATCATTGTAAAAGAATGCATCCTCTATTGTATGTAGATGCTCTGTTGAAGTCCAAATTTCACTCGTAGACTAATCTCACTTTGCACTGAAGGTATCAGGAAATCTTCCAGCTTTCATGCAGCTCCAAGACGACCGACAAGCTTCAACAACACCTGGTGTGCAAGTTTCAAGAACGGCGTGCAGGTCACTTTCACAGTACAAATTCGGTGCCCAGGTGACACCAACCAACTTGTGCGACACTGCCTCTTTTAAATCCAAACTTGCACGACTCTTCTCCTTTAACTCCCAAACCAACTTGGACGTGAAACCAACAACTGATGCGCATCCTCTACTTACGTGACCCAACTACCACTTGCACGACTCAACCACTTGCATGACGAGAGCTTGAAAAATATCTAAGTCTTGAACTTCGTACCAAATGAGGAGGGGTGGTCCTCTATTTATAGGCAAACTGGACCCCCTACACGGTGGCACGCAAGTATCCTCTTGGCGCACAGGTTCCGGCGCGCAGCTCATCTTCCCTAGCCTCTGCCGCAAAACTCACTTGCATGGCCACACTAATACTTGCGCGACCCTCTTTCCTTTGCCATATTTTGAAGCTCTGATCTTGAAGAACAACAAGCGTACAACTTTCCAACCTCCTAGGCATCGGTGCACAAGTACTTTCTCGGTGCGCAGGTCACTTGCACAACCAACCCCAAACTTGCGCGGCCCTTACCCCTTTGCCATTTTTCTATATTCTGATCTTGAAAAACATATGGCACACAAGTTTCATCTCCTTCAAGTACACGGAGTGCATGTTTCTTTTCCAAAAACACTTTTCTCCATTTGTCGATTTTCAGGCCAAAATTTTTGGCAAACACTAGAAAATGGTGCCACCTTCAATACTGTAATATGCTTGACCTGTATGAGAACTTTGCTGGCACACATTCTGAACTTCCATTGAGTATTGACAACAAACAAAAACCATACTCCAATTCATGAAAATATGAACATGGTTACAAAAATCTCCACCTTTGGTTCTGTTGGCAATCAAAAAATAAATTCAATAGATCCCCATCCACATGTAAACCAAAAACGCAAGAATCAACTCAGCCAACACTCTAAGTCTACGTGAACAATGCTCGGTGTAGAAAATAAGAGAGGAAACTTGAATTGGGTTCCTGTGTTTTGGAATTCTCAATGACACCCAAGAAGCATTACATGACCAATGTATTCCTTCTCATCCTATCACTGACACTGAATTCACATCGTGTCACAGAAGCATTACATGACTGAACATGACTGAATTTATTCCTTTCTCCCCCATTGACAATAAACACAAAGACCGATAATTTGTTCATTGTTCAGCTCAAAACATTCTCCCCCTGGATAGTATCTCCCCCACAAACCTGCATCACATCCATAAACAGATAAAGACAGTTATTATAAATGGGGAGAGGGAAATTGTGTAACCTTCTTATGCACTGGGAGGTGGCTGAACACCGAGGTTCAACTGATGCTTCTCAAACATAGCCGCTGACAGTGGCTTGGTCAGGATATCAACCACTTGCTCATCAGTTCCCACATGATCCATTCTAATCACCCCTTGCTCAACTTTTTCTTTTATAAAGTGATACCTGATTTCAATATGTTTTGTACGAGAATGCTGAACAGGATTCTTCGTGAGATCAATTGAGCTCTTTTTATCACAGTAAATTACCATTGGTTGACTCACATCACCAATATCTGTAAGTTGTTGCTTCATCCATAGCAGTTGAGTGCATGCCTTTGTGGCGGATATATACTCAGCTTCAACAGTACTAAGAGAAGTACTTTCTTGTTTCTTGCTCAACCAGCCAACACATTTCTTCCCAATATAGAAGGCTCCACCACTGGTGAAATTTCTGTCTACTACATCACCAGCCCAGTCAGCATCAGAAAATGCTGATAATTCACTATCCCCGCCTACAACAAAATATAACCCAAAGTTATGTGTACCTTGAATGTACCTCATGATTCTTTTTACTGTCACCATATGTTCATCATTTGGATTACTCTGAAAGTGGGCCGCAAGACATGTGGAAAAGAAAATATCTGGCCGTGTCACTGTCAGGTACAGTAGGCTCCCAATGATCCTCCTATACATGGTGTGATCCACAGAGGTCCCATCCTCATGGTTTCCAAGTTTAGTTCCAACTGCAATCAGAGTTGACATTGGTTTGGAGTCTTGCATATTAAACTTCTTCAACAGCTCTCTTGCATACTTTTACTAATAAATGAAAGTGTAATCTTTCTTTTGAATCACCTTTAGCCCCAAGAAATATGTGATATCCCCAATCATAGACATTTAAAATTCAGATTTCATGTGATTGGAAAATTCATCCACTGATTTATGCCTGCTTCCACCAAATATGATATCATCAACATAGACGAGAACCATGAATTGATCTTTTGGAGAATTCTTCACATATAGATTGCGATCTAATCCTCCTTTTTTTAACTCCAGCTTCTTGAGATACGAGTCCAGGTGGGAATACCATGCTCGTGGTTCCTGCTTCAAACCATATAGGGCTTTGTTCATTTTTCAAACCTTTGTCTCATCAGTACCAAGAACAAAACCCACTGGTTGTTCAATGTAGAATTCTTCTTCGAGTACACCATTCAAAAATGTTGTCTTGACATCCATTTGATATACTTTATATCCTCTTTGGAGTGCCATAGAAAGGAAAAGTCTGATTGACTCCAGTCTAGCCACTGGAGCAAAGGTTTCTTCAACATCAACACCTTTAATCTGGGAATATCCCTTAAATACTAGTCGAGCCTTGTTTCTAATAACACTTCCATGCTCATAAAACTTGTTCTTGAAGATCCATTTTGTACCAATCACATTGTGAACTTTGGGTCTCTGAACAATATCCCATGTTTGATTCTTGTCAATCTGATATAGCTATTCATTCATGGATTTCACCCAAGATTCATCCTTTGTAGCTTCTTCGAATGAGGATGGATCCACAACTGACAGAAATACAAATTGCGTGTTATTCCTCATCCTCCTTGTTTGAGTGGGTGCACTCCTATCCCCAATTATATTAGATGGATCAATCTCAGCTCTAAGATTTCTTCTGTGTGGTTCAGTTGAATTATCTCCACCCATAGTTTCTTATTCAGATTATTCTTCTGAGTCGACATCATGATGTGACTGCTGAGTGTTTTGTATAGCTTCCTCTATTTCTGTATTCGTATTTTCTCCATGTTCAATTTCTTCCTCACTTTTTATCACATCAGCATATGATGTTCTTTAAGAATTTGTGCTTTTCTATTCAATTATCTTAACATCACTGCTTACCACAATCCTTCCTAATTGCTTGTTGAAACACTTGTAGGCTTTTCTATTCATTGGATATCCAAGAAAAATTCCTTCATTAGCATTGTCACCAAACTTACCTTAATTTCCTTCTTTATTCCTAATGAAACATTTACTTCCTAAAACACAAAAGTATTTCAACGAAGGCTTACGTCCATGCCACAACACATATGGTTTCTTAATTTCTCCCATATAAAGACCTATTCGATTCTGAATATGCATTGTAGCTTCAACAGCTTCCTTCTAGTAATGGCGAGAGATACCACTCTCAATCAGCATAGTCCTGGCCATGTTGTTGACCTGTCGATTCTGGTTCTCAACAACTCCATTTTACTGTAGAGTTCTCACAACAGCTACCTCATGCTGCATTCCTTGTTTTTTAAGGTAATTCTCAAATTCAATGGATATGTATTTCCCTCCATTATCAGATCACAAAACTTTGATTGTTCGTCCAGTATCATTCTTGGCGATTTGCCGATATGTTTTCATGCAGTCAAGCACTTGTCGTTTCCTGTGAATGACCATAACACATGCCATTCTACTGTAATCATCAATGAAAAGGAAAAAGTACCTTTCTCCATGAGTTTCGACAACATTTATCAGCCCACATACATCTGTATGAATTAGATCAAGAAGATGAGATTCCCTTTTCTGCTTTGGCTGATATGAACTGCAGACCAGATTTCCACAAATTCAAGCATCACAAGATTTTTCACGCTCCCGCTTCAGGTTAGAAATGTTTATGACAATCCTTAATTTTGATATTTTCTCCACATCTTGTTGATTGATGTGACCCAATCTCTTATGCCACAAATTGTTTTCTTCTTCAACAGTCATGTAGCAAACATTTTCTTTACTATCAACCTGATACATGTTTCCTTCTATTCTGCATCCTTTCATAAGTGAATTTACTGTATTTCCCTTGATAGTGCAGCCTTTCTGATTAAAAGTAACAATAAGTCCTGAGTCACAAAGTTGACTCACGAGTAGATTATGACGTAGGACATCTACGTAAAGGACTTCAGTCTTATTCAGCTCTCTATTAGCTAATTCAGTACTTCCAATACCTTTGATTTTCATAGCTCCATCATTACCAAATCGAACCGTTCCATCAAACTTCCTTTTGATATCTATCAACAGGCCAACATTACCTATCATATGGGATGAACAACCGCTATCCAGAATCCAAGTACTTTTGATTTTTGTAGCTTTGAGGGCCACCTCTGTAAGGTTGGATTTCTCAATTTTCTTCCTTTCTTTCCATGATACATTGGACTGAGTATAGAGCACTGATGGTATTTCAATTATCTCATATGTGTACATTGGTTCTTCATAGTTTAAGTATTCTTCGAGAGGAGAAAACCTGTTTGAAAGAGAAACACTATCTTGTCGATGAGATCTGACTTGTCTTGAATTCTGGTATGAGGTTTCCATGTACCTTATCTGCCTGCAATTAACAACCTTATGACCAAAGTTAGAGCAATGAAAACAGTATCCATAGAAACTATTTCTTCTATAAGATGGAAGATATGAAGTCTATTTACTTTTTTGATGTCACAGATCTTCCCCACTCAGATAACTCCTTGACTCTTCACAATATGACATGGTATGGCCCAAATAGCCACAAAACTGACACTTTATGAGAGGAAATGTCTTCTCACTTGAATTTCTCCTCATACTCTCTTTCTTGGGAGAATAGTTGGACTGCCTGTCATTTCTGAATGTTTGAGGGTAATTTTCAGTTCTTCTTTTAGTTTGGATTGAGGGTTTCTTTTTCAGCACTTCAGGCAACGTTTCAACATGTCCAACTTTCATCTTGTCTTTCCTTTGGTTCTATTTACTTCCACCAGTTGATATCTCAGCTTCACAACCAATTCCACTCTTTCCTATGAAAGCGGGTCTTTGATCACTCAAGATTTTTCCTACCCCATCTGAACCACTCTTGGTTCTTGCCAGTAATTCTGCATCTGAGAATCTTCCAAACTGTATTTTCTTCCTTGATTCTTTTGAAATTGATTCAGTATCAAGTTTACTCCTAATAGTAACAACTTCATCCTCAAGACCCTCAACAGTATTGGATTTTTCTTATAGTCTGGAGGTGAGGTCATTGATGACCTTTGACTGTTCTTCAATTCTCAGCTTCAGATCCACTACATCATCATTGCTTTCAAGAATTTTAGACTGTAATTTCACAAATTATTCCATTCGTTCAATTTCAGCTTCAATTTAATCAACATATTTAGTTGATTATTCTACCATTTAATTCCACTTATTGCAACTCTTACATTTAATCTTAAGCTTTCTAACAACATCCTTAAGTTGCAACTCGGGATCTGCACTAGTTTTTAACTGATTTTCTCCTCCAGTATCTTCAGATTTTTCAACAGTGGCCATAATGGAAGCATGTTTCCCAGTTTTAAATTCTAGTTCTTCTTCATCACAGAATTCATTATCATCTTCTTCATCTTCACAGAAAAAAATCTTCTTCAGAACTTTATTTCTAGATTTGAAGTCTCCTTTCTTGAAAAACATTTTCTGAGGCTTCTCAATGTTTTCAGCATCACTATCATCATCATCAATATTTCTTAAGCACTGATAAGAAATGTGCTCGACTTTTCCACAATGAAAGAAAGCTAGAGGTAACTTCCCTTTGAATTTCCCTTTTCTCTTCTGGAACTTATTGGCAATGAGAGAGAGAATTTATTTTTCCTCATCGTCTTCACCACTACTATCTTTTGAGATTTTCAGTTTCTCCATGGATTTGAATTCCATTTACTTGCTTACTCATGTAGTAGCATCTTCTGGTTTAACTCTCATTTCATATGCCACCAAGCTGCTCAATAGATCATCCAAAGAAAGTTTGGAAAGATCTCTTTCCTCAAGGGCTGACACCTTTGCATTTTACAATGGTGGTATTCTTCTCAGTATTTTCTTCACAATATCAATGTCTCTGATTTCTTCTCCTAGGCCCCGAATTGCTCCAACCACTTCAGTAATTTGATTGAAGAAGGAGTCTGTATTCTAATCAGGATGCATCTTCAGATCATCGAACCTATTATGTAACACTTGTAGTTTCGCCTCTCACACTTTGCTGTAACCTTCATAAATATTTTCAAGTTTATCCCACATGGACTTTGCTGAGGTGAAACTCATCACTTTTAGATAAATCTAATCAGAAAGTGCTGTGGTGAGAGCATTCTATGCTTTAGCTTATGCATCAAGAATTTTTCTATCTGTATCAGTCATATCCAGCCCTGTTGGATCAGAAAAATTAATACCTTGCAAAGTGGAAAACAAAACTTCCATTCCAAGGGATCTTAGATGAGATCTCATTCTGTTATTTCAGATCTGGAAATTATTTCCATCGAAGAGAGGGACTCCCCTGACATTGACTGCATTCTCTATGACAACAAAGGACATATTCAACACCAGTAACCTTTACCCTCTGATACCACTTGTAGGTCCCTGGGACACCCTGAGAGGGGAGGGGTGAATCAGGGTGTCAACTTTTTCTTTTAAAGTGATGGATCTTGTTCCCACATTGGTATGAACTTGTTAAACCTATATGATAGATATGAACAGAAAGCAAACATTCACATGCTGAGAGATGACACAACACTTTTTTACTTAGTTCACCACTAAGGGATACGTCCAAGGAGCATACGCCGACAAGTTTTTGGTCATACCAAATTCCACTAAATTTCACTAGCTGTGGATTACAAAGGTTTGGGCACAGTCACTCTATCCCAGGCTCACTGCCTTTACAAAAGGTTCAGAGAAAGCTTACAACATCCCTTAGGTCACTCCCGTTGACTCCCCCTGGCTCACTGCCCTTGGTGTAGTCACACTCGGTTTATAGATGTGAAGGTCTCCCCATCATTGAAAAATAATGCATCCTATGTTGTATGTAGATGCTATGTTGAAGTCCAACTTTCACTCGTAGACTAATCTCACTTTGCACCGAAGGTATCAGACAATCTTCCAGCTTTCGTGCAGCTCCAAGACAATCGTCGAGCTTTAACAACACCTGGCGTACAAGTTTCAAGAATGACATGAAGGTCACTTGTGCGGTAGAAATTCAGCACGCAGGTGACACCAACCAACTTGCACAACACTTCCTCCTTCAACTCCAAACTTGCGCGACTCTGCTCCTTTAACTCCCAAACCAACTTGGATGCGCAACCAACAACTGGCGCACAACCTCTACTTGCGCGACCCAACTACCACTTGCACTATGAGAGCTCAAAAAATATCTAAGACTTGAACTTTGTACCAAATGAGGAGGGGTGGTCCTCTATTTATAGGCAAACTGGATCCCCTGCGCAGTGGCGCGCAAGTATCCTCTCGGCGCACAGGTTCCGGTGCACAGCTCATCTGCCCTATCCTCTGTTGCGCAACTCACTTGAACGACCACACCAATACTTGCACGACCCTATTTCCTTTTCCATATTTTGAAGCTCTGATCTTGAAGAACAATAGGTGCGCAACTTTCCAACCTCCTAGGCATCGGCGCGTAAGTCCTTTCTCGGCGCACAGGTCACTTGCACGACCAGCCCAAAACTTGCGCGACCCTTACCCCTTTTCCATTTTCTATATTATGATCTTGAAAAACATATGGAACGCAAGTTTCCTCTCCTTAAAGTACACGGCGCACATGTCTCTTTTCCAAAAACACTTTTCTCCATTTGTCGATTTTCAGGCCAAAAAATTTGGCAAACACTGGAAAATGGTGCCACCTTCAATACTGTAATCTGCTTGACCTGTATGAGCACTTTGCTGGCACACATTCTGAACTTCCTCTGAGGATTGAAAACAAAAACAAACCATACTGCAATTCATGAAAATATGACCATGGTTCCAATAGGGTGTGGGTGATGGATGATGAGTCAGTGATGGGATGAGGGGTTCTTTGATCGACGGTGGGATGTGACCTAGTGGACAAAGATGACGAGAATTGTAGTGGTTCGGTGGAACCGAGACTCACCAATGACAGTGGTGTCCAAGGATGGATCTAGCCTATTGGTATATGTAGGATAGGGGTTTGTCTAGACCGTCACCATGATTATGTTGTTCGGGCAGTCAATGTGCGATGGTGATGATATGCAACATGCAGCCTCCAATTCTAGTCTAGTTGGTGTAGAATAACTTCTGTTGAGGGATGATAGAACACGATCTCAATTATAGTGAACAATATTTATAGATCAGAAAGGGAGTCTAGAAACCCATAAAGTCCCCTAAAGAGATAAGGAATAGTCATAACAATGACTACCAACCTACTAACACACACTTTGTAATATAAGCTTTTTGTCTTTAGATATATCAAAAGAAGGACACATGCTTGTGTCATCGTCCTTTCTTTCATTATTATTTTTTGATCTAAGTGGATGGATTTAACCTCAACTACCTTGGCCAAGGATTTATGAAGGTACTATAATCGTTATCAACTGGTCTTGAGATATATTACTTCCTCAACTCAAAAGTGACAAATTCTATCTTGACCATTCAAACAATTTCATAAAACCAATGACACACCCAACATAAGCTACCTCTCCATGATTTCAATATCATGATTTTTCCTTGCATCAAAGTACACGATCAAATGGTACACATTGATAACAATCTCTAGTCATGAGACCATCACACATATTAGTAGATAGGAGCAACTAATGAAACCTGAAAACATGCAGTGTTCTTATTGGAGGGTCTTTCCTCATGATCTCACCTACCAGTGATAACAAAGTATGAACTACATGAGAATAAGTCTCAATGATTATGAGCCCCCAACACCTGATCGTCAGAAATATACTTTATATACTTAGTAATATGTATCTAGATCATAGGACATATATTTTAGATTAATGTCATTGTATCTCGAGGTTCTCATTATAGACTGGGATGTGCTATAACCTTTTGAAATGAAAATTAATCTATGGAAATTACCATTTAAGTAGTGGAGGCATAAATGGATACACTGTAATGGTAAAATTACATCATGCATATATCACTGTATACATGAAATGTAATCTAAAAGTACCATATAGTTGGGTATAGGGAATTCACTATTATAATATCTTGAATGAGTAACAGAGACCAAAGTTTAGAGAGTATCAAAGATGTATCACAATGTATATAATTAGACTATCATCATGGTGCATCCAACATCACCAGATGACCTCATATAGGTCTTGAACCTGTCTGATTACTTAACCACCGATCTTGATAAATTGAAAGCATTAATTTTAAGTAGGTTATTGATCTTGAGAATTGTTAATTTCTTATATCATAATATCAAATCATGTTAACTTATATATATAGACTTTGATAGTGGTAACTCAAGGAGTCATATGTTAGAGATTCATTTGGATATTGATGCTCAATTAAAGGATGCGGTTACCTTAACAATAATTGTGGTACCCTGAGGCCATGTCAGAGAGTTAAAACAAGAGGAACCATCCATTACACCTACCATTGGGGAATTGACAGTAGAGGAGGTTAATACTCCAATGGAGCAAAGTGAGTATTCAATTCACTAATTATCTAATTTATTTTATTTCCTACAAAGTGACATATGTTGGGTGTTTCCTTTTAGTCATTTGGGTGTCATCTACTAAATATCAAAAAGTTTCTACTATGGTGTCTCAACCAATGGAGGTGATAAAGAAATCAACTGATCTAGAGTCAACTCATTCTGGAGGTTTTGAGAGTAGAAAATCTTTGAGTGATGTGGTCCTATATTATGTATCAGTACTTGTGGATTCCTTTGATATGGTTCCTGAGGAAACTATATTACAACAAAAAACATGATAATTGTAACAAATCTAAATACACACTTCCAAACTTGGTGAAAAAAACCCAAACATTACATTTCTGTCTTTGATTCTGATAAATATGACCCAATATTTTTTCCCATCAAAACATACAATGTTAAAAGGAAATTTGGATCACTTATATAACCAAAGAACTCTTAGTTTTATATTTTTAGGGAATTATGAAAAACTATTAACAACTTGGTTTTATAAATAATTGGTACATAACGATCAACATCATATCCCACTATATCTTGCTTTTACTATTTCACAATAGGTCATCAACATCATCCATGTGAAATTGTTCTAGAAAAAATTTATTTATCATCATTACTCACATCCCAAGGAAAAGAAACATAAGAAAAGGGTGAGCTCTGATGCCCAGTAAGGGTAAACAAGAGAGATACCAATAATCACATAGGCATAACATGAGCATAAGGGTGTGAGAACATGATATCAACATTTTAAAATCTATACACTACATATAATAGATTCATAATCAGGAGTCATGGAATAAATAATGGCACTTCATAAGACATGAATCATAAAATAATGAAAGAACATAATCCATGAGAGCATAAAATTGACCTAAAACATGAAATTATGGAATGAACATAAATATATAACATTGTGAACATGTATAAATAGAAATAGGTTCACTACTTAAGTCAAGGACATGAAATCAGGACCTCACATAAACTTATGGACATGAAACCAAGTCCAAAAATAATCTTATGTACATATAATATAGGTCTATTCATAATACTATAAATATGTAATCAGGTTCAAGTATAACATTGTGAACAAGTAATCAGGTTCACGCATTAAATTTTTACTCATGAGTAATCCATATTTACCCAATGTATTATTAGGATATATATGTCCCACCCATAAAATAATACAAACCATATATATGTGTGCCATAATAATATATGTTATTAATCATATCCAAACCCATGTAAATAAATGAGTTTTATAAACATTTCATCATAACATAACTCATGGAAAGGAAATAGGTTTCATAAACATCATTCCATCATAAAAAAACCATAAAAATATTAATAATAATATACTTGAATCATAACCCTAATAAATAAAATGTGACATCAAATAATTTTACCAGATATGGAAAAATGATTCTTTTGAAGGATCACATGAAATAATTATTGAGAAAAATATCCTTTGTGTTTTGAAAACATTTTTTTAAATTATAAACAATTATAAAAGAAAAAATTATCATTGAAAATAACCTTATAAGCTTGTAAAGGAATATTGAATGAATTAATGCGTCATGATGGTGGTAAAATCCACTCATGCTGTATAAGTTAAAAAAATATTTTTTTGTATTTCTGTTGGAAAAGTCATAAAGAACCTCTCTTAGAAAATGAAAAAAATAATCCTTTCATGCCATTTTTTTAAAAATTAAAATACGAGTAAAAATGATATTAAAAAATCATAAGAGAATAGTAAAAAAATTTTTGTAAACAATTTTCAAAAAAAAAGGTCATGGAATAGAAAGGGAGTTTCAAGGGAAACTTCAACAAGATAAATTTTAAATGAAAATACCATATATATATATATATCATATCATTAAAGTGAGCATCAATAAAACTATTCAATTATGTTTATTTTCTATAAATCCAAATAAAAAATTGTAAATATAGTATAAGATAATAAAAATTCATACTACACATAATAATAGAATTACATAATCAATGAATTAGAAGGTTAACCCAAAGAATGGAAATTAGGTTAAGAAATCCCTTACCACATTGTAATCAGTCAAATCGTATGCCCCATAAAAGTAATAATTATAAAATAAAACATTGAATAGTATTAGATAATTATATTAATGATATAATATATCAAATGTAATTATATACACCACACATAATAAATAAGTATAGAATAAGGCATATATCCCATATAAGAAAAAGTGAGACGAGAAACCCTTACCTCATGTTTCCCTTTAGTTTTTAATAATTTAACCTTATGTATAATAGTTTAAATAATGTTATTAAATCACTAAAAAATTATATTAATATTTATAATACCCTATATGAATCTCTTATAACATCTTACTAAGAATTCATTAATAATATTTTATTATTTTCATTATTTTGGGGGAATTCATTTCATTATTTCATGGTCGATTCACATTTGTATAATCATGGATGATATTTTAAAATGGGAATAAAACTATAGAATTTAAATTAAATGGTATTAATTTAATTTAATAGTTTTAAATGGTCCAATATATCATTTTTTTGTTCTTACACAAGGATGATTCATTTGATAAAAATCTACTGATAAATGTTTAGTTTATTTTGCTGGTTTTTCCAAACATCATGAACTAAATTAATTTAATTTAATATTATATGAATATATTATTTACATAACATGATATAGGTTATAATAAACCTATTAAAATATTATTTACCCATAATAATACTTCTATTACTAGCCTTGAAGGTAGTAATTGAAAATGAACAAAATCATTATTCATGGAGATGATTAACTACCATAATTTGGAAAATGGTTTTGTTTCCTTGAATAAGAGGCAAAAATAAAAGGGATGGATATAAAATATTAAATTATAAACATAAAATTATAGAATTTACATGCTTCTGGAGTTATTATTTCTTTATGTATGAGGGAGGCATGGAGAAGGTAGAAGAAGAAAATAAAATAAGAGAGGTGGTTTGAGAAAATTACCTTTTCAATATCACATCCTTGAAGGGTCCCTTAAAGACCTTAAGATTGGTATTTTGGTGATAAAAGAAACAAATTTAAATGAGGGTATTGGGTAGTATAGTATTTTTCAGATATTTTAGGAGTTTCATGGCTTGTGAGGGGAAATCGGGCAGTGAGGGGTGGTATTTAAACTTAAGTAGGGGTGGGTTTAAATGATTAAATAATGATTATTTTAAGTGGAATTATTTACAATGAATTAGATAGATAATTAATGTTTTAAAGGATGGTTATTTTTTATCAACACATCAACCACCCATTTTATGTTGTATTTTTAGGTATTTTAAGCTTTTACCTTTTAAGTTTTACACATTTAATTATTTTACATATACTACGGTAAATATTTTTTTTACCACAATAAATTTTTTATTCCTAAAAATGAAAATTAACTTAAAAAATAATTTTTACCACATGATTAAAAATATTTAATCTATTTTACAAAATTTAATTCACATAATTGAAAAAATTATATTTAAAACAAAACCCACAGACGCGATGAAAAAGTTAGTTTTCAAGAAGTGTATTTTTCAAGAAAAAGAAAATTTTATATTAATTATTTTACTAATAATTATCATTTAATGAAGATATATTAATATTTAATGATATATAATATATAAATTTCATTTAAAAAATCACCCATTTTGGATTTTTTAAATTAATTAAAATGGAGAAACATTATGTACTTTATAAAAGTTTTCAAACAAAATCCCGTTTTTAAACCTAAAAATACTTATTCTAAAATAAAATATAAAGTTGATTAAAAATAATTTAAGTGAATTAAATATAAATAAATATTTATTATGTTATATTAAACCATATTCATAATATAATAGTACTTTTAAATTTCTTAATTTATTGAAAGGAAATGACATTTTTACAAAAATCGTTATTGTCACTATTCACTGAAAAATTAATATTTTGAGAAGATTATAAAAATTTCATCCTAAGAAAATTTTGAAACGATGAATCCAAAAATTATTTTAATTTTATAAAATAATTTTTATAAAAGTGTTAGAAAACAATTATATTTATTTTCTCATATAAATCCATTAAAATTACTTTTTGAAAAAAAATATATTTGAAGAACAAAATGACTTTACTAAAAATTTATGTGTTTATTTACTAAGAATAAATTAATAGTTTAACAATGAGTTAGATAATTATATATTTGATAATGTGGTTAATATTATTCATTACCTCTGATTTAATGGCTAGGTTATAACGGTCTTGTTAAGATAATAATATTTTGGAGTTCACTTAGCTCAGTGTTCCATGTAACGTAAGCTATGAAAGAGATTAAATTTATTTATAAATACCCATATTGTAAAATATTAGGGTGTTAATTTATACCCCCATTAAAATTAATTTTTCCCTAGAAATTATTCACATGGATACAAATAGATGAGGATACCTCTACCTCATCACATCCTCAGGTTCCCGTGTGACTTCTAAAAATTGGTGGTTTCGCTACAGAACTTTATCTAGGTGAGTGGTCATGTTTTATAGAACCTTATATTTAGAATACATAATATCTCTCTTGTTTTCTTCATAAGAAATATATTTATCCAGTGGTAGGACCTTAGAGTTTATTACATGTGAAGGATCATGTATTTACTTAGGATAGATAGATGGAACACATCATGAACTTTAGAGATATTTGATGTAAGAGTCAATCGACAAGCTATTGTATCGATATGATCAATAATTTCAAAAAATTATGTCCTCATAATTTTAAATTTTCACTTCAAAAATAAAAGGTGGATATTTTAAAATTACATTGTGGGAAAACCGTATTGTAAAAAGGGTCAATAAAAATTTCTCTTAAAAATAAGGAAATTAAAATTCAAATGTCACCACAAAACTAGGATTTCAATTAGGATAACATTAGGGGAAAGTGAAAACATGGACATGGAAGAAAATTATAACTATCAATTTATGATGGATATTGATAGATTACATGGTCATTATAAGGTTAACCATTATAAAACCATAAATTTGTGATGGGTTAAAGTTCATCAATTCCTTGATAATAAAAGTAAAGAGACAATGTTTTTGTTCCAAAATAATTTTCCTAAAGTAGAGATTTTTTTACTACCTATAATAATAAAATATAGAAACATACCTAATTTAAAAGTATAATTTCATCCTTTAATAAATTTCTACCACAAAACCATCTTTTGTCCAAAAAACGAGTATTCAAGATGAATTTCAATACCTAAAGCATCAAAATCAACTTCTATAGATCACTACGCCCACAATAGTATAACTATGTATTCATTCAATATTTAGGAATGAACCAAAACCAAAATGTTTAGTACAATATAATTTAATTTCCCTAAAATAATAAACATTGAAATGAATAAAATATAATTTAATCTTAAAAATTCAACATTAATACCCAAAATTCAACTTAGAACATTAAATATATAAGTATCATAAAAGGTCCTAAAAAATATTCTAGCCTAATATTTAAACCTAAAAATTAGAAGGATTTGATCACAACATTTTCTAAGATAAATTTAATATTTACCTATGAATAAAATCACTCACTCTTGAGGTATCGTATTGAAATGTGAATTCCCTAAACATATAATCTCAATGATACACTAAATATTTTCATAAATTATATTAATCACCACTTAAACCATAATAAAATAATATATTATTTCAGAAGATAATTAATGGTTTATTACTCAAATAAAATCCCATAAGATTATATTTACCCTAATCAAATAAGGTTCCTAAAATCAACATAAATGCTATAATTCCATACTAACTCAGACATCACATAGGCTAGTGGTAGGCGTTGAAAACTTTTCATCCTTAGGTTTTTGGTTCAAACTTCACATCCTTGATGGATGCGATGGGTTTTCACCCAACTGATGGGTTGTCATTTTTCTATAACAATAATTCTTACGTCACTCTTAGAAATGTGAGAAACATCCTAAAAATAACTATAATATATCCAAAACTAAATAAATTCTCTTTCCTCAAATGTTATTTGATACCTCTCATTTTTCATCTCTAATCTAATAACCCATATTAACTAAAAAACTAGTTACCTTAATATTTCATAAGTTAAAACATAAAAATGGGTGTCTAAGACTCCAAAATTGTAGTGTTATACACACCTGATTGTATCTATAACTATAAAGACAAAATATAATTAAAAAATAATAATATCCCAAGTTATATAAACCCTACTTTGATACCAAATGTAACAACATGAAATCTACACTTTTGGACTCGTTCTAAAAATACAAACATTACATTTTTGTCTTTGATGCTGATAAACGTGACCCAATATTTTTTATTTCCATCAAAACATAAAATGTAAAAAATAAAAATTGGACCACTTAAATACCCAAGGAAATTTTAGGTTTAGAGTTTTAGATAATTAAGACAAAATATTAACAAGTTGGGTTCATAAACAATTGGTAGATAAAGATAAAAATTATCTCCCACTATATCCAGATTTTCCTATTTAAAAATATTTTATAAACATCATCCATGGGAAATTATTCTACAAAAAATTCATTTAACATATCTACCCATATCTTGGGGAAAGAAAACATAAGAAAAGGGTGATATTATATGCTCAATAAAGGTAAAAATAGAGATATCAATAACCACATAAGCATAAAATAAGGATAAGGGTGTGAGAACATGAAATTAACAGTTGAAAATCTATACCCTATATATCATAGATTCATAATAATGAGTCATGGAATAAATAATATCTTTTTATAATATATTAATCATAAAATAATCAAATAAAATAATCCATGATAACATAACATTGACATGAAACATGAAATTACAGAATTCACATAAATTAACAACATTGTGACCTTGTATAAATAAAATAATTTTCATTCATTAAGTTAAGGAAATGAAATCAGTCCCTCTCATAAACTTATGGACATGAAACCATGTCCATGCATAATCTTATGGACATACAAGACAAGTCCATGCATAAAACTATGAACATGTAATCATGTTCACACATAACATTTTTAATAATGAGTTATACATTTTTACAAATTACATTTGAGGGAAATATTGGTCCCACCTATCACATAATCCAATACATGCATATGTTTTCCACAAAAACATAAGTTATTCATCAAATCTGAACCCATTTAAATAAAAGAGTTTCATTAACATATCATCATAACATAAATAATGAAAAAGAAACAGGACTCATAAAAATTATTCCATCATAAAAAACCAAATGTAAAACGAATAAGAATAATGTCCTTTATTTATAACCCCAATAAAGAATAAGTAACATCAAATATTATTATCTGAGATGAAAATATGATTCTTTTTAAGGATCACTTGAAATAATTCTTGAGGAAAATAGCCTTTTTTTTGATTTTTTTAAATGTTGTAAAATTATAAAATAAAACATTCACTTTGGAAATAAAATCATATGATTATAAAGGAAGCTTCAAGGGATTAAGGCGTCATAATGGTGGGAAAATCTCCTCATTCTGTATAAGTAAAAAAAAATTCCTTTCGTATTTTTTTTGGAAAAGTCATAAAGAACCACACTTAGAAAATGATAAAAAGAATCCTTTAAAACTATTTTGTAAAAATTAAAACATGATTATAAATGAATTCAAACAATCATAAAAATAGTAAAAAAATGGAAATAGTTTTATAAAAATTGGGGCATGGAAGAAAAATATATTTTTAAGGTAAACGTTAAAAATATAATTAAAAAAAACCCTTATAAATATCATATCACTGAAGTGAGTATCATTAAAATTAATCAATTATGTGTATTAAATGTAAATCCAAATAAAAAAAGTTAAAAAACTACATAAGATAATCAAAATTCATCACACACATAACCATATCAGGACATAATCAACGAAGTAGAAGGTTAACCCAAAGAATGTGAATTAGGTTAAGAATTCCCTTACCACTTTGTAATCAGTCAAATCATATGCCTCATAAAATTAATAATTATAAAATGAAAAATTTAATAACATTAATATAATTATATTAAGTATATTATATATTAAATGGTTTTATATACATGAAACAAGATAAATAAGTTGTTAATAATTCATATATCTCACAGATGAAAAAGTGAGACAAGAAACCCTTAACTCATGATTTCCTTTAGTATTGCATACTTTAAACTCCTATATAATGATTTAAATAATGTTATTAAATCATTATAGAACTATATTAATATTTATAATACCTTATATTATTATTTTATAACAAATTATGACCCTTTCATTAACAATATTTCATTGTTTTCATTGTTTCAGGAGTATTTGTTTCATGGTTTCATGTTCAATTCACTTGTGTATAATTATGGTCATTCTTTTAAAATAAGAATAAAACTATTAAGGTTAAATTTAATGGTATGAATATTTTTTTAGAATATTAAATGGTCTTATATATCATTTTTTCTTACATGATAATGATTCATTAGATAAAACATTAATAATAAATGTTTAGTATATTTTTTCGGTTTTTCCAAACAACATGAACTAGTTTTGTTTTATTTAATATTATATATATATATTATTTAAAGAAAATAAAATAGGTTATAATACACATATTAAAATATTATTTATCCACAATAATACTTTCATGACCATCCTTGAATGTGGTAATGGAAAACTAACAAAATCATTAATCACGAGGATGGTTAACCACCATAATTTGGACAATGTTTTCGTTTCTTTGAATAAGAGGAGGAAATGGAAGGGATAAATATAAATTATTCCATTATAAAAAATATTTCAGTATGTAAATTTTTTTTATTACTTTATGGATGAAGGAGGTGAGTAGAAGGTATAAGAAGAAAAGAAAATATGAGAGATGGTTTGAGAAAATTACCTATTGAATATCACCTCATTAAAGGATCCCTTAAAGACCTTGGAATTAGATTTTTTATGAGACCATATTCACTTGTACATGGTTATAGTGGTGATTATGTGTTTTTTTAGATATTTTTGGATATTAAATGATTCTTAGGAGAAATGGGGTGGTGTGGGGGGATATTTATACTTAAGGAGGGGTGGTTTTAAGTGATTAAATAATGATTATTTTATTTTAATGCCAACCAAATTTTAGTGGAATTAATTCCAAATAATTATATTGATAATTAATATTTTAAAGTATGTGTATGGTTGATAAAAACACCAAACACTATTTTAAATATGCATTTTATAATTATTTTAATATTTTACCTTGTAAATTTAACCTGTTTTATTATTTTACCAATACTGTGGTAAGTTTTTTTACTATGGTAATTTTTTTATGAATAAAAATGAAATGAACCTAAAATATAATTTTTAACTTATTATTAAAAATATATAATCCATTTTAAGAAATTAAATCCACATAATTTACAGAATTATATTTTAAAAAAACCCTTAGACGTGACAAAAAAGTGGGTTTTCAAGAAATGTATTTTTCAAACAAAAGATGATTTTATATCAACTATATGACTAATGATTATAATTTTATGAAACTAAAATAATATTTAATGATATATATTCTATTAATTTAATTTAAAACATTCCCCATTATGGATTATTTTAATTAATTAAAAAGGAGAATCATTATGTACTTTATAATAGTTTTCAGAAAAAATATTGTTTTTAAACATAAAAATAATCTTATCCTAAAATCAAATATAAAATTTATTTAAAACAATTTAAGTGGATGAAATATAACTAAATAATACACATGTTAATTTAAAATTTATTTGGAACATAAAAATACTTTTAAATTTATAAATTTATTGAAAATAAATGACATTTTTATAAAAATTGGTATTTTCACTATTCACTAAAAAATCAATCTTTTCAAAATATTCTGAAAAATTCATCCTAATATAATTTTGACATAATTAATCAAAAAATTATGTCCATTTTATCAACTATATTTTCAAAAATTATAAAAAATAAATTATATTTGTTTTTTCATAGAAAGCAATAAAAACTACTTTTTGAAGAAAACATATATTTGAAGAGTAAAATGACTTTACTAAAAAATTATTTGTTTATTTACTAATAATAAATTAATATACTAAAAATGAGTTAGAAAATTATATATTTAATAATGTGGTTAATACTATTCATTTTCTATAATTTAATGGCTAGGTTATAACGGTCGTGTTAAAATAATAATATTTTGAAGTTATCTTAAGCTCAGTGTTCTGTAAAATATAAGATATCAAATAGATGATTTTTTTTAAAAAGTTACATAGCATAAAATCATGGGGTGTTATATTATACCCCCTTAAAATGATTTTTTTCTCAAAATTGTTCACTTAGACACAAACATATGAGGATTTCTATGCCTCATCACATCCTCAAGTTCCCACATAGCTTCCTCAAATTGGTGGTTTCACCACAAAATTTTAACTAGGTGAGTGGTTTTGTTTCATATAACTTTGTCTCTACGGTCTAGAATCTCTATCAGTTAATTTTTATAATAAATATATTTCTCTAGTGGCATGAAATCTAAATTTAGTATAAGTGAAGGATAAGGTATGTACTTTATTAAGAGAGATACATGGAACATATCATGAACTTGAGATATATTTGGTGGAATATTCAGTCTAAAAACCATCGTCCTGATACATTAAAAAATTTCAAAAATAAAAAAAATCCACCCTCACAATTCTGAATTTCACTTCAAAAATAAAAGGTGGATATTTGAATGTTACATTTTGGGAAACCCACATCATAAAAAGGGTAAATAAAACATTATCTTAAAAAGATGGAAAATAAAATGTGAAGGTCACTACACAATTGGGATTCTGATTAGGATAACATTAGTGGAAAGTGAAAATATGAACATGGAAGAGAATTATAACTATCATGTTCTGATGGATAATGATAGAGAACATGTTAATTAGAAGGTTAACCATAAAAAACTATAAACTTGTAATGGGTTAAAGGACATTAATTCCTTAGTAAGAAAAGTAAATAGGTAACATTTTTGTTCCAAAATACTTTTCCTAAAATTGAGGAATTATTTTACTACCTAGACTAAGAACATAAGGAAATATACCAACTTGACAAGTATAATTTAATCCTTTAATTAATTTCTACCACAAAATAATCTTTCCCCAAATAATGAGTATTCATGATGAATATTCATACATGGATCATCAAAATAAACTTCTATGGATCCCAAAATTCACAATTTTATAACTATATGTTCCTCCCATTATTATGCATTAACCAAAAACAAAATGGTTAGTACAAGATAAGTTAATTTCCCCAAAATAATAAACATTCAAATGAATAAAAACTACTTTAATCTCTAAAATTTAACAATAATACCCAAATTTTATCTCAAACCATTCAATAAATAAGTATCCTCAAATGTCCCCAAAAATATTGTAGCTTAAGATTGAAACCGAAAAATAAAAAGGATTTGATCACATAATTTTCCAAAATAAATTTAATATTTATATCCGAATAACATCAATTAATCTCGATGTCTCATATTAAAATGTGCCTAACCTAAAAATATAATCTCAATGAAACATTAACCATTTTCACAAATGATCTAAATCACCTCTTAAACCACAACAAAATCATATATTCTTTCAAAATACAATTAATCCTTTATTCCTAAAATAAAATTCCATAAGATTATATTTTCCTTAATCAAATAAGGTTACTAAAATCAACATAAAATAATAATTTCATACTAACCTGAACATAACATAGGATAGTGGTAGGCAATGCACCCATGTTATCCTTTAGTTGTGGGTTAAAACTGCACGACCTTTCCAGATGTGATGGGTTGTCACCTGACCTGCGGGTTGTCCTTTTTCTAAAACAATAATTATTAGATTACTCCTATAAATGTGAGAAAAATTCTAAAAAATAACTATAATATATCCAACACCAAATATTTTTTCCCTTAATGGTTATATAATACCTTTCATTTTGTATCCTGAAATGTAATAACCCATAATTACGTTTAAAACATTAGTTACCTTAAAATTTCATAACATAAAACATAAAAAGGGGTGTCTAAGACTCTGAACTTATGGTCTTATATACACATGATTGTATCTATAACTATTAAGATAAAATTTCATGGAAAATATTAATCTCTAAAGTTATCTAAACCCTGCAATGATACCAAATGTGACAACCCAAAATCCATACCTCTAGACTCGGTGCTAAAAACATAAACATTACATTTCTGTCTTTGATACTAATAAATGTAACCCAATATTTTCCCCCCAAAAAAATTACAATTTCAAAAGGAAATATTAGATCACTTACATACCCAAGGAAATTTTCAGTTTATATTTTTAGAGAATTAGCATAAACTCTTAACAACTTGGGTTCATAAAAAATTGGTATATAAAGATCAACATTATGTACCACTATATATAGATTTTTCTAATCCAAAATAGGTCATAAACATCATCCATGTGAAATTTTTATATAAAAAAATCCATTTAACATCATTACACATATCATGGGGAAAATAAACATACAAAAAAATTATATCAGATACTTAATAAAAGTAAACAAGAGAGATATCGATAATCACATAGGCATAACATGAGCACAAGGGTATGATAACATGAAATTAAAATTTGAAAATATATACCCTACATATCATAGATTCACAATCCTCAGTCATGTAATAAATAATGATAATTCATAAAACATGAATCATAAAATAATCAAAGAACATAATATGTGAGAGAATAACATTGACATGAAACATTAAATTATTCCATACACATAAACTTATAACATTGTTATCATGTATAAATAGAAACTAGTTAATTAATTAAGTTAAGGATATGAAATCAGAACCTCACATAAGCTTATGGACATGAAACCAAGTCCAAGAATAATCTTATGGACATGTATGGTAGGTCCATTCATAACACTATAAACATGTAATCATGTTTATGCATAACATTGGGAACACATAATCAAGTTCATGCATAATTTTTTTACTCATGAGTTATCCATATTTACCCAATGAATTTGTGGGAGATATATGTCCCACCCATCACATAATCCAAAATATACATATGTGTTCCAAAATAACAATTTTTTCTTTATCATATTCTAACCCATGTAAATATATGTGTTTCATAAACATTTCAGCATAACATAACTCATGGAAAAGAAATAGGATTCATAAAAATCATGCCATCATAAGACAAAACCAACCATAAAAATACTATAAATAGTATCCTTGAATCATAACCTTAGTAAATAATAATTAAAATCAAATAATGTTATCTAAGATGGAAAATTATTCTTTTGAAGGATCACTTGACATAATTCTTGAGGAAAATATTCTTTCCATTTTGAAAAAATTATTTTTAAAATGGCACACAAAAATAAAAGAAAAAAAATTATTTGAAAACAACCTTATAATACTGTAAATGAATATTCAAGAAATAAAGGTGTTATTATGGTGGGAAAATACACTCATGACCTATAAGTTAAAAAAACATTCCTTCCATATTTTTGTCGGAAAATTCATAAAGAACCTCTCTTAGAAAGCTACAAAAAGAATCATTTCAAACCATTTTTTAAAAATCAAAACATAAGTAAAAATGAATTTAAACAATAATAATATAATAGTAGTTTTTAAACAATTTTATAAAAACATGGGAATTAAAGAATAATGGAGTTTTATGGGAAACTTTTAGAATATAATTTTTAAAATAAAATCCCTTATAAATATCATCTCATTGAAGTGAACATAAATAAAATTAAATGATTATGTGTATTAATTTTAAATAAACTTAAAAAGCAGAAATTAAACATAATATAATAAAAATTCATCCCACAAATAATCATATAATGACATAATAAATGATTTATAAGGTTAATCCAAATAATGGAAATTGGGCTAATAATTCCCTTACTACTTTGTAATCAGTGCAATCGTAAGCCCCATAAAAGTAATAATAATCAAATTAAAAATTGAATAAAATTAATATAATGATAATAATGATAATAATGATATTATATATCAAAGGTCAGTATATACACCACAAATAATAAATAAGTGATGAATAAGGCTTATATCTCATAGAAGAAAAAGTGATATGAGAAACCATTACCTCAAGATTCCCTTTAGTTTTTCATACTTTGAACTCATTTATAATGGTTAAAAGAATGTTATTAAATAATTAAAGTACAATATAAATATTTATTATAACTTATATTATGATTTTATAACATCTTATGATCCTTTCATTAATAATATTTCATTATTTTTATTGTTTAGGGAGCATTCGTTTTATGGTTTCATGGTCGGTTCACTTGTGTATAATTATGGGTGTTCTTTTAAAATGGAGAAAAAAATACATAATTAAAATTAAATGGTATTAATTAAATTAAATAAGTTTAAATGGTCCTATATATCATTTTTTTTTATATGAGGATGATTTATTTTATAAAACATTAATGATAAATGTTTAGTTTATTTTGGCGGTTTGTCCGAACATCATGTACTACTTTTGTTTTATTTAATATTATGTGTATATATTATTTACATAAAATGAAATAGGTTATATTACAGCTATTAAAATATTATTTAACTATAATAATACTTTTATGACCAGTCTTGAAGGCTGTAATGGAAAATGAACACAATCATTATTCACAACGACAGTTAACCACCATAATTTGGACAATGGTTTTGTTTATTTTAATAAGAGGAGGAAATAGAAGGGATGTATATAAAAGATTACATTATAAACATAAAATTATAGTATGTTCATGATCCTATAGTTATTATGCATTTATAGATAACAAATTTTAGGAGAATGAATAAGAATAAAGGAAAATAAGAGAGGTGGTTTGAGAAAATTACCTATTGAATATCACCTCCTTAAAGGACCCCTTAAAGACATTGGAATTGGTTTTTTTTGTGAGACCAAAAGCACTTTTATGTGGAATTAGTGTTTATTATAGGGTTTGATATATATTTTAGGATATTATAATCATTTTAGTAGAAATGAGGTGGTGAGGGGTGGTATTTAAACTTAAGGACTGGTGGTTTTAAGTGATTAAAAAATGATTATTTTATATTTAAATCCAACCACATTTGAGTGGCATTAATTAAAAAAAATTATGTTGATAATTAATATTTTAAAGTATATTTATGTTCAATAAAAACATCAACCACCACTTCAATGTTGTATTTATTATGTATTTTAATCTTTTACCTTTTAACTTTAACATGTTTCATTATTTTACATATACTACAGAAAATATTTCATTTACCATGGTAAATTATTGTGCCTAAAAATAAAAATGATCATACAAAATAATTTTTACCTTATGATTTAAAATATGGAACCCATTTTCCCAAATTCAATTCACATAATTTGAAATTTTATATTTAAAACAAAACTCGTATACACGATTAAAAAACAGGTTTTCAAGAAGTGTATTTTTCAAGAAAAAGATGATTTTATATTAACTCTATTACTAATAATTATCATTGCATGAAAATAAATTAATATTTAATTATATATAAAATTATAATTTTTATTTTAAACATTCCCCATTAGATATTATTTTAATTACTTAAAAAGGAGAAGTATTATGCACTTTTAACAGTTTTCAAAAAAAATATCATTTTTAAAAACAAAAATAAACTTATTCTAAAATAAAATTTAATGATAATTGAAAAGAATTTAAGTGGATGAAATATTAATAAATAAAACTTATGTTACTTTAAACCATAATAAAAACATAATGGTACTTTTAAATTTCATAATTTATTAAAAAAGAAATGACAATTTTAAAAAATTCAAAAATTTTCACTATTCACTAAAAAATTATTCTTTTCAGAAGATTATAAAAAATAAATCTCAAGATAATTCTAAAAATTTGATTCCATTTTTTTTATTTTATCAAATAATTTTTATATAAGTGTGAAAAATCAATTATATTTATTTTCTCATAGAAAGAAATATAAATCTCTTTTTTGAAGATTACATTTATTTAAAGAAAAAAATGAATTTACTAAAGAATTATATGTTTATTTCCTAATAATAAATTAATATATTACAAATGAGTTGGAAAATTATATATTTCATAATTTGGTTAATACTATTCATTCCTTCCAATTTAACTTCTATGTTATACTAACCATGTTAACATAATAATATTTTGGAGTTCTCTTAATCTCAGTGTTCCATAAAACTTAAGCTATCAAAGTTATTAAATAAATTTAAAAAGATTAATACCATAAAATCATGGGTTGTTACAATATTGGGTATGTAATAGGATTAAAAAACTAATTTTTGAGACTCCCCTTAGTGAAATTGGTGACCAACAACATTATCTCCAATAGAAGTTCATCATGCGAGGGTTTTGAGGGTCTGAATACCGTGATGTTCATGCCAAGGTGAAGGAGGTAATTACCACTCAGGAATGAGTGGTAATGTATAGGTCAAATATTTTAGGTGAATAAGATTTATCCCAGCTAGATACCCTCTTAGTCAGAAAAATCTAGAATTCTTCTAAACATTTTGTGGTGGCTACCGGGTTAAAACAACAAATTACCAAAGACATGGATTTAGAGGGTCACCTTCACCCATAGCTAGCCCAAATTCAATGGGAGTTGAAATATCGGAAAATTTAATAGAGTAACATAATTTTAATGTTAATGAGGTATTAATGGTGGGTATTGATGCCTATAAAATGATGTAGGTACTATGTCTTAATGTAGAGGTGAAAATTTCAATTTTAAAAAATCTATGCCATTTTTTTTGACTTTTGAGATATTAATGGGTGAACTTATAGAACCCATTGATTATTACCTATAATAATATCTTCACCCACATCTATGTTTAAATAAAATTAGAGATACTTCATATTGTATATTATCTTCACCCTTTTCTCATTGAATGATAATGAGTTTATTCTCAATCATTATCCATCATTCAATTTCTGTTTCACTCAAATTATTTCAATATAATAATTAGGGAAACTCTAAAAGGAAATATCAAGATAAATTTAAAACATTTGAAAGTTGAATTTGGAATGATCCAAGTCAACCATGGTTCCTAAAACATTCATGTTAAGAAATTTCCTCCTGGTCTTGGATCCCATATGAGTATAGGGATAAACACCATTACCGTAACACTAGAGTAGGTCCATTTAGATTTCAAACATGGTTATTCCTAGGTGTGGCTCACATATGGATATATGCATAAATAATATCACTTTAACACTAGATTTTTTCCATTTAGATATTAATTAAGATGAATCAATGTGATGAGGATCACAAAGATAGAATTTTAGAATGAGGGTTCCAATGTTCAAGAGGGATCAAACATACTTTGATTAAATATTCATGAATTTCACATGGATAATTTGAACTGAAATATGAGAGGGAAAAGGTGGATTGTCTAAATTTTTTTTAGGTTAAGGGACCTAGCAAGCACAACTTGAATTTTACTGGGATCACATGGTGGACCCTGTAATCTTTTCATATTTTTAGTTGATCTCCCTAACTTTTTCATAAGATTCATATAGATTATACTTAGTGGTAAGGAAGATTAATTTTTCCCTATATCCCTTTATTAATTTTTCAACTTGATATGTTTTTTGTCTCTTTCCTTTTTAAATAATCAATATTTCCAAGTCCATGCAAGATACATTCCCAATGTGTGGAGACTAAACTTTTTCCCAAGTTACCATTTTTTGGTGTTTATCTTGGAAAGTTTTATGACCCTTTTATTAGAAACATTTAGGTATTTTAAGATGAAAAAATTGTCTAGTATTTTAGGTTAAAAATATTTAAAAAAATGAGGCAGTCTACACCACAAACTGGGTGAAAATAATTTGATGTGAATTAAGGGACCAATGTTGAAAATACAGAAGATATTGATTAATGGAACATATATTTTATGTTCATAGTTCTCTATCTAGGGGTTTCTGATGTTTAGGGTCAAAAAACATTGACCACATGTTACTTTAGTTTTAGGTCTTATATCTTTGACCGAAGGGGTGAGATAATATATATAGAAAAGTCAAGGAAAAACCCATTGTTAATGGATGAACCATTTCTAGTATAGAATATTTTAGGAACATGGGCATTAAATTTATTTTCATGATGCTCAAATTATAATGTCATTTGGTTTAAGGTCATCCATTGAGGATTGGAAAATGAGTCAGAGGTCAAATATCATACACTTTCTTTTAAGATGTGTACAATGCACAAGTGTGTAATTTAAAAGTATAGAATCCATTTTAATAGTTGAATTATGGAATGTGTAAGTCACATCTTAGGATATTTAAATTAGTGGATAGTGGTGTGGATATAGTATGTATTGGATGATTGTGGACCTCATTCTAATTATAGGTCATACTACACAGCTGTTTAAGTGTATAAAGATTAGAGTGCCTTACCCTTAGGACAAAGTTTCTTCTAGTTAATAGAAAAAATTATGGGCACATATGAAAAATAATATTAGTGAAATTATTCATAGTTAAATAAGGGTTTCCTTTGGAGTCAAATACACTCATTGCCTGTAGTTGTGAATTATTTTTAATGATTCAAATGTACAAGAAATGAAGTAGGATTTCATAGAACTAGATTATCAAGAAGGGTTTAGACACCCTAAAGGACACACCAACATTTATTGAACACATTCTCAGGGTGAAAATATATGAAACATGATATCTTTGAATTTTTCATTAAATAGTGGGTCTAGGGAGTATAGATTTAGTTTTACTAGAGTTTAAGTTTTTACAACATTGACTTTTTTCCTAGAGTTTAAGATAACGCAGTATTATCCTACCACTATTGGGGTTTAATGTCACTCATCTTTATCAAGGGGTGAGAAAATCTATCTATAAAGGGTGAGTAAATACTATATGTGAATGAAGGTCCTATTGCTATTATATACACTATCATAGATAGGTGCACACAATTTTAAGGTCAAGATGATTAGAATAAAGGATGGGATGTAAGTTTTTGACTGGGAATAGAAAATAAGATTCTGGAATCACTACATATCCTAGGCTAGTAGGAATCAAGTCACACATACTTATTATAAAGAGTTTTCGTATATAAGTATAACTAATATGTAGTAAAGAGGGTATTTTCCTATTCTTGTGAGAATTCAAATTAGGAGGGGCACATTGGATGCTCTCAGGAGAGTATATTGGTATGATGTTGGGAAAAAGTAACTAATGTGAATGTAGGTAATCCCAAAACATTAGAGTACACTTTCAAGAGAGGACAATTTTATCCTAAAAATTATTTATAGGGCCACCCTAGGTTGGGGATCTTCACATGGATTTAGTTCTCAAATAAGGAAATTGGGTCATATATAACATATTACTATAATTAGTTTAATGAAATTTAGGTTGGACCGCTTGTCCTATAGTTTAATGTTATGAGATATGGGATTTTATATGCAAGTTTTGTGTAAATTTTTTCCACTTGAAAAATGTTGTGGTTTCGTCTCAGTGCTAAAACCACGAAGGGATTCCTGATATGTATAATGTTTTCCAAGCACTGGGGAAAATTGGGGTTTTGACTAGGATTCATGGATGAGCCTAAGATAAGAGATTTGTGTGTCACTAAATATCCTGACATAACATGAATGAATACATACATAGTCCTTATAATGGATAACTCCAATATTGGTCTCGCTCAGATATAGGGAATGTTGTATTTTATCTTAGTGTAAATTGATTAATGTACTAAAGCTTATTACATGGATATAAATCTCATGTAAGAGAAGTGGATCTCATAAATGGACTAAACTAAATAGATTGAGAGGTTCTTCATAGAGAATTTAATGTTACACAATTTAACATCATGCAGTAAGGACATGAACTATGTACTCTAACATATTACAGTAGGGATGAAATTTTTTTAAGTGGGGATGGGGGTCTTTTATCCTTGTTGAAAATCGAGAGATGTGTAAAAATGTGCATTGAGAATTATTATATATATATTTATCATATGTAATAAAAAAGGTGTTGAATGTGTTTTACATTCATAGTTGGGCCCAAGATGATAGATCCATGCACCCCCATGTATCCTATAATAACAAGAATATAAACATACATAGTTCTTGTAATATGGTCACCCTATCTTGGTGGAAAATAGGGGAAGGGAATCCATCATGAATAGGATAATGGTCTTGCCACCAAGATAGAGTGGGGGTATATTTGGGAATAATTCTAATGATGGGTTCATTTATTCAGATGTCACTATGTATCTTGATATAATAGGAATCAATCCACACATAGTTATTATAAATGGTTACTATACATATAACATTCTTATATAAGGATGGGGTATTTATTCAGAATTGGTCTATGGTGAAAGGGGGCCATAATTCGTAGACTCCTACACAGATCCAACCCATATGTAAGGGAGTCAATCCCCATAAGATGGACCTCTATGAAAATTTTAAGGTCACATAGTATGGAACCTTCATAGTATAGTTTTACAACATGTGATTACGACTATGTTTCATACCTTAGAACATGGTGCATCTCAATCATACTAATTGGATCTATCAACCAGGTCCTCTAACCCCATGCGAGTCTTGCTCATTTTGAGAAAAAAGTGGAGATTGGAAGATCTCTCATACTATACTAAAGTATATGTCATGGTAATTTCTGACACACACTGTATAGTTTAACATCTTATGGAAGGGTTTTCATCATACAATTTAACATCAATGTATCAAGAGATAAGTGATATACATTCTCTTCTCATCATACTATACTAAAGTACATGAGAGTGTTTATATTGGGATAAATTGTTCTAGATAACGATGAAATATGTGGTAAATTGGACCTTGATGGTCAATAATACCTCGATCATGTATACAAGTGAATATGGGGTCACTTGCATAGTTTCATGGGTCATGGTGTGATGGGCCCATAATAAATGAATGAGTTTATTTGGGTAGGATTTTTTATCTTTATCCACCATCTTCTAAAGTATATTAGAAAAAGACTTATTAAAAGCCTCTATCTATTCATTTACCACTACTTGGTAGTAAGATTAGTTGTTAGACTTCATATTTTATTATTGATACATATTTTTCAACACAGAAGAGAATAAATTGGTTCCACTGTGTTTGGTGAAAAATCAAATCCCCCATCTATTTCTATGAGGATTGGTTGATGATATATATTCTTGGATGGGCTACTCCTACTATCACTAATTGGTTTTAGGATGGAACCACATAGTGGATTATTTTTTGGTCTTGTATGGATTAGTCTATATGAAATGATCCAAATAAGTGGTATTAGAGCCTGGTTGTATCTTGGGTGTGACAAGTGTGGATTATCCCGAACACCATTTTGATAATGATAATGGTGGATCTATTGGAGTATTTGGGTCAATGGTAGGGCATAGTGTTGAAATTCAACTTAATAACAATGGCCATGTGGCATATCCCATTGATGAGAGGAAAAAATGGTACATGTTCAAGAATGATACGGATCAGATGGATTATTATTGGAGGGGAGACCCATATGTGTGGTATTTGGTTTTAGGGGAGGATTTTTGGGTGCAAACCCAAATACCATATTAGTTTCCATGATGAGTGGTTCGTAGAATATAATTTTGTATGAGATACTCCTCATATCACCAATTATTTTTATATTGGAACCCCAAAATAGATAATGTGTTAGTTTTTTAATCCTCCACATTAGAGGATTTTCCACATTAAAAAAATTATGTATTTATTTATGGACTGAGATTAATAATATCCCCAATAGTGGTATCAAAGATGATGGTTCTAGCTTGTAATTTTCATGGTAATTTTAAATATTTGACTAGGATTTATGGTATATTCACATGGTAGGATGGTTGAAATACTTTACAATACTCTGGTAAAGGTGTGTAGTGAAAGAAATTGTGAAGAGGGACTCATCAAATTTGTGATATATGTGATAGCCTTCCATGAGTCGAAGGCCATCAACCAAGATAAAATGATTGGAATTCAAAGAAGGTTGAAAAAGGACTTTCAGGTCGTACACCTAATTATTTTTCTTTTGATCATTCCATCATTGAAGAAATAATTAAAAATTGAAGATCAAGTTTCTACACTATTAGTTTTAGTTTTCTTAGGGGATGTTGATCAGGGGGAACAATTTTTTGGAAACAAGGGTTTTCATAGATGTAAATGGATTTTAAATTTTTTTCAACACACACTGGGTTGATCAAGGAGTTTTCAAGCTAAGTGATCTTATGGTGAAGGTGGATTTAGTATTGAATGTGGAGTCATTTCCTAGTGTTTTCCCAATTTTTGTGGTCCAAAATTTAGTGGATGGATAAAGTTTTTTTTTGGAAAAGTAAATATTGTTGTGTTAATCAAATAGTTACATAAAATTTCAAAGGATTTTTCTAGATTTTTACACAAATGGTTTTTAGGCCCACCTCATTGAAATATAGATAATGAAAGTGTTTTGTGCAAGCCTTGAATTCGTGAAAAAAATCAAATTTTCAAAAACCTAAAAAATAAAGATAGAGTTGTGCGAAAAAGGAGAATACAATATCCTCATTGAATATCTGAAGCCTTTTCTTAGCGAAAGAGTTGCGTGGATTAGAGTTGTACAAATCATGTGACTTCTGTGTATCACACATTCACTATGAATTAAAGTTAAAGTTGCGTGAAAGTTGAAGTATTGCAGGAAAACTGAAGTGTTTCATAAAAACGGAAGTGTGTCATGAAAATTAAATTTTTTTATAAATGTTAAAGAGTATCATGAAAAATGAGGAGTTACATGAAATTACAAAAGTTTTATGAATGTGAGTAGTTGGGAGAAAGTATAAAAGTTGCGTGAAAGTGAAAGAGTTGCATGATCAGTAATTTTTGATCATCTTGTTTAAGTAAATAGTTCATTAAAGTGAATCGATCTAGGAATATGGAGCAAGAAGAGCCTTGTGCTAATCAGAGACAAAGACCTATGTTCTCAATCTATTTATGTGACCTTCAAGTGGATAAAATAAGGAAGACTTCACCCAAGGTTGTGAGAAAGTAGGATTGGACCGAATTGATATGAGGGAGAAAGTGAACTATCACCAAAATTATTATAAAGGAAGTGGGCCTATAATGGAGTGATTAAATATGATCATTTATAATATATAATATCTAGTAATGCTTAGTGGATTCAGGTACAACCCACACACTGTCATTGTGTTCTCCTTGGACTAGCTCTTAGTGGTGAACTAGGTAAAACTGATGTATTGTGTTTCTATTTATATATATTAGTGTTTAATATTTTCAAGATTCCAATAGATAGGTTTAAAAAGTTCCTAACAACATTGGGAAAATATTCATCTCATTGAAAGAAAAATTTAAAACCCTAATTCACCCCTCACATCTCAGGGTGTTCTAGGGTCCTAAAAAATTCTTATACAGGTGTGACAGATTCTATAGAGATCACTATTTTAGGTGATCTATATGTTTCTAGTTATTTTCTTATTTATGAGGATAATGTAGATATTAATATTAAGAAAAATTCAATGGTTATATTTTTATTTCAAGGGGAGTGGTCAATTTTTTATCAAAGTTTCAAAAGGGTGATGTCATATTTTCATTAGAGACATTTTTGAAATGTGGATAAGATTTCCTTTTTCTATATGTGTGGATTTTAGAGAAATATATATTGTATATCTATTTGAACGAGATAAGTGTATTTGACCTTTTTAAACCCCTTATATGTAAGATATATGGTTTTTTACAGTTTATAATATTATATCTTAAATATTAGTTATTTTTGAAAGGGTTCCTATGAATACTTTAGAAGGGGGAGATCAGATACATGGGCGATGACTTCCACTTGTGGAGAGGTTCTTGGAAAATAACTTTGAAATTTCATCTAGTTATAGTCCATCAAGAGGTGGAAGTTATATTTCAAATTTTAATTAGCATGATAAACATGTCAAAAAATATAAGTGTTGATCCAAACATATATTTAAGTGGTTCTAGTGATGACATGTTTTTAGATGAATATTTTTAAAGGGTATAGTTTTGTCACAGTGGATCTCCAAGGTAGTGATTTTTCCCACATAAGGGTGAAATTTTTCATAGTGGATCTTCAAGTCAGTGGAATTCATCTCAGGAGGATGGCATTGGTCAACATGAAAATTTATAGCGAGTTGATAGAGGCATATCAGGGTGTGGTTTTCATATAGGTTTTTTATGCTTTATTTAAAATTTTGGTCCACAAATTTACTTGGATTTGTAATATATAATTTATAGTGTAATTTTTAGATATTCCCCATGGTTTTTTAATCCTATTTATTTTAGGATTTTTCCAAATTATTATTTTATAAGTTTTTTTTTCATTATGCTTTGATTATTCACTTCCTTTTTCATTGGAGATTCTTATAATTTTTTCACAAGTAATTTTCTACCCCGGATCATGAATTTTTCCAATACATTTGTTTCTAATATTTTGTGAGGGAATTATTTTTGGTAATGATGTTCAAATTCATTATATTGATGATATCCTTCTTCTTGAATTCCTTGAGGGATATAGCTTTATCCAACATGGAGAATAAGTATGTGACAACAAGGATGCACTTGAAATATATGGATGTTTTATAGGGACATATACCCTTGACATATATTCCCAAAATAGAAAATAATCCCAAATATTTAGTGGTATGCAACAAATCTGAGGGTTAATGAGTGAAACTAGAATGTATTTGGAAAGTATGATTTTTTTTTGGATAATTTCACATAATCTTGTTTCATTGATGTCCAAAATTGTCCAAGCCTATTATCCAGGTGAGAGATATTAATCCCTTATCGATGAGAACTACAGTCACCTACATAGACTTCTGATATAATAGTGATAATTTCTATTCCTTCAATTCATATTATGAGGATTCCATCAAAGCCTTTTTTATATATTATTTTATAAAAATTAAGGCCATCATAAAGAATGAAGTTTATATACTAATGGTAAATATTCTCTTTCTTAGTTCAATCTGCTGAAAAAAAATTCTATCTTGGAGATAATCTATTATGGGGGAAATTCATCTAATAGAGGTATCATTTGGTAAGGATATTGGATATCCTTGATTTTTGTGGTGTTTATCACATTGAAATATTTTATGTAATTCCCAATGAATGGAGAGACCACTCTATGATGTGAAATGTTGATGACCATCTCATCCAAGTATAGATCATCCAAGTCCATGACTGCATTATCCAATGCATAATTACGAGTGTTATACCAATGTGGGATGTGGTAAAATATTTTCCAAGAGGGTAATTATCCCATAAACCATTGTATATAATGAATAAAAGGAATGAATTCATCTTTATTAATGGAATAATTATCATTGATTTTCTTGATCACTAACTCCGAATCAACCTTGATATAATTTTGAGCTAACATTACTTTTAAGGACAAGGCCAAGACTATAATGAGTGATTTATATTCTAATTCATTATTGGTGCATCAATTTGATAATAGAAGGAAATATGGTAGGAATTACTTTACTAAGGAGATAAGGGTTAAAATTCCTATGGATCCTAGAATAGTTGATAGGGGGTGGGTGTTGAATGATATGTTATATTTTTTTAAATTTCCATATTTAAGAAACCTAACCCCTACATCTTGTTATAGTTATATCCTTATAACCATTTTAAAAAATTATATACATGAAAAATTTGGAATGTAAGCAAAGTACACATGATTAAAAACGTTCGAACTTAGTGTGAGAACATACATCCTTTCCATAGTCACTCCCATGGATGTATAAAAATTCACTATTATGAAGAAGTGAATATAAATTCTGTTCCAAATCCCATTATAAAACTTCTATCTCCCAATAGGAATGACTATACTGACTCCCTTCAATTTACTATTTTTTGTTAAAAAAATTTGAGCCACAATAAAAGTATGTAACTTTGTTCAATATTCTTCACTAAAGGTATGTCTAGAAACTCTTTCTGATGTGACAAAATCTAATAATTTTTTTTGAAGTTGTTACTTTTATAAAAATTATGTTCCATACGATTAGAAAACTTAGCTTCTGATAAAACTTCTTCATAGAATCTCTATCTAGTTCACTTTTTGATAAATATCTATCTGGTAATATGAAATTTCTACTATTTGATATTTTGACTAAATCCACTTTCTAAAAACTTTAATTCAACATGAAACTAAAATTATATTGGAAACTAAGTTCTAAAACATATTCTACAGAGTTTAAACTTTTATGCATGGTTGAAAAGTATCTCACACACTCATACCATTGTACTTTGAACCTCTATTTATATATTCTCTTAGAATAGAAAAGGTGTAAAACCTGAAATGTTTTCCTACTCACCCAAAATCATAAATCTAAATTTCTCAGATATTTAAATTTCATTTGAACGTTTCTAAAATCTTATCAACTCATATATAGTCTTATCTAATATTATATACTTCTCTATAAGATCCATATTCTCAATATTTATCATCTACAAAACTTTAAAATTTTCATAAAATATCTTTCTGAAAAACACATCATTTGTCTAGTCCACTTGTACCACTTGAAAAACACTCAAAAATAAAAAAATATTCTAGTAAAAACTCCATTATTCTCAGCTCTCACTTTGTAAAAAAATTATCTCCAATGGATACTCTTAAAAAACATTCATCATATGAATATTCTAATAAAAATATTATTCACTACCACAAAAATGGGTTTTCATAGTGCCACCCTTTAAGAGAGATAAAAAAAGGGCTGATAAAGGGGGTTACTTTATCACTGCTAAAAAAATCACTAATAAAGTCACCCCCTTTATCAAATCTTTTTTTAGCGCTGGTAAAGGGGCCCCTTTTATCAGCACTTTTTAGTAGCTTTGATAGGGGACTTTATCAGTAATTTTTTTCCTTGCACTGATAAAGTGTATATTTAAAAAAAAATATTTCATAAAAAATAATATATGGATATATAATTATATTTATATTGATATATATATATATATAATATTTTTAAATATGTTTTAGATCGATTTGATATGTGGTAGATGCAAAACGGACACCCAGAGTAGAAGTTATGGTCGTTTAAAGGAATTAAGGACCTTTTTAGGATTTGAAAAATATGAGAAGGTGTTACACTGATTACCAGAGTGTAGGTTTATTCTCAATATTTTATTTGATATGTGTTAGAGGCAAAATAGACACCCAAAGCAGAAGTTATGGAAAAACGGACACCCGAAGCAGAACTTATGACTGGTGGGAAGAATTATGGGCCTTTTTGGCCTTGAAGAACGTGATAGGAATTACAGTGGTCACCAAAGTGTAGATATTTTCTCAATATTCGATTTGATATGTGGTAGAGTGAAAACGGACACATGGAGCTGAAGTTATGATTGTTTGAAATTGAGAAACCCTCATAGTGCCTAAAAACCTAAGAAACCCATAACTCACTAAAACAACCATAACTTCTGCTCCAGGTGGCCATTTGAGTGCTGAGACCAGTAAAATAAAATATCATGATATGAGTGAGGGAAATTTTCAATCTAAACCATGAAAAGATCAAATAAATAGAGGATATATCTATTATAAAACTCTAAAAAAACTCTAACTTCAAACGACCATAACTTTTTCTTCGGATGTCCGTTTGGGCTCTACCACATATCAAATCGAAGGCAGTGAAGATATATATGTATAAGACTGACTAAAACAAAGTTAAATTCATGTCTCGGATCCTAAAAACCCCCAAAACCATCATAAGTCCTCACAAACTCCGTTTTTGTGTCTGGTGCCCTGTCAAATTTTTCTTAAAACGGTAATAAATCCCGATCCGTGTGTCTGTTTGGCCTCTGACAACTGTTATATCATACTTAATTTCATGAGATCTGGTTTGAATCATCATAGAGATAAAATAGACACCCATATCAAAATTTATGCCTGTTTCAGTGACTTTGTGGTTTGTTAGGTTTTTCAAGCCCCCATTTCTAGTACTTTTGTCCTGTCTGCTGTTTTTTCAAACAACTGTAACTTATGATCTGCCTGTCCATTTGGCCTCCACCACCTATAATATCAAAGATAATTTGATGATCTTCAATTTGACTGGTCACGAAGATTGAAAAGACTCTCTGATTGTAAGTTTTCGTCATTACCATAAGTTTAGGGTTTATTTGACGTTTTGACTATATTTACGGGTTTTGAGGGTTTCTCCATTTTTACCTGTTTTTCAGGTTTTCAAGTCTTGTTATCATTTTTCATAATGTAATATTATTTATAATCAAATATATAACAATATATACATATTTTTTTATATATTCACACATAAAAATTTAATTTTATAAATAAATAATTAAATATATATACATATAAAATATATTTCTCAATATATAAGCCCGATCTAAATAAAAAACTAATATCCATTTTATTTAAAATAAAAATATATAAATATTTATATACCTATATAATGTGTACATGTATATATATATGTGTGCTTCTGTATTGACAAACTGATATATAATATTTATATATTATAAACATATGCATATACATAATAATATATAATATTTGTAAATATATATAAATATGTATAATTATACTTATAGATACACATATAATATATATATATATATGTGTGTGTGTATCTTGTATATATGTATGTATTTATTTATAAACACACACAAAAAAGCATATTTTATAAATGTATTTAAAACTGATCTTATAAATATATATTAATATACAAATAAATATATAAATATATATATATATAACTATATGTATATATATATATTAATATATGGATATATATACATATATTAATATAACTATATATATATTAATATAACTAAATTTATATTAATATATGAGTAAATATAACTAAATATATATATATAAATAAATAGATATATTATTAAATGAAGAGAAAAAAAATATGTTGGAGTGATAAAGGTTTAGGCGTGCATGTAAGAGGTTTTAGGTTCAAATCTAGGGGGAGGCAGGGCGCGCACATGGGTGGAAATGGGGCTAAGTGTTGTTAAAGGCTGGGGGCACTGTTAAACGATGGGGGGGGGGTGGTTGGGGCGTGCGGGCTGGGGGGGGGGTGTTGAAAGGGGATTCAAGCATTGTTTAATTCCCTTCTTGAATTGTATAAATATTTTTTTAATGCCTTTTTAAATTTTTTTAGTGCTTTTTTTAACGCTGATAAAAGGGGTCTTTATCAGTTCTTTTTTTAGCACTGATAAAAGGGGCCCCCTTTATCTTTTCTGTGATTAACAACACTTTTTTAGCATTGTAAATGAAATTTTCTAGCACTGATGAATGCCATATTTGTAGAAGTGGTTCGATGGACTTTCTTAACTAGACCTTAAAAAATTTATAACATAAAAATTCATCCTTCCTCCATTATATGCTCTTGAATTAGTAAATAAAAACTATCTTAAAAAAACTTTTCTTTATTCCTCCAAGACAACTAAAGTTGGTTGACTACATTATTTCAACATCTAAAGACTTTAGTTTCCTGCAACAACTATCTAGTAGTAGGTTAAAAATTTATAACATTTTACATTTTCCATATACTTTGTCTATTATACTACGTATGTTATCATATGTCTAGAAAACTATAAACAATTACAAACATGAAATTTACACATTTCTTGTGACTTCTTCGCCCAAAAATATTCTTTTCATTCATTCATCTTCAAACTTCTTTAGAAATCTATTTCAAGAAGAGTTCATCAAAAACATTGTGTCTGAAAACATATATGATTTCTCCCTTTTTCACAAAACTCAGATACACTCTTTATTTATTAATAAATCCTATCTTATCATCCTAACTAAAAACCAAAATCTTCATTTTCTCATATTTTTCACAAACTATGTGATTTTCACAAACTCACACTTTCCACCAAAAGATTCATCTAAACATTCTATTAGAAAATTTGTGTCCATTAAATAAGGTTTCACTTTATCAATATTTAGTAAGTTCCCACTTCCATATTTCTTGCATTTTCTCTATCTGTGGAAAATTTTCCATAAATATGAGTACAGAATCTTCAACTTTGAACAGAACTCCATCTGAAGTGGTTTTATTTGGTAATCTGTATCTGAATCTCTATGTCTAGAAAAATTCAACTTCCCCTTTTTATCAAAAGATTATATCATTAGTTTTTCAATGATGTTAAGAAATTTGAGATTATAAAATCATCACATGATATAATTTATAAAGTTCTACAACTTCCAAACTCTCATAAGTTCTGAACTTTACAACTTTCTTCTTTTCATCGACTTAGAAAACTCATTTAAGAACAATCAACCATTTTACTAAAAAAATTCTTTACAAAAATTGATCTTTCAATAATTACAAGACATTGCTAAAACAAAACATCATAAAGGATCTTCAATATCCCCCTTTTGATTTATTATCAACTCTCATTAACAAATTCTTTAACTAATCATCTTTCAATAATTATATTTTTTTACAACTCATTTTTTTTTGTATTTTTTTTAACTTTTACTAAAACATAAACTTTATCAAAATAAAGTTTGCAGACATAAAACTAATGGATAAAGTTATTTTTTAAAAGTAATTACATCCCTTGGTGACTTTAAAATTTTCAGACATGTTAAGATAAACTCTTCCTCTATTTTTTCCTCTCACATTTATTTTTTTTCTCTCAATTTTATGATAACCATAGATTTAGATTCATTCAATTAAAAAAATTAATTCTATCCCACTTGTAGGATAAATTATTCTCCCCCATTTTCAATATAAATAAATTCACAATGGTATTTTTTAATGAATTTATGGAACTAAGAGGTGGAGGATGAACATGAAGTTGCAACCTTAATCCCCCAAATCTCAATTTCGGTGTTGCTTTTATAAAAATATCAGTAATATGATATTTTGTACAAGTATATTATAGAAAAAATCTCCACCATAGACTTCATCCTTGATTAAGTGAAACTTAATATTAATGTAATTTGATCTTGAGTATTGGAAAATATTTTTATAATGATCAATTAAACTCTTATTATCACAAAGTATCTTCAATGTTGTAGAAACTTTTACATTCAAATTTTCAAGATGAACATTCACCCAAAACATTTGAGTACAAACCTGGGTAACAAAAACATATTATTATTACACTATACTTAAAGTTACTAAACCCTGTTTCTTACTATGCCAACTCACACCACATTATCATAATAACAATTTTCATCCTGAAGTGGATTTTTTATCATTACAATCTCCAGCCTAATCAATGTCAGTATAACCATGAAAGTTCATATCATAACTTCTTTATTTACATTAAACTATATAAATTTATACCTTTAAAATATATCAGAATTCTCTTTTCTACCAACATATGAGACTCTTTTAGGCCACTCTGATATATTTCCTACAAATTCAAAATAAAAAAATATCAAGTCTTGAAGCTGTTAGATAAATCAAACTTCCTATAAATTTTTTGAAATTCATTCCGATTCTCAATTTTTCAAGATTTATCTTTACTCATATTCATCTAAAAAATAGGATTACAAACATATTTGGAATATTCCATGCCAAACCTATGATAAAATTCCATAATGTAATTTTCTTGAGATAGGAAAATTTATTTTTCTTTTTTTTGAACTTGTAAACACATGAAGAAAGTTCATTCTACCATCATTGAAATTTCAAAACTTTTCTTCATTTATTTGAAAAAATATTACAAAAATTTACTTTATCACCATAAAAAATTATATCATCCATATTAATAATTAAAATTAGGGTACTGGAGTTTACATCCTTTACATATAAGTTTCTTTTAACCTTCCCTTTAAAAAAATTAAAAATATCAAGCAATTATAATGTTTAGAGTACCAGGTATATAGAGATTATTTTAACCTATATAGGGATTTCTTCATCTTAAAAACCTTGCTTCCATATTTATCAAGTAGAAACCCACAAGGTTTCTTAATGTAAAATTATTGTTCAATATCTTCATTTGAGAAAGATAATTTTACATCCATTTGAAAAAATTTATATCAATGATGTGAATTGACTACTGAGAACATTCTAATTGATTCCAATATATCTAAAATGACAAATGTTTCTTTAAAATACACACCTACCACTTTTTAATTTCCATTATAAACAAGTCTAGAATTATTTCTTAAAATTTCTCCATGCTCATTTAGAATTTTTATATAAACCCACGTTTTCCCAATAATATTATTTTCTATAAGACATTGAACAAGTTCCCAAGTTTTATTTTTCTCAATTTGATCAAGTTTATAATTCATAGCATCAAACCATTCTTTATATTCAACAACTTTTGAAACTCATTCTGACTCAATATGTGAGATGAGTGATGTCTAATTTTCTTATATCAATCTTATTATTATCTAAATTGAAGTTTTCTAATTACCAAGAATACTTTTAGTTTCAATATATTTCTTTATAGTATGAAATTTAATAATTTCTCTCCTAGTATCACTTTTTCCATCACACAAATATTTCAATTCTCCAGTCACTTGTTGCGTCTCGCTATCATTTTTGGAAATCATTAATTTATCTTCCACAACATTTTGAACAACCATTGTCAAGGAAGTTTTATTTTCAATAATATTCACATCATCAGAATCCACCAAATTTTATAAATTTGTGTTCCAACAATTATAACTTCTTATAATGGGTGAATATCCCATGAAAGTTCCTTCCAAATCATTTTTATCAAATTTTCCAAGATTTGGATTTTTGATCTTTAGCAAACATGGAAATCCAAAATCCATGAAATATTTCACCAAATGTTTTTTGTTATATCACATTTTATAATGAGTCATTTTATATTCCATCCATAGAAAACATCAATTTTGTACATGTATAAAAGTAATAATAGCTTCTCTTCAGTTTAACTTTGAAAGTTTTTATTCTACTATCATGATTTATACCATTTCCATTGAACTTATATTTTTCTTTTTTGATAATATATTTTTTTGTGGGGGTGTTTATAGAAATATAATGATGTTTTATTCCATTATTTTTAAGTCAACACTCAGAATAAATTCATGTGATTTATGTACTATTATATCTTCTCAAATTCTTAATATAAAACCCCATTTTCTCTCAATATCTATTTTGAAAGATCTGAACATTTATAAAGACTCCTAATTGTGTTTCATAATCATGATGTTGGTCATCTGAGAGAAATAATCAATAAAAGTGATAAAGTAAATGTCTCATTTAATTGACTGATGTTTCATTAGTATGAAAATATATGAGTGAACAATCTAAAGAGTTCTAGTATATTGATTTTCTAAATTTTTATGGCCTTTATTAACCATATATTCTTTCATACAGGTCATAAAAACATCATATTATTTTATTTTTAATGTTGGAAAATTTTTTACAACATAAAATTTAGAAAGTTTGTCCATACTCTTATTCCCATGATGCCTGAGTCTATGATGACACAACTTGTTCTCATATTCAGAACTCAAGTAACACGAGTTATCAGGTTCTCTAATATGAAATATATTTCTTTTGGTTCTTTATCCTCTTGTAACAAGTTTTCTATCTTCTTAACTTCTCATCATGTAAGTATATTTTCTAAATAGGAATTATTTTCCATCCTCACAATGTTTACTCATACTGAGAAGGTTTTTCTTGATCCCATAAACATATAGATATTCTTTGTATTTTAGTTTCTGGGGTTATATCTTAGCAGTTTTTATTCCTATAATTTTTAAGAAACTATCATTTCTAAAATAAACTGACCCTCTATAATTATTTTCAACATATTTAAAGTTTTTTATATCTCCCTTAATGTTTGAGGTGAAAACACTATTAATAATCCATGGTTTGTTATTTTTTATTTCTTTAAGATATGTCTCAAAAACAAAATCTTTTTCTTAAAATTCATGCCTTCCAACCTTCTTTTATCTCCAAGAATATGAAATTTTTGCTGGAAGTGCAGTCATACATTATTTAGAAACCTGAATTAGTTGATCAAATATTCCATAATCTTCCTCCAAGTAGTCAAACATACTTTTCATTGAATATTTTCTAACATCTTTATATTTCACTTTTCGTACTTCTTATGGATTAGTAAAGTTACCCATTCCACTTCCACCATTGCTTGCAATATGTTCATGCCTCTTTCTTGGAAGTAAAATTTTGTGTGAAAAGTTGTAGGCTCTATGACCATGAAATCCAAATCATTAGAGAAAACCATAAAATATTGGTTTCCTATAGAAGTATGATTTATATCTATAGAATGTTTTTTGAGGTTAATATCTTCTTTATGTTCCTACATTTTCTGGGTGTGAGACATCTTTCCTATAGAGGTAATTTTTAAATTTTTTGGACATGATAGGTTTCTCACATCTCTTTTCAACCCAAATTTTCAAAAACACTTTCTTAATTCAAAAAATGTTATAAAAATCAAATGAAATTTTACAATTAGTGGGTGAATATTTCACCAAATCCTTGGAGTGAGTTTTTTTCAGCTTTAGATGATGCAACTTTTACTTTTGAAGCCTTGCTAAAAATTTTCTTCAAATTTATTAAGTCAATTTTAGCCTCAAGGATTTTTATTGATTTTTATTAACTTAATATTTCTTATCTTACAACTTCTTATTGAGGTATTCAACTATATTTCTCTATTTAGAAATTTTAATAATGTAGTTTAATATTACATAGATGAACTATTATTATTTATTAAGAAAATATTTTCTTATTTAAACAACTTTTAAACCTTCTTTATTCATTATTTCAATTTTTTTCTTGAGATTTCATTTTTTCTTGATACATTATATAAGTTATTATTTGATCTGATACTCTCTGTAATATCTTTCACCAATTTATTCTCCTTCACCTTTTGAGAAATATTACTTTTTATCAACATTTTCAAAGAAGGTTCAGATTCCTTACGAGATTTTATTTTCTAAAACATCAACATCATCTAATTCATATTCTACTTTATTACTAAGCATGATTCTTCTATTTCTAGTTATGTTTTTATTTCCTCCAGTTTACTTATTTTATTTCTTATAAATTTTGTTCAGCATATTATATTGAGTCTTATCTTTAGTGTGATCTTCAAATCCACTAACTTTATTCTTATAGAAATTCATAAAAAAGTTATTTATTCCACCACACTTAAAACTTTTGAAAGGTATTTTCCCTCTATACTTTCCTCATCCACTTCTATAATTCTTGGAGATAAGTAACATGATTTTTTTGATCAACTAATTATCCTCCCTATCTAAGGAATCACAAAAACAATCATATTTAACATCATGAATTTTCATCATTATCATAGTTTTGAATGATTTTTCATATTTTATCTTATTTTTGAATGTTGGAGCTCTATATATTTCATAATAATCATGAAATTTATGAAATTCATCAAGTGATAAATCCAATTTATCATCTAAAATAGAAATTTTAGAATCAAACTTTTTTGTATTGTTTATCACAAGTTTCTTAAAAATTGTATAATCTTCTAAGAAATCTATAAAACCTTTGATGTTTCAAACAACTTCATTCAATCTGGTGAATTACTCCTTAATAGTTTCCTCATATTCATTGTTATGTCTTTAAACTTCCCATTTCATATTTTTGCCTTTTTTCCTTCACTTTAGTATTTACTTTGAAAGTACATTCATGGTTCTCCAACATTATATTTCCTATTTTAATACCCATCACCTTTATATGAAATTTTTTTGAATGGGAAATAATAATATCATTTCTAGATCTTCCATGAACTTTAATATTTATCTTATTATCAAAAGTAAAAGGGTAATTTTTCTCAATGGGTGGTAACCCAATTATAGAAGCATAAAAAAATTCCAAGAAAAGTGAAAGAAGATAGAGAATCATTATATTTTTACAACCATGATTATTTTATTTCGAAGGTAGTAATAGCCCCATTGTTTAAAAAATTTTAATTTTTTATGATAAGGATTTAATAGAGGAACCTACTTATAATAACACTAGAAGTTATAAAGGATCATATAATAACTATGAGGGGGGGGGGGTGAATCAGTTGTAATATTTTTAAAAAATTTCAGTTTTAAGAAACTTAAACACCACGGCTTTTTAGATTCATTTCCTTATCACCATTTAGTAAACTCACATGCATGTAACAATATGAAAGTAATAAAATTATTTTTTACAAATTTCTAAAATATTTTAATTTAATTTAAATATTTCTCAAATATTCTCAAATCATATAAATTCTTCTCAAATCTTTTATACTTCTATAGAAATTTATCTTTTTAAATATTTCACTTCTTTATAACTTTAAAAATTTCTATAAAAGTTATTTCGAGAGATGTTTGTCTAGAACTTATCAGTATAGAAAACTCATTATCTATCTGGTCCTCAAGACTTGCTTGAAACACACTCGCACATACCAAAAAAGGTTTTGGTGAAAAATCCATTCTTCTTAGCTCACACTTTACCAACAAATTCTATCAAATGGATACTCTTACAAAACATTTATTTGATATAATTTATTTGGAATATACTATCCAGTGGAATTTATTAACCAAATATTTAAAACTTCAAAACTTTGAACTTAAACCTTCCTCCATTATATTATTTTTACTCATTGAATAAAAAATATATCAAAATGAATAGGGAAAACATTTCTTTGTATGTTTCTCCGATCCAACTAAAGATAGTTGATTAAATTGTTGTAACTTTTAATGACTTCAGTTGCCTAAAATTATTTTCCTATTTAAACTTTGATAATTCTATCATTTTTATTTTTCCAAATACTTTTTCCATTCTATTACATCTATTTTTTTATGTCTTGATTTTTTTTTTCTGATTATAAACATGAACTTTACTCACTTATTGTGACTTCTCTACCTGAAAATATTCCATCCATTTATGCATCTTTAGACTTATTTAGAAATATATATCTAAAAGAGTTAGTTTATAACTTTGTTTATAGGACCACAAATTATATATCCCTTTTTTATCTCAGAACCATGTTTCATTATTTATTAGTTAAAAACACATACCTTATCAACCTGAATGAAAAACAACATCTTTATTTTATCATATTTTGTACAAACTACACAACTTATACAATGTTTGACTTTCCAGCAAAATCTTTTTCCAATATTTATATTTGGAATTTTTTTTTCTTTCAGAAAGGTATAACTTTATCAAACTTCATAAAGTTCACATTTTCATCTTTCTTGTAGTTTCATTGTCTGTAGAAATGTGTTTGAAAATCTGAGTCTAAAAATTTCAAATTTGAACAAAAATCAATATAAAGTTGTTCTTTATGGTAATCTGCATCTGAATCTCTACATTTAAAAAACATAAACTTCCCCCCTTTATCAAAATCTTGTATTAAGATTTTTTACATGATATTGAGAACTTTGAGATCATAAAATAATAGTATGAATTTATTTGTAGAGTTATAAAACTTCCCAACATTCCTAACTTCCTAACTTTATAACTTTATTCTTTTCCCAAAATTCTGTAAAATAATTTAAGAATAATCCCCTATTTTAATAAAAAAATTATTTATAGAAGTTATTTTTAATCAAAAAAAGACATAAAAAACATCATAAAGGTCTTTAAGGATAATCCCTAGGCTAACTCTATTGAGTTTTGTATTTTCCAATATTCTTTCAATTGGGATTTTGGAAATACCATTGAAATACATCTCTCATGTATGAGGAGTGTCATGAATAGAAAAAACCTCTTTATTATATAGTTATATATTTATATATGAGATTTTTTGTGGTGGAATGTGTTGATAGAATTTCTACCAATACTTTCCCTTTTACTACCTTATGTGACATGACCTGTATGTCAAACTATAAAAAGTTTACCACCATAATTGTAGACATATAGTTAGTATTGGAAGACTAAGGATGAATTTCAGAGGGTAGATATGTGATACCAAGTAGACCCAATGATGCTTCAGGTGGTGTCTTAACTTTTTATCCTAGAATATTAATTCAAGGAAATTTTTATAAATATCAGAGTATCAAGTATTAGTGTCCATCATAGTTATACTGAGATATTACTGACTATTTTCTTTCTATGTATCATTGTTTTGAGCAAGATATGAACCAAGTGACAAATAAAATATTTCCACATAAAAAATTAGTGGCCTTCCTTCTATGAGTGACATTAATTTTGGTTGTCTCAAGAGATGTTTCTTGAGATCTTCAAAAGATTCATGACAGTCTTAGTCACACCAATAGGTGAATATCTTATTCATCAACATTGTGAAGGTTAGAAACATTCATACAAGGTTTTATATGAAGCATGTGATATAGGAGAGGCATAAATATATCCTTATCAACTCATTGAGATCTATAGGTGGTGTCATGTCGAGGACTGAATTGTCCTTTATAAGGATATCCTCAATACCACGATGTCATACCATGAAGCTAAGAAATATTCTTAATGTTACCCAAAAAGTTAATTTCAATGGATTCATCTAGACCAAATCACTAGTATATTATTCCACATTTTTTCTTAAGAATGTATTAAAGATATGGTGCATGGAAAATTAATACATGGAACTAGTATTATATACTACAAATAGAATTACTAGATAGTAATACATCCCTTTAGGTTCCATGAATTTAGTGGCCTCATCATATTTGGGGGCCATCCAGATTTGGTTATAGTTAGAATACCCATTCATGAAGGAGAGATCTTGAAAACAAATAATTTTATTGATCAAATGTTTTGTGACTAGGAATAAAAAATCATTTTTTTGGGAAATTTTGATCGATATACTTGAATTCAATGAATATACTAATCTTACCATTATTCTTATTTTTGGGGATGATTTTGGTAATTCATTTTAGGTACCAAACCTCTTAAATTAATTTGAATTTTATGAACTTATAAACTTTAGATTCCATGTTGGAATCATGATTTATATGAATTCTTCTGGATTATTTTTATAAAAATAATGATACTTAGGCATACCCAAATTATGGGTGACCACATCAGGATCAAGTATAGAAATTTATATTTTTTAGGTGAATATATCCTGATGCTAATTTAAGAAGGAGAGATATGTATCTTTCTATTTGGGAGACATGGAGGCACTAATCAATATAGGCTATATATACTCCTTTGTACCTAGATTTTCTAGTCTGAGTTTATCAATGGTGGTATATATTCCACCCTCAAATACTAGAGGGGAATCTCTAAAATCTTATTCCTCTTATTATTATATCATAGTTTCATTGTAGGTGGGTGATGAAGGGATATTTTTGGATATAGAAGACAATGTGGGGAAGTTTTATATTCTATTAATGTAAAGGAGGTATCTTTGGACCTCAAGGGTGATAATTTAAGGGCATCATTTTCTGGGGAATTCTTCATATTCTCTCATTACTCTCAACTATCATCGAGGGTAGAGGAGGTGACGACATATTGAAATTTAAGAGATGATATGAGGTTATTTTTAGTTTCCACCAATTACATGAAGTTACGGTTCAATATTATGATAATATGATGATATCCTTAATACTTAGAGATAAAATGGTAGCATTTTTTTCTAGGGAACTATTATTTCTTTTGAGATCACATCCTTCTTCTGCACACCTAGATTTGTTCGATGTGACTAATATTATAAATAAGTGAGAAAACATTATTAAACAATATTCCTAAATATTTCATTGAGGGTTAAGGTCTATTTGATTGAAGAGGCTTAATTGTAAGGTCTAGAGATTGGTTAGAATAGCCTTTTTTTAAAGGCTCAAAAAATCAAGATTAATCCAATTAGGTGGTATGGTTTCCTATTTCTTTTCTATTAGTGGTTACTCAGAAGGGACATGAGCTTGACACTCATATTATTGGAAGGTTATTGGATGATTTTAAATTTCAAAAGATATTAACATGACCAAAAAACTCCCTAAATATGGGGAGATTTTTTTGATCCGATTGATGGATAACACATAGTCTTCAGCAAGATAATTGAATGAGTTTCTAAGAGTCCTATCCAAACTATTGGGGGTATTGACCCAGGAAACATTATCAGTCATCAAATTATTTTCCTCCCTTTGGTAGAATCATTTATCTATTTATTGGAATTAGAGGAAGTATAAAGGGTTATAGTATCCATATAATACTCTAAATTTTCTTTCAAGGGAGTACATGAGTTATTGATGGTATTATAAAGGCATTGTAACATGAGAATGAAGCCATAGTCTCCTCAATATAGCATCGAAGGATGTATCCTAATAAAAAACCTTGAATTTATAACTGGTGATGATGACACAAAAATTTTCTAAAATATTTATCCATACAATATAATTTTTATCACTCATGTCATACTCTTGTATTGTGAAGGTGTAGTGAGAAAAATTAGCTTCACTACTGACCAATAACTGGAGAGTTTGAACTGGTATTGTTAGGACTAAGAAGTTTGTAGATGTTTGAGGTGATTAAATGATACATAGATGTTGGTAAGGATTTTTATGAATTAAGAAGGTTTTCTCAAAAAAAAATTCATTTTTTTGTAATATAAATCACATTAATTTGTTAATCTTTCAAACAAAGGTGATTATATGGAGATGATTAGACTGAGTTTATCAGACTAAGTCTTTTAGACAAATGTTACTAGTCTATGGTGATCATCATAAGTGTTTTTCTAAATGTTTATCCTATAATAATTATAAGTTTCACCAAAAAATGTGTTAGATTAATGAATATGGTGATTTTATAGTGTATATAATATTCTTAACACTATCTCTACTGAAATTTTTCATGATCAAAGACTATGTATAAAGGAGGAGTTTTGGTTTGAGGTTTAATTTTTTCTTGTTTGTGTGGTAGTATGATATTTGTGTCCAAATTTTGTGATGTTTTGGAGTTTCCATGGTATTAAGTGTTAGCAGGGTATATTTTTTTGAAGATTTTTGTCCAAATGAAAGTTGAAAAAATATAAAGGAAAGTCGATGGGGGAATTTCATCATACAAATATGATTTAATGATCTCTTATAAAGTCATAAGCCTAATTATATCACCTGAACCATTTGAAATATTTCTATAATGTATGATTTATTGTTTGTTAAAACATATATTAGATGAATTTATATAAATTCATGATGTGAAGCAGTTATAGGATGATAAAATGTAAGAATCTAACTGATCAGAAAGATGGTCTTGATTGAAGTCATCAGATAGATGATTCTATATGAAGTTCATCATTTACAGTTTGGTATAAAAAGTCAATGATCAATGATTTCTGATACAATTCATTGGATGGTGGAAGTTTTTTGGCATAAGTATTCCAATACATTCCTACAAAGTTGTGTAGGAACACTAGATGGAGTTTCATTGGTCATAATTACTGCTATGAAGTTTCACTGGGTAGAGGAGTGGTGTAAAGATGTGATAATTTGAAGGACTTCATGATGTTTTTGTAGAGACATAAAATGTGATGATACTGAGTTTTTCATTCAGAATTCCTAAAATAATAGAGTAATATAATTATTATCATAGAGTCATAAGAATGTTTGAAGAATTATATTATTTTTGAGTGTTAAGGAGAGATCATGTCCTTGAGGAGAATTAAATACAGTCAATGGTAGGATGTTTCTGAGTGGGACACTCATAGGGTTTGAGCAAGATGTTTGAAATGGAGTTCATAAGTTTCTATAAATTTTTATAGGTCCCATGCCTATATAAATGGGGTTTTTATTCTTAGGTGGGATGTGGAATTTATTAAAGTGATATGAAGCGCTATATAATTAAAAATTTTATTGGATATGCATTGTGAGGAAACATCAATTTGATAAATACCAGGTAGAGTCTTCACATTAATAGATATCAGATAGAAAATGTGTATAAGTTATTATATTAACATGGTAAAAAGTAATTAGACAAATAGTATGAAGATTCATCGATCAAAATATACTAGATTGAGTTTTATATTAGCTGGTATCAGAAGGAAAATATTCGAAAGTGATCAGAAGAATAATATGTCAAAAGTGGTTTCAGTCTACTAGGAGGAAATAGATAAAGTATACTAGGTAGAAATCGGATGGAGTATATCAGATGGACAAAGATGGAATATACTGGATAAACCCATTGACGAACTTCCATCAAATTGAAGAAGGTTTTTTCTCGCTGCTGTGTAATAAAGTAAAGAAGAAGTACTTGCATGAAAAGTAAAAGTGAAGAAATTTTAAACAGTATAGTAAAAACATACTAAAGCCTATTGGTCATGGTTTTTATAGTTTTTACAATAAACATTATTATATCATTTATCTATGTGAGGAGCACATGATCTTACGATTGACTATAACACTGCATAAGTGTAAGGATAATCCATGCTTGTTGTAAACACCCAATTTTTTTTCTAGTTGTTTGTGTGGTCTTAGATTATTCCCAAACCATTCTAAGGACTAGAAACTCTTATTGAGTAGTGAACCTTGTAAATAACTTTGTTCCTTTGGTTGTTATGGTTTTATTTCTTTCAATAATACTCATATCTCTCTAACAGGAGGTGAAGGTTGTTTATTAAGTAAGAAAACATAAAAAGAAAAGATTACTGATCTACTCCCTCCCCCTCTAAGTGATTACATAGATCCTAATTGGTACTTTCAAGTAGTATTAGAGGTAGGTTCTCTTCATTGACTATTTAATGATTTTTTAAGAAAATGGATGCTTCCATGGATGTTTATAACTCTATGAATAGTAAGATGTTTCATATCTTCAATGACAATAAGTATCATTTCAGGGAAGATAAGATGTTACCTTATCTTATGATCATCAGTTATGATGTTCTTGAGGTTTCTATAAATGTTTTCCTCCCCATGATTAATTTTTTCCTTTGACAGTTACTGATAAGAATAATTTGAAGAATGATGGGTGAGCCAAAAATTCCATAACTTAATCACCCTCTAAAAGTGAGTTTATTAGAGTTAGAGTAATCAAAAAAGTTAATAGAATCTATTATAATTTGGAGAATGTAAATGTAGAAAATAAAAATGTAAATAATTTGAAGTTAAAAACTGTGATATTTAAGTATTAAGATTTTAAATTGGGTAAATATGAATATGTTAGTAACTTCATTATAAGATTTAATGACATCGTAAGCACCATAATATGTTTAATTGAGAATTTGGATGATTGTACTACTATTGAAGATATTATTATAATTCTTCAAGATAAATTTAATTACAAGGTATCATAATTAAAAGATAAATATCATGAAACACTATTGCTATATGATCTATACAATATTTTTATCACTTATTAAATGAAAATAGAACATGTTATATATAAAAAATAAAAGACTAATCGAGAAATTTATATCAAATCTTCCAATCAAGGAAAGTATATAAAATTTATCGAGGAAGAATTCAGTGGCTCTAACATTGAATATGAGGTTATTAAATTTTTTGATGAATTTATGTCATTGTTTTCTAAAATGGTGAAAAGAGGCACATGAAAGAAAAAATTTAGTTACCAATGAAATTATTTGGATGCATGTCTATTGGAAATTTTTATGAAAACTATCATTGATAAAAAGAAGATTAAGAATGTGATTAAGATAATATAAATTCAAGAATATACCTTAAGAAGAAGGTAGAAAAATACCTATCCTTTTTTAATGGAAAGGATAATAAGTTTAATAAATATAAAAAATTATTTTTTATAAGTATGAGGAATATAATGATAGTGAAGAAGAAGTTGAAAACTCCAGTGATGATGAAAATGATAAATTTATTATTGCAAAGTTTAATGATGAAAATTTAACCAATAATGAAAGTATTAGCTCTGAAGAAGAATAATATTCTTAGTTGGAGTATATGATTAAGATGGAGTTGAAAAAATGTCTTGAAAATATGGTTTTACTTAAAAAGGATAATAAGAAGTTGAATAAAGAAAATATTTTATAAAATAATAAAGAATATTTTCTTGAATAAAAATAAAAGTTTCTAAAAGGTATTGATGTCCTAAATAAGTATCTTTATGGAGAGAAGAACCTCAATGTCAATCTTGAAGAAAAATAAAAGAGAAGAAGAAATAAATTAATTTTTTCCAATAAAAACTTATTATGGCTGATAAAGGAACAAATAACTTACAAAACATGGTTTAAAATTTTTCTAAAAGTTATAAGAAGATTAAACATCATAAGGATCAATAAAAATCTTCCTCAAAGGTTAACAACACTATTAAATATTATCAAGAGAAAACAAATTTTAGAATACTATGTATGTATCCATAATAGGAAGAGTTGAAAATCCTAAAATATATACGGCTTCAAATTCTAAACCAAACTTTGCTACTGCTATAGATCATGATAATACTGATTATAATTCTAATTAGAAGAAGAATATGTTAGGAGGTTTCCAAAACATTGGTACAAAACAAAGTTCCAAGGTGGATGGTAAGAAAAATGAATGAAAGAAGGTACAAAACTTAGAAAAGTATGCAAGTTAAAAAGGAAAATATAATTTATATTGTTAATACTGGTATTATAGAGGCTTTTGGGACATGGTTAAGATTTTTTTGTTCAATCATCAATACTGCAGTGAATAGAGGAGAAATTTTAGGTATAATTTAAGGGAGAGTCAACCCACGCAAAGAAGATAACTTAAAAAAGTTAGTTTGAAGATTGAAAATAGATTATAACCCTTAGAAACTATATTTTAAATATATGATCATCCTATAAATCTTGATAAAGGATGTATTATCATGATACCAACACATCAAGGTTTATTCAACAAATCTCAAAAGCCGTATGGGAAGGAAAACAAGGGAAATGAAAAATCCTTAGTTGATGAAATTTATCTCAAAGCTATGAAAATAGAATGAACTTGGATATTGGATAGTGGTTGTTCTTCAGACATGACTAGAGATAAAATGTTTTTTAAGAATGTGAAATATTACAAATAATGGATAATGAATATTGTAAATTTTGAGTCCCATATAATCAAAGGTGCTGTATTTACTATCATTGGGGAAGAAAAGTTAAAATTTAAAAGATCCTTGTTTGTTGATGGGCTAAAACATAATTTTTTGAGTGTTTTAAAACATTATTATGAATGCAATGAAGTTATTTTAAGAATATATGGGTTTTAAAATAATTGAAGATGTGATAGTTATTAAAAGAGGGAAATCAACCAAGGGAAACCTATTCCAAGTTGTTGATATGAAGAGTTAATGCTATCCGAGCATGATGAATGAAAATAAGCTATAAAATAAAAGGATGGGGTATATGTGTTAGAGGAATATGATCAATATATAAAATATATAAAGTATTCATGATATTCCTAACATTAAAATAATATGATATTGGTGTTGTTTTATATGCAAGAAAGAGAATATTACAGCCGTGTCACATAAGAAAGTTTAGATACATTCAACTCATCACTTGGAGATGATACATTTTGAAATTTGTGGGCCCATCATAAAGTAATCAACAAATAAAGATAAGTAATTTATTTATTTTATTTATTAATTTAATCATATTAAATTATTTATGTTTTTAAAATAAATTCATAGTCCGTGAAAATGTTTAAGAGTTTTAGGATAAGTGATGAAAAATAATATGAATATTTTGTAATAAAGATTCAAACCGATAATAGTGATAAGTATATGAATGGGAAGTTTAGATACTATATTTAAAATCATGTAAATTTTCATGAATTTAGTGAACCATAAACACCACAAAATAATTGTGTTTCTTAAAGAAGAAATATAAGTTTTTTTTGATATGGCATGAATAATATTGATCGAACATGATACTTCTCGACAATTTTAGAGAAAGGATATCAAAGTAATAGTTCATATTCAGAATCAATGTTTTTATTGGGAAAACTATGATATGACTCTTATGAGATATATTACAATGTAACCCAATGTTTGATATACCTAAGGGTATTTGTTAGTACTTATGTTATTAAGGTTAAAGGTGAGAATCTTGGGAATTTTTATCAGATATGTGTTGAAGGAATATTTCTTAGATATCCTTTTAATATTAAAGGATACAAAATGTTATATTAAATAAACTTGAAATATTTTTGACTCTTTAGATATGATTTTTTTAAAATTATAATAAGGAAGATTCACAATCAATTATAGATATGAGAGGAAGTGAATATGAAGTAGTTATTATTGAAAAATGTGATAAATTTATCAACAATAATAATAATGTTTAAGCTTCTTGAGATGAAGATTCTGACTCAACAATCTCATGTGATAAAAAAATTATATTCATCTCATCTTAGGTTGAGGAGGAAAGTGGAAGGCCAAAAAATCATTGAAGATCAATAACAATAGGTCCAAACAAGAAGTACATCAAGGATAGTTTTATATACTTTATTATATTCACGTGTTGAGAAAAAATATGTTCATGAAAATTTAGAGAATTAATAGTGGATTGATTCCATTAATAAATAGATAGATCACATTGAATAGAATTGTATGTGGGAACTTGTACCCAAACCAAATAATAATAACGTGATTGATAAAAAATGGATGTTTAAAAATAAGTTAAATGGAAAGATGAAGTGATAATAAATGGGGATCAAATAGTTTGTAATGGTTACTCTCAAATTGATGGAATTGATTTTGATAAGAATTTTTCCTTATTATAAAGGCATGAAATTATTAGAATCTTTCTTTATATCACTACACAATGAAAATATAATATATTCCAGAAGGATTTCAAGTCATATTTTCATAATAGATAGCTAAATAAAGAAGTTTATATTGAAAAAACATGTGGATTAATGCTTAGAAAATGTGAAAGATATGTGTTAAAGATGAATAAGGATTTGGATGGGTTGAAATTATTGTTAAGAGTTTGGGACTCAAACTTAGACACTTACATAAGGAAGCTGAACTCTAAGAAAGGAAGAGTTAAAAATAACCTCTATATAAAATTAATTCAATAAGTTTACCTCATTATGATTATTTATGTTGACAATATCATATTTTTAGGGAATAATAAAGAAACATGTGAAAACTTTGATGAGGAGATGAAGAAGTTATTGGAAAGTTACATGCTTAGAGAAATGAAATAATTTATTGGATTATAAATATCTAATAAGAATAAATATATATTACCATATCAAGAGAATTATTCTAAGTATATTCTGCATAATTTTGAAATGAATGATTTAAATCTTATTTACAACCCTATTTTAGTGGGAACTAAGTTGTAAAAATTTGGATAAGGTATGGAGGATAATCCTAAGGTGTTTATAAAGTTAGTTGGAAGCTTGTTGTATCTAATTAATTCAAGGAAAAATATAGTGTATTCTTTTAGAAATTATTCCAGATAAAAAATTATACCAAAGGAATCTCATATCATGGATAGAATGAAATTTTTTACATATATTAAAGGCATAAATGATTATGGGTTGAAAGATGAAAATGAAGGAAATGATTATTTATTTGGTTAAAAAGATGCAGATTGGGTAGGAAGTGTCGATGATAGAAAATCCACATATGGTGTTGTGTTTTTCTTGGGAGAAATATTTGTTAGCTGGAACATAAAGAAACAATGTTTAGTGTCTCTTAGTATAGTAAAATCTGAGTATACATCTTCAACTCAATCTATAACATAATTAATATGGATGAAGACATAATTAGAAGATTTATTGGCTTATGTGATGTTACCCCTTCTCTTGGGTTATAATAATCAAAGCAGTATAAATTCTCACATAGAATCAAGTAAAAAATTCTCATTCTAAGCACATTAATATCAAATATCACTTTATCAAGGATAATGCAGAAAATAATAAACTAGAGATTGGGTTTGTTTCTATAATGGATAAAAGTACTGATATTTTAATCAAACCATTTCCAAAGGAAAAACATTTCATAAGCTGAGGTTAATCATGAGTGTACAAAACCACCCTATTTAAGGCTAAGGTATGTGATAACTATCCCATCTATCAAGTTTTTCTTCGATAGTGTTGTGAAAGGGGGAGTAAAGTTGTAACCTAAATCTATCCATTGGTTTCTAACTTAACCTTTTTTATGGAAGATCATATATTTAAGGGGAGTTTTTAAAAGGGGTAATTTGTGATTTTAGAAAATGTGAACTATTTTAATAGTTTGTTGAATTAGATGAAAGAAAAGTTTTTTTCTAGTTGAAGATGTTTTTGTAATGAAAGTTCATAATGATAATAAAAGTTTGAGATGTTTATAAGAAAAGTTACTTAATCGGTATAATAAAAGTTTCATAAGTCACTGATTATGGACAATATAGAATTTTTATTCCATAATTATTATTCACTAAACTCAATTCTATCATGTATACTTATAATTGTTGTATAATAAATCAATTTATTTATTTTAAAATATTTAGTGATTTATGTTCCATGGATGGAAACAAATTCCAAAGAGGGAGATTATTTGGAATAAGAAGTTTGTAGATATTTTGAGGTGATACTGTGATAAGAAGATGTTGGTTAGGCTTATTATAAATGAAGAATATTTTCACAAAAGGGTTTTCTTTTGTTTTCTATCATAAATCAACTTACTTTGTTAAACATTGCAACAAAGGTGATCATACGAATATGATCAACTTGAGTCTACCAAACCGAGTCCACCAGATGAACATTATCAATATGTGGTGATCAATATGAGTATTGTATTGAATCAATATTCTATCATGATTATAAGTTCCATCAAAAAGAGTGTTTTATGAATAAATCTGGATATCATTTTCTATTATTAAAGTTCCTAACATCGCATCTAATAAAAGTTTTCTTTATCTAAGCTTATTTATGAAGGATGAGTTTTGGTTTGAGGTTTAAAAAAGTTATGTTTGTTCCACTGTAAGATGTTTGTGTTTGAAGACTTTTAATTTTTATAGTTACTATAGTTTGAAGTGTTATCAATCAATGTTTTGTGATGATTTATAATCAGAGAAAAGATGTCAAATTAAAAAGGGAAATAGATAGGGAATTTAATTCGATAAATACCATTGAATGATCTATTATAATGTCATCAGTCTGTCTCCGTCAGATGAAATATTTGAAATGTTATTAAAAAGGATGATTGATTTTGTACAATGTTTATTAGATGGAATTGTATGAATTTTTGATTTGAAGTTTCTACAGGATTATTAGATAGATGTATCCAAGTCATTAGATTTTTTTTGATTGAATTCATCAGACAGATGATTCTGTATAAATTTTATTGGTCAGAGGTTGGTATACAAAGGAAACATGCAAAGGGTTATGATGAAATTAATCTTATGGTGAAACTGCCTAGTGGAATAATTTTTATTAATTACTATGAAGTTTTTTAGGAACAAAAGATGGAGTTTCATCAGTCAGAAGTACTTCTATGAAGTTTCTCCAAAAAAATGAGTGTTGTAAAGATTCATCAGTTTGATGGAATTTCCAAAATTTTCATACTAACATAAAATTTGAATTTGTTTATTTGGATGATCAATGTTCCTAAAATCATGTATGAAGTTCATGATTCTCATATATTTTTAATAATGTTTGAATAAGTGTGTTATCACTGAGTCTTAAAGAGAAATCCAAAATTTTAGGATAATTAAATGTGGTCAAAGGTCGGAAGTTTCTGAGTGGGTCACTCAACAGGTTTTAGCTGGAGTTTTCACTAGTGCAAAAAGACGATTTAATGTTAGTTTTTTTTTCAATTTTAACATTGGTTTTTAACTAATGTTTATAAAGGGGATGTTAAAAATAAGGTTTTTCGCATTTATTTTTTAAAAACTGATGTAGAAAATTTGAACTGGATTTGTTTTCAGCATCGATTTCTCTATGAAACTGATGTTGAAAATCTCTTTCACATTTTAGGCATCTATTTCTATAATAAGATGACGCTTAAAAGGCAAACCAACTTGGATTTAGGCGTCTTTTTATATAAAAACCTACGCTAAAAGTTATGTTTTTTAGAAAATTTTAAATATTACACCCCCCAAAAAATTAGGATCCCTTTAATAGAAAAACAATATAAAACCATTAATCATCATTTATAATTGACTAAAAATATATAAAAACATACATACTTTTAACAAGTTCATCAAAAAATTATCCATGCATTTGTATTATAAAGTAGAATTAAAAAAATCCCTGAAATTTACAACATGATCATTTTTGGTTATTATTGAAACATTCATTTGATATCATTATATTAAAAAACCTATTATAAAAAAATAATTCATTTTTGAAAACTTATTATTAAGAAAATGTAATACTAATATAGAATATAATAATATACATACCTTAAATCCTAATAACACTTAATAAATAGTTCACAAACAAAGATTGAAGATGGTTAAGTTTATCTTGCCTATATGAATTGACACCATTAAACATATAAAATGAAATTGGATGATATAAGATTAAAAAATAGAATACTACGATAGAAAATATAAAATAATTAATATAAATAACCTGATCATAATCAGTTGTTACCCTAGTTGTGATTATCTCATACATGAATTGTAGAACATAATAACCACATTTGACATATCCTTTTTGATGATGAAATGGTAGTTATTAAAACATTAACTTGATATTAAAAACCAATATATAAAAATCAAAATAATATCTAATATAAAAAATAATTACCAATACTTTCACATAGTTGATTTCATTTGGATTCTTTATCAACAAGTGATATTTGTTAATATTTCTCCATGACCTAAATTTATATATATATAAACTAATAATACATATATAAACAATAAAAATTAAACATAATGAGCATATAAAACAAAAAAAACATACTTGTATAACAAGGTGGAAAAGTTTCTACAAACACCACCAAATAAAGAGAAAAACCAATATAATGTGTATTCACTTGGAAAAAATATTCTTAACACCCAATTTTCCCTAAAATACAAAAATTTCACATTTATTGATATTATAATGAGAATTAGTTCATAATTATGTTTCTTCTTTTACCGATCAAGAAATAGAAAAAACCAACACCCAATATTCATCATCGATAACCTCTCACATATATATGTCACTCTATTTTTAGTCGACACATATTGCACATCTGTTGAAATGTATTCGGGATCTATAAAACCATAAATTTATGTACTATCATTTTCAACAAGTAGCATCTGTAGATACCTAATTAAAAAAGTAATATAGTTAGTCAATTTAAAATATCTTCATTTTAAAAAATAAAAACGGAAACGTCAATTTAATTACATGGAAAACAACTGCAACACGGGAACGTCAAGCTCTTTAAAATAAAATATATGGATGATATAATTTTGGAATATTCTAAATGGATAGTCTCTTACACATATATCAGATTATATCTCAAACTCATAGATATTATCCATGGAAGAAGATAATTGAGATAATCTTTCTATCCCATCAGAAATATCTAAAGTATCTACAATTGTTTGTTACTAAACCTTTTCTTTTCTTTTTTCTATTTATTTGGTTTTAGATAATCCTATATAAGTTAAATTTCTAAAAAAATTACAATTAATTTTCAATAATATGTAATTAATATTAAAAAAATACATACCTCATATGAAATATGATGAAGAAGGCTAGATGGACAAAGTAAAAATGAACATACAATCCCAAAATCTGGTAATCTGTACAATTGGGAATGGTAGTAGAGTAGTAAGATAAATAATATCATGTATATATACTCAAACATGACCCATTTGAATAGTTTGGTGATGTATAGAATCCCCCAAAAAATGTACGACTTTGAATGCTACGATTTGTACATCAAGATCTTTTGTATAAAACTCACAGTATAAGGTCAGGTCTGAGAGAGGAGGTGGAGGATTTGAGTTGGAAGACTGCATAGACTGTGATTGTCTCATCATTTGTTCTAACATATCCGGTTGCACAACTTCTTGAATTTGATCTCTCATGTACTATTTCATTTCTTTCAGCTGATCTTTTAAGGATTTAATTTCTAGGTAACTTGATTGTTTACTATAATGACCAACAATTTTTAGAATACTAACACCCACCTCATATCCTCTTATGAGGCTAGGGTGTTTTGGATGTCCTAAAGCAGTGGCTAGGATATCCATCCTACCTCAGTGATAAAAGTGACCTATGTCTATTGCTCTTGAAGTTCATCTTGAAATGAAAAATGAAAATGGTATATTAGTGTTGTTAATTTATAAATTATAAAAATTTCTAAAAATTAATAATTATTTACTTACAATTCATTCATATACTTTCTTAACTTACTCTGCAAGATAATTTTCATTTTTTATTATTTTCAATATTTTTCATTTCTTATGTAGGGTGGGTGGAGATGGGGTACCAAATTGGACCTCATGAAAACCACTAGTGGAGTGAGCTCTTAGTGCTTTAAAATTTTCCTCAATCATTTTTTCTCTAATAAATGACACCCTCCATGTGATAAAGTATAAGGATAAAAATTTTACAATTGGATGTCTTGATGTGATTTCCTAGAGTTTTATTATATAAAAATTAAACTAATAAGTAATTAGGTATATATATAAGAAATTTTATAATATTATATAATATAATTATTAATATACTTGAAATGTCTCATCACGTTGGGTGGAAAAAAATTTCTTCCATGTATCTTCATCAAAAAAATGGATAATTGAGGCATGGGATCTAATTTTGTCTCTTTACAAACACATAATTTTTGTCAACTTTGTTTTGAAATCCCTCTATCACACCACTGCTAAAGTAAGACATCTTTTCATAACTAATTTTGTTTCTTCAAAATTGAATCTCATCTGTAATTTCATAACATAAATATTATTCATTTAAAGTATATCATATTCAAAAAATGTGATAAAATAAATCAATTGAAGTATTTTACCTTCATAGGCTCCCAAAGATGATCTATCTCCATCTTGTCGACATTCTTCCAATCAGCATATAAAATGCTAATCCTGTAACGAATCTACATGCTGATATAGCTGATAAAATGCATTGCATTTGGTCCAGTTTCACTATTATTATCATCAAAAATAATATGTAAATTCTCATCTCCATGAGAAAGTAACAGTTTTGGTAAACATGTAATTCCATGTTTACCAACTTGAGAGTTTTATTTCCAAATAATAAAAGTAGAAGACTCCCCCACTGAATTCTCCTCAGTAGTCTTGTAATTATTTTTTTTGTAAATTAAAAGTTTTCTTTCATTAACTAATTATATTACTAGATATTTAATAATATTAAAAAATAAAAATACATCAGTAGAATTACCTATATCTATGTATCTTCATCCATCATTTTAATGGTAAAATGTTATGAAATTATTGTGTACATAAATATTATTAGACAAGTCAGTAATTAGAAAACATAAATATGTAAGTAAAAAAGTGGAACACAAGTGTAAGTTTGAAAAATAATAATGATGTTATAATTCTCAACCAAAAAAATATGCAAGGTGAACTATTAAATATAAATATTGCTTCTAAAAAGATATAAACATTTAAATATGTAAATATCAAAGTTTGAAAAGGTGTTCCCATATGTGTGAATTAAACCAAAATTTAATAACGAACATCGAGTATTTCAATGAAAAAATGTTTAACCATAACCATATAATATCAAAATTTAACACAAAAAAATCAAATAAATAATCAAATATATATAATTAAATATAAAATAGTTATTAAATAGTATAGTTTTATACAAGTAAATTTCAAAAAATAAATATAATTTAAATAATTATCATATTAATTAAGAGAGTAATTTAGTGTTTTCCTATTTCCCTTCAGCGTGATCATTTTGTATTGCATGCACTATATCTTCATTATAGTAATTGTTATCTGGAAATTGTGTAATAGACGAAGAAGCCTCATATAAATCAATAACATCATCATCATCCTCATCAGCCAAATGGATTCATTTTGCTTTCAAAACGATAGACCACTAGTCATTCATTGGATCGATGACGTAAAATATTTTCTTTGCATGTCTGTCCATGATAAATGGATCCTCATTGTAACTAAATCTTTTCAAATCAACCATTTTAAACCCATATTCATTATGCTTCACACCACTATTAATTATAACCCAATTACACTTAAACACAGTTACTCAAAAATTTAATATAATCAATTTCCCATATGTCTTCAAGAACTCCAAAATATGATATTGAAGCATAAATTAGGTTTTTATCTTTTTCACTCGAAAAATGCAGTGTTTAAGCAACAACCATTACATCACTATTTTGAACGGTACTCTTTTCATCCATCTTCTTTGTGTAAAATGTGTACCCATTAATATTAAAACCATTCCATGTGATCACATTAAGAGATGGTCCCCCTGCCAACCAATTCAATGTTTCTGATGCAGATATATCTATGATAACTTTCTCTTTAAAACATGAAACAAATGTGCTTTTATGCTCAATCATCATCCACTTTTTATTTCTTTTCAGATATCGTAACTTTAATTCTATAATAAGTGATGACATATATGATTTAAACTCATTTGTGTTTTTGAAAATGTATAAATTTTCCTACATCACTTCATCACGTAAATGAACTTTACCTTTAAGACTCAAATCCCTCTAAATTCACTATAAATTGTCATATGTTGAGATATAGGGAGACCAATATGCTCCACTTCATACAAAAAATTAGTTCAAAATTCAATCACCACTTTCGAAAAATATTTTTGAAAAATATAGGCCTCTTTTTGATAAGGAATTTTAACATATCCCTTAAAAATTTTCATATATATTTTAAAAGGATACATCCATCATAAATAAATAGGCCCACATATTCTTATCTAATTTACCAAATGAATCACCAGATGAAACATTATATCAAAAAACGTAGTAGGGAAATAAATTTCTAGTTAATAAAGAATAATATTAGCTTCATTATCTAACACATATATCAAATTTGGATCAATTAATTTTCTATAAATGGATTTGAAAAATTTATCTAACCTTGTGATAGCCTTTCTGACAGCTATCAGCAATATACCACACAATAAAACTGGTAGAAGTTGTTGTATCAATACATGATAATCATGAAATTTCAAACCTATTAATTTACAATCCTTTAATAACACCAAATTCTTCACATTTGAAGAAAAAACAATGGGTAATTTAATACCATGAATACAATGACAAAAATTCATCCTCTCAATCTTTCTTAATATGTGACAAGCCAAAGGTAAATATTCTCTATTTCCTTTCATAGTGGGAGCTAACTCCAAATGTATTCCCATTGATATCAAGTCCAACCTAGCTTGAAATATATCTTTTGTCTTTCCTTTTATGTATAACAATATTCCAATAAATCTGGAACATATGTTTTTCTCAACATGCATAACATCGATGTTATTTTTTATCTCTAAAAATCTCCTATAAGGTAGTTCAAAAAAGATATATTGTTTCTTCCATATATTTTTTTGAAGATAAAAACTTCTTTTCTTTCTAAATTACGAATCAATACTTTTCACCCTATTGTAATATTCTTAAAATAAAAATGGTTGATGGGGAAGGTTATATTCCTGTAAACCATTAAATTACTTTTTCAATCTATGATAAGGATGATCAATTCAAAAAAATATTCGATGTCCCATGTACAATATATTTCTTACATTCTTTAAATGATAATATGAAATATCTTATTCACAAATTGGACATGATTTATGTCCCTTAACACTGTATCTAGAAAATTTTCTAGATTCAGTAAAGTCGTTTATAGTGAACATTATCACAACATGCAAAATAAAATACTCTTTCTTATATGCATCAAAAAATTTAACTCCTATCTCCCATAATAGTTTCAAATCATCAATCAATAGTGAAAGATACACATCAATATCATTTACTAGCTGTTTTGGTCTAGAAGTCATCAAGCTTATTATAACCTATTTTTTCTTCATACATATATGTGGGGAAAAGTTTTAAAGTACCAAAAAATAGGCCATGAAATATGTTGGCTACTTAGGCTCTAATATGGATTCATTATATCAGTACACAATCCCATTTAGATATTTCTAACTTCCCTTCCAAAATCATGATTTTTTTATCAAATCTCTTCCACTGTAGTGAATAAACAGATTGACATAAGTTAACATCAGAGATGCGCTCATCTAAATTCCATATTAACCTTTTTGCGTCAATTGAATTTGAAAATAGACGCTTCAAAAGAGGAATTATTGGAAGTATCAAATTTATTTATCAAGATCTTTGATTCTAGTACCTAATAATGAATCATAGTTGAATTATAAGTTTTTTATGAAAGAATTATTGGATGACATCATTAGAAATTAGAAAATTTATCTTTTATGAGGTTAGATTTCCGTATATGAGAATGACTCTAAGTTTAATTTTCCATCCATCTTATAACATGATGTCCCACATGTAGAACAACTTGATAGATATTCATATTGTTTCCTATACTACAAACAATCATTGGGGAAATCATATATATTTTTATACTATAATCCCATTGGGCATAATATTTTATTTGCCTCATAATTAGAATTTGTAAGACTATTGTATTCTGGAAGTAGCTATTTTAAAAGCTCAAGTTAGTTAAAGAAACTTTTATTACTCTTCTCATTTATTGCTTTCAATTCAACTAATCTCAAAACTGTTGATAACACTGTATATTTACTGCAAACTAGTAATAATGGTTTCTAAGAATCTACATACAATTTTTAAAAAATTGTTGTTTTTTCGATGGTTTCATCACCTAAATCATGAATTAATTCTTCAATATGATCGTATACCTCATTATGAATATTATCATCAACATTAGAAGTTGAATTTCCAGTTATTTCACCATGATAAATCTAATGTGTATAATTAAGGGTAAAACCGTAGAAAATGAAATTATCCTTGATTTCTCTAGAGTTTAACTTTCTCATATTAAAAAAATTCACACATGGATAGAAAATAAAATATTTTTTTTGAAGATTTCATTTAGAGAATTCCAAGAATTAATCAACTTATTTTTCATATTCACTAGTGGTTCTTCATAAATTTATCCAATTACGATCCATTCATAACCAAAAATAGCAATATGATCTGTGAATATATTAAAACATATAAACTTTTAAATAAATAAATAAATAAATAAATATAAATAGATAAATAAAAAAACATATTCAATAAAAATGATTGGTAATCAATTTATAAAGTCTTGGTTCTAACATCATCAATAGGGAATATAACATCCCTCGAGGAATATGACATGATTTCATAACACATAAATATCAAAATATAACATCAATGTGATAAACCAAAATAATTACACCAATAATATATAATGTAGTGATATTTATCAGATCACATTATCAAATAATATTCAAATCACAATATCATATCAATGATTGAATAACCTTGTTAAAAAAATAATTTACCATATAATTATATAAAATCACATCAACCACGCATAAAAAATTATCATAATATTATTTATCAAGTCACAAGATCATTTTAATATTTCATTATAACTATTCATATCATCATTATTAAAAAAATATGAAAAAAATAAAAATTCTACTTCAAACCACACGATTTAAGTGAATTTACTCAACTGCCACTATTTTTCTCTTTTTCCTATTTTAAATTCATCTACATTCATCATCATCGGATAACTAACATCCACATATCCATGGTTATCTTATATAATTAAATATTATATTTATCCATAACCTCTCCGAGAATCCCATCATAATAGATAAAGTTCAACCACTTTATCATAAAATTTTCACCAAAACATTAATCAATATTTAACACACATCATGATGTCAAAAAATATGTGAAATAAATATATTTTACATATCATCTCTTAAAAAAACATTAATCAATATATATCATCACAACCATTTGATAATTTAATCAAATAAAAAAATTATCAAAATAAACAAAATTTAAGAACAACATTTATAAATAAGAATCAACGGCATACAAATAATTGAAAGAATAACTCAATAATATAACTTAATGATAAATAATTCAGCTTCAAAATTTTAAAAAACTTACAGAATTCTGATTTCACCAAGGAAAATGGATCCCTATTTTGAACTTTCTCCCTTAAATTTGTTGGAAGAACCAACACTATAAGATCTAACAAAAATGTTTGTAGAAATGAACAAAAAACAAGAAGAAAGAAATAAAATAAAACCACAGATGATGTTTGGATATAAAATGGTTTGGGAAGAGAAATATTTCCATAGAAGGTGAAATAATTATAGAGGATGAATAATTGAGACCACATATCAGGAAATAATAATAAATATAAAAGAAAATAAACAATAATCACCATTGGGAATACTGGGTTGCCACCATCGGGATCATCATAAGTCGAGAGAGGTTTCAAAGTTCTAAAAAAATAAGGGTTTTGTGATCCATTATTTTTAAAAAAAACTTTTTATGTTGGTTATTAGGAAAACCAATAGTAAAAGTTTTTTTAATTTATGGTGTCTGTTTTCAGTAAAACTAACACCAATTTTTTTCATTTATGGTGTAGGTTATATTAAAAACCCAATGTTGTAAATCATATTTGGTGATGTTTTTGTCATTGATTTTCTTAAAAACCAATACCAAAAACCAATACCAAAAACAAAAAAAAACTTTTCTATCAGTTTATGTTAATACCAATGCCAAAATTTTCCCATAGATAAATTTTACATTGGTTTATAAAACCCTACGCCATATCCTCAATGTTAAAGACACTATTTCTACCAGTGTTTTAAATAAATTCCATGTTCTTACCTAACATTTCAGAGGTGATACACCTATATAAAGGGGGATTGTGTTCCGAGGTAAGATATAGAATTTGGGGAAGTGAGTTGAAACATTGAATAATTGAAAAGTTTATTAGATAGACATTTCACTAGTGAAAGAAACATTTTTAGCATTGTTTTTTTGTTTTTTACGTCATTTTTTAGCTAATTTTTTAAAAAGTGACGTCATAAATATTTTTTTTACGCCGGTTATAAAAAAACCGATGTTGTAAATATACAGTGGAATCGATTTTTTATATTGGTTATTTTATAACTGACGTTAAAAAATGGTTCCAGATGTAGCTTTTTTACCTCAGTTATTTAATAACTGATGTAATAAACAATCTACAACATTGGTTATTAAATAATTTACATCAAAAACCACGAATATGAAGAATTTTTGATGTTGGTTTTTTAATAACTCACATAGAAATGCTTCAGGATGATTTTTTTACGTCGGTTATTTAATAACCAATATAAAAAACATTATACAACATCAGTTATAAAATAACCGACAAGGAAGACAATTTAGTATGATGTTTTTTACGTTGGTTATTAAATAACCGATGTAAAAACATTATACCACGTAATTTTTAGATAACCTATATGGAAAACCATAACCCAAGCATTTTTTATGTCAGTTATAAAATAAACGAAATAAAATCAATTTTTTTTTAAAAAACTCATGAAACCATTTATTTGCAATACCAAAGCAGACCTGAAACAAGCATAACCAAACCAATACCAGACCAGAAACCAGACCGAAACCATACCATAAAAACAAAAAAAACTGGACTGAAACAAGAAGAACTAGAAGTAAAATTAAACATTCACATTTATAACATTTAAAACTAGAAATATCAACTAAAAACAAACCTAAATCCAACTAAACAACTACCAAATACACATTTACAATTACAATATTAAAAATTACATTTTACAATACAAAAAAACTAAAATCAAATCAAACCTATAAAATAATTTGACCATTCAACTTGTATGTGTTTGACCTCTTAAGCACTATAAGGTTAAGTGTCATCAAATAGCTACAAATTAAATGGAAATTAGTTAACATGTATAACCAATAAATAAAATGAAATATTATGGAATATTTTACAAGGAAATCTAACCTCATCAAACTTCAAAATTATTCCAGTTGCAATTATTTCATACATAAATCTTAACATATTATATCCGCATTTGATTATGCATTGTTGTTTATGAAATTTCTATTTAAATGAGTTTTTTAATTCAAAATATCATTTTTTTGTAATACATACAAAATGTATAAATTATAAATGGATATTTACCTTTACTTTTAAATATTTGATCTTGGCACTCTTTTTCTTTGTGGTTTTTTAAAAGTAGGTCCATCCCCTATTAGAAAATAATATTAATGAGATAAATTTAAAATTCATTATAATATAAAAAACTATTAAGAAATTGAAACCTTCTTTTCTAACATATTCATAAAATTTTCTCGCACTTCGCCATGGAGAGATCATATCCAATAAAGTGTTTTCTCCCTTTGAAAAAAAACATAACATCCAATGGTATCTTATATAAAATAAAATTTAAGTTTAATGGTTTTTATGTTAAAATATAAAAAACACTTTGTGAGATATATTTTTCATACCTCCCACAAAAAGGAATAATCCAACACTGTGTGATTATATTCTGTTCAAATATTTCAATAATATAAATTGTTCTTTCTTCCTCATCCAATGCATTCACTTTAGGAGAAATCAACCGTGGATCCATGAATACATATATATTTGTCTACTAATTCTTCTCACACATTTTATAAAGATAACTAATAAAAAATAGACATAATTATACATTTTTAATAAATTTAATGTAGGGAAAGAATTGTGTTAAGACTTACATGGAAAACAATTTCACCACATTGATGCCCAACTTATCTCGAGTAACAAGCTCCATGAAATAAATTTTTATAATCCCCACTTATATTTCAAATCCACAAACATGAGATTCTATTGGGAACTTATAATGAGCCGCCAACAAATTTGAATATCTTGAAAATCTGTCAAGACTCCTAGAATCTATATCTGATGTCATAGTCATTTGTATTTGTTGTTGCCTATATAGTATTTATTTACAGTTAATGTATTCTTGTAAATAAATAGATAAATATATTAACTTTCAAAAGTTTAAAAAAATTTAATAAAAAAATAAAATAAAAGATATAACATACACATACCTCTATGGTAATGGGTCATAAAAGTCTGGATGGACAAACTAAAAAGTTGTCGATACTTTGTACAACCGTAATCACCTTATCTATAGGTAATAGTACTCAAGCTGATATATCTATAATATCCTATACAGTGACCCTATTCTGGTCTAACTCTAACTATTAATGATAAACTATATCTCCTATATAATATATCATCCCAAATGCAACTATATAATAGTGAGGATCATCAACATACAACTCACAATAACTAGGAAGCTGTGGAGGAGGGGGTGTAGGAGTAGGGTAAAAAATGGGGTTCGTAGGTTGAGGTGGAGGATAAATAATGGGGTCTGGAGGTGGGGGAGTGGGAGCTACTAGAAGAGGTGGAGGATAAATAATGGGGTTTACAGGCGGAGGTGGAGGAGTGGGAGCTGCAGTCTGAAATTGTCTTTTCATGTCTGCAAACATAGACTGTACCGATGCTCTGATCTTTTCCTCTATAGTCGCGTTAATATTATGAACTTTAGCCTCCAAAGATTCATTTTTTTCTCAATAAATACACTCAATAGAAGAAGTTTAAGAATGTGACAACACTATCATTACCGACACACCTATCGGGTATCCTCATACACGACCCGGGTGTTTGGGCTTTCCCAATGCTGCATATAAAATATCTTGCCTCCCAGTAGCTGTAAATACCCCATGCATGTTCTGATCCTCAAGAGAGTCCTGTATGAATTAAAAGAAAAATTCTTAAATGTTTCAAAGTATATAAAAAATAGAATTAACTTAAATAAATAAAATAAATATCTTACTATCTTCTTAGCTACGATCCTCGATTCTTCTGTGAGATATTTACCCTTTTTTACCATCTGATCCCTCTTACATTTTTCATGTCTAGATGGAGGGGATTGAGGGGAAACCTCTCTAGATCTTGAAGACTCATCGATAATTTTTTTGTAATTTTTACACCATTATTTGTTCTTCCAATAAAGTATACCCTCTCTGGGATAAACTATGGGGGTATACATTTTTATATTGGATCTCCTGATGATATCTCCTTGTTTTCTATAAATTAAGAATAAGATATCATTAACAAATCATTAATAAGATCATTAACATAAGAAAAATTATAAAAGTTTACATTTCACTTACCAAAAATGATTCTTTTCTACTAATTTCAACAAATCTTTTCCATGTGTATTTATCTATAAAAGGATATATATGACATGGATTATCATGTTTCCTATGACCAAAAATGAAATCAGATGCGATGGTTGATTTGAAATCCCTCCATCTCCTAGAAGCCATCAATAAACATTTCTTCCTAACTCCTCTAGTGTCAGGAATATAAAATTTCATCTGATAAAGAATAGGGAAAACATATTATACTATAAAAATTTAAATATTAATAAAAAAAATAGAAAAAGATCTTACCAAAATTATCTCCCACAACTGATATAGTGTCGCTTTGTTCCACTTTTCTAATCATTTTACAAAATGATTACTTTTCTTTTACCCTGAGTTGATAAAAAAATCTTAAAATATTTTTTATTTGGACCTTTAGGAATCTCATTCTCATCAAACTCTATGACTATCCTCTAGTCCTAGCTACAAGAAAGTGATAGTTTTGGTAAACGTGTGCTACCACATTCACTAACTCTTGAACTCTTCTTTGCTGTTGTGGGAGCACATGAAGAATATTGGGGAACATTAATAAGAGTATCTGAATGTTCCTCCCCAGACATATGATCATGATGCTCGTCTCCAGAAATATGTGGTTAATTAACTTATTGATCTTTCATTATCCTTCAAATCAAAAAATCAAACATTAGTTCACAAATATACAAATTCAAATATTACAATACTAATGTAAAAAAAATGAAAAACTGAACTATGTTACGTAATAGTAAGCATGGTAAACATGGTAGGCATAGTAAACAAGGTAAGAATGGTAAGCATGGTAAGCATGGTAAGCATGGTAAACATGGTAACCATGGTAAACATGATAAACATGGTAAAAATGGTAAAGTAATTTTCATTAAAAAAATCAATAAATATATAAGTTAAGTAATGGTAAAAATGGAAAACTATAGTAAACATGGTAAACATGGTAATGTAACTTTCATTCAACAAAACCAATAAATATATAAGTTACGTAATAGTAAAAATGGTACACTAAACAAAACAAAACTAAAATAAACAAACATTTCTACTTATTAGTTTTAATATGAATTTTAATAAATAAAAAAATTACAATATCTAACATTTTCTAAAATTAATAAATGTAAATGAGAAATAAACATATGTTACCTATAATATTAGGAATGAAAAAATGGATTATTTTCCAAAATTCCTTCTTCATGATCATTCCTCATGGAACAAACCATGTCAACAACATGCTCATCATTATTTTATGCCAATATTTCCATGGAAGTAGGGATCTCACATAAATCAGTATCTTCATCAAGTTGATCCTCACTAACATATTGTTTTTTCCTTATAAAACAATAGAATACTGTATATCTGATTGATCAACAACATAGAAAATCTATTTTTCATGTGTTTCCATTATAAAAGAATCATCAATGTCTTCCAATCTATTCAGATTAACAACTATCATTCCAAATTCATCATGTATGACACTGTTGTTACAGATAAAAAATTTGCAGTTAAACACATGAACTTTAATTTTAAAGTAATCAAACTCCCATATTTCTTCAATGACTCTATAATATGCACTTGAGGTAGAAATTGGCGTTTTGTCTTTATAACTCGAAAAATTCATTGCTTTTACAAACACTAATACCCCACTATTCTGAACTGTACTTCTGTTGTCTTAAGCTTTCATATGAAATGTATAGCCATTAATGTCATACCCAGACCATGTTATCACATTTAAACTTGGACCACCCATTAACCATTTTAAGGTCCCTCATGCATCTGATCTACCAAGTAGGGTCATTTTAAACCATGGAAAAAATGTTTTGTTTTTCTCATTCAAAATCCACATTTTGTTTTTATTTGGATGAAAATTTTTCAACTCATTAAAATGAAATGTGATATACGGTTGAGAATTAGCTATGTTATTCAAGATGTATAAATGTACATTATTTATCTGTTCAACTGGAAATGATTTGAATTTCAAGCCACAAATCCCTTTCTCTCATTATTAACTCATTCATGGTGAGATAGAGGCAAACCAATGTACTCCTCCATAGACAAGTAGCTTTTAATAAACTCTATAAACTCCTTAGAAATATACTTTTCAACAATGGAGGCTTCAGGTCGATATGGATTCTTAACATACCCATTGAAAATTTTCTTACACCTTTCAAAAGGATACATCCAAAGAAGATATAAAGGTCTGCAAAGCTTTATTTCTATAACAAGATGAACCATTAAATGCACCATTATATCAAAAAGAGAAGGATGAAAATAAATTTTCAATTGAAAAAGTATATAAATTGAATTATTTTCCAAAATGTTCAAAGCATCCACATAAATAACCTTATTAAAAATTGAATTTAAAAAATAACACACCTTCATGATAGTCTTTCTGACATGGATGTGAAATATTCCATATAATGAAATTGGTAGAAATTGTTGCATCATGATGTGATAATCATGAGATTTCATACCTATCAACTGCAAATCCTTCAAAGAGATTTTTTTATATTTGAAGAATAACCTTGCAACACTTTGATATCATGAAGACACTAACAAAAGATAATTTTTACCCTCTTGGATAATGTTTGATAATCTGGGGGAAGAAATGTTCTCCTTACATTAGGAGTGGGATCTAACTCCAAACTTATTCCCATTTATAGTATGTCTAATCTTGAATTCAACCCATGTTTAGTCTTTCATTTAATATCTAACAATGTTCTAATCAAACTGTCACATATATTCTTCTCTACATGCATGACATCAATATTATGTTTCAAAACATGATATCTCCAATATGGTAGCTCAAAAAATATTTAATCTTTCTTCCAAATATGTCTATCGTTACTATATTTATGTGTCTTTCCCAATGTCACATCAAGGTTTTTTACCCTCTCAAAATACTCATCAATGGATAAACTTTTTGGAGTAATTTAAAATTCTTGTGAGCCATTGAATTCCTTTTTTAGTCTTTTATAAGAGTGATCTATAGGAAAAAACTTTCAATGACCCATTTATACTATTTTCCTCCCATGATGAAATTGACAATATGAAGTCTTTTGTTCACAAATTGGGCACAGTTTATTCCCCTTAACAGTGTATCCAGACAAATTTCCATATATTGGGAAGTCATTTATAGTGAACATAAGCACTACTTGTAGTTAAAAATATTCCATTTTATAAGAATCATACACCCTAATACCATCCTCCCATAAAAGTTTCAAATCATCAATCAATGATGAAAAGAAAACATCAATATCATTTCCATGTTTCTTTGGACCAGAGATAGTTATACTCAACATGACATATTTGTGCTTCATAAAAAATTTAGGAGATAGATTGTAAATTACCAAAACAATAAGACATGAACTATGTGTGCTACTGAGGCTTCAATATGGATTCATTACATCTGTGCACAACCCAAGTATGAGATTTCTAATTTAATTTCTGAATATAGGATACTTCTCATCAATTTTCTCCTATTGTGGACAATCAGTTGGATGATGTATTTTTCCATCACATATCCACTCATCAGAATGCCATCTTAACCTTTTTTCATCATGTGAATTAGAAAACAAACATTTCAAATAAGGAATTATAGGAAGATTCCAAAATTCTTTAACATGGATCTCTATAATATCTACATCAACCTGTGATTTTTCTTTCAAATTATACCATGATATCCCACATTTAGGACACTCTGATAGAAATTCATATTCCTTCCTATATATTATACAGTCATTCAAATAGGAAGTAATTTTTATGTATTCCAATCCCATCAAGAATCATATTTTCTTGGCCTTATAATGTGAATCTGTAAGATCGTTTTCTTTTGGAATAATGTCTTTCAATAATTGTAGCAACTCTATAAAACTACTATCACTCCATCCATGTTTCAATTTCAGGTTAATCAATCTTAACACTGCCAATAAAACTGTAAAATCTGTACAACTAGAATACGATTTTTTTTCAATATTATCATATAGACTCTTAATTTTTTGTTCTATATAAATTTGTTCTACTGTAATATCACAAATCATTTCTTTAATTTCATCAGAGTTACCATCCTGAAAATCATCATCATCATTAGGTCCAAAATTCTGTCCAGTTTCACCATGCTAAATCCAAGGGTTGTAACTCGGATTAAAACCATGACAAGTCAGATGATCTTTAATCTATTTACTTTTAAACTTCTTATATTAAAAAATTTTAGGCATGGATAAAAAAACATGTCATTTCTTGGAACATCTCCTTTAGTAAATTCCAAAAAGGCATTAATACCTCCCCTATATTCATTACTCATTTGATGTGCCATTATCCAACTTCGACTAATTATTACCGATAATAAATATCAAAATTATACATCTTGTTAAGATAATCCAATTTTATATTTATATGAAATATATCATAATTTGAATGTTAAAGAATTTCTAAATATAAAACAACTATATATGTATTTGAAAAACATATGCATGGAAATAATTATAAAAATAAAAATAGTTAGATATAAGAGTTTTATATTTATATAAAATATGACATAATTTGAAAGTATCACAATTTTGAAATATAATATAAAACAAATATATGAGTATTTGAAAATTATAAAGACATTGTTTTTTATCAATAGAATATTTTCTTCATTTCATTTAATTTTGATGGTCACATATATGAGTTTTATCATTCTTATTGAGTTTTTTGTGGAAAATGGTATTGTGTATGGTTGAAATTGATTTAAGTGGTAAGTTGATATTGTTAAGTTCTTATCCACTTTTTAAAATGGATTTATATTAGACTCAAAGTACAGTACTTGAGAGGAACCTATATTGTCTTGGGAAGGTGGTGAAAATATTCTATTCAAGGTATGTTGACAGGTTGTTTTGGGGGATAATTAGATAATAATAAAGAGTTAAAGAATGCAGTGCTAAATAAATAAGAAACCATGCATCAACATACTATGTTATAATATATTCTAGTAGTCAACATAAAATATATAATACATACAACCTGACCATATAGGAAAATAATTAAATAATCAAATGGGCCAACTTTTATAGGAAGACTGAGTACATATTCATCACAAAACACCTGGGGAAATATAACTTCTTTTTTTTCTAGATTTAGAATATCCAAAATAATTAATGTGTTATATAAAATGAAAAGGGTGCTATGGTATATAACCAATTTCTCCATGATATCCATATGGGGATTTTATATTTAAATATTGAGGCATCTAACCAAAGTAACATGGAGCATAATGACCAAATATTTTAGATCAAGGATATGAAAAACCATGTCCAATAGTGATAACATTAGGAAAGAATCCAAGATATTGTGATATTTAAAAAAAATCGAAAAATGTAAATGCATGGCATCTGTGAAAAATAACGAATTAATTCAAGGTGTGTGAGGCTTACTTGAGTGTTGCGATTTGATATGATAGATCCAGTGATAATAAAGATGATGAATGATGCTGGAAAAATGAGGTTGGAGGGTACGAGTTTGAAGAATTCTTTCTAGGTTTTCCATGCGAGAGAGATGAGTCATAGTCACCCGATTAAATAGTACACAATGACATAATACAGGGCTTTATAATTTTTTAAATTATTTATCACAACGGTTATTTAATAAAAGATGTGATAATATATTTTTTTATTACATTTATCACGTCGGTTATTATATAACAGACATGATAAAAACATTTTTATGTCAGATATAAAATAATAGAGGTTATAAAGAGGATTTTTATGTCGGTTATATAATAAATGATGTAAAAAATTGGCTTTATCATGTCAGTTATTTTATAACCACTGTGATAAATCACGTAAGTTGATTTTTCACATTGTTTATAAAATAACCGACATAAAAAATCAACTCTCAATTTTTTTACATCAGTTATTTTATAACTGATGTAAATAATCAAATATTAGAATTTTTTTACATCAGTTATAATATATCTGACATGATAAACCATCTTTTATAGCTTTGCACATTGGTTATTTATAACCAACGTAAAAAATTCCGACGTGGTAAATGTTTTATGCACTAGTGTTTTGAGAAAACATCAATATGATGGATACTAGACAGATTATTCCTGTTAGTTGGTATTAGGAGGATGGTGTGCATAAGCTATTAGATTAATATGGTAAAAATAAAATGTGTTAAAAATAGGTAGAAGCATTTATCAAAAGATATCAAATGGAGTTTCATATCATGTGGTATCAGATGGCTAATATGCCAAGGTGATTGGATGAACAATGCATTATAAGTGGTTTCTATCTAGAAGGAGGAGGTACCATATAGAGTATAATGTATGGATACAAGATGGATTATTTAGAAAAAACCATTATACAAACTATCACCAAGCCGAAGAAGATTATCTCCCGCTACTGTGAAGGAAAGTGATAAAGAATAAGTACATGCATGAAAATATGATATGAATAAATTTAAAGTATAACAATGACTATGTTTCAAATCCAATCGGTGAAGGTTATTATAGTTGGTAAAAAAATTGATATATAGTTTTTCTATATGAGGAGAACATGCACTTTCAATTAACTATAGTTCTATAAAAGTGTAAGGATACTCCCTACTTGATGTAACAACCTGAAGGATTGTTTTCTAGTAGTTTGTGTGGTCTTGGATTATTTCTAAACCATCCAAAGGACTAACAACTCTTATTGAGTTGTAAAACATATAAACACCTATATTCCTATAGTTTTTCATGTTTTATTAATTTACCGCAAAATCATATCTCTCTAATTATAGGTGAAGGTTTTTTCTTAAGTATAAAAACATTACAATATAGGATCATTGATTCACCCCTTCCTCTTTAACTGATTAAAAAAATCATGATTGGTCCTTTTAAGTATGTGATTGATTTTAGAGCCATTGTTAATGAGATCCCAATGAGTATCAACATTTTCCAACATTCTAGATATTTACAAGGACCTTATATTTTTTTGAATAACAGTCTCTATATCATGTTCTATAAAGGAGATGACCATATTGAATTCAACATGATCAATTTTTACCAAATATACCTCAATAGAATGAATGAAAACTTTGAAGTCCTGAGGTATTTTAAGGTAATCAATGATTTCTTATCATAGATCCATTAATAGATAAAGTGAACCAAGGATAAAGAGTTTTTTAAGACAGAAATTATATATTTCAAGATGTTTTACTTTTGGAGTAGGGCCCTACACCTCTCACTATAAGGATTCTCTCTAGTTTGGGGCTTGAAAGTTATAACTGCTTGCATTGACGTCTTATTTCCCTGATCATAATCCTATGGATATTTTTTATTGGTGAGTTCTGTTAAACAATCCTCAGTATATTTTGACATTGACCATGTGTGTTATTATTTAGAAATTAATCCTCTAGTATTATTGGTTATGAATGAGACCTAGATGATTTATGAGTATATTTTTACACTTATTGATCCCATTAAACTTCTTATCTCTGAGTATTTATAGAATATATGTATTTAGTGGAGACAAGTCCTAAATATAGAGATCCATTTCAACCTCATCTTCCCCAATCCTGTTATCCTCTATGACCTCCCCCCTCCTCATTGATTATTGGAGGAAAACTTAGGTTCATGTACAACTAGTTCATTTGAGAAAGGGGTTTTCCAAGTGAACCATATTGAAATAGCTGTATTGGAATTCCCTATCTGATGAGAGTTTTATTTGGAGTGATGGTTCCCATTCCATCATTTTTTGGGATCATTCATATCCTCCTATTAATGAATGTATAAAATCATGAAGAGTATATAATGAATTAGGAATCAGTTCAGGTTTCTATTCGTATGTCTTTCACTTGATATGTCAATTTCTATGATTCATAAAATACCATCTCTTAGAAGATCATGGTGCTGAAGAGTTGGTTCAACTATCACAAAGTATATCAGGGTAACCAATAATTGATTTATCCTTGCCTCGAGGATAGAAAGTTTTCGATTGACCATATTTCTATCCATATAATAATTAAATTTCCATGTTCCCTTGTTTTATAATTCTTTCCATTCTCCCTCCTCTTGTAGTGGGATGGTAGAAAAATAAGCCCACGTGATAGTGGTTTGATAGACATGAAATTCCAAAAATCAACCATATTATAGAGGATATATTTAAATACAGATTACACATGGATAGTGTGTCTCAAAATTTTATGGTAGGGTAAATAATTATCCTAGTCATCGGGGCTAATTTCCTCATGTTTTATAGCTTCTAGTAGTTTTAGGATATTATTCTCCACAGATCTGATGAAGTACCATGAAACCTACTCATTCTGAAAAGAATAAAATTTATTCTTTCTTTTTTTATATGGTGGGATCAAATTCTCTTTTATTCCCTCCTATTGAGGATTTTACTATTTCTACTACTATTTAGGGGGAGTCACCATGTGATATTTTAGGGGTCTATATGCCAGATTCTATTTTAGGGATGGTTTAAACATAATAATTACTCTTTCTACTTTTCTATACCTATTTCCTAGAGTATCCAGTGCCACAATAGATTAAAAATTTAATCATAGAATTGAATCTTCCATCATTTGGGAAACTAATGAAATATCTCTAAATACACCAGGGTATTTTAGTGGGATCAATACCATATTCAAATCATTAGGGAAATTTTGTATGAAAAGATCTAATAGTTGTTTCTACAGTAGTTACATATTTATGGAATGTGTCAAAAACTTCTATCTAGATATGAAATACAAGACCCTATAAATATTGAACAATTTTTCATATGAGATATTTGAAATTATTATATTTTTATGTGTGAATATGAATTGGTAGAGGACATGATGATGGAGGTCTTCTCATCTTTTGACTAATCCTATTGGATGTTTGTTATTACAAATAAACAGCAGTCCATCTAGAGTCTAAATAAATAATCTAATCCTTTATACCTCTTATTTTCTGAGTTTATCCATCATGGGGACACATTGCGACATGAAATGTATAAAATTATTATTTGGGTCCTTAGTGCCATTGAATATTGGAAAGTTATATTTATGAAGATGGTTAGAGGGGGAGTTGCATCCAACCATTCTCATTACAGATTCCTCTCAAGCAGTATTATTTCAAGACACCCTTCTATGGAATCCATTCATATAACTATGTTTTCAATAGATTTAATAATATATTGTGGGATGATCGTTTGGGTAGAAATTTGAGTATAGGAAAAATGAATATCTTGATATGGTTGGATTTCCCTTATCTATTATTGAAACCTAATATGATATGGCCCAGGGTAGCTCAACTAAAATGGACCCAAATTCCACCCTAGTCGATGAAACTCCTAGTATACCATGTCCACTGGGTCCAGATAGATTTATTTTTAGAGTCTCATATTGGGTGGATGATTGAATTATAATGTTATCAGTATAGTAGTTCCTTCTTATTGGGGAGGTTTTTTCAGAGGAGAAATATAGGTATTTTCTTATATGTTATACATAGTGTGGATATTTTCATTTATTAATTCATTATTGATTCACTTTAACTTATTTAACTTTTATTTATATTATGTGAATCTTTCCTTTATGGTAGGAGGTTCAAAATTTTTGGGAGGTGGGTAGGATGCATCCATACACTTCCCATTTTCTTTAGCTAAAGCTAACTAGAGAGGTGAAATATAATCATTTAGGTAAACCCCCAAATTTTAAACCTATATCTAGTTCTAGGTATGCACACATTCTTTAATAATTTCATTGTAGAGTGTGTTTCAGATAAAAACATCCTCATCCCATCCTTTCACATTAAAGTTGTGCTCCTTGTTTTTCTTGATTCTAATTATGATGATGTTCAATGATACATATCACACTGCTGTAATCAAATCCTCATCATAAGGTTAGGAAGATATATTTCATTCTGAATATCAATACATTGGAAAATCACAATCAGTATTAACCTTTACCTTAATGGTAAACCATTTTAGATTGTGGTCCTTTTGATATTTTTCCTCCTCTTATCGATATTTTCCTAGAATTTTTTCATATATGGTAATCTTGAAGTAATCCCCAGTTATATTTATTGAGAATATTCTTTATGAATTGGGAGGATAAAATTGTGGATGTAATTGTGAGGGACTTTCTTAAGAAACTTTCCCCAATCTGGAAATGAAATATTTTCATGGAGGAGGAGGAAGTTGTGATATAAATTCTATTATCCTTGAAGGATGGGGTTGATTTGGTTTATACACAAAAAAATATTAGACCCTATAGGGATTTTATGATCCTTGGGGTAGCAGTGGTGGTAAAGATTCTACAAACCTAGTGGGTTGGGATTATTCCTGTATCACTGCTACGACGGCTATAACTGCTACCATTTTTATTTTACGAGATTTAGTTCAAGAATGAGTTAGATGTAGTGCTTATTCTAAGCACGAGATACTCACTATTGAGGGTAGATCTATAATTATGGGTTTTTATTTTCTTAAGTGAGAGGCCTAAACAAATTTTTTGGAGGCTTGATATAGGATTATATCAATGTAATTCTCCCATTTAGTTTGATGTTTCTAAGATTTATAAATAATGAGATCCCATTGGATAAATCGACTATCATGTGTATATCCTGGGCCCTAGATTCATCCTAACTCACTGATGTTGCATGGTGTCCTTTTCTATATACTCTACTAATTGGGGATCAAGGTGACATATAGTGCTTCATTTTCACCCCACCATATAATGTGTACATCATATGAGGCATCGATAATTTTATGGTGGAATTTTTTCAAAGAACCGAGGCATGGATATTGGAGGTATCCGTGCTACTTTTTTAACTTGGTTTTTCATGTATCCAAAATGGAATCTAAATAAATTTTGTATAAATTTTCTCCCATTTTCCATATACATCTTGAACACTTTTTTAATATAGATAATTCACCTTCAAATGGTTATGATTCAAGAATATATTCATGAATAAGAAATGCATGAATTACCCATCCAATGCCTCTAGAATTTCATAGTAATATGTTTCTGTAAGAGATAACATGACCGATATGTTATCTTTGACTAGATTTTTCCTCCTGGTCATGGAATTATCTTCATCCATAGAGAAATATTCCTCTAATTGGATTGTGTTGGGCAAAAATCCCTCAAGGTATCATTGAAGCATTTTTGAGGTGATTGTGTTTGTTGACAAAGTGGACATCTGAGTAGTGATTGTTGACAAAGCAAAACAATGACATACAAATTTGTTGGCAAAGAGGATTTCATGGTGGAATGTCGAGTTCAAGAGCTTAGGTCAACGATCCATATTTGATTCAAGAACGTCGATAAAAGGAATGGATGATCTGGAGGTGGTACAAAAGAACAAATACAAGGTGGCGCCGTTTTCCAGTGTTTGCCAAATTTTAGGGCCTGAAAATCGGCAAATGAAGAAAAGTGTTTTTGAAAAAGTACTTGCGCGCCGAGGGCTTGGAGTATAAGAAACTTGTGCGCCATATGTTTTTCAAGATCAGAAGATCAAAATATGGCAAAGTAAAGAGTTTCGCGCAAGTTTGGGAGTTGGTCACGCAAGTGTCTAAAATGACAGGGGACTTGCGCGCCGAAACTGGGTCGCACAGGTGACTTGCGCACCATCGCGCAGGGTGGTCAGATTGCCTATAAATACTGGACCACCCCTCCTCATTTTTACCGGAGTTCAACACTTTGAGAAATCAGAGCTCCCGTCGCACAGGTGTGGTAGTCGTGCAAGTGGTGTGTGTGGTCGTGCAGGTGGGACTTGCGCGCCAGAGGTTGAAGTTGTGTGCCGGTGTTAGAAGTTGCGTGCCGGTTGGCAGTTGCGCGCCAATATTGGTTTGGGCGTAAAAGGAAGAGAGTCGCGCAAGTTTGGAGTTGAGGAAGCTTGAGTCGCGCAAGTGTATGAGGAGGACTTGTGCGCCCGTTGTGACTTGCGCGCTGATACTTGCGCGCCGAGTTTGACTTGCGCGCCAAGTAAGGTTTTGTTCCCGCAGTGATTTTCGGACTGCGTGGAAGTTGGAGGTTTTCCCGATACATTCGGTGCAGAGAAAGATTCATCTACGGATGAAAGTTGAACTTCAACAGAGCATCTACATACAGGAGAAGATGCATTCATTCATGCAAATGATGAGACCTACAGGTCTATAAACTGTGATTGGATTCCTTCCAAGAGTAGTGAGCTTAGGAAGAGGAAGAAGGTGATCCTCTCCACCGGTAGTGAGCCAGAGAGAGAGAAACAGGGAGTGACCCTCGGGAAAGCAGTGAGCTGACCCTAAACATTGTAAAGGCAGTGAGCCTGGGCATAGAAGTGATCTAGCCCGAACATTGTAATCCACAGCTAGTGAAGTCTAGTGGAATTTGGTACGAACCGGCAACTTGTCAGCGTATGCTCCTTGGACGTAGCCCTTAGCGGTGAACCAAGTAAAAATATATGTGTCTGCCTGCTTACTTCCCTGTATTGCATTCAAAGAATCATCATCAGGTAAAGGAGACAAGTGATCACAGTAACCACACAAGTGCAAAAAAAGTGACCCTTGTAACAAAGAGGTCAAGATCCAGTGGGGCAGAAAGAACTTTGAAAAAGAATATCCATACCCTGATTCACCCCCCCTCTCAGGGTATATAGGCCCCTATTGGCCTTAACAATTGGTATCAGAGCGAAGGTTGCTGTTATCAAATTTGTTTGCTTTGACTTGGTGTAGTCGATCTGTGTGGTTAAAGAATCAGATTGCTCTTATTTTGGTGTGCCATGGCAAAGGGAAAAACATCAAAGAAGAGTCAAAAGTCAGGCGGTATTCCTCAGTGCGGAAGTGTTTATGGAAAATGTGTGATTCAACTAAAGGAATCAAACAGCTTGTTGAAGGAAGGCTTGGATGAATCAGATAGGGAAAAGATAGATTCACTCAATAATGCTATTGGAACGAGTGAAGTACATAAAATTCAAAGTGATGCTGAAACCACTGATGATGAAGAAGTTTCAAGGAGGACACCAGTTGTTGTCATTAATATGACAAAGGAAATAGACCGTAAATCAGATGAAGAAGCCAAATCTAAAGATATCCGGATCAAAGTATTGGAGATTGAGGTCAACAAGCTAAGAGGCCTAAATCAAAGGCTTATTGACATAGTTACTGACCTAACAGAGAAGAATGATTCTCATGCCAATGAACTACAAAAGATGGCTAAAATGAAAGGAAAACAAAAGGCTGATGATTATGAAGAGAATCAAAATTCAGATGAAGTACAGAATCTGAAAGCTAGAAATGATGATCTAGCAGCACAGTTGTCTAAAGAGGTTCAGAAGAATCGAAACCTACAACAAGATAATGAATCTGTCTCTAAATCTGTTTCTGAGGAAAAATTAAAAGAGTGAAGCAAAGTGCAATGGTGGAAAAGCTCACACAGGAACTAGAAGATGAGGTGAGTAGCAGGAAGCTTCTCAAGAAAGAACTGTATGTCCAACTCGAGTCAAGGGAGACGAAGATTAAAAGGTTGGAAGAGGATCTAGAATCAGTAAAGAAGGATGCGGAGAAATCCAATGCTAAAGGAATTCCAAAAATGAAGGATGCCTTACACTTGCTATTTGATCATCCTTCGACAAGTGATGATAAAGTGAAGAATAGGTATGCTATTTCTCAAGAGAAACAACAGAATATTTTCTCAGCTCAAAGACCAGCAAGTTTCGGAAAAGCTGGTATTGGATTCGATGAATCCCCTCCTGTGCATGACAGAAAGAGAGCCGTGAACAGTTCTAGAAATGGAAATGATCCTGCAGGTGCTGGAGATAGGCCTAAAAGGACAATTACAAAAAGAAGTGATGACATGTGCTATTTCTGCGGGATTCACGACCACACATCAAGCTTCTGTTTAGAGGCTCATGAATACATATCAGGCTGTGAAAATAGAAACTTTTCTGAATCCCAGAATAAGAAGAAGCATCCGGAGAAATCAGAGAGTAGATTCTCTCAAAGGAAAGCATTTATAAAATTCTATTACTGTGGAAGAATGGGACACACCATGCGTATGTGTCAGGAAGCTTAGGAGATTGATGCCAGAATAAGAAAACAAATTGCATCAACATCTCAGCAGAGAAGTGATGAAATGAGGTATGCCTTTAATAGAAAATATTTCATATGTTCTGATCATGGGAATTTGGCCAGACAGTGCAGTAAGAAGAAAACGGGGAAGGAGAAAGACCCAAGAAAGAGATTACCAACTCCAGTGGTACATAATGATACATTAAACACTGGGAGACAAAGTGGTAAGGTGAAAAATAGGCTTAGAGCCTCAGGGGAATCACATGGAGCTGAACGAAAGGTGTATCAATCACATCCTCTGTCGTACTCACAACCTCTCTCAAGGAGAGAATGTGAACAAACCTGGAAGATTAAGGGTAGATCTACTCCAGCTGTGATGAAGAAGAATGAATGTTTAGTAGAGGACTCACCACCAGCGAAAAAGAGTGTGGTGACTCAGACATCTGATAAAAGAAAGATAAACGAAGAATGCATCGAGAAATCCACATGTCGTGTTTCTCAGGGAGAAGTGAAGTAAAGAGGAAGACCCCTAATATGGGAGAAGAAGAAAGGGAAGGTGCCAAATAGAGAGGTTCCTACTCAGAGAAATAATCAAGGAAAATGGAATTTTGGTAGAACCTCAAAGAAGGAAATGTGTACTAGCGGGTTTATACCCCAAGCGGTGAGAAAGGCCAAGCCTACCAAATCTACATATCAGAAAAAGGTTCAGAATGTAGGCAATGAATGCCTAGTCATATGGCCCGAACAGTTGAAGTTGGCTAGGCAGTTGGAGGAAGCAAGAAAGGACTGTGATAACCTCCAAGAAAGAATCAAAGGGTTGACCCATCAGGATCAACCGAAATCCTCATCTTGAGGAGTCTAGAATAAAATCCCCTCTCCCTATGTATATAAATGTTGTTAACTGATGATTCATGTGTTTTAGGTTTTAGGGAGATACGATCCAAGGGGAAGTGGCATCTAAATATTCAAGGTGGAGATGTGATATGCTTCAGTGTTTTAATTGACTCAAATCAGGTATCAAAGTTGATGATGAAAGGGAGGAAAAGAGCACTATAGGAAGTGACTGTGTTATTGACTTTGTCTCTTATTTCCTACATCGAGTGCCAACTCAGTAGGCTTAGAGATTTTGTTAATGGCTCAATTCCGATTGGAATATGAGAATAAATGATGCATAGGAAAAGAATGGTTGTGGGCCTAATAGATGTAAGATTTGCATAACACATGGGGAGCATTCTATATCCTAATTAGATGCAAGATCACAATGTGATATGAAGGATGAATGTTTATTTTCATGAAGAATGATTGGGGGCCAAGCAGTAACACACAAGATTTCATGATTATCTATTCTGTTCCAACAATGTGATATCAGCTGACTGCTTTCAGGATACCAAGAAGCTGTATGAGAAAAATAAAAAGTGTGTCAGCAAAAATTTGAGAGAAGATGTTCAAAGAAATGACATCATTGAACAATGACACAGTGAAAAGTTTTCTGTTAAAAGTGAAGAAGTGGTAAGAGAATCAGGGAGAGAAGAAGTGGCTAAAGATTATTCTAGAATAGGATACTGATGATGTGTATGAGGAAGTAAAATTCTTATTTGCACAAAAGACAATGAGTCGAGCTGAAATTGACAGGCAGAATATCATCAGTGATCAGTGAGCTCCAGTTCAGACTCGAAGAATGAAATCATTGCAGCAAACGTCGTTTTTTTCTCAGGTGGAGCCTAAATGTTTTTCCGATGCAGCTGAGGATGAAAACTGGGTTCAAGCTATGAATGAAGAGCTTGATCAGATTGAGAAGAACCAGACGTGGGAGATTGTTTCGAGACCAGCAGACAAGAATGTCATTGGGACTAAATGAGTTTATCGCAACAAGATGAATGAAGATGGAGTTGTGATTCGAAACAAAGCGCGACTAGTGTGCAAGGGATACTCCCAAATCGAGGGAATAGATGTTGATGAGACATTTTTACCAGTTGCAAGGCTGGAGACAATCAGAATATTTTTGGCCATAGTAGTGCAAAGAAAGTTTAAAGTGTTCCAGATGGATGTCAAATCCGCATTCTTGAATGGGGTTCTGGAAGAAGAGGTGTACATTGAGCATCCATATGGCTTTCTCATTCACAAGGATGAGAACGAAGTTTTTAGGCTGAAGAAGGCTTTATATGGGCTAAAACAAGCACTGAGAGCATGGTACTCATGGCTATATCAGTATTTGAAGAAGCTTGGTTCTTAGTATGATGGATTTGATTACAATATCTATTTCAACAAAAATAGTAATCAAAGGATGATGAGGATGGTCTATGAAGAAGACATAATATTTGGCGGATCATATGAAGCATAGTGCAAAAATTTTTCTGAATCCATGAAACATGAGTTCCAAATGTCTATGATTTGTGAGTTGATGTTTTTCCTTGGTCTACATGTGACACAGGGAAGGAATGAAACATTAATTTCTCAATCCGAATATGTCAATGGGGTTTTGGAAAGATTTGGAATGGAGAATTCCAAAGAAATGAAGACTCTGGTTGCAACCTGGATGAGATTATCAAAAGATGAGGATGGAAAGGCAGTTAATATCACAGAATATAGGCAAATTATCGGAAGTCTGTTGTACTTGACCGCGACAAGGCCTGATATTGTTTTCGCCACATGCCAAGCAGTGAGATATCAATGTAATCCCAAGGAAAGTCACATGCTTGCAGTGAAAAGAATACTTCAGTATATCAAGGGCACAGTGGACTTCGAGCTAACATATAACAACAAGTCTCAGACAGAATTATTGGGATATACTGATGCAGACTGGGTCGGATCAGCAGATGAAATAAAATCAACGTTAGGAGGTGCATTCTATCTTGGCAGACTATGTATTGATTGGTTGAGCAAGAAGCAGGATTGCATTTCATTAAGCACCGCAGAAGCTGAGTATATTGCAGCCACTCAAGCATGCACACAATTATTGTGGATGAAGCAGTAGCTTGAAGATATGGGAGTTGAAGTGAAGTCTCCAATCGGAATCCAGTGCGATAACTCAAGTGCTATAAATCTTAGAAAAAATCCTATCCATCATTCTAGGACAAAGCACATTGAGATCAAGTATCATTTCATCAAGGAGAAGGTTGAGCAGGGCATCGTGAAGTTGGAGTATGTGCCTATAGAGCTACAGGTTGCAGACATTCTGACAAAGGTCTTACCCAAGGAAGCTTTTGAGAGGCATCGACTGGCTCTGGGAGTTTAGTTGATTCCCCGCACTTGAAATAGTGTGGATGTGGGACCTCCCCCCTCTCCCCGAGGTATGGTGTGTTTTTCCCTAATGTGCTGATTTGTGTTCTCTACTCTGTTATAGCCTACAAAAGAGTGACCTTTGGGTTCGTTGACAAAGGGGGAGATAAGAGTGTTTGTTAAAGGGGGAGAAAATAGTGATTGTTCAAGGGGGAGACAATGTGGCGATTTGATAAATCATGAATGATATGGGGAGAAGCTGACAGGTGGAGCAGCCAGATAGGGGGAGTTGAAGCTAGTTGAACGTGCTTAGCTAGAGCTTAACTTGGACAACACAGGAAATATGGCTAAAGAGGTGTTGAAGCTATGAGCAGAAAGGGGGAGTGTATTAAATCTGACGATGCTAGAAGTGATCGATCAAAGAATAGATATCACGACAGCTGAGGATCGTGATAAAAGCAGAAGAGTGGTGTTGGACCGTGGTAAGAATATTTCCAAACCAAACATTGGTCTTCCAACAAGCCCATCAACAATTGGTATCAGTTTAGTACAAATTGGTATCAGTTTGGTGTCAACAGTGGATGTCAGAGATAAAGTGATTCATTGATGAACTTTTCATTTACTCTTGTTTCTCATGCCGAGCATTGCTCATGTGGGCTTAGAGTATGTGTTGAGTAAATTCTTGATCGCTATCAAAATCGCAATGAGGCGAATGAAGGCTGAAGAATCAATGACGTATCTTTGTTTTGGAAGAGTTTTCAACAAACCAAAAGAGGGATATTGTTGGGAAAAAATCCCTCAAGGTATCATTGAAGCATTTTTGAGGTGATTGTGTTTGTTGACAAAGTGGACATCTGAGTAGTGATTGTTGACAAAGCAAAACAATGACATACAAATTTGTTGGCAAAGAGGATTTCATGGTGGAATGTCAAGTTCAAGAGCTGAGGTCAACGATCCATGTTTGATTCAAGAACGTCGATAAAAGGAATGGATGATCTGGAGGCGGTACAAAATAACAGATACAAGGTGGCGCCGTTTTCCAGTGTTTGCCAAATTTTAGGGCCTGAAAATCGGCAAATGAAGAAAAGTGTTTCTGGAAAAAGGACTTGCACACCGAGGACTTGGAGTATAAGAAACTTGCACGCCATATGTTTTTCAAGATCAGAAGATCAAAATATGGCAAAGTAAAGAGGTTTGCGCAAGTTTGGGAGTTGGTCGCGCAAGTGTCTAAAATGACAGGGGACTTGCGCGCCGAAACTGGGTCGCGCAGGTGACTTGCGCGCTGTCATGCAGGGTGGTCAGATTGCCTATAAATACTGGACCACCCCTCCTCATTTTTACCGGAGTTCAACACTTTGAGAAATCAGAGCTCCCGTCGCGCAGGTGTGGTAGTCGCGCAAGTGGTGTGTGTGGTCGCGCAGGTGGGACTTGCGTGCCAGAGGTTGAAGTTGTGCGCCGGTGTTAGAAGTTGCGCGCCGGTTGGCAGTTGCGCGCCAATATTGGTTTGGGCGTAAAAGGAAGAGAGTCGCACAAGTTTGGAGTTGAGGAAGCTTGAGTCGCGCAAGTGTCTGAGGAGGACTTGCGCGCCTGTTGTGACTTGCGCGCCGATACTTGCGCGCCGAGTTTGACTTGCACGCCAAGTAAGGTTTTGTTCCCGTAGTGATTTTCGGACTGCGTGGAAGTTGGAGGTTTGCCCGATACATTCGGTGCAGAGAGAGATTCATCTACAGATGAAAGTTGAACTTCAATAGAGCATCTACATACAGGAGAAGATGCATTCATTCATGAAAATGAAGAGACCTACAGGTCTATAAACTGTGAGTGGATTCCTTCCAAGAGTAGTGAGCTTAGGAAGAGGAAGAAGGTGATCCTCTCCACCGACAGTGATCCAGAGAGAGAGAAACAGGGAGTGACCCTTGGGAAAGCAGTGAGCTGACCCTAAACATTGTAAAGGCAGTGATCCTGGGCATAGAAGTGATCTAGCCCGAACATTGTAATCCACAACTAGTGAAGTCTAGTGGAATTTGGTACGAACCGGCAACTTGTCGGCGTATGCTCCTTGGACGTAGCCCTTAGCGGTGAACCAAGTAAAAATCTATGTGTCTGCCTGCTTACTTCCCTGTATTGCATTCAAAGCATCATCATCAGGTAAAGGAGACAAGTGATCACAGTAACCACACAAGTGCAAACAAAGTGACCCTTGTAACAAAGAGGTCAAGATCCAGTGGGGCAGAAAGAACTTTGAAAAAGAATATCCATAACCTGATTCACCCCCCCTCTCAGGGTATATAGGCCCCTATTGGCCCTAACAGGTTGACTAGAGTAGTTATTTCATGGATACCTTATTGATGGGAGTGGGATCAGTAAGGATCATCTCTGTTAAATTAATAGATGAACAATTCGAAGGTAGTATATATTACATCTATTGTCTTAGACTATATTTACTTTGAGATAAGATATCTTCCATCTTATAGGATTCTATTGGTGTAACTAACCATAGTCTCTTCAGTGCCTCTCAATATGAGAGTCTTCTAAAAGTATCATCGACAAGGGGGGATTCTTATCAAAATAAGATCCCATCATAGGGAGGACCTTCACAGTGAAGTCCATTGGAGGATACCCATTGTAATTATCATATTATCCATTATGGGGATGAATTATATTATGGGATAATGTTTAGATTCAAGGATGATTTTTTGACATATATTATAGTGGGGTCTGTTAGGGTAGACATTCTTGATTCCATGGGGAGTACCTTCATGGAGACTAGTGTTCGATATATTGTTAAGGGGAGAACCTTCTTGAAAATTGATATTTTGGAAGTGAGGATTATTTTTATAGCTATCACCATAAGAAAAGTTATCATGATTAAAATTGATACTTCCATCAGAAAAAATTTCATGGAAGAAACTCTTGGGTGGACCTCCAAAGCGACTGATAGTAGTATTACGGGGAGTAACTATGAAAATTACACTACTTACACATTTTGATGATAAGTAAACAAACTCTTGGGGAACTATTAAGAGATGTTTAAGGGCCTCAAAAATTCCATAATTGATTAATTAAAGTATATAAGCCTTATTCTATGTTTTTTGTTTTCCTGATTATACCTATTTTTGGATACTCTCTATTGGGAGGTTGGGGTCATTTATTGTGCAAAACTACCTTTAAAACATGTATCCCTCCAAGGAAACTCTTGTATTATCTATGAATTATAAAAACTGTTTTTTAAGTATGGGAATAAATATAGACCTTTAATTTTGTTAAAATTATAATATAATGATGATAATATTTATGGTTGGCAAGAATACGGGCCTTCCTTGGAGTGGTTATCGGAAGAGGCTAGTAAACTCTACTTGGAACAAGGATATAGGCACATTATTATTATTCATTCATCACTAGAATGTTTTAATGATAATATTTAGTGGGATCATGAATATTATCTTACTTATGAGTAGCTTATGAATTATTCTAATGATATTCTTTGGCGATGGAGGTGGGAATATTTTCTTACCCCTATTGATTATCAGGATATGTCATCGGTGGATTTCTATTACTACTACCAGAATAATCTCTTAGTTCTCCATGGAATTATTAGGGAAATAATCTTACCCCTTGATTTATGTAAGGATATGATAGCATGATTCTTCAATAGTAATGATAACATGAGTCCATTATTTTATTGGATTAAGGATATGATCCCACTCATATCCTTTGATTTCCTTCAAGGTATGTCTGTAGGCTTCATGTGTAGGGGTAGGAATATGAGATTTTCGCCAATTATTATGAGAGAATTCCATTATTCTCTTCTTAATTCCTCTATAGTGAATTGTTAGTCTTGATTAATAAGATCTAGGATATGGACATACTCTTTCGCTAATATGTTTTGACAAGATTATTCACAAGGAGTAGGGATATGAACCTATTCTTTCCACTGATGGTATTTTTTCTACTGGATGGATCTCCTTCTCAGGGTCCTGGATAGAATGGTTGGGACTACAACCTATAGGGCAGTCTCCTTCTTTCATCCATAGGGAATTGGGGAATTTAGGTGTTCACAGAACTGATGAGTAGTCATAAGAACCATCCTAAGTAACTCTTGAGTAGTAATGAGGCCGCATTAAACTTCATAATTATCCTCCCTAAGATAAGGGGGGTATGAATTTTTTTCACTCTGGGCAGAGTCTCTTGAAATAGTTTGGGGTGTCCATAGGCACCACTGGTTTCTTTATAGCCCATCATTGAGTTGAAATTTTGGGGATTCATGACCTCAACCATTTTACCTGAATCTTATAGAGTTAGGATAACATCATTTAGATACTAATCCTAGATAATCATGTTTTCACCTAATAATGTAGACACTGAGTGGGTAAAATTTTCATTTTGGTTGTCACAGTCACAAAATTTTCAACATCTATGGAATATATTTGAATCTTTGAGGATACCATTGATTTGGATTGAATGGGTCTATTATTCAAAAATTACTAAAAGTATTAACAAATAAAAACAAGAAATACCATCAATGCACCATCACAATAAAAATAATGCATGTTTAATCATTTTTATAGTTAATGAATTCACATCTGATTCACCATTTTGTTTTTGACACATGAATTGATGACCATATTTGGTGATTTTTAGAGTCTAAACATAGATTATTTCCAAAGGCAGGCATTTACTGGGACTTTACCAATGACACATTAAAATGTGCATTGATAGAGAGGTTGGGAAATTGAGCTCATCAACACATTTATAGGAGAAATTATTATCTAATATTGGTACTTTTTCTTGATTTAATACATATTCATTAATACTTACCAAATCACTATGTTGGACTAGTTAACCTTGTTATAATGATTGATCACTAAAATGTTGTGGTGTGAACATATGTAAATATTAGTGGTTCTAAAAAAATGTGAACATATTTGTGTATCATAGGTTCTATATTGATGGAACTATCTGTATATATCATAGGTTCTCAATCATTATCTTATTAATTAGTGGTGATTTGTTTTATATCCACCTTATTAGGTGTAAAGGAATTTATCACCACCTAGGGATGAAATGAGTGTTAACAATGATAGGATTGAGGCAATGATAAAGGATTCATATATATCCATATTAAGGGAATCAGAACCCACATAGTTTGGTGTCACTTAATGGGATACATTGTGCCTTTTAAGACTATGTGACACGAACATTTTCCAAGTATTCTAAAGTCTTATAGACTAGAATTCTAGTAAATGGATTCCTAAAATGGTTGGTGTGGGATGTTAACATGAGAAACCACTTTGGTTGACCTCAAAGGTAATATGGAAAAATAAGTATGTATTTATTTTATAAATAATATATCCCCATGGGATATGTGGTTGGTTTGGTTAGTGGGGATATTTCTTAATATGTAGGATATGGCTTGTTCAATAATATGACCTAAAGAGGAAGGTTCTCAGGGAATATAACCCCAATGGATGGACATCTAGGATCATGGTGAATATAGCCATATAATAATCATATAGGGGATTTTTATGAGGAATATGGCCTCATGGATATGGGTTTATTGGGAATATTTCCCTAGATAATAGAAAAATGAATAGTGATGTTGTGTCTGAACATTAAAGATACATCCTATCTATCGTTCTAAAAAAAGAATCAAAGTCCACATAGTTTGAGTTTCATAGTTTATGGTCATGTGGTAGGACTATAACATGCAGTTTAATTTCATATAGAAAGGCTATTTTCATATAGTTTTATGTCATTCAACATTGATGTTTGTGTCATGAGAGAGACTCCAACAAAGGATTGAATGAGGCTTATGCATATAGAGCTACCCTAACATACACTTCTCTAGTAATATATCCCATTAACAGATTATGAACCATATGAAATATTTACCTTTTAGGAAGGGATTTATGAGGTATATGGCCCCATGAAGATGATTTAGGGATTACACATGAGTTTACCTTGAAATTTATTGGAAACTAGGAGAGAAGGATTCGGGCTTATGCGTGGATATGTGTTGCCTGTATGGGGGTGTCCCTAGCTTACTAATGATTCAAGGTGCTGAAAAAATAAATGTGAATATTGATGGGTTATATATATATAAAGGAATGAAACTTATCATGTCTCATTTATTAGAATCATGCATCCACTAATCACCTAGACTGATCGATCTCTAACCTAGGTCAGCCATGTTAAGCTACATCAAGAGGAAAGTCTCATCAATATCCTCCCAGTTGGAACCCATGTTATAAAAATATTACATGACTCTGAATACCATGGGATACCTTCTTATTAATGAGGATTTATTAGGAGTCACATTTTTTCAGTGGATTATAGGATTGAAGGGGTTCACACTGATGTACATTACATAATCAGGTTCATACGATGGTTTTATAGAAGGTTTTAATTTTTCATTTTAGGGATTTTAACATTGGATAAGAAAAGATGTGGAGCTCATTTTGATTGATTAAACCCAAGTTGGTGACTTAGATTATAGAGAGGATTCTAGGGAGGTCTGATTCTCTATTTAGGATGCTTCATGAAGTGATCAACTAAATTTCAAATTCTTTGCAATGAAGTATCATTAAGAGGAGGGCATGCGACACCAAAGAAAGATTAAACCATGTATATGAGTAGGTACTATGTGAGGAGGTGAGGGATTATGTAGTTCCTAACTCAAGTTCCTTTATGAAGATATTTGGAAGGTATCTAGTTTGTGAAGGGGTTCACAGACTAAAAATGGGGTCTTGATCAGGTAGGGGAGGTCCCTTTTCACATAGGGGATCCATAGGGCAACTTTTTTCACAGAGGGGCCATTATGGGTATTTCATTATCTAATTATTCCTTTTTTATTCCCATGTTTTCCTAGGAATTTATTCATGAATGATAGATCTATATTTCTTCCAAGTTTTTCTCTTGAGGATTTCTCTATAGCTCTACTTTGCCTCTCCCTGTGTGTCCTTTTGAAGGGGGGTATTGGATATTTATAGGCAACCCAAGATAATTTCTTACCTAAATTGGCCAACCAAATATAAAATACATGGCCTCATAGGGTGTGATAAATAAAAAAGTATCTCAATGTCTACAAAGGTAGTTTAGGACCATGTAGGGTATCCATATAGGATGCCCAAATGACAAAGGTGCTAGGTGGTGGGATTGTAATCTCCTACCCAGAGGAAAAAATGATATGTATTTATGTAGGATTGGGGAAAATTGTTGAAAATAAAAATATTAGAGGTTAACATGCTTCATATATGAGGAATCAATTCATGAATTTGACATCACTTCTCAGACAGAACCATGTTTTACGAGGCACTGGATTTTCTTTACATTAGTTTCTTCCTCTATCCATTTCTAATCAACTTGTTGTCTCACTATTTATCTTTTTATCTCCCTTCTTATATTTTATTTCAATGTATTCAAGTGTTTGTGACTATTCATACCTTAATATTTACACATACATGATGAATTCAAGATTTAATTATGGAATTGTGTGTTTTTCGATGATTACAACTTCTTTTATTTATATAAAGAAAAACTTTTTTTTATTAAATATATATTAATTCTTAAAGACTCTCCATCCCCTCTCTCATCATATTAATATTTAATCTTATTTAAAAAATATATGATATCATATTTATGATTCATCTATGACACAATAATCATGAAATCGTGCTAATTAATTCAACCCAAATATGTGATAGGTAATTCTAATTCATGGAATGTGCCTTGTGTTGGATCCATGAACACCTTTCAGTTAAACCGCCAGAAGAAATGTCACCAGAACTTGATGTGTAGAAGAAAAATATATAGAATTAACCCAACACTATGAAATCTAAAGCATTAAATTCAAATGAAATAAATCCACCACACTGGAATATAAAATCTTCGGATAATGTAGACAAGAACTAACAAATTTAATGATTGAAAACAAAATCTTAAGAACAATTGTAATTATGTAGATCATAATTTCATCCAAATTCATGGTTGAATAATGGTTTATTATTACACAAAAAATTAAATATGATAAAAATGATGGGTGATCTTAATAATCCAATCTATCATCATCCCAAAAATTTATTTCACCTTATATTATATAGGAGTTCCCATAAAGTTTCCTCTGATCAACACCGACATCCAATCATCTTTGGTCACCATCAACCTCAGCCTATCTTCATGGGCATACCTCTATATAGTTAAGGGCTCCCACCACCTAAACTAGCTCTATTAATTAACTATTCCAATTTTAAATATTTCACTAGGTATGTACTATAGTGAATCTTCCATTGAAATTGAAATATGTCACTTAGTTCTGCTGTACCCTTCTATGTGTCATCCATTTTCAGCATCTAGTTATTTGAACCTTGTAATTGATACTCCATCATCCTATCCAGACATTAGAAGTAATGCCTATAGATTCGTTCCCCTTATGGTGATCTTATTATCCTCCAATTGAAAATAATATAACACATCACAACAATCTCCCACTTTATATTTATTTTATGGATTAATTGAAACTAATTGATCTATAAATCCACAAGTTTCCTTCCTTTCATAAAATTAAGTTATTCATCTTCTTGATTCCCAAACCATATCTTATAGTCATCCAAGTCCAACTATGGTGTAAAAATACAATAATATTTCCCTGAAAAAAACCTTCTATAACTTTTCAATAGGATTGTGAATTCCTTCAATATTTAGTAGGCTCAAAACTCCATAATAATATAGCTTCTAGATAAAGTGGTACTTCAGAAAAATGTGCTTCATCTTAGAATGAAAAAATGAATTTATATCCAATTGAATCACTCTTTGTGAGTCTCAAAACAAAATCCCCACATTTGTTCCTCTTTTTATATCCTCTAGAAAACTCTTTAGCCACACCCACTCCTTCTATTATCTTATATATGTGACATAATATACTTCTATTGTTGAGAGTGAAACCAATGAAAAAATCATGGACATCCAAATAACTACTGTTCAACTAAAAGTAAACACATAACCATTCATTCTATTCAATGTTTCTGAATCTACACAAAAAATACATTTCTTTAAATCCATTTCAAGGTTCGTCTATTCCAAATAAAAGTTCTGTGATTCCCAAAATCTTTAAAGTACCGAAGAGTCCATTTCATACCATTAAAGTATTCCCTTAAATGGTTTGAAATAAACATTCTAAAATATCTAACTACTTTCACAATGCCCCGAAAAGTAAAAACAATGGTGTACACCAAACTTCCAATAGCTGATGGATACGTAACATTCAACATGCACTAGACCTTAGATTTTATTCACGGTGAATTATCCTTTCTATTATCTATGTGTATAGATTGGGTCATGGACTTTGGATTTTCCTCCAAAATTCGAAAGCAATCCAATATCCACTTAATATATTCTAGTTAATTCAGGTATAGGGTAGTAGAACTTAGGTTTCTATAAATCATCATCCCTAAAAATACTCTTCATAGGACTAAGTTTCTTCATTTAAAAAAATAAAAAAAAACTCATCCTTCATTTAATCAACCCTTTCCTTTATTGGAAATTCATTCAATATGTCATCTATTTAAAGAAATAGGACAAAACATCTCCTAGCACCAAAATCCATCCAATTACAACAATGGTCTATATTTATTTGATTGAACTTCTACCTCCCCATAAAGAGATTGAAAATACTATTCCAACACCTTATTTCTTGATTCATACTATAAAGGATACATTTTATCATACACACAAGTCCCTAGTTCTATTGATCCTTTTAAACAACTGAACACCCCATATAAATTTCTTCATTTAAGTCCCCATGAAGAAATGTTGTATTAACATCCAACTACTCTAGATGAAGTCATTATCATGTAACCATACTCAACACCATTCGGATATTCATGTTCTTAAATACCAATGAAATGATTTATAAGAAATTCACACTATATTTTTATTGAAATACTTTTATGATTAGCCTATCCTTGTACCTTATTCTACCTTCTTCCACTTCGTTTAGATGATAAACCCATTATTTTGATGAACCTTCTTACCATCAGGTATCGCAATTAGTTCCCATGTTTTGTACAATTGTATGGAATCGAGTTTATCCCTAATATCCAATCACCACTATTTTGAATCTTTTAAACTTCTTTACCATTATGGTATCTCAATATCTTTATCATTTATTATAAGAATGCAGTGAAAACTATCACTATACATTTATACTAGGTATATCTCCCTGGTAGATCTCTATAACTATCCCTAAAGATGAGCTCCATTTAGTACTATGTCTTCTGAAGTATTAACTTCTAGTGATCAAGATTTTGAATTCCTTGAATTATCTGATACATGTATCAATGGAAACACCATTGGAACTTGAACTTATTCTTCTTATAAATCCTCTAGATGTTCTGGTGCTTCTGATCTTGATATGCTTACATGATTCTCCACAAATTCTATAATTTACAGACATCCATCTAGATGAACCTAAAATTACAATGATAATTTTATATCATCATAAATTCCTATATAAATCTAATACCACCAAAGGATAACTTCATTAAATATCACATTTTTACTTCTAATAATTTTCTTTTATCCATTGTCCCGTTTTTGAAAACAAAACTCTTCATCACCATAGTAAAAAAATAACATGATCATGACTTAACCTACAACCTATATCATTATATGGAATAAACATGGTCATATGGGAGAACTTTAAATAATTTTAAGTGGTTGAAATAAACATTAATTTATGAACAACTTATATTTTTAATTTTTTTTCCTGATAAGAGATGATAGACTCTGGTTGATCAAGCATAATGAAAAATTCACATCCTCTACCCAAATGATCTTGGGGATCCCTACATAAATTCTCATAATCATTTACATCTCCCCCATCATTATATACATCATCTATTCAAATCAATTTTTGCCAAAGGTCATGGAATGGTCTTCTAAAATAGAATCCCCTTACACCAATAAAACCTAAAGAGCTCACCATTTCAATACTCCCTAACATTGTCAAACCATAAGAAATTTAACTTGCATCTAGTCTCTTTCTCCACCACATCCCTCCATATAATAAATTTACCCAATACCATTGACTTATTCCTTATAATGTATGATTTTTTGTATAGAATCATCAATAAATGTCACATAGAAGAGTGAACCTTCATGATAATTCATTGGTGGTGGTTCCCATACATCCGTGTGAACTAGTTCTAAATTTTGAAGCTTTGGTATTTTCCCTTTCATATATAAATACATGTTCCACTACTTTTTAAAGATGTAATACTCAAAAATTCCCTACTCCATGATTTTTACCATTAAAAATCCTTTGGAATCTAGTATTTTTGTCCCCTTCTCGCTATGGTTACCAATATAGTCATGCCATGACTTCACTAAATTTCTCTCCTCAACAAGAATTTCTCCTACCAATGAACTAATAAGGTAGGTAATCTTATTTTCACTAATATCATAATAAAAAACATGTCTCTATGTGAAATATTATATTAGGAATATATAATATTTTAATGAAAACATGAACAATCAATTTTCCCAATGAAAATTATGTTCATCCATACTTTGAGAATATTACATATGTCCTTCAGATCAAGTATTGTTCTATTCTTTATGTATACCAAAACATCATTTCCCCCTAAAATCATGAAAAAAAATTCATCTAGAATACATACCTTTCCAAATATTACAGATGTATAATTTTTCATACTCTGTCTCTTGGGTATAACATGGAATGAATCTCCCAAGACTATTACTGAAAAACCCAATGAACTAGCAGTATATAAAATAAAAATACTCCTATATTCTAATATGAGATTTACAGGTCTTATTCTTGTTGAATAACTTCCAAAGTTACTCCTCTATTCATCACAATATTTCTTAAGGTATCCTTTTCTACCACAATTCTAGCACAGGGGAGATACATTTACTGAGATACTCCTACTCTAAATTATTCTTACTTTCCCCTTCTAGTGAATTTTCCATCCAATGGTATGTTCTATTCACTCCAGATTGTATGAATTTATAGAATATATATGAATATCCTTCTAAAAAATATCCTCATTCAAGGTCTGGTCATAAAATTTTGTGAAATTTATGTTTAACTTTCTTCTAGAATTACTCACAGTAGTCACCATCATGTACCATGATTCTAGGAGTTAAGAGAGTAACAAAATCTACCAAAATGGGTTTATGAAGGCCAAATTCACTAATTTCAATCAACTTTGAAATATATTGAAGTCATTTATATGATCAAAATAGATCTTCCTTTTGAAATTATCCTGATGAAAAACCTTCACAATAATAACAATGTGTTCATTTTTATTGGATTCTCATACATATCAATTAAGGTCTTTATGAGTGTCTATACTGTATTCAATTCTCAGATGTTATAGGACATATGTTGATGAAGTGGCATTCTTTTCAAATTGAGTGATTTATAATCCAACATCTCCCATTCATTAACATTCATCACTTTTAGTTTTGATCTAGTAAAAAAATCAATATCCTCTTAAATAAGGAAATCCTCTATCTATATCTTCTAGAACACAAAATTCATTATTTTGAACTTATCCACCTGGAACATACACTCATCAGATGCTATCCCTCTATAAATTGTGAAATCACACTACTTATATTCAATATAAGATGAGAGGTTAGGAATTTAAAACTACTATTATTCTAAAAGTAAAAGTATAGAATGATGTTACTGAACATATCTATAAAACACAATCACCAGGGCTTGATCCTATTAAATCACTTTAACCATGATCTATGATACCATAAATTGGATTCATGGAGAACTTAAAGTTAAACCACCAGAAGATATGTCACTGGAACTTGGTGCGTAAATGAAAAATCTCTAGAATTAACCCCATGCTATGAGGACTGGATATTTGAAGTTGAACACACCCAAGAAACCACACCACAATGTAAAACCTTTTGAAAATGAAAACATGAACCAATAGATATAAAGATTGGAAATGAAATAAAGAACAAGAACAATAAGGATTATAAGGTTCAAACTTGGGTTTTAATCCATTAGGTAATGCTTAATTATTATTATTCAAGGAAGTAAAGTTTATTAAAATGATGATTACACTTAATGATCCAATAAATGACCATCCAACAAATTGAATGAAACCTATATTATATTGGAGTTCTTAGTCTGTGACTTAGGTTTCCACTGATATATGATCTTCTTGGGTCACCTTCCACCCTAGCCTATCTTCACAGACAAACCTTTGTGTAGTCAAGGGATCACACTTCCTCAAATGAATCTAAAAATTAAATTTTACCCTTTAAAATATTTCTTTATATATGAACTCTAATTTATTCTTTATTAATTTAGACTTTTGATGTTCAATTACATTATACCTTCTAGTTGTCATCCACATTAACCATTAGATAAAATGAACCTAGAAATTACTACATCATCGCCCCATATATTCATTGGAATCAAGTCCACCAATTTCTCAATCTTTCTAATGGTATTGTTATCCATTATTATAAAATTAACCTCATACACCACAACACTTTGGGCCTACCACATTCCACCTCTCAGTTGATTTTTTTGATAAAATATAGTTTTCCACCCAGATGTCTGAATTCAATAAGTAGATAAATAATCTCACTTGGTTTCCCATTTAGATCATGATGGAGATGATTTCAAGGGAAACATATTAATTTTAATGATTGATTTCATCATTTTAAATTATTAGATGTCAAATTTGATGATGACCTGATCATGGGAATTTTCAAGGGTACTCTATTGACTCATTTTCACAAGTAGATCACAAAGGGTCCCTTTTTTGAGTAAGCTTAATATCCCAAGGTCATTAAATTAATAATAAAGTTTGGTTATAAGTATGTACATGGGATTTATAAATGATTCTGTTATGATTTCAATGCATTAAGAGACTCCAATGAGACTTGTAATGATGAGTATGATTATATTTAATCTTATTGAAAATAAATTCATCATGATATGATGCTTGGTTGATATTAATCATGATTGAGATCAATAAAAAAGATTTAGTGATCATTAAGGGATAAATTATATTTGTGAAAGTGTGTAGATAATTATGAAATTTGACATAAAAATTCATGAAAAAATACATTTAGTGTTTCATATTAAAAATGAGTAATTCTATAGAAATGACTTGATCTTGATATAGTTACGAGTTGATCTAAATGTATTATTGATGTAAAATGAGATGTTGATTTGATTTGATGTCAAGGGTGAATATTAAACTAGATAAACTAAATTAACCCACACAAATTATATTTGGATATTTTTTTTTCATTTTTTTCATAATTATTTTAATTCAGGTTTTTAAATAGTTATTTAGATTTAATCATCCAATGATTAGTTTTGGAATTTGACACCAAAATATCCTATTTAACCAACCAAATTAAATAAATACTGATGCATAACTGACCACCAACCCTTTATCCAACCTATCAACCTCCATTTAAATAATAAAAATAAAAATAATAATTAACCATTATTTAAAAAAAATAAAAATACACATCCTTAGGCTATTCATTTCATATAGAAATCCCTTCTGTTCATGCATCGATCATGCTTCCATGAGGCCAATTCCTTCCTCCTTCCTAATTAGAAATACTTCAGCTACATGAATTAACTTCTAATAAAAATCAGAGTAATATGATTCCTAAATGATGTATATAGCACCCATAATGTCATCACACTATACTAACTCATTTATTTAGATATTGAAAAAGGAACTATCCTTGCCTATGGGTTTGGACCCTATCGTACAATATTCTAGGTTTACATCAACCAAGTCTATCCCAACCACCATTGGAGCCTGCATCTCCATACATTGACTGAGTAATTCGAGTTTTCCATAAATATGTTGTTCTCCTCCTATTATTGATGTTAAAAATCAGTCAATATTTGACAATATCATCACTATCCACCATAGAACCATTAAGTATATTATAATCCTCCTATACATGTTAGGAATCACCCAATCACATAATTCATTTGAGTTTATGTACTACCATGTCTAGTAGAAAAGAAAGAATATTGATTTATTCCCTAATAATTATTTGGTTCATTCAGTTAAGTAGGCTTAACTAATTTTTTGTGTGTGGATTTTAAGTGTTGTAATCAATTCATATATATTCAGTTTTTTTTGATTAGTTTGATTTTCTAAAAATGAAGGTTTTTAAAAATAGTTTTGTAAAAAGTGAATAAAAAATCCCAAATTGGCCAAATTATCACCCCTATATTACATGGAACTGAGCTCAGGTTATATTCCATGAAACAACAATGTGTTTTATTAATTATATTTATATCTCATTCTATATTATTGTTCGATAGTGTATTCATAATGTATTTACTTACTAGGTGTGATTTTATTGAGAGGTTTGTTGTGTAATTATTATTTGATGATTGTCTTATGATTGACATGAGTTTGACATGCCATGGGATGACTTGTTTGACATTAGTGAATTGACATAGTGAGTTTCACTTATTAGATATAATTATGTTGATGATATAGATTAATTTTTATATTGGAGTGTTTATAAATATTCATAGAGTTTTTTTCCTAGGTAAAAGTTATTGTAATTATTATTGGTTTAAATACCATGAACTTATGATTTTTTTTGAGTTGTCGAGTTATAATGATGAAAATTGTTATAAGGACTATTATAATATCAGGGAATTATGACACCACCATTTCTCTAATACTACTTCTTAGGGAATATTTTCCCTACCATTTCCATATGAATCCTAAGTTTCCTATACCATATCTAGGGAATTAGGAACTAGAAAACTAAAACTACACAACTTCTAGAATGAGAAGTTATCTCCATACCTAAACCTATCGAGAAAGGCACCTGGAAGGGTCCAAAGTGCCACGACACGCCTCTACGAATTCAATGACTATAACTAGGAAGACAAAAAACCCTATCCATAATGTTCATTATCTATATACTCTGATTTCAATAAAAACATGTTCTTTTACAAGATATTTCATAAACAAAGGACAATTAAGAACAAAAAAAATCACAAAACAGAATAATTCCAACACATTGGAGTAACTTGGTTTAGAAATTAGTCACATCCCATGGGGGAACACACTACATGTTTCATTAATTAGAGAAACTAAGTTATAAGGGAACCCTCTATCCAGAAACCCTAAACAACTCTAGTTTCATGGACCAAAGTCTATAAACTACTTGTAAATGGAATAATCTATTAGAAAATTCCTCTAGTGACTCCTTTAGGCCATATTCACTTTCATGGGGAAGTCCCCCCATGTGGATGGATGCCACTCCAACTCCTATTATAGATTAACTCATACTCAATCTTGGGTTCACACCACCACAAAAATGAGTTAAAACCCTTTATTTATATAGGTTATCTATAGACTTTAATAGGTTTTACTAGTTTCGTCGACTTCAAAACTCTATAGTGAACTCTTTGTTTGTTCATGGAAACTCGGTGAGTATCACCATCTCAAGTGGACCTTTTGGTGAACATTGAAATCTATCCTTATATATCAATATATTTATTTTTTACATATACTCTAATAAATAAAAGTAAAACATATGAAATTAATTTATAGTGATTCCTATGTGAGGTATTCTTCATTACCCCCTTCATCCAGAAATGTTTTTCTTCCCACTTTCTCTAGAACTTGTGAAACACATATAGAACTGACGTTCCTTATACATGATTCCATCATCTGGAATGTAGAATTATTTGAGTTCATGGATCCAAAATTTTATCCTTATACATTAATACACATGGCCATCCCTGCTACTACTGTTGATCTTGAATAGAGACTTGAATTCCTTGGTGAGGGTGAATTACTCCATCCTAGTATCACAAAGTGAACATTCAGAAGACATGTTTCAAAAACTCTAACACTTGACCAAAAAATAATTCTCACACAAAAATACAATAATATCCCTCTTTAGAATTTTTTATAGGTTAATACTAAATATATCCCACTCGAAGGCCATTATCCTAGATTTTACTAAAGACCAACTATCTAGCATAAAAAATACACCTTCTATTATCCCTTTGTAGGGTATCCATGGTTCCCTAACATAGAAGTGATCATTTATGTCCTAGTGAGATAAAAAAGAACTAGTCTATAAAGACCCCAACCTTAGTGGCTTTGAGTTGTTGGTTACATTATTACATTGGTACTAAATAGAAGTGATAATATCCTAATGAACCAAATAGTTTAGTATGATTGGAAATTTAGATACATACTTGAAACTAAGAATAAATTTTAAAACCTAAAATTTAACATAGTAAATTCTTTGAGAACTCCATTATTACATTTAGAATATCCCAACATATCAATCATAAAACACTTATTGAAATACCAGGGAATGAAAAAATAATAATGGTATGAGATTAGATGCTTGTTAAGGGTATACATATAGTGGAAGAATTCATGAATAAATAATTCATAATCAATATGGCAAGGTAAATATATGAAAACACGTGATATTTAATCAACAACCTGATCAAAAATAGTGTTATAGAAGGAATAAATGATGATAAAAAATTTCATATAAATAATCACATGAGATTTAAAAATATCTATGGATATCATAACTAATCAAGTAATCACATGGAAATCAATAACAAATCAGATAATGATGGAATTCATAATTTTGGACATCATAAACTTACCATCAACAACTTGTTCCATGACATATTATATAAATGGGTAAGGCCTTAGCCAAATACCCAAGATAGTTTTTATGATGAGGCATACTAAAGTATAGATGCGATATAATGGGCCCCTATCATCACTTACTAAGTCCAATGCATATGTCATATAAAAGGGGAGAATAACATTTCAATACATAATCAATATAAACTTATGTATTGTAAAATAAGTATTTGAAATTTAAATATTTCCCCAATCAAAATGATCAAAAACCATCCAAATAAAGAATAAGGATTACATCATCACAATATATCCCTAGTGGAGCATAAGTAAAATAAAGTTTTGTTGTCTTTTATGAATATAAATACTATAAAAATATCATTAAAACATTCTTGAAGAAAATACCCTTTTCACATTGAAGTTAAATTTTAAAAACTAAAAATTAATAGAATATTGGGAAAAACAATTATTTGAAAAGTATCATGGAAACCATTAAAGTAATATTCCAAGAATTAATTGGTCATAATGGTGGAAAATTCTATTCATGTCATATATGTTAAAAACATTCCTTTTACACTTTTTTAAGAAAACTAAAAAAGAAAACCTTTCAAAAATTAACAGGAAGGTTCCTTTCAAATCATTTTTTAAGTAAAATATAGATAAAAATATATTTAATAAATTTTTTTATGATAATAAAAATATTATTTAAACCAATTTAAATAAAATATCGATATGGAAGAAAATATTCCCGAATGAGTAGAAGAACTATGTTAGGCTTCCTTAAAAACACGGTTTCAGTATCTTGAGTACTTGAAGAGTAGAGAATGAATAAAAAATTGTAATTTATATAAATAAGAATATTATAAAAAAATATTTTGGATTTAAGAAAAAAAATTCAAATAATTCCCCCATTAGAGACTTAAATATATATAATCCTGAGTAGTGATGAGATTGTAAAATAAACCCTTACCACTTTTGTAAATTTTGAATCATGACCCTCATGAAAGAAATAACATAAAATGATACATTAAATACCATTAATATAATATATTCATTATATAATATATCAAAGTGATAGTAGATATACCTCATAAAAAAAATGAATAATACCAAATATGTCTCAATGGAGTGGAAATTAAGATGATATATCTTATAAAGATCATAAAATTGATGTGGAAATTAATTAATGAATTAATTATATGTATCAAATATAAATCCCCATTAAAAAGTGAAAATAAAATATGAAATAATAAACAAAAATTACCAACATAATCTTAGAATATCAAAGACAATGAATAAGTAATATAACCCAATGAAAAAATTGAGTTATAAAACCCCTTATCACTTAGAAACATTCAAGAAAAAACCCCTTGGATGAAATAATTTGAATTAAAACTTAAAATACCATTAATTATGATTTATTATTTATATAACATGTATAATTAAACTATATAAAATATATAAAATAAATTTGGTGCACAACACTAAAATATGCCTCAATGAAGGATAATTGAGACAAAATCCCATAACTTAGGTTTGAATTAATTATTATGTATCCAATTATCTTATATAATTAATATATATTTATTATAAATATATTAAATTACTATACTCATATATATGACACCTATATGATTTATTTATAGTATTTTCACCAGTTTATTAACAATACTTTGTTAAAATTACTGTTCTAAGTAATAACTGCTTCATTTTCAATGTATGTTTTTGGTTTAATAGCTTCATTACTTTTACATTGATCATAATTAAATTATATAAATAATTATAATAATTATATAAATGTCATATATATTCATTATATATTTATTTATAGTAGTCCATAAATTTTAGAGATTGAAAAATAAATTACACCATTCATGGAGATGGTAGGTTGTATGTATGCATGAATGATGTTTCCATTTTTTCAAAGAAAGATAAATAATAATTAACCTTTGAAGAATAATTTTTATATCATATATATTGTATATATTCAATAAATTTATCCTTATTACCATCCATGATAAAATAAAATGAAAAACGTATCACATCACTTTGTGGAGGCAATAGTCCACATGAACGCATGAACGATGTTATCATTTCTAATGGATTTTATAGTAATAAGGTGATGTGATATTATAATTATAGAGGTATAATTGTATCATAAATATTATATATATATATATACATATACATTAAATCCATCATTATATCCAGCTGTGAGATGTGGTGATGAGAAACGAATTACCTTGGTTCGTGAGGTAGTAGTCCACCGTACACATGATCAACAGTTTCATTTCCCATTTGAGGGAAGGGGATATGTATATTGGTTATGAAATTATCATAATATAATCTCATAATATGTAAGATACTGGTGTTATTATTCAAACATGTTTTAAGTATATTTTAAGGAGGTATGAGAAGAAATAAATTGAAAATGTACGGTTATGAACTATATCACTTATTTAGAAAACCTCTTTAGGTTAAACTTAAATCTATCCTAGGATGATTTTATGACAAAAATAGGGATTAAATTTCATGGGGAGGGATGTAAGGAATGGATTTGGGTAGGCATTTTAGAAAACAAAATGCTATTTAAGAATAAAGAAGAGATAAGGGTGTCCATTTATAAGTTGGGGGAGGACACAGTTGGAATTTTTGAAAATAATAAAATAAAATAATTTATTATTCATACTAAATATAATGACACAAGATTAATATAAAAATATATTAAATAATTTTTTTTCATAATACACAAACACATGCCTAAAGACCATATTAGTTTAGTGCATTTGGAAACTTGGAACACAGAATTATAGTCTCACGAAAGATCTTCAATGTTTCCCACAAATATCCCCCCTTTATTACCCTTACCTAAAACCATTATTTATAACTTGGGGAAAAGGAAACAAAAGAAAAGGGTGATCTTAGGCGATCATTAAGGGTAATAAATGGAGATATATAAGAATAATCATGAACATAAGGGTATGAGAAAATGAAAAGAATATTAGACGATCATACCATGTTTATCAAATATAATATACACGATTCATGGAATATGGATAGGACAGAGGTCTTCACAGCCCTCAAAATTACATTTATTACTCCTACACTATTACAGTAGTGCAGGGTCGATCCACAGAGAAGGCAGATGAGAATTCTAGGTTTTAAAAAACAAAAACCTCACTGTTGTCAGCAGTGAGGTATGAATCTTTTTACTTTTCATTTTTATTAAAATAATGCTGAAACAGGATGATGGAACAAGTTTTTTTATAGAAAATAAGATTTACAATAAGTATGAAAAAACTAGAGAAATATAGTGTACTAATATAAAAAAACAAGACAAAGAAGCAAGATCAACAGTTCTCTTGGGAATTCCATACGTGACGGTTGAATGGATAACTCTCCACAAATTTTAATTGAATCACACCTTAGAAATTGGTTGATATATCTTCCTCTACAGAAGACACATCAAACAGAAGTATGACTTTTAGAGTTCGCCACTCTAAAGACCATCGTCTGTTAAAATTTGATAAAGAATACAGTTGAAGATGAACTCACAATAAAAATACAACTGTAATGTCATTAAAGCATCAAAAAAATGATGAACAAGTTCAATCTCGCCGATTGAACTTGAAACTATGATTTTTTTGAAGAATATAAGGTGTGAACAATCAACATGAACATTAAAATTGATCTCACCGATCAATTCTAATGTCAGAAATGAATAACGTGAAGAATTTTAAAGAATAAACCAACAAAATATGAAATTACCCTATTTAACAATTCAACCCTTGATCATATTGATTAATGCAGTGAAATACAACTGAAAACAGAGTACAAAATTATGGACAGAGGGAAGGTAAACTCCCCTTGCAATGCTCTGCCTTCGGGCTCCTTAGCCTCATGCTCGTCTCCATCGCTGATCCTCAGAGTCTGCTCTCAGATAGATGTGGTCATGGAATGAATGAATGAGAGTGAATCCCCCATAAATTCTACCGCTTGCTCTGCTTTAATACCTTGCTATCATCCACTGCATGTCACTGCTCGATCCCTATTGACTTGGAAAGTTCTTCACCCACTCACTGCAAACTGTCCATTTTTTCACGACAAGCACGTCGCATTAGTTTTTCCCTCATAACCAACTCCGGATGAGTCAGTTGGAAGCACTTTGACGCATTTTCCGCCTCTTGAATGAACCTAAACACGATAATAACAAAATGAAATAATAAAAACTAAACACAAGTAATTAATATGTTACAATTATTATTTTATGTTTACTATTATAAAACTTATTTAAAGTTAAAAAATAAATATCTTAAATGGATAAATATTAACTACTTTTATATTATTTGTAAAACTATCCATTTAATATTACTATGGTATTACATAAATTATTAAAAAGTTATTAATTTAATTAAGTTAATAGAAAAAAATACTAAGTTATTATTTTTATTATTTTTAACTAAGTTATTAAAGTTGACAATATAAATAAATAAATAAATAAGTTTATATTTTAAATTGTATTGATAAATTTATAATTTTATTTAAGAAATTAAATTGTTAGATTAATTAATTAATTATTTAATTTTAATTTAATAATTAAAATTATTTATTAAGGTTTAAGTATTCTAAAATTAATAAATATGTTTTATAATTTATTTATAATTATTATTAAATAAATAATTTATACTATTAATAGTAAATTAATATATTATTAACAATAATTATTAATTTAGTTTTATATATTAAATTTATAATTTATCTTTTTATTAAAACTTTTAATTATTTAAGTTTATAACTTTTACATAATGTATTATACTCATTTAATTTATTAAAGTTACTTTTACTTTTACTTTTATTTTTTTCCTTTTCTTACTTTACTTTTACATTACTTTTATTATTTTTTTCTTCTTTTTGTTTTAATTTGTTTTTATTATTAATTTTATTATTATATTTATTATTTAATTTTTTTTACTTCCCCCTCCCCAATTCTACGCGCAGCAAGGGGGAGGGTTTGCTAGTTCTTCCCCCACAGAAATCAGGGCGGCAGCGGCGACATCCCAGTCTTCAGTGAACAGTTCCACAGTGAAGCTCAGTGCACTGACTCCCTCATGCGGATCCTCCTCGTGGAAGATTTCTACTTGTGGACCAGTGGTCAACACCAAGGTTCGGCCTCAATAGCAGGTGGAAGTGGTCGGAAAGCAGCAACGGATGCGACGCTACCCAGCAGAAGTGAACAGATCATTAGTGGCGTGACTCCGGCTTCAACGATGGTAAGTCGGCGGACTGGAATCCTCTGATACAGCACGACACGACCTCCTAGTTCTCCCAATCCAGCTCCAGCGGCACTTCTGTTCACAGTGATGCTAAAATCTCACGAAATAAGGTTTCTTAATAGATTCCAGATTTTAGTCTGAGCTGCGGTATCCATTTAAAAATTTTCAGAAACTCTGGAAAGCAAAATAGTTCCCTTCCCGGTTCAGCGGTGTCATAGCTCTTCAGTACCGGTGGTGGCGCAATATTCCTTCATTTCGACCTGCAAATAGCAGCAACAACCTGCTGTGTTGTGGTGGATCATCGACGACAACAGCAGATCCAGACAGGGACGATTTTCATCCCAAGATGGTGGTTTCCTTCACAGATACTCCTTCCCGTGGCGGCAAGGGCCGGACAACAGCGACTCCTGGTTTGCAATAGATCTGGATTTTGAATTCTAAAATTTAGGGTTTGTTTTTGTTTAAAATTTGTTAAATTTGTGGTTTGAATAAATGTTGTTGAGGATTGAAGATTACTGGTATGAGGATCAGATGGAGGTAATATCGGTGAGTCTTGCGGCACTGGTGGTAGTGAAAAAAATGGAGGAAATATCGATGTCTGCAGCGGTGGGTGATAGAGATATGAGCTCTCGTGAGACCGATGAGGGCAGTTATCGGTGTGAAGCTGGGAACCAAAGATTGGATCAGTGAGTCGCGAGGAGGCTGAATAAATGAACTATCGGTGAGTGGGTGGAACCGATGGAGGAAATATCAGTGAGTCTCCGATAGAAGAAAACAAGCAAAGGATAAACGGTGAAACCAATCTGCGCGTCGGTAGGAGTGGAAATTTGGGAGACCGACACCGATAGTCGAAATAAAAACATATCGGTGTATGACAAACCGATGTAATAAAATAACAACTCACCGATAATTAAAATAATAAAAGAAAATCGGCGCTACGTGACACCGATAATGATATAATGGATCAGTGAGTCAAATCGGTGAGTCATTGACTCACTGATAGTTAAAAATAAATGAGACCGAAACCGATGGAAAGATCGGCACGTCGCAACAACGGTGCATCATGAGACCAATGGTGTAAAAGAAAAATAACAAGTCATCGATAATTAAAATATTAAAAATCAGTCGGCGCAATGTGAAACTGATGATGAATTAGAAGATCGGTGAGTCATTAACTCACTGATAGTATTAAATTAAAAACGTTAACAATAAATATTAATTTACAAAAAATATTAGAATGAATAAAACATTAAAAAATGTAAAATTAATTAAATTTTTAAAGACTAATTAATTAATTGTAACTAAAAACTAACCAAATTATCTAGAGAACTAAAAATAAAAGTGACTAATTATTAACTAAGAAAATAAAATTTAAGATTAATTAACAAAAATGTATAAACAAAAGAAAAACACCTACAATTAATTAACTGCAAACAATTAATTACAATAATTAAAATTAACTAAAGATATTAAATGAAAAAGTTAATTAGTTAGAAGATAAAATGAAACTAACATTAATAACACATTAACTTAAACTTATTTAATTAGCAGAATAATTGAACCAGTTGAAAAGTAAAGTTAATTTATTTAAATAAATCAGAATTAAATGGTAAAGTCTTAAATTAAAAACTGGATTAAATTAAAGCAAATAAAAATGAATAATTAATTAATTAATATACATTTAAAATTATTAACCAGATTAATATTATTAAACTAAAAAGTAATTTAATATATTTGGAATACTTAGAAAGACTATAAAAAAGGACTAAAAACACTTATTTAATTATAAAAGATGGTTAATTAACAAAAGTAGTGATAAAATTACAAAAGTGCCATTATTTATTAAAAAGTGTCAAAATAATTAATTAAATTGATAAAAATTAAACAAAAGATGTGGCAAAACTGTGTAAAAATAGAGCCACATAAAATTCCCCCACACTTAAGCATTGTTTGTCCTAAAAAAATCTCATGTTTTATTTCCTTTGAAAAACAGTAAAGTGTATTTATGGTTTTGTTCAAAAGGTAACATGTCCAGTACTCAAAACAGAGGACAATACTTAACAACAAGCTTTTTAAAAATGAATTACTCATATGAATCTTGCTTAAAACAAATACTCAAGGGTAATTAAGAACACAAAGAACATCCATTAAAGAGGTTGTCATGCCTCATATGTGATACAACCTAGTGATTAACCTCAAATTATGCTTAAGTTCTAAATCCAAGATTGACAGGGGATAAAATATCAATGGAATTAAGACCTTAACCATGGAAATTTGTACTTTGATTTTTTCACCTAGGTTCCAAAAAATAAATATATTTTTTTGTGAATCACCTCAATGATATAACCTAAATGATTTCCATAAAAACCATTTGATCCCTTCTTTATCTGGTGTTCATCATTCCCCTCACTTTAATGAGCTCATTTTTGACCCTAGACACTTTATTTATTTTTCCCATGCCATGTATCATTGTGCCAAGCACTGTGCAATGCACTTATTCAAGGTGTACAGAGGGCTTATAGTAAACAGAAACGCACCCAGCATCTAGGGTCTCAAAGACTCACTGTGGGATCCCAGATGCCCAGACTACTCCAGTTTCAAAATATTTTAATAAAAACCATTTATATTGGCTCATTAAAGAAATTACTTTTAATAATTAAAATATGAATGAGAGAGGCCCCTAGAATCAAAATCAAACTTCGAGTTCCAAGAGTTATGACCATAACTCCATAAACATGTAACCCAAATCACTTCCAGAAGTAGGTCCTAAACCAAATTTCCATTAAATCACTAAGAAAAACCACTCAGAAATCATCCAAACTCATTAATTTCAGACTCTAAGCAACTCTTAACTACCAGCAAGGAACTTATCCTAAGGCAAGACCCATTTGAGAACAATGCAAAGACCAGAATTATGAAAGATTTTTGAAAACTTTTATCCATTTTTTTAACAAAATGTTGGAATTTGCGGTGGGAATTGATGAGCTTTCATTAAAGCACAGTTTAGCACAATCAATAATTGACCCCCTCCCCCACACTTAAAACCCAACTTTGTCCCCAAAGTTGAATTCTAAATATGTAGAAGAAAAATTAAGCAATTAAAGTTCAAAAAAGATTTTCAATTATGTAGATTTATGACATGTATAAAGGGTCTCAATGAAGTTCAAAAATTTAGTTTTTCACAATAAATAAATAATCAGCAGGTTCATAAGCAAGTATATGCATTAACATCTAAGTCCAATAACATATATTTTCAATTCAGCTCAAAATATATCATGTACTTTGTGGATGCACAATTAATTGGGTGTAAGAAAGTTTAGAAAAATTAATTCAATTAGATATTCAACAAAGGAAAAAAAGTTCATTATAAACACCCCAACATTAATCAAATTCAAAATAGCAGAAACATGTACTCCCTCGCACTTAGTTTCAAGCAATGAAAAGATTTTAATAACAATGGAATTCAATTTTTTAAGCAAGAGGAACATGCAGATTTTATGCACAGCATAGTGACATGCAGCAAATAGTGATCAGAATTTTTTATATATATGAAAGATATGCAGCAGAACTTCAGAAAACATGTAGCATATTTTCTTTCCAATACAATAAGATTTTTTTTCGCAAAATCAGGTGAAGAATTTTTTTTCTTAAGCATTAAGGAGTACAAAAAATGAAATGAAGCAATAATGAATTGAGTACTTCCCTGAATATATTTTTCAATTTCCCTCCAGTATGATAATTCAACTCCTTAAATGACACAACAACATCATCTTGAGACAGAACATATAAACTAGGACGAAAATTCCAGCAGGGATAGAGCATATGGAAGACAACAAGCATCACTTTATTCAACACTAAAACAAGAAAATAAATAAAAGTAAACAAAAAAGAAATAAGAACATGGGTTGACTCCCATGAAGCGCTGACTTTAAAGTCTTCAGTTAGAATTTATTTAATTAATTTTTTTTTGTTGAAAACAAAAGAAAAACCATGGGTTTCCTCCCATGCAGTGCTAGGTTTATATTCCCCATCCAGACTCACCTAGCAACTAACCGTAGTTACTAGGTGGATGTGGTTTCCTTAATAAGAACCACCACATGTGTTTGGCCCAATTATTTTTAGCAGAACAATGAATTATGTGGGCTCCAAAACTTAAGCGTACTAAAACAAATTTCTCATTTGCTGCAAAAATACCCAAACAACACTCATTAGCAGTTATGGACACAGGGCTCTCAACTTCCATGATTGTTTCAGATTTGAAAATATTAAAATTTTTAGGAAGTGGAAGCAATGTATTAGGTGCTCTAAAGGATATGACAATGTCCACACAACTATCTTCTTCAACTTCAAAATTAACAGGTTCACATTCAAGGGTGTAAATGGGTAAGTTCTGATTAGTGGGTTCAAAAGGAGATTCAATAAAGTTCTGAAAAGATTTATGAACATTGTAACTCAAGTGTGATTCCCCCTCTGGACTAATAACAGTATCATGAGAAGACTCAGAACCCTTCATAGGTGAGGATGGAAGTGAAAGAAAAGGGAGAGAATTTATTTGAACAACAACAGATTTAGGTCTAACAATTCTATAAATCTCTTCCAAAAGATCCTCATATGTGAACTCACATTGAACATCTACTACTTCTAACAAAACAACTCTTCCTAATTCAAGTGTGTGTTCAACCTCTACTTTAAGTTCAAGTTCAAAAGGATCACGTTCCAAAACAAGGTCTGTAGTGTGTTCCAAGAAGTTCAAATCAGGAGGAGTAATGTTCAATTCACCTTCAATAAAGTCATATTCAAGATTGATCAAATTCGAACAGTCTTCCCCATGTATATCAACACCATTTTCAATTTCACTGCACAATGTTTCAGATAAGTGATCACTATGACAATAGGTCAATGAGAACTCATCAGTTAGCCTTTCTTAAAATGTCATTCCCTCATCCTCATTGTCCAACAACATTTGAAAATTTATTGGGTTTACAAGTTCTAAACATGGAAAAGAAGTTTTCAAATGAGGTTCAAATATTTCAGATTCTTTAACTTCCAGTTTAATGTTCTCATTCAGATTATACCCAATATAAAATTCAACCACATTGTTCACAATAATAGAAAAGTTGAGATAAGAGTTTATAACATTCATGTTTTCATTTTCAAGTATATCTTCAACTCGAGTGACTTCCTTATCAAAACTCCTAAAACAGTGATTTTTCTCTAAAGAAGGGATGATGAAAAGAACTGGGGAATATTTTTCAATCTGTTTTAATTCAGTTTCAACATTGTCCAACTCAACAGCATTAAAGCTATTTTTAGGATTTTTAGTGTTGTGTTATTTGTTTAATGAGTTGGTTATTTCCATATTTTGTTCAACAATTTCAGATTTTTCAAAATGAAAGTTATGTTGCCCAATTTCACAGTCACTCTCTTCTTCAACTTGATGTTCAAATCTTTTATACACATTTTCTTTTTCTCTTTCTTCAAATTCTTCTTATTCTTTAACCCTTTTTTGTAATTCCAAGAGAATGGTTTCTAATATTTCATTCTTTGATCTCGCTCTTGAGAATCTCTAAGTTGAATCTCATGGGTTTGAGTTAACCAATTATTAATTTGTTCCACCCTAGCATCCAATTTGGAATCAATTAATTCTATTTTAGCTAGGGTGTTAGGACTAGATTCAATGTTTTCATTTTCTTCAATGTAAACATCTTGTTGTGGCTGGTTATAGACACACTACCAGGAAGTATGTCCATAGCAGCTGCAACATACACACTAAAACTTCATTTTTTTATTTTTAAAAAACATTTTTTGGTTAAGTGAGAACCCACCATTAAAAATCACTTTGAGGAAATGTGAGAACCAGCAGATCATTACAAGAATCCATTGAAGGATTGAACAAAGAACCCTATCCAAGACAAGACCCCCCCAAAACACCACGAAAACATGCATGATTATCACATTGAGGTTAAGTGGGAACGGAACAAATCAAAACAAACTGAAAACCCAAACTGGAACTAGCCACAATAAAACTGAACCCAAGAGCCTCCAAGATCAGAAACACCATCATCAGATCCCCAACCCCATCTCAATTTGCCAAAGAAACCTTCGAACTGTTCCATAGTGGTAATGTGCGTGAAGGGTAAGGCCAAAAGAGCTGAGGAGAATCATCAATTGGTGGAACCAGACTCTGTAAAACCAAAACACAACCTCAAAGGGGAAAACATTGAAAATGGGAGATCATGTGAGGGAATTGCTCAGCCCCGAGAATTCTTGAGGTCGCCCTTTGAGACCTCGTACTAACCCGTGATGAAGACACAAACCCCACCCTGATCCAACCCCGACGCAAAACGGAAGTGAACTATTGAAGAGAGGACATCGTCGGAACTGAGCGTTCCTGCATCTGCCATCAACATCGGCATACTAACTCTAGAAAACAAACAACAATGTTCCAATACAGAATACCATGAACCATGCCAGAATCACCGAGGCTGACCGTGCAGAACCAGAACAATAGTTGAGTGAAGCATTGAGGAGAGGACATCGTCGACACTGAACATTCGTGCATATGCCATCCGCATCAGAAAAATTGAAATGATGCATCAACCTCATACCGACTCCATCGAAACCAAACAACCGAAATAAATAAAACACCTCAGGAAACCGCCAGCAAGGGGTTCATCAATAGGGATCTCGACTCCAGAAAATCGAAGTTTGACCGCATCGTCACTCTGTTTTCGGGGGGGAGCTTCGCCGAAAAGAATCCCAACCGCATTGCCGATGTCGTCCGACTGTGTGACCCATTCGACACAAGACGATGCGAGGACCAATGTCTGAGAGGGCCACATCATCCTTCAGGGCAGGGGGGCATTCAGAGATGGGGATGAGCTTCTCACACCTCCGAATGCGGAAAACTCTAGATCTGAAGCTCCAAATCCAGGATGAAGGGGTGGCGTCATCGTCGCCGACAACGCCAGGGAAGACACGGGGTCGTGCATCACGCGAGGGGGAGCATGACATAATCTAAGCAGAAGTCGATGTCAGGTCTACGTCGCGTGAGGAAGAATATGGTCAGGGGTTGGATGAGATGGCAAAGAGGGGTGGCAGAGGGGAGGCGGTGCTGAGGTTGGGTTCGGCGCAAACCCTAGCCCACGAGAGCTTGGAAGTGCTACATCTCACCTGCTCCCCAGCAGCTGAAACATACACAAAATGGCTCAAGTTGGTGATTACAGTCCTCATAATGGTCCATTTTTTTGAACTAAAACAAAGTGAGATAAACACACAACTGTTCACAGTGAAGCAGATTTTTCAAAGACAACACAAACAGTAGGTTCCAGTTCAAAGCGGTTTTTTTAAACAGATTTGTTTATATTATTTTTTTAGTCTTTTTTCTATTGTTTTTTTAAACCCTAGACTCTCAGTACATTCCTTCCCCGGCAATGACATCAAATTTTGAACAGGCAAGAGGTTGTCACAGCCCTCAAAATTACATTTATTACTCCTACACTAGTATAGTAGTGCAGGGTCAATCCACAGAGAAGGCAGATGAGAATTCTAGGTTTTAAAATACTAAAACCTCACTGTTTTCAGCAGTGAGGTAGGCATCTTTTTACTTTTCATTTTTTATTAAAATTATGCTGAAACGGGATGATGGAACATGTTTTTTTTATAGAAACTAATATTTACACTAAGTATGAAAAAACTAGAAAAATACAGTATACTAATATAAAACAGCAAGACAAAGAAGCGAGATCAACAGTTATCTTGGGAATTCCATACTTGACGGTTGAATGGATAAATCTCCACAAATTTTAATTGAATCACACCTTAAAAATTGGTTGATATATCTTCCTCGCCAGAAGACACATCAAACAGAAGTATGACTTTTAGAGTTCGCCACTCTAAAGATCATCGTCTGTTAAAATTTTGATAAAGAATACAGTTAAAGTTGAACTTGCCATAAAACTCCAACTGTAATGTCATTAAAGCATCAACAAAATGATGATAAAGTTCAATCTAGCCAATTGAAATTGAAAATATGATTTTTTTTAAAGAATATAAGGTGTGGACAATCAACATGAACATTAAAATTGATCTCACCAATCAATTCTAATGTCAGAAAAGAATAACGTGAAGAATTTTAAAGAATAAACCAACAAAAAATGAAATTCCTGAGTTTAACAGTTCATCCATTGATCATATTGATTAATGCAGTGAAATAAAACCGAAAACAGAGTACAAAATTATGGACAGAGGGAAGGTAAACTCCCCTTGAAATGCTCTGCCTTCGGGCTCCTTAGCCTCCTGCTCGTCTCCAGCGCTACTCCTCAATGTTTTCTCTCGGATGGATGTGGTCGTGGAATGAATGAATGAGAGTTAATCCCCCATAAATTCTACCACTTGCTCTACTTTAATACCTTACTGTCATCTACTGAATGTCACTACTCGATCCCCACCGACTTGGAAAGTTCTTCACCAACGCACTGCAAAATGTCCATTTTTTCACGACAAGCACGTCACATTAGTTTTTCCCTCGTAACCAACTCCAGATGAGTCAGTTGGAAGCACTTTGAAACCTTTCTGCCTCTTGAATGAACATAAACATGATAATAACAAAATGAAATAATTAAAACTAAACACAAGTAATTAATATGTTACAGTTATTATTTTATGTTTACTATTATAAAACTTATTTAAAGTTAAATAATAAATATCTTAAATGGATAAATATTAACTAATTTTATATTATTTATAAAACTACCCATTTAATATTACTGTGGTATTACATACATTATTAAAAAGTTATTAATTTAATTAAGTTAATATAAAAAAATACTAAGTTATTAATTTTATTATTTTTAACTAAGTTATTAAAACTGACATCATAAATAAATAATTAATTAAGTTTATATTTTAAATTGTATTGATAAAGTTATAATTTCTATTTAAGAAATTAAATTGTTAGATTAATTAATTAATTAGTTAATTTTAATTTAATAATTTAAATTATTGATTATGTTTTAAGTATTTTAAAATTAATAAATATGTTTTATAATTTATTTAAATTTTTTATTAAATAAATAATTTATACTATTTATAGTAAATTAATATATTATTAACAATAATTATTAATTTATTTTTATATTTTAAATTTATAATTTATCTTTTTATTAAAATTTTTAATTGTTTAAGTTTATAATTTTACATAATGTATTATACTCATTTAATTTATTAAAGTTAATTTTACTTTTACTTTTATTTTTTTCCTTTTCTAACTTTACTTTTACATTACTTTTATTATTTTTTTATTCTTTTTGTTTTACTTTGTTTTTATTATTACTTTTATTATTATATTTTATTATTTAATTTTTTTACTTCCCCCTCCCCAATTCTACGCACATCATGGGGAAGGGTTTGCTGGTTCTTCGCCCATGGAAATCAGGGCGGCGGCGGCGGTATCCCGGTCTTCAGCGAATAGTTCCACAGCAAAGCTCGGCGCACTGACTCCCTCATGCGGATCCTCCTCGCGACAGATTTCTACTTGTGGACCAGCGGCCAACACAAAGGTTCGACCTCAGTAGCAGGTGGTAGTGGTCGGAAAGCAGCAACGGATGCGGTGCTACCCAGCGGAAGTGAACATATCTTTAGTGGCGCGACTCCGGCTTCAACGATGGTAAATCGGCGGACTAGAATCCTCTGATACAGCACGACGTGACCTCCTCTTTCTCCCAGTCCAGCTCCAGCGGCAATTCTATTCACAGTGATGCTAAAATCTCCCAAAATAAGATTTCTTAATAGATTCCAGATTTTAGTCTGAGCTGCGGTATCCATTTTAAAAATTTCAGAAACACCGGAAAGCAAAACAGTTCCCTTCCCGGTTCAGTGGTGTTATAGTTCTTCAGTACCGGTGGTGGCACAATCTTCCTTCATTTCGACCTGAAAATAGCAGCGATAACCTGCAGTGTTGTGGTGGATCATCGAAGACGACAACATATCTAGACGGGGACAATTTTCATCCCAATATGGTGGTTTCCTTCACAGATTCTCCTTCCCACGACGGCAAGGGTCGGACAACAGCGACTCCTGGTTTGCAACAGATCTGGATTTTGAATTCTAAAATTTAGGGTTTGTTTTTGTTTGAACTTTGTTAAATTTATGGTTTGAATAAATGTTGTTGAGGATTGAAGATTACTGGTATGAGGATCAGATGGAGGTAATATCGGTGAGTCTTTTGGCACCGGTGCAGTGAAGAAAATGGGGTAAATATCGATATCTGCAGCGGTGGGTGATGGAGATACGAGCTCTCGTGAGACCGATGAGGGCGGTTATCGGTGTGAAGTTTCGAACCAAATATTGGATTGGTGAGTCGAAAGGAGGCTGAATAAATTAACTATTAGTGAGTGAGTGGAACCGATAGAGGAAATATCGGTGAGTCTTTGACTCACCGATAAAAGAAAACAAGCAAAGGATAAACGGTGAAACCAATCTGCGCGTCGCAACAACGATGCGTCGTGAGACCGATGGTGTAAAAAAATAACAAGTCACCGATAATTAAAATATTAAAAATCAATCGGCACAATGTGAAACCGACGATGAATTAGGAGATCGGTGAGTCATTAACTCACCAATATATAGTATTAAATTAAAAACATTAATAATAAATATTAATTTACAATAAATATTAGAATGAATAAAACATTAAAAAAAGTCAAATTAATTAAATTGTTAAAGACTAATTAAATAATTGTAACTAAAAACCAACCAAATTATCTAGCAAACTAAAAATAAAAGCGACTAATTATTAACTAAGAAAATAAAAGTTAAGATTAATTAAAAAATGTCTAAACAAAAGAAGAACACCTAAAATTAATTAACTGCAAACAATTAATTACAATAATTAAAATTAACTAAAGATATTAAATGAAAAAGTTAATTAGTTAGATGATAAAATGAAACTTAACATTAAAACACATTAACTTAAACTTATTTACTTAGTAGAACAATTGAACTAGTTGAAAAGTAAAGTTAATTTATTTAAATAAATCAAAATTAAATGGTAAAGTCTTAAATTAAAAACTGGATTAAATTAAAGAAAATAAAAATGAATAATTAATTAATTAATAGAAATTTAAAATTATTAACCAGATTAAGATTATTAAACTAAAAAGTAATTTAATATATTTGGAATACTTAGAAAGACTATAAAAAAGGACTAAAAACACTTATTTAATTATAAAATATGGTTAATTAACAAAAGTAGTGATAAAATTACAAAAGTTCCATTATTTATTAAAAAGTGTCAAAATAATTAATTAAATTGGTAAAAATTAAATAAAAGATGTGAAAAAACTGTGTAAAAATAGTGCCACATCAGAATAAATAATGAAAATTTATAAGACATGAGTCATAAGGTAATCCAGATCATAATCCATGATAGCATAACATAGGAGTAATATATGGAATTATTGAAGATACAAAAATATGTAATATCATTCCATATAAGTCAAGTATCATTACTAAAAACTTATCAGGGGACTTTATGGGGACTACACCTACTGGGTGAGACACACCACCATCCCTAGTCACTGTCCTTTCCTTATAAGGGATCCTTTTTTACCTTCTTCCAATAGTAGATATGATTTCCCCTCCTTCAAATAGTGGATTGGGTTTCCCCTTATTTCCATAGTGGATCAATCTCATCGACTTATTTCCCATCATTATCTCATGAGATATAAATATTTACCCAATGCATTGGAGGGAGATATAGGTCCCACCAATCACATAGTAAAATCATACATACATGTTCCACAAGATCATAAATAATAATCATATCAAGACCCATAAAATAAGATGAGTTTCATAATTATCATATCATAACCTAGGAAATGAAATGGGTATTATAAACATGAAATCATACCATAAACTATGGGAAGGATATAGGTTTCCTAATAATTTCATGAAAGCATCATGCCATCATAACATAAACTATTCATATAAATAATATGAATAGAACCATTGGATCATATCCCAAAAAAGGAATGATTAACCACAATATTTCTCATATTGGATGGTAAATAATTTTGAAACATGTTAAAAATATTTCTTGATGAAAATATCTTTTCTTATTTGAAAAATTCGTTTTTAAACATACAACCTTTTGAAAACTATTTTCTTTGAAAAAAACCTTGATAACTTATAAAGGATTCTTGAAAAAATTTCAAAAACCTTTTCTTTTTAACTATCATTTAAAAATTTTAAAGGAATATTTGAAAACATTGAAATTATTTTATTTGAAAAAAACTTATAATATCACTTAAAATATTTTTGAAAACATTTTTTGAAACATGATTTTATGAATAAAATAAATTTCCAACCGAAGAGAGAAATAAGGTTGGGTTTCCACAAAGATATTTTCTTAATCATCTTAAGAAACAAAGAGTGAAAATATGGTACCATTACATGTGGATATCATTAATAAATATAGTATAACACAATTTATTAGAGTTCTTGAGATATAGATCATAATAGTTCATTAATACAAGTATAATCATAAACAATCCCAATAAATGATAAGATTATAAAAATAAACTCTTAACACTTTGGTAACTTAAAATAATAATCCCCATGAGAGATAAACATTAAATAAAGATTATAATATCATTAAAAGAATATAGCTGCATACCAAAACATGTGTCTCAAAGAAAGAAAATTGAGACAAAATTACCGTACTAATATGGTAAATTTCGAAATCTAAGACCCATAAAATAGAGATCATAAAATGGATGTTTCAATATAAATAAATATAATTATAATAATAAAATAATACATTCATGGGAAGTATGTATACCACACTAAAAAAATGTATAGTGAGTATGGCATAAATATTGTAGAAATAAAAGTGAGACTAGAATTCCCCTTATCTTAAGACTTGAATTCATTAATACATGTTAAAACCTCCTATATAATAAATATAATTTTATTATAAATCTAATTCATAACAATATTCATATATATAATTCCATTTATGATTTACTTATGACTTTATATTACTCATTTATTAACAAATTCATGTTAAAGTTACCACTTTTTTTTTCGTACCTGTTTTGATTTTTTTCTTGGTCCTTTTGCATAGATAATGATTTAATAATATATTTAATTATAACCATTATATAAATTTAAAAAATATATTCATTATATATTTATTTATAGTGATTTGTAGAATTTTTACGTAGAAAATAAAATACAGCATTCATGGAAACGACATGCCGTATGTACACACGAATAATGTTTTTGTTTTCTTTTCATATTAAAATATAGAAACTTATATGATATATTATCATTATAGAATAATAATTATGTAATATATATAACATAGGTTTATTTAAACCATAATTAATAAAATCTATGTAAAGTGATAATGAATCACATCGCTTCATGAGGTGGTAGTCCACCATACACCTGAACTATGTTATTGTTTTCCCACAAAATGGAAATCTTGAAGGTATATGTGAAATAAAAATTACAGAATCATAATAATGTCATAAAAATAATATATATCATATATAAACTACAAATCCATCATTATTACCAACCATTAAAGGTGGTACTGGAAGAACGAACAACATCAGTTAGCGAGGCGGTAGTCTGTCGTACACACGAACAATGATTGCATATCCCATTTGATGGAAGTGTATGAAGCTGTAGGTAGTAACCATTACATAAAAACATATCAGTATATTTATGTTAATTATGTTATTATATAAACAAAAAATAAAAATAAATTAATGGGTTTAAGGAATAAATAAAATGGAAACGTTCATTGATGAACATTACCTATTCTTCAGGTATCTTTTTTTGGTTTGCACCAATGAAATTCCTTGGTTGTATTTCTTCTAAAAAGAAGGATTATAAGATAAATGGATAGAATTTGGGGGGATATTTTTAAATGTTTTTTCCAAACCAAAAAGTTTTTAAAGTGTGAATAAAAGATAGTAAGAGGTTTACTTTTATAAGAGAATGTATGGGCAATCTTGGAAGTTCTCAAAATATTAATTTATAATAAATTCAATCTAAATAAAAATACCTAAAAAAGGAAATTTATTAGAATATAAGAAATTAAAATGTTTTAATATAATTAGTTAATATATTTTATCCAAGTTTTTGTGTTATTTTATAACATATCATTTTGATTAACCCTTAGTTAACCCATTTCAATTTTAACTACGATAACAACTTTTTCAATATATAAATGATGTGTTTTTTAATTTTATTGTGTCCATTGGACCATAAATGGAAAATTTATGATATTTTTGACCATATATAATAAAATTTATCCTTATTTAATATTTTTATGATTTCTAAATAATTTTATAAAATATTATTTTCATAAAATATCATAAGTGTGAATTTTGAAACTATTCATTACTTTGACTTTAAGAAACTAAAAAAAACTAGATATAATAGAAAACAATAACTTAATATTCCCATAATATATCATAAAAATATATAAAATTAATTTATAATATTAATTAAGTAATTTTATTTTCTCTTCAATATTTATAATATCATTTAATTGATTGTTTCATTAATTGAATACTTACTACATCATCATTGTGTAATTATTTATGATATTATTTATCCATTAAATATAAAAATAAATTTCAATGATGTATATAAACATTTTATATTTCATAAAAATATAGATAGCCCGACATATCATCTATTTAACCCCATAATAAAAATATTATACTTTTAAAAAGTAAGAGTGCCATTTTGTCACTCTCTTTGATTTTAATAATATCTAAGTCATTTTCATGGAAAAATATCCATTAAATGATTAAATTTAGAACCTTATTTGTTAAGGGTATAATTAAATTCATAAAATAAAATTGGAGCAAGTTTTATGGTATTTGATTAAATATTTATAACATTATTTTTACCCATAATTACCCGATTTACCCTTAATCGCGGTAATAAAAATTACTAAAGTTACTATTCATATTGTCCAAAAATAAAAGGGACCTATTTAATAAATTTAGAATATATGATTCCATATATGGATTTTTTTTTCAAAATTATAATCATATAATTTTAATAAATTAATTTAAAATTAATCCCATAGATGGGATGAGATGATGGGGTTTTAAAGTGAAAAGTCTAAAAGTTTGAAATGTTTTTATATCCAATTTCATTGTGAAATTGGCTACAATGACCTAAATTGGATTAATTAATGTATTGTTTTACTAACTATACTTTAAAGACAATTCAAAACACAATTTAACTATATTAATAAGTTAGATGAAAAAGAAGTTTTCAATTAAAACTTAGTATTTTTCACTATTCATCAAGACATGAAACTTCTTAGAAAAATACAAAAAGTTCACCCGAAGTAAATTTTTATATTTATCATTCAAAAATGAAGTTTATTTTATCATATAAAAATTATAAAATTTTCTAAAATTAGATTTAAAATGGGTTCTCTATTAAGAAGCGGTAAAATTACCTTTGGAAAAAATACATCTTTTTATTCGTAAAATTGGAACTATTTTTATCTTATGCCTATAAAATATATTAGATGAGTGTAAAAACATTTTATTGAATATTTAATATTTTTTTTATAATATTTATTCAATATAATTTTTTTTAATTTATTGATACAAAATGGTGTTTGTAAATAGAAATATAGTTTTCTTAGAAAAGAAAATTCTTTGTTTTCAAATAGGTCTTAATTTCATTTCTAGATAATTGATAACCAAAGAATTCAAATAATATTTTTATAATTTATTTAATCATATTTTTAATTTCTATCCCAATGGATAGGTGTTAACTATAATAATATTATAATAACATTAATAATATATTGTAGTTTGGTAAAACTAGGTCTTGCATGGAACGCAAGCCATCAAAAGAATTCAACATTGTACATAACACAAGACAAAAATAGTGTTGCATGTACCAAAATATAATACATGTGTTGCATGTTGTGAAACATCAACTTGGTGTTTCATAAATTTCAAGAACAACATTTTTATTTCAATAAGACAAACTATATTCAATGTTGTGTGAAATAAAAAATATCAAAAAGATTAAATTAAATTGAAAAAAATATTTCACAAAATATTGGGGTGTTAGATTATACCACACTAAAATTGAATTTCTCTCTCAAAATTAGATTGGTTTATAAAGGTTTAATACTTGAAAGTTATGTTAATAGAAACCCACATCATAAAAATGAATAATAAAAATATATTTACAAAGGGAAAATTGGAAACATAACGGTTACCCAACATTACTCATAACAGGGTTTATACATGGGAAAAAGTGGTGGAAATTAAAAATAGGGACATGGAAGAGAAATATAACTATTAAGTTCTGATGAAGATTGATAGAGAACATGGTTAAGAGAAATTTAATGATAAAAAATCCATCACCTAAAGATTCTTAAAAAATGTCATTGATATCAACAAAAATATAGATAACGGGAATTTTTTTTTAATTTTAAGTAACTTTTTCTAAAGTTGAATAATTTTCATGAGAAGATATACATATATGATTTAAGGAAAACCTCTCCCTTTATTATACCTTGATCAATTATCATTTCATCTCTTATTCTAAGAAATTAAGGTGAGGTTTTCATTCCCGAAGTGTTATCAGATCATCAGATCCAAAAATATAATGATAGGTCATTATCAAAATAAAAAGGTTATGTAAAATGATCCAATATGTGTAAATACTTATATGATGAGATAATAATTTAATCTCTAAAACCTCATCTAAAGTTTAATATAAACTATTCTATAAATAGTTAACCTTATAACCCTTTCCAAAGATGGAATTCATAATATTTATAAATAAGGTCACTAAATTTCTCAAAAATAGCTTAACATTGATCCCCCATATATCATAAAGTAGATATTGTTTATCATATACTAAACATTTGAATAACTTCATCATGTATTCTGTTGAAACATGGTAATTAGTATAAATTATTATTAAAAACATGAATTCTATCTTATTCCAAAGATTATTGGATATATTCCTTAAGTCCAAATATGTTTTAAACTCTATCCGTGATTGTATAAACCACCTTTTCAACAAATCCTTAATAAGTTCCAAGGTAATTAGTATCTTCCAATTTAATTATTCATATCCAATATATACTTATCCAAAAATCATAATCTCAACATTAGGAACATATTAAGGTCTATATTTCCCTTAATCTCATGTTTCACATGAATATCACATTTGAAGTGCCCAGATCAGTGTGAATCACTGAGAGGGGGAGGGGGTGAATCAGTGATCCATTAAAACTTTTTACTAATTGATTCCTTATCAATTAAACCTCTATGGCTGGTTAAAGCCTCGATCCACTCTTCTTGTATCTCTCAACCTTTCCCGGATAATGCAGTAATGAAAAGGCACAGGACACAAGGATTTACAAGGTTCGGCACCAAAGGCCTACATCCTTGCCATGCTCTCCCAGCATGGATTCTCCATTATAACCTGTTAAAATTACAATGGTCGATACAGAGTCCCACTGTATCTCTCCTGAGTCCCACAGGAGGGTCTTTATACTGCGTCCCACAGTGTTACCAGAGTCCCACTGGCCTGCTCCAGAATCCCACTGAAGACTTCTTCTCCCTGAGTCCCACAGGGTCTTCTCCTGGCTCCTCGAGTCACACGAGTAGCTCTTCTTCAATTTAAGTTCTTCAAGTATCTTCAACAGTCTGGGATAAAGACTGCTGGCCTTGCTCTGTACCTCTGATCACTTGTGATGATCAGGATCTTCTCAATCTACTGAAAACTCAGACAACCAATCTCTTTAACTTCAGTCTGGCTCAGTCTCAGTCCTGGTCTTGGACAACTCAAATGCACACCACTGATTTGGCTTTGTTCACGTGTGCACGTGCATGCATGCATGCATGCACTCCTCCTTTCCTCTTCTTGGTGCAGTAGACCCACAAAGGGTGTAATCAATTATAGCACACACCTTCTCCACAATCTTCACACACTATATTCAAATTGTTCACACACTAAAAGTGTGTTATACTTTAGTGTGGGTCAACTCCTTCTTCTTCTTCTAATGTGTATACACTTTTAGTGCACACACTAGGTTCGACCACTTCTTTAATTTGCACACACAAATTCTTCACTTAGCATACACTTGTAGTGACCTTCCTCTTCTTTCACACAATAAATGCCCGTAGGGTGTTCCTCTTCAATTTGCACACACACATACTCAAATGAGGTGTGATCTTCACTTCACCCACACAAGGCTACGGCTTTTCACTTCCTTTGCACACACAATTTGTTCTTTCTCTTTTAATCTTCAAGTGTGCACACCCAACAAGGGCTACGGCCTCTTCTTATTCTTTTTGCACACAAGGCTCAAAGCCTTGGCCTCGGGTTCTTCTTCTCCACTTGGCACTCAAAGGGTGCAAGGGCTCGGCCTTCCTCCACTATTCCACCCGAACACTAAAGAAGTCGCGCAAGGGTCTACTTGAGCCGCGACCAACTTCTTCTCCAACAGCTGCACAAGGTATGAGCCGCAGCCTCTACTCCTCAACACTGCCGCGCAAGCCTCAACAAAGGACAAGGCGCGCAGGTCTCAACAAACCTCGAGGGCGCGCAAGGTGCTTGCGGCCTCGGGTACTTCCTGTCGCGCAAAAGAAAGACGCGTAGGGAACTCCTTCTTCTTCTTTCGCGCAAGGAGTGCACAAAAGGAACTCACGAAGCCAAGGGTGGCTTCGGACTGCTTCGTCGCGCAAGTGGGTTGCGCGAGGCTCCAAACTTCGTGAGGCACAGAGGCACACTCACGGGACTTCTTTCAAGTTTTTCAGAAAGCGGCTATGATGCTCGGGAGCTCCTTTTATAGGCAGAGGAGGGCTTCTAAACATCCGCGTGATAATAACTCAAGTTCCCGAAAGTTTCGGATCTTTAAAAATCCTTCAAATCTTTGTGTTTCTATTCGGTGCACGCGGGTTCCTTCTTTATTTTTCTCCTTCACGTGCATGCGATTTATAACGCATGCACGACCTCTGTTGAAACCCAATCCATGCAAAGGCACGAACTCACCGAAGCCTCGCACCTTCGGTTTGCTTCGGCCGAATCTCGAATTCTCCATACGTTTCATGCAAGTGTATTTTTAAGCATGGATCGGTTCAGTAGATCCAGACGAGCTCGAGGGTGCCTTCGGCTTCGAGAGAGACAACCGGAATCTCAAAATCGGTCGTCGGATGGCCTCTGGTTCGTCGGTGGCTCGCGGGTGGCTTCGGCTCGAGCTTGAGGTGGAAGACGAGCCACGGCCGTCGGATCAGGCGATGGAGATACATCGGACGGCCTGGATCAGATCGCCTCGCCGCGGATCAGTTGTGCGGCCGAGATCTGGCGCGCGATTGATCGTGCGGCCAGGATTACTCCCGCGGAAAAAATCCGCGTCCCACATTGAAACGGTGAGAGGTTTTCTCGCGGCTTATCAACATGCCGCTCCCCCAGCACCCTCAATTGAATCTCCTCCCTCCACGGTGTCTCCCCGCACCGTGTTCTCCCTGCGGGCGCGCTCTGCGCCCACTCTGCTCCTGCGGGCGCGCCACTGGCGCCCACTATGCACCTCTCGGGCGCGCTCCTGCGCCCACGCTGCGCGGGCTTCATCACCGCGTGGCCTCGGGGCTTATACACGGCCCCGGCCTCTCTTGGGCTGGCCCCATGGGATCCCCTTGGGCGTGGTGACCTGGTCCCACATGTGCCTTGGGTTGAACCCTTAAGGCTGGCCCTTGAGGTTGGCATATTTTTTGGCAAAGTAACAAATAGGACTTTGTCAAAAACAAAGTCCTCCATGAAAAATACCAATTCTAAATGCCAAATGCCTCCTCCTCTTCTTCTAAGCCATTCTTCCTCTTCTTTATTTCTTCTTCATTAGAATTCATCATCCTTCTTCAACATATAATCATCATTTAAGAATGGAATTCTTGAAGGTTCTTCATCTTCAACCGAACTCCTGAATCAACATGAAATCTCCAATGTGCTTCATTGATCTAATCAGAGATCAAGTTGGATCTTCTTCAAATTCACATGCACTAAGTGTTAGTGCATGGACTTCTTCAGCTCACTTCATCCACTTAGTACTTGTGGATGGATCTTCTTCAACTCCTCATGCATTGTCACTACAATGCATGGTCTTCAAACAATGTTGTGACATTGTATCATCAGGATACAAGTTCTTTGAACTTAAAATCAGCTCAACAATCGTCATATTTTACTAGAGAATGTTTCAACCACATCTCCTATGCCACTTAGTGAATCTCCTAAGTGACATGCCTCTTAGTATCATGGCCATTCTCCTTCACCACCATCACCATCACATCCTTTGACATTCACATCTTGATTCCTTGACATCCATTCATTCTAAGACAACAACATGTCTCATTGACAACAAATGCAACATAATGCACTTCAATCTCCCCCTTTGTATTTGTTGTCAATACACCACTTCAGAACATATGAATGGGTCAATATGTGTGCCAATATTTCTCCCCCTTATTGGCAATCAAATGAAAAGGTGTGGTGTGGTTCTCTTTCACAAAAATCTTCCTCCCTTTGAATAGCATCTTCTTGAAAATCACTAAGAGAGGGATGATGCCACATGTTCTTCTTTAGCAAAGAACCTTTAGTAAATCAACTCTAAGTCTACTTGGGCTAACCCGGTGTAGAAAACAAGAGTGATATGACCAAGGAATTCAAAGCTGTCCATAATTCTCTACACATGTGAGATCATGCTTCAGGGGTTTGAAATTTTTCAGATATACCAATGAATTGCTAAATCCTGCACATACTTCACAAAACTCATTAGAAAGTTCAGTGCAAAGATAAAGCTCCCCCTTTCATCCATTTGTCTTCAATCCATACTTCCCCTTAATTGACAAGATAAACTCAATTAAGAAACAAGGGATGAAAGTATGATTGGAATACCTTCACTTTTCTCAAGATGGTATTAATCTAAGAATCCCATCTTCTTCAGATTAGCTCCCCCTCAAGGGGTGCACTCCATTCTTTCCAAACCATCCTTCAGCTGAGAATGATCATCATCTTCAATTCCCTACAATGTCAGCACATGTAAATACAAGTGATTAGGGAATAAGATGGAACCTCCTTGGTTCATCAATGTGAACAACAAGGTTGAGAAGATTCTCTCAACCGAGATGTCCCATTTTCACCAGTCTTCACACTTGCACATTTGATCTTCATTGATGATTGTGCTGGTGTGGATCTCAATACATCTTCATGTGAAATATTCTTCTTCCCTTTTGCCCTAGCAATTGCCAGAACTTTATCTTCAGCTCTTTGTAGATCTTTGGCAAGTTGCAACTGATTTGGCCATATGACTAGTAAGTCACTTGGAAGTGTGGCCTCAGTTCTGGATATTCCACATGGTTCTTTTGATGCTGTCAAGCTACCTTTCTTAGGCAACTTGTTTTCAATCAATCCCTTCTGCTTCTTCTGGATTGATTGTCTGTTTGAGTCCAGTCTGCCTCTATTGAATTTCATGGCTTCTTTACAAAGATCCATGATATGTCCTTTCTTTCCACAGTAGAAGCATTTCTTCTTGGTGGTCCTTCTGGATGCATCACCCTTCTTGGATTTAGACTCCAAGGTCTTCTCTTCCTTTTTCAAAATCTTCTTGGGAGCATCTTCCACTTTCTTCTTGCTTCCCAAGGATTCTTTCTGAGCCAGGTTCTGTGATCTTTTCTTCTTTTGAGCTCTGGATACAGTTGGAGATTGACATGTATCATTTTGACCACTTTTGCAAACATCCCAGATGTTGTCAAGCAATCCAAATCTGTTAGCAGTAAACAGATGTCTCTGGACCTGTGGATGCTGCTTCTTTTCTTCTGGCTTGCTCCCCCTTGGCATGGGCTTCCTTTGTGCTTTGAAATTCAGTGGATTGTACCAACAATCCTTTGCACAATGCCCATACTTGTTACAACACCAGCATTGTCCCACGAATCTTGACCTCTTCAGTCCTTCTGATTGTAGGGTACTTTTCTTGACCTGTTGTGCTATTTCAGGAGAGCTTTGCTTCTTTACTGTCTTCATCCATATTTGTTTGGAATTATTCTTCCATCCTGCACTTTGAGTAGAAACACTATTAGAAACATCAGTACAAGATGGGATGGATGGTACCTTCCTTTTAGAAGTTGTTGCACTTTCACTAGAGGATGTCTTTCTTTTAGAATCATCCTTCTCAATGCATACTTGAGTGGCAACATTTCTTCTACCAGCTGACTGGGAGGTTTTGGCTTTGGGTGATTGCTGATTTTTCAATATCACCTCCAGTTCTAAGCATTTCATGTTAAGGGAGTTCTTCTCATCCTCAACAGTTCTTAGCCTTCCTTCCCAATTTTCTTTCAGCTGTCCTAACTGGTCTTCATGCACCTTCTTGATTTCAAGCATTGAGTTGTCAAGCTCCTTCACCCTTTTGACTTTATCTTCCAGTTGAGCATCTTTGACAATCATTGAGACTCTGTGCAGCTTCTCCAGTGCATGGAACACATCTTTGATCATTATCAAAAATATTTCTTTCTCAGAAGAGCTCCTTTGCAATTCTTCACAGGTATCTTCATATCTTTCATTGCAAAGAGAAATTGTTTCATCTTTGGCATTTACCAGCTTTCTGAGAGTGTTGGTTATGCCAACCCTTTTTGCCAATTGATCTTCCATTGCATTGGCTTCTTCTTCTAACTGTGATTTTTCTTCATGAAGATCATGGATGCCTGTAGCTATACACTTTGCCACTTCCATGGGAACTGTCTTCTGAAGATATTTGAGTGCACTCTGAAGATCATTCATTGTTTCAACTTCATCACAGCTAGGACAGACTTTCTTCATCTTCTTGGCCTGTTTCTTCTTTATATTTTTCTGAGTCTTGGCAGATATCTCCATTTGAGGCTGGTTGCTCATTTCCTCAAATCTGCACTTCATAAAGACTCTCTTGGATCTTTTAGAGGGAACCTCCCTCTGATACCAATTGAAGTGCCCAGATCAGTGTGAATCACTGAGAGGGGGAGGGGGTGAATCAGTGATCCCTTAAAACTTTTTACTAATTGATTCCTTATCAATTAAACCTCTATGGCTGGTTAAAGCCTCGATCCACTCTTCTTGTATCTCTAAACCTTTCCCGGATAATGCAGTAATGAAAAGGCACAGGACACAAGGATTTACAAGGTTCGGCACCAAAGGCCTACATCCTTTCCATGCTCTCCCAGCATGGATTCTCCATTATAACCTGTTAAAATTACAATGGTCGATACAGAGTCCCACTGTATCTCTCCTGAGTCCCACAGGAGGGTCTTTATACTGCGTCCCACAGTGTTACCAGAGTCCCACTGGCCTGCTCCAGAATCCCACTGAAGACTTCTTCTCCCTGAGTCCCACAGGGTCTTCTCCTGGCTCCTCGAGTCACACGAGTAGCTCTTCTTCACTTTAAGTTCTTCAAGTATCTTCAGCAGTCTGGGATAAAGACTGCTGGCCTTGCTCTGTACCTCTGATCACTTGTGATGATCAGGATCTTCTCAATCTACTGAAAACTCAGACAACCAATCTCTTTAACTTCAGTCTGGCTTAGTCTCAGTCCTGGTCTTGGACAACTCAAATGCACACCACTGATTTGGCTTTGTTCACGTGTGCACGTGCATGCATGCATGCATGCACTCCTCCTTTCCTCTTCTTGGTGCAGTATACCCACAAAGGGTGTAATCAATTATAGCACACACCTTCTCCACAATCTTCACACACTATATTCAAATTGTTCACACACTAAAAGTGTGTTATACTTTAGTGTGGGTCAACTCCTTCTTCTTCTTCTAATGTGTATACACTTTTAGTGCACACACTAGGTTCGACCACTTCTTTAATTTGCACACACAAATTCTTCACTTAGCATACACTTGTAGTGACCTTCCTATTCTTGCACACAATAAATGCCCGTAGGGTGTTCCTCTTCAATTTGCACACACACATACTCAAATGAGGTGTGATCTTCACTTCACCCACACAAGGCTACGACCTTTCACTTCCTTTGCACACACAATTTGTTCTTTCTCTTTTAATCTTCAAGTGTGCACACCCAACAAGGGCTACGGCCTCTTCTTATTCTTTTTGCACACAAGGCTCAAAGCCTTGGCCTCGGGTTCTTCTTCTCCACTTGGCACTCAAAGGGTGCAAGGGCTCAGCCTTCCTCCACTATTCCACCCGAACACTAAAGAAGTCGCGCAAGGGTCTACTTGAGCCGCGGCCAACTTCTTCTCCAACAGCTGCACAAGGTATGAGCCGCGGCCTCTACTCCTCAACACTTCCGCGCAAGCCTCAACAAAGGACAAGGCGCGCAGGTCTCAACAAACCTCGAGGGCGCGCAAGGTGCTTGCGGCCTCGGGTACTTCCTGTCGCGCAAAAGAAAGACGCGCAGGGAACTCCTTCTTCTTCTTTCGCGCAAGGAGTGCGCAAAAGGAACTCACGAAGCCAAGGGTGGCTTCGGACTGCTTCGTCGCACAAGTGGGTTGCGCGGGGCTCCAAACTTCGTGAGGCATAGAGGCACACTCACGGGACTTCTTTCAAGTTTTTCAGCAAGCGGCTATGATGCTCGGGAGCTCCTTTTATAGGCAGAGGAGGGCTTCTAAACATCCGCGTGATAATAACTCAAGTTCCCGAAAGTTTCGGATCTTTAAAAATCCTTCAAATATTTGTGTTTCTATTCGGTGCACGCGGGTTCCTTCTTTATTTTTCTCCTTCACGTGCATGCGATTTATAACGCATGCACGGCCTCTGTTGAAACCCAATCCATGCAAAGGCACGAACTCACCGAAGCCTCGCACCTTCGGTTTGCTTCGGCCGAATCTCGAATTCTCCATACGTTGCATGCAAGTGTATTTTTAAGCATGGATCGGTTCAGTAGATCCAGACGAGCTCGAGGGTGCCTTCGGCTTCGAGAGAGACAGCCAGAATCTCAAAATCGGTCGTCGGATGGCCTCTGGTTCGTCGGTGGCTCGCGGGTGGCTTCGGCTCGAGCTCGAGGTGGAAGACGAGCCACGGCCATCGGATCAGGCGATGGAGATACATCGGACGGCCTGGATCAGATCGCCTTGCCGCGGATCAGTTGTGCGGCCGAGATCTGGCGCGCGATTGATCGTGCGGCCAGGATTACTCCCGCGGAAAAAATCCGCGTCCCACATCGAAACGGCGAGAGGTTTTCTCGCGGCTTATCAACATGCCGCTCCCCCAGCACCCTCAATTGAATCTCCTCCCTCCACGGTGCCGCCCCGCACCGTGTTCTCCCTGCGGGCGCGCTCCTGCGCCCACGCTGTGCGGGCTTCATCACCGCGTGGCCTCGGGGCTTATACACGGCCCCGGCCTCTCTTGGGCTGGCCCCATGGGATCCCCTTGGGCGTGGTGACCTGGTCCCACATGTGCCTTGGGTTGAACCCTTAAGGCTGGCCCTTGAGGTTGGCATATTTTTTGGCAAAGTAACAAATAGGACTTTGTCAAAAACAAAGTCCTCCATGAAAAATACCAATTCTAAATGCCAAATGCCTCCTCCTCTTCTTCTAAGCCATTCTTCCTCTTCTTTATTTCTTCTTCATTAGAATTCATCATCCTTCTTCAACATATAATCATCATTTAAGAATGGAATTCTTGAAGGTTCTTCATCTTCAACCGAACTCCTGAATCAACATGAAATCTCCAATGTGCTTCATTGATCTAATCAGAGATCAAGTTGGATCTTCTTCAAATTCACATGCACTAAGTGTTAGTGCATGGACTTCTTCAGCTCACTTAATCCACTTAGTACTTGTGGATGGATCTTCTTCAACTCCTCATGCATTGTCACTACAATGCATGGTCTTCAAACAATGTTGTGACATTGTATCATCAGGATACAAGTTCTTTGAACTTAAAATCAGCTCAACAATCGTCAGATTTTACTAGAGAATGTTTCAACCACATCTCCTATGCCACTTAGTGAATCTCCTAAGTGACATGCCTCTTAGTATCATGGCCATTCTCCTTCACCACCATCACCATCACATCCTTTGACATTCACATCTTGATTCCTTGACATCCATTCATTCTAAGACAACAACATGTCTCATTGACAACAAATGCAACACAATGCACTTCAACATTGGAATTAAATCAATTTTCTAAGTCTTTAGCACCATTCAACATATAATTTTAAATCCTTAATGAAATATTATACAGAAAATACTTACATATTTCATGATTCGAATAACAAAATCTTTGAATTCTAAAAAATATACACTTTAATAATCCGACATTATTCTTAAACCATTACTTTGGATTCATCATCTTATTATTTCCTATAATATGAAATATGAATCATGTAATATAGTTCTTCAACCTCAATTTTATCATGATTATTATGTTTAATATAATTAATACTATTATAAAATACCATAACTTTCACATGTCATTTTCATTCTATTTATCCTTGATAGTATAACCAATACTCATACCACCTTTCTGAATCTCTTCATGATATTTCAACTTAGGACATCAATTTTCACAATGCTCGTACATTCCAAATTTGAAAAATTAAATGTTAACCATGTTCCTTATAGTTCCCACTATTGTGTAAGACTATAAATCATAGTGTTAGAAACACATTTCATAGAAGAAAAACACATAATTATAAAAAATTACTTATAGGATTCAAAAATCATGACACATACTTTTAAATCTCTGAAATCTTTGGCTTATCCTTAGAGACATCCCTATACATATCCTTAAAAATATCCATTGAGATATCACTAATGTTTTCTCATATGAGTTTCTGAAGCTCGACTAAAAATTTTCTCTAATACCAACTATAATAAACTAAGATTAACATACATAGAAATTAAATTATTTTTTCATAATTTAGAAACACATTCCTAAATATTATATTAGTTTAGTGCCTTTGGAAACATAGAACATAAAATTATAGTCTGGTGAAATATCTTCAATGTTTCCCACAAAGATCATACACTTTATTACCCTTACATAAAACTATTCTTTATAACCTAGGGATAAGAAAACTTAAGAAAAGGGAGAGTTCAGATGTTCAGTAATGGTAAACAAGGGAGATATGTAAGAATAACAATGAATATAAGGATATGAGAACATGAGAATAACATTAAAAGATCATACCATTCATATAAAAGATCATATACACGAGTCATGTCATAAATAATTGCAGTTAATAAGACAAGAATCATAAGGGAATCAAGGGAATAATCTATGAAATCATAACATATGAAAAAGACATGGAATTATGGCAGACACATAAAAATGTAATATCATTCCCTATACATGGAGGATCATTTCCAAAAAACTCACTAAGGCACTTCATTGAGACTACACCTACTAGGTAGGACACACCACCATCCCGAGTCATAGTACACTCTTTATATGGGAGAAGGTTTTACATTATTCCCATAGTGGATCAGGTTTCCCCTTCTTCCCATATTGGAGTGGGTTTCCCCTTATTCCCATACTGGATTAATCCCATCGAGTTAGTTCCCATCATTATCTCTTGAGATATAAAATCATTACCCATTACATCAGAGGGAGATATTGGTCCCACCAATTACATAATAAAATATTACAAATGTGTTCCACAAGATCACAAACAATCATCATATCATGACCCATAAAAAGAAATGAGTTTCATAAATATAATATCATAACCCATGAAATGAAATGGGTATAAATGACATCATATCATAACCTATGAAAAAGATACAAGATTAATAATAATTTCATAAATAACCCATGAAAATAAGTGGTTTCAAAGAATGTAACCTATACAAGAGAAATAGGTTTCACAAACATATAACCCCTAAAATAAAAATGGGTTTCATAACCATCATGACATCAAAACATAAGCTTTTCATAGAAATATTATGAAGGGAACCCTTGAATCATATCCTCAAAAAGGTACGAGTAATAACAACAGATGTTGCTTTGGATGGAAAATAAATTTTAAATATCTTAAAAACATTTCTTGAGGAAAATATCCTTTCTTCTTTGAAAAATTATTTTTGAAACATCAAACCTTTTAAAACCCATTTTCTTTAAAAATAACCATGAAAACTTATAAAGGAATCTTGAAATTTTTTTGAGAACATTTTCATTGAAAATATATTTTAAAAATTATAAATTAATATTTTAAAACATAGAAATATTTTTTTTGATTTTTTTAAATATCTCTTGAAAACATTTTTGAAATCATTCTTTAGAAAACATTACTTTTTAAAATAAAATAGATTTCTGACCGAAGAGAGAAATAATGTTGGGTTTTCATAAAGAAATTTTCTTAATAATATTAAGTTCAAAATATTTAAAAAATGGTACCGTTAAATGAGGATATCATGAATAAATATAGGAGAATAAAATTCATTAGATTTCTTGAGATATGGATCATACGATTACATTAATGGAAGCATAATCGTAAACAATCCTGATAAATGATGAGATTATAGCAATAGACTCTTACTACTTTGGTAACATTAAATCATAACCCCCATTATAGAATAAAATTACATGAAGCTTATAATATCATGAAAATAATAACATTCATGATATAACATGTCAAGAGATATTCTATAAACCTCGTAAAAGAATACAGGTGCATAGAAAAACATATGTCTCAATGAAGAAAAATTGATACAAAATTACCTTAGAGATTTGGTGACTTTAAAATCATAAAAGTCATTAAAGAGAGATAATAAAATGGATTTATAAATACCCATAAATTTGAAGATAATAATCATATAATAAATTCATGGTTATTATATACACCACAAAAATAAACTTTTGGTGAATATGGCATAAATCTCACAGAAATAAAAGGGAGACTATAAATCCCCTTACCTTAAGTCTTGACTTCCATAATACACTTTAAAACATCCTATGTAATAAATATAAGTTTAATATACATCTAACACATAACCATAATCATATATATACTACCATATATGATTTACTTATGAATTTATATTACTCATTTATTAACAAATTCATGTTAAAGTTTCCACTTTGTTTTTTGTACATGTTTTGACTTGTTATTCTTGGTCCTATTGCATAGATAATGATTTAATAATCTTTATAATAATAAAAATTATATAAAAATTATATTTATATATATATATATTCATTTTATATGTATTTATGGTGATTCATAAAATTTATAAGTAGAAAATAAAATACACTGTTCATAGAGACGGTAGGCCGTACGTACACATGAACGATGCTTTTATTTTATTATCATATAAAAATAAAGAATATTATATGATATATGATCATTAAAAAATAATTTTTATTTAATATATATCAATTATTTTTAGTAAAACCATTATTAATACATTTTATGAAAATCATGAACAAATCTCATTACTTCACGAAGCGGTAGACCGCCATACACACGAATGATCTTATCGTATTTCCATAAAATGGAAAGAATGAATATATGTGTGATATAACAATTAAAGAATCATAAAAACATTATAAAAATAAAATATATCATATATAAACTATAAATCCATCATTATTCCCAACCATTAATGGTGGTAGTGGAAGAACAAACGACATCGGTTTGCGCGGCGGTATTCCACCGTACACATGAGTGATGATTGCGTATCCCATTTGATGGAATTCGGAGAAGTTGTAGGTTGTAAAATTAACATAAAAAAATATAAATATATTGTATATAATTATTTTATTAAAAACATGAAATAAAAATAACTTAATGGGTTTAATGAAGAAATTAAATAGAAATGATTGTTGATGAATGTTACCTCTTCTTTGGGTATATCGTTTTGGTTTTCACTAAAGGACTTCCTTGGTTGGATTTATGACAAAATTAAGGATTATAAGATGAAGTGAGGGGAAGAGGGATTAAACCCCATTCTTCAGGATCCCATCTCCACTCTCATCTCATATTCTTCCCCTAGGTTTTTCAAGGACCTCATCGACGATGATGGTTCTCCCCCTCTCCTCCTGCTTCTTCAACACCCCTTTTCGTTTTTCTTTTTATTTTTCATGCTCTCCTTATTCTCAACAATTTCTTATTCCTTAGGATTAATTATTCCCTATTATGTTTCTTGAGACTATGGGTTTCCTCCCATGAATATTTGGTCTTATCATTAAAAGTTGTGTGCTGTAAAAGTACACATCCACCCTAACCCTTCTTCGGCCTCAGGTTCCTATATGTCTCTCCTAGTTGGAGATGGTGTGGTGGTAACAAAGAGGCTTTGGGTTATGTGGTTTGGAGATGATGGGATTTCAGATGCTAAAAGAGTTAGTTCATTTTTTGGACATATACTAGTTTTATACTTTATCGACAGTGGTGGTGTTCAGAGCCCTGATACACTCAAAGCACCGTTATGACCTTATGGTCCTCAGCGCCACTCCCAATCAGATTTAGTGCGGTGGTCTCTATAAGTTTTTGGGATATGTAGTGTGGTGGTCATTGGGGATCTAGGTGTGATCTGAGTCAGTTTTCTCTTGTGGATATGGTTTTTGGTTTTGTTATATATGCTCCATGATTCTTCTTCTAAGCTATCAGTGAAGTTGTTTTGTTTTATTTTTTGAGTGTTTGATTCAGTTTATGCTCACTCGGTGATGTTGTCCATTTTTGTATCAAGTTGGTTGATTTTTATTTCTGGTGTGGTGATGGAGTTGACGTTGATAGTGACGTAGAGGGTGAAGTGAATATGGTTCTTATGATTTGGATTTTGACGGTTGATGTTTTCTTTGGTGTATTTTGCAGGTATGGACGTAGCAATTTCGACGACGAGGAAGGACATGTCTCCAGTGGGTGATTCTCGATGGTGGTGTGGATGATGATGGGTTATTGGGAGTGTTAGGGTTTGTGGCTCAAGTCATAAGCTTGTGGTTTGTTTCCCAAGGTGGGGGAGTGACATGTTTTGTTTTATTTTTGAATTTGGTGATTACCCAACAGTTGGAATGTGGACTTTGTTATAATTTTTGAAGTGTGTTTTGTGATGTTTTGAATCAGTATTTGAAATTTCCTAGTTCCCACTCAACCATAAAGTGGTTATAGAAAAAAAATATTTTTAGTATTATGAAGGGAGGAAAATTTGCAGGATATTTGGTTAGGTTTTGGTTGAACCAAATAGGTTTTAAACTATGAATAAAAGTGTATAAGATGATTCCTTTTATAAGATAGGGGAGGGGAACTCTTAGAATTTCTCAAAAATTAATTTATAATAAATTAATTATCAATTGAAATACCTCAAAAAGTCTATTGATTCAAAAATAAGCTATGAAAAGGTTTTAATATCATGAACCAACATATTTTTCCAAGTTTTGGTGTTATTTTATACCTTATCATTTTGATTAAACCTCACTTAACCCATTTTAATTTTAACTATGGTAACAAATTTTTCAATATAACAAAGATATGATTTTTACTTTTAAAGTGTCAAAATGGACCATAAATTGACAACTTGTGATATCTTAGACCATATATCACCCCTTTTTTATTATTTAATATTTTTATGATTTTAAAATAATTTAATAAAATTTTATTTTTATAAAATATCATAATTGTAAATTTTGACACTATTCATTACTTTAACTTTAAGAAAATCAAGAATAAAAGATATATTCTAACAAAATATTTTAATAAACCCATAATATATTATAATCCTATATAAAATTCATGGATCACCTTAATTAATTGAAATAATATTTCATTTGATATTTATAATATAATATAATCGATTGTTTTATTAATTGAATAATTACCGCATCATCATTATGTAATTATTTATAATAATTAGTTATTATGTAAATTTAAAAATAGATTTCCATGATGTAGATAAATTTTTTATATTTCATAATAATATATATAGTTGAGAATATCTTTTATTTAACCTCATATTAAAAATATTACACTTATTAAAAGTAAGAGTGTGACATTTTGTCACTCTATTTGATTTTAATAATATATATTTTATTTTCATGGAAAAGTGTCCATTAAATAATTAAATTTAAAACCTTAGGTGTTAATTATTGAATTAATTTCATAAACTAACATTTTTTCATGTGTTAGAGTAGTTTTCTAATATTTATAATATCATTTTTACCCTTAATTACTCAATTTACCCTTAACCGTGGTAATAAAAAATTGCTAAAGCTACTATTCATATTGTCCAAAAATAAAATAGAACTATTTAATAAAATTGGAATTTATAATTTCAAATAGGTAATCCATTTTTCAAAATTATAATAATATAAGTGGCAAAAATAAATTTAAAAGTAATCCTGCAGATGGGATGAGACGACGAGTTTTTAAAGTGAAAATGGACAAATGTTTGAAATGTTTTTATAACCAATTTCAATGTAAAATTGGTTCAAATAAACTACATGATATTAATTTATGTAAAATAATACTAATTATACTTTAAAACCAATTAAAAAAATAATTTAACTATATAAATAAGTTAGTCAAAAAATCATTTTTCAATTAAAATTCAATATTTTTCACTATTCATCAAAACATGAAACTTATAAGAAAAATATCAAAAATTATCCTAAAGTAGATTTTTATATCACATTTTAAAAAATGAAGATTATTTCTTCATATAAAAATTATAAAATTTTCAAAAATTATATTTAAAATGGGTTTTCCATTAAAAGGTTGTAAAATTACCCTTTTGAAAAATTAAACTTTTTATTCATAAAATTGGATTTATTTTTATCTTATACTTATAAAATATATTGCATGAGTGTCAAAAAATTTGATCAAATATGTAATATATAAATTTTATTAAAAACATTCATCAATATTAGTTTATTTAATTTATTGAGATAAAATAGTGTTTGTACATATAAAAATAGTTTTCTTAGAAAAGAAATTTCTTCATTTTCAAATATTTCATAATTTCATTTCTAGCTAATTGATAACCAAAGGAAGTTAATATTAATTTTAATTTCCATTACATTTCTATGTGTAACTATAATAATATTAATAGTACATCATAGTTTGGTAAAACTAGGTCTTGTGTGTAACACAAGCTATCAAAAGAATTCAACATTGTGTGTAGCACAATCCAAACATAGTGTTGCATATACCGAAAGATAATCTAAGTGTTGGATGTAGTGTAATACCGACTTGGTGTTTTATACAATTCAAAAATAACTTTTTCCCTTAATATAACACAATAAATATTCTGTGTTATGTGAAATGAAAAATATCTAAAAGATTAAATTAATCCAGAAAAAAATATTTCACAAGATCTCAGAGTGTTAGACAAAATGGATCCAAAATGGACCATTCAAAAACCTTAGATTAGTTTAGGTTGAAATATGTCCATAAAATATAAATTAGATAGTTTTTGGGTAATTTCAAAATTTATCATTTTAGTTTAACCCCCAATAAACATGTTTTGACCTTAACAGTGATAACATCATTTTCACTCTGAAATTTTTATAATTTTACTTATATGGTGAATATTGGCTCCTAAATGGAAAATGAATAACATTTTCAACCATATATTATCCTTTTTGTCCTCTGTAAATATTTTTAGTACTTTTAATTAATTAATAAAATATTATTTTCATAAAAAACTATAATGTCTTCTTTTATAGCCCCATGCAGGCAGCTGTGGTGGTAGGGGTTTTGGGTTTGGGGTGGAGATCGTTGGGTTGAGTCCTGGGATGATTTACTTTCTTGTATTCATTCTATATAAAAAAGTTTTATAATGTCATTTGTTACCCTATTCAATTAATTTCACTTGAATGGTACCAATAAAAAGATGTAATTTGAATAAAATATTTTATTAAATCCCTAATATGTGATATGTATCTCTAAAATTCATGGAACACAATCCTTCACTCAAATTATATTACTTTTAATATTTTTAAAATAGTATATTTTATTTTTCTATAAATTGAATAAATATTGTGTGGATGATGGATACACGTTTAATGTAATAATCCAATCACTAAAACATATAAATAATTTATCATCATAAAAATAATTTAATTATGTTTAAATTAACCATTTAAATTCATTCAAAACTTTCTTTTTCCCTATGTGGATACATAATTGAAATTTTAAAGCAAGAGAGCGGCATTTTGTCTTTTTCTTTACTTAAAACATTATATTGGTCATTTTCATGGAAAAATACCCAATAAACCATTAAATATCAAGAATAAGTTGATAATGGTTAAAATACCATCATCAAATTAGAATTATGATGAAAAATGATGGCCTTATCATTTCATTTTAACCTAGGTTAACTCAATTTACACTTTTGTCATATTGACAAATTTTTACTATTTTTAGTATTAATTATGAAAATATTTAATATAGCCTTATTAAATTTTATAATTTTTACTGTTCTAAAATATGGAATCCATTTGACCAAATTTAGTTCAATCAAGTGACATAAATTCATTTTATAATAATCCCACAAACCGTGACAAAAAGTGATTTTCTAAAAAAGAATGTTTACTTAAGTATAGAATGTTTTTTATATCAACATTGATCATTGAATATATTACAATTACCAAAATTGGATTATTCATAATATAATTGAACTAATAACACTTTTAAAACTATTTTAGAAAAAATGAAACTTTGTAAATGCTTTAAATTAAAATATATTTTTTAATCAAAATCCATTACTACAAAATGCAAAATATACAACGTTAGCCTTTATCAGCTTTTAGAAAACACTGATAAATGGTACCTTTTATCAGTGATTTATTTGTAGTGATGATAAAGGGTAACCTTTATCATTGCATTTTCTCTAGCTGATAAAGGTCATAATCATGCGCATGAGCCCCCCATCATAATACTGAACGTCTGACCACTTATTTATAGATTATTTCGCTACATCCCAAGGCGAGAAGCCTGATGTGGGGCTGAGCTCTTGCATACACCTCTACACAAACCTATATGGGACCGTGGCTACATGTAAGGTCCCATGTAGGCCTTGGCTAGTCCTATACTTACTACGGGTTTAGCCCACTTGCATACACATGAGCAGGGTCATACACAACCCGGCTCTCCTATCCCTCAATCCGACCCTATAAACTGCCCGATACACCATACAATGAGGGTCATGGCCCAAATTTTTTATATATACCAATAAAAATAAAAAATAAAAGTATTAAAAACATTAAAAAAATTAAATAATTAATGAAATTAAAAATTAAAATCCCTAAATTTAAAAATATTAATTTTTTATTAATTAAATGATTATTAATAAAATTAATATATATATATTATAAATTTTAATAAATAGTATATATTAAATATATATTTATAAAATGGATAAATTAAAATAATTAAAAAAATAAAAAATAAAAATGAGTAAATTTAAAAATTATTATTTTTTAATTAAATAAATACTAATAAAAATGAATAAATTTAATGTCCATATATGTATAATATAAATATTAATAAATATTATATATTAAATATACATATATAAAATGAATAAATTTTAATAATTAAATAGAAAAATTAAAAATTATAAAATTATAAAATTATTAAAATTTTTATTAATGAAAAAAACATTAAAAAATGAAGAGATTTAATATATATATTAATTATAAATAGTAATAAATAAAATATATTAAATATAAATAAAAATAATGAATAAAAAATAATAATTAAAATCACATTAATGTCTTATTCATTTTTACTGGTTTTTATGCATAATTATAAATTAATATATTTCATATTTTTAATATTGAAACATATTCATATATATATATATATAAAATATTTACTAAAATATTATTTATATAATAAAAAATATTTATGATTACATTAAATAAGTCATATATTTACTAAAAAATGGTTTATAATTAAAAATAAATATTAATTAAAAATATTTACTACTTATATCGAGTAATGGACATTTAATTGAATGTTGTTTTATTTTTCAATTTAACATATATGAAATGTGTGTTACAATGTTTTCATAGGTTCATATACATAATTAATGAATTTTTATATACAACACACACACACAAAATATTTCTGTAATTTATTTAATTTACAATATTCATTTTTGAATTTTATTTATTATCATAATACATTTAATATATATTAGTTTTCTAATCAGTAAAGTTTATCATTTTTTATTTTTTTATTTAATATATACTATTCATTACTTTCAATATTTTTTTCGAATTTATTCATATTTAATATTATTTATTAATTAATAATATTAATTATTTTTAATAATTTTGTAGTTTATTCATTTTCAATTTTTCATTGTTCAGTATGTTTTTAAATTTATCCATTTTCAATATTTTTTACACATGTTTATTCATTAACATTTAATGTTTTTCATATGGTTGTAATTTGTATAATTAATATGTTTTTATTTTCCTTTTAAAATATATAAATATTCATTTTAATTTTTTAAATTATCTACATAATTGATAACAATTATTCAAATTTTAAAGCTATTCATTATTATTGTTATTTATTTTAATAATAGATGTTACATATTATATAATGTCATTGTTCAATTTAGCATATATCAAACTTGTATATATATACATTAATTTCACACACACTAATATCTACGTAATTAATGAAATCTTATAGAGAAACACACACACCTAATATTTATATAATTTATTAAAATTATAATATTTAGTTTAGAATTTAATTTAGTAATATTATATATTTAATATATTATTTTTTAATAGGTAAATTATATTTATTTATTTTTAATATTATTACAGTTATTATTATTTATTCATTTTTTATATTTTTGATTTATTATCATTTTTTGTTTGGGAATTTGATCATTTTATAATATTTAATTATACATATTTTTTTTTCTGTGTTTTAATATTTTTAGTATGTATGCATCTTCATTTTAATATATATCCATATGTTTTTTAATAATTTGTGTAATTAATAAAACTTATCCAAGTTTTCAATATTTATAACGTATACTAATTTTTAATTATTTAATTTTAATCATTTCTTACACTCATGAATTTAAGAATATATATTCATTAATAATGTGAAAATATATTTGTGAATAAATATTTATAATTAAATATATTTATAAATGTATATTTAGTATAATGTAGCTGGGGGCTTGCCCAAGTGGTAAATGGTCCCTGTTATCCTACATCAGGCCTGAGTTCAAATCTAGATGGGAGCGAATTTCCACTGGCAGGTGGTGACATGTGCATGACATAAGCAAATGGTGACACATTCATGAGGTAGGTAGACAATAACGCAGGCATGATGCAGACATGGCGCTGCACTGGGCATTCCGGTCAGTTTATGGGGCTTTGAGTCATGTAATGAGCTTTATGTCCACTAGGCCTTTAGGTCATGTACTAAATAAATAAGACATGATGGGTGAGTTATCCCTTGGGGGGCTATGGTCTGCCTTTACGGCTTGTGTGTGTGCGTTTAATGTAATTGTACCCCCAAACACCTAATATATGTATAATTAATATAATTATAAAATTATATATATTTATAATTATAAATATATAAATATTTTTTTTTTCAAAAATTATTTATGTAATTATAAATAAATAATTATAACTATGTAATTATAAAATTATATTTAATATATTTAAATAATTAATATAGTTATTATATTTATATATATTTATTAAAAATATATCTAATTATATAATGATATAAATATATTTATAATTATAGAATTATAATAAATATTTTTAAATAATAAATATATTTACTTTATTTATATATATATATGAAGTATATATATATATATAATTATAAAAGTATATATAATGATAATGATATATTTATAAATATAAATAAATTTAAAAATAAATTTATTTATAAATATATCTATAAATATATATTTACAATATTTATAAAATTATATATTTATAATTATAAATAAATAAATAAATATATTTATAGAAAGTATTTATATAATAATAAATAAATAATTATATATTTAAATAATTATGAAATTATAAAAAATATATATAAATAATGAATATATTTAATATATTTATGTTTATTTACTATATATATATAATTATATAGATTTATATGAATATATAAATATATTTATAATTATATACAAAAATTTATAAATATACTTTCAAATATATTTATTTATAATTATAATTATTAAACTTTATCAGCGCTAAAAATCAATGATAAAAGACATATTTATCAGTGCTTATTATTTTAGTGTTGATAAAACCCCTCTCTATCAGCACTTTTTGGAAATGATAATAAAACCCCTCTTTATCTGCATTTTTTTGAAGCGCTGATAAAACCCTCACCGATCATTCAAAAATAACCCTAATTGAATCGATTTCTATCATGTCGTTCTAGATATCATGAATGTTCCTCTCTACCACCACTCCCCCTCAATCTTCTCTCAGAAGAACCAACTCTCAAATCTAATATATTTTATTTTTTTATCCTCTGCTCTGGTTGCTTGCTTGTTCCGGTTCAGGGTGTGTGATAGTGCGACATCATCTTGGCTCAGTGGTCTCATAGTTCCATATTTATGAGATCTGTCTATGAAGTCCCCACCAATATTCATCCTCCTCTAATGATTCATTGTTGGTGGGTCTCTATTTTCCTAATTTTATCCTACTATGACATGCATAGGTCCTACTCTAATGAAACCTGCTTCACGGTGTCATGTTTTGGTTTTTGTGTTTCCCTAGTTTTTTATTATGGTTTCTATTTAACCTCTTATTCCCCATTTTCCTATCCCCATCACACATGTACCCATTTTGGTTTTTCACGTCATCTTCAAAGATGATTTGGCTGTGAGAGTCTAGCAGGACCAGACATCAAAACACATAGGGTTCTGATTTGGGGATGCTAGAGGAAAAAATAAGTTAAATAGAAATGCATTGGATAACCCAACCGATAAAAATCCCCAAATTCTATATATAAAATATAATAATAATAATAATAATAACAAAAATAGTAGTACCAATAATATTAATATTAATGTGAATAATAATATTATCATCATTCAAAAATACAATTTTATAACAGAATTGTCAGCATGATATTAAATTTGTGATATGTGTGTGAGATTTTTGACTGTAATATCGAAATGAAAAATTCAAGAACCATATATGATAGATAATTTTAATTCATAAAGTTATTCCCAATCCCATTAAATGATATATTTATGTTTTTTAATTAAAGAAACTATACCAAGTATCCTTGATAAAAAAAATATTCAAATTTGATCATTTTTCTTATAAATTACGATGGTCGGATTTTCAAGGGAATTCTTTTTCAGTTGAGGGATGTTTTAAGGATTTAAAAATATTTAATATTAGTAATTATAGATACCTAACAAAAAAATAAATTCTAAGGACACCATAAAAATAGTTTTTAGAAGTATAATTTGATGGTTCCCTATATTTATTGATTTATATCACTAAGGATAATGAAAAATACAAATTAAAATTTATAACATGGATAAAGTTACAGTCAATCTGAAAATTATTTTACAACTAAATCACACAATAATCACTCTGTAGAACCAATAAAGTTTTTATTACTATAAAAAATTCATTGTTAAATCCATTTAGTTTGACATATTGTTTTTAATTCATTCTTTGCAACAATACATAGAAACAAACCCTCTATAGGTTCATTGAGCTGTGATAATTCAAAAATCTTATCAGTTAATAAATGAATTTGGTTATATTTTGACAATGAAAAGTGTTTTAATGTTAGTATTATTGTTTTATTATGTGATTCAATGTTACATCATACATAATAATACTAAAATCCTACCCTTCATTGTTGAAGGTGGTTAATGTGTTATTGGGTGTGGTTTACACTAGACAAAATTGATCAAATAGTCCTATTTGAATAGATAGAAATAATATATTTAGAAATGACACAGTTTAAAATGTCATTTAGTTAAGTATAACATTTAAATATATGAATCCAATTATGATGGACCTATATTTGCATCCATATAAAAGATTGACCATATTTTAATGTTTTAGAAAACTCATATTTATTATGGAATTTCTTATATAAAATTAGATATATGATGTTTTAAGGATATATATTGGTTCAAGTGCCATATGGATTTAGAACTGATAATTTAGGTTTAAACCATGTGTAATACGCTTAAACGAGCATATTGGGTATGATTTCGATTGATTTTTATTATGAATTATGAAAATGATATATTTAGTTGTTTAATTATCATGAAATTTAAGATGTTTTATAAAGAAACTAGTGATATAATGAGTAAAAATCATTAAACATGTTTCAAGAAGCTAACTCACACCTCTAATATGTGGTTTCTAGCATCTAAGTTGTATTTGGAATGTTTAATGTTAGAATTATAAAATACAATCACAAAATGGGTATTTGTAGTAGATTCATGGTCTGCTAAAAAAAATGCATGGTTAGTTTACATTATTTATTTTAATTAATCCATTTACAAAATATTATTATTATTTTGATTTATTGTGTGTTGTTATAAATAGTTTGAGTTTCACCCATAAAAAGTCTAATTTAAAACACATTTACCTTATACACCTACAGGATTAGAAGATATTAGAAGAATTTTATAATGTTTATTATAATCTCCCCTAACCATATATGTGGTATTAATTTTATTAATAATGAAAATAATTTTTTGGATATACCTATGATGTTTTTGACTACTATATGGATGAGATATCTTATAGTGATCTGTGTCATTGTTAGAGTGGGAATCAAAACCATTTGGATCTCAATGATGTGAAATCCACGCAAATAAAATTGTTCTAAATGTTTATTAGTAGTGGAATTTGTGGTGTTTTTAATGAAATTGAATAGATATTTTGGATATTATAGGATATATGAAATATACCTAAGATTGATAACTCTAACATTTTTTAATTAGGGTTTTGTTAGTTGTTTATAGTAAAAATATATTTTTTCGTATTCCTAAAATGCGTGGTCTAAAATAATGTATAAAAAATAGAGTAACATGTAATCCAACTTCACTTGTATCATCAATAATAGTTTCTTCCATTATTTCATGTAATTCGAACCTCCATAAACCTATTTCAAAATACAGTGATTATATGAACTTGTATATTCCAAGGAAATATATTTTTACACAAATTTAGAAATTCATATCACAATTAAATAAAAATATAGAACAATAATTTAGAAGGTAAGTATACCATCTAATATTAAATAAATATTATTTGCCATTATATTTATTACTACCTTTTTCCCCATGCAACATAAAATCAAGAACCTAGACCATCATACACATGTTCACCCTATGTTGTTTAATTTCATGTCACCCTTGTGTAAAATGATAAATTTTAAGGAATCATAACCAATAACATTCAAATTCCGAATTCCCATAATAAGAATTATCTATAACTCTCTCCTTTTATTATGAATATCTTATGTGTATTTATTTATTTTTTATACAAAATTAATATTTTTATGAACCTAATAATATGAATATGAATAAAAAATTGATGCATTATAATCGCATGAAAAAGTGTATAAATATGGATTTTAAGAGTTCGTCATGTTTGAAATAGAGAATGCATAATACCCTTCTAAAATTCATTTTCTATGTTTACATTGTTTTTATCCAATAAAAATTAGTCTTAAAGAGTAGGAAGAATATTTGATTTATCATAGAATATACTAGAGTTCAATTTTTTGGACTAAACATTGGAAAAAACTAAACGTACACACCAATCGGGATAACGCTATGGTTTATTGAGTTATCTGAAAATCCGAATTAAATTTACGAATGACATAAATGGATATCTAGGGTCCAAATTCAAATGTTATATGTTACAATGATTTATTAATTAATTGTTACATGTTCTATAAAAAGAACACTATAACCAAAGTATGATGCAAAATAATGGATTTACACTTTTGGTGGAAGTGATACACATATCTATTTCTAAGGATATGAATCAAATTTATGTGAATATCTCATTTTTTAGTATCATCAAACATATATATGAGTTGTATTATACAACATTTCAATTTCTGATTTTCTATTGAGAATGGGTTAGAAATAGAAGCATAGTGAAAGTTTATGAAATGGAATTTGTGAAGGTGAATTTCAGTGTGGAAGGGGAAAAGGATGATCCATTAATAATGGAATCACAAGCAGTACATGTATTTTATGTCTTAGATCCAAAATACAAGAATTGGTCAATTATGTTACTAGAGACTAAAAAAACTATAGGGTCATATTAAAATTGAATTGAGGATGACCCTTTCATTGGGATATCCCTATCATTTCATAGTGTTCCCAATATAGACAATGTCATGTATGTTAAATGGGACCATAAAGAGGTGTTTTGGATTCTTGGTAGAGGATCCAAATCCCTTAAACATTTAATGAAAATAAAGAGATTCCAATGAGAAGGTTAAAGTGTAATTTAATATACTTTTATTTTACTAATAATATTATCTTTTATATACAGTATTTACATAATATAATTTAAATGCTTGACTACTCATGTAGACAATGACTTCTACACATGATGATGTTACCAATATTAGGGAAGAACATGCATTTGATACTAAAACTACAAAATTATTAAGAGATCGACACCATGTTGATGAAAAAACAAGAATGATGCAGCATCACAATGTTGACTAAAATTATCATGGGAATAAGTAAGTGTATAAAATTTGAGGTTGGATGGAATCAACACAACCAACATATTAACCCCAATAAGAAAATGTTCATTAGTTATGTTGGGTTCACAACAAGGATGAATGCACCAATTGATATAGATTCATGGTGCCATTTTTAATCTATAACGATGAAAACCCTATGGGAAGATATAAAGGTAATGTTACAATATACTTTCTCTATTTTATAAAAATATATATAATGAAACATTGATTTAATTTTCATTATTCCTTATAGAGTTCATTTATTTTAGATGATTTATTTATGAAATATGTTTTAATGGATGATAAAAAATCCCATAAAGGTTTTTGGACTCTTCTTTCCATGTTTCATCTTAAGAATGATGAGGGGAAGGTAAATCCACACCCTCTACTTACTTATGCACACATTATAAATAAGGAAACATGTAATGATTTAATCAGTCATCATAATGATAAATTAGTTAAGGTGCATTATAGTCAATAATATGTTATTTTAAATTATTTATTTTATCCAATTTGATTTGAAATTGTTAATTTATGAAACAATAAAGGAGTTCTAAAATATAAAACATGCATCAAAACCAATGTACCCTTATCAAATTAAAGGATGGGGTATAATTTACTAGATAATAAAATGGTATTTATTTTAAATAAAAAATAATTTTTTATGTTATATGAAACAAACAAATGTTATTTTATTTATATTAAGATTGTTGAATCAACATCTAAATCCACTTCTATCCCATGTAATTTTCTATGGAAGGAGGCTCGTGTAAACATGTAGGGTGAACTAATTAATGAAAACAGAAAATTAGTATGATAAACATGTGTAAGTATTACATAATAGTATTTTTTTTGATTTATAATAGTATTACATAAAAATATCTATTTATGTTCATATATTTTTTTATATATTTTAGAAACAAGAATCAAAATTGATAATACTTTAAACAAAACCAATTTAAGTATCTTTGATGCGATTGGAACAATATGGTCATATTAGAGGTGTAGGTTTTTGAGTTTCTCCTCGAACATATTTGAAAAAGACAAAACTATAAGAAGATACATATCATATGATGAAAGGATTGCAGAAAAAAATGTGTTTTGAAAAATATTATTTTCTGGTATAGTTTTAAGGAACAATGTTTGAAAAATGATCAAAGAAAATAGGTAGTGGAAAAAAGATCATCACATAAACAACCAAATAACCCTACTAAATTTGAGTCCATTCATTTCCCTAAACTTCATAACTTACCCAAGGTAATTAAATTTTTGATTACTATTTCTCCTAAATGTCAATAAAAAAATTTAGATAACGTTATATTACTCAAATTATATATGGTAAATTTTATGTGATTTCTATCTATCAACACCCACACATCTACCTATTGTGAAAGGGTATGGTGTATAATATCCCATAATACATGCTATATAATAAAGAACTCCCAAAAAACCACATGAGAGTGGGGATTCAAGTAGATCAAGATATGAGCAATGAGTTGCATATCCAACTTGATGATCTAGATATTACCTGACTTAAAAGTTAATTTTTTTATTATAAAACACTTTTATAGAAAAATTATGAAACCTGTAAGTACAACCGAGAGCATCAAACATAGTAACAGATAACAAAGTTGTTAAAGGACAACTTGAACTGAGAATATGCATCCTCCATATATAATTTCCAAGAAAGATCTGATACCTGTTTAACTTTATCTTCCTTGATGGAATATTCAAATTGATCGGTCTCCTTGTCCCACATCTGCAGGAACTCCGCCACCATTATCTTTTTAGAATTAAAGCATTTGGTCAGGATTAAATATTACTTGATGATCCAATCTTATTTCTCATTGGTTACCTCCACTTGAAATAGTATCCCATTTATCCTCTCTACATCCTCCTTAAATGCTTGAATGATAATTCTATTCTCTAACACCTCTTCCTCAGAGTGCATGAGGCGATCCTATCGGTTTTCAATAATCTTTGTATTAACAGCTTGTTGCAATCCTTCCATATTAATTAATGGATATTCCCCAATATTAGCCTCAAATCCTAACGACCCATAATCCACAGTCAGAGGAGTATTAGGAGCCATAACATCTTCCTGAAGCTGATAAACTTTGGCCATACTAGCCTCTTTCCGTCAAGATTGATCTTTAGAGAAGCAGCCTTCAACTATGCCACTCCCACTCACAATTTTCAAGTTTCCATCCTTCATCTATTCCATTTTAGAAGATTCATCATCTATTACATTGGTCCATCCTTTTTTATCTAACCTTGTCTCTATAAGTCTTGAAAGATATGAATAATCATTAAGACCTATGGATTTACCCCTCTTTCTAACAATGCAACTAACCGGGTCCCTTTTCTCTTTCTGTCCCTTCTTCCATCATGGGATATGGAGCCTTATTCTAGATAATCTCTTTGAAATGTCCTCCAAATGTTTTCCATCACTCTCTCCACCCCTAGCTCTGGCCCTGAAAAACACCCTAAGCCCTTTGGCTCCTGACCAGGAGTATCAGATTCCATCCCATCAAAGTGATTATTAATGTCAATCAGAGATAGGGTCAACCTATGGTTTGCCCTTCCCCCACCTTTAACCCACTTCCCTAGTTTTCCTGGTAGCTCTTGCACATGGAAATTAATCCCCTTTATGTTCACTACTTCTAGACCATGTCCAATCTAAGAAACATCTGCATACAAAGGCTTAGAAAACTCAGATTGCAGAGGGTCAGTGTTACCAGTAACCCCTAACCCTAGAACAACCTGTTCAACCAATTTACATCATGGAAATTCATTTATCAACCTATTGAATATATCATCCACCTTAGGATTGGGATTTCTTAGCCTTAACTTATTCTATATGTTAGTGTTGACTGGATCCATGCTATTCAAATGGTACACTACGGGGGCGTCTAGCATAAGAGATTTTCTAATAGCCCAGTTCCTAGGTCCCTGACGGAAACATTAGTAGGAATTTCCTATGAGGTTACATAATGGATGTCTAATATTATTAAGATATATGAGTTATGTAATTGATAAATTTTTTTCAAATGAAAAAACCTATAAAAATTGATAAAAAAAGTTCTGAAGTGAGGTATGGTATTACATTTGGATAAAACGATGGGGAAATAGAAGGTCAGATCAAGAAAATCTTGTAAATCGACCAATAAAACAAAATAACTTCCTGGAGTACCTTCTATCCACTAGTTCCACTTCAATATATATTATCATTACCACTTCATATAAAAAACACATTCAAATATAGAGGTGTTTTCAACATTCCATATGAAGAAAAAATATTTGTAACTTTCATTACATACATGATTAGTCTTGAGAGTATAAATGAGATTCTCAAGTTTGAATGGCTAGGAATCTTATCTTTGAATACATACATAAGGTATATTTTTATAAATTGTATTTTCAAAAAATGATTTAATATATTTATTAAAGTTAACAACTATTCATATTTTCTTCATGTTGGAACCAATGATTTTCATAGATGAAAATTAAGTGTATTTTGTGTTTGTTGTCAATACTTTCTAAGGATTATTAGGGGATTTGAAATGAAAGAGGTATTATAGTGAATATGGCTTCAATTATGAAGTTTGCGTCAATTCCCAGTGTTTTCTAAATTTTTTGTGCTCAAAATTAGAAGGAAGAAGAAAGCTTTTCTAATGGTGTATTTCCATAATTAACTTTTAAGAAATATAGAAGGAATGAGTTTTGAAAAGACTAGAGTTTCATGAAGGTATGGGGATTCATGAAGGCATTCCAGTTCTCTAAGGTGTAGGGAATCATGAATTCACAATGAAAAGATAACATTCTCACGACTATGATAATCTTTGCGAATTCACCATAGCATGATGGTAAATCTATACAGCTATTAGAAGGCTTGTGAATGGGTAAAATTTCACTACAGCATCACAAATGAGGAGATTTACAAATAATAAAAAAGAGGTTTGAAAAAATGTATGTTGGTAGGTTGGACGATTTGTGAAGGGAAAAGTTTATAAATAAGTGGCTACCCCCACATAATTTAACATGAAGGGAATTGGTGAAAAGGGTTAAACAATCTAATTTCATGAATGTATACCTAATCAGGAAATCTTAAAAAATTATGAATCTTCCACAATCTTAAACATTGAAAAAGTAATGGCCTTTAACTAGTTATTACTAAGGAAAATCAAAAAAAGGATGTTTTTTAAAGACTAGAAGTTTCATGGAGAAAGTGAGCTCCTCAAAGGATGGGAGCTTCACGAATATTGGGAGCTTCATGTAGGATTATTTATTCACGAAAATTGGCAGCTTTGAAAAGGTGTTTGAGTTTTTTAATGATGGGATTTATTTGAAACATAATAGGGGTTTCATGAATGCTATGATATTTTTGAACAATATAGCTAAACATCTGGTTTAAGTGAACAGTTATTTCAAGTGAATTAACTATGTACTTTGGTGAAAGAAGAGTCTAATTCTAATCATGTGCAAAGAATTAAATTATAATATACTGAAGTGAACTTCAATTTTTTAAACTGAGTAGGACTTTACCTAAGGCGGTGAGCTGGGGGGAGTTGATAGAAGTATTCTGAGGGAGGTAGTGTGCTATCCTTAAAATTATAGTAAAGTTAGTGGGCCTAGAAAAGAGTGAATGTGTATAATCTTTTGTAATCCACAATGACTAGAAAATTCTACTAGATTTAGGTATGAACCATACACTTTAGGCCTATACTCCTCAAACTATCCCTTAGTGATGAACCAAGTAAAACTATTGTGTTTTCTCTCTACATGTGAATGATTAATTATTGCATGATTCCATCAATCATCCTTAACATATTCTTACTGACATTGGAAAGAGATATTTCATTTTAAAAGAAAAATTTTACACCTAGATTCACTCTTCCCCTCTTAGGATGTTCTGGGGTCTTACAACTATTATCAGAGCATACATGTTTTTGGAGTTAAAATTTTCCTCTTGCATTCATAGAGAATACAATGAATGTTAGGGGAGTTACCCTATTTGATGGAAGAAAATTTCATATTTAGAAGAATAGGATGATATATCTTCTAATATCCTTTGGTATGGAAGTTCATTTTTCTAGATTAGAGGATTTAGGTCACTGATGTGACAGGTACTTATATGACCAAAATATATGATAAAATACTTGATGTAGATGCCAAATCTAAAAATTCTCTTACTGAATCACTTTATGATCAAATATATTTGAAGGTGATGAGTTTCAATACAAATAATTACTTGTGGGATAAACTATAAAATATATATGAAGGTGATAATAATGTTAAAGAGAACAAAATTCAAGTCTTTCACAATTAGTTCGATGATCTGAAAATACATTCAGTTAAAAATACTGATAGTTTATTTTATTTCATAAATGAAGTTATAGGATCTATTATAAGACTTGAAGATTAAATTAAGGATGTTGAAATTTTGATTAAAATCCTGATAAGGATCTAACCTCTGTATAATCTAAAGGCATAATCCCTTGGGGAAATATATATGTCTAAGATTTCTCTTGATGATCTGCTAAGTAGTTTGGTGACTTATGAAATAAGATTCAAAGCAGAAGATGCAACAACACATGTAAGAAAAAAATGGAATTTGAATCAATGGAAAAAATTTATATTTATAGAGTTATTGATGATGAGGAATAAGAAAATATTTCTCTATTTTATAAGAAATTCAAGAGAGGAAAAGGTAGATTTGAAGGAAAGATTCAGTTGGATTGTTTTTTGTGTGGTAAAGTAGGGAACATTACCTCTCAATGCCCAAGGAAATCTTATGATGTATAAAGTGAAGCATAAATCATGAATAAGCCTCATAAGAGTTTATCTAATAAAGGATACTTCAAATAATGAAAGAAAGTTTAGAGGAAAATTATTTATTTACAAAGAAGAACAAAATGATAAAGACTTTTTAGAGGATGTAGAACTAAAGTTTAAATATGAACTTGAAGATTCCATGATGGATATAGTTTAAAAGGTAGTACCAAAAAAATATAATGATAATAAGTTTCTTTACGGTATTGATCTCAAGGTAAAACTTTAGGTTTATCTTAATGATCTTGACAATAAAATAAAGATAAATAGAAATATGAGAGATGTATTGAAAGAGTTATTAGAATATATTGATTGGGTTGAAGTAGAAATTGACTAATTAGAAGGAGAGGGAGAAGAACACATAAAAATACTGAAGGAATATAAGAAGTTATAGAGTTTAAACCCAATATTGAAGAGCAGGTAGAAGTAATCAATGAACTAACATCAATATTGGATTAAAAGGCTATGATTGTTGAAGGAATTGAAGAAGAAGTTTTCACTCTAAGGATTAAACTGGAAAATGAATCTAAATCAAGGGTAAAAAAGAGAAATTATAGTTTGAAAGATTATTATATGTAGAGATATTATAAATAGATAAAAATGGTTCTGATGGAGAAGATAAAGTCTATATTTTTCTAACACTTAATTAGGTATATAATGGAAGGAAAAGAAGAAAATTGAGAAATATAGTCTTACAAAAATATCCCTGAAAGCTATAAATAATAGTAGCACCTAGATTATTGAAATAATATGATCATCCCACATGATAGGAAATGTGGATTTGTTAAATAATATTAAGAAAAGTGTTTATGTAATAGTTATATTTTGAAGCAACGGTGCTTTAAAAATGAAAGGTAGTGGAAATATAGAACGTGAAAATAACAAGCTAAGGAAAACTGAAGTTTTCTATATAAATTTTTTTAATCAAAATAACATAAGTGTATGTCAAATCTATAACTCAGGATTGATAGTGAAATTTTATCAGAAGGGTTTTACTATCAAAGGGAAGATGGGTAATTACCTCCCAAATGGATCAAAATATATTTCAATTTTTACTAGGTTGATATTAAAGAGAACATTTGTTGCTTAATTATTGAATAAGAAGTCAAATTTTGGCATCATAAGTTGTGTAATATTAATCAAAAAATCATGGAAGAGATATATGTGCATAATATATTTGTCTAAAATTCCAATCTAAAGCGTACTCGATAAAAGATATGTGATGAATACATGAGAGGAAAGATGGACGAGAGTTCATATCGACTGAATAAAAAAAGGGAAATGAATCTTCTTGATCTTATACACAAAGATGTATGGGGTCCAGTGAATGTGGTTGGCACAAACAGAGATAAGTAATTCATTCTTTTTATTGAGTATTATAGTGGAATGTCTTGTGTAATGTCTATGTAGAGGAAATGAAAAGATCCTGATTTCATGAAGATTTATAGTCAAAATACGAGAATGAAACTAGCCACATAGTCACGATTATATGGTCAAAAAATAGGGGAGAATACACATCCATTGAATTTGAATATTACATTGAAAAACTAGGGATATGGAATGAGGTTTTTACAGTTTGAACTCATCAACAAAATGAGGTTATTAAACACATAAATTAATAGGTGAACAATATGGCTAGAACTATGCTGATTGAGAGTCTTGTTTCTCATCATTAATAGAGAGAGTCTATTCAAGTAGTTGTGTGCACTCAAAATCATACATGTATTTTTATGGGAGAAACCAAGACACCATATGAGATATGGTATGTAAATAAGAACTCTCTAAAGTATTTTAATGTTTTTGGAAGTAAATGTTTCATCTAAAACAAAGAAGGAAATAAAGGAAAGGATGATGATGCTGGATATAAGGGAATATTACTTGTAAATTAAATGAAGAGTAAATCCTAAAAATGTTACAATAATCATCTTAGAAAGATTTTGGAAGTTAGTTATGTCAATATCATTGACGAAAAAACCACAAATACTTGATAAATCTCATATTTGGCATGATTGAATATGGAGAAGAAAGTGTATAAGGGACATATTCAAATGCAAAAAATATTAGAAGGATTTAGAAAAATTCAGGGCTCACAAAATGATTATGACTGAAAGGAAGAATCAGAATAGGAAATAATTTCTGTAAAAACATCACCTGAACCTCACCATCAAAATATAAGTGAAGAAATTGATTAATCCAACATCATTGGGAATTAGACTGTACCCTCATAGACAAAGAGAATGAGGAATTAATCACATTATGAATTTCTAAAAATTTAGGATCCAACCACATTTGAATAAATAGGGAAAGATAAATCATGGTTAAGTCCATGAATGAAGAACTAAATCTGATTGTTAAGAACCAGACATTTTATCTTGTTAAGAGACCAAAAAATCACAATGTGATTGGAATACAGTTTCTTTTTATAAAAAAATTTGACGAGAATGGAAATGTGATAAAAAAGACACACTTGGTTTGTAAAGGTTAAACACATATTGAAGGCATCTATGTTAAAGAAATGTTTGCTTCAGTAGATATAATAGAGTCTATTGGTCTTTTACTTTCTATGGAAATTAAAAGAGGTTACAAAGTTTATCATATGGATGTGAAATTGGAATTATTTAAGAAGAAGTATATATTGAATAACCAATGGGATTTCTGATTAGAAATGATGAGAATAAGGTTTGTAAATTAAATAAGCCCCTCTATGGTCTGAATCAGGCACCATAAGTATGGTATTCTCAATTAAATGATTATCTGAAGAAGATTTAATTTAAAATAAGAGGCATCAAGAATAATATCTTTGTGAATAATTCTCAAAAATTTTAATTTATGGTGCCTGTATATGTGGATGATGTTATTTTTGGAGGAATCAGGCATGAATCAGAAGAATAATTTTCTAATCACATGAAATATAAATTTTAAATGTATATTACTAGTGAAATCACATACTTTTTGGGCCTATAGGCAGTTCAAAATAATGATTATACCTTTATTTATCAGGAAAAATATTCAATAGAGTTTCTGAATAAATTCAACATGCATGACTCCAAACCAATGTTGAATCTGATTATGGTTGGGACAAAACTTAAAAAGCACAAGGATGTGACATTGTTGGATCCCATCTTGTATAGGAGATTCAGTAGAAGCTTATTATACTTGACTGAAACATGGATATATATCATCGTTGCAACATTCTTAGTATCTCTCTTTCAAAACAATCTGAAAGAAGAGCATCTGATAGCTGTTAAAAAAATAATGAGTTATATTCAAGGCACTCTGAATTTGGGTTTATATATTGAATCAGAAATAGATAGTGAATTATAAAATTTTTTGGATGATGACTCGACTAGATATATAGTGGATAAAAATTCCACCAGCGATGGTTCATATTACATTGGAAACAAATGTGTGTGCTGGTTGAGAAAAAAAGAAAGAACTTCTCTTAGTAATATAGAAGAAGAGTATATCATTGTGAAAAATGAATCCACTTAGATATTATGGATGAAGTAAAAAATTATATATATTAGAGATGATGTAAAATAGTCCATATTGATTCACTATGACAATAAGAGCGTGATTGATATTACTAAGAATTTGGTTCAACACACTCATACCAAACGTATTGATATCAAATATCAATTCATCAAAGAAAAATTTGAACAATTTGTGTATCAAATGAAATGTGTTGGAATATATGATCAAGTGGATAACATTCTAACTAAGTCTATGGTAGAAAAAATGTTCGATAAACATCGGTTGAACATCGGTGTCTAATCACCTCCAATTGCATGAGGAGGTTCTGGTTCTTCCCCTCTCTCCATTTGTTTTAACTATTTTAATATGTTTATGGAAGTGATATAGGTTTATTAGGAAACTAAAATATAGAAGGTGTTTTTTTGAGCTGTAAAAGTACATTACAGGTTTATTGGGTTTATTACCAAAGGGATAGATAAGTGAAATTCAATAGATATTTGGTTTTCTTGTTTTTTAATGTTCTATGAAAGCATGAAATTTTCTTTTTCTGCTATTTTTTTCTACATTTACCTTTTATTACATATACTTAGAGTGATGGATGAGTTACTTCCCACATATCAGGTGTTTGCTTATGGATGGTGTTTCTATTGATTTTTTTGTATATTTCCAACAAACCCAAAATGGGAGAATATGGGAGACAAGGATTTTAATAACTATAAACGAAGCGTGTTCTATGTTTTTTGTCAGTCCATTCTAGGGTTAATCACATGGTTTGTAATTCAAGAGGTCTTATGGTGCATATGGATTCTGTGTTGATGGTGGCATCATTTCCTAGTGTTTTCCAAAATTTTGGATCTCAAAATCAGGAGGAATATGCAATATTCATGAAAGGTGTATTTCCAAGATTAAATTTTCAGAAATATGTTAAATTATTGAGTTTTGTGAATCCTATAGTTTATCAAAGGTATGGAGATTCGATAATGAATTCGGTTTGGTGAAGGTGTGGAACATCATGAAGGAAGGATAGAAATACTGTGTTCTCATGACAAAGAGAATCTTTATGAATGAATTATGGCATAATGGTAAATCTATGTGACCACGAGAAGGTTCAAAAATGGGAAAAATTTCACTATAACTTAAAAAATGAGGATATTCGTGTACATGACAAAAGATTTTTGAAAAAACAGTTATTTAGAGCATGGAAGCTTATTAAAGGAAGGAATCTATAAATTATCACCTAACCCCACTTCATTTAACACAAATAGAATTTGTGAAAAGGGTGAATTACTCTAATTTCATAAAGGTATACCTAATCAGTAAATATTCAAAAATTAAGAATCCTTCATGATCTTAAGCATTGTGAAAGGAATGGTTTTTTACTAATTGTTGTTTTTGAATATCAAAAAATGAATTTTCATGATGACTGGGAGTTTTTTGTATACTGGGAGTTCCATAATGGCTAGAAGCTTCACAAAGGATGGGAGATTTATAAATGCTTATTTATTCTCAAAGTTTGGTAGCTTTTCAAAGTTGTGTGGGTTTTAAATCACTGGGATTTCATTGAAATATAAAGGGGGTTTCACAAAGACTAAGATCTTTACAAAAAGTATAGTTTACCATCTAGTTTAAGTGAACAGTGATTTCAAGTGCATTAACTCTGGACTTTAGTTTAAGAAGAGTCTCATTATAATCAGGGACAATGAATTAAATTCAAATCTACTAAATCATCTTTCAAGTCATTAAACTAAGTAATACTACATCCAAGGTAGTGATATGGGGGCAGTCGATAGAAGTGTTTTGAGGGAGGAAATGTGTTATATATAAAATTATTATAAAGGTAGTGTTCCTGGTATATAGTGACTATGTATTATTTTGTACTCTACAATAGCTAGTGAATCTTGGTGGATTTAGGTAGACTGACACACTATCCTTACACACTCCTTAGACTAGCCCTTAGTGGTGAACCAAATAAATTTTTTGTGTTGTCACTATACATGTGAATGTTTCGTTACTGTACAATTCCATCAGATTGGTTTAATAGGTTCCTAAAAATGTAGGAACACGATCAATCATTATAAAAGAAACATTTTACACCCTGATTCACCCCTCCCCTCAAACAGTGTTCTGGGGTCATACACTATAGGCATTTTTATTACTAGTATATGAAGGGAAAACCCTATGAATCATGGTTTGTATTCATTAATCTTGGTATCATTTCAAAAGATGTAATTTCATTGGATTTGATAGAAATTTATAAGAAACAATATAAGATAAACAAGGTGTTTGAGAAGAAAATAATAGACAAATGAATCTTTTTTATTCTTATAATGTAGGTGTAAAACTATTCAATCTAATCATATAAAATATTGTTATATTTTTTTTTCATTTTTTTTTCAATAACAGGACAATGATATATATCAATCTAGATACCCAAAATATTTATTTTTTTGGATCAAATTCATGAATTTCTATCAAACCAACCACACATGATGTGTATTTTGAATTTGTAATGCACTACAATAATCATTTTATAGATAAATTTCTAATTAAATACTTATATTTATTTTTTATTAGGAATTTTATTATGATAGGGTGATCTATACATATAGGCTAAATAATGGTATGAGGTAAATGATTGAAAATAAGAATCCTATAGATTACTTCAAATTGAAACCGATTAATTTATATATTTAAATATTTAATTATCAAAACATATTTAAAAATAATTTAATTATTTTAGTAAATTTTTATGTATTGTTCAAAGTAATAAAATATTAATGATTATGGATATTATGTTTGAAAATTTAGGAAATAAATCATATACCATAAAAAAGTGGCATCCTAGAATATTAAATTTATGATGATAATTACAATTTTGTTAAATATAATTATTAATTGTTTTTTTCTATATTTTCTTAGTACTACCAAGATTTAAAAAAATATACACACTCAAAAGAAGATATAAATTTTTTTAGAGTTGAGTGGGTAGTATATATAGTGTCATAATGTTTAATAACATCAAATTTTCTTGATTACATACTATGTTTATGATCTAGTATGGTCCATGACCTTAGAGATACACTAGGGATGTGAATCATTAGCATAAAAATGATTATATATTATATATTATTTTTTTTATCAAGGACAAGTATAATGGGGGAAATCGGTTTGTTTAAAAATGAATGAGTAGAATACATGGTGTTAGAATATATACAAACATCATGAACATGTGACTTTATACTATTTATTAAGTTAGTTTACTCATTATTTTATCTACTTTTTAAGTTAATTTACTTATCATTTTTACCTGATATTTTTTTTACATTTAAATATTCATTTAAAACACATGTCACGTGATCAAAACCAAGAAACAAATACAAATTATTTTGATACTTTAGAAAAATGGTCCATAAATAATTTTTGACATATATGAATTGAACACACATCAATTCGACATCTGATGTGGTTAGTATAACTCAAAGTTAATATTTACAATTAAAATGTATCATTTTAGTTTAAAACACATGTCACATAACCAAAACCAATAAAACTAGATCATATTATTTTCAAACATCAATAAAATGATCCATAATTAATATTTGATGTGTAGAAATTGAAAACATGTCTATCTGAAACTCGATGTGGTCGATATGACTCGAAGTGTGTATTTTCAATATAAAAGTGTAATTTTAGTTTAAAATTTGTATCACATGATAAAAAAAATGATCTTAAATTGTTCTCAAAATTTAGGAAAATGGTCCATATTTTTTTTCATGTGTAAGAATTGACCGCACACCAATCCAAAACCTGATGTGGTCAATATGAATCAAAGTGTACGTTTTTGATATAAAAGTATCATTTTAGTTTAAAATAAATGTCACATATTCAAAACTAATAAAATGAACTTAAATTATTTTTAAAAATTTATGAAAATTATCTATAATTCATTTGTGATGTGTTGGAATCAACTGCATGTCAATATGACACCTGATGTGGTCGATAAGACTCTGAGTATGTGTTTTCAATATGAAAGTGTCATTTTAATTTAAAAAGTATGTCCATGATCAAAACCAATAAAATGAGCTCATATGTTTTTGAAACTTTATGATAATGATCCATAATTTATTTTTTACATGTAGGAATCAACATAATTTCAGTTTGACAGATGATATAGTCATTATAACTCAAAGTAAGTGTTTATAAAAAAATTTACATTTTTGTTTAAAGAATGTATCACATAGACAAAACCAAGAAAATGAGATAATTTTGTTTCCAAACATTAGAAAAAATATCCATCATTCATTCTTGGCCTATTGGTATCAACCTCACCTCAATCTGATACACGACGCGGTTGGTACAACTTAAATTGCATGTTTTCAATATAAAAGTGTCATTTCAACTTAAAACATTCATCACATAACTAAAAATAAGAAAAAAATCTTTTATTATTTTTAAATTGTATGATAATGATATATAATTCATTTTTGACATATAATAATTGACTGTACATCATTTCGATAGATGATGTGGTTGGTATGACTCAAAGTGTGTGTTTTTAATATAAAAGTGTCATTTTAGTATAAAACACATATCACATATAAAAAACAAAGAAAACAATTTTGGATTGTTTTAAAAATTTATGAAAACTATCCACAATATATTTATATTGTATAGGAATCAACCGTTTGTCAATCTAACACATGATGTGGTCAGTATGACTCAAAGTGCATGTGTTTAATATAAGTGTCATTTTAGTTTAAAACACACTTCAAAAATCAAAAACAGATAAAATAAGGTTGGATTTTTTTTAAAATTTAGGGACATTATCCATAATTAATTTTTTATGTATAAGAATTGATCACATTTCAATCCAACCCCTGATGTGGTCGGTATGAATTTAAAAGCATGTTTTCAATATAAAAGTGTCATTTTAGATTAAAACATGAATCACATAGCCAAAATAAATAAAATAATATAGGATTGTTTTAAAAAATTAGGAAAACTATCCATAGTATATTTATGATGTGTAAGAATTTACTACATGTCAATTTGATATCCAATGTGGCCAGTATGACTCTATGTACATGTTTTTAATATAAAGGAATCATTCTAGTTTAAAAGGCACATTATATGTTCAAAACTGATAAAATGATCTCGAATTGTTTTAAAAATTTAGTTAAATGATTCATACCTCATTTTTGACTTTTATGAACTGATAGCATGCCAATATGACACAAAATGTGGTTGATATGAAGCGATGTGTGTGTTTTTAATATAAAACTATCATTTTAGTTTAAAACACATCACATACCCAAAAATGATCAAACAAGTTCATGTTGATTTCAAAATTTTGGATAATAGTCCATAATTCATTTGTGACCTATAGTAATTGAGCACACATAAATCTGACACATGACATGGCCGCTATGACTCAAAGTGTATGTTTTCAACATAAAAATTCCATTTTAGTTTAAAACACATATCAAATAGACAAAACTAAAAAACAATCTTTTATTGTTTTTAAACATTAGTACAACTTTCCATAATTTATTTGTGATATTTATGAATTGACCATACATCAATCCAATACATGGTGTGACCGATATGACTCAAAGTGCATGTTTTCAATAGAAATGTGTCATTTTAGATTAAAATGCATGTCACATAGCCAAAACAAAGAAAAATAACTCAAATTGATTTCAAAATTTAGGAAAATTATTCATAATTCATTTTCAAATGTATGAATTTACCTCACATAATTCTAACACATGATGTGGTTAATATGACTCAAAGTGCATGTTTTTAATAAAAAAGTGACATTTTAGTTTTAAATGCACATCAAATAGAAAAAAATGAGAAATTGAGATCAATATGACCACACATTAAAATAAAACTCACAATGTAGTCAATATGACTCTAAGTGCATGTTTTTAATACAAAAGTTCCATTTTAGTTTAAAATACACATTAAATAGACAAAACAGATAAAACATTCTTATATTGTTTTAAAACATTATGAAAAAAATCAACAATTCATTTTTCATGTGTTGAAATTTACCTCACATCAATCTAACACACTATGTGTTTGATATGACTAAAATTGCATGTTTTTAATACAAAAGTGACATTTTAGTATAAAATACACAACAAATAGCCAAAAATACTATAAAGATCTCATATTGCTTTAAAACATTAGGAAAATGGTCCATAATTAATATGTGTCATGTAATAATCAACCACACATCAATATGACACATTATGTGACCGATATGACTCAATGTGTGTGTTTTCAATATAAAGGTTTCATTTTAGTTTAAAACACACATCACTAGGAAAAATTGAGAAAACGAGATCAATATTTTTTCATACTTTAGGAAAATGGTCCTTAATTTATTTATGAAATATAGAAATTAATTTCACATTAATATGACACATGATGTGGTTAGTAGGACTTGAAGTGCATGTTCTCAATATATAAGTTCTATTTTAGTTTAAAACATAATCAAATTTCCAAAACCAAGAAAATGAGATCATCTGGTTTTCTCATCATTTTATCTCCTAATAAATAATTAATTTCCTTATCATTTTTATCTTATAATTTTTAGTTGATTTTCATAGAGATAATTCTTGAAGACAAACAAGAAATTGTGTGATAGTTGAAGGCTTATTCTCAATAAGAAAGTCCTCTTGAATTGGATACCATTCAACGTGTGTTTTCATCACCAAATATGAGAGAAAATTAAAGAGCACATACTTTTGGGAACAATAATAAATGTTGTAACCTATAATAATCAATCAAAACTCAATCCAATACATTTTGTTCGTCGTATAATTCAAAGTGTACATTTTTAGTTTATGTGTTTAATTCATTTCATTATATTATTACTAACAGAAGATTTTTTTATTATACAGGTATATTTTTTTTGCTCAAATTTGGGTGGTTTCTTCAATAACTACTAGCATGACCAAGGTTTGGGGCCAAAGGTAAAGGAACATTGATGTTTTTGAATATATATGATAATTTTTACTTACTCATTTAATTTTACAAACCAATGTTTAAATTTATATAAGATAGTGTGTTTTTCTTGGATTTGTGTTATAAATTTTATTTCAATTAAATTATTTATTTTATCATTTATTTTCTCTTTTATTTTATGTATTTTATGTTTTAATATGCTATAATTTTTACAGAACACTATAACAGTATGCCCATTTTTTAGTGTTAAATAAAATCATTAATAAAAGGGGTCATTTATCATCTATCTTTGATGCACTGATAATGTATCCCTTTATTAGTTATTTTCTATTGCAGATAAAAGCATAGGGTTTTAGTAGCATTCTAATTGTTAGTTCATTTTTTTCATTAAAAAGGAATATTTTAGCATTGTTAAAGACCTTATTTATAGTAGTGATCATTGTTTTTCACTATTCATAAAAAATAAATATTTTTTATAGAATTTTCAAAAGTCCACACTAAGATAATTTTAACATTATGATTTTAAAAATTATATCCATTTTATCAAATAAAATTACTAAATCTTCCATAAGTTAATTATAATATTTTCTCACAAAAATCCTTAAAAACCATTTTTGACGAAAAAATTATTTTGAAGAAATAAATGACTTTAATAAAAATTGAGTGATCATTTATTAATAATTTATCAATATATTTTGTTATAATATAAAAAATATTATTATTTCCACAAATTAACCCTATCCCCTCAAAATATTTTTGTTATATCTTACAATAGAAGCACATACAAAAATATTTTTTAATAAAAACTTTACACAACATGAGTAGATATGGACTAATAAAACAAGAAACAATAAAGTTATATTTAAATTAAATAATAATACATTTACTAAAACAAACTCCTTAGGATTTAATTTCCCCAATATGTTTTCCCCTACCATAAAGATCCTAAAAAGGAAGAAAAGCATTAAAAAAATAATAGAGATTATAAAAAGATGTATAAGAAAATTTATAAGATAATAAGTGAGTGATTGTTTATTTATAGGTAAATACGGTCATTCAGCATGATTAATGTTGTCTAATATGGAAAATGGTAATTATAAACATTAATCATTAAAATATTTGGTCATTATCATTATTATTGACATAATAGAGTGACTGTTTGGATTATTTTATAATTTTACTTTTGGAAACTATAAAAAGTATTCAATTTCCATTAAAATTATATTTTATTATAAATTTATATGTTTTAAGTAAATTTTATTTCATGAAATTATCATATAATATACTTATATATGATAATATAAATTAAATAATTCCTTTGTAATCTTTATAATGTTCATGTAGTTTACTATGTCATAAAAATTATTAATTTTCATAAAATTAGTATTTTTAGTTATAATTTTAATTTATAATATTAATATGATTATTTTGATAAAATAAATATCATTTTTGGACTCATCGCATCAAAATTATCTTTGGTTTTTTTTGGAAATTTTCTGACAAAGTTTATTTTTTGGTGAAAAAGTGAAAATCATGGCTTTACAAAGCATTGTGAATTTACAACCTCATTATTATATCAGCACGATTAAAAAATTATGAGAAATTTTTATCAATAAAAATTTAATTTAATAAGTATAAAAAATAATTTAAAAATATTAATTTTAATTAAGAAATTTATACATTACTTTTTTGAACCAAAATGGGATTTTTGAAATAAAAGTTATTTTGGGCTTGTGTGCATTAAATGGGTTATTTGGGAGGTATTTTTTGGTTTGAGAATAAATTTTACATCCAATTTATTTCCTCAACTCATTAATAAGATATTATATTTATTTTAATTGATTTTTCCCATAATTTATTGTCTTATATAATAAAATAATATTTATTTTAACCCTTAAAACCAACCCTCCTCAAGTATTAATACCCCCATTCCCTCCTCAATTACCACTCCAAATCCTTTGATCTTGATTTATCTCTTAATTACAATCTCATTATTCTATAAAAGGTTTTTTTTAAGGTTTTAAGGAGTCCCAATCTAACTTTAAGAATCATCCTCCCAATGTAATGGTTTCCTCAATTCCCCTCTTTCCATTTCGAGTTCATTATTATTGTTATGTTTTAATTTTTAAATTTATTTCTGTATGCTTATATGATTATTTTTCTATATAATTATCTTCCATTTGATATGTTATAAATGATCATTTATTTATTCCGTCTCATTATATCCTTTTTCTAAGACGTTATTATGCCTACAAAGCGTTCCTCACCCCTCATTTCCCGTTATTTTATGAGCCTTATTAGATATCTATTACTTCATTGGAAAATGTTAATATTCATCATTATTATAATTTCATAAATATTTTCTCAATGATATATCACCATTCCCTATCATTATACTAACTTTATAAGCTATTTTAACTCTTAAGGTTTCCCATAGCCATAAACCATCCTAAATTTGGTAAATAAAAGTGTGTGAGGTTTTATAGAAATGAATTCTTTATCTAAATATTGAAAGTGGACATAAATATGACATAGTTACACCTAGAGGTATAAAACATTAAAAATACACATTGGTATGTGACTCGACCATCACCTGGTGCATGAAAATGGGGCTTGTTACACACCAAGTTCGACACTCTTAGAGTATTTTATTTAGATAATTCAAATTCAATTTATGAGGCATGAAAAAGGATTAGAATACATGAATTGATATTAAAATTCGATTGATAACACTATTCCAAGAATATATCCTTAACTAATTATTATAAGTATTCCATCAATTTATGTACTACATTTTTCATTGTGAACATCCTATTATTCCTAATTTGATTGTTGTCTATTCACCAAGATAAGCATATTAATCCATTAGAAGGATTTTTACCACCTTATCTATAACCAATGAAAAATTTATATTTCACTCTCTATACTCCACATATATTTTAACTTTATTTTACATATTTATGTTCCTATTGATTCATTTTATGGTAGAATTATGATCTATATAGAGAATGATCCACCACTTCCTTTTTCTTTCTTTATCATCATCAATCCACAATTGAATCATTAATTCTAATACATTTCCATGTGAATACCCTTGAATTCCTATACTAATTGAAGGGTATTTACCTAGATACACATATATTGATTGCATGGGGAAATTATTGATTAAATTTATACCCTTTTATCTATGCACTCTAAATTCCCATTAATTTATTATCTTTATTGATGGGTATATATATAGAATGTTATAAAATCTCATTGTATACCTGTTTAATTTTCAACAATTTTATCAAAATATGATTCTTTTATGTATTTTTTATTTTATATGGAAGATAAGAATTATGAATTATAATGGGTGTGCCCTGATATATCTCTAATGCATTGGGTAATAAGATAGAGTTTACTAGATGGATGTTACTCATAAGATACACTGGAGTTATGTTACTCCTAAGAGACAATGAAGCTTACCAGTTATAGATTACTCCTAAGAGATATGAAAATTATCAAGATAGGTAATTCCATTATGAATGTCTTATGTTCCAAGATACCTACACATTTTCATTAGGCTTTATATGGTTCCTTTGATCAAGATTGATATCACATGTCAAATTATTATTAATTATTATAATACCTTTACTTATGACCATGTTATTATATTATGCCTCATGTTTCACCCATGATGTTCATTTATGCTCTGTTTTCATTGTTTATCCCTTATTGGGCTTTTAAGATTAACCTTTTCTAATATTTCCCCATTTCCCCAGGAACTAAAGTGAAAGGGATACATATAAAGAAATTAAATGGGTGGAGGATCCTTGTGTAAGATATGTGTATTGTAGAATGTGTTTAGTAATTATTGTACCTTGTTCAAAAATACACTAAACTTTTGATCCTTGTAGTTTTCTGTAATTCATGTGTTATATTAAAAATTATACATGTTTAACACTAGATGGAGAAGTATGGGTTTGGGACATCTCATTTGGTATCAGAGTAGAGTTTGGTTATTTTTGGTAACTATGATTTGGAATATTTGTTTATATATCCTTGGATAGATAACAATTTTATATAGTGTACCAGTTTAAGTAGAAATAGTATTACCCATAGGATTAATATCTTCTAGGTATTTATATTGTGTCCTTTATATATATAAGATTAATGTGAACATTGGGGTTTAATAAGTGTTATTTGGTGATCAAGATTTCTAGGACACATTTTCTTTAAGGTGAAGGAAATTAACGTCCTAAAAAATGTTATTTTTATAAAGGAACCCTTTATCCTCAACAAATTTTTATTATATTTTACAATAGAAACATGTAAAAAAGACTTTTTCCATAATAATTTTTCATATCATGAGTAAATATAGACTAATAGAATTTGGAATAACAAAGGGATATATATATATTATAGAATATTACATTCACTAAAAAAATATAAAGGCTTTAATTCCCCCAAGAAGCTTTCCCCTTCCATAAAGATTGGAAAAATGATGAGAAACATTATGAAAAGAATAGGAATTATCAAAGGATGTGTAAGAAAGTTTATAAGAAAAATAGTGAGTGATGGTTTATTTATAGGAACATATGATCATTCATCATGAGTAATATTGGATAATATGGATGATGGTAATTATTACCATTAATCAATAAAATATTGTTCATTATTATTGTTGTTGGTGCAATAAAGTGACCTTTGGTGTTATTTTATAATTGTATTTTTTTTAATTTTAAAAAGTTTTAAATTTACATTAAAAGTATGTTTAATGATAAATTTATTTGTTTTAAATAAATTTTATTTCATGAAATTGTCTTATATAACACTTCTAGATAATAGTATAAATTAACAAAGTCCTAAGTAATTTTTATAATGGCCAGACAGTTTACTATTTCATAAAAATTATTAATGTCAATAAATAATAATTTTTATTTAAAAGTTAAAATTATCATATTTATAGGATTATTTTAGTAAAATAAATATCATTTTTGGACTCATAACATAAATATTGTCATAGGGTGTTTTTTGTGGACTTTTCTATCAAAGTTGATTTGTTTTATGAAAGAAATGAAAATGGACACTTTACAATGAATGACAAATTTATGTCATCATTATTAAATCAGGATGATTAAAAAATAATGAAACATTTTAATAAATTAAAATTTCATTTCATAATTATAATAATTAATTGAAAAATATTAATTTTAATTAACATATTTATACGTTACTTTTTTGATCAACAAATTGGTTTTTTGAATTAAAAGTTTTTATTAGTTTGTGTGAATTAAATAGGTTGGTTGTGAGGTATGTTTTGGTTTGGGAATACCTTTTAAATCCACCAAAATCCTCTCACTTATTAATAATACATAAAATTTGTGGAAAATTTTTGCACCCATAAAGCTGTTGGGTTTTATAATAAAGTAACATATATTTTAACCATGCAAACCACCCCTCCTCGAGTATAAATACCCCCATTCCCTCCTAAATTACCACATCGAAGACTTTGATAATGATTTATCTATCAATTTCCCTCATAATTTTATCTATAAGGTGGTTATAAGGTTCTAAGGAGTCCCTATATAGCTTTGAGAAGCATCCTCCAAATGTAAGGGTTTCCTCAATTCATCTCTTTCCTTTTCATCTTAATTACTTTTGTTATGTTTTCTTTTTTAAATTTATATTCATATTATTAAATTATTTTTATCCATTGGAATTATAATCCATTTTACATGTTTTAAAAGATGGTTCATTTATCTTCTCTCATTATACCCCTTTTCTAAGATTCTACTATTCTGAAATAAGGGCTTGTCACTCCTCAATTCCCATTATTTTGAGAGCCTTATTAGTTATTTCTTATTTAAATGGAAAATGTTAATATTAATCATTGTTATAATTTCATTACTATTTTATAAATGATATATCATCATTACATATCATTATACTACCTTTCTAATCCATTTTAATTCTTATGGTTTCCCATAGCCATAAAACCATCCTATTTTTTTTAAATAAAAGTATGTGTGGTTTTCCTAGGAATGAAATCCCTTTATAGCCACTACAAGTGGATGTGGATCTACCAAATTTGTACTTATGGATAATAAACCTAAAAAATGTTTCATTGATATTTGAACTGATATTCACCTGGTGTATGAAAATTGGCCTTACTACACACATGGTTTTAAACTCCCCAGGGATTTTATTTGGTTAATTAACATGAACTATATGATCTATAATAATATATCAAAATATTTTTATTGATATTTATATTCAATTGATATACCTATTCCATGAATGTATAGTTAACTACTTATTTTTATTATTCTCTCAATTAGAGTACTTCCTTTTTCAATTTTAACATTCTATTGTTCCTAAGTTGATTGTTGGCTATTCACCATGATAAGTGAATTAATACGATTAAAGGGTTTCATTAGCACCTGATTTATAACCAAAGTACAAGTCCTATTTAAATTTTTATATTACTCATGTATTTCACCTTTATTATTTATGTCCATGTTCCTATGTATACATTGAAAGGTGTAATTATTAACTTTATTGATTGATCCATCACTATCTTTGTCTTTCCTCATTATAAAAAATGTGTAATTTAATATTTTATTCCAATACATTTTCACATGAATAACATTTAATTGATCTTATTATTTAAGGGTATTCACCTAGATACCCATACATCGATTGATTGGGGATTTTTTTATAAAACTGTATACTATTTTATCTATACTGTGTAAATACCCCATAATTCATCATCTTGATTGATGGGTATTTACCTAGAAAGTTATCAAATTTCATTGGATACCTATTTAATTTGAAATGGTTTTATCATTTTATGATTATTTTAGGTATGTTTTATTTATGTGAAGACATGAATTAATACATATGAATGGTGCGCCCTGATAGAGCTCTAATGCATTGGGTAATGAGATAGAGTTAACTGGATAGAAGTTACTGTAAGAGATGATGATGTTATATTACTATGAAGAGATGATAGAATTTAATGGTTATAGGTTACTCCTAATATATATGGGAATTATCTGGATAGGTAATTACATTATGAATTTTTGATGTTCCAAAATACCAACACATTTTATTTATACTTCTGATGGATTTTTAATGGTTCATTTGATCATGATTTATATTCCATAGATAATAATTATTTATTATTATAACTAATTTCCTTATTAACATGTTGTTATATAATTCCTTATGTTTCATCCATGATGTTCATTTATGCTCTGTTTCATTGTTTATCCCTTTATGGGATTTATAGATCACCCTTTTCTTATGTTTCTCCATTTCCCCAACAATTTCAATGGAAGGGATGAGTATAAGAAAATTACATGTCTAAAGGATCCTTGTGGTAGTAATTTTTATTATACCATGTGTTTAATTGTAAATCCACCTAGTTCCTATATACAATAAACTTTCAATCCTGGGATTTTTTTTTGTAATTCATGTGGTGTATTACAAATTATGCATATTTAGAAATAGATCTTGAAGTGCGAGTCAAGGGTGTCTCTTTTTTATATTGAGAATGAACTTTATATATATTTCATAAATTAGTTAATCTTTTTTATACATGAAAATTAAATGGAATGGTTATAATGGTTATAATTACATAATATATTTCATGGGTTGTTTAAGATTGGTGTTGCGTGTCATATACGTTATCAAACATAATGTTCTTCTTTTAAAATATTAGGGTGTTACATTATCACCACCTTCAATAAATTTCATCCTTGAAATTTCATCCTATGATTGGAAATAAAGGGGTTGAAATTTGAAAATTCCTTTTTGAAAAACCCACATCATAAAAGGATTAATAAAAATCCCCATAAAAAAGAGGGAAATGGAAATATGAAGGTCATCTTGAATAATACAAAATTATGTTTCCAAATAGGAGAACATTAATGGGAGGTGAAAATATATTCATTGATGATAAAAATAACACCCAAGTACTAATAGAGTGTGATAGAGAACATGGTCATGAAAAAATTAATGAAAAAAAATCTATAAATATTTGATGGGTAAGGAGACCATCAATTAATCAGAAACGAAGGTAAATGGATAACATTTTTATTTCAAGATACTTTTCCTAAATTTGATGGATTCTTTTACTGTCAATATATAGAACAAAATAAAATATACTTACTTGATTTATTTCCATTTCATAATAACATTTTTATACTTTAGTTTTACTCTGATGAATCACCACTTCATTTCTTACACCTTGAAATTAATATTCAAGATGATTTTTTTATTCTTGAAGCATTAAAATTAACATTTTGCATATAATAAGATCCACAAATGAATGAAAATTAATTCCTCCTATTTATATATATTTATCAAAACCTGAATTATTATCATATATTATTTAATAGAGATAAATAATACATTAATATCTAAATACTCAAAAATAACTCCCAAAATTCAGCTTAAATCATTTCTTAAATAGTTAACCTTAAAAAAAATCCAAAAATATGAATGAAAAATGAAAATCCGAAAAATTTATAAAAAATGTCACTAAATTTACAAAATCAACTTAACAATAGCACCCCAAAAAAAATTAAATATCTCTTCATGTCACATACCAAATATGTGAATACCTTGATTATATATTTCCCTAAAACATGGTAATAATGAGAATTAGAATAAAACCATAATGAAATCATGCATGCTTCCAAAATTAACACTATATTCATTCCTTAAATAAAATGATAGATTATTTAATATATTACACATATCCAAAAATTATATAAACTCCATTAAAGATAACATGAACAACTTTGTTATCAATTCACTAATCCGTTCCAAGTTCATAAATACAATTCCATTTACTTCATTAATGTCAATTACCCTTTTATCCAACCTAAACATCATTAACTAACCATAAGGAACATATTAAGGTTTATCATTCCCATAATCAAGTGTTCTTTAAAAATACCACCTTACCACTAAATCACTTTTATTGGTTATAGAGCCTATTCAACATATGATTGAAGATCCATAATGAAAAACTTATGTAGAAAAATCCTTATATGTTTCATGATTTTTGTAACCAGAATATCATTGGAATAATATTTTTATAATATAATTTTCAAATCCAAAAACATAAAAAGATCAATCATTCTACTTTAATGACTGACATAACATAAACCCATCCTTGGTCTAGGAGTTAACCTTTAGAAGAGGGCATTGGCTCAAAAAACCACCAGGTTCCCCACATTTATGAGAATGAAATATAAATTTATCATGAGGATGAAATTTATTTCCTTAAATCATATTCTTCATTTTTACTCTTCAATTCATTGCTTTACACCCTCCTTTTACACACATAAAACATTTTTCCATTCCTTTAAGACATTCTCCTGGGTGTCTCTTTCCAAATTTCTAACATGAAAGAAATTAAGAATTCTTCCCTATATGGTATCTACCACTTAATTAGTAAGTGAAATCCATTTTTATATTCTTTTTTGGTTTTGAGATTTGGTTAAGGTGTAGTTTGTTAATCATATATCATGATAAATGACTATAAATAATCATTATATCTTTCACTCTAGATATTATCCCATTTGGTTTCTTATAATCACTATATTTTCCATCAAATTCAATGTTAACATGATTCCTCCATGTTCTATTAATTGAATAAAACAAAAAATAATAGTGCGAGAAATAATAATCTTAGTGTAAAATGATATAATCTTTTATATGATGTCTAAATCCTGAAACATGTTTTTTCATTATAATAAACCATAGGTTTAACCTTGGTTATTAATCATCATAATATATTAAAATCTTTCATAATAGTTTATAAATAAAATGTGAATTAACCTAATAATATCCATTGGGAATATCAAACCAGGTTCGTAATAAGGAAACGCTCACCATTCATTAGAATGATAGATAATATACACATAACCAACTCTTTTCAGGGTTATTACACATAGTTGAATCTATGCTAAAACCAAATGCATTTTTAGTATCCAAAGGGGATTTATTTACTAGAAAACCACCTAATCTATACCTTAAAAAATTTTATGATGTTATCATATACTTATACTTATCATAAAAGTTAGTCCTATGGTTATTTTCCCTAATCTATGTTATCTAAGTCTAGTTTCAAAGGTTTCTATTAACATTTATCTAGTACCAACTATAAAGACCTTGACCCTAGTAGCCTAGAGTCTATGTTTACCCTATTACATTTGTACTAAATAAAAGATATCACATCATATTGTATCAAATAGTTTAGTAGTCTTAGAAAGCTAGATACATAATTGAAGGGCACAATAAATCTCAAAAAATAAAATTAAAGATAGAAATTTCCTTGAGAACACAAATATTCCCTTCAATATATCCATTCATATTAGTCATAAAACACTTTTTGGAATCTTGGGGGAAGGAAACATAAAAATGGGGAAAGATAATATTCTCAATAAGGGTATTCATAAAATGGAAGATATTATGAATAAATATGGTATAATCAATATGAAAAGGTAAATAATCAGATCATAAAGAATAATATGGAAAGAATACATGATGATAAAATAATTCCATATAAATAATCACACGATATTTACACTTATCAATGTATATCAAAACTAGTCAAATAATCATATTAATATTAATAAATAATCTGATAATGATGGAATTCACAATGCCGAATGTCATAAACTTACTGTTAAGGACTCATGCCAATACATCTTACGTAAATAGAAAAGGCCTCAACTAGTTACCCTAGATAGTTTTTCTCATGAGACCTAATAATGCATTGAGAGGATGTATTGGGCCCTGAATATCACTTAATAATTCCAATTTATTAATTATATGAAAGGGGACAATAAAAATTCAATACACAATCAACATAAAAAATTCACATTGAAAAACTAGAATATGACATGTTAATATTTCCCCCAATCAAACATATCATAAACCATATAGAGAAATAATTAGTTTGGAATAATTAAAACATATCTATAGTGGATAATAAGAAAAATAATGCATTTTTGTGTTCGATTAATATAAATACCATCACATTATCATTAAATAGTTTTTGAGGAAAAAACAACTTTTCTCAATGGAGTTAACTTTTAGACAATAAAAAATTCTAGAATATTAGGAAAATAATTTTATTTAAAAAATAAACATAGAAAACTATAAAGTAAGATTTAAATAATTGACTCTAAATGATGGAAATAAATTCTATTTATACCATATTAGATAAAAAAATTATTCCTTTTACACTTTTATAAGAAAATTCAAAAATTAACCCATTCAAAAATTAACCCATTCAGAAAATGAATAGAAAGTTCCTTTTAAACAGTTTTTAAAATTAAAATATGGGTAAAAATGTCTTTAATAAAACATTATAGTATATTAAAAATATTCATTGAAACATTTTAAGGAAAATATGTGCTTGGAAGAAAAAGATTCCTAACCGAGTAGAAGAACAAATTCGATTTTCCATAAAACTATGGTTTAGTATCTTTAGTACTTAAAGAGTGAGGAATAAATGATACCATTTAATTTATAAAAAAAATATAGGATAAGAAAATAGTTTGTGTTTAAGATATAAATATCAACTAATTCCCCCATCATAGACTTAAAATAAAAATAATCCCAAATAATTGTGAGATTGTGAAATATATGCTTATCACTTTGGTAACTATTGAATCATAACCCTCATGACAGAAATAAATTAAAATGAAACATTAAAAAATATGAATATAATATTTTCATGATATAATATATCAAAGGGTTATTATATACACCTCATAAAAATAAATAAGTTTTTAATACCAAATATGTCTCAATGGAGTGGAAATTGAGATGAAATATCATACAATGATCATACTGTTGAAGTGAGAATTAATAAATGAATTTATTATATATATCAAATGAAAATAAAAATAAAATAAGTGTAAATAAAATATAAAATAATAAAATACATTACACATATAATTTTAGAATATCAAATATAATGAAGAAGTAGCATATCCCAATGAAAAGAATTTGATTTATGAACCCCTTTCCACTTGGAAACTTTCAAGTCAAATCCCCTTGGATTAAATAATTTTAATTAAAACATAAAATAATATAAATTATGAATTATAAATGATATAATTTTTAAAATTTAATAATATACACCATATAAATAAAATTAGGTCCACAAAATTAAAAAATGTATCAATGAAGGAAAATTGAGATGAAATACCTTACCTTATGTTCAACTTACTTATTATGCATATGAACCTAATATATAATAAATATAAATATATTATAAATATATTAAATAACCACATAAATATATATAATACCAAATATTATTTATTTATTATATTTTATCACATGTTTATTAACAATTCTTTGTTAAGATTACTGTTCTGGGTAATAAGTGCTTCATTTTCCATGTATGTTTTGGTTTAGTTGTTTTGATACTTGTACTTTGATAATGGTTTTATAATATACATAATTATAATAATTATATATATATATATATTAATTATATATGTATTTATAGTAATCCATAAAATTTAGAGATAGAAAAATGAATTACATTGTTCATGGAGACAGTTGGTCGTACGTATACATGAACACTATTTCTATTTTTTCAACAGATGGAATGAAATAAAGGTATATAATAATTCAAAATTAAAGAATCATTTTTACTTAATATATATCATATATATTCATTAAATCTATCCTCATTACCATACATGATAAAATAAAAATTAAAAACATATCACATCGCTTTGTGGAGGCAGTATTCCACACGTACACATGAGCGACGTTATCGTTTTCCAACAGATTGGAAGTTAAGAAGGCAGATGTAATATTATAATTTCATTGGTATAATAAAATAATAAATATAATATATATATATATATACGTATGTATTCAATATATAATTATATCAAACTTTTAGATGTAGTTATAGAAAAATAATTATATAGATTCACGAGGTGGTAGTTTTCCATACACACAATCAGTGATTTCATTTCCCATTTGGTGGAAGAAGATATATATATATATATATAAGTTATACCATTAATATAATAATATTTAATCATATGGAACATAATTGTGTTATTATTTTATCATGGTTTTTGTTTTTTATGGAGGTATAAGAAGAAATAAAGCGAAATGCATGGTTAAGAACTATACCGATTCTTTAGACAACCTCTTTAGGTTTATACCTAAAACCTTCCTAGAATTGTTTTCTGATCAGACCAGAGAAAATAAATAATGGTTATTATTAAAGGATGGTATTATTCCATTTATGTGTTTAAACAAAAGTCTATTTAAGTTTTTATATAAGAGAATATTTAGTGTCCTTTTATAAGTGGGGGAGAGGACACACATAGAATTTTCTAAAAGAATGAAATATTTTAATGTATTACTCACAAAAAATAGATCCAAAATTGACTATTACTGAAACTTAGACTACATAATGTTAAAATATGTACATAAAATTTAAAATAGACAAGTTTTGAGGTTATTTTAACCCTTATCGTTTTAGTTTAACCCCAAGTAAACATATTTTAACCTTAACAACAACAACATCTTTTTCAATTTTAGAGGTTTATTATTTTACTTATAACGTGAATATCAGAACATAAATGGAATATGGATAAAATTATTGACAATATATCTACCTTATAATATTTAAAAATATTTATTACTATTAAATAATTTAGCAAAATATTATATTCATAAAAATCTATAATGTCATTTTTGACACTATTAATTTAATTTGACTTTAAAGACAATATAAAAAATGTATTTAGAATATAATATTTTATCACTTACCTAATATTTCACATATATATAAAAGTTCATGGGAAACAAATAATTCCCTCAAATTATATTACTTTTAATTTTATTAATGTTTTTTTATTTTTCAATTAATTTAATAAATACAATATCGATGTTGCATAAGCGTTTTACGGAAAGTATTCAATCACTAAATATTATAAATAATTTACCATCATGAAAATAATATCACTATTCTTAAAATAAAAATTTATATTCTTTCACAACTTTCTTTTTTCCCTATGTGGAATGATAATTGAAATTTAAAAGCAAGAGGGTGGCATTTTTTACTTTTTCTTTACTTATAAAAATATATTGGTCATTTTATTAGAAAAGTGTTCACAAAAAAATTAAATATATATCATAATGTGATAAGTGTTTAAATAACTTCATCCAATAATAGTTTAGATGAAAAATGGGGGTTATATCACTTAGTCTTAACGTAGGGTAACTCAATTTATCCTTTTATAACGGTGACAAATTTTTACTATTTTTACTATTCATTATAAAGAAAATTAAGTTGGAATTATTAATTAATATAAATTATTATAATTAAAAATATTTAATCCATTTTACAAAATTCATTCACTATAAGTTGTATAAATTCATTTTATAATAATCCTGAAAAGGGCGATGAAAAGAAATTTTCCAAAAAAGAATGTTTTCTTAAGTATAGAAGGTTTTTATATCAAAATTATTAAATTTATTGAAATGAACTTAATTAAATTATTCATAATATAATTTAACTTACTAAAATTTTAAAACTAATTTTAAAAATTAACTTTATAATTTTTTTAACAAAATGATACTTTAAATTAAAATATATTTTTTTCATTATTCATCAAAAAATTTAAATTTTCAAAAAGTTATCCAAAATTACCTCTAAGATAAATTTTATTTAAAAAAAATGTTATCATTTTTATCTATAAATATTTAAAAAATTTATAAAAATTAATTATAATATTTTCTCATGAAAATAAATAAATTTCATTTTTGAAGAAAACATATTTTTAAAGAATAAAATAACTTTACTAAAATTTGAGTGATTATTTACCAATAATTTATCAATATATTTATATTTAGTAGGAATTATATATATATTTTCTAAATTAGTTAATTCTAGTTATACACAAAAATTTAATGGCTTGGTTATAATGGTGATATTTAAAAAATATATTTCATGGGTCTTTTATGATCAGTGTTTCTTGTTGTATACGCTATCAAATATAATGTTATTATTTTAAAATAACAGGGTGTTACATAAAATTATAGACCCTGAATACTCATTCCATTACCCAAAAACCATATGAATTCTTCTGTTTAATTTCTTCAAATCGAACAGGCTTGAGCACTGTTCGAATTTATTGAACTCCATCAATACATTTCACCATATATCATGTCCATGGCTCTAATAATTCTGAAACCTTCATTATGAAACTCTACCACCAAGATTCCATAATTTATAATATGTCTAATATATATGAATAAATTGATACCAATATAACTAGACTCCATCTTAAATATTACTTATGTAATATCTAGTATTATTAAATTATCGAACTTACACTAAAAGAACCCAAACAATTCCTTTGCTCAGTTGAACCAAGGAATGCACTGGTCCATTATTACCACTAAATTACATCTTGGTTCTGAACTATCAAAGGCTCCCCCCATTTATAGATAAAATTTTGAAACTATAATGACCTTATAAAAGTATTTTCCATAGATTCAAAATTTCTAAAGACATTATCACTACTTATTTGTAGAAAAACATGCGTGGGACATGGGGTTGTTCCTCACCTAACATAAACATGGTTTTGGTTAAATTTATTAAGTCTTTATAGGTGGTAGAAAAAAACTATAGATTTTTCTACTTGTAGTATCTTTAGAAGATCCTTTCCCAATCAAAGTATCAACCTCTATGTAATACCGTTTAGTGTTGTAGGATCAGTTTTCTCAAACCGCATACCTCGCCACCAATAGATCTTTCTAACTCCCTTGGATTTCAAACTATGAACCTCTATATCACTATAAAATATTCTTAATTACACCATGATTATTCATGATAATGGTTATAAAGAACCTCATACTTGTTCCAGAGGAAACAACACATACACTACCATGCTACATTATCGACTAAGGTGAAAAGTACAATAAACCCCTGAGATTAATTGGAATTAGAAAATTTTATGATTCAACAGTGACTATCCTTCCAAAAAAAGAACACATTTTCCTTCTCACATCAATTTACACAAGACACCCACCCCACAACCTCATAATTATAAAAACCATCTATTTATTATGCATGATCCTTCCAGAAAACACATGTGGAAGTAAACTATTATCTTTCCATAATTATTTATAGCCATGGTCACCTACATGAATCAATCACCATACATCCTAAAATTTTTATATACTTTTATAGATTAACATTATATTGACCTTTATATTAATGAGGATTGTTTCACAGAACTTTCTTCCATTCCCTATCCATATAGAACCAAAATTTTCCAATATTCTCAAATGTTCCCAATCGAAGATTATAGAAAAAAATATACTTCCCATAAAGGAAATCAAGTGATAAAACCATAAATATAATAAACACAAATCATGTGGGATATAAAAAACATAGTATAAAAACAACCACCATCATTTATATATGAGTTTTTTTATAACTTCCTAACATTACCTTTTGATAATAGATATTTCAGTCCCATAAGTCCTTATGAAATCCACCTTTAGTATGTAATTATCGATGTAGAACCATGGAACCATACAAAGGTCATCGAATCATTCATCCACCTAATTAGTGGTATTTCAATATTTACTTTTACTTTACCATTGATCTCTCTATTTGGGTTATGTACCATCAATCCTGGATAAAAATTATGTAACCATTCCTTGTATAATTTCTTATTGTGGTTTCTAATTTTGGTAAACACCTCACTTATAGACTATTCTAAATTAATGGAATATCCAAACTCTCTATGGGTATCAAAAACTATCATCCTATAAAATCCAAAGCATTCCCCATCGAACGATCAATATGGACCTTACCCATTTATAATTCGGACCTGTAGAAACAATAAACTCCCACTAAATACAAAAAGTGTAAGGGAAATAAATTTTATTTAAGAATTATTAATTAGTCTTCTAACCAAATTCCAAATGACACTTCAATAGTGGAACACAATTCTAGTCACAGTGATCATGGAAGTATTTTGGAAAACCTAGGCTCTCTGGTACCTCCACTATCATATTTGAGATAATATTCCAGACTCAATAAATAACTAGACTAGAAGTACCCATCAGTCATACAATTGATCTCAACACCACTTGACCATGGATTCATTGAAACTTGAAAAACCACTAATCAAATAAAAAACCACGATATGATTCAAATTATTAGGACATTCAAGCACTAGGACACTATCAATGCTATAATACCTCTTTTGGGGAATATTTTCCTTCATATATCCATTATAAGTCCATTTATACCATACTCCATCCAGGGAATTCCGAACCAACAACTATAACCACCTAACTTATAGAACCAGAAATTACTTTCACACTTATACTTATAGAATAAGGAATTTATAAAGGTTTGAAGTTCCATGATTTCCCTAAATAATTCAATGTCTATAACTTGGAAGGAAAAGCACTATATGGACCATTTTGAACATACCTTCACTATAATTTCAATAAATTTATTGTCTTTAACAAGATATTTTATAAAAAATGTGCAAGAAATAAAAAACACATACATTAATAGAGGTATCACACCACACATGAATAACGTGGTTCATACATTAGTCTCACTATATGAGGGAGAACATGAAATATTTTATTAAATAGAGAAAATGAATTAAAAAATAACCCTACTTATGAAAAACCTACCCAACATAATTTAAAAGGGATAAATTTCTAAAACCTACTCATAAATAGAAGAAAATACTTGGAAATGCCTTTAATGACTCCTTCTGGCCACAAACACTTATGTGGGGAAGCCCTCTATGGGATAGATGCCACACCAAATCCTATTATGCATCATAAAACACTCAATGTTATGATTGAACCATCGATAAAATGATAAATTTACCTATATTTATATAAGTTCTCTATAGTTGGAAATAAATCATCTTGATTACACTACCTTCCAAACTTTATGGCTGACCCTCCATTTGTTCACAATTTTCAAGTGAGCATCACCACATCAACTGAACCTTCTAGTGATCTATGAAAATTTTACTTATTCATATTTCTGATTATTCTTATATATCCTTTTCCAATCAAATAGAAAAATTAAGAAATTACTCTAATGTGATTAATAGGAGAGGTCTACTTTTTCATTCCCAATATTTAGAAACATTTTATTTTAATATATCCACTTTTTCAAAACACCCTTTCTATATTCAAGAATGAATTTTCTTCTACATTACTCCATCTTCTAGAATGTAGTGAATGAATTCAAAATTTATTCCATAATCATTCCCATACTTGGTTTCCACTGATTCCACTAATCTGAAACCATAATTCCTTAGTGAAGGTGTATTTCTCAATCCCAGTTCCACAATGTGTACTTATGGATGATATGTTTTGGAAGCGAAAATAATAAACTAGAAAACAATTCTAATAACAAAAACTGACATTGAATAGTTTAAATACCATTGGGTAATCATGAAGACTAGTTGACCTAAATGATTAGACATCCATGAGGGTTTTTGATAAGGTTAATTAGGTAGTCTTGTTGACTATTTGAGTTTGTTGGTTAGATACTTTCATGGACTAATCATCCTAATTTATTGAATACTCATGGGGAATATATGGAGATATATTAATTATTGTATTTTTTATTTCACTTTGGTTATTGGAGTACCATTCCATTGGCAACCAACCACTTGATTCAACTGCTCAGGTGTGACCCAATGTTCAGATCACATATGACAATTGAATTACAATCTTCGTAGAACCTCTCTCACCAACATATTGATTTAGATTGAATATTGATTTGTTTCACTTGAGTGAACTGAATATGATGTGATTATGGTTCTATTTTGCATTTAAAAACTATATTTAGTGTTATTATGATATTAGAATATTCATAAATCATTAATCAATGTGAAAAATATGTGGAACTAGTTAGTTAGAGTTGGTCTGTAGTGGAACTTATAAATGTTTATGACATGTATTATACTATATGTACTTATAATTTTGGGATCTTGGGAAAAAAATACACTAATGGGATATATTTCATGATAATAATATATAAACATATGGAATGGGATAGACTCATATATAATATCTGATGAGATTTGAGGATCAGATAATCCACTAGTTGACATTTGAATTAAATCGCCATTGGTGGTTCAATTAGTAAGGATGTAATTATGTATTATAATTTTATCACTTTTATTATTATGAATGCATGATATTGACTTGGTTTTTCATCAATAGAATATGTCATAAAAGTCACAATTCTTTACTCCCCCCTAATTTTACATATAAGTTTTTGGGGTTGTATTAGTGTAGTTTTAGGGTATCATTAGCTCAATGACCAAGGTGGATCAAAGGATCTTGATTTTTGGGAATTGGTTTGTATACCCCTAAGGTGTATTAGTTATTTTTTTATTACTTTATTGGGATTAATGGTAATTTTCTTGATATTTTTAACTATCTTACAATTTGGTTATATTGTATAACATTCATTAATTATGCATTATTTATGATATTGGATGATTATAGATTTTATCTTTTTTTTGGGTTTAGTGGGTTATATTTTATTTCATATCCTTCTATTGTTTCCTATATAGGGAAACAAATCCCATTTATGAGATTTATATTCTTCGTGTTAGTCATCAATTCATAGCATATTATAGGTGGTCTTTTAGGGTCACACTTGGTTACGTTATAAAGTGAGGTGAGATTTTATTGGTATCGGGTTGTGATATAAATCCACCCGATAGTGGTAAAAAGGATACTTTGATATATCAAAATCACTGTGGATTTAATTTTTTTTTATAGTGGAAGATAATTGTATGAGTTTTTTTATATACAAATAGGGTCTAAATCAATTTAGAAGATGCTTGGAAATCAACATTAGGTCGGGTATTTTATTTGGAGATTTTAATATTTCCTAGATAATAAAGAATCAATATTAAATCTCACTGATCACCATATAATATGAATATATAAGAAAACTGAATATTTTACACAAATATAATTTATAAAGAAAAAATTAGGGATATTAGAGTTGGAGTGAAATCTCTAATTACAATCATGCCTGATAACTTGAGAGATATTAATCATAAAAAAAATTCTATCCATCATTCAAATAAAAATATTATCAAAGTTTAATTTCAATTTATCATTGAAAAAGTTGACCAATAGTTGGAGAGATTAAAGTATGTGTCAAATAAATTTCAAATTGATAATATTATGATGAAGGTATCATCCAAAGAATTATTTTAGAGGAATCTATTTTCAACCATAACTACTAACTTAAAGGATTAGAGAAGAAACCCCCACTCCCCTAAGGTTATTTACATTACACATTTGAAGATTAATTATTTCACTCAACTATTTTTATCATCAAATTTTGATTTGTGGAAAGGATTTATGACCCTCATGGTTTGATTGGGTGAGTTATTATTTCTCTTTTATGAAACTTCTTGGAAGATCCCTTTAGGTTCATTAAAAAAGTAAAATATATAGTTAAATTTTTTATATATTGAGAGATATAGATGTGTTTCTATGAATGGTGAGTGGTGTTTTATTTTATGCTCACAAATGGGGATCCATCCCATGTTAACAAGGTTGGAACCATCTTGAGTAGGTATAGGGTGACGAAGATATTTTGTAAATCCTTACACATTTTATATGTATTTAGAAATATCATATGGAATAATATGGGTGTGTCATAAGGCATGATATATTATTTAATTCCACTACATAAAATTTTCATATTGTATAGAATAGGCTATATCATAATACTATAATTTTTAATGTACAGTAACTATAAAATCATACCATTATCGGGGTAATTGAATGTTGGGTTTTAATTTTTGATTCTCCCATCCAAATAAGCTATCATCATTAAATTTCTTATAATGAAAATTTTACATTAGACTAATAGGATGGATTTGAATTTTGATAATGTGCTCCACATTCCCCCCTCAGTTTTGAACATTGCGGCGGTGTTTCCTCCACCGGTGCCATTGGATCGACCCCCCTCTACGGTCCTGGGCGCCACCGACCAGCCTCTAAAGCCCATGCTAAAAGGGATCCTTCTCAGATATCCTCCCCATGCAACCCCCTTTTCAGTTTCTAGAGGTCCATATGAAGTCCTCTAATGTAGAAATAAGGAACTACATCCTCATCCTATCCCTACCATCTTCGTCTTTCGAGGAGGCTTCCTCGCTGCTCCGATGGTCTCTTGTCGCTCGGTTTGGGGTTGACAAACCTCTGTTGGGACTGTTTCAGAATTTTGTGCGTAGTTGGGGATTTGATCTCCCTATGAGGGTTTCAGATCTTAGAAAGAAGACTTTTCTTATTTTTCTTGAATCCCATAAGGACTTTGTGCACACTAGGGTAAGGTTCCCCAGACCCACCAACCAGTAGTAGTTTCACCTTTCCCGATGGTCCATTGATGTCCATTGAGGTAAAAAATATCTGATAAATGAATTTTGGGTCACTATACTAGGTATCACCCTGCCATTCCAGAATATGGATTTTCTGGAGGCGATCGGTAACTCGATTGGCGAGTTCTTGTGTGCGGATGACCGGAACCTGTGACTGATCGACACCACTTCGGCCCGGATCTGTGTGGCCTTGAACCTATTGTCGCCGCCCCGCCCCAGCTTCTTCTCCATGTTGGGGACTCGATGGAATGGTCTCAATGGATCTTCTACCCCAAAATGCCTCAATTTTGCAGCTCCTGCAATATCCACATGCACCCGTCCTCATACTGTAGGAGGCGATCTTCCCACCACGCCCTCCCAAGGAGACTGAATCATTTTGAGAGTGGAGAATCTTCATCCGCGGTGGCCTCCCCCCATCCTTCAGTCTGCGCAGTGGCCCCTGTCCTTCACTGTCCTCTTCCCCCAGCCCTGGTTCCCCCCACCCCACCCCTCCCTATACCCCATACCTCCCTCCCCTCACCCCAAACTCTCTCTGCGGTTTTTCCCTCACCTACTCCATGCATGTCCCTTATTCCTGTATCATCTTCTTCAGTCTCCCCGTTGTTTCCTCCCCAGTCCTCCCTGGGAGTGTGTGGACTTTCCTTACCCCCTCCTTCCCCTTTCATGGATCCGGTCCCCATATCGCCATCCCCGTCTTTCTTGGATATCCCCCCCATAGCCTTGGTGAAGTCGTGCGATCCTGCGCCGGTGTGGTCACTGATACCCATAGCCAAATCTTTTTAGGTTCTTTCCATTACGGAGGAATCCCCCCACCTCTACTGATTAGAAGAAGAGGCTGAACCTCCTTCCCAGCTCAAGTTAATCATCATATTTCATCATCCCCTCACAAAGTCTCTTTTAAGAGAATGCTTACCAGATCTCAAACCAAAACCTTTCGTCCTCACTCATCGGAGTCAAGTCCGATGTCGTTGTCACCTGGGGAAGGTACCAGGAGTACTTTGTTTCAATGATCTCGATCATCATATGGAATGCTCATGGCCTTGGGGCCAGAGTGAAGATGAAATTCCTTTTTTATGAGAGATCCAAACACAATGCCTAGATTGTTGTAGTCTTGGATCCCAAACATTTCTCTTCCAAGATCGACGAGTTTGCTAAAAGGATCGACTTGCATTATTTTATGCATAGAGAGATGCTTAACAACCATATATATATTTTTTGGAATTATAGTTTGAAGATCGTCTTGTTGGAATCCTTTTACTAACACCTTTCGGATAAAGTTACGGGTGGAAGCCTCATTTTCTTTTTCTTCTTTGTGTATGCCTAGTGTGACGTGAACCTGATGAAGTAGCTCTAGCTAGATCTCAGTTTCTTAAATCTAGGGGAGGTGCCATAGATAGTGGGTGAAGAATTCAACTAAAAAATACATGCCTTTGAAAATAAGGGTGGCTTATCCATCCATTTCAATGACAGGTTGGAGTTTTCCTCCTTTGCTTCATGTGAGGGGCTCCTTGACCTCGGCTTCACATGCGACAATTTCACGTGGTGAAAAAATCAGCAAGGGAATAAGAGAACCTGATGTAGACTCGAACAGTGCCTAGGTAACCACCACTCTATCTCATCCTTTTAGAATATCATGGTATCTTACGTGGTCCAGGCCTTGTCTAACCACTCTCCTCTCCTTATTCAAATGAGTTCGGTCCCCCCAAGATCTAGCCAATTCTTTTTCTCTAAACTTTGGACTCAAAAGTCTGATTTTATAGAGATGGAGGAATGTTCCAAGAACTATCCCTGCCAACAAAGCAGCTGGGCTGGTTTCCACATAAAGCTTTGCCACTTGAAATATGCTCTCCTAGTTTGGTCCTCCTCCCAGGAACCTAATCTCTAAGACATGGAAGATATTATTAAAGACATTGAGCACACTGAAGTTGCCTTGGAAGAAGGATAGAATGATGATGCCTTCACCAATATTTTACTCAAGAAACAATGGATGAATAAGATCATTCTTAAACCGGAGCGGCGTCTTCAGGAATGTGCATGCATCTCCTAACTTAGAGAGGGGGACTAAAACACATCCTTCTTCCAGGCCTTCCTAAAGGAGAAGCATCAGGCTTAGGTTCCAAACATTCAGCTCGAGGATGACTCTTTCTCAAATGACCCGAATCTACTTGGTTGTATGGTTTGTTCCCATTTTAAAAACCTCTTATGTGATCCTAACCCCCATTTCTAGGACAGATACACCTTAGGGAAGGAAGAGATTTTTGACTCAATCCCCCGAAACATTACCAGCCAGGCCAATGATATATTTAGTGGCATCCCAAATGAGAAGGAAATATGGGGAGAAGTTAGCCTTCTCAAACCAGATAGAATGCCTGGAACAATTGGTTTTCTAGGATCGTTCTTCTTCATTTCCTCCTAGAACATCATTAAGAATGACATCTACGAGGCCATTCATGAATTTTTCAGGGGTGGTTCCTTGCCACGTGTGGCCAGTGAAACCTCCATGATCTTGATCCACAAGGTCAGCTCCCCCACCTCCATCTCACAATTTTGGCCTATTAGCCTGTGTAAGTTTGCATATAAGGTCCTGGAAGCCATCATTAATAACATGATCGATACCTTCATCGATCAGTGGATTTCTGAGGAACAACATGCTTTCATCAAAGGGAGGTCCATCCAAGGGGCTGTTGGAGATTCCCAAGAGATGTTATGATATATCAACCGAAAGATTATGGGTTAGAATGTGATCTTTAAGATTGACATGGACAAAGCATATGATCGTATGGAATGTAGATTCATCATCTACACCATGAGATGCATGGGCTTCTCTGAGGATTTTATTGATATCTTCTTCTGTTGTTACAAATATCCTTAGTTCAACATAATTTTTGCAGGGCAACAATGTGGCTTTATCAATTCAGTTATAGGTTTATAACAAGGGGAACCCCTCTCCCTGAACCTCTTTATTCTATCCCAAGACTCCCTTAGCAAATAATTCTCCTTTTCCATGCATCATGGCTCCGTACGACCTTTCCATTATGTCTCCCACATCCCCAGTGTCTCCCACCTTTTTTGCAGACAATTTGATGTTCTTAATCAATGGACAGAGCCCCTCCATCAGAGGCTTCATCTGGGCCATGGATGAGTATGTCAAATGGAATGGACAACTGATCAGCCGTTAAAAAAGTGGTGTCTTTCTTCCCTCAAGTTTCCCAAGGAGGCGTAGGGGAACCATATAAAGCCTTACAAATATCCATGAATATTATTTCCCTTTAACTTACCTGGGGGTGCCTCTTTCCTTAGAAATAATTCATGTTCACTACTTTGGGGATCTTTCTAATAAGATCACAAACCACATCAAAAATTGGAAGAACCAGTTACTCTCCTTTGGGGGGAGTACTACTCTGATAAATACTGTGTTATCCTCCATTTACTTGAACATTCTATTTGTAGTTAAGTTACCAAGGTCTATCATCAACCAGATAGAGTCCATTTTAAACTTTTTTCTTTGGGATGCTCATGGCTATGATAGATGTATATGGGCCTCTTGGAGTAACCTGGCCAATCCCTTAGGACTTGGGGCATTAATGTGAGAAGTTTGGATGAGACAATGTTTCTCCTACAAGGTAAGATGACCTAGGAAGTCATTGAGGGTCGGTCTCTTTGGGGTAGATTTATGAGAGGAAAAAACATCTTCAGGATTAGGGAAAATGGTATGAAACTATCTTCTCTTTGGAGTTCTCTTCATGATCAAGTGTCTTATCTCCATCAGCACTCCCATTGGATTATAGGGAAGGGTGACGTCAACTTCTGGGAGTGCGACTGGGGCGGTGGGCTCCTTGGCATCTTGGGATTCCCTACTCCTGACCTATCAGTCAGGGAGGCCTCCCTCCACACCTTTTTTCTACGGGCTATTCTTAACCCATCATAAGAAGATCGTTTCCACGACATCTGCCTGGATGATTCTATGGAAAAGTGCATTTTTAGGAGTTCTCCTTCAGTTAGATTCTCGTCAAAAGAGTATAGAAAGGCCAATTTTGGGCAACTGGATAATGACCCCTGGGGCGGTGTTCTATGGTACAATTATATTCCAGCAAAATTCAACTTTCTTATCTAAAGATCCCTTCACAACTTCATTCCAACGGAGGTGGCCATCAAAGAAAAAAGGACCCCATTGGCCCCGTGCTGCAGCTGCTGCTCTGACCCTAAGAAGGAGTCCTTGACCCATATTTTTCTCCACATTGGTTGGGATGGCCAAATTGGGAGTGTGCTTTGGGAGTTTACTATCCTCCCAAGGGAGGACCCTTCATTTGAGGTTTTATTTCATCAGTAGTATTACATATCCCCTTCCAAACATGATACTGATGGCCGATCGATCGTTCTTGCTGTGGGTTTTTGGTGCATTTGGCAGGTACGCAACCAAGAAAGACACATCGGGTCTCACCTATCTCTCCACGGGCTGGTCGGCAGGACCAAGCTTCTTATCTCTGACCTGTATCATCTCTACAAGTACCATGAGGAGGCACCCTCCCATAGACGCTACACCGTCAGACTGTGCCTAGGGTCTACTTCCTTAATGTCTTCCGGATCTTGGTTCAGATGGTACCCACACTATTATGGGATCAAACTCAACACATATGGGGCTTGCGGACAAAGAATTATAAGGGGAGGTGGGGTCTTTCAGGACAATTTGTGTTTATTCATCTTTTCCTTCTATTCGTTCTTTGGGATGGGTGATTCTTTGGTGGCTGAGGCCAAGGCCATGCTCGGTGGGTTAAAGCTCTGTCCCTTGAGAGATCTCCCACTTTCTAGTGCGGAGATAGATTCTGAAGTCATATGGAGATCCATTAAGGGTGACATATCCCCACCTTGGAACATTATCTATCTCATTCACAAGTGAAAATCCCTCCTTTCTGATGATACCGAGACCCTCCACACACGGCGCGAGGGTAACTGGCTCATGGATTTCTTGGATTTCAGGGAAACCAATGACTATCCTCTCAATATTTTCATTTCCCTTGGCTCCCTTCCATTAGGCGGTGCATGTGTTTCTATTGGGGATGCTCTTGCCCTCTATTTTTTTAGACCTCCATGACCTCTGATTTCCTTGGTGACGTTTTCTACTGCTCGGTGGTGTTTGTTTCTGGGATCTTGGTCTTGTAATCTCATGTTTTTGGTAATAAAAAAATATCAATTTATGCCTATATAATGAAACATTGAGATAATTAATTGTAAAAGGGTTGTAATGATTTATAGACAAAGGTATTTACTCATAAATTATGAGTAATTCATATGCTCTTGAGGATCATTCTCAAGGGATATAAATACAGGTGGTTTCCATGAGATGGTGTTTTTGAGCCTTCCTAAATTACTATAAATCCTCTCATTACTGAAGATCTATCTATCCTCCTAAATTTTCTACAAAATGGTAATAGAATACCATGGGTGTACAGAAGAAACCCAATCAAGGAATAAGTTATTCAATTAGCCTATAGATACACCATGAATGAGGGGTTTTATTGGTTTCCTCATAGGTATATTAGTAAAACCACTACAATAGATGATTTTAGTAAAATATTTATGGTGAAGGTTACATGAGTTAAGAATTTTATATATACATGGTTTTATCTTCATGCACGGTCAATCTTGTTTTTGGGTTTCTTTTTGTTTTCACTATGTTGAGAAAGCATTAATAGATCCCTAGAAACCCATATGTGGTATTGAAGAAAGCCATGTGTTTTTATTCAATAAATCAACTTAGATTTGATGAAGTATTAGATGTCTTATTTCTGGTCATAAAATATGAAATTGAATTTTCACTATGGAGTGTTATTTGATATTGGATACCAAAGGAAACAATATTCATTTTTACACTACATTGTTTTATGATATATGATATTTTATGCTGCGATGGAATCGACTTGTATGATATGTAATATCTTAACAAGAAACATAGTGGAAATAATTTAGTTTTTTCCATGTTGTGGCATACAAAATGAGGAGTCCCAACTTAAAATTACACCGAATATCATTTTTTTGAGACACAAAATAGGGTATTATACCATTTGGTTGATATAAATCCAATCTTAAAATATGACTTCACTAGTCGTAAAATAATATATTACCTCATATTCATGAATTATTGTATAGGACAAGCTATTAGTGATATAAAAATATCATTCCATATGAATTATAATATGGGATTATCAACCATACGCCTCTAGTTTCCAAATCATTAAAAATTAATAAGGATATGAACATACCATGACTTACAATATGTTTGTATCATAGAGTATAATTTTCATGAAAACTTTATTTTTTATAAATTTCAATTATTAATTGAATTAAATAATTCATAAAATATTTATAATTTAAAGAAAACCGTATTTTAGATATTTATTTAATTTATGATGGTGTATTAATTAATTATAGAGTGTTTAATATTGATTCATTAAATGTTAATAAAAAATGTATTAAATAAATACTCTAAAATATAAATTGTCATAAATGCATATAAGGAGTTACTTTCTATGTATGAGAATTGATTTACTTTTATTATACTTTGAAAGTGGATTGAATCTGGTTATGAGACTGAATTTAAGGGTTGAATATGGTTTATACATATCAGGTGTTAGAATTATTTTGGAATTGTGGTCTCTCCTGAATAATGTATTCTTTGGTAGAGGGGCTTTGAGTCGGACTGATCACTGGTCTAAAGGCTTATGTCTTGTCTTTACAATTTGGGGTTGGTTATTTGCCATTCTAAGATTACAAATATGTGGATTCTTGGTTTTATATGATTCTAATCAATTAAATTAACTAGTTTCATGTAACTTTTGTATGAGATACATTTATATATTTCTGAATGTAGTTTTATTTTAATCTTGGCTAGTAACACAGGTTATGAATTTTGTATATAGTTATACATCAAGATGGTTTGAATATACTGATTTGAATTAAGGAATAAGGATTCCAAATTAAATTATTGGAATCATTCATACTTGTAAAGTGAATACATGATATAATATGGTGAGTTTAAATCCCCTTCAAAAATAATAATTATCAAATTCATCCCAAAGAGAACACTTATGAAGACCAAAATCATTCAATCAAGTAGGTTCTTCCAAAGTAGAGTTCCCTTAAATTATCTTGTGTAAGTAAAACACATAATTAGGTAACCCTAAGGGTTTGTTACCTCATTTATATAATTTTATTTGGGACACACATAGATAGGAAACCCTAAGAGTCACAATAACATAGGAATGCTATCAATTTTTCCATATGATATATTGGGTAAGGAGTTTTCTACTCAAATATCCAAGAGTTATATAAGATATTGTTGGAACAATGGCTTACTTCAATAAATAAGTGAAAATTATAATTCTAAATCAAACACATTGGTTAGTGAAATATTTATATTGTATCACAAATGGATATGATTAATTTGAAAGGAGACATAATTTTAGTGGGAGGAAATTTATTATAATCCATTATTTAAAGAATATAAAATGTGATACTCATTTGATAAAAGATTCGATTATAGATAAATTAGTACCATCATAATCAAACATGACTTTGAGATCAATATTATATAATGAGAATATTAATTAAATCTCTATATTTTTACAAAAAAAATTATTTTTCTTTCTATATAAGAACATTCTACGAGTTAAAGAAACCCTTTCGTAAGTGAAGAACCCATGTGGATGGTTGATGAGTAATGTTGTATTTATTGTCAATATATCAAGAGGAATAAAAGTCAACGTATAAGGAGAATGGAGTTATCTAATATTATTTATTATCATGAAATAATAAAGTAATTAAGTTGTTTTTAAAAATTGATGAAAAAGATCTCAACAAGAGTAGTGTGGAGTAACGATGATTATAGTAGAGTGGTGATACTATGAGGATTGTTATGCACTCATTTAATGAAATTCTTGATAAAATAGTCCTCCCTTAACTTTTCATGAGAAGAGATCTATTCTTAAATCATAAATACATGTTCTAATTTTATTTGTACAATGTATATTTTTTTTGACATTAAAATTGTTAATTTTGGATAGATGATTTGAATAAAGTTAACAAGATGAGATTTTAGAAGGCTATAAGTTGTTTTAAGGAATTATTTATATGGTATTTTATTTGACATATATTGGTATAAAATTGTATAATGTTTTTTTATTAAGTGTTTATTTTGTGGATTTTACTTTAAAAATATCGACTAAGCACATGAAGACACCTAAGAAGGCATATACTGAGTACAATCTCTTATATTGAAGGCTTCCAACCATGGTGGCATGTGAGATAGATAAGAGAAAACACACATAGTGTGTGTACATGTCAATCATGAATTATGTGGGGTGACACATGTGTAGATAGGATAACATTTATCCTCTCATATATGGGGTGATACAGGAGGTTTATCAGGAACATTGACACTGTTACAGTCTTCATTTTTAAGTTAATAACATGATAGGGGTTATTAATTAAATAATTTATCTTGTTTAAAATTCTCATGTGATTCGGTTAAAACGGGAACTGTTCATTTTTAAATACATGGAATTATTTTTAAAAAAAATGCCTACTGAAATTAATTTCTTCTCTGAATATCCTCTCTGCATCATCTTATACCTCCAGCCTCAGTGGGTTATTCATGTATAGAAAAACCACATTGAGTCTTATGTAATAGAAAATAGATCTTGGATGTATTGAGATCCATTATAATAGATCATAACATGCCAGAGAAGACTAAAATGAGATCAGTGTTGCATTCTTATGAGGAGAATAAGCTTTGAATCAAAGACACAAAGATATAGTGAGATGATCATGCAATCTGTATGACATAAAAAAGGGTGATGTCTGTGTGGGTCTGATAATATAAATATATAAATTTAGTTTCACTTAAACTCATTTGAGTTATTTTCTAAAATAAAAAATGTGTGGTCGAGTAAATAAAGGTTTGGAACCATGTTTTTCAACTTCATAAGGTATAGCCTAGGAAAGAGGAGAACCCCATGAGTTTCTAAAATATTAAATGATTCTTATATAGACACAATGTTTGAAATAAAATATAGTTAAAATATTCAATAAATATCATGGGTGAGACTAAGTTCACATTGAAACTTTATTGATAGCTATTTGATTACAAAAATAAAACTAAGAGCTTCCATGATCCTTCTTTACTATGTGAAGAAAAGAATCCCATATTCTAGTCCATGTGAAGGATAAATTCTTTAAAGGACTAAATCTATCAAAGTAGAAGATAAGAGTTCATGAGTGAGTGTTACTATATGAATAAAAATTAGAAGAAACCACATAATCATAGTAGTACATAAAGTAGTGGATAGTTTAGTGAGAAATATTATCATGTGAAAAATAAGGTTTGACCATGAGATTAAAGATAAAATACTATGTTTGATAAATAGAACCAACATGTTGAATATTGAGGTTTTACTATGTTGGTTTGATAATGACATGAAGTAAACTATACATACATGGTGTGGTTGTCAAACTTAAGGTTATCTAAAGTGAAATGTATAATTTGAAAGTTAAATGAAAAGTTACTTTTTAGAATCCCATGAAATATATCACACTTACATAAAGATAAAAATACATGAAATAAAAATTTCATGTGAAATAATATTAGGAATTAAGAACAAGAAATAATTAAGTGAAATAATATTTAAATCTAACATTAAGTAATATGATTTAATGGAGATTATGTAAATAAGGATGACATTATAGTTATCCATAGGGAATATGGATCGTTGATTTAAGGAACAATGAAATCATAAGTATAAACCAGTGAAAAGATAAAAAAATTAATGTTGGATTTAAATTTTAAAGAGGCATACCATGTATTCTTTTGAAATAGGAATAAATTCACACATAATTTCTGTAACATAGTTTATGGTTGTATGATGGGATCCTACATTGTAGTTTAAGTTCATGAATTGAGGATATTATTATATAGTTTTATATCATGAAACTAGTATATTGGTTCCACAATTTAACATCATGATGAAATGATTTTGGTGTATCAAAAGGGGAAACAATAGAGGATTTATTGGAGATTATGCATATGGGGATACAATTTTATAAATATTATGGATTGTTGGTTAGAGAAGAAATCCATCATTGATCTAGATGTGTTCTTACAACCATTTTCCTAATTAGGGACCTCATTATCAAATGGATTCACGACTAATAATATTATGGGGGGACCATAAATTAGAGAGGATGAGTGGAAGATTAGATTTATCAAGGGATACATGATCAAAAGGTTGATAATTGTATACATATATTGATCATGTATGTCCAGTGGATTTGGATAAGGCTTTAAGTTGGCCTTTTAGAGGTCTTAACCTTGGCGTATAGAAGACACAAAGGTCTTTGGGGTTTACTTCCATCATATATGTGGATTATAAGAAGGTTTTGACATGAAAAAGTCCTATATCCAATTTTAGGGGTGGTAAGTAGAACCAATGTAGATTTATTACTTTTTAGTACATGTGTGAGGTCTATAAAAAGTATACTACATGCATAGTGCACTTCACATAGGCTCATTGACAAGTAGATCATTTAGTATTTTTCTCCTATTTATATCCTTGTAGTTTATGTTGTAAATATTTAATTACCTTATTAGGAAAATGTTGATAGGTGTGGTGATTATTAACTGAAGTTTTCCGTATGATTTAGTTCTCTTATCAAGGTTCATGTAGTATAACTCACATGATAGCAGTCATATAGTGGCCTCTGTGAGGTGTGTTTACTTCAAAAATTCTTAGGAATAAATATTACCTTTGAATCTCTATTGATTTCTTGAATGAATTATTATTTTACTTTTCTTTATTGTCTTTACTCCCTTCCAATGTTTGTCTTAAAAAAATTGTAATCTGAGTATTTGTAGGAAAGAGTATGATGTATGTACCCTATAGTTGGTGGTCACATTAAGCACCACATTGCAGAGGCATAAAATAAAATAACATCTTCACCAAATAGAAATCCCGTAAAGAACCTCCAAGGAAATTTCATAAGAATAACAAGTGAAGGAGTCATCGAACATGAATAGTAGGTGTGTGCATGAGGTAAGCACTGAAGTGTAGAGGTCAACCATTGGGAACTTTGTTAGTGTTATGAGAACATAAATCATTATTATGATTTTCAAGTAGAGGTCATGTGGGGACTTAGTAGATGAACATGATGCTGATGGGGTATAAGATTGCACGGTTCACTAGTGATTTTACACTGGGTTCCATGTAACACCCCGATATTTTTTGAAATATTTTTTTTTCAAATTGATTTAATATTTTTGATATTTTAAATTTCACACAACAATGAATATAGTTTTTTTATATATTAATAAACCATGTTTGGATTGTGTGAACTATATTCAAGTATTATATTTTCTTTCAGTACAATCATCACTATATTTGGCTTGTGATACACACAATGTAGAGTTCCTTCGATAGCTTGCATAACACGCAAGACCGAGTATTACTGAACAATAAAATATTGTTAAAAATATTATTATTTAATATAATAACATATAACCTAGAAGTTATGTTGAAAGTTATGAATATGATTAAATAACTTATAAAAATATATGGTTGAAATCAATGGTTACAAATTAATTAGAAATGAATATAAAAACCAATTGAATATAAAGGGAATGTTTTTATAAAAACTAATTTTATTCACAAAGTAAGATTATCCCAATAAATTAAATTAATTACTATTATTGAATGATATTAATGAAATATATATATTATATATTCAATCAAATATTTTTACATTCATAGAATATATTTTGTATGTATAAGATAGGAACAAACCCAATATTACACATAAAACCTATATTTTTATAAAATAAATATAACCGCCTTTTACTGGTGAACCTATTGTACATAGAAATTTTGGAACTTTTATAAATTTATATTTCAAAATAAAGTTTATTTTTAAATAATAAACATAAAATTTAGGTTAGGGTCATTTTTTTGGTATTTTTCTGTAAAGTTCCATTTTTTGATGAAAAGTTAAAAATACCAAATTTTAATTCAAACTCGATTTTTTATCTAATTTATTTATAATGGTAAATTATATTTATAAATGGTTTTAAAGTCAAATTACACCAAATATACATAAATTAATCCAATTTAGTTCATTTTAATCAATTTCACTTTGAAATTGGATATAAAAACTTACCAAAATTTTGAACATTTTTACTTTAAAAACCTTCTCTATTATCCCGTTTATGATATAAAATTTAAATTAATTTATACCACTTATATGATTAGAATATGAAAAAATAGATTCCATATTTTTAATTATAATAATTTATAATTTTTAATAAGATCAACTTAGTTTTTGACCAAAAATATTAGTGAAATTAATTAAAATTAATTACAATGATTTAGGAGAAAATTAGCTCAATAAAGGACTAAACCATAAAATTATGGCCCAAAACGACCTAGAAACTTGTAAAAAATCCATTTTATGGACATATTTTGACCACATACTCCATTTTAATTAATTTGGTTCCTTATTGGATCCAATTTTCAAAATAAAAACAAGGGTGGAATTCCCATTCCAAAAATTTATAGAAATGCCACTCCTCCACAACTATAAAAAGGCACTCACCCCTCCCACTTATTCAAACCTCTAAATTCCATTAATTAACCTAAGATATGATATAAAATAATCAAATAATTATACCTTTATCCTTGAAACCTCCCTTTTTGTATAAATCCAACTAAGGAATCCCTTTTTTGCAAAGGAAAATGAGTTACCCAAGGAATAGGTAACATCCTCCCTCAAGATCCTTTCTTTTATTTTATTTCTCCATCACCTAAAATATAATTATTACATAATTATATAAAAACATAAATATAATAAATATACAGATATGTTTTTATTATAATTTTTATACCTTCACTTATGTACACTTCCATCTAATGTGTAATGATCTTACTGTTTTTGTGTACGACGAACTACCTTCTCACAAAACATCGTTGTTCATTTTTTATTTAAAACCTATCATGGTTGGGAATTATGATAAAAAATCTATTTTTATAAGTTATATATGATATTTATGATGTATTAATACTTTTTTAGTTATTATATAAATCCTAATTTCATGCATTCCATTTTTTGTAAGTGTGATAACTTCGTTTGCGGAAGTGTGAACTACCGCTTCCTCAAAGCGATGTGATTTATTCACAATTTTCATGGAATGTATTAAGGATGAGTTTAGTAAAATTATATTATATAAAGAACATAATAATTATACTGGAATTATATTATATATATATACATATATGTTATTTACTTTTTTTATTTCAATACGACGATAAAATGGAAGCAGTACTCATGCGTAGATACGACCTATCATCTCCATGAACGGTGTATTTAGTTTAATATTTATATATCTTATATATTATAATAAATATTTATAAAGTGAATATATATTATATATAAATCATTTTTTACATTCTGGAAATAAGTATATCATGATATATTTAAGAGGATCAATAATAACAATTCAAAACACGTATGATAAACAAAGCAATTATTAACTGAAACATTAATTTAACATGGAATTGTCAATAAAAGGGTAATATAAATTGATAATTGAATCTTATATGGTATTAAATATAATAATATGGTTCTTTGGTAGATTTATAATAAAATTATAATTATTATACATGTGTCTTTAATGTGTATAAAAAATTTCGAACTTAAGGTAAAGGGGGTTTCATCTCACTTTTTATTTCAATGAGATACATGCCTTATTCACCACTCATTTAATTTGTGTAGTGTTTATAATAACTATGGTTATATTATATGGTTATTTTAATTACATTTATTGGAATTTTCATATTTTTTTGGTGATATTTATTTCATGGGGTTTATGTTTCAAAAGTTACGAAATTAGTAAAGTAATTTTTTTCTCAATTTTCCTTCTTTGAGACACATACCATGTTATGCACCCATATTTTTATGAGGTGTATTTAAAAATTGTAAAAATATTATATCATGAATATAATTATTTTAATGATATGTTAATCTCTATTTAATTTTATTCTTTCCATTGTATTATGATTTAAAGTTACCAAATTTGTACGTTTATAACATCGATCTTAACATTTGTCGATATTGTTTATGATTATTCTTCCATTGATGAAATATTATGATACATATCATAAGAAATATCATAAATTTTATTAACCTCATTATATGAATGTTTTGTCAAAGTAATTTTCCTATTTTCCACTCTTTGTTACTTAAGATAATTATGGAAATGTTTTTATGAAAATCAGACATTATTTCTCTTTTCGGTCAGAATCTTTCAAAACCATGTTTCCTAAAAAAGTTTTAAAACAAGTTTTAATATTATCATATAATATATAATGTAAATTTTAACCCATGTATTAACTTTTTTAAAAAACTTTTTTAATGTAAAATTCTTTTCTTTTTCTGACTAATGCACTTTTATGTAGTTTTAAGGTGAGAAAGGAATGTTTGGCTTATACAAAGCTACTCACCATCATGAACATCATTTAAATGATTCTTAATTTGTAAGGTTGTAAGATTATTTTTTTCAAAGAAATTTTTTTCCTAATATTATATAATTTTTTTGATATTAATATTGTTTTCAAAGAAAAAGGGCTTCCAAAAATGTCTTATGTTAAAAAATGTTTTTAATGATTTTCAAAGATTACTTTATATGAATTCAAAAAGTTTATTTTCAAATAAAAGGATTTAAAAAATCTTAAATATTTTTTATATGTTTTCAAATTATTTTTAAGGAAAATAGTTTTCAAAATGTTTTCAAGATTCTTTTATAAGTTTTTAAAGAAAATAATTTTCAAAATGTTTTTAAGCATATATTATAATTTTTCAAGGAAAACAGTTTTCAAAATGTTTTAAAAATTATTTTATATGTTTTTCAAGAAAAACGGTTTTCAAAATGATTTCAGGTATTATTTATGTGTTTTCAAAATATTTTCAAAGAAAATTATTTTCAAAAGGTTTTATGTTTTAAAAATAATTTTTCAAATAAGAAAGAATATTTTCCTCAAGAAATGTTTTTAAAATATATCTCAAAATTATTTTCCATATAAGATGAAATACATTTATGTTACTCCTGAATTTTTGTGAAATGATCCAAAGGTTCCGTTCATTTTATTTTTTTGAATGGTTTATGTTTTTATTGAATGATGTCTATAAAAACTCATTTTTATTTCACAACTTATATGTTTTTGAAACCCAATGATATGCCATGGTTTTTATGTTTATAAAATTCATTCCTCTTCCACAGGTTATATGATTATGAAACCCATTTATCTTCAATGGGTTATACCATAATAAATTCTTATTAAACCATTTTCTCTTCAATGGGTTATACCATGATAAATACTTATGAATCCCACTTCCTTTCAATGGTTATTCAAGGATGAAATTATTATACAACCTATATATTTTCCATAGGTTATGATATGATTAATTTTTTATGAGGCCCATTTAATTTCATGGGTTATGATATGATGTTTATGAAAACCATATTATTTTATGGGTCATGATATGATGAAGTTTTATTATCTTGTGGTACATGAATGTATGAGTTTATTATGTGATGGGTGGGAACTATATATCCCTACAATGAATTTGGTAAATATTTATATCTCATTTTATAATGATGGGAATAAAGTCTATGGTGTTAATCTACTAAGAAAATATGGGGAAACCTGATCCACTGTGGGAAGATGGGGAAAACCTATCCCTTACAAAGAAATTACTACGATTGGGGATGGAAGCATGTCCCACCTAATAGGTGTAGTCCCCATGATTATGGGAAGATGGGGAAACCTGATACACTATGGGAATTTAGGAAGATCGATCCCTTATGAGGAAATGACTATTACTAGGGATTATGGTCTGTCCCACCCAATAGGTGTAGTCCCCATGAAGTGCCTTGATAAGTTCTAGAAATGTTTCTTGACTTATAGGGAATGACGTTACATGTTTATGTGTATACCACAATTCCATGCCTTACTCCTATGTTATTATTTCATGTCTTATGCTCTTAACTTCCTTATGATTCATGTATTATGAACTGCTAACCTTAATTAAATGATTCATTTATATAATCTTTGATATACAAGGTATGATATTCTAATGCTATGATCATGTTATATTACCTATATGCTCATGTTTATTCTTAAATATCTCCCTTGTTTACCCTTACCGATCATCTTATCTCACCCCTTTTTATGTTTCCTTCCCCCTAGTTATGAAGATATTTTTTATGTATTATATCTCTAAGAGGGGTGATAGTCTTAGAGAATCTAATGGGAGATAATGTAACTCAACTATGTACCATTGTTTATGTTTCTATGTTTCCAGAGGCACAAAACTAATATGGTCTTTGGTAATATATTTTTGTAATCTATTAATTATTCCACATGAATTATGAAACTAATATGTATGTTAATACTGGGTTGTTATAGTTAGTATCAAAGAAAAATTTTAGCCAATATTCAAAAAACTAGGATGAAAAAACATTAGTGATATCCCTAGGAATATTTTTAAGGATGTGTCTATGGATATCTCTAAGGATAGGTTTAAGGATGATGAAAAGAATAGGAAAATGTCTTAGAATTTAGTTAAAGGATAATGCGAGTTGTTTCCTAGAAATAAATACATATCTAGATACTAAAAGTGTATGAGGCTCTGTCATAGATGTACCTAGGGGTAAAAACTCTGACAAGTTGTGTTAGGCCTGACTCGAACTAACCTGGTACACAAAAACGTGCCTTTCTATAGACCTGGTTATGATCGAGACCATGGAGACAAGAATATTTATTTTTCTTTATGTTGAGAATGTGGAAATAATCAACTAATTTAATCTCTTAGAGGAATAAAAATATGTTTTGACTTCAGAAAAGAATAATACAGATTAGGTAACTGTAAAATAAAAACAAAGGGCTCGATTAATGAAATAAATGGGAATATTGTACTCCCTAATACATTATCAAAGGTTAAATTATTTTAGTGTGGAATGAATATACATTATGAAAATATATGTCCCAAGTGGAAATCTTAAGAAGAGAATTAGAAAGATGGTACGAGTAATGGTTATATTGCTGGTGATGATGAGATTACATATAAAATTTGAAAGGAAAGAGGTATTAAGTTATAGGATGATGCTTCCTTTTATGGATTATGGATGAAGTGTAATAATCAATGTTTTTATATATTTGAATTCATGAATTATGTTATATTAAAGGTGAAATATACAAGTATCATTTAATTTATGTTTTTCTCTCAGGATATACAAGTTTATGTCGAAAGTTTTTGATGGAGTGGAAAAGTGATTTGATGGAAATATGAAATTTTGACTAAGGGAATATAACCCTTAATATGTTCCTAATATTAAGATAATTTTGTTTGGAAAAATATATGTTGGATATGAATAAGTGAATTAGATGGAACTAATTACCTTGGAACAAATTAATGATGTGTTAAAAAGTGGTTATGCTATCATTGAATAAGTTTACAACATTTTTGGATTTATGTAATATATCCAATATACCCTAGAATAAGAAAAAATGCATGTTTTCAATAAGGTATTGGGTTAATTCATGTTATTAACATGTTTTATGGGAATACATGATAAAGGTATTAAAATATTTGGTCTGCAACAACCAAGAGCTACTTTATGATATATGGGGGATTAATGCTAATATATTTTTGAGAAATTTAGTGACCATATTTATAAATTTTTGGACTTCCACATTCTAAAAAGACTATAATGTTAACCATTTATGGAATGGTTTATGTTAAAATTTAGATAAGGTTTTATAGATTAAATTATTATCTCACAATATGAGATTTTATGCAAATTAGATAACTTGTGCCAACCTTTTGTTATGATAAAAATAGATATAAGGACCTATCATTATATTCATAGATCTCATGATTTTCTAATGCTTCAGGAATAAAAAACTCACCTTCATTATTTGGAATGAGATATTAAGTGGAAGTTGATCAAGGAACAATAAATAGTAAGTTTGTCCTTAAATCATGCAAGTATATATTTTCAAGAAAATTCCCCTACTTTAGGAAAACAATCTTGAAATAAAATATTTTCCTAATACCTTATTCTTTGTTAAACTGATGGCCTTTTAAATCATAATATATTTATGAATTTGAGGCCCTAAACTTTACATTGATCATTAAATTGTTTTTTATTCATGACCTAAATCACTACCTATAAATATTTATGCTTTTACTCCAAGTCCATGATTTCAATTACCACCTATGTTCTCCTATGTAGAAACCTAGTTACACGTAAATTTGGGTAATCGTTATGTTTCTAATGTTCTTTTTTAAAATATTTTTTAGTATTTATTTTTATTATGTGTGTTTCTATTAATGAAACATTAAATTATTAAACCTTTTATAACCAAAATGTGTTTTAATGGAGAAATTCATTTTATGGGGGAAAAAATATAACACCATTAGATTTTGTGAAGTATTTTTTCAAATTAATTTAGTATTTTTGATGTTTTTCATTTCATGCAACACTGAATATAGTTTTTTAAATATTAAAGAGATATGTTTGGCTTTCATGCACTAAATGAAATAATTTGATTATTTTTTTATACAACCAAAACTATGTTTTTCTTATATTACACACAATGTTGAGTTCCTTAGATAGCTTGTAAAACATGCAAGATTGAGTTTTACCGAACAATAATATATTATTAAAAAAATTATTATTTAATATAATAAGTTATTATTTAGAATTTAACTTATAAGTTATGAATAGTATTATCTAACTTATGAAAATTCATGGTTGAATTCACTCGTTACAAATTAATTATAAATGAATATAAGAAGCAATTGAATATAAAGGGAATGTTTTAAAAAAAAAATACTTTTAGGATCTTATTAGAATATTATCTGAATAAATTTAATTAATTATTATTTGTGAAATATATTAATTAAATATATATTTTACATACTAAAAAAATTATTTTTGCATTTATTGAATACATTTGATAGGCATAATATAGGAACAAACCCAACATTTCATATAAAAACCTATATTTTTATAAAATCAGTATTACCACCTCTTAATGGAGAAATAATTTAAAATATAAAATTTGGAACTATTATAAATTTTACATTTTAATATAAATTCATTTTCTTAAATCAAAACATAAAAATTAGGTTATAGTAATTTTTTTTGTATTTTTCTTTGAAGTTTCATTTTTTGATGAATAATTAACTATACTGAATTTTAATTCAAAACATGTTTTTCATATAATTTATTTATAAGGTAAAGTTAAATTTATAATTGGGTTTAAAGTAAAATTATATCATATATAAATCAATTAATCAATTTTTTTCATTGTAATCAATTTAAATTTTAAATTTGTTATAAAAACATACAAATCCTTTGAACATTTTTATTTAAAAAACCCTCTTTATCATCCTGTCTACCAGATTAATATTAAATTAATTTCTTCCAATCATGTTATTAGAATTTTGGAAAATGGATTAAATATTTTGATTAATAATAATTTATAATTTATAATAATATAAACTTAGTTTTTTTCCAAAAATATTAGTCAAATTAATTAAAATTAATTACAAAGATTAAGGAAAAAATTAGCTTAATAAAGCACTAAAACTTAAACAAAAGGCCCAAAAAACCCATCCAATTTTTCATAATAAATTGTATGAACTTATTTATACCTTATAATCCCACGGATATAATTGGTTTCATTATTAGAGCCACATTGAATAAGGAAACCATTAGTGGGATTCCCTTTCCAAAAATTTAAAAGAATGTGACTCCTCCTCCACTATAAAAGGATCTCATTGCTCCCACTTATTCACAGCTTTCAAGCTCTTTGAATTACCAAAACACTGATAAAATAATATCCCAAAATCAATCTCTTTCTTCTTGGATCCTCCCTTTGGGAATAAATCCAACCAAGGAAGGCCTTTTGTGCAACAAAAAAGAAGTTTACCAAATAAGTGGTAACATCCATCCTCAAGCTCCTTTCTTTTATTTTATTTCTCAATAACTTAAAATATTATTATTCCATAATTATATAATAACCTCAGTATACTAAATATACTGATATATTTTCATTCTAAGGTTTATAACTGAACTTACACACACTTCTATCTAATGGGTAACGAACTTATCATTTTTGTGTATAGTGAACTACCGCCTCACAAAATGATGTTGTTAATTTTTCCTTTACCACATATCATGGTTGGGAATTATGATGGAAACTTTGTTTTTATAAGATATATATAATATTTATTATGTATTTATACTTATTTAGTTATTATATGAATCCTACCATGATTTTTTCTATTTTTTAAATGTGATAACTTTGTCTGTGGAAGTGTGGATTACCACATCCTAAAGCGATTTGATTTGTTCACAGTTTAAATAGAATGTATTAATTATGGGTTTAGTAAAAATATATTATATATATAAAATAATAATTATACTATAATTATACTATATACTATATATATATATATATATTTCATTTACTTTCTTTCTTTCAATAGGACAATAAAATGGAAGCAACATTTATGTGTACGTACTGCCTACCATCTCCACGAATGGTGTATTTTGTTTAATATTTATATTTTTTATAGATTAATATATAAATATATATTTAAATACTGAAAATATATGATATATAAATAATGTTTTAAATTATATAAATAAGTAAACCATGATATATATAAGAGGATAAAGAATAACAAGTCAAAACACATATGATATACAAATGTGTTATTACTCGAAACATTACTTTATAATGGAATTGTTAATAAATGGGTAATATAAAAGTAATATGTGAATATTATATGGTATTATATATAATAATATGGTTATTTTTTATATTTATAATAAAAATATATTTATTATACAAGAGGTTTTAATGTGTACATATAATGTCAAGACTTAATCTTTGGGAGTTTCATCTCGCTTTTTTATTTCTGTGAGATATACACCTTATTCATAACTCATGTGATTTTTGAGGTATGTATAATACACATGGATGTATTATATTATTATTACACTTAAATTTATGGGTATTTACATATCCATTTGAAGATATTTCTTTCATGGGGGAAATTTTTCAAAAGTTACAATTTTTTTCTCAATTTGCCTTCTTTCAGACACATTCTATATTATGAACCTATATTTTTCTAAGAGGTGTATATAATACATTTAGAAATGTTATATGATGAATAAAACTATTTTAATGATCATTTAAGCTCCATATAATTTAATTAATTTTATTTTATTACAATTTAATGTTACCAAAGTGGTAACAGTTTATAGCTTCAATCTCATTATTTATCAATATTATTTATGATTATGCTTACATTGATAAAATAATATGATTCATATCTCAATAAATCACTTAAATTTCTTATGATATGTATATGAATGTCATATCCAAGTGATGTTACCATTTTTACACTATCTAGTACTTAAGATAATTATGAATATGTTTTTATGAATATCTAACAGTATTTCTCCTTTCGCTTGGAAATATATATTCTTTAAAAACCATGTTTTATAAAAAAGTATTCAAAAAAGTTTCAATATTATCATATTATGTTCAAAGGACATTTTGACCCATATATTACCTTTTTAAAAAATGTGTTTAAAATTAATATTCTTGTATTTTTCCCATCAAATCACTTTTTGGAAATTTCAAGGCATAAAAAGATTGTCTGTCCTATAAGGAACTACCCACTATCATGACCTTAATTTAATTGATTCTTACATGTTAAGGTTACAAGTTTATTTTTTAAATAATTTTTATATAATATTCTATAATTTTTTGGATTTTAAAATTAATTTTAAATAAAAAGGGTTTAAAAAAATTGTTTTATGTTAAAAAATATTTAAAAATATTTTGAAATATTTCATTATATGTTTTCAAAAAGGTTGTTTTAAAATAAAATAATTTTAATGATCTCATAAATTTATTTATATTTTTTCAAATTATCATCAAGGAAAACTATTTTTAAAATGTTTTCATTATTCTTTTAAAAGTTTTCAAGGAAAAAAATTTTAAAAATGTTTTGAAGCTTCTTTTATAAGTTTTCAAGGAAAATAATTTTCAAATTTTTTTCAATATTCTTTTATAAGTTTTCAAGGAAAGATGTTTTCAAAATTATTTGAATACTTGTTTCTATATTTTGAAATAATTTTCAAAGAAAATGGTTTTAAAATGGTATTATGTTTTAAGAATCCTTTTTCAAAGAAGAAATGATATTTTCCTCAAGAAATGTTTTTAAATGATATATTGAAATTATATTACATATAAGACAAAACCCTTTGATGTTACTCATGAATTTATAGGAAATTATCCAAAGGTTATATTCATATTCTTTCTCTGACTGGTTTATGTTTTGATGGTATGATGTTTATGAAAACCCATTTCACTTTCTTGTGTAATATTCTTATGAAACTCGTTCCTCTTCCATGGGTTTTATGTTTATGAAACCAATTCATCTTCCATAGGTTATATTCTTATAATACCTTTTTCTCATCAATAGGTTATACCATAAATATCGATTATGAAAATCATTTCTCTTTAATAGGTTATACAATGTTAAATGCTTATGAAACCCACTTCCTTTCATGGTGTATTCTAGGAAGAAATGATTTTGAAACCTATATATTTTACATATTTATGATATGATTAAATTTTTATGATACCCATTTTATTTCATGGGTAATGATATGATTTTTAGAAAACCCATCCTTTTTATGGATCATGATATGATGCATGTTTTATTATATTGTGGCACATGAAAGTACAAGTTTATTATGTGATGGGTGGGACCTATATCTCCCTCTAATGCATTGGGTAAAGATTTATATATCATGATATAATGTTGGGAATCAATTCTACATGCTTGATCCAATATGGAAAGATGGAGAAACTCAACCCACTATGGGAAAAAGGAGAAACCTGATCCCTTATAAAGAAAGGACTGTGACTGGGGATGGTGGTGTGTCATGTCTAGTAGGTTTAGTCCACATAAAAATGGGAATATGGGGAAACCTGATCCACTCTAGGAAGATGGGGAAAATTGATCCCATATAAGGAAAGGAATACAAATATGAATGGTGGTGTGTCCCACCCAATAGGTGTAGTCCCCATGAAGTTCCCTGATAAGTTATAGGAATATTTCTTGACTTATAGGGAATGATATTACATGTTTATGTGCATTCCAAAATTCCATGTCTTAATCCAATGTTATGCTTTCATGGCATATGATATTTAATCCCTTATGATTCATGTCTTATGTACTACTAACCTTTATTCCATGATTTATTTTTATAATCTTTGATATCCAGGGTATGATCTTTTAATGTTATGATCATGTTCTCATACCCATATACTCATGTTTATGTTTATATATCTACCTTGTTTAACCTTACTGAGAATCTAAGATCACCCCTTTTTACATTTCCTTCCCCATGTTATGAATATATATTTTATATATGATATGTCTATGAGGGATGATAGTCTTGGAGAACCTAGTGGGAGATAATTTTTTTCTCACTCATGTACTGGTGTTTATATTTCCATATTTCCAAAGGCAATAAACTAATACAGTCTTTGGGAATTTTTTTTGTAATCTATTAAGTATTCTGTAAAAATGATGTAATGTATTTGTACATTAATACCAAGTTGTTATATTCTATCATCATTATTTGTACCTTAATTCGATCATGGGATATCCTGGTGTGACCATGTGTTGCCTTACTGAAGTAACCAGGTGCGATGTGGGTTTTATATGCATGGTTCCCTTTTAATCATAGTCTTAGTTATCACACATGGTTTCTTCATTGCAAAATGGAGGCCATATTAAAAAAGCCACAAATTTTTATTAGTTCGTATTTTTTTGCTCAAAGAGTATTCAAATTGAATATTTTGAAGTAACTATGCCCTTGGATACTGAGTTCCCCTATAAAATGTATTTTATGAGGCCAAATAGTGTTCGTATGACCTTAGAAAATGGGTTTTAAATAATTAAAAACATTTTGGTTAGTAATAGATAAAATGAATTACTTAATCTTAGTGGGAGTTTCTTACCACCACATCACTGGATTAGTAATTTTTTTGAGGAATATCCTTCCCAAAGTTCGTGAGAAGTCATGGAACATATGTGTATCCCACTTTCTTATTCATCAGGAAAAGATATTCTTCCTTATGTTTTTTATAAATGGTGGAAACTTAATGGGTTATGTAGAAAAGTTCATAGTATATCTTTTTGGGTGAAAAAAATGCCCCCTTGGAATTATATTCATTTAGAATGAGAAGAATCCAATTCTAATCAAAATTTAAGGGAATTTAAATCATTTTTATATATATATGGGATTATATGGTAGACTTGTCCAAAAAAAGGATGTTTACCAAGTGGTGGATCTAGACTCAAGGTTTCTATGTTTCCTAAACTTATCAATTCATGATAATATTCAACAATCATGAATTATAATATCAAGATAACTTGAATCCAATTTATCATTAAAATGGAATAAATAAACTAAATTATGATTCTAAAATATTTAAGTTAGAGAAATTTTCTACTAGGTGTAGATCACAAATGGGTATAGGTATATGTGTCATCTGTATACACTAGGGTTGGTTTTGTTTGGTTTATTTCCTCCCTATCATGGATGAAGGATGGGTGTATCTAGAAATAACATCAGTGTATATTGGATTTAGTCTATTTAGATGATGAAATAATGAATTGATGTGATGAAGACCAAGAAGGGGAATTCAGAATGAGGTTTCTAGTTCTCAAGAGTTCTCGAACACCATAAAGTTACAATTTTAATATTTTTATAGAAATATAAAAACTAATTAATCTGAAATGACATAGTGCTCTAAAATTTTCCTAGGCCAAGGAACCGAGTGAGTAGAGATTGACTTTTTTATGGGATAATATGGTGAACCCCACATTATTTGTTTCTTTTTTTATTATGATAATTTTTTTTATGAAGCCTAATATTGGGGATACATAATAGGTTGGGACATATATTTTTATTAGGATACTCATTATGGGATTTACAAATAAATGGTTTTCTACCTTTCCCATTAAAAAATATCATTTCTCCATAGACCGTGTGAGATTAATGTCCAATGACCAGAGACTCAACTTTTTAAAAGGATTCCTTCTGTGGGTTTTCAACCTGGAGAGTTCTATGTATATTTTCAAAGGTAGTTTACAATATTTTTATTTATATTATACTATCTAGAGTTTAATGTCACGTAGATTTTGAATTTTTTTTAATATTTTAATGTTTGTACATATTGTAACAAAAGTGAGGGGATCTATATAGTAAAGGAAAGGAAAAACACAATGTGAATGAAAGGTCCCTTGAAAAATTAAACTACATCAGAGGTCATAGAAATATTTTATAGTCATTATTTATGAACCATTATAGGAAGGTGATGTAGAAACTAACAAACTAAATGGTGCTCAATGGTCAAAAACCCCTCTAACATATGTTGAACATGAATAGGTGACAATATAAATCACGCCTAAATGTTTTTAGACCATTATTTTTGATGTAGGATAAGCATTCAAAGGATGATCACTTAACACGGTTGAATGATGTGTTCCACTGTGATACTGGAAGGGTGTACATAGATTAAATGTACTTCTCATATGGATGAAAGAATGGATCTCATTGGTAGGATATATTGGGGGTTCATATGTAGGAACAATACCTAGATATGTGTGTATATCCAAACAGATGTGTCCCTTGAAGCAGGATTCACTCATTTCCATTATACATGGATGATTTGTGGAAATATGAGACACCCAAAGGGAAATGTATAGTTTATGAAAAGAGGATTTCTAAAAAAGGTGGAAGGGCATTCAAGTGATGTGCTTACCATGTTAAGGATCTTACGGGCCATTGGAAATGTATGAGAATGTATGAGGGTTATGGGAGGCCCAAACAATGGGTTTTTTGAGCATAAATAAGTTCTTTACCATGATGTGGGATCTCATATGTTGTGTGATCTCATATGTATTTGACTCTCATGTGGGGTAGTGTAGTCATATGGAATGGGTTACTCTAAGGTGTTTATGGTCATTCAATATCGATGGGTCTTATTCCACATAGCTTAATATCATAAAAAATTGACTCAAATGTTATGCAGTTTAATTTCATTTGATAAAGAATTAGATTTTATGAATTTTAAAATTATGTTTTAATAACTTAGATGGTTTTGTACCAGTGTTGAACCTATGAAAGAAAATATTATGTTAATTATGGGGTCTAAAACCTTAGGAAAAGTAAGTGGTTTGGTTAGGATTTGTGGGTTTACCTAGGATAGGAGATCCAAATGTCACAATATATCCAATAAAAAATAAAAACCAAGCCACACATATTCCATTAAATTTGAAGGGATTTTTTTTGAATATTAGAATAAATAACCAAAATCTATAACACTGATCTAGATCTCATGTAAGAAAAGGATCCTACTAAAATTCTATCCTAAATGTTTTGAGAATTAATTTATGATATACTTTATATTTTGTAATTACAAGTGCATACATGTTAGAAAATTCCAAAATGAAATTCAATTTTCAAATTAATGGATGAGCTAGATTCTAATATGGAGTTTGGGAGAGAATTTTGGGGGTTTGGAACCTCAAAAAGGTAATTTTTCACATTAAAGGAGGGTTGGATGGTGGTTGTAGACAACACGATACAATAGTATAGTTTCAAGTATTCAAGGATGAAGTATTTATCCACAAGACATCTAGGGACTTCTTTAAGGTCTTGGAAGCTCTTTTAGTACACCATCTAGGTGATGGCCCGATACTTGATAGTCGGTGGCCCTTAAAGGGAGTAAAATGGATATTCCCCCCTCATGGGTTTTTAGGGAAGCCTATGATTCCCTCTATTTTACTAGTACATCGATTTTAGAGTTTCAATTTATATTTTATTTCTTTTTTGGGTTTCTTAGGTGTCAAGGTTTAATTTTTTAGTTTTTATAGAAAACACGCCTTGGTGTAATGTTGGATCAGGATTTTTCTAACCATGCGGCTAACCGTAAAAGGGTGGATGGCTGGGGAAAGAGAACTTTTTCATGGCTTGAAAATGGTTTTTCTAACTATGAATAGACTATGGGTAAACATACATATAAATTTTGGGGATACATGGGAAACCACATGGTTGGTATATAATTTGTCTAACTATGTGGCCTAACAATGCGATTTGTCTAGGACATTAATATTTTGGATTATACTAAATTTCCCATAAAAAATTTATATCAAAAGGGAATAATTTCCTCACCAAATCATGTTAAATACCGCTTCATGGAATTGGTGCTTCTCCCCTCTCTATTTTGGTGGATTCTCCTTGTATAAAATGTGTATTATCATGAGGTAAGTCCCAATCATCATGTTTTATTCATCCTCTCCCACTTCTCTTTTTATTATTCATTTTTTATGGAAGTGCGAAACCCTAGATAGTGAGATTTATGAATTTAAGGGTTTTAATGGAATATTTGGTTTGGTTTCTTATTTTTTATGCGTGTAAGGCCTTATTCCCTAATCGGGTGGTTATCATCAAAGTTAAAAGGTTTTAATACACTTCCAAGGTAGGTGTCTCTATTTATGGTCCTTTTAGATGGATTACCATTTAATTTTTAAATTTATTTTGTTTAAATTTGTTAAATTTCCATTGATTTTTTTTATGATTGATTTTAATTCAATGTTTGATGTGATCCATGGTTTTTTATTGTAAATTTATGTATTATAGTGGTTTCCAAAGGGAGGTGGCTTGAATTCACTCTATGTGTTTTTTAAAGGTATCAAAGAGTATTTATAGATTGAAATGGATTAAAAAAATCTTTTTGATTTTTTTACCTAGATAAGGGTGTTTTACTAAAATGGGAATGTTTGTTTGTTAGGATGGATTATATATATCTCTTGATATATTACACTTGTGATGTAGAAATTTTTGTTATTTATTAGAAAATGTGATACCTATGGTTTGTGTTCTTGTTTTCCTATAGACCATGAGAGAATTTTTGTAGGAAGGCTGAGAGAGATTACACTTTTTATCCAAGTCACCATGAGATACATTGGGAGGAAGACCAAGAGAGCTTTAACTTGCTGGCCAAGAGACCAAGAGAGCTCTTGGAGTTGAGCCCGTGGAAGTCCATGGGAGTTACAATACATTTATCCACCAATAAAACTATATTTTAGGTTTATTCACATTACATACTTATGGTAAGATTCCTCATTGTACATTACTCATGCTAGATTTTTTATATTCATTGTGTATCATTTTTGTTCCATTATTGGTGTTATATCATGTATTATTCCCATTTCCATTTATTTGCTTATATAATGATCATGTTTTTTATTACCCCTGTTATAACATGTTTGGGTATTTTTTTCATTCTATACCGTATGGAATTATTCTTTCACTTAATCCATGTTAACTAATGTTTTATAAATCCTATATTGTATAAATGAAAACAAAAGGGATTTCAAAGACTTGGTTTCAGGTATAATTTTTTCAAAAATGATTTGGTTTTAGAGAATGAGTTTTAAAAACTAGTTTATGGTTTCTATAGTTTAATATCCTTGAAAATATTCATGGTGATATCCTACTGGACTTTGTACCTCACACCCAATTTATGAATTTGGATATATATAGACTTTATCTTCTAGGACACAGGTAAAGGAAAGGGATCTATGGATATACATGGATCGTCTTGATTACCACCATCTCTATTTTGATGGGGGAGATGAGGTATCATAGGGTTGGATAATGTGGAGAAATTTCATAGTTTTACCTATATTTGGATATATGTATTGGGCTTTTTTGGTTACTTGTTCCTAATTTTTTTTTGAGATTATGAATTGAGATACCATGTATACTTTATTTTATGGATGTTTTGTAAATGATAGTGTAAGGTTGTTTATGGAATATATCCTTAGTCATTGATGTATTGGTCTGGTAGTGTGTTTACACCTACTAAATCAAATGATATTAATGTGGCCATCCCATTTCATGGATGGGTCATGCTAGTTTAACCTGGGTGAAACCGTTCCCATGAGATTATCGATTATGTCCAGTGCTAGTCGCCATCCTGTGGTGATTAGGAATGTGATTCTAGCCACGTGGCCTACTGGATCAGGTGAGGGTTTAGGTAGACCTAATACGGTTTTCTAAAAATGTTATTAGATTAGGTTGTGTTAGGGGTTAGTGGTACATTAGACCTAGATCCATCAAGACTCATAATGCAGGAATAGAGGAGTTACTCTCTAGCACTTCTTCATGTTGAACCTCAAGTTTTTCCTGGGTAATTTGGGATTTTTTTACATTTTGATCTTGGTTATGGGTTATTTTATTGGTATTTGAGGAATTTCTTTATATGTTTTGGAGACACAAGATGATCCAATGATTTATTTTTGAGTTTTTGGGTGAAATTAGGAATACTACAGAAGGCACATGGTTAGTAGTTACTATGTGAAGATTGTGAGACCTTTTCTATCATCTTATTGTGGAAATTTCATGGTTTGTTCAATGTTTTTCTAATAGTGTGGACAAACCATGAATAGTGACAATTTTTTTTAAAATTTTGGTTTTTTCCCCTTATCTATTTAAAACATCAATTAATGATATTTCAGTTTTATGAGACCAATTATAAGGGGTTTATTTTGTATTAATTAATGATGTTTAAGCTTCCTTTGTGTGTTGATAAGGATTTTGTTTTATGTTTTATAGAAAATTTATCCCATAAATGACTCATATAGGAAAAAATATGGTTTTATAAATCATAACATGTGGGAAAATTATATAATTAATCCAGATTTTGTTGAGTTAGCGATCCAAATGATCCAAACCTTAGATCATGTGGGTGTTTAGGAGCAACCAAAGATTGTACATCATGGCTAAGATTTTATTAGTAAAAAACCATTGGTGTTACATGTACATAAGGTATCTAATGAAAAATATGAGTGGTTATATCATATTGATTAGATATTTGAGTTTTACAAGACCCATGATCCCCCAGAAGTTGGCATCACAAACTAAATAATAGAAGGAATAGGTAGAAAGTGTGTGTGTGTGTGGGGGGGGGGAATCAATTGTGCAATTTAGGCAACAAAATTATCTCATTTGGATTTAATGTAGCTTTCAATAATTAGTTATATCTGGAGAACTTGAGTGTAGAAAATACCCATAAGTTTGTGGCATTGGAGGAGGGAAACCATTTGTTGTTGGAATATGCTTCTCGGTTTACCAAGATGGTTCATGTATCACTATAACTCCTCATGAATTATTACCTAATGGCTTGACATTTTGAGATGGACCCAAATTATAAGATCAAATCTATCCCAATTATTCTATTCATTCCACCTTTTCTAAGGTGGTTGACAAGAAAAATATGGATGAGGTAGATATGGTTGGAATGAAAGGTCTTAGTGGTGTGCTTTCCAAAGGTGGTATCCAGAACACTTCCTACAATCACAAGTAGAAGCATGAAGATTCTCACTGAGGTAGTGGTAATAGTTCCCAAAATTCATTGGGTATAATGCCAGGGGCTTATAAATGGAATACTTTTAGCATATTTTACCAGTTTGGGATGGTTGGTATTGCAAAGCCTAATTACCTAAAGGGTCAAAGGATATTCCAATGATGTAAATGTTCAATACATCTTTGCTGATTCTATCGGGATTTTTCACAGGGGTGTGGTGTATGATCTATGTTATCAATGTGTTCTCATGTTCAATATCATGCTTTCAAAGATAGAATATCTCAAACATAGTGTAAAGGTGGTTCTCACCACATGTAGACAACTTTGGGTGGGATTATTTCAGGATGTATTCTTGTATATGATGTGATGATAAAGGATTTAGATTCAGGTATAACATCCATGATAGGTATGATGATTGTTTCTTCTCCCATGACATTTGACATATTTGATATGGGTGCATCCCATTCTTTTATCTCACTAATTTTTCTTGTTTATTTGGGTATACAAGTAGATTTGTTTCATTTTGTTATGTATTTTCTTACACCATTGGGTGGTAAGAGGGATAAAGGATTAAAATTCCCATATTTTCATGTTTTTCTAACCTTATCATACATATGGACTAGTTGATCCACTCTAAGGAGAAGATTAAATGTTATCACTATGGGTTCCAATTTCTTATTCCATATAGGAGAACTAATGTCTTCCAAGGAGAGTGGGATCCATGATTAGGGAGGTCTATACTAGTTTCTTTAGTGATAAGTTTAATTTCATGCTAGTTGTCCCAACTCTTCTTTAATTACATTGAAAAATGTTCATAGGTTAGTCTTTCTATGGTCATGGATTTTCACCCAAATGTTTTTCCAAAGGATTTTAGAGGGTTTCCACCCTAATGATAGGCTAAGTTCATTATCAATATACTCCCCAGGAGGAGACCCCTTTAATATTCTATCTTACCAAATGGATCTATATGAGCTAAAAGTGGTGAAATTATATCTAAAGGACCTCATTGGAAAATGATTTATTCACCCCCAACATGTCACCATGTGATTCTACAGTTCTATTTTCCATGAAGGTGGATGAGAGCCTCTTCCACTTTATCAAATATAATAATATTAATTAGGTGACCACAAAGAATAAATACCAATTCCCTATAATTGATGATCTCTTTGATTATCTTATATGAAATCATTACTTTTCAAAGATATCCAAGAGATCCAGGTACAATCGGCTGAGGGTTTCAGGAAGAGGATGTCCCAAAGACCACCTATCAATGTTGGTATGAAAATTTTTAGTATTTGGTTATTCAAATTTAGATTAATAATTCTTATATAGTAATTATGGTCTGGATGAAATGGATCTTCCACTTCTTTTTGGACTCATTCATAGTTCAATTTTTTGATGACATATTGGTTTATTCTAAGAAGGTGGAGGATGGTGATGACTTCATAAAAGTTGTTTTTAGAGTCCTAAGGGACCATTATCTATATACAAAGATATCTATATACAATTTTTTTTCCTCTAGGAATTAATTTCATTGGGCCCTATGATATATGAAAGATGATTTTTTAGTGGATCCTAAGAAAGTTTTAGTGGTCATGTATTGGGAGTATCCCAAGAATGTGTTTGAGATACAAAGATTTTTTGTCTTCACTGGATATTATAGAAATGTTTCTTGAGAATTATTCTAGATAGCATCTCTCTTAACAAAATTGACTTGGAAATGGGTGGATAATAAGTGTGATGAGAATTTACAATGTTATTTTGATAACTTTTAGGCCCATTTGAAATTGACACCAAAATTAATTCTTCCCAAGACCATGAAAGCTTATGCTACATTCTTTGATGCCTCCAACATGGGGTTGGGATGTGTGATGATTCAGGATGATTATGTGGTCTAATATTTCTCACAAAATCTATACCCCTATGAGTATAATTTCCCACCCATGACCCAAAGTTGGAAGTTATGATTCATGCAAAGAATACATGGTGACATTACCTCTTCAAGGAGAATTTTATAGTTTATTTGGATTATAAAATCACTGTATATCTTTAACTAGAGGGAATTGACCCTTAGATAGATATAATGGGTTGAGTATATTTTAAACATTGATTTTTTTCATTGATTATACACTCTAGAAGGGGAATATAGTAACTGATGTATTAAGTAGGATGCTTTCAGTGTAGGCTATTTGAGAATTAAATGTTGAGTAGGTTACGATAAGTTTGTTTATTGATGTGAGTTTATAGGTGAAGGAAAATGAAAATTATGTGTTCTAGACTAGTGTATTGATCAAAACCTCTACTATTGATCAGATTAGGAGTAGGTAGGTATCTAAACCCATGTTCCAGTAAATTAACTATATTCTAAATGGTGGGGTGACCTCAGGAGACTAGTCTTGATCTCCCAATGGTTCTATCATTTTTAAAAGTGGATGGTATTTACTTTTATCTTGAGTCATGAGGTGGTAGAGGAGGGGAATATTTCTAATTGGGTCATCAACCCTAGGGTGACCAAAAAAATTTATACCTTGAGAGGTTGATATTGGTGGCCCAATATAAGGTGTGCCTTCATAGACTTTATATCCTGATGTTTAACTTTATAGAGAGTCAAATATAATCATCATATACCAGTTGGGTTATTACAGCATCTCCCAATTCCTATTTTGAATTTGGATAACATATTTATGGATTTATTAACTATACTATATTGTACTATGAGTGGGGAAGATACTATATATGGGTGATTGTCAACCGTTTGATGAAATCTTCCCATTTTATTCCCATCAGGTGGTCGAAAAATGCAGAGGATATCAGAAACCTATATGTTGAAGAGACTATTAGTATCCTTAGAGTTTCCTCATTGATAGTTTTTGACCAGGATTCCAATTTTATTTCTCGGTTTATGAAGGGACTCCAGGAGGCTTCATGAACCATGTAGAGATTGATAACCGTTCATCACCCGCATATGAATGGTCAGTTTGTGTGGACTATCCAAACTCTCAAAGACATGTTGAGAGCATGTGTTCTTGAAATCAGAGGTTCATGGGACATGAAACTATCATTGGATTATTTTTCATATAATAATAATTATCTTTCCTCAATTAGTATGACCTCGTTTAATGCATTATATAGGCGACATTTCGAGCCCCCCTCATTTTGGTTTGAGGAGAGTGAGTTATTTTTATTAGGAATAAGTCTCATATAGGTTATGATAGAGATAATAAAGTTGATTTTGAAATGGTTAGTGATTTATTAGAGTCACTAGAGTCTTATTCCAATTGATTTCATCACACATTATAGTTTGAGGTTAGTGATCTGGTGTTTCTTTAGGTATTTGTTCAACTATGACATCATATATTAGAAAATAAGGGAATGTTGGTGTTGTGTAATGTCGAGAAGTTTCATGTTATGGAACATCTTGGGAAGGTAGACTATAATTTTAAATTTTAACCTTGGATGTCCTATTTCCATGATTTATTTTATGTGTCCTATTTGCAGAGATACCATCAAGACCCATCCCATGTGATTGAGTGATAATATTTGAAGTTTGTTCCTAAAACCACTATCATGGATCATCATGTTCATATTGTGGATAATCTAAACAAGATTCCCCATGGAAAGGTTATCTCATTAGTCTATGTAATTTTGTATCATGCTGGATATATCCATGATACATGGGATATGGAATATTTTCTTAGGGAGTAGTGGCCTCACTTATTTTCATCCAGGGATGACTGCAGACTTTTTAGTGGATGAAAGTGACTTAGTGGGAAGGTTTTTGACACCATCTAGGTCATTGGTATATCTATTTTTGAATTTTTATTTGTATATTATTTAATTTATGGGTAATCCAGGTGTCAAAGGTTGAAATTTAATTTTTTTGGGAATATAGTCCCTGGAAAATGGTTGGCACGTGGTTTGTCTAACCATGTGCCTAACCATGTGAGAGTGGCTGGTTGGGGATTGTGCACTTTTACACGATTATAGAATGGTTTTTAAAACTGTTAAAATCATAGGGGTAATGATGCATCTAGATTCTAGGGAGATAATAACTCCCTCATGGTTGGTGTATAATTTTTCTAACTATAAAACCTAACCATGTGAGTATTCCAGGTCGTTAGAATTATATATTTTTACCACAATCTCCCTAAACAATTTATATCCCAAGGCCTTATTTTCTCTACCACTCAAAATATTACCATATCCTTCATGTTAGATCTTATATACTATCTATTTTGGTGGATTATACTTGGATCCAAGTTGTTTTTTCTTGAGTTAGGTCAAAATATTTATGTTTTATTCACCCTCTCTCCTTCTCTCATTTTTCATTATTTTATATGAATATGTGAATCCCTAGATGGTGGTTTTGCTGAATTGATATGGTTTAATAGGGGTTTGGATTTTTTTTCTTATTGATTAGGTGTGAGAGGTCTTATTATTCCCTAATTGGTTGGTTATCATTGAAGACAAAAAGTTTGAAACCATTTACAAGGGATTATTTGGTAGTTCTTGAAAGTGATTTAATACTTTATCACTACTATTTGTTTTGAAAAATTAATCTACATTAAAATTTTATTAAATTATCAAGTGTATTAAATTATCTGGTGTTTTAATTAAATAATAATTTTATAATTACATGTTTTAATAATATTTATATATATATATATTTAGAATGATTATGTAAATTTTTTAAAAACCTACATCATGTTATTTTTTTAATTTACTTCAGTTTAATATTAGTAAAAAATATAGTCAATCCTTATAGAGAAACCGAGGTAATCCCTCAACCACTTAGGGGACCCATTGAGTCATATCTATGGGAAGTCCCTCCATATGATTCCCCCCAAGGAAGTTAGAGTCTAGTGTGAATAGTGTATTATTAACATGTGTGGGCCCATGTATATGGCCTGCTGAGAACACCTGTAGCTGCGTGGGTTGGGCTAGGTCACCTGCTGGACCATAGGCCCTTGTGTGTGAAATGTGTAAACCAATGATGATATTTGATAGCCATCTAAAACTGAGGAACAACATGAGGTGTATGATATACCAATGCTTCACCTCTACTCGGTTTTGATGTGGGACATTGAAGAATGTTCACACTACTAAAAAAATGATCTGTACCCAAAGTTTCGGGAACCGTGGGCAACTGAGGCTTCAGCATTGCTCCACATCCTATACCCATGGTTTGGAAAATATTAGGTATTGATTTTTTCCACTCTTCCATAGAGTTATACCCACTTTCTACCATGTCATATCCTTATACCCACAGTTTTAAAACCGTGGGTTTAAATATTAGAAAAAAGTGTGGCCGAGTTTCAATCCCACAACCTACTCTTCTACCACACAACATCTCACCAACCCAACTACTTAACTTACATTTATATTTATCTATATCTACCTAAATATATTAATCTGAAGTGACTATATGGAGAAAAAAACTGGTAGTGGGTTTTGATCCCAAAACCCGATCTTTTACCATGAAGTGCCTCACCAACCCAACTACTTAAATTATATTTTTATTTATATATATCTTCCTAAATATATCAATCTAAATGGCCTATATAGAAAAACATGATTACAAGTTTCGATCCTGTGACCTACACAACAAACACAGAGTGCCTCACCACTCCAACTACTGAACATACTTTAATATATATCTATATTTTCCTAAATATATTAATATAAACTGTTTGTATTAAAAGATAACGACTGCGAGTTTTGATACTGAAACTTCCTCTACAAACACGCAGAACCCTCACCAATAGAACTAGTTGACTTACATGTATATAAATCTATATTTACCTAAATATATTAATCTAAACCATGGGTATAGAGGGAAAACCGTCATTATAATGTTTTCTCGCCCTAATTTTCCCCCCACATTCACGCAGGAAACCTATACCCATGGTTGTTTCAAACCATGGGTATAAGGTTTTTTTCCCAGACCTATACCCACGTTTTTCTTAGAGAACCATCAGTATAGGTCTTGAACCAAGACCTATACCCATGGTTTTCTCAAAACCGTGGGTATAGGTTCGAAACCGACCACTATACCCCCAATTTTGGGAAAACTGTGGGTGTAGGTTCGGACAGACCTCTATACCCATGGTTTTGAGAAAACCATGGGTATAAGGGATTTTTATAGTAGTGTCACTATTAAAATGAGTTAAAATTATTTAATTGATCTCATTTGTCAGTTCTATCTAATCTTAACCTTGTTTTCTACCATGTTATAATTTGAACTCCCGCCCATATCCTTTTCAATTTTTTCTTCATCTTCTCCTAATCATCCATCATATTCCTTAGCTATCCATGATTGTATTATCACTTTATAATATTCTAATTATTCCCAAAAATACTCCATTGATTCAATATAAGTTTATTTAAGCCTTCAAATTTGCCTCATTTGGTTTCATATTCTCTTTGTGCCTCTTATTTTGAGTTTCAATAGTAATATTTTCTTCTTCCTCTTCAGGGTCTTCTATCATCTCTCTCTTCAGCTATTTTGAAGAATTATCATTTATTGGTTTCTTGATAGTGAGATACTATTCACTATTATAATCAATGGTGAGTCGAGTCACCATAAAAAAATAATGGTGAGTCAAGTCACTATCAAAAACCAATGGCTAGTCGAGTCACCATTGTATACCAACGATGAGTCGAGTCGTCATCTGAAACAAATGGTGATTTGATTCAATGTTGGTCTTCAATAGAGAGTCATTTTTACTCACCATTGAACATAAATGGTGGGTTATTTTTATCCACCATTTATTATTTCATTTTGATGTATAATGTCTTGGAAGAATCTATTCAATCTATAATAGGAAATATTATTATGTCTTTGCTTGGTAGCAGTAGTTATTTCTTTTTGTTTGAATTTGTTTTCTTATTTTCTATGTTAATATTATGAATCTATTATTGATTATTTATCATCCGATTTTTTGGAAATGATTTTTATGATTCACCATTGGAAATATCTAATGGTGGGTCATGATTCACAATTCAATATAATGAATGGTTGGTCATGAGCCACCACTCTATTTTTAGTGGCAGGTCATGTTCCACTACTCTATATTTTCAGAGGTAGGTCATGATTCACCATTATTTATTTTTTGAGGTAGAAAAAAGAAGTCATCGTAAATTGTATTTCTTCTTTAAATTTTTTCTTTAAAATTATTTCTCTTATAAATTTATTATTATTATATGTTGAAATAAAATTATAGAGTATGTAAAAATAATTTTAACATTATTTTATATTCATTTATTCATGCATATTGAAGTTCATGTCATGATCTATTTACAATAGTTTTTTCTAATTTTATAATATACAATATTATATTTTTATTTCAATTGTTTTATAATTATGATTTTTTACATTTTTTATATTTAAAATATTAATTAATTTATATTAATATCTTAGTGAAGAATTATGAAGATCTATTGTTCTATTTTTTTCATATAAACTTTACCAAATAAAGGTAATAGTCATTTTACTTCATTGTTATGCACTAACAAGTGTCGTGCAGATATTTGACATAGACATGCTCCTAGAGGATATTTTATTTAATAAACTAGGATATATATTTAAGGAATAAAAACATATACCTATGAATATCATTCCATAGATTAATTGTGATGCATCTTCTATATTCTTGCTTCTCTTAATTTTTCACAAACTTCTGTGACTTATATACTCTGATTGTGATCATAGAAGGATTTAAAATTCGACATTTGTTCCTTCCAAGTGATCAATTATCATAAATCTTTAACATCTCTAAAATTTATGATCATCTACAAATTTACAAATATTTTTTTATTCATGTAATCATTATCTTTCTAGTTATAATTCATCATGTTTGGTTTATGATTATTCCAATAAAAAGAATGTCTCAATTTCTATGGTAATTCCATAACCAAAAAGGATGTTAGGGTTGTGATAGTCAATCAGAAGTCAGGTAAATAGACTAGGTTGGTCTCTTGTTACAAGACTAGGTTTTTCCTTCAGGTTGTTTAAAAGGAAGTGTCTATAAACAAGGTTATCAAACCCTTAAATGTGAGGTTCTTAGTGGGTACCAATCTCCTCGAGGAGTATTGGAGGCTGAGGAGTGTACTAGGATCTTTGTGATATCAAACACTATAAATCCTCATGTTCTTTAATTTTTTTTTCTATAACTCAACTCAAGAAAAATTCACTCACTACATATTAATATTTTATAAAATCATATTGTATTTTTCATTAAATTTTAAAAATACTATTCACCACTATCTATTCATAATTACCATCAATAACGATTCGACAATCAGAAATAGAGCTAGGTTAATAGATCTACGGTTTTGATATAAAAAAATTAGAATAAAATCCTTGTCCCTAATAGGTTATCCTTTATGTTGTTTATTTTTAAATCTGTGTTAAATTTTCATCCTAGAATTAAATTTATGAGGAAAAAATATAAAATTTTGTTTTAATACGATAGGTGTCAATGCCAATTATGAATAGATTCCACAGAAACTGATATTATTAAATGGTAGTGACTATGGATATTGTAAGGATATAAATGAAGCTTACTTGAAGAAACTAATTTTAGATCAATGGAAAATCATGGATAATCCATATGATCTACCCAAGCTTGATCCAAATACTTTGGTATGAAATGACATGGTAAAATATGTTTTAAAGTTCAAAGTGAAAAATATTTTAAACTTTTATATAAGTAGAATTATCTATAGCCATGTTTCATCATGTATGATAGCACATTACATATGAAGGATAATTTAAGTTACTCATTGTGGGGATGAAAAGCTCAAGAAAAATAAAACTAGGAATGCTCTTAGTAGAATAGATGGACATCAAGATGTGATATGAAGAATCTATAAATCAGATGTTCCATCGGTTCAGAATTTTAACCAATGGTATGAGTGCTCTAGGAGAAGTATTGGAAAACACAGATAAAGTAGATAGAGTATTGAGATTTCTTCCAAAGAGATTTCATGCAAAGAAGTTATCCATCTATATGAGTAAGAATTTTGAGGAATATACTTTAGATGAACTAATAGTCTATCTTCTACAGTACGAGTTAGAGTTGAAGAATATTACTGATAAGGAGGGTACTAGAAGAAAATATATTTCATTTAATTCAATTTTTATTGATACGTATAATTACTTTGAACTGAGTACTAAGAAATTGACAAAAATATGTCTCATTTCAGAAAGAAGTTATTCAAGTTCATGAAAAAAAAGTTGACAGATACAATTCAAGAGGAAGTCCAGAATGAACTATAAAGAAGTTAATAAAAATAAAAATAATGATTTTTAAGAATTAAAAATTATGAATTAAAGAATTAATGTCACATAAATACTAACTTTCCTAAACTCAAACATCCAATGAAAGAAAAATATTAAAGAAGAAAATAAAAAACAATATTTTTTTAGGTTGGGATAGCTCAGATAGTACTAACTCAAGTGGTGATTATAAAAGTGAATAAGATATAGGGAATCTTTACCTAATGGGTATTCAATATGAGAAAAATTATTATCCATTTACTCAATTAATAACTCCTAAAAATGTTGATCATAATTCTTTACCTAGAAATGAAACTGAAATTGTTTCTAATTAATGTTCTGATTCTGATTCTATAAATTTTAATTTTAAGAAACTCCTAAAACAAAATAAAGAATTATAGAATTATAGAGTCAGAATAATCAAAAAGTATACTAAATTTAAAAATAAGAATAATAATTTGATTAAAGAAAATGAGAAAATTAATAGGGAATATGAAAATCTAAAAATCTTTATTTCTCAGAATGATAAATCTAAAGAGGATTATAATTCTGATATGATAAATCTAAGAGTAAAATAAAAGTATTTAAAACTTTTTGGATGTAAATGATAAAGATCAAGATATAATATTTAATTTATTTTTAGATGATATAAGTAATTTATAAAATGAATATATGAAATTAAAGTAATAAAATAAGAAATTGAGAGATAGGGCTTATAGATATAATGAAAAGGTATTTACAGATTTAGAATATATTCAAAAAGATAATTTTAATTTAAAAAATAAATTTGTTAATATTAAAATTGATTTATCTACTATTGTAAAAGATAAAAAACAATATGATAATATGATATCATTAATGATATAAAATAGTAATAAAAATATATTTGAATACCTCATTATAACTACATGTTAAAATAAAAATAACTTTGTTAAAATCTGAAAAGGAATAATTTCCAATGAAACCTATTTTAAATATAGAATGAAAGTGTATTATGATAATGAGTGTTCACTAATATTTACAAAATATTTTGGTAATACTAGAAATTTTATTTATAATGATACACTTTCTAAACTATAGCGACCCAAGATACTCATACATAAACATTACAACATTTTTAGAGAATATTTATTACATTACATAAACACATGTCTAAATACTATATTAGTTTAGTGAATTTTGAAACTTGGAAACATAAACAATAGTAAAAAAGTGAGATACACTATCTCCTAATAGGTTCTCCATAAATAGAAACCTTCTTAGACTCATTATACATATTAGGTATCTTCATAACCTAGGAAAAGGAAACATAAGAGAGAGTGAACTCATAAGCTCAATAATTTAAACAAGGGAGATATGTAAGAATAATAATGAGAATAAGTGTAAGATAACATGATAATAACATTATAATACAATACCCCACATATCAAATAATATAATCAAGATTCTTGGAATAACGATTGGTAGTTCATAAGACATGAGTCATAAGGGAATCAAGAGAATAATTCATGAAAGTATATCAAAGGAAAAATACATGGAATTATAGAAGACACATAAACATATAAAATTATTTCCATAGTATTAAAGGTTCACCTCCAAGTCCTATATTAGTCAAATGGGTTTACTACCCAAACTGCCTTAGTATTCAATTTTCACTCCAAGGACCATCTTAGTGGAAAAATTCCTTTACTAAACCAATTTCACTCCCCATTTCGGCCATGTATATCTCTAGAGAAAAAAATCATTACCCAATTCATTAGAGGCAGATATAGGTCCCATAAATCACATAATTAAATCATGCATAAGTGTTCCACACTATAATAAAACAATTATCATTTCATGATCCTTAAAAAGAGATGGGTTCCATAAACATCATATCATAAACTATTAAATTAAATGGGTTTCATAAACATTTAATTTTATCATAACCTATGGAATCAAGATAGGTTCCATAATCATTTCATCATAGAATAACTCATGAAAGGAAGTAGGTTTCATATGAATTTTATTATGGTATAACCCATGGAAGAGAAATGGGTTTCATAAAAAAATTGTCATATTATACAAAAAACATTAAAATAAAGAATAATAATGGTTTCCCTAGATCATATCCCTAGTAAAGAAAAAAATAATTGAATGATGACATCTTACATAGAAAATAATTTTGAAATATCTTTTAAAATCACTTCTTGGGGAAAGAATCGTTTCTAATTTGAAAATTATTTTTAAAACATAGAAATTTTTTGAAAACCTTTTTCTTTAAAAAAAATTAAAAAAAACAATTTAAAAAATATTAGGAATTTTTTTTCAATAAAATAATCTTTTAAAATTGTAAAGAAATCTTCAATGAAATGATGATCATGGTGACAGATAAATCCATACATGCTAGACATTCCTTTTGCATCGTAAAAATATTTGAAAAGTTAATTGATCATAAGATGATAAGAATATTACCTTTAAAACCATTTTAAAAACAACAATACATGGATAAAAATTTGTTTTAAAAACAATAGGATAATAGTATAACATTTTTGAAATCATTTTTAGAAAACAAGTATTTGAATGAAAACAAATTTCCGAGCGAAGAGAGATATAGATTCATATTTTCTTAAAAATATTTTATTAATTATATTAATTTAAAAAGGGTGTAAAATTGGTATCATTACATTAATATATCATGAATAAAACTAGTATAATAAAATTCATGAGATTTATTGAGATATGTATCATAATATTTATTGAATTGGATCATAATCGCAAATAATTCTGATAAATGATGGGATTGTTTCAACAAACTCTTACCAGTTTTCTAACTTTGAATCATAATACACATGAAATAATAACATTACATGAAGCATAAAATATTATTAAAATAATTATATTCATGATACAACATGTAAAATTTATAGTAAATACACCTCGTAAAGGAATATAGGTTCATAACACAACATGTGTCTCAAAGAAAAAAAAGTGAGAAAAAAAATCCTTTACCACATTAGTAACATTGAAAATGTAACCCCATGAAATAGATATCCTAAAATGGATAATTAAAATCCAATAATTATTAGTATTATAATCATAAAACACATCCATGGGTAGTATACACACCACATACAAGAAATAATTGGTGAGTATGGATTGCGTCTCAAGGAAAATAAAAGTGAGATGAAAATACATTTCCTTAAGTTATGACTCTCATCATAATCATTTGATACTCATGTATAATAAATATAAGTTTATTATAAATATATTTCATAAATTAATTAATTTATATCATACCATAAATTATTTTTTAATGACCTTTTATTACTTGTTTAATAACAATTCCATGTTAAAGTTATGTTTTGGGTAATAACTGCTTTATTTTTCCTATATTTTTTTATTTGTCATATTTTTGATCCCATTAATTTAAAAATTATTTTATTATCTCCATAATGATAAATATGATATAAATATAATATATTTTAAGTATATATGTATTTACAATAATCTATAAAGATAGAATTAGTAAATTAAATACACAATTCATAGAGGCAGTAGGTTGTATGTTTGCATGAACGATGTTTTCATTTTATTTTAGGTGTAAAAGAAAGAAAATTATATGATATATTATCATTAAAGAATAATTTTTAGGTCATATATATCACATATTTTTATTTAAATCATCCTTAATAAATTCCTTATCATGTGTGAATGAGTCACATTGCTTCGCAAGGCGGTAGTCCTCCGTACACATGAACGATGTTATTAAATTCCCAGAAAATGGAAAGCTTGAAGGAATGTGTGATATGAAAATTAAATAATCATGATAAAATAATAAATATCATAAATATCATATATCTAAACTATATATCTCTGATTATTCCAAACCATGAAGGGTTTAAATAGAAGAAAGAACGACATCAGTTCGCGAGGTGGTAGTCCACCATACACACGAATAATGATTGTTTATCCCATTTGATGGAAGTTTGTGATTTTGTAGGTCATACCAATAAAATAATAAAATAAAAGTATATTTCATATACTAAGGTTATTATATAATAATTATATAAAAACAATTTAAGGTTTTTAAGGAACAAATAAAACAAAAACATTCATTGATGAACACTACATATTCTTTGGGTATGTCCTTTTGGTTTATACCAAAGGACTTTCTTTATTAAAATTATTCCCAGTTTTAGGCTTATAGTATTAATCAATAGAAGTTTTTAAGAGATTTTTATAGGGTTTTTATGAGAAAAATGGCTTTAAATGTGTGAATAAGTGAGGTGGGTGAGTTCCTTTTTTTAGTGGAGGAGAAGTGGTATTCTTGTAAATACCAAAAGGTAAACAATATTGGGAGGTATCCCTCACATTATGTGACAAAAATAATGAACCAAATAGATAAAATATGGTATATTGTATAAATGTCTCTATAAAATGGGGTTTTTACATGTTTCTAGTTCATATTTCCCATTATGTTTAAATTTTAGTCCCTCAGTAAACACATTTTTCTCTTAATAACTGTGATCAATTTTAACTGTTTTCACAAATAATTTTGGAAAAAAAATTACGTTCGAATTATTATAAATTATAAATTATTCTGATTCCAAAAATTTAATCCATATTTTGAAATTCCAATCATATAGGTTTATAATATTAATTTAAAATTAATACCGCAGACGGGAAGAGACGACAAACTTTTAAAGTGAAAAAGTTTAAAATATTGAAATATTTTTATATCCAATTTCAATATGAAATTGGTTCCAATGACCAAAATTAAATTAATTTATATATAATTTATCTATTTATACTTTTTAAACAAATTAAAATATAATTAAAATATATTAATAAATTAGATGAAAAAGCAATTTTCAATTAAAATTAGGAATTTTCCCCATTCCTCAAAAATTGAAATATTTCAGAAAAATACAAAAACTTCACCCTAAGATAATTTTGTAATTTTTAATTTAAAAATGAATCTTATTTTATAAAATTTAATTTCTAAAAGTGTTAATTATTATTTTAATTATTTTTTACAAAATACATAAAAACATTTCTTTTGAGAAAATAGTATTTCCTAAACATATAAAGACTATACTAAAAATTATGTATTTTATTATCAATAAGTTTTATTTATATAAAAAAATAATATTTAAAACTTATTTATTACAATTCATATTACTAATTTTAATTTCTAGGTTACAATATTCACATTTAAATAACTATAATAATAAAATGATGTTTCATAGAAACTCATTGTTGTGTGTGATGGAAGCTATGAGATTGATACATGTATCACAAGATTAACTTGGTGTAGCATATCACAAAAGATTAAATTGGTGTATCATGAAAAACATGAAATTAATTTGATTTAATTTATTATAAAAAAGGTTCATAAAACCCAGGGTGTTACATTCTTCCCACCTTAAAATGAATTTACCCTCAAAATGTGCCAATCTAATAAAAACAAAGAAGGATAATTCTACCTCATCATATCCTCAAGTTCCCATGTTGATTCCTAAAAATGGTGGTATCACCAAAAAATTTTAACTAGGTTAGTGGTTTTTTTCAATGAACATTATCTATATGATCCAAAATTTCAATTGGTTGTTCCTCATAAGAAGGATCCTTCTCCAACGGTATGATATTTGAGTTCAATACATTTGAATGGTCAGGTATGTACTTCCTCAATAGAGAAACATAGAACACTTCATGGACTTTAGATACATTTAGTGGAATATCTACGTGATAGGATTCCATCCTGATATGATCTAGATTTTCAAAGGGACCGATATACCCAGGACTTAGTCTCCCTTTATTTGAGAATCACAAAAAACTTATTCCATAAAGAGATTATTAAAATCACCTTATCCCCAACATCAAATTATAGATCACACTAATGGTTATAAGTATAACGTTTCTGCCTAATTTGAGATTCATGGACATATTGCTGAATGGTTATAACCTTCTTTACCAATTCTTCAGTGATCTAATTTCTTAATAGTTATCTTTATCAAACATCATTCCAATATTTTGGAGCTCTACATTTCATTCCTTAGAGATATTTGTAAGGAGACATCTGAATGATTGAGTGAAAGATGTTGTTATAAGAAAAATAAACTAGATAAAGGTGTTGATACCCACCACCTTTGAAATATAGATCACAAGATCTCAACATATCCTCTAGGGTTTGAATTATCCTTTCAGACTGACCATCCGTCTTATAATGATATGGAGTGATGAAACTAAACTCCATATCAAGGGATTGTTGAAGGCTTTGATAGAACATTGTTGTAAAAATATGATCCTAATTATACACAATGGAATATTTTAAACCATTACACCTTACCACTTATTTAATTTATATTCTAGAATTTTGATCCAGATATTAGTCTTCTCTGATAGAGATGATATACACTAACTTAGTAAGGCGATTTACTACCAATAATATAGCATTGCTCCTTTTATAATCTTTAAGGGGTCCAATCAAAAAATCCACAGTGATTTTCTCCCATTTCCATTCTGGTATAGGTAAAGGATGTAACATCCCCTTAGAATTTTTCCTTTATACCTTAACTTATTGACATATCAAGCACTGAGATACAAAATATTAAATATCCCTCTTTATTATATCCCACCAGAAGTATTATTTCAAGTCACTATACATGTTCATACTTCAGGATGAATATAGAATGAAGAACTATGATCCTCCTCTAACAAATATTTCTTCAAATTTGGTATGGAAGGAAAACATACACGATTCCTAAGCCTTATCATTTCACCACGATCAATGTTAAACTCAAGAACATTTTTATCCTTATTTTGTAGCTCTATATCTTCCTTATGTGCATATTTAAAACTTACTTATATAGATGGTTAAACATTGATTTGAATAATATAATATTTTCCCTCCCTTTAGGATTTCTAGATCCATCCTTTATGAATCAAGAAATATTGGATCTTTCTTTATCCTCATCATGGATAAGATATCATGATCATTTTTACTCAAAGCATCATCCACCTTGTTTGCTTTCCCAAGGTGGTAATGTATTGAGCATCCATAATCTATAATTAGCTCTAACCATATTCTCTATAATGTGTTCAAATCCTTCTCCATAAATATATACTTTAAACTTTTATGATTATTATATATATCACACATTTCCCCATAAAGATAATGCCTCTATATCTTTAATGAAAAAATACTGCATCAAACTCCAAATCATTAGTTGGGTAATTTTTTTAGGAATCTTAAATTTTTGAGGCATAGGATATATCCATGTTGTTATTAAAATGAAAACATCCCAATCCCTTATTAGATACATCATTATAGATTAAAAACCCTTCTCCACTATAGGGTAATATAAGAAAATGTGCACTGAATAAACTTCTCTCCAGTTCCTTGAAATTTTACTTACATTCATCTATCTAGAAAAACTTTGCATCCTTCCAAGTTAACATGGTTAGTGGATTATAAAATCATGATAAATTCTCCACAAAGTGTCAGTAATATCTATATAATACAAGAAAACTATGGATTTCAATCACTATGGTTGTTTAGAACTACATTCAATAGCCTTTAAATTTTATGGATCGACTAATATACCCTCTCTTGAGATTATGTAAAAGAAAAATGAAACCATTTCTAGAAAAAAATCAAAATTTATAGATTTTTCAAACAGTTTCTCATTCCTTAGTGTCTTTAGTACAATTATGAAGTGGTATTAATTATCTTCTTTTCTCTTTGTGTAGATAAAAATATCATCTATAAATAATGCCAAAAAATGATCAAAGTAATATCTAAAGAATATGTTCATCAAATCCATGAAGATAGCTAGGTAATTAGTAAGACCAAAAGGAATAACTATATATTTATAGTCCCCATACCTTAAAAAAATGTTGTCATGGGTATATACTCTTTATTAACCCTCAATTAATGAAATCCATAATAAAGGTCAATATTGGAAAAGTATTGAGCTATGTGCAGATGATCAAACAAGTCATCAATACCATGAAGATGATACATGTTCTTGATTGTGATCTTGTTCAACTCCCGATAATCAATGCAGAGTCACATTTGTAATGACTCAAACTATTATAAATGATGTTTCCCTTTATGATTTAATTAAATTTCATATTATGTAATATGCTAATAGAAAACACATGAACTTCCATGGTTATATCTTTGGATTTAAAATACCATAAAAATATTATCATTGTTAATATAGATGTTAAATACTGATCACATAATTAATATAAATATAGGTATTTAGAAAATCAAATAGGCATGCACAAAGGAAGTGATAGCCTCATCCAGTAGAATTATACCCTATGAATCCCATTTATCAGAACTTCTAAGAGAGATAACATCGTTGGGATTTTCCCTTGACCAAGCCTAATATGAGATCGAATAACTTAAGCATGAATGAAACCATTTATGTGAGAAGTTCAAACTCATCGAGATCCCGACCCAAACCATGTTTTCCGAACGACCCCATTAAAGTCCCACCGTCGTGCACTTTACTCTTAGGGCGTTTGTTAGTGTAACAAAGGTATATGTATGAAGACCTTAATAATATGAATATTTATATTTTATTGAATAATTAATCAATTTTTCATTTTTATTTTTACTTTATAAATGATTTTGATTTTGATTCAATTAAACAAAAATTGTATTTTCAGGTAATATTAAAATTAAATTGAGGGGTTTATTTTGAAAAATTAATGGTTTTTTGAAATAAATATTATTTTAATAAAATTTTATTATCAAATAAGTTTTATTAATTATAAATGGTCATATAGTTTTTTATGAAGTGAAATGTCCTTTTTATAAGGGTTCAAAAACTGTTATTGTAAAAAACCCAGCATTTTTCAATAAAATTTGAATCTTATTTTAAAAGTGAAAATTCAAAAATTTAAAAAATTATTTATAAAAAATTAATATTATTTTTGGAATCATAATCTCAAAATTATCCAAAGGTGAATATTTCATAATTTTCTAAGACAATTAAATTTACGGGTAAAAATTAAATACCGTATAAATATACAGTGTGTTTTATGACATCATAAAGACCAAAAAATGATATAATAAATACTATAATGGGTGTACTTGTAAAAATATATGTTTTAAAATTAAAATATTGTGATTTTAAGTTGACTAGATTAATTTTATTAAGACTTTATGAATCCTCCAAAAATATTAATATATTTTAGAGTTTAAAATTAATTTATTTAAAAGTGTAACTCACCTCCACATAATAAATGGAATTATTTTAATATTTTTGGAACTTTTACTAATAAAATAATAAAAAACCTCCCCACATTGGAAAAAAACATTGGCAAAAACCATTGGAAGATTTTTGGTTTTGAATATTTTATTATATAGAGTCCAAAACCTAAGTTTGTGAAATATTAAAGAATTTCTCTCTCATTTCCTATATAAAACCACCCAATATCCAACTTATCTTCACTAAAAATTCTTGGCACACATCCTTACTCTTTCTTAACATCTCTATAATCCTCCCAAGATGTTCCAAGCTCTCAATAATCCCCTTTTCAATCTTTTAGATCCACATATTCAAGTAAGGGTTATTTCATTTCTCATCTTTATCTAAGTTGCTTTATCATTATACAATTTTTTCAATTACTAATAATGGAGTATGTTTTTTAACCTTCCCCATACATACCTTATTTTTTCTATATGATTATAGACTCATTTCTCTCTCATTAATCCCTTATATGTACACCTATTACCATGCCAAAATTTTGTAAGCATCCTTTCTTCTCTCTTTTTATTCAAGCTTATTTATTATCAGATGCCTTTTTTTTCTAATTATAAATATTTTGAAATTTACTCCCATATACCTATTAATTTACAATTAATTTAAAATTATTATATACCCATATCACTCTGATCAACCCATTTTTTTATTTTTTAAGTGACACTATTATGCTACTAAATTTTCACCACGATTTACCATGCCAAATCATTTATGTAGTGAATGTAGTACAAATTTAAAATCAAGGATTTTCAAATTTATGAATATATACCTTTTTATTGGGGACATACATGTATTTATTCCACACTTCTTGATCTTTGAATAAATTATAATGATGAATGAATCCATGTTTTATGATCTATATGGCACACTTAAGCAAGAGAATTAAATGAAAGTGACAAGTGCATCCAAAATTATATAGAAATATAATGCATTGGGTAATGTTTATTATCATAATACATCATGTTGGGACATGGGTGTACTGATCGTACCATGATTCACTATTTCATTTTCACCCTTACACCATTGTATTAATCTGAATTTGTGTTGTAAATTACAAATATAATAACATAATGAACTTCATGTTTGATTCAGTTATTTTCTGTTTATCACCTTTAAAAAGGTAAATGTTACTTTTCTTGATAATATCATTGAAGGTGGAGGTTATTTGGAGGCCCAAAGATCATCCATAAGAAAAATGGGCCAAACTGCATGGCATCCCATGGACATCTGTCCACTGTTTTGAACAGTATGAGAATTTCGTGCATCAAAATGGGTAGAAACTTGGGTTTCCTCTCCAAAACATCATGGAATACAACACTTATTATGGATCATAAGCCTAATTAGGCCATATAGTGGCCCATCTGAACCATTCTTTCCAGGGCACAAAATCTGCCCGAATTCAAAAGCATGTTTCGGTCTTTTGAGTACATCTCCCAATACAGTTGTCTAATTGCCTCCAAATTCGACATGGAGACAATAAATAGGGCTTCAAACAACTCTTCTTATTTTTTCATGTTGTGATATGGATTTCTACTATTCCAAAAAAGAGACATAATTGGTATCTCAAAAACAGGGTGCCCAAAACCATGTCCCATTTTGGATATAAAAAGGCACCATGGGAACCTCATTTGTAAGTTCGAACCAGAAGTGAAGCTCTACCATTTTGGAGTCCTGGAAGATTCTCCTCCTCATACTTGAAGTTATGGAGACCCATATCCTCATATAGGGATCAGTAATGAATAAGGAGTTCCACCCAAGCTTCATTATCCTCCTGATGTTTAGCTAAATGGTGGGAGATCATTACGATGGAGCTACACACATTAAGAGGGAGTTACGACACCTTATATTCCACTGTTTTTTTGTAATTGGTGTGTGAATTATTTCAATTATGTTTAATATTTATATTATTCTTTTCTGAATGCATTTATTTGTTTTAATTAAGTGAAACATTTCTTATTTCAATACCAATTGGGTTGAGATTCAAGTGGGAATCTTGGGTTGTTCTGATTGGAAAACACAAGCATCCTATTTCTCTCACACATACATGAGATTTCAGTATGATTTGGTAGACCTCACTCTATTCTTGAGGTCCAAACCTTGAAAAAATTATTATTGTGTCAAGGGGTGGTTATTTGTGCATCATTTTAAGAGGAAAGAGGGGAACCAAGATCTTGGTCATCCCTCAACCAAAGGATTACAACAAAACCTAATAACCAATTGAGAACAATTAATTCTTATAGTGCTATATTAAATTAACAATGATAACTTATTTATCTCATATTTTTAAAAATCCACCCTGACTTTCAACTTTACAACTCTTTTTGTTAAGTTACTTTCTTATAATGTTTACAAAATCACCCCCATCTTTTGTTCTTCTTATTAAAAATACACACCCCAAAACCTATCAATGTTCCTTGAGAGATGAGCTAGGGTCTGCCCTAGACTATTAATCAACCTTAAAAACATAATCTAATTGAAGCGTCATAAAAATACGTTCAATTTGATTATGTTTTTAAGGTTGATTTATAGTATAGGGAAGACCCTAGATCATCTCTCAAGGAGAATTGATAGGTTTTGGTGTGTGTATTTTTAATAAGAAGAACAAAAGAGGGGGTGATTTTGCAAAAAACTTTAAGAAAGTAACATAATGTAAAGAGTTGTAAAGTTGAAAGAAAAAGTGGATTTTGAAAAATTTGAGATAAATAAGTGATCATTGCTAAGTTACTACATAACTTGAATAATTCCTTGTTCTCAATTGGTTATTAGGTTTTGTTGTAATCCTTTGGTTGAGAGATGACCGAGATCTTGGTTCCCCTCTTTCCTCTTAAAATGATGCACAAAGAACCACCACTTGACACAAAAATCATGTTGTCAAGGTTTATATATCAAGAATAGAGTGAGGTATACCAAAGAATAATTAAATCTCATGTATGAGTGAGAGAAAGAGGAATCTTGTGTTGTCCAATTGGAACAACCCAAGATTCCCACTTGAATCTCAACCCAATCAGTATTGAAATGAGAAATGTTTCATTTAATTAAACCAAACCAATGAATTCAGAGAAAAATAATATAAAGATTAAACATAAGTGAAATAATTCACACACAAATTACACAAAACCAATAGAATATAAGGTTTTGGAACTCCTTCTTCAAGTGTGTATCTCCCTCGTAATGATCACCCACCGTTTTGCTCGACATCGGGAGGAGGAGGAAGCTCCAGTGGAAATCCTTCTTCATTATTGATCCCCCTAGTAGGATAGGGGCCTCTATAACTTCAAGGATGAGGAGGAGACTATTCCAGGATTCCAAAATGGTAGATCTTCACTTCTGGTTCAAAATTATAAATGAGGTGCCCATGGTGTCTTTTTATAACCAAATGGGACATAGTTTTGTGCATCCTATTTTTAAGAGACCTACTGTGTTTTGATTTTCGAATAGTATAAAGCCATATCATGACTTGAAAAAAAGATAAGAGTTGTTGGAAAGCCTCTTGAATGTCTTCCTATTGAATCTGGATTCCATTAGACAATATCATTGGGAGATATGGTCAAAAGACCGAAACACACTTTTGAATTCGGGTAGATTCTGTCCCCAGGACATAATGGTTCGGATGGGCCACCATATGGACATATTAGGCTTATATTCCTTAATAAGAGATGTATCCCATGATGTTTTTGAAGGGAAAAACAAGTTTCAACCCATTTGGATTCACGAAATTATCGTACTGTTCAATACAGTGGACAAATGTCCATGGGATGCCATGCAGTTTTGCCCATTTTTCTTCTGGATGATCTTCGGACCTCCAAATCACCTCCAACTTCAATGATATTATCAAAACAAGTAACATTTCCCTTTTTAATAGTGAAAAACATAAAATAACTTAATCAAACATGAAGTCAATTTTGTTATTATACTTGGAATTTACAATACAAATTCAGTTTAATACAATGGTGTAAGGGTGAAAATGACACATTGAATCGTGGTACGATCACACCCCCACACCTAAACTCTTGAACTCCTGGGAAAAGTTACATTTTTAGAAATTATGATTGTAGATATTACAAAAATCATGAAGATTTAACATTTGAGGAAATTTTAATTCATTAAAGTAATGTGATCAATGCACAAACCACACCAAGGATTTCTTCGTAGTGAAAATGAAAAAAGAAGTCTCATAAATCATATCACAGTGAAATTCAAAGAGATTAGTGATACCAAATTGAGAAAAGAATTCATAATTAAACCATGACACTAACTATCCATGTGTTTGAAAACCATTCCATGCTATTCGTTCCACTTTTTATCAAATAAATATAGGCTATTTTAACATTTTTAGCTTAAAAAAGTTTTTCCACCGAACCTGCCCTATATATTTTGCAATCATATTTCAAGACCCACTCACTTAAGCATTAACAGAAGTCAAACCATAATCTCCCAACCTATATATCCCCATATGTTGCAATTTTCATCACTCCCCTCATTTATTATTTTTGTTTTTTTATAAGTTGCATTTTGAAAAAATATCACATTCATCTCTCAACCCTTGTTTGATCTCCTCATGCCACTGATTGTAATAATTATAACAAGATAAAATATTGAGGAGAAGTGGGTTTTTATCTTCCTAAGACACAACCCAATTTTGTTTTTATTTTGATCTTTTTTTTGATTTTTTGAGGGTGTATAAAAGTCGGATATTAGGTACACACACATAAGTCAATATGGTACAGTAATGAAATAGATCAGATAAGGAACGAACATATGGAAATATAAATTTAAGATGAAAAATATTAACTTAATATATATTTACCTTCTATTAAGTAAGAAATATTCAAACGTTGTGGTTTGGTGAAAAAATGTGTGGAGATACTAGTGACACAATTTTCCCAAAAACTACTCACACAAGGGGCATCAATCATCTTAGAGTTTTCATAGAGATACAACTATTTATATCATTGACAGAAATCAAAATCACTGAAATTAACTTCCTAATGTTAAATTCATACAAACATTCATTCCATAACAGCGTCAGGTTTTCATCAAATGTTAAATCAACATGGAATAAAAACATTTCAACATGTATTTTTAGTAATTTCCATTATTTTGTGACCAGAAGGGGGGGGGGGGAGTAAAAATACCATAAAGAAGGCGAAAAATAGAAGAAAGAAGAAAGATGATGAAAAATCTAATGAACTACATGAGATGAGGAAAAGTGGAAATACCATAAAGCATATGAAAAAGAGAAGAAAGAATATAGATGATGAAAAATGCTAACTAACCCAGGAATGTACCGCTCCCCCCACACCTAAAGTGTGCAGTGTCCTCACTGTAATAGAAGAGAATGTGGGAAGGAAGGATAAAAATTGATGAGTGTCATTCATATATTGCTTCTTGAACATGGAGTTCCTCCATCAGGGACTCCTAAATGGATTCATGGAAGTGCTTTAGTCGCTTCCCATTGATAGTGAAGGTTTTCTTGGTTTCTTCATTTTGAATCTGGACAACACCCAATGGAGAGACATTAGTAACAGTGTATGGTCCAATAAAATAGGAACGAAGATTACCTGGATGCAACTTCAGCCTTGAATTGTAGAGGAGGAGCTTATGCCCAATGTGGAACTGGCGATGAAGGATAAGATAGTCTTGGACAGCCTTTGTTCTCTCCTTGTAAATCATGGAGTTCTCATATGAATCTCTTCTCATTTCCTCCAACTCATGAATCAACAACTTCCTTTGAGAACCTACACCAGAAATATTATAATTGCATTGTTTGTTGGCCTAGTAGGCCTGGTGCTCAATCTCAACAAGCATGTGACAAATATTTCCAAACACTAGCTGATATGGTTACATGCCAATGGGAGTTTTAAAAGCAGTACGGTACACCCATAATGAATCATCAAGTCGAAGACTCTAATATTTTCTATTGGGTTGAACCATTTTTTAAGAATCTATTTTACCTCTCTATTTGACACCTCAGCTTGACCATTGGTCTATGGGTGATAAGCAGTAGACACTCGATGACCGACCCCATACAGATGAAAAAGTGACTGCATTGTTTGATTGTAGAAATGAGAACCCTGGTCACTAATGATGAACATAGGTAATCCAAACCTACAAAATATTTTCTTTCTCAAAAATTCTACAACTACCTTATAATAATCAGTCCTTATAGATCGTGCCTCTACCCATTTTGACACATAATTAACTTCTTGAAGAATGTACAAGTTTCCAAAGGAATTGTGAAATGGCCCCATAAATTCAATAACCCAATAATAAAAAATTTCATGAAAGAGAAATAGTTGTTGTGGCATTTCAATTCTTTTAGAGATTTTACCTATTCTTTGACAACAAGGACAATATTTACAAAAATAATGGGCATCTTGAAAAAGTGTTGGGCCAAAGAGACCAGAATCAAGGATTTTGCGAGTAGTCTGTTGGGGTCCAAAGTGGCCCCCACAAGAAAGAGTGTGGTAGAATCTATGGACGGACTGAAACTCACTATTGGGGACACAACGCCTAAGGACATGATCACTGCATGTGCGCCAGAGGTAGGGGTCATCCCAAATTTACCAACGAGACTCATGTTTTAAATGACTGACTTGGTTTTTTTGTAATAAGTAGGAATTAAAGATACTACCAAATAATTTAAAAATTTGGCATACCAAGGAATAGAATCTTGCACTCGGTATAATTTCTCATCAAGAAACATGTAATTTATGGGAATATAGGGGGATGAGTCAATGTATGAGGATGGGTGGATCCTACCGATATAGTCATCCTGCACATTCTCTACTCCCTTTTTTATCTCTAATTTCTAAACTTAATTCTTGAATGAGGAGCATCCAGCAAATGAGACATGGTTTGGATTCCGGTTTCTTAAGGAGATACCAGAGCATTGCATGGTCTGAGAACACAATGACTTTGGACCTTAAAAGGAATGAACTTAATTTTTCCAAGGAAAACACAATGGCAAGGAATTATTTTTTAGTTGTGTTGTAGTTTTCTTGGGTAGGGTCCAAAGTATGGGAGGCATAGGTAATGACTTGTAGATCTCGATCGAACCTTTGTGATAAGACTACCCCTACTGCATAGTTAGAGGCATCACACATGAGCTGAAATGGTAAATCCCACCAAGGTTTTTTGATTAATGGGGGTGATGTGAGACTCTATTTTAACATATTAAAATCTTACTCCCATTCATTTTCAAAAACAAATTCCACTTATTTTTGGAGTAATCAAGAGAAGGGGAGTGAAATTTTACTAAAGTTACAAATGAAACAATGGTAAAATCCATCATGAACTAGGAAAGACCACACATAACCTACATTTTTTGGGAATGGTAGGGAAGAAATGACATCCAATTTTGATTTATCAACTTGGATGTCATCCCCAGAAATGACATGCCCCAAAACTATACCTTGTCACACTATGAAATGGAATTTCTCATAATTTAATACGAGATTATTTTCAATACAACGATGTAGGACTAAATCAATAATACTCAAACATTCATCAAAAGAAGAGACATAAAAAATGAAATTATCCATTAATATTTCCATGCAATTCTCCAGGTAATCTGAACAAATACTAACCATCAATCACTAGAAAGTACCTGGAGCATTGCACAGACCAAATGGAATCCTTCTATATGAAAATGTGCCAAAGGTACAAGTAAAGGTTTCCTTTTCCTGATCCTCGAAAAAAATATGGATTTGAAAGTATCTAGAACACCCATCATGGAAACAATAGTTGGACTTACCCACTAGCCTCTATAGCATTTTTCTAATAAACTGAAAAGGGAAATGGTCCTTCCTAGTGTGTTAGTTTAGTTGGCGATAGTATATGGAGAAACACCAACTCTTCTGCACATGAGTTGGAACCAATTCATTGTTTTAATTTTTGATTACTGTAAGGCCAACTTTTTTAGGAACTACTTGAACGGGACTAAACCATTGGCTGTCAGAGATGGGGTAAATAATTTTAGTAGCCAATAATTTTGTTACCTCCTTTTTCACAACTTCTAGGAGGTTTGGGTTCAGTTGACATTGTGTCTGCCTCACTGGTTTAACCTCATCATTTAACAAAATATGATGTGTGAAAATTGATGGGATAAAACTAGTAATGTGAGTAAGTGTCCATCCCAAAGCTTGTTTATACTCCCTCAAAATTTTAAGCAGTCACAATTCATGCTCAGGAGGGAGTGAACTAGTAATGATAACGAGCAACTTGTTTCCATTCTCAAGATATGAATATTTTAAATCTTGAGGTAGTTGTTTTAGTTCCAATTTGGGTGGATTTTGGATTGATGGGAGTGTGTGTGAAAGTGATAGGTCACTGATCTCATCTAACTTCTCAATGGTATCATCCTCAGATGAGGAATGAGATTTTATTAGTTAACAGTATCATCGATGGGCATTTTATCCTCAATGTTCAAGAAATTATCAATTAATAAATATGCATGGCACTTTTCTAAACCACTACAACAATAAATGCATGATTCATTAACTATAATTTCAATAAATGAAGACAACTCCGAAAAGGGGTCAAGGGAAAGAAAAGTTGTTTTTTCAGGGAAAGAGAGTACATCAATTGAATTAACAAAGAGAGAGGAATGTTCTTCTAAGGGGTGTTTCATGACATCAAGGAAGTTGAAATGGACTATGTCATCACCAAATTCCATAGATAATATACCATTATGGACATTAATTATGGCTTTGGTGGTTTTTAAGAAAGGTCTCCCCAATATAATTGGTGCATGTCCATTAATCCTATCATCTTCCATTTTAAGAACATAAAAATCAGAAGTAAAAATTAATTTTTGAACCCTAGAAAGAACATCATCTAACACAACAGAAGGGTGTGCTTTACTCTAATTTTCTAGCTGAACGAATGTCCCGGTTGGCTTCGATTCTCCAAACTGCATTGTAGAGTTAATGGAGTGAGGAATAACATTTATAGAAGCACCTAAATCAAGCATGTCATTGGAAAATATATACTCCCCTATGGTGCATGGAATAAAGAATATCCTAGGATAGTTTCACTTGGTGGGAAGTGATGGATCTATCAATGCTAATGCATTCCTCCCCAACCTCACATTTTCATCTCAACAAAGTTACCTTCTGTGTGTACACATCTCCTTTAGAAACTTTTCACATCTTGGAATTTGTTTCACAACATCAATCAAGGAGATATTTACCAATACTTTTTTGAAATTTTCAAATATTTCCTTATCTAGTTCAATTACCTTTTTTCCCCAGGTTGGGTGGCCCTTTGGGGAAACAAAATATGAATGGGTTGAATTGGAGACTCATCGACATACACACTCCTTCATTTTGAAGGGATTATCTCAAGGCATGGTTTTTCAACATTTAGAACATTTTCAATAGTTGGGATGGAGGTTTACTTAGGAAGGGATGGCTCTAATGGAAGATTAATTTGGTTTTTAAGTTGAGTTCCACTCTTAAGGGAGATGAAACTAACATTTCCTTTATCCCTAGGGTTAACTACTAGTTGAGAGGGTAGTTTACCCAACCCGTGACTTTGAATTTCCCCCACCGAGTTAGCCAGTTGGCATAATTGGGTTTTGAGGTCTTTTATGGATTCTTGGGTGGTTTGTTGAAATTTGAGATTATTGGTAGCCATTTGTTTCATCATATCTTCTAGGATAGTATCAGTTTTAGGAGGGTTAGTTAGAAAGGCCTCTGGGGTGGTTGTAGATTTTTGGGTGGTGGTGGTGGATGACTACTCTAACCTTGTTGGTTCCAAGGTTGATGAGGCTGGTTTGAATACCCCTTTTCCTATAAACTTGGTTTTCTTTACACCCAGAGTTGGATGGATAGTATGGTTCTTGCCTAAAGGGTTGGTTATAGGGGCGTCCTAGGAAGATTTCATCACAAACCTTAGAATTTTATCTCAATTAGAGGAATTGGTTAGAATAATGGGTGTTAGAAGAGAAGATTCCACAATGGATGGGAGGAGAAGATTGAGATTTCCCTTTAGAGAGAGAAAGTTGTCGTAGAAGGGTACTTACCTCCTTAAACGTCATGTCCACCTTCTTCTCAAATTTAGTACTTTTCACCTCATGGACACCTCGAATGGGTACATTAAACCTTGAACCAAATTGTTGAGTGTTTTGAGCCATGTTCTCAATTAAGGTCATTGTAGAAATTGGGGTCTTATCTTCCAGTTCACCACCTGCAACAACATCAATCATGTTTCTATCAAAAGGGATTAAGCCTTCATAAAAATATTGTACTAAAAATTGGTTACTTATTTGGTGGTTTAGAAAACTAGAACATAATATTTTATATCTTTCCCAATATTCAAGAAGTGTTTCCCTTTGAGATTTTGTTATACCACATATTTCCTTCCTTATTGTTGTAATTCGAGAGGCTAGGAAATATTTTTCAAGAAAAAGGCGTTTCATGTCCACCCAACCTATTATTGGGGAATTAAAATAATAAATCTAGTATTTTGTAGTGTCTTCTAATGAAAAAGGGAATACCATTAACTTTACTTGTTCTTCAACCACATTAGAATGTTTTAATATTGAAAAAATAGTATGAAATTCTTTTAAATGCTTGTGTGGATCTTCTCTAGCGAGTCCATGGAATCTTGGTAATAAATGAATTAGACTGGATTTTAGTTAAAAATTGGGGTCCTCACCTTGAATTTGAATGTATGTGGAATGTATATCAACATTAGACGAGGTTAGTACTTTTAATATCCGGTTATTTTCAGCCATTTTATGCAAATTTATTTCAGTTTTGATGTTGGTTCTAGAAGAAGAAGATGAAGGATCAAGAAGAGTGTTGTTGTCTTGTGTGTCCTCCTTCAAAAGGTTCTCTTGTGCATCTCGAGGTCGCTAACGTAATATCATCTCTAGTTTGGGTTTGAAAGGTGGTAAATCTCCTGGATTAGAACACATCATGCACAAAACCTACACAATAAATAAACCAGAACACAAAAATATAGGTAAAGGTATAAGATAAAACAAATAAATATTCACAAAATTTACAAAAATCTTAACAAAAAAACACACTAAAAACAAAAATGCTCCCCAGAAACAACACCATGTACCTTATTACTTTATGATACTTTTTCCACCATGAATTCATGGTGTTTTATCCTTGACCTATGATGCAGTGTTTTAAGTTGTTTACACATTTACCATGTTATGATTAGCATGCTATATCATGACTTATTATCCGTGTTCCATTATCCCTAATTGATATGCCTTATATAACATGTATTATTATCTTCATGTTATTCCATGTTTCATCCCTTATAGGTCTTTATGGATCACCCATTTATGATTCATTTCCCCAGGTTATCCAATGTAGTTTTAAGCTCAAGCATGTTAATGATGTTTTCAACAAAGATATTGTAATTCATGTTTAAAGTTGTAATGTAATGTAACTAATTACGAAAGACACTATACTTCTAGATCTTTTGGGTTGTATTAAGTGTAATTATATGTAACTAAATCATGTATTAATGTGTAATAAAGATAAGGGTTGTTATAGTTGGTATCAAAGGAAAATATTAGTTATTTTTGGGATTAGGATTAGAAAAATCTAGAAAAATACTTAGAGATAAGACTATGTATGAGAATACATATCTGAAATTTTGGTGAGTATAGAGTAAGTGTTTTACCAAGAAAACATATCCCTTTCTGGATACTAAAATTGGATTTTCTTCTGGAAAATATGTACCTATGAGAAACAACTCTGACAATGTTTTCTGGGCCTGACTCGGGGTAATCTTGTACACGATAATGGGCCTTACTACGCACCTGGTTTGAAACTAATGTGGGATTTTCTTTGGTAATTCATAATCTCATTATGGACTATTATTAATGGATTAAAACACACACATAATAGTATATGTTATGAAATAGATCATGGATAACAAATACTGAAGTCTAGAAATCTATAAGTTAATGAAATAAATGTATGTTATAAGTTATCCCATTTATGTCATTAAATTCCCATTTATGTGTTTAAAAGTTAAATATACTCATACTTAATTTTCCTTTTATTCTAGAGAATGGCTATAAATAAGATTAATACGGTAAAAAAACAATGTTAAGTGCAATGTGATGGCTAACCCAATGAGATGCCCAACCCAATTGAAGTAGGAACTACACACATCATAATGATACTCTATCATCTGACTCAGGTTTTGAATAGAAAACTAGAACAAGAGGAGCATCCAAATCCCCCCAAAAGAGAAAAAGCTGCAATCAATAGATTAATTTGATAGAGGACTCCAAATTTCAATGGATTATCTGATCCCTTAATCACTAAAAAATGGATCAAATCCATTGAGAATATCTTCTCCATTCATTAATGATCCGAATAAGAGGAGGTTCTTTTGTATGTTTATCATATGGAGGGTGAATATGACCAATGATGGACATTGATCAAAAATATGAATCTTGAGGAAGAGATTGAAGTAATGGTGTGGAAGGATTTATGGGAAAAAATGGATAAATATTTTCCTCTCACTCTCCATCTTAAAATGTAAAGGGATTTCCTTTCCCTCAAGGAAAAAGACAAAGAAATTATCAGGGAATATAAGGAAAAATTCATAAGACTTTCATGGTACGCCTAAATTTTTGTGGTTACCCCCAAATTCAAGGTTGACCGCTTATTTAGTGGACTAAAACCTAGCCTATGGAAAGCCCTGAAAATCTGTGACTTTGATAACTTTGAGAAAATTGTCCAATGTTCCCTCAAAGTCAAAATAAATATCATTGAATCTTAGGGGTATCATAGGGATAATAAGCAGAAAGTGGAGATCAATTTTGGTCATCCGATAGAGAGATCATACAGTGCCAATAAATTTCATCATCCCACTTTTCAAACAGGTGGAAATAATCACCCTGGATATTACTTTAGGGGGGGGGGTGAGGAAATTCTTTAAGTGTAGGTAGGAAGAGAATCTATCCAGTGATTACTGATAGGAGAAACCCACTACTGAGATAAAGGAAAGGAATGTTATAGTAAACCCTAAGTGTATTTTTCATCGCTAAAATTATAAGTAACCATGGAAATTTTCAATCCAATGAACTAAGACAAGGGTTTTAGGAGACAACCAACAACCTCCAAGGCAGCAACGATGAGCTTCTTCCATCAATACCTCTAATGTGAATCTTGACAATGAAGTGGTGATATTTATGCTAGTTATTCATCCAATAATAGAGAAAATACTTTTTGATTCTAGTTCTACGCATTCCTTCATATCAAGAAAGTTTAGTAGAACTATTCAAACCCCACCAAAAATCATATAAGTAGAGATATCGATGAAAAAAGGGAAAATTATTGCATCCCAAGTATATAAATCATCCCCTATAAAAGTTTGTGGTATGAATTTCCTAGAAAACATTATCATACTCCCTTTGGTGTAATTTTATGCAATCCTAGAAATGGATTGACTTTCCCTATATAGATCCAACATAAATTTCTGTGATAAGGAAATAAATCTCTGTATTGTGAATCATCCTCTTATTATGTACAAATGTAAGGAGAAAGATGAATCTTCTTTAGCACTATCATCTCAATCATGGATATTATTGACCTATGAGAAAGCGTATCTAGCTCAAATTATTGAGTCTAAGGAAAGAATAACCCTTGAAGACATTCCCATAATGAGGGAATATGATGATGTGTTTCCTGAGAAATTGTCTGGTCTTCCTCCTTGAAAATATGTTTAATTTTTGATCGAATCTATTCCTATGGTGTTATCATTATCCAATACTCTGTATAGAATGGATATTGTGGAAATTGTGGAGCTGAAGAAACAACTATAAGAGATTTTTGATAAAGTTTTCATACTCCCAAGTGCTTCACCATGGGGTGAACCAGTTTTCTTCATCAAGAAGAAATATGGGTCAATGTGCCTTTGTACCAATTATTATGATCTCAACAAGATCATGATAAAGAACAAGTATCATCTTCCTCGAATTGATGGCTTGTTCGATCAACTATGCAGATCATAATACTTTTCTAAGGTGAATCTGTGGTTGGGATATTACCAAGTTTGGGTGAAGAATGAGGATACCCCCAAGACTGCTTTTCATATAAGGTACACGTGCTATGAATTCTTAGTAATTCATTTTAGACTCACTAATTCTCCAATAGTATTCATGGGATTGCTGAATAGAGTCTTTAGAGATTACTTCAACAATTTTTTTAGTCTTTATATAATATATTATAATATACTCTAAAAGTAAAGAGGATCATGAGGTGAATTTAAATATTTTTTTGAATACATTGTGAAAGTAAAAACTTTATGCCAAGTATAAAAAATGCGAGTTCTAGTTGAAGGAAGTATTTTTCTTGTGGAATATCATAACAATAAATGGGATATCTATAAACCATTCAAAAATAGAATTAATTGAAGGATGGAGAAGTCCAACATATATGATATATATTTATAGTTTCCTTAGGTTATCTGGGTATTATCGTCGATTCATGATAAATTTTTCCTGATTTCCAAACCCTATCACCAAACTAACTTGGAAGAGAGTCAAGTTTTCTTGGAATGATGAATGAGAAGAAAGATTCAAGGAGTTGAAAATGAAGCCTATCACTACACCTATTCTCACACTACCCATAAGTGGAGAGATTTTCGTGGTATTCAGAAATGCTTTGAAGAAGGGAATGGGATATGTGTTGATGAAAAATGAAAAAAATTCATAGCCTATGATTCAAGGAAGTTGAAAGTTCATGAATAGAACTACCAAACACATGATCTAAAGTTGGATTTAGTGATTTTATCTTTAAACTTTTTGTAGAATTATCTATTTGGGGAGAAGTGTTAAATATACATGTATCAAAAAAATTATAAAGTATATATTCAAACAAAAAGAGTTGAATATACACGAACGAAGATGGTTGGAGATGATCAACGTTTATGACTGATCAATCCACCACCATATTAGGAAATAGAAAAAATAGGCATATGACTTAATCATAAAGGATCCAAAAATTATATCATTGATAATAATTGATAATGATATGATCTATTTATATTTTGAAAATATGGACATGGGAATCATAAAGTATGTAACACGATCAATCCTTTCAAAAATTATTTCTCAACCATCTCTTCTGGAGTGGTTAACGGATGCTCAAAGAGTTTATGTAGGAATTCAGAAAAAAGTGGAAGCTATATGGAAAGTGAAATCCTCCGAGTTCAATGTTAATGATGAAGGTGTTGTGAGATATGTGTCAATACTATGTGTACCATAAAATCCTTAGTTAAACTAGATGTTGGATGATGGACATAGCTCAACCTTCTCCATCCACCTAGGAAGCACAAAAATTTATCAAGATCTTCGAGAATGCTATTGGAGGAAAATATGAAGAAGTAGATCACATAATATATATCAAGACTTCTTATATGTTAGCAAGTGAAAGAGGAAAGGCAAAAATCTAAGGGGATGACGCAACCATTACCCATACCCACATGGAAATGGGAAAAAATCACTATGGACTTTGTCACTGATATTACAAATACATCAAGAGGGAATAATGCTACATGGGTTGTGGTGGATCATCTTAAAAAGACTAAACAATTTATTTCAATATGAGAGGAATTCTAACTGGATCTACTTACACAGATATACATCAGGGAAGTGGTCAAGCTTCATGGATTATGAGTATTGATTGTATCCTATTGAGATCCAAGATTTATCTTTATGTTCTTGAAGAGTCTCTATCATGCTATTAATACTGAGTTGAACTTCATCATGATCTATCACCCTCAAACTTATGGCTAATCTGAGAAGACTATCCCGAAAATTGAGGGCATGTTGAGAGCATTCTCAATGGACCTCAAAAGAGGATAAGATCAACATCTTCTTCTAGTTGAGTTCTATTACAACAACAGTTTCCACACAAGCATAAAAATTTATCCATATGAAGAAATTTATGGGAAGATGTGCATGACACCTGCATGTTGGGATGAAGTTGGGGAACAAAAACTACTAGGCCCTAAAATGGTTGAGGAAATAGTGGAAAATGTTAAGACTATTTAGTAGCACATCAAGGCTGCTCAGAGTCGAAAAAATATTAATGCTGACAATCATCGATGATACCTGGTGTTTAATGTTAGAGACATGGTATTTCTTCACATATCTCTATGGAAGAAAGTGATGGGATTTGGGAATAAGGGAAAGTTTTGTCCAAGATACATTGGCCCTTTAAGATCCTTGATCGCATCAGAGCGGTGGGCTATTGACTTTCTCACCCACCTAAAATTTCTCAAGTTCATGATATATTCCATGTATCACTATGGAGGAGTACATACCAGACCCATCACATGTACTCAATCCACAGGTGGTACCATTGTATAATGATATTTCCTATGATGAGCAGCTGGTGAAGATCTTTTATCATAGGGACAAAGTTCTACAAAATAAGACAATGCACCTTGTCAAAGTGTTGTGGAGAAACCAAAAGTTTGAAGAATCAATATTTGAACCAGAGGAAGTGATCAGATAGAATTACCCTCATCTTTGGGAGGGGGGGGGGGTGAAATGAAAATTTCAAGGGAAAATTTTTTCAAGGGGGAAGATTTTAAGGACCCGAACTATTATAAATGAAGTTTCCATTTGTGATTTAATTAAATGTATTATTATGTAATATGGTTATACAAAATACATGCACTTCCTTGGTTATAAATATGGATTTAAAAGACTGTTAAGAAATTTTTTGTTGTTAATGTATCTATTAAATACTGATCACATGATTAAAATAAATATAGGGATTTAACAAATCCAATTGGCACAATCAAAGGATGTGATAGAATCATCCAGTAGGATTGTACCTTATGAAGCCCATTTATCGGAGCTTATGAGGGAGATAGAATCATTTTACTTTTACCTCAACCAAGACCAAGATATGATCTAATAACTTAAGCATGAGAAAAAATTTTTATAGGAGAATTTTAAGCTCATCAAGATCAATACCCAAACCATATTTTCCGAATGACCCCATGAAAGTATCACTGTCACACACTGTACTCATAGAATGTATGACAAATTAATAAAGATATATTATCAGGAACTTAATAATATGAATATGTATCTTTTATATAATAATGAATATATTTTTATTTTTGATGTTAGGTTATAAATGTTTTCGATTTTCATTCAATTAAACACAAATTGTATTTTCTGGTAATATTCTAATTTAATTAAGGGATTTATTTTGATGAATTAATGGATTTGGAAATAAATATTATTTTAATAAAATGTTATTATTAAATAAGTTTTATTAATTATAAATGGACACATATTTTTTTATGATGTGAAATGTACTCTTTATAAGGGTTCAAAAACTGTTATTGTCAAAGACCCAACATTTTTCAATAAATGTTGAATATTATTTTAAAAGAAAAAATAAACGTATTTAAAAATTATTTATATAAAATGAATTTTTTTTGGGAATATTAATGTCGAAATTATCCAATGTTGTTTTTTCATAATTTTATGAGATAGTTGAATTTTCAGGTAAAAAAATACCATATAAATATATGGTGTGTTTTATGACATCATAATGACCAAAAAATAAGGTAATAAATACTATAACAGGTATAATCGACCAAATATATGTTTTCCACTTAAAATAATTCTATTTTAAGTTTACTTTATTAATTTTATTAATCCTTTATGAATCCTCCAAAATATTTAATATATTTTAGAGTTTTAAATTCATTTATTTAAAAGTGTGACTCCCCTACACATAAGTAAGGGTATTATTTTAATATATTCAGTCCTTTCCCTAAAACAATAATGAAAAAAATCACCACTTTGAAAAAAAACCATGGGTAAAAAATATGATAAGGTTTGTGGTTTTGAATATTTTATTATATCGAGTCCAAAACCTAAGTTTTTGAAATATTAAAGAATTCCCCTATCATTTCCTATATAAACCCACACAATATCCAACTTTTCTTCAATAAAAATCCTTTTAATACATCCTTAATCTAACCTCCCCTGTCTAGAATCCACCTAGGGTGCCCCAAACTTCCAAGAATCCCATATTAAAGCTTTTGGAGCTATACATTCAAGTAAGGGTTCTTTCCTTTCTCATATTTATCCAAGCTTCACTGTCTTATTATGCACTTTTTTAATTACTAATGATGGGGTATGTTTTAGTACCTCCCCCATAATACCCTTATTATTTAAAAATGAAGATATACCCATTTATCTCTCATTAATCCCTCCCATGTACATCCGTTACCATGTTGAAATTTCACAAGCATCCTTTATTTTCTCTCTTTATTCAAGATTATTTGTTATTATATGCCTTTTTATATAATTATAAATGTGTGGAAATGTCATCACATGTCCCTATTATAGTCTATTTCATGTTAAAATTTTGAGTTACCCATTTCTCTCTCTTCAACCCATTTTATTAATTTTTAAGTGGCGCTGTTATACTGTTGAATTTTCACCAATATTTTCCATGCCAAACTATTTATGTAGTGAATGTTGTACCAATTTCATATCAAGGGTTTTCACTTTTATGATTATACACCTTTTTGATTGGGGATATAAATTTATTTATTCTAAACTATTTGATTGTGGAATAAATTATAATGATGAATGAATCCACGTTTTATGATCTATGTGGCACACTTAAGCATGATAATGAAATGAAAGTGGCAGATTCACCCAAAATTATATAGATCTCCAATGAATTGGGTAATGTTTAGTATCATGATAAATCATGTTGGGAAAGGGTTGTACCTGATTCCTTTATGGGATTTTCTACACCATGAAGTCTTGGTGGTTTAGCCTTGACCTATGATGCAATGTTTGAAGTTGTTTCCACATTTCCCCTGTTATAATTATCATGCTATATAATGCCTTATAATTTTTATTCCTTTATGCATCATTGAAATGGATTGTCAAAAATTTATTATTATCTTAATTTTATTCCATGTTTGTTCCCTTAATTGGATTTATGGCTCACCCCTTTCTTATGTATTTCCTAGGTTATCCAATATAGTTTTAAGCTCAATCGTTTTAAATAATTTTTCAATAAAGATGTCGTAATTTGTGTTTAAAGTTGTAATACAATGTACCTAATTTCCAAAGAATCTAGGATTATCAATATTTCAGGTTGTACTAATTGTAATTTTATGAAATTAAATAATTTATTAATGTGTAATAAATAGAAGGGTTGTTATAACATTTATCTATATTTCTTTATAAAAAAAAGAACATCTGCGACCTAAGGTGACACACATGGTCAAATGAATCCATTTTCTAGGTTATCCTAGAATTTATTTATCAATTCCAGAAACTCAATTGGATCCATTCAATAGGGATTCTTTGAAATGTGTTTAAAAAGGTATGATTTCTATTGAGAACTCAACTTCACATTTCGGTGGAAGACTATTCAACTCTTCCAGAAAGATATGCACAAATTCCCAAATAATAGGAATATCATCAATATCGAGTTTATCCCCAAACTTTCGAGATAAAAATATCTTATGAATGGAAATTAAAACCTTCATACTATATGTAATCTATATTTCATGTTTTTACTTATCTTTTCATTGATAGACGATCACATGTTGGTTTAGAATATCAAAATTCACTTTATTTCCTTGATAATTGATGTTTTGTTTTTTCATAGAACGCGAATCCATGCCTAAGATGTCATAAAATTCAACTAGAGTAAGAATGAAAAGATTTTCAAGAATAAAATTCCCAAAAATGTCTAACAGAGATGAATCGTACACTTGAGATGTGATCATCCTACCAATAGGGGTTTTCACTACTAATTCCACAACTAATTGTTTGGTTGGAATCTCAATACCCTTAGAAAATTAATAAAATATAAAAGGGTGGGTAGAACTTGAATGAAATAAGATATTAGCAGTTATAGAGTGGATGGTAAGTGTACTTTTCACCACATAATTATCACACCCCTCTTTAGAAATAGTTATCTCATGAGATTTACCTTCATTCCTCACCATAGGAGGTTACTGAAACTAATCATCATCATTAACCCTTAGGTTTGGGCACTAGTTAACATAATTCCCATTCTCCTTACACATGAAGCACTGCTGTGTAGATGGGGAATTATCTACAACATTATATCTATTCACATTTTTAGATAACTTATTCCCATCACTTTGGAAATAAAATTCTTGATGAACGTTTTCCAACACATAAAACATTTATTAGACCCATTAATACAATTTCCTACATGATTCTTCCCACACTTTGATTCAAAAAGAAGTATCATCTTCTTTTCTCCCTGGTTTTTATATTTTCCTTTGAACAACATCTTTCTTTTCTTATCAAAACCATGAGATTGATACATAACTCTAACCTCCATTTCAACCTTTATAACACAAAGAACAATCTCTTCATAGCTACTAAAATCACTTATGGACAACATACTTTGAATAATTTGTTTTAATACACTAATGAATATATCAACCTTACGTTCAAATTGGATGATAATACCGGAATCATACTTCACTTTTCTTGTAAAATTATCCTTTTAGGTACCAAAATATTCTTCATCCCTTTTCTTTAAATTAAGGAAATACTTCTCCATATTGGTATAAAGAATAAAGAGAAATTACTATTTGAAGAATAATTTCATGGACTCATCCCAATCCATTGATTCAATTTAATCTCGTAGCCATGTATTCTTGACCAGAGTCCACTGCTATTCTAATTAAAATTATAAATGATAAACAACCAAAATGAATTTTTCATTTCTGAAAAATGAAGAATAAAAAATATATTTTCAGTTATACCGATATATTGTTTAGTAACAAGTGGATCAAAAGACCCATTGAATGAAGGTGGATGTTTCCTCGTAAAGGAATCAACTGATATTGTTCCCAAATTTTCTCTTCTAGAATCTCATCATGATTCATAACTTGAGGAAGTAGTATGAGCCTAAAAATGAGGTTTTTCATTCCTTCTCCTATAACATTTGGATTCTTAGGGGGTAAATAATTGCATTTCATGTAATACTAAACATTGATGTGGCTCATTTAGGTTCCACCCATTGAATAAAATCAAAAGGAATAGAGAAAGAAATAATAATCCTAGTGGGGAACCACATAATCATGAAAACCCACATATATGTTGTTTAAATTATAAAAACATCGTTAATATTTGACACATTAGGTTTATATTATGTCATTCATAGAAAAATTCTATTTAAATACTTCATGATAGTTTTTCAATAGTTTTTTAATTAACCTAGAATATCGCCTAGGAGTGTCAAATCAAGTGTGTAGCAAGACCCATTGTTACACACCAATTCTCAATCAAGTCTAGATCAATATGGTGTTTTTTGGGTTGTTACACCAATACAAACCTATTCTCGAGCTACACCCATTTTTAGTATATATACATGAATATATTTCTAAGAAACCACTAACTCTATACTTTACCAAAACTCTAGGACATCTTTCTATACATTGATTAATACTTAGACTTATCCTTTGAGACATGCCCTTAGGGATATCACTATGATTTTATCATTATAGTTTCCAATGGTTAACTACATTTTTTTCTCTTATAACAACTATAAAATTGCAAGATTCTCATATATAAACATTACATCATTTTTTCAGAATATTTAACACATTACACAAACAAACTCCTAATGACAATATTATTTTAGCACCTTTGGAAACATGGAAATATAAACACTTGTATATAAGTGAGCTATATTATCTCCCACTAGGTTATACATGACTAGAACCATTTTTATAAATATAATACATAATACTTATCTTTATAACATAGGAAAAGGAAAAATATGAATGGTTGAACTTAGATTCTCAGAAAGGTTAAACACTAGAGAAATGTTAGGGTAATCTTGAGCATAAGGGTATGGGAACATGATTATAACATTATATGATCATACATTGCATAGAAAAGATCATAATATAGAGTCATTCCATAAATATTGGAAGGAAAAAAATGAAAATATTAAATATTTTCCATAATAGAGAAGGATCGCTTTCAAGGGTATCTTAGTATAATAGGCTCAGTCCCTAAATAATCTTAGTAATTATGGTTCAATCCAAGGACCATCTTAGTGGAAAAATTCCTTAACTGAACCAAGTTCAATACCTGTTAAATCCACGTTTATATCATGAGATATAAATATTTTCCAAATTCAATGGTGATAGATATAGGTCTCACCCATCACATAATGAAATCATACATATGTTTTCTATATAATAGTAAAACATTCATCGTATCATGAAGAACAAAAGAGAAGGGTTTCATAAACATCATATCATATCCCCTGAAATTAAATCGGCATCATAAAAACTTTAACATATCATATCCTATAGAAAATATATAGGTTTCATAATCATTTCATCATAGAATAACCAAGGAAATGAATTAGGTTTCATAATCCCTTAACATGGTATAACACACTGAAGAGAAATAGGTTTCATAAAAAACATTCCATATTAAACATAAACCATTCAAAGAAAGAATTATAATGGTGCCCTTGGATAATATACCCAATAAATCATAAACTATATCTATGTATTTCATCTTATATGGAAAATAATTTTGATAGGTATTTTAAAAAAATTTCGAGAAGAAAATATCCTTTCCTGTTTTAAAAACCTATTTAAAACATAAAAAATGTTTGAAACATTATTATTTGAAAGCCAATTTAAATTTTTTTCCAAAGTATTAGAAAAAAAAATTCTTTGAAAATAATCTTTAAAACATTCAAAATAATCTTCAAATAAATTATGTTCCTGACAATAGATAAATCCGTACATATTGAACATTCCTTTTACACCATAAACTTTTTAAAAAGGTTCCTTGATCAGAAAACATCAAGAATGTTATTTTTAAAACCATTTGTTAAAAGGTAAAAATGGGAAAAAATGTATTTTAAAAATAATAAGATAATATTAGAATATTTTTGTTTTTTATAGAACATGGTTTTGTAAGAAAATAGATTCCCGACCAAAGAGAGAAATAAAGATAGATTTTATTAAAAACATTTTATTTATTATCATAAGTAAAAACTAATGGTAAATGGTAAAATTAAATTAGAATATCATGAATAAATATATTAGAATAAAATTCATGAGATTTATTTAGGTATGGGATATAATATTTTGTCAATGGAAGCATAATCGTAAACAATCCCAATAAACAATGAGAATGTAGTGCTAAGCTCTTACAAATTTAGTAACTTTGAATCATAATAACATTGAAATAATAACATTAAATGGAGATTAAAATATCATTAAAATAATTATATTCATTATATAACATGTGAAATAGATATTATATACACCACATAAAATAATATAGGTTCATAACACAATATGTGTCTCAAAGAAGAAAAATTGAGACAAAAATTACATTACCATTTTTGTAACTTTGAAACTATAACCACATAAAATAGATATCCTCTAATGGATAATTAAATAACAATAATTCTTAGTATAATAATCATAAAATACATAAATGGTCATTATATTCACTAAATACAATAAATAGGTGGTGAAAATGAATTATGTCTCACAGAAAATAAAAGTGTGAAGAAAATCCCTTAAATTAAGTATTGAATCTCTTAGTACTCATTTGATAATAATTTATAATAAATATAAGTTTATTATAAATATATTAAAGAAAAAAAATTCATTTATATAATACCATATATTATTTTATTATGACCTTTTATTTCTGATTTATTAAAAATTCCATTTTAAAGTTACATTTCGTGTAATAACCACTTTGTTTTTCTTATATGTTTTGATTTGTCACATTATTTCCCTTACTCTAATCTTAATTTTATTATCTCAATAATTGTAAATATGACATAAATGTAAAATATTTTCAGTATATATATATATATATATTTATAATAATATATAATAGATATAAGTAAGAAATGAAATAAACCATTCATGGAGACGGTAGGCCATACATACGCATGAACATTGTTTTTATTTTATTATCATATTAAAAGAATATAAAGTATGTGATATATTATAATTATAGAATATTTTTATTTCTTATATATAAAATATGTTAATTGAAACCATCCTTAATAAATTCCATATAAATCACGAATGAATCACATCGCTTTGTGAGATGGTAGTTCGTCGTACATATGAATGAAGTTATCATATTCCCAAAAAATGGAAAGCATGAAGGTATGTATGACATAAAGATTATAGAATCACAAAAATATAATTAAAATCATAAATATAATATATAAATTATTAATAAAATATTATTTCTAACCTTTAAAGGCGGTAATGCAAGAATGAACAACATTAGTTCGCGAGGTGGTAGTCCATTGTACACACAAATGGCGATTGTGTATCACATTTTATGGGAGTGTGTGATTTTTAGGTAATATATTTAACATAATAACATATCATTATATTTAATATACTTATTTTAATACATAATAATGGTATAAAAATAATTTAATGGATTTGAGGAATAAATAAAACAAAAACAATTGTTGATGAACATTACCTCTTCTTTGGGTATATCCTTTGGGTTTTCCCAAAATGAAAACCTTGGTTGGATTTATTACAAATGTCGGTATTCTAGTATGAAGGGAGATAATTTTTGAAGATATTTTTCTTGGGTTTTTATGATCGAAATGGCTTGATATGTGTGAATAAGTGAGGGGGTGAGTGCCCTTTTATAGTGAAGGAGGAGCGACATTCTTGAAAATACCAAAAGGAAAACACTAATAAGAGGTTTCCCTTACATAATTCTCCTACAATAGTCAAAAAAATTATATTAAATAGGATATATTGGGTAAATATGGATATAAAATGAGGATTCAACAATTTTTTTGTTCATTTACCCTTAAGTTTAAAGTTGAGTCCCTTAGTAAACTCATTTTTTCTTAATCACCATGATTAATTTTAACAGTTTCAACTAATCATTTGGATAAAAAGTTTATTTTTACTTATTTGAAATAAATAATTATTCTAGTTCCATATATTGAATCCATTTTTTAAAATTTAAATTATATAAGTGATATAATTTAATTTTAAATTAATCCTGTAGACGGGATGAGATGGTGAGATTTTAAAGTTCAAAAGTTCAAAAGATCAAAATGTTTTAAATCCAATTTCAATGTGAATTTGGTTATAATGACCTAAATTGGATTATGATATTTATAATTGGACTAATTATTTTTTGTAATATAAAATAAAATACAATTAACCTATATAAATAAATTAGAAGAAAATGTAGTTTTCAATTAAAATTCAGTATATTTCACTATTCATCAAAAAATGAAATATTACATAAAAATATCTGAAATTCACTCCAATATAATTTTGACTTTATAAATTAAAATATTAATTTTATTTTATCAAATTAAATTTCTAAAATTTTCAAAAATTAATTTTATTATTTTTGAAAAAAAGGCATAAAAAGCATTTTTTGAGAAAATAGTATTTTAAACAGAAATAAAGATTTCACTGAAAATTATGTATTTTATTATCAATATATATTATTTATAGAAAAATATTATTTCTAAAATGTATTTATTACTATTCATACTACTATGTTTAATTTTTAGGTGATAATAGTCGCATTCTATTAACTATAATAATAAAATCTTTTTTCGTAGAAACTTAGTGTTGCGTGTAACGCAGACTAAGCTGGGGTTGTGTATTGCACAAGATTAACTTGGTTTAGTGTATAAAGAAAAATTAAATTTATGTAAAGTGAAATGAAATCCATCAATGAAATTTAATTTATTTGAAAAAGGTTCATAAGAAATGGGGGTGTTACATAAACAGCCCATTAATAAATTCTTTAATTCAATTTGGATGATTAAGTTTTATACTACTAATCCAGTTGGACGCAAGTTGGAAAGGGTACCAAAATAGTTTTATTAATTGTTTAATTTCTATTAATATTCCTTATATGTTGCAATAAATCTTATTACTTAGAAATTGGCTACTCCAAGCACATGATAAATGATATTTCAATTTTTTTATCATTTAATTCAGGTGATGGTTTGTTACATTTGGAGACAAATCTAAAGTTAAGATTAAATTTATAAGTGAAGTTGGTATTTCTAAAATATTTATTATTTCAAAAGTATTATATGTACTTAGTTTAGAGCATAATTTATTCAACATATCATAGTTATGTGATAATGAATTAAATGTTATATTTTATAACGATAAATGTACTATTATGAAAAAATAGGTTTTTTTCATCCAATAGAAAAGAAAATGTATATACTATTAACTCTTCTGAACTAACCAAACAAAAGGTTATGTTTTCTAATGTTGTAGATTATGATGAAATTCTTTTTCATATGAGTTTTGGGCATGAACATTTTAGATTGTTGCACAAACTTTCAAACCCTGAATAGGTTCTGCAACTATCCAAGCTATATACAAGTAAGAACTTCATGTGTGATTCTTATTTAAAGGGTAAAAAAATTAACATTTAAATATATAAATGATGTTAGTACAACTCGATGTTTAAAATTATTATATATTGACTGTTTGGACTTATAAAACATGTTAGTTATGTTGGTAAAAAGTAATCTTTTACAATTATTGATGATTATCATAGATTATTATAGATTTATTTACAATCCCATAAAAATAAGATATTATCTAATTTTTTTGAATTATATAAGCTTATTAAAAATTTAAAAAATGATTCAATCGACTATATCAGAAGTGATCGAGTTGGTGAATTTTAGAATTTAGAATTTGATAAATTTTGTAAATAAAATGGATATAAATATTACTTATCATCCCCTAGGACACCACAACATAAATGTGTGGTAGAAATAAATAAAATATCTATTCAAGAGATGGTTAGGTCTATGGTAATGGAATTTAGTGTAGTTAAATATTTTTGGGAAGAATCAGTAAATATATATTTTCATGTTTTAAAAAGAATTTCAATGATAAATTTCCTAAATAATACCCCTTATAAAATGTTAAAATTTTTTAAACCTAAATATGGTTATTTCAGGGTCAATGGATATAAAGTGTTCATCTTAGATACAAAATATAATTTTAAAAAATTTGACTCTAAATCAGATGAAGGGATATTTTTAGGATATTCCAATGCTATTAAATTCAATAGAGTTTTTAATAATAAAACATTAGTTGTTGAATAATCTATGCATGTTAAATTCAATGAAAACAATTATAATAAGAAAGATTACAAATCTTTAAAATAAAATGATGATTATATAGAATTTAAAATTTTGAAGATAATGAGAAATATAATGATAATTAAATAGTTTAGGGGATCATATCTCTTCTCAAACTGATCCAAAGGGATGAAAAACTATTAAAGATCTCCCTATTAAAAAAGTAATTGGTAATACTAATTATGGAATTCAAACAAAAAATATGTTTTACTTTACCCTTCCAATTCTTCTTTTGTTATTGACTTTATTCATATCAATTTTAAAAATTCTTTAATTTATTAAAATAGGATTAATTATATCCATGATAAATTAAATAAATTTGAAAGGAATAAAGTGTGGGATTTGGTTGCTTTTCTAAAAGATAAAGTTGTTATAAGAACTAAATGGATTCTTCATAATAATCTTTATAAAGCTAGAAACATAGTTAAAAATAAGAAAGAATAGTATCTCAAGATTATTCCTAGGAAGTGGGAATTGAATTTAAATATTAATTTTCTCCTGTTACAAGGTTGAAAGAAATTATAATCCTAATACCCTTTCCTAGTTTTCAAAACCTCAAATTATTTCAAATTGGTTTAAAATGTTTGTTTTTTAAATGGAATTATTTTAGAGGAAGTCTATGTTATACAACCCTAGTATTTCAAAATTATATTTTTCCTAATCATGTTTTTAAACTTAATTAATACTTATATGATCATAGGAAAGCTCCAATATATTGGTATGAATGACTTAAAAAGTTTTTATTAAAAAATTATTTTTTCAAAGGTAAGGTTGATCAAATATTGTTTATAAAAAGGTTTTCAAATGATATATTTATTATAGAGATATATTTTTATGATAAAATATTTTTCTCAAAAATTTTTCTCCGTGTAATGGTTTTTTTAAGCTAATGAAAAGTGAATTCTACACGAGATTAATGTGAAAAATAAAATATTATATTGGTTTACAAATTAATTGAAGGAAAGTTTCTATTTTCTTAAATCAATACATGTATGAAAAATAACATTTAAAGAGTTTTGGAATTGATTCTTGCAAATATATGAAAACACTAAAGAGTAAAAATTTGAAATTGGACTTAGATTAATATGGTAAGTCAGTTGATATTAAATTTTATAGAGGAATGATAAGAAGTATACTATTTCTAACTGCATATAGACCAAACATCACGTTCTCAGTTTTCTTATGTGATAGTTTTCAATAAAACCCTAAATAATGTAACATTAAAGCTATTAAATAAGTAATTAGATATATCAATGGTACTTCTTGTACCGAACTATTCTATTCTAATGATAACTTTTTGGATTTACTATCTTACTCTCATTTAGAATTTGGAGTTTGTAAACTTCACCAAAAAATCACTATAGGCATGTGTTACTTATCAGGAGAAACTTTGATTTCATAGAGCTCTAAGAGATAACTTTTTGTTGAACTATCAATAGCTTAGGGTGAATATGTTATTATTACTAGTTTTTGTTCATAGTATATTTGGATAAAACAAACTTTGTATGACTTCAATATCAATTTTTATAAAAATACATTATACTATGAAAACTAAAGTTTAATTTCAGTTTCTTGAAATCCTCTCAAATAATCTAGAACTAAACACATATATTTACAATTTCTTTTCTTTGGGATCATGTAAATAAAGGTGATATATGCTTAGAATTTTTTTCTATGGAGAAACAAGTAGCTTAATTTTTCACAAAACCATTATATTATGTTAAATTTGAGAAGTTGAAATTTGAATTGGGTATTTTAGAAGCTTAAAATATCAATTAGTATAATCAATGATGTCAAATAGTTTCTTATTACATGTATTCTCTAATTGAAATTATTTTCTACTCTGATTAATTGATAATTATTTCATACTATTTAAGATTGTATTGTTATACAATAACAATTTGTTAAATTTACTTTCTTTTAATGTTGTTTTTATATGATTACACTATTACTTTTAAATTAAATAATTTTGATTAAAATGGATACTATTTTATAAATTAATTTTAATGTACTTTTTGAAAAAATTCCAAAAGGGGGAGATTTTTGTTGAAATTTTAATAAATTTTTTGTTTTTGAATTTAAAAAAGGGGGAGTTTGTTAGTATTTTAATGTGATTTAATAATTTATAATAATTATTTATTTTGAAAAAGTACTCTCCATTAATATTTTATTAAATTATCATGTTTATTTAATTATCAAGTGTTTTAATTAATTAATTAATTTTAATTATCTATTCTAATAATAGTTTATTATAATTTTTCATTGTTTATGTAAAAGTTTTAAATTGGTACTTAATGTTATTATTATTATTATTTTTAATTTAATTATGTTTAATTTTAGTAAAAAAATTGGGCCATCCTTAAGGAGGAACCTTGGCTAACCCTCAACCCGTTAGGGGACCCATCATGTCAACCCCATGGTAAGGATTTCCATAGGAAACCCCATAAGGAGGCTAGAGACTGGTGTGCATAGTGCACACTTAATGTGTGTGGGACCAGGTATAAGTCCCCCAAAGCCTTCCCGTATAAGAGTGGGTTGAGCTAGGTCACCCGATAGGCTGTAGGCCTAAGTGTGTGAAATGTATTAGTTGGTTATTATCCTCAGCATCCATCTCAAACCAAGGATCATCATAGGATGTATGATATACCATTATCTCATCGCTACTCGGTTTTTATGTGGGATAGTGATGTATGTTCACTATTCAATCAACTTAAAAATATCGGGTTGATGTCGGATTATAGTTTTATGTAATCTCAACTATTTTCCTCATGAATTATAATTAGAACTCCAGTTAATATCCCTATTTAAATTTTCAGTCATCTTTATAGGGCCGTACATCATGTTCCTTAATTGTCCTCACATGTCAGATAATTTTCCAATATAGTCGAAACTTTAATAAAAACTCCATTAATTTAATATAATATTATTCAAACATGAAGTATTGTCTCGTTTGGTTTTAGCTTATCTTGGTGCATATTTGTTTTTCAAGTTTTAGTAGTTATCTTTTCCTATTCTTCTTCAGGGTCTTTCATTATCTCTCTATTTGATGATTTTGAAGCACTATCCTTTGTTGGTTTCTTGATGGCAAGCCATGAGTCACATTTAGAATAAATTTTGAGTCAAGTAACCATCAAACAACAACAGTGAGTTGATTTACCATCGAATACCAATGGTAAGTCCAGTCACTGTTGGAAATTGACGGTGAGTCGATACACTATCAAACACTGACGCTGAGTCTATTCACTGTTAGACACAAATGGTGAGTTGAGTCACCGTCGGACACCAATGGTGAGTCGAGTCATTTTCGGACACCAATGGTGAGTCGATTCACTATTGGACACTAAAGGTGAGTTGATTCACCATTATACTTCAATGGTGATTTATTTTCACACACTATTGGATTTCAATAGTGTGTTATTTTTAGCCATCGTTTTCTATATATTTCTACTATAAAGAGTCTTTCAGGAAGCTCTTTAAGATCAAATATGTACTATTTTTTGACTGAAAATTAAATTTTTATTATTAAAACACTTTTCTGGATTAAGAACAATTATTTTTTCTTTGTTAAGTTTTAGTAGTTATTTATTATTGTTTAATTGTTTTTTCTTATTTATTATCAAATGTTTATTCATATGTTATTCATTATTTATCATCCTAAAATTTGTAAATTATTTTCATGAGTCAACATTGGACATCTTAAATGGTGATTATTAAGTCACTATTGGACATCACTAATGGTAGTTCATGAGAAACCTATCTCTATTTTCAGTGGTAGGTTATGTGGAACCACTCTCTATTTTCAGTGGTAGAAAAAAATAAGCAACCATTAGTTATAATTTTTGTTTCTAAAAATTTTATTCCTTATTTCAATTGTTGTTATTAAAATTAATTATTTGTTAAAGGTGTTATTGTTTTATATTGAAATAAAATTGTAGAGCATGTAATAATAATTATAACATTCTTTTAGGTATATTTATTCATGAAGATTGAATTTCATGCCATGATATGTTTTTTATATAGTTTTTTATGTCTGTTCAATATAAAAGATTATATTATACTTTCAATTGTTTTAGAATCGTAAATTGTTTAAAATTTTTATATTTAACATATTAATTGTTTTATATTTACATTTTAACGAATAATTATAAATCTTGTATGTTTTATGTTTTTTAGAGAAGATTTAAAACAAGGGTAACCATCATTTTAATTCATTGTTATGCATTGAAAAATTCCATACATATATTGGACATGAATGATCTCCTAATGTATCTATGTTTTAATAATCCATGAGATATCTTCATGTAATAAAAATAGATACCTGTTCTAATCATTCCACAGATTACTTGTGATACATCTTTGACATTCTTACTTCTCTCAATTGTTCATGAACTTCTACAACTTCTGTACTATGGGTATAATCACAAAACAATTTCAAATTTGACATTTGTTCCTTCCAAGTGATCAAATATCATTAAGCTTCCACATATTCAAAATTTCTGATCCTCTTCTAATTTCTATGTATTTTTTTATTTACGTAATATTTATCTTTATATTTGTAATTCATCGTGTCCAGTTTATGATTTTCTCCCTCAAAGGAAATTCTTATTTCTCTGGTTATTCCACCACTAAATGGAATTTAGGGTTGTGACGCCTGATCAAAAGTTGGGTAAGAAGACCAGGTTAATCTCTTGTGATAATACTAGGTTATGCTTCTGAGTAGTTTAAAAGATATTTTCTATAAAAAAGTTTGCAAAACTTTAAAAGTGGTGTTATTAGTGGGTACCAATATCCTCAAAATATAGAGGATTATAAGGAGTGTACTAAGAGCTTTTTTACTTAAACCACTATAAATCCCTGTGTTCTTTAAAATAATTTCCAATGAAACTCAACTCAAAAACACTGCACTCACTACAGATTAATATTTTATAAAATTTCATTTTTTTGTTAATAAATTTTAAAAATACTATTCTCCCCCTCTAGATATAATTAATTTCAATAATAATCCAACACATGTCTCTATTTAAGGTATTTTCCATGGATTGACATTGAATTTTTAATCTCCTTTTGTTTTAAATTTGATAAATTTTTATTGAAATGTTTTATTATTGATGTTTATTGCATGTTCGATGGGATACATTATTTTATATTTTTATATTTAAGGATTAAAGTGATTTTCAAAAGGGATGTGGCAGGAATGAACCCTGTGTGGTCATTTAAATGGATCTAAGAGGATTTTTGGATTTAAATGGATTTCAAAAAAATGGGTTTTGAAATGGTTTTATATTGAGAAGAGAATTTTATTAAAATGGGAAGGGTTTTTTGGTAAAATTTGTTATGTATAAGATCTTTATGTATGAAACCTTTGATACATAAATGTTTGGGATTGAGTATCACATGAGATACCTATTGTGTGAGATCTTTTTTTACAAGGGAATATGATATCCTTTTAGTGGAAGAACAAGAGAAATTACATTTTTTGTCTAAGGGATAAATAGATCCTTTTGGAGATAGATCGAGAGATATTCCAATTGTAGGATAAGAGACTGAGAGATATTTTATATTTGGGATGGGGGGAGAGAGTGAGGTCTTAAACTTTCTTTATCCAACTAAAATAATATATTTTAGGTTAATTCACAATATATCATTATGGTTATATTACTTTTTTCACACTACTCAATCCAGGTTGTTTATATGAATTATGTATTGTGTTAGTGCCTTGTTTGATGTCATATAATATATTATTACCACATCTATTTATCTTTACATATTATGATCATGTTTATGAAAACACATGTTATTCCATGTTAGTGTATTTGAAGCATGTTTTGTTGTATGGACTTTTTATTTTAATTGATCCATGTTAAGATTTTTTTTGGAAAACCTATTTTTCTTAAAAGAAAACCAAATAGATTTCAAAGACTTGTCATGAGGATCAATGGGTTCAAGATGATATGGTTTTGGAAAATTAATTTTCAAAACTTGTTAATTATTTTTATAATTTAGAATAATTAAATATATTCACGGTGGTATCATTTTAGGATTTGTGCCTCATACCCTACATATACCTTTAGGATTATGTTGAATGTTTTTATAGGATAATGGTAAAGTAAAGAGAAATATTCATGTGGGTGGATCTTATTGATTACCATATTTTTTTAAATAGGGTATTCAAGGTCTCATAGGGTTATCTTATGTGGAGTTATTTTGGAGTTTATGCCCATTTTCGGGATATATGTATTGGCCTTGTTTCATCACTTATTCCATATTCTTTGTTTTGGGATGAGGAATTGAGATACAATGTATATGGCTTGCTATGGAATGTTTTGTATATGATGTTGTAATGTTATTCATGGTATCAATACTTAGTCATCGCTGTGTTACTCTAGGAGTGTGTTTATACCTATTGAATCTGATTATGTTGAGGTGTCCATACAGTTTCATGGATGGGTTATTCCAATTTACAATGTACAAAACCACTTCCAAGATATTTTCAATTATGATTGGAGCTAGCCACAAACCCATGGTGATCAAGAATGTGCTTTTAGTCATTTGGCCTACTGTCTTGGGTGATGGGTCAAGTCGACTCGGTATTATTTTTTCACACAACCCCTATTCTCTCTTTTATTTATATCACATGGCAGGAGGTGTCCTCCCCCATTATTTTCTCTTCCATATTCATAAAGGTGTAGATTTTAATGGTGATTCATGGTATATTAAGGTTTTTATCCACCTTTATTGGTCTTCAACTTCTCTTTAATTCACTTATGTTTAATTTCAGTTTCCAAGTTTAAGGATTTGGTTCCAATTCCACCAGATAATTTGGGAATTTATCTCTTCTCCTAGGGTTTCTAATATTCGTTGTGAGATGACATCCTAAGACTACATTCAGGTTCTATCATTAATCTATTTGTTTGATGTATTTAACTCTATATAATGTATTAAATATTTTCTTATTTTTTTTATTTTGGTGATGTAATCAGTGGAATGGATGGGGATTTTACTGGGTTCTTGTAGAGGGAATGTTACAAACCTATAGTGGCTGGTCAGTCAAGATTCCAGTGACATGAAGGGGATTTGTGAGTGGTTTACCTATTTTACCATGTTGAGAAATTTTGGAATTAAATTGTGTTTTTTAAATTAATTAACTATAACTTGAGTATAATTAATTGTTTGACTCAAGGGATAAGAAAAGTGTTAGAATTTTGTGTTGGACTTGGTCAAGGTTATATAGTCTTGGTTAATAGATTTATGCCTTTGAAAAAAATGGGAAAAGATTAAAAATAGGTATATGGTTCTAGATATATTCCTTATAGATTTATACATGTCATATATATGAATGTGTTTATTCATGAGTCCTCCCTCATAAGGTGGTGGACCCAATAAAATAAAATTATTTAATTTAATATAAATAAAATTGTTAAAATTGTATGCGTGTGTAAGAATAAAGAGATAATATGCCTGGTCCATTATAGACTGAGTGCACCAGTTTGACTCTTTGATTATTGATGGTCGAGGACCAGACTAAGAAGTTTCCTAGAAACTAGGATACCTCTAAGAGGGATTTTGGTGTGACATGAGATGGATTACCCTGGTAGGCTGAGTGTTAACCCTTGATACATGTATTGCATATATATATATATTCTATTGGAAAAGTGGATTTGGGTGGGGGTGAGTTGAATTTTTTGGAGTTACCTTTTCCATAGTGGTAGACCTTGATCTATAAATTGATACTATCACCAGTGTGTCAAGCCCCTGAGGAATTTTAGGTAATGGGATTACTATAATGATGTCAAGGGATTTTATTTCCTCTCAGCGTTGTGCATTTTCCTAAGACACTAGTTATGATTAGTGTCCAAAGTGGGAACCCACCACTGTAGTAATAACCTTGGGGACCCCTATGAGAGCCCTTGTTAGATGACCATGGGTGGGTGTTATGGATTTGGGTAGAAACAGATATAGGTGGTACCTAATAGAAAAACCAACTTATAAGCCTGAAGGGGATAAGATGACGAAGATGGTATTGGGAATTCATCCCAAGCCTTTTATGTTTTATTCTACTTTTTAAATGTTATGTGATTTCCTAGGATGCATGAGAATCATCCATTGAGCCCAAATTTTTTATTATTACCTAGGATGCATAAGAATCACATGTTTAGATTTAAGAGGCCCTTGTATGTATGATATGTCAAGGATATGATCTCACAACACTTTGGGGATGAATGTGATGTTTTGAAAGAATCCATCATGGTTGATGCATAAGTGGATGCTTAGTGGTGGTCCCTTGGATCCACCATCAGAGTATATGATAGTGAATATATATGAATGCTTATGATTTGATGGAATAATTTGATAGAGTGGCCCCATTTTGAATTCCTAGGGTGACTGAGACTCGAATGGAGATAACATTAAACCATTGTGAATGTATGGGACTCTTGGGATTCAAATGGATGTTTGATGTTCCCGGTGGGAATATTTCCATGTTCATGGACATTGTACATCATGATGGATACTATTGGTTCCCATCAATTAAAGTATAGGGTCCCCCTAGGATCGAGTGGATTCACTAATGATGTATCAACTGAGGATTCGTGTGATATTGTATTCCCATGAGTTTGAATATGGTATTTAGGGAAGGAATACACTTTTATTGCTCAAGTTTAATTATAATCAGTTATACTAGGATGGAAAATATTGTATAGGGCCTTACCCATCCTAGGAATTGGATGTTGATCTAACATTGAGAACACACAAGTACTACTGTTGGATTCGTCTTGAGGCTTGAGGATGTGGGATGCTTGGTGATGCCCCAGGGTCTGCAACTCGTTATGGTTAAGGCATGACATGAGAGACCTAGTGGGAGGACATAGATTCTCTTGAGTTGATGTGCATACTCAGAGACACCCTAAAACATTTTGAAGTAGGTATGTCTATCCAAGGTCGTAAAAATGAGGAATAAAAATGTTATCGGGATTTGGCCAAGTTATAAGGATAAAACCTTTGGTCAGTTGTGATACTGTGGAGGTCATGGTATCTATGGCATACATATAGACATTTTTACATCATGTCAAAGTAGGTATTTTCGTTAGTTTTATTTAATTTTTTCGGTGTATTTTTTTGAGTATGCCACATGAACATATAACTGCATTGTTGGTGTTATATAGGACCACATTTGTGGTTCCTTACTAAGTTATGTACTCACACCCTACATAATAAACTATTTCACTGGGGTACCCAAGTATACTCTCACTTGGTTGGGCTCGTAATTATGTGTTTGTGCTGGAGAAAATTGAGTAGTATATGAGGCTTCGATATGGTATGAATCAGTGGTATCATATTTCCTCTATTGTATTTTATTTCTTTTATATATGTATAAGTGGTCGACCAAGTGGGTGATTAGTCTCAAATGATTTTATCTATGAATTTTATTATTTTTTCCATGATTAGTTTATTTATTCTTCCAATATAATATGAATTTTATTATTATTAGTAATTTTACTAATATTTCACACTTAGGTATAGGGGGTATAGTCTCCCCATTAAACCATTATAGACCCCTAATGTGATTCAGTAGGTTCTAGAGTACAAATAGGTACACTTGAGGTTATATGCTGGTCCAGTAAAGCTACTAAATAGGGTAATATGGGATGGGGCTTCCCAAAGTTGTATTAGAGAAATTATTTTTCTTTTTTCATAATATTTGTGATATGGTATCCAAGATATATAGGGATGTGTTAGACCCTGTGATGGATAATGGGATGTTTTATCATGAACACATTTAATTATTGGAATTATAGGCTTTTAGGGGTCTAAGATCATTGTTCTTGGAATGTGAAAATAAAAATGATATGGTTTTCAACTTTTTTGATTCGCATGATGTTTAGATTTCTAATTATAATGATTTTTTTCTCTTGGCCTACCAGAAAGAGACCAATCCTAGATTTGGAGAATGCCTAGAGGAGGAAAGTGAAATCTATATCAATCATGGGGTTTAATATTGAATTAACATGACATGTAGGGGCATACTAGTGTTATTTTTAACACCAATGAGAGGTTCAATAGTTTAAAGTGTTAGAAACTACTCATATAACATTTTACCATATAATTATTTAGTGGAATTCTAATTGGCTGAACCTAAACGTACATGTGTCCTCTTTTGATAGTAGGTCATGTGGATTTATTATGAGATGTTTAATGATTATAATGGTGATATAATCCTTATGTCCATGAGGTAAAGTGACCTAGGTGGGTTGACACAGGCATCTGATTCCTTGTAATTGATCCTTAGTGGGTTTCAATTATAGAGTTTTATTTATTTAAAGTACTATAAACAACCAATATGGTATTTTACTATATATATTAGAAAAGAATTCTACTTAACCAAACTTTGTGATAGTGGTTCACTAGATATTGATGACGATAGGGTGATTCTAGTTGAATGTACCATGTAGGTATATTAATTTAATGTCCCAGTAACAACCTATAGAGTGTTTTCCCGTATAGATTGGAAGGACATTATTTATAACTTAATCATGTGTTTGTGTTTCTTTAACACAGATCATTTAGTGTGATACCATTTCCTATATATGACCTTGTATGATTTGATATCCTCTAAGGAGCATACCCGTAGGTGGATACTTGGTGGGAATCAATGTTTGGATATACTTTTGTACTAGCATGTGATTTCCGTTGTATACGTGGAACCGTATAGTGGGTGTGTTGGTGCATGAGTTTCTATGTAATATGTAGATAGAAATAGAGTATTATTTCCTATTATTTGTGACCATATATGAGACTTTACTATTAGGCTAGGTACGATACCTAGATACCATTGAGAATAACTAAAAATTTTAGTTATTCGATTCCCAGGACTACAGGTAGGGGAAACACATGAGAGGAGTCAACCTGAGCTTGTGAATACCCTATAGGATGAAAGGAATGGGTAAATTCATTATGTTTAGAATATATTTACAAGAGGTACCATAGAACTTAGGGTTTTTTTAGTGGTGATTCCTCATCTCCTTGTGATTAATCAGCTGATGTGCCAATGTTTTGGAATGTGAGGCTCTTCGAATATCATGGTATCATGACTGACCTTTGAAGGAAATGAGTATTTGAATGCCTAACCCTGTTTAATTTGGATGCATTTTAGCAAATGATGGGAGTGCGGGTAGATGATAATTACTTGTACAGGGGTAAGATAGAATCTAATCATGTGGTTGGATTGAATAAGTGTCAATTTTTTATCATGGTTAGTGATGATTGGATCATTCTATGGGTTCTGATGGTGTACAAAAATCTGGACCATGATGTGGGTTTCATTATTTGGGAGGAAGTGGTGTGTACACCCATTTGTTTTTATAAGAGACTAAGGAGACACATATTTATCTTTCATGGAACATGTTGAGTTTGATATTAGTGATGAACATGAGTAAGATGAAGACCAATGAGGTTTAATGAGATAATTGGGGGCCTAAAATACAAATAATTTTATGTGCATGGATTATAAGAAGTAGAACATGTATTTTTATATATAAACCTGACTAGGTTTCATGCTTATGGAGTGGAAAGATAAAGTTCATTTTATGGAAGGTGAAACCGTGGTCAGTTGGAGGTGGTGACCCTCATTTTAGATGTTTTTTTGGTGGTTTATGAAGATGGAATTTTCACAATTCAGGAATGGGTGGTAATATGGTTTTTCTTGATATAAATCGGGCATGGGTAAGGTTAGAAAGGATCTTCCATTGTGTTTGGAGATAAATGGGTTGTGGACCATGGTAAATGGGAATTTTGATTTGGTAGTGTGACAAATAAGATGCTTCTATGGTGGGGAGTGTGACGTTGGTCATGGGTGATATGACCCTCATGTAGGTGGGGGTCATGCTATCATTATAGTATTGATTGTTAGATGAATATTTTGGAATTGTAGTGTCCAGTGAGCTATGAGACCAAATTTAATGAAATTTCTAGTAGAATACTAAAAGGGATTTAGGAGGTGATATAAAATAGAGTCCAAAAGGCATCATTGGGGTATGAATGAACTGACCTGATCCAAGTGAGGTGGGAATGGAAACATTGATTTTCATGGTGTGGTAAAGAACATCATCCATTTGGGTTAGTTAAGGGACAATCCAGTGAATTTCACCAAGATTTAGTTGAACTTTTATGAGCAAATTTAGAATAATAATGTGGTTCATACATGAATAGGGGCATCATGATTGTGTATTCTAGTAATGCATCCACATGGGAGATGGGAATTTTCAAGATTAGTTGTCCAAAAGATATCCGAATAGTCATTTTTTATACAATATTATATGGTGAGCTACAAACCAAATCAGGAACATCATTTTGGATATTATGGGTGGGGTTCATAAGTTGGATGATCTTTTTGAGGGAATGTTGGCATGGTTGTAGCGTGCTTGGATGGTGGAGGCATGTTTTTTATGACATGGAATTTAGAAACAACAATGGGTATCAATGTTTAAATGTTGTTCTCATGTATGTTTGGGAGAGGTTAGTTGTAAACTTCTTCATGCATTCCAATAGAATACAAGATGTGTGTTTCAATAGATGGTTCCAGTGGAGTGTAGTTTTGTGGATTGGAATTAGCTGTTATGATATAATATCTATTATGGGGTGTACCATGGGCTTTATGGTCAATTGGATAATTACATGAGCATGTATTTGAGTAGAAAATATCTAGTGAGAATTTTCATAGTGTTTTGATATTGGTAATGAGAATTAGCCTATGTTTTAGTGGTTTGGGTGCCTTAATATGGATGATGCGGTTAAGTAGTGAATTTTCTGTTTAAAGGATAAATACAACCAATGAATGGGAATTGATGACCGACATAGGTTTGGTTATAGGTTTAGATGAACACTAATACTTATCTATAATTAAAAGAGTTATAGTAGGGATTTTGTAATTCCCAATGTTCATACAGGTTGGAAATTTCTAAAGGGAACTTCAATTTTTGAATTAGTAGATGTGTTTCATTTTGATATGGGGTTCATATAATAATTATTGGGGTTTAAACACCCCAAAAAGTGATATTCACAAGGAAGGAGGCTTGGATAGTGGCTATAGGCAATTGGAAACACCCGAAATGGAATAAGTGGTTAGGGATGTTTTATTCATCCATTGGATAGCCTCTGGTAGGCCACTTTGCCACTAGTGGCTTGGTTAGGGGCTTGAAATCCCTTTTGGGTGTGCCATCAAGCTAGTTTCCAAGTACTGGCTAGATGGCAGTCCTTATATGGGGGAAAAGAACTCTTTCCCCCCTCAAAAGTCTTAGGGGGAATCCCCCTTTTCCCCTTTTTTTCTCTCACATGGTAGGGGGTATCCTCCTTATTTGTTCTTCTATCCAATCCTAATCATTGGAGACCTTTTTCTGTGATTTTAGGCTGATTAAGGTCTGTCTCTACCTCTAATGATCTCTTAATTCCCTCTATTTTCCTTTTATTTGTTTTTGAATTCTTGGTTTTGAGATTTGGTGCCAATTATACCAATGAATGGTGGAATTATGTGATTCCCTTGGGGATTCTTCATTTATTAGCAAGAGTAAATCTTGAGACCATGTTTAGGTGTCATTGCTCATTGATTGTTTTGAGGTATGTTGCAATTCCTAATTAATTAATGTTTTTTCTTAAATTTAAATTAATTTTGATATTGAATTTGTGACATGAGATAAATATTTTACATGGGTTTGTTCCAGGGCATGGCACAGACCTCCCGTGGTTGGTTGGTCCAAATTCCAGTAACATGGATGGCCTTGGTGAGTGTTTTTATAGTTATTCCACAATAAAAAAGTTTAAATTAAATTGTTTTTTTAAATTAATTAATTATAAATTGATTATAATCAATTATTGGGATCATGGAATAAGAAATATGTTCAGGTGATTTGTTAGGAATTGTAAAGGCTATAATGGCTTGGGCAATAGCTACTGGCCTTTGGAAAATAATGGAAAATCATAAAAAGTAGTAGGTGGTCCTTGATACTATCCTTATAGATTTATGTATTACACATATATCAATGTGTGTGTGTGTGTGAGATCACTTGTAAGTTGGTATCCCCATTATTACTAAATTATATAATTTAATTAAAATAGTTCAATTTAAATTAAATTATTAAAATTGTATTAGAACCCAATAATAAAGAGAAAAGGATCCAGGGCCACTATGGACTTTATTCACTGGCTGACACCATGGTTGTCGAGGGATGAGGCCCGAGATAATAATTTGTACCGAAATTAAGATACCACCAAGGTTGTGGAGTGACATGATATAGAGGACCCAAGTATTCCAAGTGAGTACCCTTAAAATGTCTGTATCCTTGTTGGAATGGCCATAAGAAAATTGGACTTGGGTTGGTGTTAGTTTATCAGTAGAGATTAACCTTGGATATAGAAGTGGTCCATGAGAAATCTCTCAATAATATAACTGTTGTGGCATACCCCTAAGACCCGTTAGGCTATGAGATGAATCTGATGATACCAAGGGACCAGATGGTATTCAAGTGTAAGGCGTTATCCCAAGAGACTAGTTATGATTAGGGATCTCAGATGTGATCCCCCCATTGTAGTGATGATCTAAGGGGACCCCTGTGGGTTCCCCTTGAGATATGAACTTGAGAGGGTGTATGTGGATATTGGTAAAGATGGTTGTGGGTTGTACCTAGAACTCAAAATAGCTTGTAATCTTGGAGGGGATGTGATGATGAGGTTGAGATTGGGTGTTTGGAAAACTCCTGGTATGTTTTTATTTTATCATTGATATTTTATGTTATAACCAATTATTAATGGGAATTGGATAATGGTCCAATTATTATTGTGATTTATTGAGACACCTATGGATCACATATTGAGATGGATGAGACCCCAATATTTTTGAGAAGTCTAGGATCTGGTATCACAACACTTTGGGGGTGGATTATTAGTTTTACTAGCATCCATCATGGTTTATGCAATAGTGGATGCATAGTGGTGCCCCTAGGATCAATCATTATAGTATATGATTGAGAACATGTAATAATTACCATGATGATAGGGATTACTTTATATAGTGTTACCATTAAAAATGAACAGGTTTAATGGTATTCAAATGTAGATACACCATTAAACTGTTGATAATGAGCAAGACTCATGGGATTCACATTGTGGTTTGAGGTTTGAGGTGGGAATATATCCCTGGGAATAGATGTTGGAAATCATAGGGGAGAATTTTCAATCCCCTCAATCGATTCTTATGATACTTCTAAGGATCGAGTGGATGAACCAATGATGAATCAGTTGAGGAGCCATGAGATATTGGATTCCCAAGAGTTTAACCATGGGATTCAGGGAGGGTATTCAATTTTACTTCCTAAGTATCTTGGAATTAGTCAAGGTAGGATGTATAAGATTCCCTATGGCCTTGCCCCTCCTTGTAATCAGATGTTATCTTGACATTGAGAATTTCCAAGTTCAATCATGGGGTTTATCCTAAGGGATTTGGGATAAGGGACACTTAGTGACACCCTAGGGCCTACTACTCATTATAATGGAGGAATGGGAATAGGATCTCCAATGAGGGAATAGAGGTTCCCCTAAAATAATTCTTATACTTAGAGATATTATAGAACAGGATAAAGTTGTTATAATCAAATAGGGTCTCAGATCTAAGGATCTAAGAAGGTTATTTGTCTTGGAAAATATTATAAAGATAAACCCTTAAGGAAGTTGTGATATAGTGGTGAGGATGGTACTCATGAAATACTCAATAAAATTCCAGTATTGAGTTGAATTAGATATTAGGATTAATTTTATTTATTTTTTCATTAGTTTATTTATTTTTTTGGATCATGTCATATTACATATATCACTGCATTTTTAGTATAGTACCAAACCACATTGGTGGTTCCCTATAATGTTTTGTACTCACACCATGCTTGGGGCATCATTATAATAGGGTAACTGTGTTTATTATCAAATTTTAGGGACCAATATAATGTGTTTGAGAAAGAGTGTCTCGAGTAGTATAGGAGGCTAGGATATAGTGTGGCTTGGTGACATCATAGAGACTCTCTTTCATTTTATTTATTTTGTATATGTATATGTGATCAGCCTAGTGGGTTATCAATCTTATATGATTTCTTGTCATCATTTTTTATTCATATCATGATTAGTTTATTTATTATTCCTTCATACTCAGACATGTATTATGAATAGTTATTTTATTGAAATTTTTCACTTAGATATAGGGGATATAATCACCCCATGAAACCCATATAGACCCCCATAGCTAGTTTGTAGCTTTTAGAATATGAAGATATGCTCTTGAGTTCATGTGAAAGTTTCATATGGCTACTGAATGAGGTTAGATGGTTGGGGAATTATGTGTTTTTCATGTTAATGTCATGTGACCAAGATGTAACTCCCTATTTATTAATTATAGTGCATCTCATTCTCGATATCCATAGAGATTCATCAGGTTCTCTAATCTCATATTATTTGTGCTCGATGTGAGAAACAAGAGATGACTGGGAGATCACATGTGATTTCTAGAAGCACATGACATTGGATAAATGGATATGTAGAGGAATTTTCCTTTTTTATTTAGTAATAAAGATATTATCAAACATGAGAGTTTTCACCTTTATGCAGGATAATGAAAATTAAAATCCACACACTAACAGTCCTCACATAGATCTGGATGTCATCTAAGGTATTCAAACCATATGATTTAGGCTTCTCTAAGAATTTTATGGTCTTACAGAGTTTATATAGTGTTGTATATTTTAATTTCCTAATTCTAAGATGATATCCCGTAGTTTAATATCACGTGATTAGGATGATGTTTTTTTCATGAATACTATGAGTAATCCCAAATAGGGTTATTGTTGTGTGGGGGATCCTTTCCTTATTTGGGATTACATGAGGTAGGGTCATCCAAAACTTTTGAAAAAAATAGTCTTAGTATTAGAGAAAACCCATTGATCGGTGTGCTATATTTGATCTTAGACATCAATCTGTATCCCTAAATTATAATAATCAATCCATACATAGTTTTTTATGGTTCTATTCATATACCTATCTCATATAACAAGGAAAGGGGAATTTTTCTAGGCATAGGATAAAGAATAGTGAATACTATGTCGAATGATCCTATGTAGATCTGGATAAAAAAAAGGATATGGGTTACTCTATGCTTGAGGATAAAACATCCAAATGAATCAACATAATATGAGGTACCTGGTATCAAAATAGTTTTGATAATGATGAAATTACAGTTAGGACTAAGATAAAAAGCATGGAAATCACTATGTTTTCTATGGGAGAAGGAGTCAAGAGACTAGTAGTTCTTAAAAGTGATGAATTATGATTAAAATACGAAGGGCATAATAACATTTCTTACGAGTATACTTTCTATACAATTTTACCTCATATGAAATGGATGATGTCCTTCCATTTAATGCTATTAAACTTAGATGATGTCATGAAGTTTTACATCATGTGATAAGGATGTGTTTTTTAGTTTAAAGACTTACAATGAGGAATTAGACTATTTGGATTAATTTCTTATAGTAAGGATGATGGGGAAAATGATATGTATTTTATAATGTTTCAACTCAAACTAAGTCTTATAGTTTTATGATTTGTAACCAAGATGTTGACCATGTATTCTATCATCATACTATAAGGATGTTGTGAACTAACATTAAAGCTATAAAAATTAGATTTTAAAGAACCTTTTATTATTTGAAGGTGTGATGTACACCCCATCCATGGTGATTATGGATTAATCTCATATATAATGGACCTTATATGTAATATAAGACTCTTCCAACATTAGTTCAAGTTTTAATGTATTTCTCCTAGTTATCATTGTAATTTTTAAAGATAAAACCAAATATAATTGGAGTAATTAATTATGGTATGATTTATTTTTAAAGGCTCATGAAACAAGATTCTGATAGATTTCTAGGTTGGGAATTTTTGACAAACTTTTTTCGTTGAACTACATTAACTTTTCAAGTCAATTCTAGGATTAATAATCTTTTGAGATATGACCACATATAATAATTAAAAGTAAGAGAAATTAAACCTTGATGGGAAACACTAATTTTATCCCATAGATAAGAAAATATGGGGTCTCTTGTGTTGTAGTTCAGGTTGTTTTGTGATAATACCATAAGTCATGTAAATGTTTTTTCTGGATAAGACTTCTTATTCGTACACACTATTTTATATAGGATATCTGATGGAGTCTTGTTAAATTCCTTTATCTATAAATTTTAAATTATATATTAATAGGATTAGTGGTTGTATTGGAATTTATTTTTTGAATATGGTATTTTTAACTCAAAATAATTGTAAATGGTACCATTTTCTATATATATTTTATGAAGGACACCAAATCTGGTGATAACGTTAGAATTATTTTAGTTGATGATATTATTTTTTCAGACTCCCTTAAGGGGTATAGACTCATCCATTTCAATGAAGAAATAAATGGAAGTAAGGATAAACCTAAAATCCCTTATAGTAAATGGGGTGGATGACCTCATGAAATCTATTCTTCATATGGAAAATGGGCACGAATATCTAGTGAAATGTAGAGACTCAGGGGGTTGATAGGTGAAGTTTGAATTTATTTTAAAAGCACAAAATTTATTTGTGAATTCGATGAAATATTTTATCACTATTGACTAAAACTATCCATGTCTTCTAATATGATGCAATAGAATGGTCACTGACTAATGATAACCATAGGGTTCTGTATGAACTTCTTCAATAACAGTGAGGGTATTTCTGCATTCAATTAATACAAGGAAAATATTATCAAAACCTAATTTTTAAGGAATTTTTTTCCATTAAATTCATCATAGAGGATGATATTTTTCACCTGAAATTATATCCATTAATTATAAGTTTGTACTTATTAAAGGATCCCTCTTTGGAGATAGTCTTATTATTGGGGACATCCACCAAATGTAAAAATAAATTAACAAGTTTATTTTCTTGTCTTATTTTGATGCCGTCATTGAATTAATTGATTTCCTCTATGTCATTGATATTGATTGGGGACACCAACCTATGGTGTGTGATGTAGATGAATTTATGAACTTATTTAGGTTTGGCCAGGGCTATGGATGTGTCATCCAATACAATAGTAGGGGTGTTCTCTATGATATAGATATGGTTCCGCATTAGCTAGAAGGGGAATTTTTCCATCAACCCTCTTACAAAATCAATCGAGGGATACAATTATTCCTTATTCATTGTATATTCACCACAAATATACTTAATTTCCAACTATAAATAACCCTTAATATTCAAATGGGATACCCGAAGTAATAGGGATAACTCAAATATTTTGATGAGAGTTTGGTACTCTTTCTCATTTTTGGGTGAAGGTTTCCCTAAAAAATAATGAATATGGTAGAACCACCTTAGATGGAGAAATGATGCAAATACCCAAACAAATGATATTAATATTATATGATTATATTATTTTACTACTTAGTATTCAGTAGGAAACATCAATGTATATCTCCCATGTTTATGGAATTTCCTTGATAGAGAAAACATATTCATCTGGGATATTAGTGTTCACTGACATAGTTTTTCGGGTAGTGTATGTTGTGATAAAATTGTCTAGAACCTTCCCTTTTATTTAAATTTGTGACATGAACTGAATATCAAACAAGTTTAAGATAACCTCCCATAAATTTAAGGATGAAATCAACATTAGATGAATGAGTATTTACTTGAGAATATCAATGTGAGAGACTAAGTAAACCTATTAATTCTACAAGTAGTGCCCCATATTTTTTATGTAAAAATTCATTGTGATGGAGTTATTCTCAATTTTTAGAATATGTATTAGTATATAACATTATTATACAAAAATAGTAGACACTATTTTACTTACATCAATCATTTTTATATATGAAAAGTTTTATAAGTGATAGTTCCTTAATGTCCACATATAGAAAGAGTGGTTTCCACAAAAACATTAAGACATATGGGGGTAATAGATATTTCTTATGATTTTATAAGGATTATTGATAGTCTTCATCCCATTTGTAGGTGAACCCCAATCCTAATTATCTTCATAAAGGTAAGGAACTTACTTGCATGATTGGTTATGAAAGATCTGATGTAACTGAGGCATCCTTAAATCCCTATCAACTGTTTGATGTTTCAAGGAGGATAGATTTCATGGATTATTATAATATTCTCAAGGATGAAATTTATGTGATAGTGGCATACCATGAAGTTGAGTATATTTCCTGAGGTCACACTAATGTCACACTTCAAGGAGTTTATTTTTAGGCAGTGTTGTTATAGTTTTTTGAAGATTTTATTGAGGCATGTAATATGATCACAACATTACTAATATTTGAGCACCATATCATCGATATAATATTAAATGATATTCCTCATAAGGGGCTCTAATATATGGTTCATGGAACATTAATATGTGGAATCCTAAATTTTCAAACCTAATGTAATGACCTAATATTAGAATATCCCTTGGGGTTCTCTAAAAACAGTTACTATGTTATCCACAGTGGGAATTTATATTTGGATGTCCTATAGGTACCCTTCCATGAAGGAAAGGGATTGGATTTTGGTGTATGCATCAATTAGGCATTTTTGTAACCAGGTCTTGGAGGGTGTCCTTTGTAAAATAACAGTTGATATCCTTGAAATTAATGAAAAACATGATCTTCCCATTCATTTTCATAATGGTTATGGTATTGGAAGTACATTTTGGGTATTGAACTTCCAAGATTAAATCTATTTTAATGATATTTTCAACTTATTCTTTGAATATAACACTATGGGATGAGTGTATCCTCATAAATACCTATTTAAGACCATAATGATCGTTAGGTGGGCCTAGATGGTTAGTGTCCACATTTGGATCCAATCTATGAATTTATATATAATAACAGATGAATAAATCACAATACTATTTCAAGGAGAAGATATATATTTAATTATATTAAAGAGGCATCGATACAATAATTAATATGGGTTGTAGGTCCTCTTCTATACGCATATTTACTTTTCTAATCTTATCAATCATGGTAGATACACCTTTGAAACATTTTAGTGGGGAATCTATAAGATAATATTCTTCTACTTATCCTATATCGATGTCATCAAAAGTATGAGTTGAGGATAAATTTTCACTTATTGAGAGTGAAAAAGACATTTATTTGGATTCTGAATAAGCTAGTGTGAGGACCTCCTCTCTAGGTTAATACTTAATGATTTCACCCTCTGCCTCTCTAACATCAGGTGTAGAGGCCACACTGACATCCTAAGATTTAGGGAATGAAGAAATTGAATTTTAAACCATATCTGCACACTTAAAGGATTGGAGAAGGAAACTAACTTTCTTAAGATGATTTAAATTCCATGTTTTTAGCGTAATCATTTCACAAAACATGTGGTGTTATCAGAAAGTGGTTTATGGAAAGGTATGGTATCCCACATGGATTGATTGAGTGAGTTATATTTTCTCTTTTGGGAACCTTAATGGAAGTGATCTTTAGGTTTATTGAAAATGGGGAATATATAGCTAAATTTTACACAAAGGGAGAGATATAGAGTTGTTATTAAAAATGATGAGGGTTTTTTTCTTTCAAATTGACAGAGGTGGATCCATACCATGTTAACAAAGGGGGAACCATCTTGGGAAGGTATATGGTGATGGAGATATGTCATAAATCCTTACTCACTTGATGTTTATTTAGATATATCATATAGCATGTTATGGTTATATCATAGGGAAATATATTTGATACCATTACACTACTTAAACTATACATAGTATACGTTGTAGGCTATATCATAATGTCGTAATTTGTAATGTATGATCACTATAACATCCTACTATTATCATGATAATTGAATACTGATTTTTAATATTTGAATATGCCATCTAAATAATATATAATCATTACATTTTATATAATGAAATATTATGATTGTTAATTACAAAGATTTATAACCAATTGTATTTACTTGTAAAGTATAAGTAAATGCATGAACAATTGATGATATTTATCGAGGGATATAAACAGAGGTAGTGACTATGATATAATGTTAATTATATCCTTTCTAACCCACTATCTATTCTCTCATTTGTGAATCTCTATTTTTCCTCCTACCTATTCCACCAAAAGTTACTATCATACCATGGGTGTGAAGAAGAATCCCACTCTAGAATCAAGTGATTTTGTTGGCCTATTAATACACCATGAAGGGGGATTCCATTAGACACGTAGTAAGGATATTTCTTAATCCATAATGATAGAATATTATAGAAATATATCTATGGTGAAAGGCACACTAGTTAATCATTTTATATACACATAGTTTAAATTTTATTTATGGCCAATCTTTTTTTTGGGTTTCATTTTTTTTCGTTGTGTTGAACAAGTGTGGTTTGATCCCTAAAAACCCATCTGTGGTATCAGTGAATCCGTGTGTTTTGATTCAAGAAATATTTCCAGAAATTAAGAAGAATTAAATTTTGTATTTCCTATCATTAAATACCACATTGAGTTTAAATATGGAATGTTACACAATATTAGATATTATAGGCAAAGATATTCACTTTTTATTATGATTGGTTTTATGATATATGATAACATATTCCATGATAGGATCACCTTGTTTGATTTGTGATATCGCAACAAGATTCATAGTTAAAATTATTTTCCTTTTTCCCTATCTTAGAATACAACATGAGGAGTCGCAACTTTCAATTATGCAAAATACAACTATTTATGTGGTAGAAAACATGGAATCATACCATTGGGGTGACATCAAGCCAATCATAAAATATGACTCCATAAGCCACTAAAGAGGATATTTCCTACCAATCAAGAATTATTATATAGGTTAATCAGTAAGATATATCTTATGATATGGGGATATCATTGGACGTGAATGATATTATGAAATAATTTATCATGCGTCGGTATTTTCTGAATCGTTAAAAATGATACATGAATTGAACAAACCATGAAATATAACATGTTTATATCATAAAATATTATTTATATGAAAAAAATTAATTTTTATCAATTTTAATTATGAATTGAATTCAACAAATTTAAAAATATTTATAAATTAACAAAAAAGGTATTTTAGGATACTTATTTAATTTATAAAGGTGTTTCATTAAAGTATAAACTGTCTATATTTGTTTAATTAAATGTTTATGAAAAATTTATAAAATCAATATTAAAAAATATTAATCATTAATATCAAATACCTTTTGATATTATATTTAATAACTTATAATTTTTATATAAAATGTTTATATGGAACTTCTATGGGAAATTTATAAAGTGTTTATAAATTAAAAAACAAGGGAAAATATAAAATAGTTTATATTTATTATTATGAATTGTTCATAATATTTAATTTGAATTTTTCAAATTAAAATTAATTGTTTGAGAAATAATTTAAATCATATCAAAATGAGTTTTGAAACTTGATGTGAACAATGCTTAAATAATATTAAATGTATGATATTTAGATTATATAAATTGTTTACATAATAAAATTGGAATATAAATTGGAATATTTTATTTAATATCATTTAATTAAGTAGAATTTTATATAAAAATTATAATATGAAGGTGTTTATATTGGAAGTAAAAAATAAAATATCTATATTTATTTATTTATGGAATGTCCATAACATATGCCTAATTTATATATTGTTTATAATTTCTTTATTTATGAATTGATCATAAATTTTTATCTCATGTATATATTTTGGGATTTTTAATTAATTTAGTGAAATACCTATTTCATTGATATAAATAGTATATATTTTTAATGGATTTATACTTTATCTTAAAGTGTTAAAATACTTCTATAAATTATAATACATATATATAAGCAGTTATATGCTAGGTATGCTAATAGATTTTGTTTTTTTCTACCTTGACATTAAATTGGATTAGGTTATGAGCTTAAACTAAAAGGATAACTATAGTTTATAAATATTAGGTGTTATAATTAAGATGGTATTAAGGACTGTTTTTAGTAAAGTATCCTTGGGTAGAGGGACTTTGGGTTAGACTACTCACTGGTCTGATGGCTTATGGCTTGTCTAGAAAAGTGGGGTTTGGTTATATATCAATCCAAGCATAAAATTATGGGGATTGATGATTTAAATTTATTTTAAGCCTTTACATGAAATTATTTTAAATACTATATATATGAGATTCATTTAGATATGTATAAAAATAATAGTCTTTTAATATTGGATAGTAACACAAGATAAGAGTTGTGTAAAGAGTTACACATCAAAAATGGTATTATTATTTTGATTTTTAGGAAGGATTAAGAATTAGAAACTAAATAATTATAATCATAAATATATTTAAATGGAATAACTAAGACAATATGGTGAGATTAAACCCCCTTTAAAAATACTATTTTACAAATTCATCCCAAAGAGAACGCTTTTTAAGAACTCATTCATTCAACTAGGTAGGTTTTTCCAAACCACGGTGCCCTGAGATTATCCTGTGTATGGAAACCATGTAATGAGGAGAAAATAGGAGTTATGTTCCTTAGTTTTGGAATTTTAATTTGGTTAACACTTATATGGTAGTCCCTAAGAGTTATGATACAAAATTATTGGTGTTAAGTGTATCTATATGATGGATTGGGTAAGAAGTTTTCTAATCAACCATCCAAGAATTATATATGATATTATTAAAATGAGGTCCTATTTAAATAAATAACTTCTAAGTGGAAGGAAAAAATAAAACTCATTAATTAGTGAAATATAGTTCTTGTAACACTTAAGGATATGATAAATTTTAAAAGGGACATCATTTTAGTGGGGGCACATTTAATAGATGTCCTTATTATGTGAATATTAAATATGATACTCATCTGATAAAAGGATTGGTTATATATAAATTAGTAACAACATCGTAAACCATGAATTTGAGATTATTATTATAGAATTATATTATTAATGGAAGAAATATCTTGACTGGGACATAAAATTAATTATTTTTATTAATCTAGAAGAAAATTCAATTTTTTAAAGAAACCCATTCCAAAGTGAAGAACCCATGTCGATGGTTGATGAGTAATATTGTGTTTATTATAAATATAACATGGTGAATAAAATTCAATGGATAAGAAATATTTATTTATCCATGATTATAGGTTATCATTGAAATATTACAAAGGAATAATATGAGAATCTCGAGATAGAATATTTCAACAACAGTAGAGTAGAGTGATCATTCTTGGAGTAGAGTGATGATACCTAGAGAATTATGGATTCATTGGATGCCATACTTGGTAAGGGAATCACCCCTTAACTTGTGAAAATTAGAGAGATATTCTTAAAGTCTAAATACATGTGTTAATGGTGTTTGGAGTGTGAACATTGTTTATGAAATGAAAAATGTGAAGTATGGAAAAGTGATTTGAATAAATTTAAGAAGATTATATTTGAGAAGGCTAGTGGTGGTGTGAAGAAATCAGTTATATGGTATTTAATTTTATGGATATTATTTGGAAATATTACAGTGTTTATTTTATTAATTATTTATTTTGCAGAGTTTACTTATAAAATATTGATCAAGCACAACTAGCCATCTAAGCATCCCTAAACTGAGTACACTCATCAATGCTAAAGGCATACAACGATGGAGGCATATAAGACAAAGTAGAGGTAGCATACATAGGTTGTTCATAGGTCAAATATGAAGTGTATGAGGAAACATTCATGTGAAGCATATGGTTTTTAGACTCTCATGTACAGTGTGGGAGGGAGGCCGAGGGAGAACACCAACACACTTATATAATTCACAATCTACCATGTATGTCCACTCAGTTTCATCTTTTTTCCTTCGACCTTCAAGGAAAATGAATTTGTTGAAGAACCACATTGAGGATTCTATGATCGAACCATGCTAATTAAGAAATTGGGATACATGATATGAGATTATGTTATGCTCAAGAATACCAAACTAAGATTGATGTTGTGTTCTTACAAGGAGAATAAGTTTCTAGTTGTAGAACAAAATTTATAGTGATAATGTCAAGAAATATCCATCATATCACAAAATTTTATGAATGTGTGAGTTTTATAATTTTAATACATGTATAGAGTTTCAATTGAAATTATGTGAGTATATTTCTAAAAGTAAATCCATAAGGATGAGTATGATAAGGCTTCAGACAATTCTTTTCAGTTTCACATGGTATATCCTAAGTAAGAAGATGGCATATTGTGTTTTGTAGATATTAATGGATGATTATTTGAATATAATTTTTTTGTAATCAAAGGTGGTGAATATATTCTATTAATACTGAAGGTTTTATTGATCTCACATTGATAACTTATTTATAGATATATAATTATATAAATAAAATTAGTATAATCCCCAAGAATTCAATGTGACGTAAAGAATAGAATCACATGATCTAGTTCATGTTAATGAGAGAGTCCATGAATCATTAGTTTTCACATAGAATAAAGGAAGAGTTTATGAGCTAGTGTTGTTATGTGAATAAGAAAAAGGGATTGTGTACTCTTAGAATTACACGATGGAATAGATATTTTGGTGTGTAAGAATCTCATGTGAAGGTTAATGAGATTCCAAAAGATTAAAATTATAGTATTAAGTGTGATAAACAAAACCATTATGAATAAGATTGAGGTTTCACAAATTATACTTGATATAGACATACAATTCACTATGAATGCATGAAGAGGTTAAAAAACTAAAGGTTATCTAAAGTATGGAGTGGAATTTGATAGTGAGTAGAAAAGTTATTTTTGTGAATCCCATTAACATTTCACACTTTCAAAAAGATAAAAACACATGGAATAATGGTTTTATGATAATAGAACCATGTAAAAAATCATAAGAAATATATAAGTGAAATAATATTGATTTATAACATTGAATAATATGATTTCATGGAGATTATGTTGAGAGATACATTAATATGAATATATCTGAGGTTGGGAAATTTTAATATCAAAAGAAGAATGTGTATTCTTGTGTTTTTTATTAACTACGAAAAAATATGATCACTGAAGCTTAGAAGAATATGAGAAGGGAACGATTGTGTTACTACTATTGAAGATATTTTTTCTAGACTGTTACTAAGAAGGAAGTGGGATGCGTTCATTATTGTGTTCTCTCAAACACAAATATAACATTATAAATGTATTGAGCATAACTTGGTGTTTATGCTATAAATTTAAATACCTTTAGTAAATATAATTCTATCATTGGAATATTATATTCATTATATTGAGACATCCAAAGGTTTAGTGAAATATTTTTTTTCATACAAGAGAAGATAATAATGTCCCTTGAAGAATATGTTTTTTATTTTTAAACAATGACATGAATTCAATTACAGAAATTTGATGATACATATATACAAAGGTATATGGACAATACTTTCCCAACCATTGTGTGTGAATTTAACCACCCTCGTAATCACTAAAATTTAATAGTGATAATAACATATGTGTCACATCAATAGTTAGGCACAACAAGGAGTAGGTTTTCCATAAATGGTCAAACATTGCAAAAATATTTGTGTGTTGATATTTCATTAATTATTTTAATTAAATGTAAATACATTATACAGAGATAATATCACATCCCTTCCTATTAACCGAACTAGTGGTTTGAGTTTAAATGGTGGTTAGTGGAAAATAAATTTCATACTTAGTAAAATTTCAGTACACTAATCCCCCAAATGTTATTCCTATATAATCGATTGGGGTCTACCCATGGTATTATAGAATAGGTCCATCTCTGATTAAATCTATGATTTTTCTATGTTATTTTTATTAAGCTTTATAATTAGTGTATATTTAAAAAAAAAATTACGTGCTTCAGAGGGAGAACTCAAATTACATATCTATTAAAGATAAAGGATTATTTTCAGCCAAAAACTTAAAAAATATGAATAATAATGTGTTAAGAAATTGATTAAAATCTCAAATAAGTAAGATATGTATCAATCAAAATTTGAAGCAGATAAATGTGAGAAGTTCTCTTTGTTTAATTTTTAAACAATGAACCTTTTGAAGATACTATCTCAGGATGTGGAGAGTATGAAGAAGCCGAGTCTATTAAAACTTTTAAAGACATATAATCTAAATTGGAAAGGTATGTGATTAATTTTCCTCATGAATTGGTGTTATATATACATTGTTTTGTTAAGGTACTTCTTAATGAAAATGCACATTTAGAAGAAGAAGTTCAAAAAATGTAAGATGTACTAAGTAGAAAATTAAATAGTTTTAATACTCTCAAAGGAATATTAAGTAAAAGGAAGAATATATGTACCTATACAGTGGAAATATTTAAATTATTGAGTAATATTATAAAATAAGTGAATGTAATAACACTGCAACTAAAAATATATTTAGTGATGTAATCTATGCACTTGAAAAATTGTTCAATGTTTTTATGAATTCCAAAAAATGATCAACATGAGGACATAACTAGTATTTTCAAAGATATTTTTATGTTTGTGGAAGAAAATACCAATATTCATGAAGATTATATTGAAAATATATATATTATAGAGGAATCATGTCAAGATACTATTAGTGTCAAGGAATATCAATTGGATGTTTAAGTCAAAAGGATCAAAGATATTGAAAATTCATTGAGTGAAAGTAGCAAAAAACATAATATATGATAAAGAAAATGAAAACTAAATGGTAAGGTAGTATAACATCTATTGAGAATGAAAATATTCCACTCAATTTGAAATGTATTGAATTAGAATTAAAATTAAGGAATATGAAAAAGACACATGTTGAAACTTCCCAAAATTTTGATAAAAAGGATACATCCATATAAACTTTTAGTGGTAGTATTGTTTATAAAAGACACATATTAGAGGAAATAGAAGCATAAAAATATCATTTTATTAATATATTATAAAATAATAGAAGAAGGAAATCTATATCATAATTAATATTATTCTTACTAATGAAGTCTTATGTAACGCCCCGACCCCAGTTACCCAGAGTTGGTGCATTATTACATATCATTGGCATGATCACAAAAGATCAAGTCTCGATAGACTGATTTGTTTAGTAGCCTTGGAATCACTAGATACATTCATAATGTTTACATCACATCATAAAATGAAAAACTACAACAACATCATGTCTCCATAGACCACACTCATATCCTCATACTATATTTGCAGGTCATTCATAAAATACTTCTTCACATCCTGGAAAAAATAAAACATAGAAAGGGGAGAGCTTAAATTCTCAGTAAGGATAAAAATATAGCATAAAATTTCATAAATAAACATAAATATTTAAGGCAATGTATAACTAAAACAAAAGCCTTTTAAACATGAAATTTAGCATAATATATCAAAGATAAAATGAAATAATTCCATTTACTTATTCACATGGATATTCTACTAGTCGAATAATCACATGAAATATCAATAACCACTTTCATAATAATGGAATTCATAATTAGTGACTATCATAACCACATATCAAGTCCTCGTGCCAAGACTAAAAATAAGATTTTGTCAAGGCCTTGGGCCAAGACACTAGTTTGTCTCATGAGACCTACCGATGCATCGAGGAGTTATAGCAGGCTCCACCTGTCACTTATTAAGACCAATGCATTCCTCATATGAACAGGTTTAAACATAACATAAACATTCGTATTAAAACTAGCATACAAAATGTCAATACTTTATCCACAAACCATTAATGGTATAAAAATAGCACATCTATAGTCAAACATAACTCATTAAATATAATAATTAAAGATTTTATTGTAACAAATTAACCTCCATCGAGAATAATGATGTATATTGACAAAGATGAAAATAATCATCAAAACTATTAGAGAGAAATACCCCCACCTTTTTCTTGAAAGCATTTAAAAGTCACACTATTTGTCAAGAAGACATTTAAAATAGATTTTTGAATCAAATTGTCCCATACCACTTTGAAACTTTTAAAAGGAATTTTGATTTGAAAACTTTATTGTCCATATAAATAAATCCTTAAAACTATTTTTAAAACATGGACATTAATGAGAAATATTTAGAATAATAAATATTTAAAACATTTTAAAATGATATTTTAGTTAGTGTTCCTAACCAAAAGAGAGACACTTGAATACAAATAATTTAGGAAATAAAAACTTTGTAATATCATGAGAATAAAGGTATTCATGATATGCTATGTCAAATTACATTATATAAACCATATAAAAGTGATTTGGGGTATAACAATAAAGGATTATCAATGGAATGTAAATTGAGATGAAATCTCTCATAAATGCCGTATCCTTAGGTTAAAGGTAAATCAATGACATAATTATGCGTGAAAAATATAAATACACTCAATATGATTTTATATTCAGTGTAAAACAATCTAACGACATTCACACATATTATTGTAAAAACAACACCAATGAATTGGATGTTTAACTCAACAAATGGAGATTGAGTGAAAATTACTATTATCAAGTTCATACCGATGACTTGAGAATTTATAAATGGAGTTATTATGTGTATAAAAAGTATATCCACATAAATGGGATTTTAAATAATGACATAATAAAATGAATAGTGATTCCACACATAATCTGGGGGGTAAGATAATCAATGAAGTATGAGTAAAGCCGAATGATTAGAAATTAAAATTTCAAATTCCCTTATCGATTTGGTAACTTAAGAAACATACACCCATGAAAGAAGGATCATGCAATGATGATGTAAATATCCATGAATTAAATTATATTACACAATTAATACAAACATGGGAAATACACACACCACATGCAATAAATAAGTGGTGAAAAATGGAAATCTCACGGAATTAAAAGTGAGATAAGAAACCCATTACTTTTTACTTTTTCCTTGGTAGAGGGTAGGTTAACCTCCTGTATAATGGTTAAATAATTGTTATTTAATTATAAAAGAATCATATACATTAATATGATATCATATATGATCTTTTAACATTGCTTTGTTATTAATATCTTAGTATTATCGTCGTTTCGAGTGTTAACTTACTCGTTTTATTTTATATGTTTTGTTACATAAGTCGTGTTTGTTATGGATAGGTTGTATATTATTCATATACATAATCATATCAAGTCCTTAAAAATTATTTTTAATCATAAAATGAGAATTAGACTTGTATGGATACGATGGTGAATGAATCTCATTGCGTTCGTGGAGACGGTAGTCCGTACGTACGCACGAGTGATAATATCATTCTTTTGATATTAAAATAATATATAATTGGATGGTATATCATATATACAGAATCATTATCATGTTATAATTTTTATTGACATTAATTACACATCATTATTATACCCATCCAAATAATAATGTATTGAATAACAATTACACCACGACGTGGAGATGGTAGGCCGTACGTACGCACGTATGGTGACATGTCATTCAAAGGATGGATAGAATACTGAATATGGTTGTAAAATATTTATAATAACATCACAGTATATAAAAGATACTGTAGGTATTATTTTGGAATGTAAATAACAATGAAAGAAGATGTTGAAGAAGAAATGAACTTGAAAGTGGGTTATGAAAACATTACCTCTTCTTCGGGTTATTCCTTTTGATTTGATCAAAATGGCTCCTTAGGTTGGATTTATGATAAAACTAAGGACACTAGGTTTAAGTGAGGGAAGTTGATGGAATATTTGGGCAAGTTTTGTCTGATCCAAATGGCTTTGAAGGTGTGAAATTGAGAGAAGGGGGAGTGCCCTTTTATAAGAGGGGTGAGGGGAACCTTAGAAAAAACTAGAAATATTATTTTAAAATAAATTCATATTCGGTTTATAATTGATAAAAAGTGGATTATTTAAATTTTAAGGTGGGGATAGGTCTAAAACCACTCAACCAATAGGTTTTAGATAGGTTTGGGTCACTATATTAACCTTAACTTTTAGATTTAACTCTTAGTTAAATAGTTTGACATTTACCATGTCTGTTTGTATTTTTATATTATTTAGTTAATAAACATAATATAAACTTCCAAGAGACCCCCAAGTGTTCCATTAATAATACACCTATAATTATATAAGCCCTTTTTCTGAACCTTAGATTTTTATGAATAGAATATCAATTAATTATATAATATTTGTTTAGAAAACTCCTTTATGTCAATTTTGACACTATTTAATAATTTATTTTTGTTAAAGTCATAAAAACCCTATTATTTAAAAAAAATTCATTTAATAAATCCTAACATGTCATATTAAACAATAAAATTTTTTATGTCATCAAAACTTTCAAATTATATTTATTTTAACATTTATAATACTAATTATTTGATTGTTTCATTAATAAAAAACATAATTCATCATTATTGTGTCATTAATAAATCTAATTATTAAATGTCTAAAAATTATAAATAAAATACCATTATGTGGGAAATCTCTTCATCTTTCTAATGAATAATTATAGTAAAAAATATAACCCTATGTAATTTTTTTTCTAAAAGATATATGCTTATATCATTTTTGTATTTACTTTAACTTAATTAATAAAAAGTGTCATTATCACTTACAAGTGGATCCATGAGGCCCCAAAATCGACCCAAAGATTTCCATGGTTGGAAATATATCAAAAAATAGGGTTAGGACACGTTTTATGGTAATTTATTATTATTATAATATTATTTTTTTACCCTTATTTATCGGATTTACCCTTTAACCATGGTAAATAAAATATTTACCAAAGTAATTATTCAAAATGTCTAAAAATAAAAGTTACATATTTACACAATTTTTAACTCATGATTATAAATATGGAATCCATTTTTATAAATTCAAAACACAGAAGTGGTAGAGATTAATTTAAAATTATTTCCCACTGTCAAAACAAAAAGCATGTTTTTAAGAAATAATAACTATGAAAAGATTGACACTTGTTTATGTCTTGTTTTAATGTGAAATTAAATAAAATGACCAAAATTGTATTAAATGGTAAAAATATATTATAAAAATACTTTAAAATCACTCAAATTCATAATTTATCACTATTAATTATTTCGATTAAAAAAGTTGTTTTTAATTAAAATTTAGAAATTTTCACTATTCATTAAAATATGAAAGTTATCAAAAATGTTCCAAAAATTCACCCTTAGATAATTTTGATATTTAGAATCAAAAAATGAAGTCCATTTTGAAAAATAAAATGTATAAAATTTCAAAAAGTGGGTATTACTATTCATAACAACTAGTTTGATTGGTTGTGGTTTGTGTTAGAACTCGAAGTTGCGTACAACACTCGCAACTGTATTATTAAAAGAGAAGCGTACTGTGGAAGCTTGGGGTGTTACATTCACCCCTCCTTCAATAAATTGTATCCTCAAATTTTTTAAAATTGGGCTTGTGAATATAATGGAATGTCTCACATCGGAAAAAGCGTCAATAAAACTATCACTTTAAAAGAAAGAAAGAGAAGTACAAAGGTCACCCAAGATAACCAATACTAGGATTCCATGTAGAAAAACATGGATATGGATGATAAAATAAGTGTCAATTTCTAATGGAGAGGGATAGAAAACATGATCAGGAGAAAGTTAACAACAAGAAAACCACAAACTTGTGATGGGACAAACGATCATTAGTTTCCCAGTAGGAAAAGTAAACAGACGACATTTTTTTTAGTTAAATTACATAAAGATGAGGAATTAATTTATAATATTGACTAAGAACATAAATAGATATATTTAATTTTTAAGTAAAGTTTCATTATTTAATAAATTTCTACTACTAACTAATTTCTAAACGATGAGTATTCCAGAAGACTTGGTCACACTAGAAGAGCTAGAATAAACTTCTAGAGAATCACATGATCTACAAAGGATAAAATATATATTCACCTTGTCTTTAGAGATTAATCAAAATCAAAATGGTTAGTACAAGATCTGATAATCCCCCAAAAGGATATTCCAATAGAGAAAGAAACACTAATATTAATTTCTAAAATTAAACCAACAATACCCCAAAGTTAAATTAATACCATTGAATAAAAAATTGTCCTTAAAATCCTTCAATATAATCCAAACTAATATTTAAACCTGAAACTTATAAGAATTTGGTTATATAGTCTTCCACATTAAATTGTATCTCCAAATGACATCAACTACTCTTAAAGTCACATACTTAAAATTAATTAACCTAATCACATATTCTCTATTATAGGTCAATCATTTCCATAAATAACCCAAATCACTATAAATCCACAATAAAAACATAGATAAAAATCTACCATTACTCCTCAAATGAAATCCCATAGTATTATAATTTCCATGGGAATATATTTTTCCCAACAAAGCGAACGTATTCCAAAAAAACATTTATCAGTTAATCACCAAATCATTTTCCGATACTAAGGGTATTCATTTGATAAGACATAAGATCCCAAATCAACTTATTATTGATCAATAAAATCATTTAACTAAAAATAATTAGTCACACTAACCAGGGACTTCACGTAGTCTAGTGGTAGACAATAAATCCCAATCTCACTTTGGTTGTGGGTTCAATTCCCACAGCTTTATCTGATGCGACGGGTTGTCACACGGTCTGCATGTTGTCCTTTTTCAAAAAATATATTTTATAACATTACCAAAATGAGATAAATTTCTCAAATTAACCATAAAATAATTTTAACCAGAAATGTTATCTCATACCTTGCATTTTCATCCCAAAATATAATAACTTGTAATTGCCTCAAACCCAATTATCATATAAAACCAAATGGTTATTTATAACAATATCCACCAGGGAAAAGATAAGTCTTCCTCAAATATCATTCTCACATGGCAATCTGCGGGGTTACAAATACAAGAGAAAATTATTCCAATGTAATCCCATAAAAAAGGAGCACTAATACTTTTAAACATTTCTCCAACCATTTATTTCCACATAGCTTCTTCTTTGACCAAGAAAATATCCTATAGAATTGGGAATTCACTTGGGTAAAGGCCAGGTCCCCTACATTTACGGAAAATGACTCTAAATGGATTATTGGGACCATTTTAATTTTCTTCCATAGTACTCTTCATTTTTCCTCGGCAATTCTTCACTTTATGTCCTTCTTTCCCGCATGTAAATCATTTCTTTGTTCCATTGAGACACTTTTCTGGGTGTCTCCTTCCATATTTCCTGCATGATGGAAATTTAGGATTATTTTCTCCATGGTCTCCACTGCTGGAGCTCTTATAATTCATCACCTTTCTCTTCTTTGTTGAGTCTGGGATTTGGTTAATATATATGTTGTTGATAATATTTTTGGAAAACTGATTTGGAATGAACACAATATCTTTTATTCCTATAAAAATTCCATTTTGTTGCTCATTTCCACCACCGTTACCACCTTGTACATCATTCTCAAAGTTACTATGACTTCCTTGTACTCCAGCCATTGACTAAAACCAGAAAGAATTGTGTGAGTAAGAGTAGTCATAAAACCATTTAGAGAATATAATGACACGATATTCTCAATTTGTAACACCTTGTGATTAACCAAGGTCATTTATTTCCATATTATATTAAAATACTTCAAATTGGTTTGTAAAGAAAATGTAAATTATCCTAAGCATATCCCCCGGGAGTGTCGTAACCAAGAGTGCAGCAAGGCCCGTTGTCGTGCACCAGTTACCGTTCGAGTCTAGCTCAAAGCGGTGTTTTCAGGTATTACCCCTTGGTACATCTGTGCCAGATCCACCTTTACCTGCTCGTATCTAGACATAGATGTATTTCTTGGAAAACTCAAAAAATCTATACAATATCAAAATTCTAGGAAGTTCTTCAATACTAATCCTCAAAGTCTATCTTAGGGTTATGTGCTCTAATAAGAGTTAATCTAAATCTAGTTTCCAAGGTTTGTACTAAACTTCCTATGATACCAACTATAACGCCTCGACCCCAGTTACCTAGATTTGGTGCATTATTACGTATCATTGGCATGATCACAAAAGATCAAGTCTTGAATGACCTATTAGTTTAGTAGCACTGGAATCACTAGATACATTCATAAGGTTTACATCACATCATAAAATAAAAAACTACAACAACATCTTGTCTCCATAGACCAAACTCATATCCTCATACTATCCCTATAGGTCATTCATAAAATACTTCTTCACATCCTGTGAAAAATAAAACATAGAAAGGGGTGATCTCAGATGATCAGTAAGGATAATAATATAGAGGAAACTTTCATAAATAATCACAAACATTTAAGGCCATGTATAACTAAAACAAAATCATTTTAAACATGAACTTCAGCATAATATGAAAAAGATAAAATGAAATAATGCCATTTAATTATTCACATGGATATTCTAATAGTCGAATAATCACATGTATTTTCAATGACCAATTTCATAATAATGGAATTCATAATGCCAGACTATCATAACCACATAGTCAAGGCCTCGTGCCAAGACTACAAATAAGATTTTGTCAAGGCCTTGTGCCAAGAAACTAGTTTGTCTCATGAGACCTACCGATGCATCGAGGGGAAATATTGGGCTCCACCCATCACTTATTAAGTCTAATTCATTCCTTATATGAACAAGTTTAAACATAACATAAACATTCGTATTAAAACTAGCATAAAAAATGTCAATACTTTACCCACAAACCATGTATGGTATAGAAATAGAAAATCCACAATCAAACATAACTCATTAAATACAATAATGAAATATTTTATTGTAAAATATTAACCTCAATCAAGAATAATGATGTATATTGACAAAGATGAAAATAATCATCAAAACTATTAGAGAGAAATACCCCCACCTTTTTCTTGAAAACATTTAAAAGTCACACTATTTGTCAAGAATCCATTTAAAATAGATTTTTGAATCAAAGTGTCCCATAACACTTTGAAACTTTTAAAAGGAATTTTGATTTGAACTTTAATTTCCATATAAATAAATCCATAAAACCATTTTAAAACATGGACATTAACGAGAAATATTTAGAATAATAAATCTTGAAAACATTTTAAAATGATATTTTAGTTAGAGTTCCTAACCAAAATAGAGACACTTGAATAAAAATAATTGAGGTAATAAAATCTTTGTAATATCATGAGAATAAAGAGATTCATGATATACTATGTCAAAGTACATTATATACACTATATAAAAGCGATTTGGTGTATAACAATAAAGGAGTCTCAATGGAATGTAAATTGAGATGAAATCTCTCATAAAGGTCGTATCCTTAAGTTAAGGATAAATCAAGGACATAATTATGTGTGAAAAATATAAATACACTCAATAGGATTGGATATTCAGTGTAAAAAATAAAAGGACATTCACACATATTATTGTAAAAACAACAATAATGAATTGGATGTTTAACTCAACAAATAGAGATTGAGTAAAAATTACTCATATCAAGTTCATACTGATGACATGAGAATTTATCAATGGAGTTATTATGTGTATCAAAAGTATATACATACATAGGGGAGTGGAAATTATGACATAAGAAAATGAATAGTGATTCCACACATAATCTAGGGGTAGGATAATCAATGAAGTATGCGTAAAGATGAATGAGTGGAAATTGAAATTTCAAATTACGTTATCGATTTTGTAACTTACAAAACATACACACATGAAAGAAGGATAATACAATGATTATGTAAATATACATGAATTAAAGTATATTACAGAATGAATAGAAACATGGGTAGTACACACACCACATGCAATAAATAAGTGGTGAACAATGGAAATCTCACGGAATTAAAAGTGAGATAAGAAACCCCTTATTTTGTACTTTTTCCGTGGTATAGGGTAGGTTAACCTAATTTATAATGGTTAAATAATTTTTATTTAATTATACAAAAATAATATACATTAATATGATATCATATATGATCTTTTAACATTGCTTTGTTAATAATATCTTAGTATTATCGTCATTTCGGGTGTTAACTTACTCGTTTTATTTTATATGTTTTGTTACATAAGTCATGTTTGTTATGGATAGGTTGTATATTATTCATATAAAGAATTATATCAAGTCCTAAAACATTATTTTTAATCATAAAATGAGAATTATAATTGTATGGATATGATGGGGAATGAATCTCATCGCGTTCGTGGAGAAGGTAGTCCGTACGTACGCACGAGCGATAATATCATTATTTTGATATTAAAATAATATATATAATTGGATGGTATATCATATATAAATAATAATTATCATTTTATAATTATTATTTACATGAATTACACATCTTTATTATACCCATCCAAATTATAATGTATTGAATAACAATTACACCACGACGTGGAGACGGTAGGCCGTACGTACACACGTATAGTGACATGTCATTAAAAGGATGGATAGAATACTGAATATGGTTGTACCATATTTATAATAACATCACAGTATATAAAAGATACTGGAGTTATTATTTTATAATGGAAATAAAAAAGAAAAAAGAAGTTGAAGAAGAAAGGAACTTGAAAGTGGGTTGTGAAAACATTACCTCTTCTTTGGGTTATTTCTTTTGATTTGTTAAAAAAGGATCCTTATGTTGGCTTTATGATCAAAATATGGCCTCTAGGTTTAATTGAGTAATTTTGAGAAAATATTTGGGCAGGGTTTGGCCGAGACAAATGGCTTTGAAGGTGTGAAATGGAGAGAAGGGGGAGTGCCCTTTTATAAGAGGGGTGTGGGGCACCTTAGGAAAAACTAGAAATATTATTTTATAATAAATTCATATTCGATTTATAATGGATCCAAAGTAGATTATTTAAAGGTTAAGGTGGGGATAGGTCTAAACCACTCAACCAATAGATTTTAGACAGGTTTGGGTCACTATATTAAACTTAACTTTTAGATTTAACTCTTAGTTAAATAGTTTGACATTTACCGTGTCTCTTTGTATTTTTATATTATATAGTTAATAAACTTAATAAAAACTTCCAAGAGACCCCCAAGTGGTCCATTAATAATAAAAATATCATTATATAAGTCCTTTGTACGAACCTTAAATTTGTATGAATAGAATATCAATTAAAAATATAATATTTGTTTTAAAAACTCCATTATGTCAGTTTTGAAACTATTTAATAATTTATTTTTGTTTAAGTCATAAAAACTTTATTAATTAAAACCAAATTCATTTATGCAATACTAACATGTCATATTAACCAATAAAATTTTTTATGTCATCAAAACTTTCAAATTATATTTATTTCAACATTTATAATACTAATTATTTGATTCATTCATTAATAAGGAAAATAATGTATCATTATTGTGTCATAAATAAATATAATTATTCAATGTCTTAAAATTATAAATAAACTACTATTATGTAAGAAATACTTTTATATTTCTAATGAATATTTATAGTCGAAAATGTAACATATATAACCCTAGGTAAAAATTGTTTTGCTAAAAGATATATGCTTATGTCATTTTTGTATTTACTTTAACTTAATTAATATAAAGTGTCATTATCACTTACAAGTGGATCCATGGGGTCCCTAAATCGAACCAAAGATGCCCATATTCGGACATGTATCAACCGATATGGTTAGTACACATTTTAGGGTAATTTATTATTATTATAATATTATTTGTTTACCCCTATTTACCAGATTTACCCTTTAACCATGGTAAATAAAATATTTACCGAAGTAATTATTCAAAATCTCTAAAAATAAAAGTTACATATTTACACAATTTGGACCTCATAATTCTAAATATGGAATCAATTTTTATAAATTCAATACATAGAAGTGGCAGAAATTAATTTAAAATTAATCCCCGCTGTCAAAACAAAAAGCGTGTTTTTAAGAAATAATAACTATCGAAAGATTGACACTTGTTTATGTCCAGTTAAAATGTGAAATTACATCCAATGACCAATATTGTATTTAATGGTAAAAAGATATTCTAAATATACTTTAAAACCACTAAAATTCATAATTTATCACTATTAATTATTTCGATTAAAAAAGTTTTTTTAATTAAAATTTAGTAATTTTCACTATTCATCAAAATATGAAACTTATCAGAAATGTACCAAAAATTCACCCTAATATAATTTTGATATTCAAAATCCAAAAATGAAGTCCATTTTGAAAAATAAATTGTATAAAATTTCAAAAAGTGGGTATTACTATTCAAAACGGCTAGTTTGATTGGTTGTGGTTTGTGTTTGAACTCGAAGTTGCGTACAACACACGCTACTGTATTATTCAAAGAGAAGCGTATTGTGGAAGCTTGTGGTGTTACATATTATCTAATAATTCATGCATAAAGTTAAAATATGTGAACATCTGGGTATATAATTTTTTTAGTAAATCCATAAAATAATTATGTGAATACCAAATAATATAGAAGAAGATAAACTCCCCAAATAGAAGTCAATATAATGAAAGTAAATATATGAAAAAAAGGTGCTAAATCTTCCAATACTTCTGTTATAAGAAAATGAATAATTTTTTTTCACTATTATTGGTTCCTTTAAATGTTTTTTCATTAGGGTAAGGTGTGGTGGAAAAAAATGGTTGTGTATTTAGACTATATATAGCCTATATCCAGGGGTATTAGAGTTTAACTAAATAAAAACTCATTAAATATAAGATTATCATATAAAATATAAATACATTTTAGTTCCTTTAAGAGTCATATGAGTATTTCAATATAAGTGTTCATAAAAGAAAATGAGTTTCAGTGTGAACCAACCAGGTATAGTTTCTATACTCATATAAAAAGAGCGACAAAACTCATATAAAAGAAGATTAAAAGTAAGGTATATAAAATTTCATTGGGGAAATAATTAGTAACAAAATGTTTTCAATATAAGATAATAGTAAGAAAAAACCTTTTTTAAAGACCAAGAATATGGACTCCAAGGATGAATTTTTGTCTAATAAAAGATTGTTTTATTTTGGAAAGAACAGTCACATCATGTACCATAGTAAACTGGCCATGGAAATTAATTTTAAGAAAAGTAGAATGAAAAAAATGAAAATAATAAATCTAGGGGAGAAAAAATATATTAATATTTCTTAAAGACATTCATGCATAGTGTTTTGATAATTTAACCATTAAAGTAAACTCAAAAACATTGATGAAACTATGTTGAATATCTAATGTAGAATATGTTAATAAGGAATTTCTGGATATTTGTATTAATTAGTTGAAATATATTTGTTAAATTCATAAATATCAAGTGCTATCACAAGAAGTGAAAAGACAAAAAATTAAAATAGGTTGTTCCACATGAAAATGAACTTAAATTTCATGAGATATTGTTGTAAAAAAACTCAAGGTTTTAGAAATGTTGTACATAAGGTGAAAGTAGACTAGAAATAATTTAAATAATTTTATGACTCTTATACATGATAAATAAGAGAATATGATGAATTAAAATAAATAACTAGGAGAAATAACCTAATTATTGGAATATGTGGAGATGAAAAATCCAAGAATTTTATGATCAATGAATTTAATGATTCCTTGATTCCCGAGAAATCTCCATAAATGAATCCTCATATTTACAAGTATTTTCATTATAAATGTCTCATTATGGATTAAAAAATTATATGTTGAATGGTTAATAAGACATAGAAAAGTTATTTAATGTAAAGGTGAATTTTTTTTAGGAAGGTGAACCATAACGTGTTCAAGATATAGAGAAAATTGTGTTTTTATTGGATAAAGAGATGATAGATTTGAAAAAATTAAATTGAATAGAATCTATGACATTAGAAATGATTAAGGATTCATTGTAAAAGTGGTTTGTATTATTATGGATGAAGTTTAAAACTTATTGGATTTAAGTAATATATCCAGTAATCTTTGGAATAATGAATTATTCATTTTTTCTAAAAGTATTAATGGAAATTCAGGTTATTAACATGTTTCAAGGAGATATATGATGAGGTTATTTACATGTTTGGAATGTGAAAACAAAGAGATACTTTGTGATATATGGGGGATCAATATTAAGATGTTTTTTTCACCTTATTTCTAAAGATTTGTATTTTTATCTTTTAGAAGGGTTATAATATTAACCATTTATGTAAAGTTTAAGTTAAACTTTGAATGAAGTTTTTGAGATTAAAGTATTATCTCACTGCGTGAGGATTTATGAATTTTGTAAAAATTGTTCTATTTTTTATGGTAACTGGTGACAAATGGGACGTATTATCATTTATTTCATGATATATTAGTTCCTAATGAATAAAAAAATCAGCATCCTTTTTAGAGAAAGAGGTGAGGTGGAAATTGATCAAGGCACAAAAAGAATGAGATTATACTAAATCAAGTATATATTCTCATGAAAATTCATTATCTATAGGGAAAGGATCTTGAAACCAAAAAGGTTATCCTAGTATATTATTTTCCAAATAATAAAATAGACCCTTAGATCATAGCATATTTATGACTTTGTGATTGTTAAATTTCTCCAAAAAAATTTCTCCATCACTCTCCATTAAAACATGATGGCTGTATTTTTCTTTAATGTTTATGCTTTCACTTTCCACTAATGTTCTCTCATTTAGAGACCTACTTATGATTTACTTTGGGCGACTATCATGTTTATAAAATCCCCCTTTTAAAGGGACTTTTAGTATTCATTTTTATGATATTGGTTTCTATGAAAGGAACTTTCAAGTATTAAATAGTTAATAACCCAGATGGATTTTTAGGGATAAATTCATTTTAAGGGGGGTATAATGTAACATCCATAGTTTTTTTGAAATAGTTTTTTGAATTAATTTAATCTTTTTTATATTTTTTATTTCACGCAACAATAATTATATATATATATATATTAAATCATTATGTTTGGATTTATTTAACTACATTGAACACATATATTATCTTGAGACATAGGGAAATCTATGTTTTTCATATATTAATGTAAATATTGATTCCCATCGATAGTTTGTGTTACATGCAAGGATAATTTTTTATTGAACTATAATGTACTATTAATATGATTATTAAAATATTATTATTGATACCACTTATCCATTGGAATGAATGTTATGAATAAGATTATATAAATTGTGAAAATATGATTTATAGATGTATATAAAATTAATCCTTTGGTTATCAATTACTGGAAGTGAATTTAATAACTATTTGAAAATAAAGATATTACTTTTCTAAGAAAACTATTTTTTTATGTACAAACACAATTCTATCTCAATAAATTAAACCAAAAAATTTTGATTAAAGTTTTCAAAAAAATTTATAAATAATATATTCAATCAATATTTTTTATACTCATACAATATATTTGATAGGTATAAGATAATAATAAATCCAATTTTATGAATAAAAAATGTATTCTTCTAAAAAGTAATTGTACTACCTTTTAATTGAAAGCCAATTTTAAAAACAATTTTGGGTACTTTTATAAATTTTATATGTAAAAATAAAATTTTGTTTTTAAATAATAACATAAAAATTAGATTAGGGTGAATATTTTGTATTTTTCTATGAGATTTCATTTTTTGATGAATAATGAAAAATACTAAATTTTAATTCAAAAATTCTTTTTCATATAAATTATTTATATAGTTAAATTATTTTTTAATTTGGTGTTAAAGTTTAATTAGATAAAATTTAGATAAATTTATATAATTTAGGTCCTTGTACCAAATTTCACATTGAAATTGGATATAAAATCATCCCAAACTATTAAAAAAAATTACTAAAAAAACTCGTTGTCACGACCTTTATGTAGGATTAATTTTAAATTAATTTCTACCACTTATTTGATAATAATTTGGAAAAATTAATTCCATATTTTGATTCATAATAATTTTTAATTTTTAAAAAGGTATACTTAGTATTTGACTAAAATTATTAGTGAAAGTGATTAAAATTAATTACAGTAATTAAAAAAACAATTAGCTTAACAATGGACTAAACCTTAAAATTAAGCCCCAAAACGACCTAGAAACTTTTCTATAGCTGTTGGATATTCATATTTTAATCATATCATCCCTTTTACCTGATTTGGAACATTATTGGAGCCAGTTGAAATGGAAAAAACATGGGTGGAATTCCCCTTCCAAAAAATTACAAGAATCCCACTCCTCTAATATAAAAGGCACTCACCCCTCCCAATTTTTTACACCTATAAAGCCCTTTGAATAAAAATAAATCTATAAAAATAAACTCCAAAAATACCTCCATTCATCCAATCAGTCTATCTTTGGGTAAAAATCCATCCAAGGAAGCTATTTTGTGCAAATCAAGAGGAGTTTCACAATGAAGAGGAGGTTTGGACGTGTACAAAGAAAGTCAAGACTTAAGGTAAGAGAGTTTCATCTCACTTTTTATTTCCATAAGATACATTCCATGTTCAATTTTCAATTTATTTTTTTTATATATATACTTAGCATGTATTTATTCTAGGGTTATTATAATTAAATTTATGGTCAGTTACATATCCATTTGATGATCTTTCTTTCACGAGGTTTATGTTTAAAAAGTCACCAAATGAGTAAAGTAATTTTTTTCTCAATTTTCCTTATATGTTAAACATTCCATGTTATTCCCTATTTTATTCTACGAGGTTCATATAATTCCTTTAAAATGTAATGAATTTATTTCTTTACATGATATTTTAATCTCCATTTAATGTTATTATTTCTCTTGTATTATGATTCAATGTTACCGAAGTGGTAATAGTTTATTTCTACAATATCATCATTTATTGAGATTATTTCTGATTATGCTTCCATTGATGAAAAAATATTATATTAATCTCACGAACACTCATAATGTTTCATACCCTATGCTTATTCAAGAAATATCCAAGTAATGGTACAATTTTTTTACTCTTTGGTACGTAAGATAATTAAGAATGTATTTTATGAAGACTTGACTTTATTTCTCCATTTGATGGGAAATATGTGTTATTTAAAAACGTTTTTTTCTAAAATTGTTTTAAAACTTGTTTTACTGTTATTCTATAATGTTTAAAGGAAAGTTTTACCCATTTTTTACCTTTTAAATATTTTTTTAAAAAGGAATATTCTTGTCATTTTCCGATCGAGGAACATTTATAAAGATTTATGGTACAAAAGGAATGTTTGGCATGTATATATTTATCCACAGTAATGTCCATCCCTTCATTTATGCTTTATTTTAAGGTTTCAAAAAAATATTTTTCAGGAAAAAAATTCCTAATATTTTGGACCATCATTGTTTTTAAAGGTATTTTCAAAGAAAAAAATTTAATTTATTTTATGCTTAAAAAATGATTTAAATGATTTTCAAATATCCCTTTATATGATTTCAAAAGGTTGTTTATGATAAAAGGAATTTAATTTTTTTTAAATAATCTTTTATAAGATTTAAAATTATTTTCAAATTATTTTTAAAATATTTTCAATATTATTTTATATATTTTCAAGGAAAAATTCTTTAAAAATGTTTTCAAGCTTATTTTAAAGTTTTCAAGGAAAAAGGTTTTCAAAACTATTTCAAGGGAAAAGGGTTTCAATTTTTTTTCAAAATTCTGTTATATGTTTTCAAGGAAAAGGGTTTTCTATATTCTTTTATAAGGTTTCAGGTTCATTTTCAAAGAAAATGGTTTTCAAAAGGATTTATGTTTTAAATGGATTTTTTCAAATAACAAATGATATTTTCATGAAGAAATGTTTTCAATGAAATGGAAAATCTCTCATTATAAGAAAATTATTTTTCAATTTTTTTTATAAAAATGATTTTTAAAGAAATTCTATCTTCCTTAAGAAATGTTTTATGTGATCTTTCAAAATCCTTCCCTATCTAAGATGATATACTTTTTTATAGTTTATACTTTACTATGGATATGATTTAAGAATACTATTCATAATACTTATTTAATGGTTTATGAATTTATGGAATGATGTTTACGACACCCATGTCTCTTCCATGGGTTATATTCTTTGGTTATGCTTTAATGAACCGATTATGAGAGATATATATTTTACTTAGGAAATGATATGATGAAGTTTTTATGATACCCATTTCATTTCATGGGATATGATATGATGCTTATGAAAGCCATATTTTTTTATGGGTGATGATATGATTTATTATTTATTCTCTTATGAAACATGTATAAATGATTTAATTATATGATTGGTGGTACCTATATATCCCTCAAATTCATTTGGTAAAGATTTATATCTCATGATATAATGATAGGAATCAAGTCGATAGGCTTGATCCACTACATGAAGATGGGGAAACCCAAATCCACAATGGGAAGATGGGGAAACCCAATCCCCTATGGGATGATGGGGAAGCTCGATCTATATGGAAATATGGGAACACCTCATACACTATGGGAAGATAAGGAAACTTGGTCCACTATGGGAAGATGGGGAAATCTGATCTCTTTCAAGAAAAGGACTACAAATGGGGATGGTGGTGTGTTCCTATTAGTAGTTTTATTTCCCATGAAGTGCCCTGATAAGTTCTAGAAATGCGTCTTGACTTATAGGGAATGATATTACATGTTTATGTGTGTGCCACAATTCTAAGTCTTAATCCTATGTTATTCATTCATGGCTTAAGATTTTTATTTTCATATGATTCATGCCTTATGAAATTCTAATATTTATTCCATGATTCAAGTTTATGATCTTTGATATATATGGTATGATCTTATAATGTTATGATCACGTTATCATATCCTTATGCTCATGTCCCTGCTAACATGTCTCTCTTTTTTACCCTTACTAAGAATATAAGATTACCACTTTTTTATGTTTCCATCCCCAGTTTATGAAGATATATTTTATGTATGGTATGTCTAAGAGGGTTCCAGTCTTCGAGAACCTAGTGGGAGATAATTTAGCTCACTCATGTACCAAAATTTATGTTTACATGTTTCCAAAGAAACTAAAATAATATGGTATTTGGGAGTGTTTTTATGTAATGTATTAAGTATTCCACAAAACTTATGAAATTCCTATGTAGGATAATATTGGTTCATTATAGTTGGGATCTATCCATTTGTATAACATTCAGGTTCTCCCTCGTAGTGATACACCTCCATGATCCATTTCCATGAGGTGTTCTGATCAACCTGTTCCCTTCTACAAAGATATTAAACTCACAATCTGTTGCATGATACTACCTCATGAAAATATTTTATTATTAAGGTGAAAGATATGTAAGATATGCGCCCATGGCCTCAGAAACCTCAAGAAAAAAATGAGATACATGAGGAGAAATACTTGGAAGATATACACCCACAATGTTAGCTACCTAATGCATAAAATGATATGTTTTAGGAGAAATAATTGGAAGATATATTCCCATGCCCTTAACTCCCTCATGAAAAATATGGGACGCGTGAGGTGAAAGCCATGAAATATATATTCCTCTGACATCAAATACCTTATAATTCACACAAGATTCCTTGGGTTTCTTGCCTAATATGCCTCTATAAGGTTCCATCATATGAGGAAGAATACATGTGACCAAAGTTCCCAGTGTCTAGACATACTTAATGATACCTAACTTGATAACTCTCCTAACCTAAGGTTTCTACCCTGCAAAGACCAAAACAATTTCTATAAATAAGTAGTTTAATTAAACGACATCCACAAAGAGATGGCACTAGGAATCAGTTCAATAAACATAACTTAACTCTATGAGGGAGACCCGAAGTATGTGGCATTTTCTAAAGAGTGATAAATGGAAGGAGGAACCAACATCCCATCATCCTATTTCAATCAACAAGAATACATCATTGTTGAATGTGATTAATGTCTTCCACCTTTAGAAATTACAAATTCATGGAAACAGGCATGCCAATACACATTAACACATAGGTGGTTCACCCTAATGAAATATTCAGAAACATTAATGATGTTTTACGAAATCATGGTGCAACTATTTCAATTACACTAATAATTATCCCTATTTTACAAAAAAAATTAAAAGAGTCTTCAGAAGGCTCTTTATACTAAGATTCATTTGAGAACTATGTATTATCCTGAAATTGATGGAAAATATGAAAGAACTATCCATGAAATTTAATATATTTTGATGTCATTATCACTTGAATTTTAAGGCATGTGGGATCAATATTTAACATTGGTAGAGTTTTCTTATAATGGCAGTTTCTATTAAAGTATTCAAATAGTAACGTATAAACAAATATATAGAAAGATAAGTCGTATACAGCTACAAAATAAGGCTATAGTCACAGTTTAAAACTATGGATATAAGCCTAAAAACCATGGCTATAGGTTATATCCAGGATTTTCTCAATCGTGGATGGTATTGGTGTGGCTATAGGGTAAAACCTATATCCACAGTTTGAAATCATTGATATAACCCTATAGCCACGGTTTACACTGTGGGTATATGGTTATATCCACAGTTCAACCCGTGAAAACAACCCTATAACCACAGTTTGAAAACTATGGCATAGGCTAAAGTCACTCATCGCTTATATCCATAGTTGGGAACCACGACTATAAACCTATATCTATGGTTCAAAACTGTGGCTACAAGCCTTCACATTTCCTAAAACAACCAGCACCATTCAACTGGTGCTGGCCCCTTGAATCTTCCCCACTCTCCCACTTGCACCCCACCTGCACCTTACAACCCCCCATGCACCCTCCCCCTGTAAACCCCCACCCCACGCCTCCCCCTGCAGCCCCCTTCCCACCATGGACAGACCCCAGTAACCCCCTGGACAGACCCCCCTTCTGCAAACCCCTTGTATAGTACCCCCCGTCCTGGATAGAACCCCTAACCTTCTGGAAACCCCCTTGGAAAGACCCCCACCCCTAGAAAACCCCCCGGACTGCAGCCCCCCTCTCCTGAACAGATCCCCTGGACAACAAACCCCTCATAGAAAACCCCCCACCCATCTTAGACTCCCCCTCCCTCCAGGAAACCCCCTAGACAACACCCCCCAACATGGAACCCCCTCAGACATCACCCCCGGAAATCCCCCCTCCACCCCCTGTACAGACCCACCAGACAGACCCCACTCACCCCTAGACAAACCCCCACTCTTGGACAACACCCCCTCTTGAACAGACCCCCACCCCTCCTAGAAATCCCCCAGACAACCCCCCACCACCCCCTGGACAGACCCCCCCCCCCTCATGGACACCCCCTCCATATTGGGACCCCCCCCCACCTAGACACCCCCTCGACAACATCCCCCTCCTGAATAGACCCCCTCCCCACCCCTCTTGGACACCACCTCACTCCTAGGAACCCCATCCCTCCTGGAAACCCCCCTAGACAGACCCCACCCTTCCCCCTGAATCCCCCTTCCCACCCTACCAAGATCCCCCTACACCCCCTGGACAGACCCCACTCACCTCCCTAGAAAGACCCCATGGACCCCCCATAAACAGACCCCCCTCCTGGACACCCCCTGGACAGCACCCCCTCATGGACAAACCCCCACCCCTCCTGGACACCCCTCTCTTCTGGAACCCACCCCCTCTTGGAACCCCCCTGGATAGACCCCCTGGACACCCCCCAGATAGCAGCCCCCCCAGACAACCCCCTCCACCCCATGGACAAGCCCCACTCACCCCCTAGACAGACCCCCTAGACAACACCCCCCTCATGGACATACCCCCAACCACACATGGACACACCCTCCCTTCTGGACCCCCACCCCTCCTAGAAACCCCCCACCTCGCCAGACAACAGCCCCCCCCCCCCAGAGACAAAGGTCGAGGCTAATCAGGCTCACATTAATACTTCTCAAATTTGGAAAAGGAGTTATGTCAATCATTAGGGGAATGATTTGGAATTCCAAATTAGAGATCATGATTTCTTGAATGTATCTCCATATAATGGTGTTATATAGTTTTGTATGAAAGGTAAACTAAACCCTAGGTACATTAGAACCTTTTAAATTCTTGAAATAAGTGGTGTTATTTCTTATCATTTATAAATTCTACTAAATCTCTCAAAAGTACATGATGTGTTCCATATATCATTTTTAATGAAGTACATGTCATACCACATTCTTGTGATCACCTCTGATGAAATTAAATTGGAAACTGATCTATATTACTATGAATAACACATAAATTTTGTAAACAATAGATCAAATATTGAGGAATCTAGTGAGTGTACATGTAATTGTACATTGGAGAAGTCACAAAAATGGAGGAAGGAACGTGGGAACTAGAGGATGTCATGAAGAAGAAGAAATTCCCTCATATGTTTAGAAGGAAACATCCCTAAAATTTCTAGGATGAAATTTTTGTATGGGTAATGAGTGTAACACCGTAAGAGGCTAAAATATATCTCATTTGGAATAATTTTATTTTAAATCTTGCGATGCACACAACACCGGGCTTAAACAAAAAGCGATACTATATTAAAATTTTATTTAAAACTGACCAATTTAACATAGTCATTAAATTAGAGAGTATAAATAAGACAAACTATATCATGAATAATATATATTTTATACACGTACATTTTCTATCTATTTATTAAACATTAAAAATAATAATCAATTGAAAGAAAAAGAAATGTTTTCCAAAAAAATTATTTTTTTCTAAAAAATTTTTTAGTCGTGCTTCACGTGCATAATTGAAAATTAATTTTTATAACTTTTATAAAATATATATGATAAAATGAACATAATTTTTTAACCATCATATAATTCTTATAATAGGGTTAATTTTTGGGTTTTTTAGGATATCTTTCAATTTTTGATTAAATTGAAAAATAATGAATTTTAATTAAAAATTTACTTTTCATTTAAATTATTTAAAATATAAATTTAATTAATTTATTTATTAAATAAAATTTGTTCAATTAATCCAATTTATTTCATTTTAAAAATTTTCACATTGAATTTTGAAGTAAAAAACTGTGTAATCTTTTGACCAATTTTTTTGTAAAACCATTTTGTCGTCGCATCTGCGAGATTAATTTTAAATAAAAATTTGAAACTTAATTGATTATAATATAGAAAAATTGATTACATATATAGAATAAGAGTAATTTATATTATCTAATACATTTAGCATAATTTGTGACCAAAATTAATAATGTAAGTTGTGACAACCGGGTCCCAGTGACAGCACAGCCACCCCGCCTTAACATGGCCGTCGGGTCCTGGCCTACCAGGTACCACCAGTTGCCCCCGCAGACACATGGGGCCCACCCCAGGGTCCACCCACATGCCTGAACGGGTCATCTGACTAATTATTGTCCCCACATGCCAACACATGTCCTTTCCAGTGTGCTTTGTCCTCACTCACACACACCCTGGGAAACTTCCCAGAAGGTCACCCATCCTGATCACTACTCCAGGCCAAGCACGCTTAACCATGGAGTTCTAATCAGACAGGCTCCTGAAAAGGAAGGTGCACCTTGTTGACATGAGTCATATCATTTAGTCATTTAACCCTTTATCATTTGGGGATGTTACAATCACCCCTCTTTTAGGGCACAGTGCCCTCGTTGTGGGCCCTGCATCTCAACGCAGGCAGTGCACCGCGCTTAAGGCTGGGTACCACCTCTGATACCAACTGTAGAGACCCGAAGCTTGACGTACATGGATATTACATTACTTTTGCGGAATACTTAGTACATAACAAAAACACACACACAAGGATCGTAATAGTTTAGTGTCTTTGGAAACTCGGAACGTAATCTTCTAATCCTAGTGAAAGATCTTCAACATCTCCCATAAAGATCTTCCCTTTTTTTTATACCTAAAACCTTTCTTTATATCCTGGGGAAAAGTAAACATAAAAGGGTGAGCTCAAATGCTCCTTAAGGGTAAACAAAACACATATCAATCACATCATATTCATAAGAACATAACATTTTGGAAATCTTAACCTGCAAAAGAGATCATAATATCATAAAATGGGATAAACCATAGTAGTGAAATGTCATAACTTAAAACATGAAACTTTGTGGCATACACACATAATCATAGAGAATCATTTCTTGTTAGTCAAGACTCATTGCCACAACTATCTTAGTGGACAAAGTCCCTTTCTGAACCGAGTTCACTCCTCGTTTCAGTCCTGTTTCACTGAACCGGTATAACCTACCGTTCCAGCCCTGTCTATATCATGAGATATAAAATCCTTACCCAATGCATTGGAGGGAGATATAGGTCCCACCCATCTCATAATGATACCATTCTTATGTGTGCCACAAAATCATAAACCATACATCATTGCATAACCCATGTAATAAAAATGGGAATCTTAAACATCGTGACATCGTAAAACAATTCATATCAGATAAAGTAATTCATAAAAATATTTCCATCACAACATAATCAAATCCATGTAATAATAGGGATAGAAACAGAACCCTTTATTATCTTAGATGGAAAATAATTTTGATAAAACACTTGAACTCCATTCTTGAGAAAAATATCCTTTCTACTTCAAAAACACTTTTCATTTCCTAACATGTCATAAAATTATAACTAAAAGAATTTGATAAACTTGAAAACTTGTAAAGGAAGATTCTTGGAAATAATGTTTTAAAAATCCATTCATGCCGTATAAGTTAAAAAAAACATTCTTCCCGTACTTTTGTCAGAAAAGTCAAAAAAGTACCTCGTACGAAAAATGACAAAAGATTCCTTTCATATCTTTTACTAAAAACTCACCGAAGGGTAAAATTGGATTTAAATAATTGTAGGTGGATGGAAATAATATTACATATTGAGGAAACATGGATGTGGATGATAAAATACACCCTAGTAAATACCAAAGTATAAACAATCTCGGATAAAAATGAGATTGTGATATTTCCCTTACCTTAGGTCCGATTTGCTTCGTAAGTGTCCGAACCTCCTGTATAATGATTTAAATAATGTCATTTACTTATTAAAGAATCATATTCATTGTTATTATATCATATATGGTTCACTTATGACTTTATATTACCCGTTCTTTTGTAAATTCCATGTTAAATAGCGTTTTGGGTAAAATTGTTTCATTTATCGTAGGTGTTTGGACTTGTTGTTCTTGACATTATTATTACTTATATCATGATATAATTACTTCCAGAATATAAAATATGATTTATATATCATATATATTCAGTATATATATATATATATATATAATAGATAGATAAATGAAATGAAACACACCGTTCATGGAGACGGTAGTCCGTACGTACGCATGAACGCTGTTTTCCTTTCCTTATTGTCTTGAATGGAAGTAAGTAGATTACATATATATATACATAAATCCAGTAGATTTACCATGTCATATATTTTATGATTACTTATTATATATACTTTATAATCATTCATGAATGGTTAAAGTGGAGAATGAATCTCATCGCGTCGTGGAGACGGTAGTCCGTACGTACGCACGAGCGATGATATCGTTCTCATGATCGTGGGACTGTATTGGAGTGTATTTATACTATTTCAGAATCAATATAACTTTATAATAGTCATATATAGTCATTATTTACACCATTATACCCATCCAAGTAAGGTGGTGGTGGAAAATAGATTACACCAAGGCGTGGAGACGGTATTCCGTACGTACGCACGCGCGGTGATTTCTTTTTACGTAGGATGGATAGATGGTGAAATAGGGTTGTTTCATACTTATAATAACATATAAGTATATTAGTGATACTGATGTTATTACTTCATAATGAAAAAACTAAAGAAGAAGAAGTGGAAGAAGAAATAAAGATGAAAGAATCGGTAACGGACATTACCTCTTCTTTGAAGTGCTTCTTTGAGACCTTCTTTTAGGGCACTAAAATTGGTCTTTGAGGAAGACCAGAACCTCTATGATGTTTCTAAGGAAGTGTAGAAGAGAATTTTTCAGGGTTGGGCCGAGCTTGAAGGCTCAATGTTGTGTGAGGAAGAGAGGGAGGAGGTGCCCTTTTATAAGGGAGGAGAGGGGCACCTTTGGAATAACTAAAAATATTATTTTATTATAAAGTCAAGTTCGGTTTTAAATAGCTCCAAATTGATTTATTTCGAGGATAAGGTGGGTATGGATCTAAATACTCTCATCCAATAGAATTTAGACAAGTTTAGGTTCCTATTTTAACCTTATCATTTAGATTTAACATTAAGTTAAATAATTTTACTTTTACCGTGTCTTCTTGTTTTCTTACACTATAAGGTTAATAAACTTACTATAAGAAGACAAACGAACCCCAAATTGTCTATTATTAATATATATAACCTTATCTAAGTCATTTGTCCGAACCTCAGATTTTTAAGAATAAAATAACAATTAATAATATAATATTTGTTTTAAAAACTATTTTATGTCAATTTTGACACTATTTAGTAATTGATTTTTGTGAAAATCATAACATAATTATAAGTTCTAAAAAAGTTAATTATATCAATACTAACATGTCATATTAACCTATAAAATTAGTTTATTTCATAAAAAGTCTCAAATTATATTTATTTCAGTATTTATAACATCAATTATGTAAATATTTCATTAATAAGATAATTACTGCATCATCGTTGTGTCATAAATAAATTAAATTATTTAATGTCTAAAAATTACAAATAAAATACCATTATGTAGGAAATCTTTTTAGATTTCTAATGAATATTTATAGTTGAATTTATCTTATGTATAACCCTATATTAAAAATGTTTTATTAAATAAACATTGATTTTAACTCTTTTAACTCTTCTTTGAATTAAATAATAATAAATGTCCTAATCTAATCCAAGTGGGCCTAAATGGTCATATTTTATTCCTAAGCTTGTTGTTGGTCGAATTAAACTTATCCAATAGAATTTGGACATGTGTTAGGGTAATAATAATATCATTTTTACCCTTAATTACCCTATTTACTTTTTAACCGTGGTAAAGAAAAGTAAAAAGTTACCATTCACCAAAAATTATTTTCATATCATTGAACCAAATTTTACATACTGAAATCAACCGTGTCTCTTGGATTTTTGAAATTCCACTCACAGAAGCGGTTAAATTAAGTTTTATGAACAATTCAGTTTTTTTAACTACCACTTAGTGGTTTCACTATTCATCAAAAATTGAAAGTTTTCAGAAAAATACCAAAAATTAGGCCTAAGCTATATTTGATATTATGAACTCAAAAATGATTTCTATTTTACCAAATTCAAAACATATCAGTTGCATTAATTAATTTAAAAATTAATTCCCATCGTCAAAACAAAAGGCGTGTTTTTAAGAGATAATAACTATCAAAAGATTGACACTTGTTTATAACTGGTTTAAATGTGAAATTACATCCAATGACCAACATTGTATTAAATTGTAAAAATATATTCTAAATATACTTTAAAACCACTCAAATTAATAATTTATCACTATTAATTATTTCTATTTAAAAAGTTGTTTTTAATTAAAATTTAGTAATTTTCACTATTCATAAAAATATGAAAGATATCCGAAAATCACCAAAATTTCACCCTAAGATAATTTCGATATTCCGAATCCATAAATGAAGTCCATTTTGAAAAATAAAATTTACAAAATTTCAAAAATTGGTTATTACTATTCATAACAGCTAGTTTTAATAATATCTTAATAGCATATCGTTGTTTAGCGAAACTTGGTGTTGCGTACAACACACGCTATCGTGGAAAGTCGCGATTGCGTGTAATTCAAGCCAGGTCAGAGATGTGTGTTGTGAAAGCTCCTTTTGGTGTAGCGTATAACACAAGACATTAATGAAATTAAAAATAATATTTTTCATAAAATCTCGGGGTGTTACATAAGTAGTCAAAATTATTTCCACGATTAAGGTAAAAATAGATTTTCTTAGAGGTTAAATTAAAAATATAAGGGTTAATGTGACCTAAAAACTTGTATAAAAAATATTTTATGTACATATTTAGAAACTATAACCTATTAATCTCAATAATAATCTATTTTATACCCTTATGGAATTTAAAAAACATGGTTACAAATTTTTTATTACAAATATTACAAGTGTGACACTCACCTCACTTATAAAAGGCCACCTCATCTCATCTCCTTTTCACACCTTTACACCCTTTTGGTTCCACAATTACCTACCAAAATAACTTCCAAAATTACATACCCTAATTTTAGAAGAATTTTTTTGTCATAAATACCTTCTACTAATACTTTATGTATAATTTAATGAGGTGGTTTGAGAAGAAGTAAAATTCCTAACAATTCATTATTTACTTATTTATTATTCCACCTAATTAAAATCTTTTTAATTTATGATAATATTATAAAAACAGTATATAACATATAATTATATGTTATTATGTCACATTCATGACTTAAAACCCTTCCTACTTACATCATATGGGTAACTAAATCATCATTCGTGTGTACATCATAATACTTCCTTGCAAACTGATGTCATTCATTTTTCCATTACACACTCTCTAGATTAGGTATGATGAAACATATAATGTATATATATGATAATTTTAACATAATTACACCTATGGAGTCATTAAATCAAATATAACTATTTTTAATTTCCATTTAATAGTAGATATGATAGCGTTGCTCGGGTGTATGGTGGACTACCACCTTGAGAAGTTGTGTGATTCATTTTTTAATAACACTTTACATTAAAGGAAAAATGGATTATTTCAATAAATATATGTGATATAATTTACATAATAATAAAATTAAACACTTATTTATCTTTATTGAAAGATAATATATAATTTTATTTGTTACCTTTTCACTCACTTAAAGATGATAACATCATTTGTGTACATGTGGACTATTGCCTTCAGGAAGGGATGTGACTCTTATTTCATTCTCACACTACATTGATGATATATATAAGTATATTTAAAGAAATATTATGTTATTTATGATATTATTATCATTATATAAACATAAAATATTACTTATTTCCTTTCCGTAATGATCATTGAAAAATGGAAACATTACCCATGTGTACATACGGCCTACCATCTCCACGATCATAACATACTTCATTTTTCAAAACCATCATTCATGATTAGCTCTAAAAGAATAATTTATATATAAATATTATTATAATTTTATTACTATTATTATGGATATGATGAAAGTATATAATATTCACAAGAACCATAACTTTCCTGAAAAATCATGAATTAGAATTCCAGGCAATTAACAATTGAAACAATGAAAATAATGAAATATTATTAATGAAAAAGTGATAAGAGGATATTAAAGAATAATAAATTATATAATAAATATCAATATGATTCTATTATAATTTAATAACATGTTTAAAACCACTATATATGATTTTAAATCACGTTCAACCATGTGGAAGGGTGATCTAAGGGACTTTGTTTCAATCACCCTTCATTTAGGCATATTGTAATGTTATGCACCTAATTTATTTTAAATAGTGTATATTTTACCCATTTGACTTGTAATACCATGATTACATAATAATTCACAGTATTTTAATTTTAAATTTGAACTATTTCATCTGTGGGGATTTGACTTGAAATTTACCAAGTGGTAAAAGCTATTGCACAATCTCACATTCTTTTCTAATTGTTAACTGTATCTTAAAACAATCACTTTATTGTGATCATTTTTCATAGGAAATTACATATATATTAAATATTAATATTATTTTTCTATATATATGATTATTTACTACACTGTATACCATCATTACATAAAGAGGTTACATTGAATGTTACTTGATTAACTAGGGGAAATATTGATAAATCTATATTCTTAACTCAATATGAATTTTTGATAATAAATAAATTTTTTCATGAATCAAATAAATTATTATATAAATGAGGAGTAATTTAAAACTAATTTAATGGGTGAAAAAAATTATCTTTCCCCTTGATGTATCAGTAGGTCTCAAGAGGAAAATTAGTTTTCCAAATTAAACGGTTTTCCACCTATACTTTTAAACCGCCTTATGAAAAGTCATAAAAATAGAGGTATCGAGACTCATGAGATCATGAAGTACAATTATTATGAATTTCATTCATTGATAATTTAATTATTTTTATTATCCATAATGTTTTCACAATGATATTATATCTATATGTATTTAATTGTTATATTATTATTTAAATGACATGTGTGTTCATTTAGTTGACTTTCCATATTGATTATGTCATATATATTCGTATAGCCAGGTATTTTAATTCCACATGTGTTTAGTTATTTTCCTTTACATATTGATAATGTGCCATATAATATGATAGTATATTTATTTATTAAATTGAATGTGTGTTTAGTTATTTACCATGTCATATTGATTATTATTTATTGATTCATGATATATTTATTTTTACATAAACCTTACTATTAATTTGAGCTCATACTTATTTTATTTACCTTCCACCATATATCAAGAATAGATATTTGAATGTTTTTTAAAGGATACAGTCCATTTTATTTTGTTTTTTATTATGTTTTATATTCTATTCCCAACTTAAAAGGGTATAATGAATGTATATGGTTCTCCAAAACTGCTAAATTGACTGGTCCATCAGGTTTTAAACCTTTGTATATATGCCGATGTAATATAGAATATATCAGATTTAAGCTACTAGGTTTGGGTTTATTATAGTTGGTATCAGAGGAATTTTAGTAGAAACCTTGGGAACTAGATTAAGGAAAACATAGATTCGGGAATACAACCCTATGATGGACTTTGAGGATAAGTATATAAAAACATAAATATGTTTTGGTAAGGAAGATATTATGTATTTTTTCCAAGAAAAAATCCCTATCTTGATACTAAAAGTGGATATGGTTCAAGAATATAGTTAATTAGGGTAATACGTATGAAAAGGGAACATTGTGTTTGACCTAATTTTTACCCAGTGCATGACAACAAGCCTTTATGTGCACCTAGATTGACACTCCAAAGGGATATGCTTAGGATAATTCAAAATTTATTTACAAATAATTATGAAGGATTTTAAAGTAACGATATCCCTAAATAAATAAAGTTTATTATTCTCATATTAACAATGAAATTTGTTTAACTTAGGATAAGTGTTACAAAATTTTTTAATTATGCATTATGATTCAAAATTCGTAATTTTATTATCTCATCTAGTATATGATATTCTTTATTAATATAACCTGAAAGGAATATGGGTATCAATACTCATGTACAATGAAGATATTTACATACTAAGGAAGCCAATATAGCTATTATTAGAACTGAGAAAATTATCTCTATATTAGGGAAGCTTATTCAGGTTATGAAAAATAGACTTTCCCTGATAGAGAAATCTAATTCACAATGATATTATCATATGTTGGATCACTTTATGAAACAAAATCACACATAATTTGGTGGGACTAATAATCCAATGAAATATGAGTAATGTTTTAAGTCTATAGAGAAGATATTTATATCATTGTGATGTGATGAAAAGGATAAGGTTACACATGCAGTGTATTTTCTCAAATGATATGTTGATCAAAGGTGGTCATTAATATATACTACTTGGGAAGAAGTGAAAATATAACTCATGAAAAAGAAAACTTTTAAGGATAAACTTTTGAAAAATATTTTCCTCATGATAAACAAACTGAAATTAATATAAATTATTATATCTTAAAGAAAAAAGAATGAGAAAGTGTTATAGAGTATGAAAATATATTTACATGGTTATCTAGATATTATATTGATTAAATATTCCACACATAGTTTAATATTAATCATTTCTATGAATGGATTAAGATAAGTCTCCAAAGGTCACTGGTCTATCAAAAAATTTCCTCATACGCTAAAATAGTTTTATGCGCAACAAAAAATAGAGATGGAATTTTATAGATCCAATATATTCAAGGAGAATCCAGATAAGAAGAGGAAATCAAAGATCCAGGAGAAAGATAATTTCTCAATGAATATGAGGTGGATAGTGAAATTTCCATCATGTGAAAATTTTAGAAAGAAACATCATGGGAAGTGTTTTAAGTGAATGGGAGTGTTTTATAAGTTAGGTGATAATGGAAATACGGATCATGAAAGTAAGGGAAAGACACAAATTCGTTATATATAGTGTTTTTTTTCTATAAATAAATTGGTAATTATTCACACTAATGTATCAAGCGTCAAGGTAATCCACTACAAAAAAGGAAAAGTGGAGAGGGCCAAGCTTTTGTGATCAGTACACCTAAGGTGGAATTACCCAATGATGTGGTGTTAGGTACTTTAATCCTATCTCCAAAATTTAGCTAATTATTTATTTGATTTGTGTTCTACACACTATTTTATATCTACCTAGTTTTCAAAGAAAATCAAGTATTTACCTTTTAATTTTAGAAGGGATTTTCTCCTCAAAACTCTTAGGGGAAGTCTCACAACAATAACTATGTGTTAGGAAATCCCCATTATAATACATAAATGTGATTTATTTATTGAACATATTATCAAAACTATGTTTGGATTCAAAATAATCATAAGCATGGTTTGGATTTCAAAATATAAGGGAAAAAATAATTACAAGACATAAATTATGATATGTGATGATGATGTAGAATTCCTTATATTTAGAGAAGATGCTCCATCATCTGAGTCATATCGATATCCACCCTAGTATATTTATTGAATGAGATTCCTAGGGAATAAGAGAAAAACAAATCTAGGGATGGAAAATGTAATATTAAAATTGAGGATATAACTTTTTTATTTGAATTCATTCATGTATTTCTTGAGTAATTACTTGGACATACCTAAGATCATGAAGTTGAGTTTTCTATTATATAATCATTTATTTAAGAACAATATCAAATAATACATTTAGAATAGACACTACAAAATTAGTGGAGTTGAAGAAAAAACTATAGGTGTTGGTTGATATGGGATTTATTCACACTAGTTTTTCATAATAGCGATTTCTTGTTCTCTTTATTAAAAAGAAATAGGGATCCATGAGGCTGTTCATTGATTATAGGGAAATTAATGATATTATGTTAATAAAAATGTATCATATTATTCAAATTTGTGACTTATTCAATGAACATCACAAAGCCCAATATTTTTCAGATATTGATGTTTTTTGGGGTATCATTAATTACAAGTAAACAAGGAAGATATTCTAAAGATAGATTTTCAAATGAGTTATGGAAATTACAATTTTACAGTAATACCATTTAGATTGACTAATACACCCTATATATATGAATAAAATGAATAGAGTATTTAAAGAATATCTTGATGTTTTTTTGTGGTATTCATTGATGTTATTTTGGTATATTCTAAAATATATGAGGACCATGAGAATCGATTGTGGACCATTCCTGAGACTCTTATAAGGAATGATTTTTAATGTAAATTTAGTAAGTTTGATATCTGTTATCAATATTTTTCTTTTCATTTTCATATTGTCTCTAAGGATGGAATCATAGTTGGTCCATTAAAGATGAATGAAATCATAGAATGTAGAATTCTAGTGAACATAACTGAGGTACATAGTTTCATTGGTTTGGGAGGTTACTATCACTGATTCATTCATAATTTTTCCAAATTTTCTAACACATTAACTAAGCGTACATGTAAAGGGGTTATGTTTGGTTTGATAAAGGAATGTAAATAATGTTTTTATGAACTAAAGAGTAGATTTTCCAATACTATGATTTTGACTCTATCGCTTGGAAATAATGAGTTTGTGATATATAGTGATACATCAATGAAGGGACTTGGAAATTTATTAATGAAAAATGATGAAATTATTCCATATTGATTATAGATATTGAATAAACATGAATATAATTATCTAACCCATGATATAGAGTTGGTACCTATAATATTTTCTGTGATGATATAGATACATTATCTATATAGTGTAAGATATGTGATATACACATATAATAAAATTTTAAAATAAATCTTTCCATTGAAAGAAATCAACATGTGGAAAAGGATATGGATCAATATACTCATGGACTATGATTATTTGATACACTACCTCCCATGGGAAGAAAATAAGGTAGTAGATGCATTGAGTATGAATGATCATGGAATTGTTACCTAAATGGGGATTTAGAGATGTCCTATATTCATGGATATAGTAAATATTGATATGGGAATAATTAATAAAGTGGATATATCACTAAATTTTCAAATTATTTCAAAACCATATATATTATAAAAGATAAAAATTTATCAATCCAGTAATGAGAAATTTTAAATAAAAATTAATGTATTGAAAGATGGGGAATTAAATGTTTTTATTTATGAATATAGTTCCCTAAAATTTGGAAATATTTTATGTGTTCCATCTATACATGATATATAATGATTATTGATAGATGATATTCATTGTTAAAATCTCTTTATACACCCTAGTATCACCAAGATGTATAGGGATTTGAGGGACCATTTTTTGTGGGATAATATGAAGCATGAAATTAGTAATTATGTTTCTAGATATTTGGTTTGTAAATAAGTTAAAGAATTAAGGAAACATCCTTGAGGAGTTATGAAACCAATTTCTATTCCTATGTGAAAATGGGAGGGAATTACTATATAATTTCTTATAGGACTACCATACACTCCTTGAATGAATGATGTAATATGGGTTATCATTGACTACCTAACCAAATATACACACTTCCTTGCTATAAGTGATGCTTTACCTCTTGAGAACCTCAAAATTATCTATATAAATGAACATTTAAGACTTCAAGGTTCACCTATTTTATTTATATCTAATTTTGATCCCTGTTTTACATTGAAATTATGGAGTAGTCTTCATAAGGCTCTTGATACTAAGCTTAATTTGAGCACTTACTACCATTCTCAAACTGATAGACAACCCAATAGATCTATACAAACATTTTAATACATGTTGAGGTCATGGTCACATGACTTTAAAGGTGTGTGGAAATATTATTTAACTTTGGTATAGTTTTCATATAACAATAGTTTCCATTCAAGAATTCAAATAGAATCATATGAATCATTATATAGAAAGAGATGTTGTAATACAAATTTTTGGGATGTAGTTAGTTAAAGTAAACATGTATTAATATATTTTCTTGAAGATTCAAAAATAATGGAAAAGGATATTCAGGGTCATATTAAATAATCTCAATATAGGAAAAATGGTCAGGAAGATAATTAGAGGAATGATTTTGAATTCCATGGGGGAGATCATGTTTTCTTTAAAGTATCTCCATAAAATGGTGTTATAAGGTTTGGTAAAAAATGGAAACTGATCCCTAGGAACATCGAACACTTTGAAATTATTGATAGTATTTGATATTTTTCTTATGAATTGGAAATCCCACCAAACCTCTCAAAAATATATGATGTGTTCCATATATCATTGTTAAGGAAGTACATGACGTCCCCAATACATGTTCTCACCTATGATGAAATAGAAATGGAACCGTATATATCTTACTGTGAAGAACCGACCCAAGTTATAGATATTAGAGATCAATTATTGAGGAATTAGACAACTTTACTAGTAAAGGTACTTTTAAGAAATCGCAAAATAGAGAAAGGAGTACGGACCAGAGAATATTATGTAAAAGAACCACCCTCATCCGTTTTGAATGTAATATTAATGAAATATCAAGGTTGATTTTTTAAGAGGGAATAATGTAACACCCAGATAATTTATTATATATTTATTTTACAATATATTTTATTTCATTAATATCTTTTGATGCACATAACACCGAGCTTAAACAAAACACAATACTCTTTTAAAATATTTTTTTTAAAGTGAACACTCTAACCTAGCCATTACATTTTATGGTATTAATAATACTAAAAAAATATGGAAAATATATATTTTACACACATATATATTTTTACCTATTTATTATAAATAAAAATAAGTATCATTTGGAAAACAAAGTAATGTTTTTTGAAAAAATGTATTTTTTTTCTAAATGGTGGTTTAGTCATGCTTCACACACATAATTTAAAATTTATTTTTTAAAATTTTAGAAATGATATTTTTATAAAATTTAGTTAATATTTTAAATAATCATATCAAAATTAACCTTAGGAAAGTTTTTGGTATTTTTCTAAAATGTTTTTTTCATTGAATAGTGAAAATACAAAATTTTAATTGAAAACTGCCTTTTAGTTTAAATTATTTATAAATTTAAATTAAATTTTAAATTAGTTTTAATTATAATTAGTTAAAGTTTATATAAATTAATAGAATTTAGTTTATTTAAAATAATTTTAATGTTGAATTTTGATATAAAAACTCTTTAATCTTTTGAAAATTATCTCTTTGACCACTCGCTTTCTCGTCGCGTCTATAGGGTTAAGTTTAAATTAAAATTTTACACTTCTACAAATATAATATGGATAAATGGATTTAATATTTGGAATCATAATAATATATATTTTCTAATAAGGTCAAATTAATTTTTTTCCCAAATCAATACTGAAAGTAGTAAAATATATTTACCTCGGGTAAGGTAAAAATAGATTTATCGGGGGTTAAACTAAAACTTTACTGTTTAATATGTCCTAAAAAATTGTATAAAATCCATTTTATAAAAATATTTATCTTCTATAATTTCTAATTCTCTTTAATAATACATTTTTTTACCATTTTTGAATTTGAAAAATATGGGTACACCTTTTTCTTTTCAAAACTTACTATTGTGCAACTCACATCACTAATAAAAGGAAACCCCTATCCTTTATCTTCTTCACATGATAAAACCATTTTTCTCCCAATACCTTCCCAAATCACATAAAAAAACATATATGTTCTCATCCTAGAATTCCTATTTTGGTTTGAAATCCCTTATCAAAATTCTTTAAGTATAATCCTAAAGAGGTTTTTTGAGAAGAAATATAATTACTAACTATGAGTTTTCTTTTATTTTTTCTTCCACCTCATTAAAATATTATTAATTTATAATTATAAAGTAAAAAAGGATATAATATATGATAATATGTTATTATATTAATTTAAGTAGCTACATTCATCCCTATATGCATCAAAAGATTTAATAAATCATCATTCATGTGTACAGCGAACTACTACCTCGCGAAACGATGTCATTGGTTTTTGTAATAACACCTCTCTAGGTTTAATATAACGATGGAATAACACACACACACACATATATATATATATATGGAATTTATAAAATTATTATACATATAAATAAATTATATAATTTATACCTTTCTTAATTTTCATTCTGTAGAATATTCGATAATGTCTCTCTTATTGACAATGGACTACCGCCTCACAAAAACAATGTGATACGTTTTTAATAAAGATTTATATAGAGGGAAATAAAGATACATTTATTGAATATTTGTGATATAAATGAAATAATTATGATATTAATCACATATTTATAATTCTAGAAATGTAATATATCATTCTATTTCTTACCTTTACACTCACATAATGATTATAACATCATTCATGTACGTGTGGACTACCACCTTCATGAAGTAATGTGACTCTCATTTCCTTAAAAAACAACATGGATGATATAAATAATTATATTTAAGGAATTAATATTTTAATTATGATATTATTATCATTATTTAATAATTCAATATTATTTATCTTTTTTTTCATAATGATCATTGAAAAAAGGAAGTCTTACCCATGCGTATGTACAACCTACTCTCTCTATGATAGTAACATACTTTATTTTTTTAAACCATAATTAATGATTAGTATTAAAAGTATAATTGGTGTATAAATATGATAACTATGTGATTATTATTTTTATGTATATGATTAAACTATTTATATTCAAAATAATCGTAATGTTCATGATAAATTACGAATGAGAAAATAAGAAAATTAACACCCAAAACAATGGAAATATTGAAATATTATTAACAAATAGTTAATAAGATGTTATAAAAGGATCATATATGATATTATAAATATTAATATGTTTCAATTATAGGTTAATAAAGTTTTTAAAACCACTAAACATGATGTTAATTCATGTTCAACCAAAAGTAAGTGTGATGTAAGGGACTTCATCTCAAATATCGTTTTTTAGGAATATTGTAATTTTGCACACCTAATTTATGTTATATTGTTTATATAATACCCACTATATAGGTAATATCATGATTCATTAAAAATTAATTTTATTTTAAGTTTTAATTTTAATTATTTCATTGAAGGGGAATTTATATGAAAATTTAAAAGTGGTAAAGTTGTTGTACAATATTATATTCTATTATGATTATTAACTTTATCCTAAAATAATCAATTTATTATGATCATTTATAATTTAAAATAAAGTACCTCTTGAATATACATATTATTTTATGATGGATATGATTATTTACCAAACCATATATTATATTTACATACGATGTTTACTTTGAAATTTATTTGACTGAGGAAATATTGATAAATTTTTATTCTTTACTCAGTAAGAATATTTGATGATAGGGAACATTATTCATTAATTAAATATATTATTTTATATATGATTATTTATTTATACCAGTAGTGAGAGGTGGGTCCCATAATTATATATCCTCTCAATGCATCAATATGTCTCACGAGAAACATTAGTTGGACAAAATAAACAACTTTCTACCTATAGTTTTAAACCGTCATGTGAATGGTCTTAATGGTAGAGGTATCATGATTCCTGATATCATTACATTTAAAAATTAATAATTTCCTTCAATGATAATTCAGTTATTAATATTACCTATGATATTTTCACCATGATATTATCTATGAATACATTTCATTATCAGATTATTATTTAAATGAAACATGTGTTTTGTTATTTACCATTCTATAATGATTATTACATATCTATTCATGTAGTAAAGTATTTAAATGGAATGTTTGTTCAGTTTTTTACCTTTAAATATTTATTATTCCCTCTCTAATTATTATATCCATGTTATTGATTATATGGCATGTCTGTTCAATTAATTACCATGCCATATTAATTCTTGTTTTTTGATTCATGATATATTTCATTATATATAACCTCTAGAGAGCATTTGATATCACCATTATTTTTTCCCATTCCATTAGACATGAATAAGAGACCATTTTATATATACTATAGGTGCATGTGGTTCTAGAATAGATGTAATTGGAGGTAACAACTCGGAAAAGGTGCACCAATCCTGAATTGATCATAATCAGGTACCCTGACGGTCTGCCTTAATATAAACCTAGTTTGACACTCTTATATATACAATTAGTATAGTTCAACTTTTCTTTAAAAACCATTACAAAGCATGTAAAAGTAATTATTCCCATAAAGAAATTGTGTTTATGATTATTAAATTAGCAATACATAAAATTTTGATTTTGTTTTAGGTGTTATTCAATATTTAGAATTATATAAAGTTCATAATTTTTTGATCTAATCCATTATTTGATTTATTTACAATTTATGTATATAAGGAATAATGATACCAATACTTGTGGAAAATATATAAATTTTCCTACCTTTTAAACCAATATAACTATTGTTGGAACAAATAAAATTATAGAAATATTGGGGAAACTTAATCAGGTTATAAAAAAAACATTTACCAAACGGAACTAACTATTCTATAGAGAGAACCACATATTCTATATCACTTTATAAAAATGAATCCCCCATCGTTTAATGGGACTAATAATACAATTATAGCTTACCAATGGATTAATTCTATAGAGAAGATATTTATGGCCTTTGGATGTAGTGAAGGGGAAAAGGTTACACTGGTAGTGTATTGTCTCCAAGGTGATGTTGATCAATGATGATCCTTAATCCAAAATACTTTGATGGAAAAAGAAATATAACCCATGGAATGGATAACATTTAAGGATAAATTATTCAATAAATACTTCCCTCATGATCAAAAAAATTATGATGAAGAGAAAGTTCCTTAGCATAAAGAAAAAGGAAGAGGAAAGTATTCTAGATTATGAAGCCTCCTTTAAAATATTAGAAAGCTATTCTATTAATTAAATATGAAACATGGATTGGAATATAAACCAATTATTTAAAGTTATTAATCAAAATCTCTAAATGTCACTTTTTTATAATAATTTTACATCATATCAAGAATTTTTTTTTGTGCCATCAAAACAGAGAAAGAATTTTCTAGAATCAATATATTCAAGGGAAACCAAGACATAAGAGGTCATATGAGCATCATGAAAAATGTAATGCATATAAGAAGAATTATAAAACTCAATATTTTCCAACTACTTAATTTTTTTTGAAAAAAGCACCCTATGATATGATTTAAGAGACTGGGAGTTTATTATTAGTGCATAAAGATGGGTCTCCATACTCATGAGTGTAAAAGGAAGAAGTAAAACACTATTTTCCAATGTTTAAACTATATGGAGATGTGGAATTATGTAAATTAATTCCCCAATAATCCAGGGGATCTACCACATAAGAGGCCAATTGTATAAGTCCGTGCTTATGGTATTGATAAGACCGAAGTGGAATGATTATTATTATTATTGTGTATTTAGATCTAAGAAATATGTAGTATGATTATTTTATTGATGATGATATAAAATATGTAAGTATTTTATTGTATTAATTTATCATTAAATATTTTAGATCATATGATGAATGATAAAAATATAAGTGATTCATTATAATGTTTACCTTTTTTGAAAACACATGGTTAAGGGAAATATAACCCTTAATATGTTCTTGATAGTGAGATAATGATGTTGGAATAAAGATATCACTAATTTGGATAATGTAAATTGGATAGTACCGATTACCTTTGAACTGATTACTTTTTTTTTGAAAAAGTGGTTTATGCCATCATTGATAGAGTTTACAAGAGTTTTGGATTTAATGAATATATCCAAAAACATGTGTCTTACTTAATTTATAATTAATAATTCATGTTTGTAACAAAGTATTTTGGTAATTCAGGTTATTACTATATTCCAAGAGAATAGATGATGAAGGTGTTCACATGTTCAGTATGTGATGATTAAAGAGATAATTCATATTGAATAAAGGAAAATGATAAGTTCATTTTTGAAATTTAGTGACCTTCTTTCTAAAAGTATTGGATCATAAGATTTTGTAAAAGTTAATCATTTATGAAATGGATTATGTTGATATTTGAATGGGGTTTTAGAGATTAATGTATTACTTGACTATATAAAGAATATTTTTCTAAGACATGAAGTATAAATATTTCAGGGTCTAATCATAGGAAAATATTATGTTCATAGAAATTTATATTTTCTTATATTCTTAGTTTGTGAAATAATTTATTATCTCTAGGAGAAAAATGATCTTGAAATAAAAATGTTATCCTATTATCATCATTTTTTATGATATAGATGACCTTTATTCATAGATCTGGTTTACATTTTTGTGGTTAAAAACTTTCATCTGAGCATATTATCTATCACTCCCCCTAAAAACATGATAATTAAAATTTTCTTCCATGTCCATGTTTTCATTAATGTTCTCCTCTTTGAAATCCCAGTTTTGTGGTGACCCATGTATTTTCCTTTCCTTCTTATTAAGAAGATATGTTTTAAACCCTATTTATGATATGGGTTTATCAACAATAATATTTTAATATATCAAACCCTTGATTACTAAGATCAAGTTTAAATTTAAAAAACAAAATTTAATTATGTCAGGGAGATTGTAACACCCCAAAATTCTAAAGTAAGAACATTGTATTCAGCTTGTATGAGACGCTACACCCATCATAGAAAGGAATAAAACTTCCATAGATATTAAGATGAATTTAATATTTCAAATAAATATATTTTATATCTTTTAATTCAAACACCATTGAGTTATATTTCATTACACTCAAGAATTACTTTTTTTAGTAGTTTAGTTACACGCAAGACTGAGTTTTACTGAATAATAATATATTATTAAAATATTATTAATTTATATAATAAGATATAACCTATACATTAAATAGAGTTTGTTAATAGTATTAACTAAACTCTTGAAATATATTGTTTACAAAAACATAATATGAATTCATATCTTACCAATTAATTTGAAATGCAAATATAAACCAATTGAATATAATGGAAATATTTTTATTTTATGCTCCCAAAAGAATTTTCTCTTAAAAAATTTAATTAATTAAAATTAGTGAATTTTATTAATAATATATATATATGTTATATATTCAATAAAATATTCTTTATATTCATAGAATTTATTTTATAGGAATTATATGAGAACAAACCCAATTTCATGTATAAAAACCTATATTTTTCGAAAAGAGATTTTACATCATTTTAATGAAGAATCTATTTTAAAAATACTTTTGGAACTTTTATATATTTTTTATATCCCAATAAACTTAATTTTTGAATTTTTTACATCAAAATTATCTTATGGATAATTTTTGGTATTTTTTGTGAAGTTTCATTTTTCGATGAATAGTGAAAACACTAAATTTTAATTCAAAACTGTTTTTTCATTTAATTAATTTCTAAGTATAAATTATATTTTTTACTATGTTTAAAGTTTATTTAGATCAATAATATATACTTTAATCTAATTTAGGTCATTGTAATCAATTTCACATTGAAATTGGATATGAAAACATCTCAAATGTTTGATTATTTGTACTTTAAAACTCCACATTGTTGTCCCATATATGTGATTAATTTTAAACAAAAGCTTTCCACTTATGTGATTTTAATTTGGTAAAATTGATTATATATTTATAATAATAAATTTTACTAATTTATAATTAGTTTAAATTCCTTTTTTACCAAAATTATTTTTGAAATGAATTAAAATTAATTACATCGATTAAAAGAAAAATTAGCTTAACAAAGGATTAAGCTTTACACTTAAAGACCAAAATGACCTAGAAATTTGTCCAGAAGACATTTTATATTAATATGTATACCCTATAATCAATTTTATATAATTTTGTCTATTATTTTATCCACTTTACATAGGATAAACGTGGTTTGAATTCCCTTTTCCAAAATTTAGAAGAATGCAACTCCTCCTACACAATAAAATAGCACTCACCCCTCTCCCTAATTCACACCTTTAAAGCCCTTTTTCTCACTTAAAATATGATAAAATAATATATAAACATTCTTAATATCATTATAACCCTCTATTTGTGCATAAATATAACCAAGGAATCCATTTGGTGGAAACTAAGAGGTGTTACCCAAAGAAGAGGTAATATCTTTCCTCCAGCTCCTTTGTTTCGTTTTCATTCTACACCCCATATATTATTATTATTAAATTATTATATAATAATATCATAATCCTAATTATAATTATATATTTTTTATTTCATGTTTTATACCTACACTTAAACACACATCCATCTAAGGGGTAATAAACCTACCATTCGTGTGTACCTCAAACTACCACCTTGTGAAATGATGATTGTTATTTCTTCCTTTAACACCTATCATAGTGCGAATTATGAGGGAAATTATATTTATATATATTATATATGATATTTATAATGTATTTTTTACATTTATATTTATTATATAACACATAACTTCATGTTTTCCATTTTGTGTAAATATGATAACATCGTTTGTGGAAGTGTGGACTACAACCTCATCAAAGTGATGCAATACGTTCACACATTACATGGAATGTATTAAAGATAAATTTAATTAAAAATATATTAAATAAATGAAATATATTTTTTATCAATTACATAATTCCCTTTTTGGAAATATTATATATCATTTTATTTATGAACACACTAAAAATGATGATAACGTCGTTCGTGGACATGTGGAGCACCTTATCCTAGACGCGATGCAATTCCTTTTACATCACAAGAATTTTATATTTAAGTATTTACAATTAAATAACATACTATTTATGATATAATGATCATTCTGGAGATATATAATATTACTTAACTTCCTTCCATTATTATTATTGAAAAATGGAATCGTTACTCATGCGTACATACGTCTTACCATCTAAATGATTGTACAGTTGGATAATTTTTCAAAACTATATTTAATGATTGATTTTAAAAGTATAATTGATGTATAAATATTATAATTATGCATTATAATTATTCTGTATTTGTTTATATAATGTCACCTTTTACTATTATCTACCTACTAAAGTCGTTTTTGTTACACAAACTAAATTTGGTCCAAACACCCGAAGTAAACTTAATAGTTTAAGTAGTTGTATAAAAATTGTAATATGAAAATTAAAAGTAATAGTAATAATTAAAATGGTTCTTAAAAAATTAAATAATTAACATAATTTTATTATTTAGGAAGATAACAACACACAAGACAAATCACACTCAAGGTAAGAGATTATTGTCTCACGTTTTCTTCTATGAGGCATACACCATTGTCACAACTTGTTTCTTTTTTGTGGTGTATATAATTCTAATTTGACATGTTTAATCATGAATATAATTATTCTCATGATTTTTTAAGTTTCATTTAATATTATTCAAATGTTTCAAGTTGGTATGGGACACTTTGGAATGTTTAATGATTATTTTCCTCAAAATTTTTTTAAAGTCCCTATTTGTAATCTCATATTATTTTTGGTTTTTCAAAATTAAATTGACATAATAATTTATTGTAAATTTCTTTAAATATCCACATTCTTGTGTTCTGGATATTATTTTTTCCTAAACCATATACTATTTTTACATACTGTGTTCACTTTGACAGTTATTTGATTATAAGGGGAAATATCTATAAATTCGTATTCTTTATTCAATAAGGATATTTGATAAGGAATATAATTATAATTTAAAAAAATAATCTATATGAGTAATTATTTAGGAATGAAATGATGGGTGGGGCCTAGAATGTATACAACCCCTCAATCCATCGATAGGTTCTCATGAGACAAATCAGTTGGCCAAATTAAAAAGATTTCTACCTATAGTTTTGAACTGTCTAGAGTAAGGATCTTGATAGTAAAGGATTTCATGTTCTTGATACACGATTTACAATAATTACGTATTTTATTCATTTATATTTTAGTTATAATTGTTATTATCCATGAGGCTTTTGTATGAAAAAAAATATATGGATGCATTTCAATCTTAATTTATTAATTAAATGTAATGTGTTTTCAGTTTCTTACCTTTCTATATTTATTATGCCTAATAAAGTTATTTAAATGGAATATGTTACTCATTATTTACCATTCTATATTAATTTATTATTTTTGATTCATTATTACTTGCACCATACTTACATTAATCGATCATTTGAGCTCACCCTTATTATGTTTCATTTCCTAGGTTATGAAGAGGAATCCTTTGAATGAGTTTCATGGATGTTGAGATTCTACTTATGTTATGATTTATTTTATTTCCTAGTTTATTATGGGTATCATGAATGTAATCTGGGATTCCAGGACCACTAAACTGATTGGCCCTTAAGTATTTGATTCCTTGTAATAATTCCAGTGTAATAAAATAATTCACCAACTTCAGACTACTGGGGTTGAGGCATTATACCCACCCTTTAATTATGGATGATATCTAATAAGGACCCTGCTACATTTTCTCATGATACATAAAATCATAACCAAGGTTTTGTAGGGTAATATAGTACCACACCCATCATAATCCATAAATATGTGAGCCATAAGATATCAATCATTCAATATAACAAGAAAACCCATCAGGTGAAAATTGGGTTTATAGTATTTTAATATGTCATAACATAAAGAAATAATTCATAATACCATAAAAAATCATAACATGATATCCCATGAAAAATAAATTTGAATCCAATGATATTTAGTAACTTTTTAGAAAAATTCACTTCAATCAAGATAATAAAGAATATACTATTTACACTAAATAGATTAAGTGTATATAGTTAATTAAAGTTTTAAAAAAATAAATAAATGTATAGATTATAGGTGAATGTTCAATAAATTAAATGGATAATAGGTAAATCATAAAATAAATTCTTTGGAAGAAATGTATTTCCCATTTATAGTGGATAGTTTTACAATAAAAAAGAAGTGATTAATTAATTCATTAATTGAAATGGACCTTTAATAATTAATCTTGAGAAAAAATTCTATATGGTAGAATTTTAATTATATATTTGATATAGAATAAAATATATAAGTATTTTTTGATGTCTGAGAACAATGTATTTAATATAATTAGAAAAAACACATTGGAATAATAGAATATCCATGAAATTTGAAATTTTTTCTTAAAAATAAATATTTCTTAGAAGATGTAATTTCATAATTTCTTTTAGAAAAAAATATTTTATATAGTATTTTTTATATAAAAATAAAATTTTTTGTAAAATTCATTCACCCATAAAAAATTTAAACGGGATTATTTACACATTTTATTGAAAATGAACAATTTTGAAAAACATGAAAATTTTCTTTAAACATTTTTAAAGAAAGTAAACTTTGTAAAAAGTGACCCTTAATAAATTATTTATGCATATATTTAGACATTATAAAAAGTATCCAATGAATACAAACACAAAAAATGGAGGTTCATAAAGTGAAAGATGTGTCAGGTTTAACTTCAATTATAAGAATCACTTTGGGTAAAATTTGAGTCTAGGGGAAATGTAATTTTGATGGGAAATGTAAAACCCAATGGTTAAATAAATAAAATTATGATTTGTTTTAGAAATTATAAAAATACCCTAGATATATTATATTTCATGAACAATACAGATTTAAATATATGATTGGAAACAAGACCCACATAGTTTGAATAACATTTTAATTAAAAATCCTTTAAAGATGGAGCATTAAATTAAACAAAAAATACCATGAATAAAATAAATTTCATGATATAACATCTAAAATTTGTATTTTATACATCATATAAAAAGATGGTTTTCAAAATTAAATATATCTTATGGATTTAAATTTTTTACAATGACACCCTTATAACCTTGAAATTATTTGAATTGAAAACCATTTAAATAAAAAAAATTATAAATCCATAGGGATATATAATATGGTAAATTAATATGGTAAAATAAATCCATTGGGATATAATCACACCATATCAAAAATATCAAGGTGTATAATAAGAAATATTTCTCAAGAAATTAAATTTGAGACAAAGCGCCCCTTACCATAAACCATGACTTCCAATAAAGTGCTTGAATATCCTATATAATAAAAATAACAATCTTAATAAAATATCTAAGAACCATATTCATATAACTAAACTTTTAGAAACATCAATTGTAATTAATATCTTCACATATATTAGTTATTCATTATATAATTTAAATATCAGATGTCAGTAATCTTTATTGTTTTAAACTAGTTTCTTATTAGTGGTGTTATTATTTGTTCTTCTTAAAAAGTTCACCATTCAAAAAAAATAAATGTACTATAATTTGTGCTAAAAAATTATTGATAATTTTATAATTTCATTCTATAATAGTTTTGGTTATAATCCTCAAATATGAAATCGATCTTGTTCATATCTCATTGATTTTTAACAAATGAACATTGGTTTCATAATTAACAATATATATATTAATATTACCATTAATGAACCAAAATAAAAACATTATTATATTATTTTTGTTATATATTATTATTAATTAAATTCTTATAGTCATCCATTATATTATTTTTTATCATTGTTCAAATAGGTGGTCATATATACAAAAAAATAAACATATAATAATTAATTGATCTGTATGGTTATGAAAGTTATTTTTTTCAATTAATATTAGTATTATATAGTAATAATGATATTATTTATATATTTAAAGGTAATGAATAATATTTTAAGTTATTTAAATAAATAATAATAAAACTAGAAGAAAAATGGGAGACACTACTTCGTGGAGGTGATAGTCTGCGCCTATACACAACTAACATTTTCATTTCTCAATGAATGTGTGAAAATGAAGTTATATTTTAATTTTTTCTTAATAATCATTATTATATTATATATTTAATTATTTTAATTATTTTTATCCTTATAACTAACTAAGAGAGGAGTTTGTGAATAATGGAATACATCGCTTCATAGAGGTAGTAGTCAACACCAATACACATGTGACATTTTCATTTTTCTTAATGGAAAAGGGGAAATGTTGTAATGTTTATTATTGTATAATAATAAAATTAATTAAATAAAAAATAATTATTTAATTATATAGTAATGATAAAAAATATATTTAGAAAATAAATCTAGAAAGGAAAATGAATTAGGGAAAGATTAGTACTCAGGTTGAGAACATGAGTTTTCCCAAAGATGACTCCTAGAAAATAGAGAGATTTAGATGAATTATTTGGAATAAAAGATAAATTTAGTGAAAATGTTTTATATTATTTTTGAAAAATGGAAGCTTTTTAAGAGAAATAATAAATTCATAGTGGTATTTAATGGGTGGCGGAAGACACTTTTTTAGTGGCGAGAATATCATTTTTGTAATTATTTCATCTTAATATATAAAAAGCACTTGATTAACAAGGAAAGAAGACTCAAAAAGTAAAAATATCGGAGTAGTGATATTTTCAGGCCAAGAAACAACTCATAAAATCAATTAAAAACATATTTTTAAGATTTTATCATTAATAACCCATTGTTTAATCGTTATTACCTATTTATCTTTTACCATAGTAACTAGTTTAATTTTTTTTTCATAATAATAAAAATGTTATGTAATAAATAATATGGATCTTATAATAAAAAATTTAAAATACATTTACCTATATTCACTTTTTTAAAGCGATGAAAATAATTTTTATAATAATACATGTATAATTTCTTAAAAATAATATTTGAGAAAAATATTACTAATGTTTTAAAATTCCAAATATGGTTTTATAAAGTAAACATAATGTTCTAAAATATATAATATTACTTAAAAAAATATATTTAGTCGATAAATAGGTTTCATTTGTTTTAAATTATTCTTATATCATAGTGATTCCATAAAATTCATGGTGCTTGTAAAAAAGGTATTTTAAACTATTCACATGAAAATAAATTATTTTATAAAAATACTTAAAATTCACCCTAAGCTAATTTTTATTTAATAAATTAAAAAAGATTCTTTAATTTTAAAAATTTAAAATTAAAAAAATATAAATTTTATATTTTGACTTAAAATATAATATATAAATAGAAAGTACTCTTATTGAAAAAATTTCCTTTTAAAATATTAAGTTTTCTTAATCCTATTTTGTATTTACTAAAATCATAAAATCTATTATTGGTTTTATTATCCCTAAACTTTCATAATAATTTTTATATAATATTTTGTGGCTTGTCTTAGTTTAGTGTTTTGTAAGGAATAAGTTATATAACATAATATTAATTTTCAGATAAATATATTCCAAAATATCATGGTGGTAAACTTCAGATGAAACTTACATGGGGAAAGGATATATATATTGGGAATATTCACGCTTGATCAGCATCTGAAGCACACCTATATAGATCCTATTCACATTTCTATTGGGCCCATCACATTTATGGTAGTTGAAATCACATATACATAGAACAAAGGATACCTACACAGAAAAAGCAATACATTTGAAGGAAATGAATCATACATACACTAGGAGTCCATTTCCATTTTCAGCTTTAATCATCACAAATTTAAAAAATGTATGCATGTATTATCAAGTTAGTTTTAATTTATTCAATTAATAATAAAATAAAAATCCATTAAATAATAATATCTTGGTATTGAAAATAAATTTATTGATTTACATTTAATTCCAAGAATAAATAAAACCACTAAAAATAATGTTTAAATTCATTTCCTAATTAAATTATAGATATCACTAAATGAATTAAAATTGATTAATTTCCTAGGTCAAAGATCAATAAGGGTTTAAATTATAGTGAAAATGAGTTGAAAATTTGGAAAATGTTGGATCTCCTCAATCCCTCACACTTACACTATTTCACTTCTAGGAAATACAAAGAATTCATCATAATAAAATGTTTTTCCTACTTGTATTAAAATAAATAAAATAAAAATTGAATAATGAAAATTCTCGTCCTTGATTAAAAGTTTCATGCATCCTTGGTGAATGTAATTGACTACCTCACTTAAATTTAATAAACATTTTGGATATAATTTTTCAAACATAATAGAATATGGTGGAGTCAAAATCTTCTTAATTGGTACATCATGAATCCATATTTCATAATCTTTGTTTTTCAATTTTCATTTTCAAACATCATTAATTTTTTCTAATGAAATTAAGACATATAATTTGTAACTCCATCATTTAATTAAAAAATTCACCTAATATATCAACCCCATTTATCAATAAAAAATTATTGAAATTTTAAAAAATGTTTTTCGGACAATGATCTTATTGAATGAGTGTAGTTAAACCTATAAGTAAATCACACTATGATAGAAATTATCCCTAAGAGTAATTTTCATATTTAAGGTATATAATAAACTCTTGGGTAGCTAGCTCTTAGGTATCTCTAACTCTTATTTGATGGCATACACACACAAATGTGCTATATTGAAATAGGAATACTTATTTATTAATTTCTATTTTCTTAATTTTCACTAGTTCATAAGATATAACCCAATTTATTTTATTGAGGCTCCCTAATCCTCCAATTAATAATAATGGTTTGGATACAAAGGTTTGAGTTCATCGGTAAATTTTTCTTATACTATGATTTTATTTCTTCTATGTTATTTTTAATTGAAAACCCATTTTCTAATTCTAAATAAAAAACAATAATGAAAAAATTGTTAAAAGTTAATAAAAAACTATCAATTATATATAAAATTATAATGAATGAGGTCCTTAAAATCTATAATGGCACTTACCCCTTGGAAGGAAAGTGTTAAAATTCATGTTTCCAAACATAAAAAATTCTAAAATTTGGAAATTGAAAAGAAAATAGTATATATATTTTATTTAAAGATTCATAATAATAGATCCTAAAAATCTTTAGAAATATTTTAAAATAGGGTTTATCCCTTAACCCACACTTATTTATCATTTCCCAATGATATATCAATATAAATTCACATAATATCATTAATTATACAACTGTAAAAATATTTACATGACTTGGTATTTTATTCCTACTAGTTTTTAGTTAAATCCACCCCTTGTTTTACTGTAGACAGATCATTTTTTTATTTACTAATATCCACTTGAAAACTTATAAGAAAAAAATTAATATTCTAAATTTTCTTAAAATATAGTAAAGTAAAAGTAAAGTTAAAAAATAAATATAAAATAGGGAGAGTCTTTGATTGTTCCCCATCAAGAGAGAATGTATTTAGGATGTCCAAATCTTGATAGTGATAGGATTATACCTAATCATTTAGAGGATGTGATTTTTGTGATAAAAACCACCTCATCCTATTTCATACATAGATTCTCAATATCACTTCTATTTTAAAGTCCCCTTTAATAGAGTTCTGTATATTCACCCCTTGATTAGTGTGATGTATCTTGTAAATTGGAAGAGGAATGATTATGTATAGGTTCTCCTAAACCAAAAAATCATATAGATTCTTCTTCTAGTGGATACTATAATGATTTTTTTGAAATATTCAACAAATTTAGAGTTGATAAACAATTATAACTAAATATATGTTGAACTGAAATCAAAACTTTCTCCCTTAAATTTATCATCTTAAGCTTCTTTTTCATCATAAAAGGATACTACAGACTCCTTCTCTACTGTGCCTCCCTCTGTATAGTATAATTGGTTCTTCTCATGGGTCTCATCAAATTGAAACTATAAAAGTTCTTCTTATTATTGTTCATATAATAATTTAGTAGATCTATATTCACAATATAAGACTGATTTCATCAGTTATTCATGATATTAGTCACTCTTTGGGAATGTTCTAGTTTTTTGATCAACTGGTGAAACTTCACCTTAAAACTATTTTTCAGCAGATTTTTCATAAATTATCTAATGAACTTTTATCAATCTCCTCTACTTAAAATTGATGGACCCTAGGCCACCCTAAGAGGTGGGGTGAATCAGGGTGTCAACTTTTTTTATTATTTTCTGGATCTTGTTCCCACATTGTATGAAACTTGTTTAAACTAGTATGATCAATATGAGCAGTAATTAAAACATTCACATCAAGAAGGATGACACAAAAAATTTACTTGGTTCACCACTAAGGGCTATGTACAAGGATCATACACCAACAGGTTTCTGATCGTACCTAATTCCACTAATATTCACTAGATATGGATTACAAAGGTTTGGGCATAGTTACTCTGTCCCAGGCACACTGCTAAAGGTTTAGGGATAGCTCACTGCTTTCCTCGGATCACTTTCGTAGACTCCTCCTGGCTCTCTACCTTAGATATTTATTCACTCAGTTTATCGACTTGATGGCCGCTTCAACAGATTGTCATGAATGACTTTTTCTTTTTTCAACATGAGACACTACTCGCACCAATGTCCCGGATTGATGCTCTTTTATATTAACTTTTCTATTTTAGTTCAATTACTGAATTCACTCTAACTTCTTCATCTTTTTAATAGATTCACAAATGCCCTTTATTTTGTTTTCACTTCTTGAAACTGTCCTTAATTCAGCAGACTATCTCTAATCTGCGTACCACGCCTTCTCTGTATACTATGCTTGGTCAATGTACCATGCCTTCTCTACGTACCGTGCCAACTCTGTGTACCATTCTTGCTCTGCGTATCATCTCAGCTCCATGTACTGCCTATACTCTACGTAACACACCTACTTCATGCCTGCTCCACACACCGCACCTGCTCCGTGCACTATCCATGCTCTGCGTATCACCTCTGCTCCACATAATGCCTCTACTTGATGTACCACATCTTCTCCGTGCACCGCACCTACTCTGCGCACCACGCCTGCTCTGCGTGCCACGCCTGCTCCACGCACCGCGCTTGCTCCATGCACTGCGCCTGCTCCACGCACCACGCCTCCTTCGTGAACCGTTCCTACTCCGTGAACTATGCCTTCTCCGTGCACCGTGCCTGCTCCGCACACTGCGCCTGCTCCGCGCAATGCGCCTGCTTTGCACACCGCATTCATATACCGCCTTCATGTAGGGCCTCTGTGTATGGCCTATGCATACCGCCTTCGCGTACCACCTTCAGGTACCGCCTTTTCATACCATGTTCTTCCATAATAATGATATTTTCTTATGAAATTCGCTCTGCCTTAATGATGGGATTAACACTCATTATATAGAAAAATAACTCCACAAATTTCTCTAATCTTTTTTACCCAACTTTTCAATGTGGGACAAACTTCACCGCATACTGAACTCCATCTGCATACTGTAAGCCTCCACCATGCACTAAATTCCTATGAACGGAAAAAATTTATCACATACCATTAACCTTCCGCATATCATAAGTCTGTCGTTATGTGTAATTCATCTATTTTCCACCAATGAGACATCCGATTACTACAACTTCCTCCTCCACGAACCATCAGCATTTCGCGTACCGCATGCCTTCTCCACTTACAATCACTGCAAACTGTTTTCGATTCTGCACAACTCTCCACGTATCATTTTATGTTCAAGGTACGCAGCCACAAACCATTCCTGGAACATGGTACGCGATCCATGTTCTGAGGTACATGGGTTTCTTCCTTTTCCAATTTCCTTCATCATTCCGCATCTCGTTCACTCTTGTGCAGAAATCCTTCTACTGCCAAAAAAAAAATCCCAATTTTTAGGTCCAAAATTTTTGTAAACTCGGGGAAACGTCACCACCATAAATATCTACATTAGCAAGAACAACCATGCTTCTTCACTATCATTTGGATTCTTCAATATTCAGTATCTTTCATCACTAACTCCTTCCACCGTGATATATACTCTTTGAATGATTAGCTTCATCATCATCAAATTCTCCAGGGAAGGTAATGCATCATCTTCCAGCAACATTAGTTTTTCTAATCAACACTGAATATGACTTTCATCACCTTCTCAGATTTTTATGACCATTATTAAATCTTAAAATCTCCACATGATCCCTCATGAACAATGCACATCTTTTCAAGTAGGCTATTTCATAGACTCTTTGAACTGTGAGATGTTTCATGATCACTTTATAACTTCAAGACCTTCAACGCTCTCTGAGATGATTTGCTTATTGTAGACAATGTATAACCTCTGATAAATGTACATTAAACAGAAAATTAGTGAAACAAACATCTAAATTACCACTCTCAACAACATTGGAGTTCTTAGTCATCTCCTTCTTCATTTTGATCTTCATTAACAACTATTTACAAAAAATACAACCTAATACGCAAAGTTGTCCCAACACAAATTGGGTATCGTTGTATTCTATTTCGAGTTTCAGTTTCACCTCAATGGTGGCTACCATAGTTTCATCATCATTATCATAATAAGAAATCAATAGCATATCCAAATCTGTAATAATATAACATTATAAATTATAATGAAGTTCAATATCAATAAAATATTAATATAATTTATTAAATATAAATAAGTTCCCCTCATTTATTTTATATTTTTTCCTTTTCTAAATAAAATATCTCTTGGATTAATTCTAATGTGGATGTTGATAGTTCTGGGCATTCTAGATTTTTTTTCTCAAATTAAAACACATAAACATCATCTTTTTCTTCTAAATTCATGAACTCCAAGATTACTTATAATTTATTTTTTAAAAATAAGGGTAATTTTATTTTATTTTAATTTAAATAAATTTAGAATAAAATAATTTTGATTAAGAATAATTACCCTCAATTATATCATCACATTGCTCTAATTTAAATCGAAATCTTACTGGAATGATTTTTTGAAGAGAAACAAATGGTGGGGGATTATTCTTCTAGCTCTTCCACAACATTTACTATTGAGATTATATAGGGATGAACATTTGGTTTAACTTAATCTACCTCCCAATGGTATTATTATTAAATAAAATAGGATTGAGATTTTGATGTGAATCAATTGAGAATATCCTATAGTACATTAATGTATTACACATTTTATTTCTATGCTTGTAGACATAATAATTAGTCAATAAAATTATCACGTTATTATATAATGATGAAAATAAGTTCACATGAACATCATAATTGGGAGTAATAATTATTATACATTTTGATTGGGGTGATCCCTTTCTATCCCTAGAATCAACACCAAGTTGTTGAGAAGAGTGTCACATGGATCTCATCATTAAGAATATATGAAAAACTAGAATGCATCCTAGTTGATAATTGGGGTCATCACTCAAATATTTTGGAATATAGGTTCACTATATGAGGAAATTATTATTATTTTCAGATTAAATTATTTTTATTATAGGAAGTAGGGGGCTTAGATCACGAAATAAAAAACTTGATTCATGGAAAAAATAAATTCAAGAAAGAATACACCCTTGAATTCAACTTAGTGATCCACCATTTTCTATAAAAAATGACCCTCCATTGTATTTTCTTTATATTACAATTGAATACACAAAATCTCATTACCTAAATGGTGTCAATTTACTTCACACTCAATATGAATCCCTAAGTTATTAGTTTATCACTCTGTCAAAAGGACCACAATACTAAATCAATATATTTCTCAAACCACAGATCCAAATCATACATTATTGATATGGATAAAGATATGTGAAATATTTATTATTAGTGAAAAATGAAATGGGAATGAAATAAGTATGTGGTATAATTGTCTCCCTAGTATCTCATGTAAAAACCCAGACTCCAATAACCTAATTATAATAGTTATATTACATCAATGGTAGAGAATACAAGTGTTCCTGAAGGATACAATAGCTTTTTAGTCTTAGATTAATAGATACATAAATACATTAAATTTAAAAACAAAAATAAAATATCAAAAAAATTCAAGAACAATATTATAACTTCCAACATATCCCTGAAAATTACACATATATCTCCTTATGGTTTCATTCGGAAAGGATTATTAGAAAGGGGTAGCATACAATGGAAGATATCATAACATAAATATGGCACAAGTGATATGGAATGAATACATAAACAACATGAATCAAAAATCAACTGATACTGAAATAATTTTATATTTATGAAAAGAAATTAAAACATGGATAAAAATAATAATTGATCTCATACTGATGGAATACCTAATGTTGGACATTAAAACATGTTGTAAAAGCCTTATTCCAAGACACTATTTTGATAGGGGAGAGGTATAAAAACCCAAGATTTTTTATTTTATGAGACATGTTGATGCATCAAGGCGGTATATATATCTGGTCCCCACCCATAATTTTATTATGTTCAATTCATTAACCATAAGAGTCAACGAGACATTTCATGAAATTACCCAAGGAACCTCTAGCTGAATAAAAACATGGAAATATATAAATTGAAAAATATGTAAATAATACTTTCTAATTTAAGGTAATAAATTTTATGGCTAAGAGAACACCCCTTAATCAATTAAGAAGCTCTGTGCTATTTTCAATGTTACATGATGTTCCCTTATCAAAGAAATATAATGGCGACTGTATTTTCAATGTGTTGGGTTATCCCTTAGAGATATTAATTTGGTTAAATATATTGTATTTATAGGATACCAATTCAATTTTAAGGGAAAATAGATTATCATTTTTCATTAAGATCATGTGAATATTCCAAACCATATCCCATGTGGGTGTCTAGATAGGTGTCCAGTCATAGAACTACTCATCAACAATCAAAGTGGTGATTAAGTCAATGCTCAACCAACACTATTCAAGGCGACTAGCCCTAGGATCATATATTCTATAGCCACACCCACTTTTCAATATCTAGATAACTATTTATATTATAGGAAACTTATACAAAATTTAACTTTACTAGAATATATAAAGGTTTTTCTACTATGGAAAATATTGAGTTTCACAATGGTTTTGGTAACTCTTAAATAAAATGAATATGAGGGGGGGGGGTATAAAAATATCTACTTGAAAATATATTAAAATTGATAAATAATATAGTACATTTACATCAATGTAAATTTATACACCACTTAAAAGGATGTAGGTGATGAATATAACATGATTCATAAGGAATGATAATTGAGATGAAAAAACCAACTTATAGATTGGAAAAAAATTCAATCAAAACATTTTGATAGAGTGGGATTAAATCTGATCTTGGAATAACAAGAATAAAATAAATTTTAGGATATTAAATCTCATATAGGTAGTATATATACAACATAAAGGATATTGGGTTTATAATAGAAAACATCTCTCAAATAGAGGATTTTGAGTTAGAAAACCCTTACCTCTTTTCATGAAATCCATGAATGTACTCTAACCTCTCAAATCAAAGACATATCTAAATTAATAACTTAATTAATAAACTTAATAATAACCATTTTCATTCATAATCTTCATATATATATTAAATATCTTTATGAATTCTAGTCATTTTTTACCTATTTTCCCACATCGGGTGTTTATAGTTTGATCTTTTATATTAGTTTCCTAATTGAGGTGTGTGTATTTATTATTATTATAAATTTAATTTTTAATATTTAATAAAATTTATTATTAGGTATTTCTTATAAAAATTTGTAATGTTTTAAAATATTTTCAGGACTTATTTAGTCCTTATCTTTGAAGATGAAATCAATAATAAGCAGGTTTTGGTGATCCTTGAAGATTGAAGTGTATTTTCATAACTAATGTATTAAATATAGATATAACATCTCTAGAAAAAAAATAATTATTATTTTCCTATTAATGTAATATTATATTAGTAATTATTTTCCCATATCCATTCCTGATGAAAATTCATAGTATTTTTCATGTACATGATTAAACTGATACAAACATAAAAATACACTAATTCAATGAAATATTACAAAGTATTTTTGTGTAATATATTTATTTTAATTCCTTATATTTTCTTTGTATTATTTTTTGGATATTATATGAATTAATTTCCAGACCAGGCATTAATATGGAGTTCGAATCTGAAACCTGGTGTGCCCAGAATAGATGTTTAAAAGATATTAAATAAAATTCATTCACAGTTTTTTGGAAAAAGTGTATAAAAATCTAAACGGGTGACTAGATCAGAAATCCAAGGGTACCATTGAGTTCAGAATGGAGGTTTTACCCTAGGAGTGACTTAACTTTAGTCTACGTGGGCCATTTTTGGAAAATTCATTGTGGGCAGAGAAATGAATAAAATAATTAGGTAAAATTATTTTATTCCAAATCATTGAGGAAATTATGGGTGTATATTTTTGACAGAAATACAAGGTTAGCTGCATAATAATGGAGATGTCAGAGGACCATTAGAGAGAGATATCTAGAAAATACTCCTAGAAAAATGGTGACAAAATTGTGGTTTGACGATCGACGCACAACCAATTCAATAGAACTTGACAACAATTACAACAATTGTTCTTAATCATCGATCAAACTGAATCAAGGTAGGTCATGTGTGTTATTTTCATTTCTTCCCCATTTGTTATTCCTACAATGAACATGAATCAATCAATGAATAGATTGAATCATAGATCAAGCGTATTGCAGGTAGAAATTATGTTTGTGGGGTTTTGACAAGAGATTAATCATTTTGATTATTTTGTTTAGTTGTTTTTTATGCTCATAGAGACATATTGATATCAACATGAACATTAATTGAGGTTTGTTATACTCTTTGGTTCTTATGATTTTCTCCCCCAATTCATCATTTGTCGTGGGTGATCTTTACTTGGCCTACTACTCGACACATCCCAATCAATTGATCATTGCGCACCTGATTCATTGAGAAACGATCTGATATCACAAATTTGGGATCATCACAACATAAGGGAGGTGTGACAATGGAGATAGAGTGATTCAAATGATGATAGATACCCAAATTTTCATTATTTGGTGATCTTTAGAGCGGAACTAAGAATGAGGATTTGATCCAATTTTTGAGTAGATTAGAAGACAAATACTATTTATATGGTGATTAAATGACTTGAAGAGCTTGGATATTTAGTTTCAATTTAAGGTGATCACTAGATCATAGGCTGGAGAATCAGCCTGAACACACAGAGGAAGAACGAGTTTTTCGTAAAACCCCACAGAACATGATGTGTAATCCGAGATTACTCAGCATGTGGGTATCCCTTAGTAGTGGATAGAGTTTCATATGATAAGAAGGTATCACATGGTATTTTTCTAGGACTACAAAATGTGTGGTCCCACCCGTGTGACTTTGACATGTACTTGGTACGTTCATGGACACGGGGTGGACTACATTGCACATACTCCCCCACATGGACATGACCTGGACAAGTTACATGAGATAAACCATGTACTGGTACATGGGAAGATATACACATATTGGAGCCATGTACTGACACATGGGCATAGTACATGGGATCCCTACACAATGTGTACTACTACACAGACACAGTTTTGATAACACATGCTGTTTAAGAAAGAAGAAGCCAAGGTCAAGGGATACAAAGTGTAACCCCTCTACATGCAGTGTACTATTTCTTACACATATTAGACTCCTTGTTCTAAGTATCATGGACATATTTCATTCCGATTCATTCCCCTTATATATTCCCTAAAGGTTAGTATAGTATCATTTCTTACTCTTAGGACTATGATCCCTTCAACATGACATCCTAGAGAGAGTTGTTGGAATCCCCTTAGAGGCTTAGTGTGGGATCCTCTATTCATATTGATGACCTAGGTGGATTCCATGGTATTGATGTGACCAATCTTATCAGGCATCGATCCAATACACAGTGGGTTAATCTAGATCAAGTTGTTAGTTTCGCCCCACGACCCTAGCTATGATACTCATCTTTTGTATTGAAAACTCTTCATACTATTAGCGTATCTTTATCATGAAGTGACCTGATGAGAAGTACCTCTTCAAAGGATGTCACCAATGCTCTCAGACTCAGAAGTGTGTGCTCTTAAATGAGTGCTTTATAGAATATTCATGAATGAATTCTAGGTTTAAATATTATGGTTGTGGATTACCTCTAGACTATGTGTCTTGGATTGAGTATATCAGGATATTCTTATTATATGTGATGTAGACATAAATCTATTTATAGATGAATGTATAGTCCTTTTTAGTATTTGTTTATGGTTTTTGGGTGTCCTAATGAGTATTTTTATACTCACCCCTACACATGATTTTCCTGCATGGGTTGTGTCTTGTGAAAATAATTGACCTTTTGACAGATTCCTAGGCGGACTAGGACCAGACGATTCTTAGTGTGACCGGTCAGACTGAGGTGATTTCCTATAGCTTTCAGAGAACATTCCAAGTACCGTTTACTTATAGGTTAAACTCATGTTAAATACTTCTCATGGTGGGATAATATTTGGACCTATTTACTTTAATTTACTTTATATCGTACTCTGGTTGTGGGATAAAGTAGTATGCATGCATTGGTTAATTAGTTTTTTTACATTTCAACATTTTGTGGGTATATAGATGTGTGTGTGTGTGTGTGTATAGGTACATAGGCAATGCCACCCATGTTAGTGATATTCCAACACAGTTCTAAAAACCATTCCCTGGCCTATTGTAGGCGGGTTTGGGGAGTCACAGAACATGCCCCACTAGGGCTGTTCATGAAACAGTGGATCAGAGGGGAGGCAGTTCAACTTTTAGACTGGGAATTAGTGAGATTGGTTTGGGGAAACAATGTAAAGTGTTTCAAGTTTTTATTTCAGGTTAGGGACTCCAGTGTTGATGCAATAGATAATGTATCCATACAACATGACTCTAATAACCTACTTTCCAATTCAGTCCATGAGAAAACTAGTTGTAGGAAGAACAATGGTAAATGCATCATATAAGAATGGGTCGTGGTTTCCATGTCCTTCTCGAGTCAGTTCTCCAGATATACTCATTGACTGTGGTACATATTATTTATATACCAGATTCCTTTTAGACTTATGTTAGCTAGGATTTAGTTGATTGATCATGATGATGATACCCTAGGTGATTAGGCTTCAATATAGGGAACAATTCTTGAGATGTTACCTATAGGCGGTGTACCAATAATACCGCCACCTGTAGAGTAGCAAGTGGTAACTGTAGTACTAGAAGATGAGGAGTGCATGAAGAGTGTGCTTCATGAGTTTTAGTGGAAGATACCCCTATGGTTATGAGGTGAGCCTGACCCATGGGATTTTGAGGACTGGATTGTGGTGGTGACCCAAGTTTTCCATCTAGTCAGGACACCAACATATCAGATAGTGGTCTTGGCAGAGTGCTTTCTTCACAGCTCAGCAGAACAATTGTGGGGTTTAGTTACACAGTCTTTTGACAAGGAGACTCTTTCATGGATAGATTTGGTCCACCATTTCAGAGAGGATTTCTCATCTTATACACTGATGGATATGCATATTCAAGAGGTTCTTCAGCTCCAGCAAGACATCATGTTAGTAGCTGATTATTCATAAATGTTTACTAACCTTTCCAAGTGATCTATAGATATGGTTTGAGATCAATAATTCATGGCTAGAACCATTGAGAGAGTTCTTTGTAGATACACCCTCACCATTTTTATCCCTCTATGCATTCTTACCCATGTTGGGGTACTAGAGAGAGGTTTGGTGGTTAAAATTTACATGGTTGGACAGATACAACTAATGACTTTCAACAGTGAGAAAATAGGAGTAGAGACTTTGACAGTAGGGAGCCGGCGTCAGTCTTAATGACCTTAACGTAAAATTCATTAGGAGGCCCTAAGATAGAGTATTTTTATTTCATGGCTCACAGGGTGGATTCATTCATCCTAGAGAGAGGCAATGTTATTCATGTGATGGTAGAGTAAATCTCACAAGAGATTGTCCGACCTATCACACTATTGAAAAAGCGATTGTGGATGGACCACCAAGATAGAGACAACGACATGATCAGGCAGATCCATACATAAACATACATGGAAGAGTATTTGGGAGAGTAGTAGGAGGTGGTCGACATTTCAACATGTTACCACTACCACCCCCATGTGGTCCACGCTAAGCTTAGGGAGATGGATAATAGGGGAGAGGAAAACTACAGGAGGTCAAGTCTTATGACCCTGGGGTTCCCAGAATGATTTGAGGTATGATTTGTGTCTTTTATAATTTATCTAAATTACAGATAAACATAGGTGTTAGTCATTACTATTTCTCCACATATATCTCACAAGAACTAGAGATTCTAGTTGAATTGTTGACTCAACCCTTATGCTTCAAGACACCTAATAGAGAAGACTCAGTGATCACACACTTATGATGATGGTTCAACATGACCCTTGGAGCTGAGAGTTTCTGTTGGAACCTATTAGTAGCGGTTTCATGGACTTACAACATAATTCTTGGTATGGATTGGTTATCTACTGTCTATTCCCAAATTGACTATTTTAGGAAAAGTGTGAGGTGTGTCTATAGTGAAGAAACCGGGTTTTCCTTTTTTAGTGAAAGGAAAACCTAGTTAGCATAGAATGGACTCATTATTAGGAGGGTGTATATGATTATTCATCAGTTGGGTAGCCTAACCCTTAATGTAGTTGATGTTATGAGATTCCAGTTTCCTATACTGGTGGTGGAGTATGATGGAGTCTTTCTTGAAGATGTTACCGTATTAAATCCCCAATGAGATATAAAATTATATATTTATCTAAAACTAAGAACAACGTTGATATATTTACCATCATATTGGATGGATCCCATAAATATTTTTAAGTTGAGGGTGTTGTTGGAGGACTTGCAGAGGAAGAGATTCGCGAGACCCAGTGTTTCACCCTAGTCAGTTGTAGTTTTGTTTGCCAAAAACATAGATGGGATATTGAGGTTTTGTGTGGACTACTGATGTTTGAACCTAGTGATGATGAAGAACAAGTATCCACTACTAAGTATTGATGACCCCTTTGATCAGTTGAGAGGGGAATGATGGTTTTTGAAGGTTGACCTCAGGCCAGGATATCACCAACTGCGAGTATGGGATGATGATATACTAAAGATGGACTTTAGATGTTGTTATAGTCACTATTAGTACTTGGTGATTCCCTTCGGCATGAAGAATTATCCAGAAGTGTGCATGGGAATCATGAACTAGATCATTCAACCTTACATAGACCAGTTCATGGTGGTCTTAATCGAAAAAATCCTTGTGTACTCAATATCCGATGAGGATCACACAAGACATCTAATGATGGTTCTGGACATACTCTGAGAGAACCATCTTTATAGAAATCTCTTGAAGTTCGAGTTCTAGATTCAGGTATTCCACTTTATGGAACCCATTATCTCAATGGATGGAGTGGCAGTTGACCCGTCCAGGGTTAATGAAGTGTTATTATAGGATCCACCTAAGAGCATGATAAAAGTTTAGATATTCCTTGGGTTGGTAGGATATTATCCAAAATTTATACCTAATTTCTCTAGGATATCATCACCCATGATAACTTTGACTTTAATGGGGAAACCTTTCAGGTGTAAAGAAAAGTTCCAGTAGGTTTTTTAGTAGATAAAGAAGTGTTTGATGAGTGTTCCCCTCTTGAGACTACCAGTGGAGGGTGTCGAGTACATAGTGTGTTGTGATGCATCAAGAACTAAGCTTGGCTGTGTCCTGATGAGGAGGAAAGTGGTGATTTCTTATAGTTTATTCCAGTTAATACCACGTGATGAGAACTAAGTGGACCATGATCTTGATTTAGCAGTGGTAGTCCTTGCTATGAAGATGTGACGACACTACCTAATGGGTGAGTAGTTTATCATCTACTCCGATCACAAGATTCTCAAGTATATCTTCTCTTAGAAGGATATTAACTTGAGATATAGGATATTTATATAGTGTTTCTAGGATTATGACTGCAAAATTATATATGATCTTTGGAAGGGGAATTTGGTAGAAGATACTCTCAGCAGAAGATCTAGTTCACAATTGTGGAATGAGCCATCAGAGCATTTAGCCTCATTATAGTTATCCTTTTCTGGATGGATATGGAGTGGCTTAACTCCATTTGATGGTTTTCAACCCTCCACTTTTATAGTGAGTCTGGGAGGCATATAATGGAGATGTCAACTGTGATACCCTACATGCTCAGATATCTATACAGTATGCTCCTGATGGATTTTCAAAAGGTGGGAGCCTGCTATTCTTTTAAGAGGATGCACAATGGTACCAACTTCATTGTAGGAGGAGGTTTTCAGGGAGATTCATACGTCCCATATGGTGGTACATCCAAATGTGTAAAAAATGTACTAGGACCTCTGATGTCAGTTTTAGTGGACAAGGATGAAGAAAAGAGTTGCAGAGTTTATCTCTGGATGCCTTACTTATCACCAAGTGAAGGTTGAGCACCATGTTCTAGTGGGTTTAGATCAACCCATTAAGGTGACTTAATGGAAGTGGGATGGGATGTGTATATAATTTATGATGGGACTACCACGTATGTCCATGATACATGATTCCATCTAGGTGACCATTTACCGACTCACCAAGTCGACCCACTTCATAGCTACCCGAGAGTAGAGTTCATTACAGAGCTTGGGATGCTTCTAAATTAATGAGAATGTTTTACTACATGGAGTACCATTGATGATTTTTTCTGATCATTATTATCATTTTAGATCCTGGTTATGGAAGGTGTTATAGGAGGCATTTGGGAGTTATCTACGATTGAGCAGAGCATTCCACCGACAAACTGATGGCCAAACTTAGAGGAACTTTCAGGTTATTGGGGACATGTTGTGAGCTTTCATTTTATACTTTGGATATAGTTTGGAGGATCCTTTTTTGGTTATTTATTCCTTTAGTGTGTGTTTTGTGGTAGCATGAGAATCTCGAGTAGAGCACATGAGGGCGGGAGGCTCAAATTCATGCTCATTACCCACATATTTTTGTGTAGACCTTATTATGGATTTTCAAGGATGTAAAACCCCAAGGCGGGGAAAATGTAATGTCTTGGATTTTGCATGTATTATTTTTTGTATATTATGATTATTTTTGAGACTATGTTCTGAGACTGAGTGTAATTCTGAGACATAGTGTGCCCAAAATAAATGTTTGAAATATATTAAATATATTAAATAGAAAGTGCACATAGTTTTCCAAAAAAAGTAGAATAAATTCTAAACGAGTGCACAAATAAAATATATGAGGTAACCAATGAGTTTAGAATGAATGTTTTTCCCTAGGAAGACTCAACAATGGTTGGCGTGGTCTATTTCTGGAAAAGACATCATAGGCACAAAAATGAATAATATAATCAAGTAAAATTATTTTATTTCAAATCATTAAAGCAACGATGTGAGAATATTTAAATATATATTTTTTGATAGAAATCCAGGGTTACCCAAATAACCCTGGATACACTAAAGGACTATTGAAGAGAGTTCTCTAGAAACTCCTCCAAGAAAAATGACAACAGAATCATTGATCGATGATTCATGCACAACTGATTCGACAAATATTTCCAACGATGACAACGACAATCATTCTTCATCAGTGATCAAACTAAATCTAGGTAGGGAGTGTGTTTTATTTTTATTTATTCCTCGTTCTTTATTCTTACGATGAACATGAATCAATCTACAAACAGATTGATTCACAGAATGTGTGTATTTTGGGATGGTATTATATTTATAGGGTTTTGATGGGAGATTAATCATTGTAATTATTTTGTTTATTCGGCTATCATTATAATAGAGACATATCAATACCAATATGAACATCAATTGAGGTTAATTCCTCTCTTTGGTTCTTATGATTTTCTCCCCCAATTCATCATTCTTCGTGGGTGTTCTTTGCATGGCCTACGACTCGACACATCCCAATTAATCAATATTTTCACACCCAATTCTTGGCCCAATGGTCCATTATCAAAAATTTGGGATTATAATGACATGAAATAAGTGATAATACAGATATAGAACAATTCTAAAGATGATGGATCCCCAAATTCACGTTCTTCGGCATAAAATGAAGAATGATGATTTTATCCATTTTTGCGAGAAGATCAGAAGACAAAATGTGTTGATCTGGTGATGACATGACCCAAAGATCTTGTATATTCAGTTTCATAGTAAGGAGACAATTAGATTGAATTCTAGAGCATTATCTAGAATGTGTGAAGGAAGAATGGGATTTTCGGAAGATCCCATAGACCACAACATGTAATCCGGGATTACATAGCTTGTGTTTCCCCCTTGGTGGGGGATAGGGTTTTGGGTGAGAAGAAGGTATCACACGGTGTGTGGAAAGGCCTACATAGTGTGTGGTCCCACCCAAGTTACTTTAGCATGTACTAGGAAAGTACACAGATAAAGGGTAGACTGCACGTGCAGCCTACATGGCGTCTACTCCCCCACATAGACACGACTTGGACCAAGTACACGGGATAAGCCACATAATTGTACACAGGAAGATGTACATAGATTAGATATGTGTACTATTATACAAGTATAGTAGACGAGATACCTACATGACATGTACTACGACCAGGGCATGGTTTTGATGACATGGACCATTTACACGGGCAGAACTTGGTGTCAAGGGACATGATGTGTAACCCCTCTACACACCTTTTAATCTTTCTTACATGCATTAGACACATTTTTCTTAGTGTCATGGACAATTTTCATTAGGGTTTATTCCCCTTATTCTTTCACTGAAGGTATGGATAGTATCATTTCATACTCCTAAGAATAGGATTCCTTCAGCAGGACTTCTTGTATAGAGTTGTTTGAATCCCCTTAAAGGCTTGGTGTGAGATCCTTTATTCATATTTGTGCCCTAGGTGGAGTCCTTAGTATTGATGTTTCAAATCCTACTGAGTTTCAATCCTCTACTTATAGGGTTAATCCAGATTGAGTTGTTGGTATCAACCCATGGCCCTGGCTGTGATCCTCATCTGTTGTATCATAATCTATTTGGACTATCATCATATCTTTCTCATTTCGAGTCCCAATGAATAGAACATATCTGAAAGTCTTCATCATTACTCTTGAAATTAGGAGTGTATTCACCTTGATGAGTGCTTCAAGTAATTTTCAAGATGGAATTATAGGATGACATATTATGGTTGTGGATTAATTATAGATGGTGTGTCTTAGATAGTTTATATCTAGATATTTTTGTTATATGTGCTATAGACATATAACTATGTAGAGATGACTATACTTTTCTTAATTGTATTGTTTTGTGGTTTTATGTTGTACTACTGAGTATTTTTATACTCACCCCTACACAGGCTTTTCCCACACGTGTCTTGTCATGTGCAAATGATTGAACTTTTGATGGAGTCCTAGGTGTAATAGGACCATACAATGCTTAGTGAGACCAGTCAGATTGAGATGTGTTCATTCAGATTGTAGGAAAAAGTCCCATTACCTTTTAATTACCAATTGGACATTTGTGAAAGACATCTTGTGTTGGGCTTGCATTTGGACAGGTTTACTTTACATTAGTTTTTTAATACTCTGGTGGTGGGATATAGTTTTATGCATGCATTGGTTACTTAGTGGTTTTTACATTTCAACATTTTTTGGGCTTTGATACGTGTGTGTGCATATATGTACATAGGAAATGCCTCTCATGTTAGTGATATCCTACTCAGTGCTAGTCTCCAGCCCCTGGCCTATTGGAGGTGGGCTTGGGAGTCGTGGCACGAGCCCCACTGGGATGAGTTGTGAAAATTATTACTAAAGCATAATGATATTATTAATTGTTTATTGGTGTGATATATTATAATTGGAAGGAATTATATGAATAAATAATGAATATTAAAATATTACATAATATGAATCAAAATATTTTCCTCTTAGTATCATTATTTAAGACAATTTGTTTTACGGCTATTTTTTATTGTTTATGTCACTGATAGATTACTAAATTTGTTTTAATAGAACCTCAATAGTTATATAAAAAACATATTTATCCTTTATACCCTTTATTAATTCCATTAATGAATGGTAGTAATGAAAAAATGGAATACACTGTTATATAGAGGTAATAGTCTACAAGTACACATCGATGATGATTTGATTTTCCTTTGAAAGGTAGAAAATAGTAACATGGTTAATTATTTCAGAAACATTAAAATGTCATATGTATCCTAATTAATTACTAATATTCCATTTTTTACAATCTATGTTCGTTAGTGATAAAAAATAAAACATGTTGCTTCATGGAGGATGCCGTCCACACATATGCACATATCACGTTTTCATTTTTCTTAATAAAAAGGAAAAGTGTAGTCCCTTAACATAATAACATTCATTATATAACAAATACTAAATTTACCATATATGATTGAGAAAATTATATTTTTAAATATAGATATAAAAAAATTTATATAAAAAGGATTACTCATGTTGATCACTTTGATATTTCCATGTAGGATACCATAGAAATGGAGGGATTAGGATAATACATGTTGACCAAAATATAATTAAATAAAGATAAGATTAAAGTTGATGATATTTTTTCATAAGGAAACAAAATTTTAGGAGAGTTATTTAATGGGTGGTGAGAGGCCACTTATATAAGTTAAAAGGGATGATATTCTTGTAAATACACAAAATTTTCTAATAATGGGAAGTCACTCCCAAGGAAAGTGGCTCCAAAACTGAGTAATAAAGTATTAGGGAAGTGAAAAAGTCAATAAATATACTATTATTTTATTTTAAACATTATCTAAACATGTTTTCAACTCTTTACATTATATTTTATATTATTTCCATTTTAAATTTACCATGATAACTAGTATTTAGCTTAGTAATTTCTCTATTATGCCAATAAAAAATAGTCCTTTTTAAAAAATTTGGATATAATTATTCCAAATTTTAAATTAATTCAATTAAATTAATATTTTAAAATTGATAAATTTTTATTTTAAAACTATTAATGTACAATGCATTAAAACAGTTTTAGTGAATAATGTTACTTATGCTTTAAAATATCAAATATAGGTTTATAAACTAAAAATAATTTTTTAAAATGTATAATGTTACTTATAAAACATATAATTTTTTCATTATAATATATTTATTAGTTTAATTGTATTATTACATCCTCATGATTTCATAACTTTCTATGTTTTTAACACTAATGAAAATTTTACTATTTACCTAAAAGTCAATCTTTTTTGGAAAAATACCAAAATGTTATCTTATGTTACTATATTTATGATGAATTCAAATATGATTATTTTTTTGTTAAAATAAAATCCTGAAAATTATAAATTAAAATGTATAAATTTAATCATGAATAAATTCCCTTCAGAATGTATATTGTGTGATAGTTCAAGATATGGATTTTACATGCAACAGTGGGGTCTCAGTTATTACATTACCCATCCATTAAATAATTTTACCATTATATTTGGTTATATAATATCATTTAGATAAATGTAGATATTTCTTCATCATTTCATCTTTATGTTCCTTGGTGCACTATTCTAGTTTTTTATTTCTCATATGGACTTTCGCCCATTGAGTTTCCAGATTCCATAATAGTTTCTATCAAGTGTCATGATTCTTGATAAGATCTTCATTATAAGACATGTAGAGATCCAACACTATTTACTCATATGTAATCACACAAACTATTTTTGGCATGGATTTCCTTAGTAATGAAACTTGGAAAATGTTGTTTCCATTAGAAAGGTTGGGTGGAATAACCAATTGGCAAGTTAAAAATATAATTCTTTCTTGTTTTTCAAATGGATAATGTACCTAGGGATTAACATCAACTATTTACTTAATATTATAGATCCCATTAATGTGAAAACATTGATGAATACATGATCTACCATAAGAAATTCCAAGTAATTCCATTGATTATTAGTATAACACTTTTTTCTTCTCAAAGTTATTTCAATATGATTCAAAATAGTCTATAATTTAATAGTTTTCTCCTATAAAAGATTAAGGACAAATAGCTTTATTTCTAAAAATTCTTCCCAAAAAGGTTTTATTATGAAACCTCTTACCATAAAATACATCATATAATTCCATCTAGATGCTCAAATGGAAGCTATTATTGCATGAAAATTCCACCAATGATGGATACTAATCACACATACCTTGGAATTACTGATAACATGATATCATCATATATTGTAATGTATGGATAGTCCTTTTAGGAATCCCATCAGTTTGGGGAAGATAATAGGTTATTAAATTTATCTAATTTTCAAGAGTTATTTGAAGAATCTTCTAGAATTTTGATGTGAATTGAGGGTCATGATTAGATATAATTGATAGAGGTTTCTTGTGAATCATTACAATTTCATTGATATAGATCCAGGAAAGGCATTAAAGGGGTTGATGATCTCTTATCACTAAAAAATGAGAATAAATAGTAAGGAAATACAAAATGACCCATATAACATCATTTTCCATTGGAGTATTTAGAAGTTCGATGACAAATTAGATTTTAATATTTTCACACTTTCATATAGTTATAGGCAGAGGTTTCCTGAATCTCTTTGTATTTTTTCTTCTAACCATTACTTGATGGCATACTAATCATCATAAAACATAGTATGGAATTTCCATATTCATACCATCCAACTATAAATGTTCTCTAAAATCACTATAAACCATTATGCTACCAATGTTTATATATAAAATCTATGTGTTTGTTCAATAATATCCCTCTTCATATCTTTTATGGATAGAAAACATATCACCTTTTTAAACTTCAACATTTCATCTCTGTAGATGAAAACTACCAATTTCTAATCATTTATTTATCAAATCATCCTATGTAAGTCCTATTCATCCAAATAGATTTCATTTTTATTTTATAGTGCAGAAGGATTGTAAATTAATTGGAAAAGTAATTATGAATCCCCTTGAAAATCATAAACATATTCATTATTACTAGAGACTTATACATAATATCTTTATTGATACTCCTCATGGACATAATTTTATGGCCCCTCTTACATAATGAATCAATCACCTTTTTTGACTTCATGTGGTGTTATTTTTTTGAGAAATCATAGTCCTTGAGTAGTTCTAACCACCTTTTTCTCCTCATGTTGAGCTCCTTCTGAGAGAAGTTATACTTAAAAAAATTCTGGTATGTATATATATCAAATATTTCACCATATCACTAGTGTCTCCATATTTTCCATGAAATGATTATGGATACCTAATCTTGGTCATGAGTTGTAATGTTCTATTTATGGATTTTCAATTACCTTGATGACATTCAAATCACCTTGTCATTCTATATAAGCACACACACCAGTCCTTTCTTTTATATATCATTATATATTACAAATACATCCTTACTAAATGTAAAATATTATACTAATTCATTAATCAATCACCTCTTGAACTCTTAATAACATTCCTCACATTCCCTTTACTATGTGAATTTAAACCATTTTCATGTTAACTTTCTTAGTGGTTTTTCTAACTTGGGAAAATCTTGAAAAACCTCTAATAAAAACCTTCTAAACCTAGAAAACTTAAGATCTCAATTATATTCAACTATGTAGGGAATTATTTAAATTGTATTATCTTTTAAGGTTCAACATATATTAAAACCTTGGATAAAATATGACGATGAAAAGAAACCTCATTGAGAAAAAATTCACACTTATTATATTTACCATATAATTATTTTTTTGTGTGTCTCTAGAATAATTTGTAGATAAATAAATTACTCTTAAATTATATTTGATTATATCAAGATATCAGTAACTAATACCATCATAGTATTATCAATATAATAAATGAATTATTTATAAATAAGATTCATAATAGAAGAAGGTTCTTTTTCCAATCAAAAGTCTATTACTATAAACTCTTAATTTCCATAACTTGTTTGAAATTCTTTCTTCGATATATCATCCTTATTAACCCTTAAAAGATGATAACTATATAAAAGACCTATCAATGAAAATTATTTTGATCCTTGAAGTTGATCAAATAATTAAGTGAAGTTTAGTAAAGGATACTTATTAAATTTATTAATGGAATTTATGTCTATTTAATCAATGCTCAAAATCATAGACCCATCATTATTTTTTAGAAATGAAATAGGGACTCCCCATAGTGAAATACTGTGGTGTATAAATCCCTTACTAAAAAACTCAAGTATCTATTTATTCAACTACACCAACTCCACTAGTGCCATTATATATGGAGTTTTAGATATAGTATTGAATAAAAAATGAGCTCAATGGAGAACTCAACATCACATTTTGGTGGATGAACATGTAATTATTGTAGAATAATATCATGAAATTTTCTAACATGAGTATATCCCCTATTTATAGGAAATATTATTTATCCATAGATCATACTTGGTCTTTTTCCCTTCCCATAATTTCATTAACGAGAGCTACTATGGGAGGAGTTGGACATGATTTAGTTGATGATGACTCCCCTTTAAAGACAAGAGATTACACATCAACTTTAGTAATCACAATATACTTATCGTAGAAATCCATTTTTTCATTATATCTTGAAATCCAATTCATACGATGGGATATATCAATGTTAAACATTTGTATAAGAACCAAGTTTCCAATTAGGTTATGTATATGAATCATAATTAGAACTGACTGACATATGTTTCTTATAATAAGAGTTGCAATATGTTTCAAAATTAAAGACTCACTTACTAGTGTCCTAGGGAAATATTTAATGTTTTTTGGAAAAACTAAAAGATATTAAAGAGTGAAAGGATATATAATAAAGTAAAACCTTAGATAAATTTAGGGATAATATCAATATATCCACCACCACATTAATTGGGAACTTTAACTTTAGCTATGTAAATCTCATAAGGGTTGAATTTATCCCTTATCCTTCTTCGTGGTAAATTCACTTTATGTTTGGGGAATTTGTTCACATAACATCCCTTATCCATACAGTAAAATCATTGAACATCAATATCATTTACCTTTCATTTACATTCATAATCTTGATATTCTTTTTCTCCACACTTATAAAAATATATTCTTCCCTTCCCTAAGCCCCAAAGTATTTTTTGACAACAATTATTTCATGTGGTAAATCCCATCATTCCTTTATTCCCCTTTACCACACTATTATTCCCATGATTACTAGACATAAACTTTCCCCCTACTTTCCCTTGAATTATTACATCCTGGAGAACTCCTTTTCTATATTAACGACACTTGATACTATACTATCATATGATGAAAAGTTCAGAGAGACCAATTAAAATTTGAAGGATAGGGTTTAAACTATAAAATAAATGATATACCTTGATTTCCAGTGTATATACAATTTCTATATCATGTTTAGGATACCACCTAATGTTAACCTCGCACTGAGTAATGTCTTTCTCTTCCTTTTTTATGATATTTAGGAAACATCATTCCATTTCTGCTTTTCATCACGAGGAATTTATTTTTCATAAAATGTCACCTAAAAAGATATCCCTTCAACAAACTCTATCTCATCTTCATCCTTACAATTTTGAATTAGTTCCCAACATTGGTGTACATATTCCTTCAGGTTAAATAATTCCATGATGTCTTTTTCCTTTTACCTACTTCACAAAGTGAGAAAGATCTTATCTATAGGAACAATCCATTATTTATTCACCAATGTATTATTTCTTATATTTAAATATAAATGTTACTATCTCATGTAGTGGTATAATATTGTTACACCATGTTGTGGATCATAAGGTTTATTTATGAGGGTGATATTATTTTTCACAACTGTGGTCAACTACCACAATATGGTTTTGATTTGATTAACCTCAACTCTACCATAATTGAAATTCTTTGGGTGAATGTCCCTAAATAGACTATGGGTTTTAATATAGTTCCCATTCCTTTTATAAATCATTATATATCTACAATGGATTTCACATAATTTGTACATGAATTGTAAAATACAATTCCTATTAAGTTTTATATAGTGTTCCCTAGAAATATTGATGTTTTTCAGTAGTAATTATGTTATCTAACCAGGTTACTCTAAATATATTACCCATGGTTCCTACTAAAAATTATCTAGTACTAACTGTAACAACTAGGACACAAAAAACCTTGAGTTAATAGTTATAATACATTATTATTATATAATAAAAGTCTTCCAAAAGGATCTAACAAATTATTATTCTTTATATAATAGGTACATACATTCCATAAATTTAAAATCAATAGATATATCTAAAAAAAATATGAGAAAATTATTATCCCATCCATGATGAGCCTAAAAATTAAAAAAAATCTCAAGGATTCCTAGAGGAAAAAATTGTGAGCTTAAATGATCAATATAGAATAGCATACAACGACATCTATCATAACATAAATGTTGAAAAAGTCATAAAGTAGGAATAAATAAATTACATAAATATATAATAAACTATAACTAGTAATATATCTAAAATAGATAATTAAAAAATGGATAATAATAACCATTTATCCCATGATAATGGAATTTACAATGTTAGATATCAAAATACATTTCTAAGGCCTTATTCTAAGACACCATATTGAAGTGGGGAGAGGTATATACCAAAACCCAAGCCATTTCATCTCATGATACCTGCAGATGTATCAATGGGATATATAATTTCCCCTCCACCCATCATGTAATACCCTGATTTTTAGGAACCATACATTTTTAGTATGTTATTTGGGCATAAATAATACTTGGTTTAAGTTTTTGGATTTTTGGAAATATTTTTGAGTATTTTTGAAGTGTATCTGTAACAACCCAAACTTTTATTAACGAAAATTTTTCTTGATCTAATTAAATGACTTATTATTTGAAATGGTTATATAACATATATACTTCTTTGGTTTTATGTTTTTGGATTTTAAAGTACCATTAAGAATTGTGACCGTTGTAAATATAGTTATTGAACAGTGATCACATGATTAGTATAAATAAAGGGCTCTAACAAATCAAATTTACTCAGAAAAAGGAAGTGATGGCCTCATCCAGTAGAATTGCTCTATACGAAGCCCATTTTTTTGAAGCTCATAAAGTAGGTGGTGTCATTGGGATTCTCTCTTGACCAAGTCCAAGCTGAGAATCAACATGTTAAGCTCGTACATAATCTTCTATGAGAGAAGTGGATGTTGATAGAGATTACCACCCGAGCAAAGTTATCTGAGCCACCCTATGTGTATATCAGCATCACACACCTTACCCTTAGGTCTTATGCGGGTGTTTTAAGGGGTTATGTAATAGTACCTTTACACTATGACTATGTACTTTATTTTTTATAAATAATATACATTCATTTTATTATTGTTACTTTGTAAATAGTTTTTAAAGCACAAATAGTATTTTTTAGGTAATATTCAATTAAGAAATCTATTTTGATGAATTAATAGATTTTTGAATTAAATAATATTTAATGAAATATTATTACTAAATAAATTTTTATTAAATATAAATGATCATATAATTTTTATGAATACAATTGTATTTTTTATTAAGGTTTGAAATCTATTTTTGTCAAAACCGATGAATTTTCGATAAATGTCTATTTTTATTTTAAAAGTAAAAATTCACATATTTATAATAAATTTTATATAAAATGAATATTATTTTTGGAATGAGGACATTGAAATTATCCAATGGAGAATTTTTCATAATTTTCTGAGATAGACAAATTTTTAAGTAAAAATTAAATTCCGTTTAATTATACAATGTGTTTTATGAAATCATAAGAACCGAATAGTGATGTAATAAAATACTAAAAATGAGAGTTTCAGACAATATATGTTTCAAAATTAAAATAATTTTATTTTAGATTTGTTTTATTAATTTTACAAAGTTTTATTAGACCCTCGAAGAATAATAAAACCTTTTAACCTTTTTAATTGATTTATTTGAGAGTGTGACTCACCTCCACATAGGAAAGCCTAATATTTTAATAAATTTATAAATTGGACTTATAAAATAATTTTTTCTACTCCCCTTTAGAGAAAACCATGGGAAAAAACTATGGGTTGTTTTCTGGTTTTGATTAGTTTAATGTGTGGTGTCCCAAACCTAAATAATAAAGACTTTCCCCTCTTTTCCTATATAAACCCACCCAAGATCCCACTTAATCTTCACTAAATGCCTTAGAAGTTATTCTAACCTCTTCCCTCATCTCTCTAGAATCCTCTCAAGTCTCCCCATGCACCCAATAACCCTCTCTCAAGACCATCCCAAGCCTTTGGGATCACACTTTCAAATAAGGGATCCTCACATTCCTTCATTCCTTATTTATGTGCAAGTTTCCGTATATTTTAATGCTCTTTTATTTTCTTTTAAAAATGTTGGGGTATTAATTTTGACCTACATTATAAATATCTCCTTATTTTTTAATGATCATAGACCCATTTATCTATCATTAATTCCTCCCATGTACACCCGTTACTATGCCAAAATTCCATAAGGGATTTCTTCCTTTCTCATTTTTGTCCAAATTTTTTTATGTTGTTATGACCATTCTATTTTCAATTAAAAATGTTCATGTTTGATTCCAAACCACCCCTATACTTCCCTACTTAATTTTTAATGATTATAGGCCCCTTTATCTCTCATTAATTCCACCCATGTACACTTGTTACCATGCCGAGATTCTGTAAGGGATTTATCTCTCATCATTTACATTCAAGAAATTATTTTATATTATGCATCTAAATTAAATTAAATATGTTGGTAAATGTTTATATATGACCCCTTAATATCCATTTCATATAAATATGATGATATACCCCTTTCTCTCTCATCAACCATTTTTATGAATTCTTATGTCAAGATGTTATGCTGCCCAATTTGTGTCATGATTTTCCAAGCCAAAGTCATTGTGTAGTGAATACAATGCCCATTTCTCTATAAAGGGTATTTAACTTTACAAAAATTTACTTAATGATTATATATTTTCTTGTATTTATTCCACATTCCTTTATCGTGGAATAAACAATGATGTTGAATGATTCCATGTTGTGTGATCCATGTGGCACACTTATGCATCAAATGAAATGATTAAGAAGGGTGCACCTTGATAGCACTCCAATGCATTGGGTAAATATTAGTATCATGATACATCAATTGCAATGAGGGTTTATTCATTCTAATTCAAGTGAAATGGGGGTTTAATCATGCTCCATATTCCATGAGCCTTGGCTCATGCTATTACCATGTTAAGTGTTGTCACCACATTTCCATGTTATGATAATCATTCTGTATCATTACTTTATGTTCATGTTTATTTTTTGATAAATTGATATTCCTATTGACTAAAATGTATTTTATTTTTCATGTTATTCATTTTTTACTCCCTTACTGGTCTTTATAGATCACCCTTTTCTTATGCATGTCCTCAGGTTATTCCACACAATGATAAGTATGAGGGAATGTAGTGGTCATGTAAAAGAAGTTTTCCATAACAATGTTGTGTTTCATGTTTTAATTCATTATGTAGTGTTCCTAATCCCCAAAGACACTATCGATCCTATATTTTGGATTAAGTGAATATTTTCTATAATAACTCATGTTTAAGTGTGTATTAAAAAGTAGGGTTGTTATAGTTCGTATCAGAGGATATGTTTAGTTATTTTTGGGATTAGTATTAGAAAATCCTTGTAAGATCCTTAGGGATAAGCCTAAGATTAATAAAAACATCCCTATATTTTGGTGATTATGTAGTAAGTGGTTTATAAAGAAAATACACCCCTGTTTGGATATGAGCAGGTAGAGGCGACCCTAGAATAGATGTATCTAAGAGTGAAAACTTCGACAAGAAGTTTCGGGCTTGACCCAGGGTATCTTGGTACACAACAATGGCCCTTGTTGCACTCTTAGTTATAATACTCCCGGGGGATATGGTTTGGTAAAATCATAATATTAGTACGAACAATTGTTAAGGGAATAAAAAAAATTCCCGTAAGAATATATTTTGGGAATTAGATCATGGATAACCTAGATTGAAACCTTTAGATTTATAACTTAAGGTAATAAAAGTTATTTATAAGTCATCTGTTTCTGTCCTTGGATTACCCGTTATGTGTTACCCCTAAATTTCCTTTTATTCCAGCCAATGGATGGTAATAAGAGGACTCGGGCTAACAACCGATGCGAAGATCAATGTGATGACCATTATAATGAGATTTACAATCCAATGGGAGCGGGAATCACGAACTTTGTCACGATACTCTCTCAGTTAACTCAAGTTTTGAATAGAAAAGTGGGTCCAAAGGAACATTCAACCCCCTATAATAAAGAACATGTCACTATCGAGAGCTTCATGAGAAAAAGGCCTCCTACTTTTAATGGATCATCTGATCCCTCAATTGCCGAACAATTGATCAAATCCATTGAAAAGATCTTATCCATCCTTCAATGATCCGAAAAAGGGAAGGTTATTCTAGATACTTATCATATGGAGGGTAAAACTGATCAATGGTGGACATTGATAAAAAATACGAAGCTTGAGGAGGAGATTGAGGCATTGGAATGGAAGGATTTTCAGAAAATGTAATTTGACAAATATTTTCTTTACACCCTCCGACTTAAGATGGAAACATACTTCCTCACCATCAATCAAAAAGATGATGAATCCATTAGAGAATATGAGGAAAACTTCACAAGTCATTCATGATACTCCTACGGCTTTGTTGTTACCCCAGAATGCAAGGTTGATCTCTTATTTGGTGGGATAAAACCTATCTTGTAGAAATCCATGACGATCCATGACTTCGACAGGTATGACATAATTTTCCGACATTCCCTCAAGGTTGAAATGGATATTGGAAAATCTCAAAGGTATCATTGGGATAAGAATCATAAGTTGGAATTTAATTCTGGTAGTCTGATGGATAAATCCAATGGTTCTAAGAAAATCTAGCACCCCACTTACCATGGTGTCGAAAGAAGCACCCTGAAAATTACCTAAAGGAGATGAGGAAATGCTTTAGGTGTGGAAGAGAAGTGAACCTATCCATTAAATACTGACAATAAAAATTCGTTGCTTTGAAATAGGAGAGGAACAATTCATTCAAATCTCAATGTATTATTCATTTCATCAACTACAAAGAACAAGGGCATCTTGCAAATCAATGCCCTAAGCCAAGTGTTTTCAGAGGAAAACAACAACCTCCAAGGCATCAAGGGTGAGCTTTTTTCCATCACTACCACTTAAGTGAACCCAAAAAATGAAGTGGTGATAGGTACGCTAGTTATTCTTTCAATAATATTGAATGTACTTTTTGATTTTTGTTCTACACATTCTTTTATATATCAGAATTTTAGTAGAAAAATCCCAACACCAAAAAAAATCATGGAAGTAAAGATGTCAGTGAGTACGGAAAATGGGGAAATCATTTCATCCCATGAATATAACTCCTCCCCTATCATAATTTTTGGATTGAACTTCTCAGTGAAACTCTTCATACTCCCTCTAGTGTAATTTGATGCAATTCTCATCATGGATTGGTTTTCCTTTTATAGATCCAACATAAATTTCCATGAGAGTGAATCACTCTCCATATATAGAATCGACCCCTGATTCTATACAAGTGCACAGAGGAAGATGAATCCTCTTAAGTACCATCATCTCAAATGTGGATATTACTACCCTATGAGCATGCATATCTGGCTCAGATGATTGATTCTAAAGAAGAAACCATCCTTGAAGTCATGCCTATTGTGAGGGAATTCACTAAAGTGTTTCCCGAGGAATTGAATGGTCTTCCTCCTTGAAGAAATGTTGAATTCAAAAATGACCTTATAGCTGGGGAATTTCTAATATCCATGACTCTATATAGAATGGATGATGTTGAGGTTGAGGAGCTAAAGAAACAACTATAGGATAATCAGGATAAAGGGTTTATACGCCCAAGTGCTTCACCATGGGGTGCACCAGTCCTCTTCATCAAGAAGAAGGATGGGTTAATGAGCCTTTGTATCAATTATCATGGCCTTAAAATAAACATGATAAAGAAAAAGTATCCTCTCCCACGAATTGATGACTTATTCGACCAACTTCGTGGACCACAATACTTCTCCAAGGTGGATTTGTGGTCATGATATTATCATGTAAGGGTGAATAGGTAAGATATCTCTAAGAATTATTTTCATACAAGATATGGGCACTATGAATTCATATTAATTCCTTTCAGACTCACTAATACTCAAAAAATCATTATGGAATTGATGAATAGATTCTTTAGATATTACCACGACAAATTTGTGGTAGTCTATAAAGATGATATTCTAACATACTCCAAAACTAAGGAGGATCATGAGGAGAATCTAAAAACTGTTCTAGATACCTTGCGAAAGGAGAAGATCTATGAAAAGTAAAACTAGTGTGAGTTATAGTTGAAAGAGGTCTCATTCTTGGGCCATATAATCAAAAGAAATAGGAAATATCTGGATCCTTTGAAGATAACTGTAATAGATGGTTGGAAGAGGCCAAAATCGGTAATGTATATCCGTAGATTCTTGGGGTTTGCTAGATATTATCACCAATTTGTGAGAAATTTCTCACGATTTTCAAACCCACTTAACAAGATAAATCGGAAGGGATTCAAGTTTCCTTGGAGTGATGAATGTGAAGAGAGCTTCAAGTAGTTGAAAAGGAGGCCTATCAGTATGATCGTGCTCACTTTACCAACAAGTGGATAACTTTTTGTGGTATTCGATGATGCTTTGAAGAAGGGAATGGGCTGTGTGTTGATGCAAAATGACAAATTCATTGCCTATGCTTCGAGGAAATTGAGAGTCCATGAGCAAGACTATCCAACACATGATCTGGATTTGGCTATAGTGATCTTCTCTTTAAAAATTTGGTGGCATTATATCTTTGGGGAGAAGTGTGAAATATTTATATACCACAAAATCCTTAAGTATATATTCACACAGAAAGAGTTGAACATGCGCTAACAAAGATGGTTACAACTTATCAAAGACTATGACTATTCAATCAATGTTAATGATGAAGGAAATGTGATATTTGGGAAAATACTATGTGTTCCATCAGGTCTGGAGATGAAGAAGGAAATTTGGATGATGCACATAGTTTAAAGTTCTCTATTCACCCAGGAAACCCAAAGATGTATCGAGATCTATAATAGCATTATTGGTGGGATAACAAGAAGAAGGAGATCGTTGAGTATGCATCAAAGTGCCTGGTATGTCAGCAAGTGAAGGATGAGAGGCAGAAGTCTAAGGGGATGATGCAACCATTACCCATAATAGCATGGAAATGGGATAACATCACCATATACTTTTTCAGTGGACTTCCAAATACATCCAAAGTAAAAAACAATATATAGGTTGTTGTGGATCTTCTTATAAAGACTGCACACTTCATTGCAGTTCAAAAGGATTTTTCACTAGATTAACTAGCATAGATATAAATCAGAGACGTGGTAAGGCTATAGGGAGTACCAATATTGATTGTATGTGATCAAGATCCAAGATTCACCTTTATGTTTTGGAAGAGTCTTCAACATGCTCTGGATATTAAGTTGAACTTCAGTACGACTTTTCATCCTCAAACTGATGGCCAATCTGAGAAAACTATACAAACACTTGAGTATATTTTGAGAGTGTGCTCAATGGGATTTAAAGGAGAATGATATTAACATATTCATCTAGTTTATTTCTCTTAAAAAAATAGTTTCCACTCAAGCATCCAAATGGATCCTTATAAAACCCTTTACGGGAATAGGTGTAGAATATCGGCATGTTGGGATGAAGCTGGGAAAAGAAAACTCCTAGGTTAAGAAATTGTCTAAGAAATTATGGAGAAGGTTAAGACCATCCAACTGTACATTAAAGCTACTCCAAGTTGACAAAAGCGATATGATGATAATCATTGACGAGACCTAGAGTTTGATGTCAGAGTCATGGTATTCCTCCGCATATGACCATGGAAGGGAGTTATGAGATTTGGGAAGAAGGGAAATCTTAGTCCAAGGTTCATCGTCCCTTTTGAGATACTTGATCACATTGGAGTAGTGGCCTATCGACTAGAACTCCCACTGAACCTTCCTCAAGTACATGATGTATTCTATGTATCACACTTGAGGAAGTAAAAACCTGACCCATCACATGTACTCAATCCAGAGGTGGTACCATTGGAGAATGACCTCTTCTATGAAGAGAAGGTGATGAAGATCTTAGATCATGGAGAAAAATATTAAAAATTAAGATAATTACCCTCAGAAAAGTGTTGTAGAAAAACCACAAGTTTGAAGAAGAAATGTGGTAATTAGAGGAAGTGATGAAGTAGAGTTACCCGCATTTGTTTTAGTGTGGGAAAAGGAAATCTCGAGGGAGAAATTTCTTAAGGGGGGAAGATTTTAACGAACCAAAATTTTATTAAAGAATATTCCTCTTGATCTAATTAAATGTCTTATTATGTGGAATGGTTATATGACATATGTAATTATTTGTTTTTATGTTTTTGGATTTTAAAATACCATTAATAATTGTGATGGTTGTTAATATAGCTGTTGAACAACGATCACATGATTAGTATAAACATAGGGCTTTAACAAATCCAATTTACTCAGAAAAATGAATTGATGACCTCATCTAGTATAATTGCTCTATAAAAAGCCCATTTATCAGAGATCATAAAGGAGTTGGTGTCATTGGTCTTTTCAATTGTGCAATCCCAAGCTGAGCTTCAACACGTTAAGCTCAGATGGAATCTTCTATGGGAGAAGTGGAAGTTGATAGAGATTACCACCCGAGCAATGTTATCCGAGCCACCTCAAGAGTCTATCACCATCACACAACTTACCCTTAGGTCTTATGCAGGTGTTTTAAAGGGTTATGTAATAAGAACCTAGAACTATGACTATGTAAATTATTTTTTTATAAATAATATTCATTCATTTTATTATTTTTACTTTTTAAATAGTTGTTAAAGCAAAAATAGTATTTTTTAGTTAATATTCAATTAAGAAATATATTTTGATGAATTAAAGGATTTTTGAATTAAATAATATTTTAATGAAATATTATTACTAAATTAATTTTTATTGAATATAATTTATCATATAATTTTTATGAACACAATTGTAATTTTTATTAAGGTCTGAAAGCTATTTTTGTCAAAACCCATGAATTTTTGATAAATGTTGGTTTTTATTTTAAAAGTAAAAATTCACATATTTATAAAATTATTTAGATAAAATGAATATTATTTTTGGAATCAGGATTTTGAAATTATCCAATGGTGAATTTTTCATAATTTTTTGAGACAGTCAAATTTTTGGGTAAAAATTAAACACCGTTTAAATATATATTGTGTTTTTTGACAACATAATGACCTTATAGTGATTTAATAAAATAATATAAATGGTAGGTTCCACCAATATATGTTTTACCATAAAAATAATGTTATTTTATAATTTTTTGATTAATTTTACAATGCTTTAGTAGGCCTTTTAAAACTTATAAAACATTTTAACTTTTTTAATTGATTTTCTTGAGAGTGTGACTCACCTCCAGATAAGAAAGACAAATATTTTAATAAATTCAGACATTGGCCTTATAGAATAATTTTTTACAATCCTCTTTGTAAAAAACATGGGAAAAATCCATTGGATGGTTTCTAGTTTTGATTAGTTTAATGTGTGGTCTCCCAAACCTAAATAATAAATAATTCCCTCTCTATTCCTAAATAAACCCACCCTAGCTTCCACTTCCTATTCACTAAAATCCTTAAAAGTTCGTCCATCCTCTACCTCCTATCTATATAATCCTATCAGGGCACCACACTATCCCAAGAAGCCTCTCTTAAGCCCATCCCAAGTTTTTGGGATACCTTTCCAATAAGGAATCCTCACATTCCTTCCTTCCTTATTTATGTCCAAGTTTCCTTATATTGTAATTCCCTTTTATTTTCATTTATAAATTTTGGGGTATTATTTTTAACCCCCCCTATACTTATATCCTTATGTTTTAATGGTCATATACCCCTTTATCTCTCATTAATTCCTCCCATGTACAGCCATTACGATGCTGAAATTCCATAAGGGATTTCTTCCTTTCCCATTTTTGTCTAAATTTCTTTATGTTGTTATTACCCTTTTATTTTCAATTAAAAATTTTGGTATATTATTCCAAACCTCCCCTATACTTCTCTCCTTATATTTTAATGATGATATGACCCTTTTATCACATTAATGCCTCCCATGTTCACTAGTTACCATGCCGAAATTCTATAAGGAATTTCTCTCTCTTCATTTACATCCAAGTAATTATTTTATATTATACATATAAATTCAATTAAGTATGTTGGTACATATATATATTTAACCCCTTACTATCCATTTCATCTAAATATGATGAGATACCCCTTTCTCTCTTATCATCCATTTTTATGAATTCTTATGTCAAGCTGTTATGCTGCCCAATTTGTGTCGTGATTTTCCATGCCAAAGTCATTGTGTAGTGAATACCTGCCCATTTCTTTATAAACGGCATTCAACTTTATGAACATTACTTATCGATCATATAGTTTCATTTATTTATTCCAAATTTCTTTATCTTTGAATAAATTATGATGTTGAATGATTTCATGTTGTGTGATCCATGTGGCACACTTATACATCAAATGAAATGATTATGAAGGGTGCACCCTGATAGAACTCCAATGCATTGGGTAAAGATTAGTATCATGATAAATAAAGTGCAATGAGGGTTTCATCATGATTATTCAAGTGAAATGTGGGTTTACTCATGCTCCATGTGCAATGAGCCTTGGCTCATGATAATACCATGTTAAGTGTTGTCGCCACATTTCCATGTTATGATAATCAGGCTTTATCATGACTTTATGTTTGTGTTTCTTTTATACTCCATTTATATGAAAATTTCCTAACATTTATTTTATTATTATTGTTATTACTTGTTTACTCCCTTACTGGGCTATATATCTCACCCTTTTCTTATGAATATCCTCAGGTTATTCCATACAATGAAAAGTACGAGGGAATTTAGTGGTAATGTAAAGGAAGTTTTAAATAAAGATGTTGTGTTTCATGTTTTATGTATCTATTTAATGTTCTTATGCCCCAAAGACACTAGACCTCTCAATCCTATATATTTTATCAAGTAAATATTTTCTATAATAAATCATTTTTATGTGTGTATTAAAAAGAAAGGTTTTTATAGTATCTAGAGGTGAAAAGTTTAAAAATGAATATTAGAAACTATAAAATATCTCTAGGTAACCTTATAAGGTGATGTTAGGAGCCATTGGGTAGGTTCATGGTTAGAGAACAATTATTAGAAACCATATACTTTCCAGGTGAAACCATGCGGGTTGAGATAGTGGGAGAATAAATGTTAGTGCACTATTTTTCAAATAGTATGAGATAATAAAGTGTGGTATTTTCATTGATTCAAAAGAACCGCATGTTGGGTTCATGGTTTTATAAACTGTGAGGCCTGATAATGAGAATAATTGGGTAATATTAAGTAGCATGTGCATATTTAGTGAATGGTTTCACAAAATGTGAGACCTAACTATGTGGGGTGCAATTAATGCTTCAAATATTTTCTTTTAATTTTGATTAAGGCCCTAGGACCATAATTATTATTCTATTATTTATGGGTTTAAAAATAATTTCATCCTATAGTATCCCAAAGATATTATCTTTGATTTAAAAGAATCTTTTGGATGAATCAAACTGCGTTGGAGATTGGGAATCATTACTAAGTCCTTGTTCATCCCTTTTATTCTTATATATACTCTTCTATTCTATCTCCAATCCATAGATCTAGTATGTTATGAATAGATCTATATGGAATGATATTATTGTTAATGATATCTTGTTGGATATGTCTAATTGATGGTGTTTTTATCCCTGATCTAGAAGTTATTAGTGTTGTTCTACATTTTAACCATCCGTTGATAGGTAGGTGGCTTCTATCTCATATCAAAAATTTATAGAACTTGAATGATTTTTTTATTTAATGGGTTTTCTTGGATTTCATATGGTATTGTTGTTTCATTTCAGGAAGGAAACCATTTTGGGGTGAATTTGGAAATTTGGAAATTGGATGGATTTAGGGAAACACACGTTGCTTATAAATTTAAAGTGATGATTCTAAAGGTACAGATTGGTTTTGATTCTTGAAAGTTGTTTGATGAAATTATTTAAAAGGATGGAATTTTTATGTGATATTTATTGGCATGGAATTTTGAATAACATGGTTAGTATATGTTCAAAGTGGATAAAGTGTGTTCGGGAAGTCCCACCATCAAAGAAGGGTTAATTATAGTCATGGATTACCACCGTTAATGGTAACACCAAGGTTAATTGTATAGATAGGTGTGTGTTCATGTTTGTGTGTGTGTGAGCACGTAATAGTTTTTATAAAGTATAAATATATTTAAATGAGTTTTTTTAGTTTTTTCTCACATGTATTTCACTTTTCAACTTATATAAACAATTTAAATATTTTCAAATATTTTATATAAAATGTAATTACTAGTTCTTGTTCTAGTGGTGTGTGTTGGGAAGTATTTAGGAAATATTTACAATGTTTATACTCACCCCATAATTGGGAAATATAGTTCATTTTTTGATATAATCTATTGGAATATAGATAAATTAAAGGTATCCTAATTCTATAGTGATTCATCATGATACTATGGCATGATAGGTGGAGTTGGACCTTCGAGCTAGTTTAGGTGATGATTAATATCATGTCATTCTCTTGACTTTGATTCATATTTTCCTTGGATTTTTTTAGTTGATATTGTTTCTTTAATTTCAACTACAATTTTCTCACTCTCCTGATTTAATATTTGGTTATTATTTATTATATTCATTCTTCATATAATAAGATTTTATGTTTATGTTTTTTGTCATGTTTTTATATTCTGAAAAGGTTAATCATCCCCCAATGTTTTCATAATCCCTTGAAATTTATTATCAGTATTTAATGTCTTAGGGATGTCACCTGAGGTTAGTGGCACTCTATATATCCTCTATAAAAAGATTTGGTGTAGGATGATACAAATAGTATCATTATTGGTTATTTTTTCTATATTTTCTCATGGTACAAGGAGATAAGAATGTTTAATATAGAAATGTATATTTTAAAACGTTGTAGCTAACATTTTTTTGTTGAAATTAAAGTTAAAAGGGTTGTTTGGGTACAAACGTTCTCTTAGACACTTCAAGGAATGTTTTCATCTCATTGTAATTGGTTTATCTAATGATCATTTCATATCATACATTCTTATTGAGACATCACACTATCATTTCACTGTTCATATTGAGTTAAATGATTTATGAAATATATAAAAATGGTTGTCATTTATAAATGTTGGATTTAATGATTGTTTCTCATGGTGATTTAGAATTTTCTAAGCCTTAATTTTCTATTAAGTGGTTAATAATGGAGATTTATTCAGGTAATATAGAATGGAACTAGGTTGATGTTGTAAGAATATATAAGAAGAAGCTACTGAAAATATGGTTTCACCTGAGCCCTAAGTGAACCGGGAACTTATCCAAATCATAAAAATTGATCTTCTGGATTTAGGTAATGGAAATTAAAATGATGTTCCCTAATAAGTGGACTACTATTTACATTTTTAGAAACAAAATCTACCCATCTTTTGAGTTGATTTTGAGCCTAAAAAAAGTTGAGGCATGACTGCTTGTGAGGAGTCATATGTTCAAATTCATAGTTACACTAGAAGAGTTTAAAGTTAAGTTGGAAACCTATATGTTGAAGGATGTTTCATAATAATTTTGGGATTTCTTATTTTTTTTATAAAGTCAAACAAGGCATTATATGGTTTGAATTTAAGGAATTATTCAACAAACAAATCTATACTCACACATTCAGAGTCGGAAGAGAAATCAGTTTCTTTATAAAAAAGATATAGAACCTATCTGTGATACATTATGAAACTATGTTTTTAAAAATTGTCTTATTTTATGAGGAGGTTATTTTAAGTTCATGCATGAAGGAATGCATCTTTGAGTTTAGGATATGGATAGATATTCTCCCTAAGATAATTGTTGTTTGTATTACGAATTATACAGAGATGTTAAATAGAGTTACAATAGTGATAAGATATATTTTTAGAAATTTTTATGTAGGGGGTATGTTTATCACAAAAAAAGGTGGTAAATCAAATTTTGGGAGTAAGAGGAATAGAGATACCTATATCCAAGGTGGTGAAGTATCAAACAATTAGACTATGGGATCAGTTAATTTCCCTCCCTACCCAATATAATGTATGAATATTTCCAATATGGTTATACTTCTCATAAAAAGAATGGATGTATGATTGGAACTCAATAATTTAATAACAATAACTATATGCTTAATATCTATCATTATTGTTGTGGAAATCCAACAATTGGTGTTGGATATAAATCACATGTTTCATAGACATCCTATTCTTTGACAGGGAAATATCATCAGAATAAATACCACCCTAAAAAATCAGAAAACAAAGGTGATTCCAGGAACACCACAACTCATTCAGTTATAAAATATGATCAATGAAACATGGATCATGGAGTAGGTAGTAAAAGGCTTTATGTTGCTGAGCAGATGATCATGGATGATCATTATGGTCCTTAGACAATACATCGTATGATTTTTTGATGTTCTATTAGCATGCAATACCTTTTTGATAATGATGCATATCAAATATTTTTTATAATTGTGTGGTGGATCATATAGGTTTTCATGATGATATAAAATATTTTATTTTTATACTTGAAATTCCTTATATACAATAACAATGTAGAGCCTTTAAGTGTGTAGTTTGTTCGATAACTATCGATGGAGATAAATTAGTTTTGGATTTATCTATTCATGAGATGAATATCTATGAATTGATTTTTTTTTCAACAGATTGTTTAACATCAATCAAGGCCCATATTAATTTTTATGCATGTAAGGGGAGTTTCACATATCTTGACAGTGTTTAGAATCTATTTAATGGATATTTGAATGAAAATGAAAGAAGAAAAGGACCTTTGTTAATGGTGGTTGGGACAATATATTATAAGTTGATAGAGATTACACAGGTATCTATTGATGAAATCAAACATAGATATTTTCCGACCATCATTGACTAATCTTTAGATGTCATTCCTATCAATTTCTCTGGGTTTCCATATAAAATAGAAGTTGAATTTACAATTGATCTCAAATGAGGTAACAATCATATATCACTTACATATTAATGGATGTAACCGATGGAATTGAGAGAATTTAAAGTCTAGATGGAAGTGTTAGAAAGAAAAGGGTTTATTCGGCTAAACACATCTCCATAGGAAATAATAGTTATTCTTCTAAATAAGGTAGATGGAACCCTTTGGGTTTGTGTGGATTAAATATTTTCAAACAAGTTATGATAAATAATATGTATCCTCCTCTATGAATTGATAATCTATTTGATCAATTGTGAGGGGGGGGGGGTTCATTGTTCTCTATGATTGATTTATGATCATGGTATCACAAAAATTGTGTTCAAAAGGAGGATATTCTGAAAATCAAATTTCAGAGTCACTATGACCATAATGGATACATGGTTATACCCTTTGGTCTTATGAATTCACTCGTGGTGTTTTTGGAATTTATGGATCATATATTTTAGAGGTATCATGATTCCTTTGTAGTAGTGATTTTTGGTGATAGTTGTATTCTTAGAAAATAATGATCATGAGAAACACCTGACTATAGTTTTTAGTATCTTTAAGGAACATTGCCTTTATTACAAGCATTCAATGTGTGATTTTTGGATATAAGAGGTATGATTATTTGGTTATTCTATTTATAGAAGTGGAGTTTCCATTGTTCCTAAAAAGGTATAAGTAATTATCTATTGAAATCCACTAAAAATTGTAACACCCTAAGAATTTATGATATATTAATTTTTAAATAAATTCATTCTCTTTGATATCCTATGATTCCCAGAACATCGGGTTCAAATGAAACACGATACTATATTTAAAATATTATTATTTAAACATGGACACTATAGACTATTTGTTAGGTTAGATGGTATGAATATGAATGAAAAATCATGAAAAATTATATTGTTTAAAAATGTATAAAATAAATTCAATGATTATATAATAATTAGAAATAAAATAAGAACCATTTCAAAGAAAAATAGATATTTTCAAAAGAATAATATTTCTAAAAAAGGAAAATTAGTCGCACTTTGCACACATAATTTAATATTAAATTATACTATTTTTAGAAAATTTATTTTAGAAAATGAACTTCATTTTTAAAATGTTTCATATCAAAATTTTCTTATCATAAATTTATTATATTTTTCTGAAAAGATTAATTTTTCAATGAATAGTGAAAATGATGATTTTTATTAAAAACTATCATTCCATTTAAATAAATTACTAGACCTATATTAGTTTAATGTATTTGTAATGTAATTTTTTATAATTTCATATTAATTAATCAAAATTAAGTCATTTTAATAAATTACATATTGAATTTTGATATATATTTTTTCATCTTTTGAAGGTTTTTCTATTGGAGAACCATTTTTGACACGTCTATGAGTTTTTTTTTTAAATTAAAACTACCAATTATGTGAGTTTAATTTAGAAAAATCAATTTGAAAATTTGAATCATAATAATTTATATTATTTAATAAGATCAACTTAATTTTTTCCATAATTAATAGTTAAAATAAAAAAAAGTATATTAGAATGGTTAAGGTAAAAACGGATTTACTGATGGATTAAAATAAAATTACAAGAGTTTATAATGAACCAAAAAATTTTAAACTCCTATTTTATGGTCATATTTAGACCTTATTTATACTATGGTTAAAACTGAAACATTTTTTCCTTTCATCATGAGAAACACCAGGGTATAATTGTTTCTATTCAGAAATTCCAAGTGTGACCTCTCCCACAACTATAAAAGGAAACCACTCTCCTCTCTTTTACACACTTCCAAAACCCATTATTTTGGCGAAGAAATTCCTAAATAAATTCCATTAATCATCCCCTCATCATATAATCCTATTTTTTTATAAATCAAACCTAGTAAGGATTTTAGTTTAAAGTAAAAGAAGTTGTCTGAAAAAATAGTTAATATTATTAACCGAGATTTTTATTTATTTTTTCCTTAACCTCATTAAAATATTAATAAAAAATGATATTATAACAACCTTAGTATATTTTATATATTGATATGTTTTTATGCTATGTTAAAATGGGAAAAACAGTTGATCATGTGCACAACAGACTAGCACCTCGCGAACTGATGTAATTCGTTTTCTATCACTACCTCTCATGGAATGTTATAATGATGTATCTAATATTTATAGTTTATATTTATTATATAATTACACTTTTATAATTAAAATATCATATATATTCCTTCTTAGTTTCTATTCTATTGAGAATGTGATAACATTAATCGTATGTATGGTGGACTACCACCTCAGGAAGTGAAGTGATTCATTTTTCACTTATGTTGTAAATGGAAGGTTAAAAAAATTTGATATTTATATATGATATTAATGAAATATATACTATTTTTAAAAATTAACATGTAATATATTTTCAAATTTAAACATCCATTTAATAAATGATAACTTTGTTCACGTGTACAGTGGACTACCTCCCCTCAAATTGATTTGATTCATTTTTATTACCACATCACATGGATTGTATGTGTAAGAGTATTTTAATAAATAACATGGTATTTATGATTTAATCATCATATTTTGAGTAAAAAATAACACTAACCATCTATAATTATTTTTGAAAAATATAAATGTTACTTATGTGTACGTACAACCTATTGTATCAATGATTACAACATAGTTCATTTTTCATTACCATATTTCATAGTTGATTTAAAAATTATTATTTATTTATATAAATGAAAATTATTTCATGTTTACCCTTCTGTATATGATTAATTAATAATATCTTTGACCTTAATTGACTTAACAATGTGATTTTGGACACATGAACCATTTATCGTTAAAACATATAATGTAAAATTTTTAGTTAAGTAACTAAATATGACATTGTAGTAGCTAAAACAAAATAAATAATAAACTTGAAAAAAGTTCTTTATAAAATAACTAATTAAAATTGCATTATTATTCTGGATCATAAAGAATTCACATGTCAAATTAGTCTCAAGGTAAGGGGTCTCTCTAAACTACCCTTTCATTTGGGTTATGAACTTTCTCCCTCCAACTCACTTTATCCCCGTATTTAATATTATGGAATTATTCTAAATTATCTATATATGTATCCCACATATATTCATATATTATTAGCCCTTCCTTTTATAGGGTAATACATTCCTTATGAACATTTCTCAAATGACTTAATTATGAAATTTCCATTGATTATGATATGAAGTAATATTAACAAACCCATTTTCATTCCATACGTAATTATTATCTTATTCCTTATGATTCATTTCCTTTATGTGGAAAAAATAGATCATGAACATTATATGATCGGTTCACCGAGACAGTACTCTAATTAATTGGTTAAATCTTTAGTCACATGAGGTGTCATGTATAGGATTAGGGAGTAAACTTAATCCATTATGGGACTTTTTCCACTATGTGATATTGTTTAGGAGGTTATCCTTAACTCATTTTAGGCCATCATATATGTTTTCTTCACATTTAATATGTTTCCATGATCATATAATACCATAATGTTTTTTCAAAATAACATGAATTGGGTACCCAATTCATTCCCAAGTAAATTTATTAAATAAAAAGGTTTACAATAGCAAGAATGAGGTGTATTGAACTTACACCATCAGAAATTTACAAAAACAACATACTGAAATTAAGACTCAAACAGAAAATATAAGCATCCAACCTGCTTCACCTTCTCTCGAGAAGGATGCATGAAATAGCCTCTTCCAGTGCAGTTTAAATCCAAGAATCTAAATCGATAGTGGCACCCAAAAAGTGAAGGTTTTCAACCATGCAAGACCATGCCATTGTGTAGATGTAACCGACTGAAAAATGTTGGTGCAACAGAGCCAGATAAAGAATAACTTTCATATTTAAGAATAGAAGAGCATGGAGCTTATCAATTATCAATTAGAAAAAATAAAAATTGAGCTGAAAACCTAGAAGGATATATGCTTCCAATGGAAAAAACAACAAAGTAGTGGAAGAACATTAGAGCAATCCAGAGGAATAAATGCAAAGAAACCCACTGGCCAAAAATCAATGAAAGGAATAAGAGACAACTACAATGACTCATTTCCATGGGATATCAATAAAATTAAAGAATGTACCCTTTTTAAATTCCTCATCCACTTTTATGAACATACTCTTTCTGAGATTAATATTTCTATTAGCTTACTTCTCTTCATTTTTATACTATGAAAAAGTAGTTTTATCGTTCTCTTCCATCCATGAGTCCATGTCATTTGGAAAATCTAGTTTTTTAGGAATTACATATGCATCCCTATATACTGGGTCATTTTCATCATCCTCACTGGATGACACATTCGAGTTCGAATAATCATAGGATCTTTCTAAAGGATCTAATTAGACAAAAACTTTTTCAGTAGGGAATAACTATGGGGGCTGATCCTTCATGCTGGAATCTATGGAGTGCGTAATAATTTTTCTTTCAACATTGGTATTATCCCTACATTTACAGGTGTTTCTATCACTCAGAGTGATGGAGCTATTGTAGTAAATCATTGTTTTTTTACCATTCCTAGCCCTTGATTTTATGTAGTCTTCTTTAAATTGGAAAGATTTGTCTATCTGCACTTGCACGGGTTCATCCTGGTCTGATTTCACACCTTCTTTATCTATTTGAATATATTTTCTTGCTTTAATAATGCCTGATTCAGCATTGAAGATGTCTTGTTTTTCATCTTTATAATCATCGAGGTTATACAATGTCTTGGAATCATAAAGGTTGTAGGACTGAGTCTTAGAGGGTCCAGAGGATTTTATATTATTAGTTAAATCAATAGTACCTACTTGAGAAACAGGGGGGAATTTGGGGGTTTCCTTTTCCAACCAAATATATTTTTAGAGAGGGGGAGGCCGAGGGTTATTACATTGAGTCTCACACTCATTCATAGAATGACCTATGTGTGAGAATTTTTTACAAAAATTTGGGACATTCTAAATTACCAGATATCTTATAAAAGCATTATCCCCATTTTGAATCTAGAATCAAGAAGTAAAGGATTTAGAAATATTTACCTTGGTGAAAATACAACAATAGAGGGGGATGTTATGTTGAATGTGGCAGAGTCAATCCTAATGGTTTTCCTAAATAGGACCTCAATAGATACGATGAAACTCTATTTGAAAAGGTAAATGGGTAAATTTTGGAAACCTAGCTAGAGGGGAACAATGGGGGGCTCAAAATCTAAGAAGAAGTATAGAGACCATTTAAGAACCTTCATTCCGCAACCCCCTAAGGACTAATATCCATGAGTCCAAAATCTATAATATTCATCCTCTAAATAAAATCAAAACAATATATGCAGTGAGTTCAATAATCAATTTTTCGAATTAACAAATCTGATGCTTTCTAGGGTTTTGTGAAGAAAAAAAAATCAACGGTGTACTCTTAAAGAACTTACCAACCAAAGAAAAACATATATCCAAAGATAGAGTGTGCACCTAATATTTTGAGAAGGAGATCACTGATAGACCTTGGTGGTGATAATTTTTGGGGTTGATGTGTTTAGTGGTCTTTGATTTAGTTGAAGGAGCGCGGCCCGCGATAACATCTATGAAGGATCTTGCATCCTGGGTGTCAAGATCTATGGGGTTAGGGTTTCTTCCATGTAATCCCAAGGGCAGAGGATGCCATAAATGGGTTCAAATTTTATTGATTGAATATGATGTGCGTATATTTGTTCACACTTATAGTACCATGATCTTTCTTTTATGATTCCACTTTATTACTCATATAACTTTTCTTTTATGATATCATGAAACACCATTGACACACATGTTATTCTACCTTATCATGTTTATTTACTTAATGGGTTTTTAGATAAGACCTTTCTCTTTGTATTACATAGGTTTTCCCATGATATTTTAGGAGCTAAAATGGATTTTAGGAGATCACTATGGAGAATAAAATAAGGATACCAAGTTTTAAGTCTCTTTTTATGTAATATAAACCTAGTTTACCAATGACACTATGCATTTATGATACTTTTGTTTTACTAATGGATATTCATAATTAGAAATAATTTTATAATATGTGTAAATGGCTTAGTATTCCATAGGTTGTATCAAAGGAACAGTTTAGTTATCCTTTGGAACTAGGATGAGAATTCATTAGTGAAACCTATAGGGATAAGTATACAAATAACTATAAGGATAATTATAAGTATAGGAAAATATCCTAGAATCTTGGTGAAGTATTGAGTGAATGTTTTTAAGAAAATAAATCCATCTCTAGATTATAAATGTGTATATTGATTTGGAATAGAGGTAACTAGGGGTAGTAATACCAAAAATGCAACATTGAGCTGGACTCGATCATCACCTGGTGCACAAAAAAGGGCCTTACTGCACGCCATGTTTGACAGTCTTGGGGGATATTATTTAAAAATTCATAAAATATTTACAAATGATTATAAAGGACATGAATGTATTTTTAGGTTAGAAAACCTTATAGGATAGATTACCATATATAACATAGATTAAAACCTAGAGGCCAATAACTTAAGAAATACTTATCATTCATGAGTTATTTCTTTTATGTTTAAAATATTCCCTTCAGTATGTTAATGTATGATCATCATATATTTTTATTTCATTTATTTAATAATGGGAAATAGGTTAAACCATTAAAACCACCAACATTATAGGTAATGTGATTATTTCCTCAATCGTATGCCTAAACTTATGGGAGTATGAACTAAGAACTTAATTGTAGTACTAACTCAACTAGCTAATGTTATGAATAGTAACATGAATTAAGTGGAATTCCCTACTCCTCCTAGGAAACATCATGTTGTAGTCGAGTCTTGTATGTGATAAAGGCCCCATACATTTAAGGGATCTTATGATCCCTTCATCGTTGAATAATGGATTAACTCCATTGATAAGAAAATATTTCTCATCCAATGCACAGAGAAATAGAAGCGTGTTTTGACTATCTATAACATTGATGGAGATGCTAATAACTTCTGGACACTGATCAAGAACATATAGTTAAAATAGGATATTGATTCCATAGAATAGAAAAAATTTAAGAAAATATTTTTCAATAAATATTTTCCTTGACCAATTTATCTTAAAATGGAGATTTATTTCCTTAGTCTGAAGAAAAATGAGGAAGATTTTATTGGGGTTTATAAAGAAAACTTAACAAGGATTTCATGTTATTCATATGGTATTGCTATCAGTAAAAAAACGTTAGGAGGAAAATTTCTTTAGTGGATTAATGGTGGTTCACTGAGTAGTTTTATTGATTTGAGAATTATATATTTTTGAATAGATTTTCTGTAGTGATGTCAATGTTGAGAAGGATATTGATTACTCTCAGTTGCATCATGGGACTAGAGGGGAAAAATGTAAAATAGAGTTTCATTTGGGACCATCAATAGATAAATCCCATGAAGGAAAGAAAACCCAACATACCAATTGTCAAAAGTGTTTTAAGAAGCATCCCAAAAACTACCTAAAGGGAACTAGAAGATGATTAAAGTGTAGAAAAGAGGGGAATTGGGATAATCAGTTCCATAGGGAAATGAAGAATCCCACCAATGAGGATGAATAAGAGAAGTTTAAAATCAAAACTACGCCTGCTTTACAGTGTTATAAATATAAGTAACATTAGAATTATGCAAGCCAATGCCCTGAACCAAGGGTTGTTGGAGAAAATCATTGGAAACAACCACCAAGGTGGAAATGAAGGTCATATTCTTTCAATACAGCCGGTGTAGATTCCAAAAATTATGTGGTGATAGGTATTCTAGTTATTTATTCATGAAGAGTGAACGTACAATTTGATTCTATTTCTTCGCATCCTTTATTATCTTGCATGTTTATTATAAATCTTCAAACATAACCTCAAAACATAGGGGTTGAGCTAATTTTTAGAATAAAAAAGTGTGATGGTTTCATCCCATGTATATATCTCCACCACATTCAATGTTTTTGGATTTAATCTTCTATAAAATGTCATTATGAATCATTTATTGGAGTTTGGTTACATTTTGGGCATGGCTTGGATATCCTTATATAAATCCAACAACAACTATCTAGAGAGGGAGATCACTCTTCACATCCCAAGTCATCCTATGATTCTACACAAGAGTAATGGGGAGGTTGAATCTCCCTTGGAATATTATACTCAAGAATGGATATTATTACCTTATGAGAAATCATATCATAACTAAATTATCAAGAGAAAGGAGAGAATCATTCTTAAAGACATTCCCATTGTGAGGGATTATTCTGAGGTATTCCCTAAAGAGTATCTTAGTCTTCCTCCTAACTAAGAGTTTGAGTTCCTAGTCAAACTCACACCTAGATATCTGTACATATCTAATAATCCTTATAGAATGGTCACTATTGAGTTGGAAGTAATGAATATGTAGTTATAAGAGAATATGGATAAGGTTTTTATACACTCGAGTGCTTCACTATGGGGTGCAGTGGTCCTCTTCATCATAAAGTCAGATGGGTAAATAAAACTCTATATTGATTATCATGAAATCATAAAAATAAAGATAAATAATAAGTATATCCTTTCATTTATATATGACTTTTTTGATCAACTATGAGAAACTCATTATTTATCTAATGTGGACCTTAATTTAGGATATCGCCAATTAAGGGTGAAGAAGGAAGTTATTCTCAAATATTACTTTCAAACAATGTATAGAAACTATGATTTCATAGTGATTCCTTTTAGTCTAAAAAATTATCTTAAAATATTTATGGACTTAATGGGTAGAGTAATTATGGATTACCTCAAAAAAATTGGTTGTATTTATAAATGATATTATGATATACTTTAAGAGAAATGAGGAAAATTATTTTCATTAGAATACTTTTCTAAGGGCTTTGGGAAAGGATAATATATAAATAATTTATAGTAAATGTGATTTTTGGATGAAGGAATTATCATTCTTGGGGAATATTATCTCTAGAAAAGGTATATCTATAGACCCTTAAAAGACAAAGGTAATTGAGGAATGGAATAGACCAACATCTTTAATGGTGATCAGTAGTTTCCCTGGAATAGATGCGGATTACTATTTATTTTTGAAAAACTTTTTGAAAATTTAAAACTCAAAAACCAATATAACATAAAATAAATTAATATTTTTCCAGACTAGTGAATCTGAAGATATCTTTAAGGAGTTCACAAGCAGTTTTATCAATACACCACTACTTAGACTTCCCTCTAATGGGGAACTTTTTGTGGGTTATAGTGATGATTCGAAGAAGGTTCTAGATTATATAATAATGTAGAATGAAATATTTATGGCCTATGAGTCAAGTTAGTTTAATGTTCATGAGAATAATTATCCCAAACATGACCTTGATTTGGCTACATTGATCGTTTCATTAAAGATCCGGTGACATTATCTCTATGGGGAGATGTTTGAAATATATACCGATAATAAGAGACTCAACTGTATATTCAAAAAGAAAGAGATTATCATGATCCAAATAAAATAGTTAGAGATGATAAAGGGATATTACTTCTCAATCCATTATCATACTTGGAAATCAAACAAGGTGGAAAATTCTATTGGTTGATAGGATCCAACAATTTTATCAATGAGGAAAATTGAGATACACCTAATCTTTTTCAAGTTAAAAAGGAAGGATATGAGAATTTTAAAAGGATATTCATACCACCTTTCTAAAATAATGTATTACCATACACTATTGAGAGGATCATGGAGGAATATAATGATGATGAGGTGATACAAAAAATGTAGTAAATATTGTGGATTTCAACTTTGCTGAAGATGGAGTACATGGTTTGGAACTTGAATAAGTTTTCCATAAAAAAATCTTATGAGGGAGCTTCTATATGATATGTATAGCTCATCCTTCTATAATCATGTAGGAATAACTAATATTTATATAGATATAAAGAAAAAATTCTAATGGAATAACATGAATAATGATATTGCATAATTTTTATCTTGATGCTTTGTATTCCAAAAAGTTAAGGCTGAGTGAAAGAAGTATAAGTGTATGATGAAACTGGTTCCCATAATAGTATAGAAATGGGAAAACATAACCATGTATTTTTTCATAGGACCCCCATGACACATAATGGAAATAAAACCATCTGGGTGGTAGTTATTCACCTTAAAATGTTGGCACATTTTATTTCTGTGAAGGAATATTTCTCTCTTTAAAAACATTTAAAGATATACATAATGGAAGTAGTAAGATTATATGGAATTCCACTCTATATTTTATTTGATATTGATATAAGGTTTTAATTAATGTTATAGAGAATAATTTAGTAATAATTGGATACATAACACAGTTTCATCACTGCTTATCACCCTCCAATGGATGGTTTGTATGACAGAACCATCCCAAATCTGGAGGATATACTGAGTCCTGGTTCAATGGATTTCCAGGGATGTTGGGATCAACACCTTCGCCTAGTAGATTTATTATATTAAAGTAGTTTCCATTATATAATATGAATGGAACAGTATGAGGATCTATATGGGAATATGTTTTAGACTAAAACATTTTGGGATGATGTTGGGAATCTGCACAAGGTTCATAGAATAACTAAGAAAAAAACAGTCGATGAGACCTATATTTTGAAGTTAGAGATAATATTTTCCTTCATATTTCCCTTTTGAAGAAATCTATGAGGTTATAGAAGAAGATAAATCTTATTCCTAGATAAATTATCACCTTTTAGATCCTTGATTTCATTAGAGTGGTGGCCTACCGAATAACACTCTCACTTAACCGATATAAAGTAAATGATATGTTCTATGTATCCCCATTGAGGAAGTACATACCAGACCCCTCATGTGTACTAAATATAGATATAGTACCATTTTAGAATGTTATTTTATATGGGGAGAATTTTATGAAGATCATGGACCATAGAGACAATGTTACATGAAACAAGACAACTCACATAGTCAAAGTGCTTTGGTGAAACCAAAAGTTTGATCAATCAACTTGGGAACCAGAAGAGGTGATAAAACAGAAGTACCCTAACTAGTTTTCAAGTAATTATGTAATATAAAATTTCATAGGAAAATTATTTTATTGGGGAAGAATGTAACAACATGATAATTTAGGATATATTTATTTTTAAATAAATTAAATAAATTTGATATTTTTTGATGCCCTCACACTATGCTAAAATTTTCATTTAGCAGTGGTTTAAACCACTGCCAAATCATTCTGTGACGATTTTGTAAAATCGATGGCAAATCATTTTATGACTGTTTTGAAAAACTGCAGCTAAATCGTGTGTCGGTAATCAATTAGTGGTAGTCTTTAGTGGTGGTTTAAACTATCGCTAAAGTGATTTTTTTATTTTTATTTTATTAATTAATTTATTATTATTTTTTATTTTCATAATTAATTATTTAATATTTTTATTTTTAGAATCTATTTCTATATATATATATTATTTATTTATTTATTATTAATTAATTAATTAATTATTTTAATTAATTAATTAATTAATTTATTAATTTATTTTCGTAATTTATTTATTATTTATTTTCATAATTTATTTATTATTTATTATTTCCATGCTCATGCCCACATCCATACACAATCTCAGGTCCATGCACATGCCCATGCAATATATAGAAATTTTATATTGGGTGAGATTTGAACCCCTTACGTATTTCTTATTCTCCAAAGACTTTACCACTCCAGCAGACACATCATGTGGTTAAAAAATCGAATTTAATATATATATATATATATATATATATTAATTAGAAAAAACATACTACATAACAAATAGATACACAATAAAAAATATTTATCAATAATGATTAATCAATAGTTATTAATCAATAATAAATAATAAATAATAAATAATAAATAATAAATAATCAATAATCAATAATCAATAATCAATAATTAATAATTAATAATTAACAATTAACAATTAACAATTAATAATTAACAATTAACAATTAACAATTAATTATTAATTATTAATTATTAATATTTAATAAATACTAATTAAAAATTACTAATTAATAAATAGAATATAAATGAATAATAAATAAAGAAATATATAATATGGAAAAAATGGTGGAGGAATGTAACACCCCCAATTTTTTTCACTTTACCATTTTATAATGTTTTTTGAGCTTATAAAATACTTATGTTGATTTTTAAGAATTTCCAAAATGTTTTGTAGTGTTTTGTATGTGTTTCTCATGGTGAATGGTAAGATAATGTTTAGTAAAATCCATGAACTATCTCCATGAAACCATGCAAGGTTATTTTAGGATAAACTAGGTAGGCACAAAATTGGATCACTATTTATTCAAACCTTGCGTATACTAAGGGAAAGCATGAAAGCTGAGATAGTGGGAGAACCATAGTCGGTGAATGGTTTATCTAACCATGTGAGCCAACTCTTTGAGGTGATGGACATGAGTTATTATCCCCATATAGATGGGTAGCATTTTTATAAACCATGTGTCCTAATCATGGGGATACTTGGGAAAAGTCCAGTAGAATGTGGATTATTTTCACACTATTTGAAAACCCATGATACCAAACCATGAATGTGTTGTTAATGATTTTAAAAAATTGTTTAAATTTTCATTAAGGCCCTATAATACTCATTATTATACTATTTTTCAACAATCTCAAACTCCTTTCCTCACTTAGGATCCCAAGACTATTCCATCTTATTTGGAAGCAACATTTGGATGAATTAATGTGTATTAGAGATCTAGAATCATCTGTAAGTTCTTGTTCATATTTTTTATCTAATATAATATTATCCAATATATGAGAGCTATATATCTAGTAAATTATGGATAAAAAAATGTGCTATTATATTAATATTTATGGGATCTTATTGTATCTACTTAAGGGAAGGAGTTATAAGCGTAGATAAAGAATTTCATAGTGAATTTATTCATTTTCCCCATCTGTTGAGAGGTAGGTGGCTTCCCTATCATCTCTTGTTTTTGTAGAAGTCAAATTATTAGTATTATTAAATGGGTTTTCTTAGAATTTATATAGTCTCATTGTGTGATATATTTAAAAAATCCATTTTTGTGTACATTTGAATTTTTTGAAATTTGATGGATTTTTGAAAACCCACTTTCATAATTATAAAGTGATAATTTTAAAATTGTAGAATTGTTTTAATGAAATATATTTTTTGGATGAAATGATTTATAAGGATGAACTATTATATGTGAAATTTATTGGCATGGAATTTGGAATAATTGGGTTGGCATGTGTTAAAAGTGGACGAAGTATAGTCCAGAAGTGCCACTTTGAAAGTAAAATGAATTATGGTCATGGTGTACCACTGTGAATGGTAACACCATACTTGAGTGTAGGGATATGTGGGTGTGTATTTTTAATATATGATGGTTATTCCAAAGTTTTAATGATTGGAAATTATCTTGTTGATGGTTTTAGACACATGGATTTTACTTATGGATTTATAAAAACTATTTAACTATTTTCAACAATATTATATAAAATGTGCTAACTAAATATGATCCAAGTGGAATGTGTTAGGAAGTATTTGGGGAATGTCTAATGAGTTTACTAAAACACCCTTCTTGGGAACATTAATTCATTTTTATAAATAATATTTTCGAATATGGGTAAAATAAAGGTATCTTATTTCATTAAATATGCATATTGATACCTTGGAATGAGAGGTTGAATTGGAGCTTGGAACTAGATTGGGTTGTTCTTGGGATCATGCCACTCTGTTATATTTGAGTCATATTGTCCTTTTTTATTTGATATTATTTTTTACGTAACTACTTTTATTTTTATTTGTCCTAGGTTAATATTTGGGTTTTATATCTTATAATCATGAACCATATAAGAATATTTGATGTTTATGTTTTATATTGTTTGGTTGTTATCATTTCAAAATAAAAAATCATCCCTCAATTTTTTCTTAATCCCTATGAATTTACTGTGACCCTTTGGTGTCTTGGGTATATCACCCAAGGTTAATGGAAATTTATATCTCCTCAATCCAATGAGCTGGGAATGGATGTTACACGTTACCAGATTTGGTATAATTCATTCACCACAAGAGACAAAAATAAATTTCATAACAGTTGCTATAGAACCTATATCTAAATAAAAATATAGATATTAATATAATGAAAAATAAAATAAACATATAATTCCCCAATTTAATTTTATAATGTTTATGTCTAGGATAACACCCCTTAATCAACTTAGAAGATGTGGAGTATTGTCAATGTAACAAGAAGTAGCCTTATCATATAAATATAGGGGCGAGGGTAGCTCTAATGTGTTGGGGTATCCCTGAAAGGTAGTTATTAGGTTCCATATCTTGTATTAGTAGGACATTAGGGTATTGGTAGGAAAAAAATTCTTTATCATGGTTTATAAAGAGCATGGAAATATTCTAAATAATATCCCCTTGAAGTGTCTAGTTATATGTGCAATCATAAGACCAATCATCATTCATCTATGTAATGATCGATTCAAGGATTGACTAACCATAGTCATGGTTATTACCCCTAGGTTAATGTTTTCCATAACCACTTATACTTTATATTATTCATATAGGGAAATATTTTCCCAGAATCCAAACAGACTTTTAATATAACAAAACCTTGGATGATTTTCCACCGTTGGAATGATTGAGTTTTAGAATGATGTTAATAACTCTTAAATCAAAAAAATATTAGGGAGGGATAACAATGATGATTTAAAATCCCTTTTAATTTGAAATAAATATAGAAATAGTTATTTCATGTAAGGGTATGCAACACATAAATAAAAATAGGGGGTGGATATTTCTTAAGTCACAAATATCAGAAATTGAGATAGAAAACCCCACCTATGGATTCAATTGAAATTAAATCAAAACCTATTTAAATAGATGGATTCATTTTGATATTTAAAAACCGTTACTAGAATTAATTTCATGATATAAAATCTAAAATATATATTATATACACCACATAAATTAAATTAGGTGTATGATAAGAAACATGCCTCAAAGAGAGGAATTTGAGATAGAAATCCCTACCTCTTATCTTAACATCCATGAAAATGTTTAAACTTAGGCATAAATATATAAATATATATATATATATATTAATCATGTAATTAATAAACTAAATCATATCCATTTTCATTTATAATCTTCATATATAAGGAATATGTATATGAATACTAGTTTGTTTTTTCCAATTTTCTTACATTGGTTGTTTATTATTTGTTCATTTTTAATAGTTTCATAATTTTGGTGTTAGTATTTGTTTTTATTTAAAATCGAATCTATAAAATTTCATTAAATACATATTTATGGGTGACTTATAATAATTTACAATGTTTGGATTTCCATTCATGGTTGTTTTAGTATTTATCCATGTAGATGAAATTGATGACAAGAAAGTCATAGTGATCCTTGAAGAAGGGTGATTTATTAATTAATGAATTAAATATTTACATAAAATCTCTATAAAAAAGTAATTATCTATTCATTCATGTCATATTAAACCATATATTATGTTCCCATAGTCATTCGTGATATAAATTCATAGTATTGATCAAGTCTGTGGTTAAACCGACACAAACCTGAACATATCCCAATCTAATGAATTATTATGAGGTGTTTTTGATTTAATATTGGTATAATAGAGTATAATGATTCTATTTAATGTCAATTATTGTTAAAAATCACAAATTTATTGAATTAGAAGAAGAATTAATGGATATTAAATTATTATTTAATATGGAAAAAAAATTCCTTGTTCAATATAGTTAATTTTATAAAAATTGTTTATTGATTATATCATTAATTTTTTTATGATATTTATCTTAATATTACCTAAATACTAAAATATAAATAATATTAATCATTAATACCATTTTCAATTCCATATATGTAAGGTGGTAATAAAATAAAAGAATACACCATCCCATGGAGGCAGTAGTATGCACATACGCATGGATTATCATATCATTTTATATAGAAGAGAAGAGAGTAAACTAATTTATTATATCAAAAATATAAAATTGTTTTATACATCCTAATTAATTACTATTCTACACTTTTTACCACCCATTTTAGGAAGTTAAGGAAAACAAAACATTTTTCATTGTGGAGGCTGTAGTCTGCGCATACGCTTTAATCACATTTATGTTTTTATAACAGAATAGGGGAAACATGGTAGAGTATTAATACCTTAAGATAATACCATTTAGTATATAACTAATAATTATATTACAATATAGGTACGGTAAAATTATAATTTTAAAGGTAAGATATAAAGTAATGATGTTAAATTAAAATGATTACACAAGTTTTTCACATTTAGATTTCCTTAGAGTCTCCCTTTGAAATTGTTCTCTTAGGATGAAATCATATTAGTGTAAGGTAATAAATTTTTTTGGAATAAATTTAAATGAAAAAGGAAATTGTTTTATAAGGAAACCTAATTTTATTAGTGGTATGGAAGGGGTGGTTAGAGGAAGATTTTATAACTGAAAAGGGATGTCAATTTTGTAAATACCTATAACTCTATAATAATGGGAAGTCGAACTCAAGAAAATTGGATCTAAAATTGGGAAATAATACAGTTTTGATGATATAATTACTATAAAGAATCTACAAATAAATTTAAAAAACGTTTGAAATATGTTTTCATTTGTTTACCACTAGATTCTCAATTTTTACCATTTTAACTTTTTCTGTGGTGACTAGTTTTTTCCTTAGTAATTATTCCATTATTCCAAAAAATAAAATGGTCTATTTTACATAATTTGGGACTAATGATTCCAAATTTTAAGTACATTTAATGGGATAAAATTTATAAATGTGATATAATTTAATTTTAAAATAGTATATATATAATACATTAAGGTGTTTTGAGTTAAAAATGTGAATTTAATTTATAAATATCAAATATACGTTTGTAAATTAAATCAATACAATATAATTTTACTTTTCAAATTTATTTTTGTTACAAATTGGTGTTATTTGAGTTTCATTATATTCTTACATCCTATAGAAGTAATTTAAATAAGGGTTTTAACAAAAATAATATTTTTATTATTCACATAAAAATCAATCTTTTTGAAAATAAATCCCAAAAATTAATCTTATGATAATATCTTTATGAAAACTCAACAAGTAGAGTTATAACATTTAGGAATTAAAATTTTAAATTTAATCTTAAATATATGCTCTTTAGAAAGTGTATTGTGTAATAATTTGGGATATTGTGCATACTTACTACAGTTGGGTCTCAGGTATTAAATATGACTCTAATAATGTCCTCAAAATAAATAAGAAAAATAAAACAAGGTGTATGGAGTCTAGTTCACTAGTTTTAATAAATTTAGTAATCTATATGTTATCCTCTAATCATTGATGAGAGATTGAAAATAACCAAAAACTTCATACTGGGAAAATCACAATGAATGTTATAAGAAAAGAAAAACATAGCATTAATAGAAAAAAATAATGGAATAAAATTAAATTTTGAGAAATATACTCCTATATATTGTCGGAAAGATCTTTTATTTTCTAAAAAATATGCGAGGGGAATATTTGTAATCATATTATTCTTTTTTACTTACATTAAATATTGAGTTCTTGAGATTATTCTTCCTTGGATAATCTACATGTTACTAGCTTTAAGGGTCCTGATTGAAAATGATGGTAAGCTTTATATTTTCAAATATTGTTAGATATCCCTCCCATAATATCCTTCACACATAAAATGATGATCACTACATGGATCATCTTCCAGATATTTTCTTTTAAAAAATGTTCATGAATTCATTATGACATTTATATAGAATTTGGTTCATAGATTTACCCGTTTTTAGACTTTAAATGACACTTATACTAGCTGATAACTCCAATAATTAGCCTATTCACATGTATATTGGGCCCTTTCACTTCTAAAATGGTGATGGTCACACCTATATATAGAAAATGAAAACCACACAGGGAAAATGACAACTATGTGGACATTGAAAGATATATATGTTGGATGTCCTTGTCCATTTTCATCTTTATTATATATAAATGAAAATAGAATTTAAATTAATTCATGTACAATCTATTCGGAATTTATATTTTCAATTGATAATAAAATAAAATACATTTAAATAATTAAATCCAAGAATTTATAATCAATTTATGGATTCACATTTAATTCTAAAAATTAATTAAAATACTTTAAATAACCATTAAATTCATTTTACAATTAAATCCTATATTTCACTAATGTAACAAATATTAATTAATTTCTAAGGATTTAGATCAATTTGGGGGTTAATTTTTAATGAAATTTTTTCAAAAAATTTGAAATATTGGATATCATCTAGAGCACTCAATATCCCCCTTGTTTTCTTAATTTTTGTTTAAAATATAATACCTAGAAATTCATTTCTATATATTGACGTCACATGATACTATACCCTCATCTAATGAAAATTTTCTATAGGAAAATTCCCATAGAAGGTTGGGGTTTATCCTATAAAAGTAGTGATAAATCTTACTTATTGGATTTTGTAAATAATAAGTGGTATGAGTTGTAAAAAATTTAAAGTTAGTCTCATATTGATTAAAATTTTACTCTTGCATTTATATTAATATGATGAATTTTTTTTCTTATCAACTCTTTTCTCAAGAGGAAAGTATTTTCTAAATAATAATATATTAAAAATCTTCCATTGCATACTCTCTATAATCTCCGACTCCTTAGTGTTTTAAATAAATGACCTCCATTGATTAGAATATACCTTTAGATGAAAACCTTCAATAATAACTGTAACACAGAGATTTTTTTATGAAATATTTTCTTTAAATAATTTTAATTCTTCAATATCTTACATTGCACACAATCATGAGTTTAAACAAACAGAGAACCACCATTAGTATAAAATGAACATTATAACCTATATCCATTCGGTTTGGGGGTTTAAATATAACTAAATTATAAAAATGTATTGTTAATTAATTGGCTACTAATTATTTATGAAAAATATAAACTAAATAAATTTAAAGGAAATAATTGTATTTTTGTATTAATAAATTAATTTAATTACAATGATTAAATTAAATAAATGAAATAAATGAAATATATATGTTATATATTTGATAAAATATTTTTTATATTCATCCAATATATATTTTAGTGATAGGATATTAATAAACCGTATATTATGTATAAAAACCCAATATTTTTCAAAAGGGTAATTTTACCACATTGTAATGGTGAACCCATTTTAAATTAAATTTTTTACACATTAATAATTTTATTTTGAAACCATAAACTTTTTATTGGGAAATGGTATATAAAAATTTACTTTGGATGATTTTTTGATAATTTTCTGACAACTTTCATGTTTTGATGAATAGTAAAAAAATTCCAAATTTTAATTGAAAATAAGTTTTTTCATAGGAATATTTTTATGGTTAAATTATATTATTTAATTATTTTAAAGTATAAATATATTATATTTTTTATCATTTAATATAATTTATGTCATTTTCATTAATTTTACATTGAATTTAGATGTAAAAACATTTCAATCTTTTGCTATATTTTAACTTTTAAAACTCGTTTTCTCTTTCCGACAAAGAAATTAATTATGAATTAATTATTGAAACTTATGTGTTTTGAATATTGAAAAATGGATTCTATATTTTGAATAATTAGGTAGAAATTATGTAAGTAAATTTCTTCTATTTTTGGGCATTATGAACAGTGACTTTGATAATTTTTATTATTATGGTAAATCGTTAAATTGGGTAATTATGGGTAAACATAATATTAAAAACTTATCCTAACACTTTTAGTAATATAATTGGATGAGTTTTTTTCGACCTAAATTGTCATTAGGTTGAAAAGGGATCCTTTAGAAGCTACTTGGATGAGATTAGGATATTTAATGTTTTTTAAAGAAAAGTTAAATATGTTTCACTCAAATTTTAATAAATATATCATTTTTAATATAAGGTTTTATAGAAGATAAATTAGACTATAAATACTAATTTTAAATATATAATTTTATTATTTATCATGGTATTTTATTTTTAATTTTTATAAAATAAACAATTACCTTAAAGGCTTATACATTGATGATGCAAAAATTATTTAATTGATAAAAAATCAATAAAACATTTTTTATTAAATTGATAATAACCATTAAAAGACAAAAACACTTGACCAAATATTATTAGTCAAGTATATATCGAACATAATCATTCAATGGTCCAGTTATTGACCATTTTGAGAAATATGGAAAAGATTATGACACTTATAATATTTTATTTAAAGTGATGTTAATATTTTCACATTAATATTATAATAAATATAACCTTTTTAAGATAGTATTTTCCAAATTATATATTATACTATAAGTATTATTCTGAAATATATACGATTTATCTTCATCATAGTATTTTATTTTGAATTTTTATTCAACAAATAAGTATATTAAATAATTACACAATACTGATGTTGTAATTATTTTATTAATAGAGATAAAAAAATAAATGTAATTAAATAAAATTGAAAATAAATATATTTTTGGATAATTAATATATAAAATGAATTTTATAGATTAACTTTACCTCTTATAAATATAATAAAATATTTTTTTTTCGAATCTAACAAGTTATCCTTATATTTTTATTAATTAATTAATTGAATAGTGTCAAAATTGACATTATTGATTGTTTATCAAAACAATGTATTATTAATTTATTTAATAATAATTGACATTTCAAAAAATATATAATAATTTTAATATGGTAGAAAATTTTCTAAATTATTCATTTATGGTCTAATTTACCTAAAATAAGTAAATATTTCACCCTTTTAATATTGAAATTTTGTTAACTTACTTAAAATTAAATAGAATAACTAAGTTTTAATTAAAATGATAAGTTTTAAATTGATAGAAAATCATATATAAAATTTAATGTTTGATTATATTACAACCTTAATTAATCTCATATTCTATAATATTACATTTCAGAGGTTTTTGGATGTGATTTGAGTTTATTATAAATTAATATTTTTGGAGATTCCAAATCTGCCCCTCACCTCAATTATAAAAAGGAACCCACTCCCTCACTTAATAACTTCAATTTGAGCCTTAAAGCTCATATATATCCTTACCATTTCCATTATCAACTTTCCTAGTCACATTCTATAGGTTCTGGTCTTCTCCAAAGACCAACTTTAGTGCTTTAAGTGGAGATCCTGAGGGAGCTCATTGAAGAAGAGGTAATGTCCTCTACTGATTCTTTAAAACTTATTTATTCATCTAATTACTATTCATGAATTTTTACATTATAAAGTAATAAATCTATTATCACATATATACTAAGATTATATTATTATGTAAGGACCATATTCCACTTTCTATCCATCATATGAAAAATGAAATCACCATACACGCGTATGTACAACTTACCACCTCCACATCATGGTGTATTCTGTTATTCACCACCACCTTACTTGTATAAGTATAATGATGTAAATAATAACTATATATGAATATTATAAAAATATATTTATTATTTTAAAAAAAATATACCATCCACTTCCATACCATTTCACTATTATGGGAATGATATTGTCGCTCGTGTGTACATACGACCTACCGTCTCCAGGATGCGATGCAATTAATTCTACATGATATCCATTAATGAATGATTATATAAATATATGGAATGAATAAATATGATATATATTATATTAATATATTTTTTGAAATGATATAACTATATCCTTATAAGGAGAACCAGAACTTATTCGAGAAAACATGCTTAAGAAAATGAAGTAGTTAATACCCAAATAAAGAGTAATAATGAAATGTTATTAAAAAACTGATCATAATATGATCATATATGATATCATAAAAATGAATATGATTTTGTAATAAGTCAATTAAATTATTTGAATCATTATATATTAGGTTCAGATACATACAAATGATATCAGACCTACGGTAAGTGATAATTTTGCAATCTCGTTCTTATCAAAGATTGTTTATATATAAGTATTTACTGGGGTATATTTATCATTAATTTCCATGTTTACTAAATATATATTCCAATATATTATTTATATTATAATATAATTTTTAATTTCAATTTTACCTTTTTTTAAATTTTTATTAAATGGTATGAAATGATTCTTTTTTCATTTTCGATTCGAGGAACTTTTTGACATATCCGAGAGAAGTATGGTAAGAATGTTTTATTATAACTTATATGAGATGAATGTATTTTTAAATTTTAATAAATCCTAATTCCCATAAAAATTCATTTACAATATTTTAATATTATCTCCAAATAAATTCATTTTTTAAAATTGTGTGGCATTTTGGGAAAAGAAAACATTTTTTAAGAATAAATGATATTTTCCTCAAGAATTAATTTTGAGTGTTATATAAAAATTATTTTCCATATATGATGGAATTATTTAATTGGATTTTGTTTCAAATATACTATAACTATTATTCTTAATGTTTTATTATGTTTTTGATGGAATTATATTTATAAAATCCAATTTTTTACATGAATAATTTTATGATGGAATGATGTTTAAGAAACCCATTTTATTCCATAGGTTATGCTTTGATGAATGATTTTTGTTTTTGTGGCACACCTAAAAATGATTTAATTATGATATGGGTTATACATATATATCCTTCTAATGAATTGGGTAAATATTCATATCTCATGATATATATAGGTTTAGAAGGAGAATGATCTCGATTCAGTAATACAGGGTTGGAACTGGAAGTAAACCCTGTTCAATAATATAGAGCTGGAACGAGGAGTGAACTCTGTTCAGTAATGGAATTTTTTCACTATGTTGATCTTAGAAATGAGCCTTGACTAATATGAAATTATTTTCTATTCATATGGGTATGCCACTAAATCCATGTCTTATGTTATGATATTTGGGAATATTTATAGATTCCTTATGAACTTTTATGATATATCCCATGACATGATATCATCATATTTCATATGCAGGATAAGATTTTAAAATGTTATGTTCTTATGTCTTATGTATTATGATATGATTTATATCTCCCATTTCTAGCCTTACTAAGCATCTGATCCCACCCTTTATTATTTTTATTTTCCTTAGTTTGAGAAGAAGAGTGTTAAGTAAGATATTTAAAAAATGGATCTAGTTATGAATTAATAAGCGGAAGACAATGTGATGTATTATGAACCAATGGTTTATATTTCCTAGTTTCTCAAGTCACTAAACCTACACAGTCTTAGTGTAGTTTTTTCTTGTTTTTAATGAATATTCTTCAATTTTGAATTAATATCTATGTATGTAATGTATGGTCTATTATAGTTGGTATCATAGAAAAAGAAGAACATGAAGATCACTTGATAATTGTACTAAAGACCTTGAGAAAGAAGAATATTTATGAAAAATTTACCAAGTGTGAATTTTGGGTTCAAAAAAGTTTCATTTTATGGTCACATAATCTCATGATTGGGGATATATGTGGATCCAAAAAAATAAAAGTTAATGAATTTTGTCCTAGACCAACAATGATAATCGAGATCCAAATTTTTATTTTTTTAGTTGGATATTATTAAATATTTTTGAATGATTTTATAGGACAATATAATCCACTTACCACGTTGAATTGGAAAAGAGTTAAGTTCATGTGGGCAATGGAATATCAAGAAGATTTCAAAGAGCTAAGAAGAATGTTATCCAGTTCACATGTGCTCACACTGCCTTGTAGTAGAGAATGGTCTAGGATCTAAAGTGATGCATTTGATAAGGGGATGTGATTTTTTCTCATGAAAATTGATATGGTGATAGCTTATGCATCATGAAAATTGAAAATCCATGAGAAAAATTACCCAACTCATGATTTTAAGTTAGTTGTAGTAATATTTGCATTAAAGATATAGAATAATTATCTTTGTGGTGAAAGGTGTGATATTTATAATGATCATAAAAGTTTAAAGTATATTTTCACAAACAAAGGATCTGAATATGAACCAAAGAATATTGTTGGAGTTGATTAAAGATAATGAATTCTCAATACATTACCACCATAGGAAAGAGAACAATGTGGAAGATTCTTTGAGTCAAAAGAACCATACTATCCTATCCATGATGAGGATGACAAAAGATGTAATATTTATGGATTTTGGAAAGATTGATATTGAAATTTTAAAGGAATGGTGGAAATATTATCTTACTCAAATGACTGTTCAACCATATATATAAGTAAAGATTAAAGAGGAATATAAGGAATATGTAGATATACAAAATTAGGTGACAAATTTTCCTTAATTCAACCTTGATTGTGATGGAATAATAAGGTTTAGGAATCATGTTTGTATTCCTCCCATACCAAAATTAAAGAAGGAACTATTGGATGAGGCTCAAAGTTCTTCATTCTCTATTCATCCTGGAAGCACAAAAATGTACATAGAACTATAAGATTATTTATTCTAGGATGACATAGAAAGATATGTTGTTGAATATGTCTCTCGGTGCTTGATTTTTTAGAAAGTTAAGGTTGAGAGATAGTTATCTATGGGGATGTTACAACCATTACCAATACCAGAATGGAAATGGGAAAACATCACTATGAACTTTGACATCAAAATTCCCAAAACATCTAAAGTCCATAATGATATTTGGGTTATAGTTTATCACTTTATGAAGTAGGCAAAGTTCATTTCTATTAGAGTGAATTTCTATCTTGATCATATTTCCAGGATATATGTAAAGGACGTGTTAAGATTTCATAGAGTACCACTTTCCATTATATCTAATTGAGATATGAGGTTTGCTTAAAAGTTCTGGTGAAGTCTTCAACATGCTCTAGATATAGAGTGAAGTTTCATCATTTCTCATCATCCTCAAACATATGGTCAGTCTAAGAGGCCAATTCAAACTATAAAATACATAATAAGAGATTTCTCTATAGATTTAAAATGTGGTTGGGATCACCACCTACCTTCAGTGATATTTTCTTACAACAATATCTTTTACTCCAGTATTCATATGGATCCTTATGAATCCCTATATGTAAAGAAGTGTAGAAATCTAACTTGATAGTATTTAGTGGTAGAAGAAATCTATTAGGACCATATCGAGTTGAGGAAATGGAAGAAAAGGTAAGATATATTCAACAACCCATTAGAGTATATTAGAGTCAAAAAAAAAGTTTATTGAAAATAGAATAAATGAAATAGTGTTTGAAGTGGGTGAAAATGTTTTTCTACTAATATCTACCTAAAATTGAGTAATGAGATTTAGAAAGAAGGGAAATCTAAGACCAAGTTATATCAGTCCTTTCGAAATTCCTCATCATGTTGGAAAGGTATCTTGTTGATCGGTGCTTGCACTAAATATCTATGAAGTTCATGATGTGTTCCATGTATCTATCCTAAGAAAGTAAATTAATGATCCTTCACATGTACTAAATTCAGATTTCATACCACTGGATCAGGATATTTCTTACAAAGAACAACCAATAGATATTTCAGATCATTGTGAAAATGTTTTACTAAACAACACCCCTCTCTTTGTTTAAGTTTTATGGTGAAACCACCAATTTGAAGAAGCTATCTGGGAACATGAGGATGTAATAAGGCAGAGGTATCCCCATATGTTTGTATCTAAGTGAAAAATTTTGAGTGAGAGATTCAGTTTAAGGGGGTAGAATGTAACACCTAAATTTTTTATGAAATATTTTCTTTAAAAAATTATAATTTGTCAATAGAATGCATTACACATAATCATGAGTTTAAATGAACAATGCAACACTATTAATATAAAATGACCATTATAACTGATCCATTAGGTTAGCAAGAATAAATATAACTAACTTATGAAAATGTATAGTGAATTCATTTTCTACTAATTATTTATGAAAAATATAAACCAATTAAATGTAAAGGATATATTTGTATTTTTGTATTAATTAATTAAGTTAATTAAGATTATAAAATTAAATTAATGACATATATATGTTATATATTTGATAAAATATTATTGATATTTATCCAATAGATATTTTAGTTATATTATATGAATAATCCATATTTTATGTATAAAAACCTATATTTTTCAAGAGTAATTTTACTGCCTTTTAATGGAGTACCCATTTTAAATTAAAATTTTAACGCATTAATAATTTTTATATGAGAAAATAAACTTATTATTTTTTATGTGGGAAATAAAAATGTACTTTGGATGAAGTTTTTGATATTTTTCTGATAACTTTAATATTTTGATGAATAGTAAAAATATACTAAATTTTAATTAAAATTGACTTTTTTAATAAACATAGTTTATATGGTTAACTTATATTATTGAATGGTTTTAAATTATAAATAGGTTACATTTTTATCATGAAATATAATTTAGTTCATTGAAATTAATTTTAGATTAAATTTAGATGTAAAATCATTTCAATCTTTTGCAATGTTTTATCTTTTAAAACTCGTTTGCTTTTTCCGAAAATGAGATTAATTTTAAATTAATTATTTCAACATTGGTGTTTTGATTTTTTAAAAATGGATTCCATATTTGGATTAAAAAGTTCCAAATTATGTAAATATCATTCTTTTATTTTTAGGCATTATGAATAGTAACTTCGGTAATTTTTATTAATATTGTAAAAGGGTAAATCGAGTAATTAAGGGTAACCATAAAAATATAAAATTACCTTAACACTTGTCCTAATATCATGGGATGAATTTTTTTCGACCTAAATCATCCTTAGGTCAAAATGAAATCCTTTGAAATCCATTTGGATGAGATTATGACATTTAATTTATTTTATTTAAAGAAAAGTTAAATATGTCATACTCAAATTTTAATAACTATATAATTTTTAATATAAGGTTATATAGAAGACACATTAGACGATAAATACTAATTTTAATTCTAATTGTTTTTTCTTTATCATGGTATTTTATTTTTAATTTTTATGAAATAAATAATTACCTTAAATTTCTATTCATTAATGATGCACAAATTATGTAATTGATGAAAAATAAATTTTTTTATTATTAAAATGATAATAACCATTATAGGACAAAAACAGAATTTCCCAAATCTTATTGGTTGAGTATATCTGGACCATAATCATCGAAGGGTTGAGTTATTGACCATTTTGAGTCATATGGAAAATATTATGAAACTTATAATATTTTATTTAAAGTTAAGTTAAAGTTATCACATTCATGTTTTAATAAATATAACATTTTTAATATGGAATTTTATAGAAGATATATTATACAATAAGTATTCATATAAAATATATAGGATTATATTCTATATTGTATTTTATTTTTTAATTTTATTCAAAAAATATGTTTATTAAATAATTACTCAAAAACTAATATTGTAATTATTTGATTATTCGAGATAACAAATAAATGTTATTAAAAATATTAAAATAAATATTTTTTGGGATAATTAATATATCCAATGAATTTTATAGATAAAATTTATCTCTTAGTAATATAATGAAATATTTTTTTCGAATCTAACTAGTTACCCTTATATGTTTAATAATCAATGAATTGAATAGTGTCAAAATTGACACAATTGTTTGTTTATAAAAATAATATATTATTAAATTATTTAAAAATCATAAAACATTTTAATAAATATAGAATAATTATTATATGTTCTTAAATGTTCTATATTACTCTTTTATGGTATAATTTACATCAAATTAGTAAATATTTCACCCTTTTAACATTGAAATATTTGTTACCTTATTTAAATTTAAAAAGAATGACTAAGTGTTAATTAAAATGATAATGTTTAAATATACATTAAGATTTTTCTAAAATTTATTTTTTGGTTATATTAAAACCTTATCTAATATAATATAAAAAAATATGACATTTTGGAGGTTTTTAATGTTATTTGATTTTTTTATAAATAAAATATTCTAAGATCCCAAAAGTGCCCCTCACCTTAATTATAAAAAAGAACCTCCTCACTCACTCCTTAACTTCAATTTGAGACTTCATTCTCGGCTATAACCAATTCATATACATTACTAACTTCTCTAGTCACATTATAGAGGTTCTGTTCATCTCAAAAGAGCAACTCTAGTGCTTTAAGAGGAGATATATAGGGAGCTTATCGAAGAAGTGGTAATCCTCTATACCGATTCTTTCAAACTTATTTCTCCTTATATATCATATTCATGAGTTGTTTGCAATATAAAGTAATAATTATATTATCACATATATAATAAGATGTTATTATTATGGAACAACCATATTCCACCTACTATCCATCATATGAAAAATGAAATCACCACGTGTGCATAAGTATGGATTACCATATCCATGTTGTGGTGTAATCTTTTTTTTTTCACTACCACCTTACATGGATTGGTATAATGATGTAAATAATAACTATATATGATTATTTTTACATGATATAGATTTTTTAACACAATATATACCATCCACTTCCATACCATTTCATAATTATGGGAATGATATTGTCGCTCATGCGTACGTACGACCTACCATCTCCACGATGTGATGCGATTTATTCTACATGATATCCATTAACTAATTATTATATAAATGTATATAATGAATAAATATTATATATAATATATTAATATAATTTTTCAAATGATATAACTATAACCTAATAAGAAGAACCAAAACTCATTCTATAAAACATGCATAAGAAAACGAAGCAGTTAATACCCAAATAACGAGTAATAATGAAATGTTATTAACAAACAGATGATAATATAATTAATATTATATCATAAAAATTTATATGATTCTAGAATAATTCAAAGACATTATTTAAGTCATTATATAGGAGGTTCAAATATATAAAAAGGATATGAAACCTCAGTTAAGGGATAATTTTGAAATCTCAGTATTATCTGAGATTGTATATACATAAGTATTATTGGGGTATATTTATCATCTATTCCCATGTTTCCTAAATATTTATTCCAAAATATTATTTATATTCTTCTAAAAAATTTTAATGTTAATTTTACCAATTGGTTAATTTTTTATTAAATGATATGAAGGTAATTTTTTGTTGTTTTTGATATGATGAACATTTTGACTTATCTGAAAAGCGTACGAGAAGAATTTTTTCTTTTAACTTATATGGAATGAACATATTTTTACATTTTCATAACTCCTTATTTAAATGATGATTAATTGAAAATATTTCAATACAATTTTCAAAGAAATTCTTTTTTTAAAATTATTTTGAATTTTTAGAAAAGAAATCATTTTTGAAGAAGAAAGGATATTTTCCTCAAGAATTAATTGTGAGTGCTATATCGAAATTATTTTCCATCTATGATGGAATTATTTAATTGGGTTATGTATCAAGTATAATATTCCAATTAGTCCAATGGTTTCATTATGTTTGTGATGGAACTCTATTTATGGAATCTATTTTTTACATGAATTATGTTATGATAGAATGATGTTTAAGAAGCCCATTTTATTACTTGGGTTATACAATGATGAATGATTTTTGTTTTTATGAACCATGTAAGAATGATTTTATTATGATAAGGGTGGGACCTATATCTATCTCCAATGCATTAGGTATAGATTTATACCTCATGAGATAGACCGAGATGGAACATGAAATGATCTTGGTTCAGTAATAGATAGCTAAAATGAGAAGTAAACTTGGTTAGTTAATACTAGGATGGAATGAGGAGTGAACTTGATTTAGTAATGTACTTTGTCCACATTTATGGTCTTGGTAATGACCCTAGACTAATATGAAATTTTTTTCTATGTTTATGTGTATTCCAAAAACTCCATGTCTTATGTTATGTTTTTTGGGAATATGATCACTGATTATTTATGAAATTTTATAATTTATCCCATTACATGATATCATGATCTTCCATATACAGGATAAGATTTTCAAATGTTATATTATTATGTCTTATTATTATGATATTATTGATATATCCATTTTTTATCCATATTAAGCATCTGATCTCACCCTTTCTTATGTTTCTTTTATCCAGGTTGTGAAGAAGGGTATTAAGTAATATATGTCAAAAATGGGTTTTGTTATAAAATAATAAACGAGAGATAATATAGATGTCTCATGAACTAGTTGTTTATGTTTCCCAGTTTCTGAAGTCAAGAAACCTATAGAGTCCTGAAATGGTTTTGTTATATTTTTTAATGAATATTCTCCAATTTTGATGTAATATCTATGTATGTAATGTATGGGACATTATAATAACAACCCCAAATTCATTACTTCCCAATGTAATAAATATCTTCTATATAGATGTGATCCAGTGTTTATCTATGAGTTTCTTAGTGGTCCCATAAAATTATTGATGTTGTTGTCACATGAATTAGTCCAAAAATTGTTGCACCATGTTACAGATCATCATGTTCTTCCTTATGGGGAAGATTATTTGTCATAATTTATGTCAAATATCCTAATGTAATTATAATCTCTATAGCTCCTGCATTATCCTAATTGACATCATTGACATTGCCACGAAGTAAATACCAGTATAGGCTATGCATGCTGATATAATTTCCCTTCATTTCACTAGGAACCATTTCTAGTTATTTTGTCCTAGTATAATAGATACATACAATATTGTTACATTATTTTTGATAACATGAAATAAAGAATACAATAACTATGATAAAATTATTTTATCTTCTATAATATCCTTCATATAATTTAGAGTTCACTTCTAGGAACTCTAAGGATATGAAAAAAATTAAAGGGAGAGATCAGATGCCTATAAGAAGATTCTCAAAGAAAAAGTTATCATAAAATAAAAAAGGCATGAATAATATGATATATTTAAACAATAATTAAATATTAAATATAATCAATATCACGGAGGAGGAATATATCAACGGATAACATGATAATATAAACAGTCACATTGATAATAAAATCTAGTTTTTTATTTATATAATTCATAATTCCACACATCTTAAACATACCTTCATGGCCTTATGCAAAGAAATCATATATAAAAAATAAGTTATATGCCAAAAACCTAGGTTATTTTATCTCATGAGACCTACAGATGCATCGATGGGTTATATTATTATGATCCCAACCATCACTAAATACTTCTAGTTCATTAATATTATGAAAAGAATGAATAAATAATTCAATATATAATTAACATGCCTTATTATCTATAAACAAACATATTGAAAAACTATCAAACAAAATGTTAATATTTTTCTAAGTCAATAAATGGCATAGAATGATCCTATGAAATATCTAAAAAGAAGTTATATGGTATCATTAGATCATATTACCAATGATGAATATGAATCTTTAATAGATGTTGACAAAGTTGAAAAACCCCATTATAAAAACATAAGTATGTCCCATTAAAAACATTAAGAAATACATTTTTTTGTAACTTTTAAAAAAGAAAAATTCAATGAACAATAGGAATAGAATTTTATTTTAAAATTAATATGAAATTTAAAAGGAATATTAAAAACTAAGAATGTTCATGAATGTAAGAAAATTCAAGCAAGTGGTAAATGCTGTTTTTACTCTAAGGTTTCATGTTCTAGGTGATGGTGAAATGATCCAATGAGAATCATCAAATGTATCTCTTTATAGAGATGGATTCACACCGAATCCACCATTTTTTTTCTAAATCATTCTGAGTCATTATCCCTTGTAGGAGGGTTGGATTACCCTCTTGGGGACTGGGTAATTTACCCCTTCCATATTGCAAAGGATATTCTAGAGTCAGATGGTCCCAATTGGAGATTTCATTGGGTCATAGACTTGTTAAATTATTTCTCCTAGGATATAAATTCATCGGATGGTTTCAAATGGGTTTATTCGTGGAGTGATAAACACCCAACTACCCTGGTATCCATGATTCATGGACATGCTTTCCAAAGGTTGGCGCTCTTGGGTCAATAATTCAGCCAACGACACTTAAGTACTCTATTGGTAGAGACGATGGGAAGTCGGGATCACTGCACCCCTTTTGGGGGGGTGGGGGGTTATTGCCTATTCCAGGACTCTCTTATAGATTTAAGTCATGTCCATACGTTCATCAATTCTTGGTTCTTTCCCAAAGAGTGTGTCCATGGGCTACCCCCAGTGTGAAGGATCTCCATAGGCATACATGGGTTGGATGCTATAGAGGTAATGCTGTCTTGATCCATACAATAAGGAAATATCGAGTTTATTGTCATCTAGAGAGGACAAAAGGTGACTTGATGTTGGTATCAGACCCATAAGATGGGTTTTCTATGTATCCTCATGAGAGGAATCAGAACCAACGTAGTTTGAATGAGATGGGGCTTATGTATACTTGGATGAACCCTTTTGGAAGTGTACCATTTTGAGCTCGGGACTTTGAGTAGACATCCTATGTATCCTGGTTTGACCAGGAATCACAGTTGCAGTAGTTCAGAATTGATGGGGATTTTGTATAGAAACTCCCCATTTGGGGGTCATTATTGGGTGAGGCCTTTTGAAAGGGCACCCTTTTGAGCTTGGGCCTTCAAGTAAGCATCATATGTATCCAGGTTTGATTAGGAATCATTGTACTCTTAGTTTATAATTGTGTTCATGTAGTAATTGTTACAAATCTCTAAGACTATTTGAGTTATACTCTGTGTGAGAAACAAGAGGATGTTAGAGATCCAACCAACCACATGCTTCCCCTCCTGCTAGTGGAGCATATGACGAAAGATGTTGGGGGAGAAGGTGGGAAAGGGCGTGGAGCGATGAACTTTTCAATGTGAAATTACATTAAAAGTTGTGTGGCTCGGCCCTAGAAGATTGGGGACTTACCTTAGTGGGAGTGCCCCAGAACGCCTTTTGGGGAGGGGAGGAGTGTCATCATCGTAAAAAGGGGATGTAAACATAAACCCTTTAACTGATCACCATTCCCCATTGAATAGAAAAGCTTGTGATCACCCTTAATCCCTAGAACGAGGAAGTTCACTTTAGTATCCCAAGGTTGGAATCTATGTTACCATGTGAATGTAGACCCACATACATCCCCAGAGCCTGAATAGTTTTGGGAAGAGCCTTCGTGGATACGCTTACCATGGGTATATAGACTCAAAAGGGAACACTGATGCGCCTAATGATATGGCCATATGGGTCTGGTAGCTTTGTAGGAGGCTTTGGCCTGATGCTAGGGGACTAGTTTGCAGAGGGATTATAGAGGACTAGATGGTAATAGAGTGGTGAGTCTGGAACCAGAAGAAATATTACATGAAAACACCCCATTCCGTGTACTGATTTCTTATGCGGGATGGGGGAAACACCGCATATCGTAGTTTTATGTGGGTAGAGGGGTCATATGCATACCAGAGAGGTACATGGGCTTGGGTATGAGCAAAAATGAACCACAGTGGTACGTGGTCCTAGATTTGGTCCATTACACCGCTTTGGGATCCACCCGTGTAGTAGTTTCGTACGCGATGTCGAGTTAAATCAGTATAGTGATACACTATATGGGACACCATATTGAAGGAGGGTCTAGGGAATTATCATTCTCAGGGAGTTCATCCGTTATAAATATGTGGTTCGTGGTTTCACCAAGTAGGTTCACAGTTCTCTTATTATTATTAAGTTACTCTGTTTTATGGTTTGTAGTTAGTTATACCTTTAGAGAGGATGGTTCGCAATTCGAGCTTTCTCAATGATTCAAGTTTGAAGCTGGAAACTTCCCTTAGTTCTTTATTTCAACCTATAGGGTCCCCTTTGAGCTTTCTTTATTCGTCCTTTCTCAATCCCTTCTCCGATCATTTTATATAGCATTGGGGCAATCATATCTATGGTCATGTGGTTCCATTTGCAGAGGACCATGAAGATATATCCCGACCCATAGAAGACTCAGTCAACAAGGGTTTATGGAGGCTGTGATTCATGATAATGGTTTGTGGAACCCTTCCTGTTTTCTTCATCCGTGAACTGCTGAGTTTGCAAAATGGTATGTGGATGTCCTTCGCATGCATGATTCTTTCAGCGACATGGTTTATGGTCTATTGGGTTTTCTGGCCATCTCTCCAGGGGCCATCACCTCATGAGTAGTTCTACGTACTGGTGGTTCATGATCCGGGCGGTCCGCAAACCCTTCCTATTGATGGTATGCGAGCCACTTAAAATATTTTGAAAAACATGAATTCCTTCAAGTTTCAAAGGAAGTTTTTAACTCAATTTGAGTCCATTCACCTTGTTAGACATGTAGGAATACTTTATTCCTTATAAAAAGTGATTGCAGGAGTACTTTCTTCCCTTTTTGAATTTTTCAGGACCCTACAAATGCTCCCCATCAGAATCGAGTCTGTTTAGAACCAAAAATGGCACTATTCTGATGTAGATGTGATCCTGAAGAGAAATGGTCTGCGGTAAAATATATATACTTAGTTGGAGGGGACCATTCCTATATATAGGGGCCCACTTCATTTGTCATTTACTGTTTCTTGTGATGAAAAGTGCTCTCAACTCCCTCAAATTCCTCTGCATTTTCATACCATGCCTCTTTCTAAAACCCCACTCACGAATTACTTTGTACGTGCTGCGAACTGAAATTTTTGCCTTTTATCAGCCCATGAACCGAATTTGGGATTTAAAGAATGACATTGTGGTATTTTAAAATTAAAATCCAGATTCTGCATAGAAGAATGCTACATTTCTTTTGTGTCTGCATACCGAACTTGAACCAGTGAACCAATATTTAAGACCTAATAATCCAGACATAAATTTTTAATCTACAATCATTGAAAATGAATATAACAATAACTAGGTTCACATTATCCATCTTCCAAAAACCCTTTTATTCACCTTCCAATGCTCCAGAAGCCAGTGCCTCTCAGTTGCTTCACATACCATGGTTGTGCGTGGTGTAACGCTCCCACATACCATAGCAATATGCAGTGGTTTCTTCCACACATCATGCAGTATGTGGGATATGCCTACCGTGTACCATTTCTAGTAACATCACATGGATCCCTATACAGACGTATTTTTTAGTCCTTTATCTATTCTTCTATATCCTTTAACCAACAAATTTTATTCAACATAATTTTTATCAGATTGTGGATCTTCCTGTGCAGGTTACAATAGATCTTTCACAGGCTATCGCTGACATTGCTGCTTCTTATGAGGCTATTACTACTGTCCCTTTTTCCGCTACTCATGAAAGATCGTAGAAAATTATGTCCTTGGTTGACAAAAAAATTCTGGTCATTCCATTTCACCAATCTCTAGAAAAACTAGTTACAACAAGTCAAAGGGAGTACCTGACTTCAGATAGGCTTCCTTCTTATGGGTTTGGTCTATTGTCTGACACATTGATCCCAGTGCCAAATCTGACCAATCAGCCTACTGCTTGGATAATTAACACATATATTCTGAAGGAATTGATTTCTTCCAAGGGGCATTACCTTCAATGGGATATTGCCTCTGGATCCTTACTGAACTATGTACCTCAAACTTTAGAGGAAGTACAACAGAAGCCCGACCAGACGATCCACTAATAAAAGATCATTGAATGGAAAGCAATAGAAAACAACCATCATGGTTGGTGATCCTGACGGGATCTTTATTCTAGAGGATTGTTTGGCGTGGACTAGGGGTGGCCTTTTTGGGTTCGTCAGAGTTGCAAAGAATTTTAAACCGAGCTGCAGACTGTGGGACTATATGAGGTTGCTTTGGTTTCTCAGACATACACCCACCATCCTACTACCATTATTTCAAAGCTACTAAGCAGGTGGAGTCCAGACACCAATACCTTCCATTTGACCCATGAAAAGGTATAAATAAGTCTTTGGGACATCCAGCTCATCTCGGGAGTCCCTATCGTCGGGGAAATGTACGATGAATTCCTTCCTCCCACTTATTTTTATTTTGTAGGGGACTACCGGATCTCAGGAAACAGGTTTTTCCCAATTTATTCTCCTAGAGGTACTGTGGCTGGAGAGTTCATCCTATCAATGGTAAGGGGTATTATATAAGGGTCCCCTAGATCCCAAGAATACATGTAAGTGGTCATTGCATAATCTTCTTGAAAATTTCCCCCTTCCAGCTCCTCTTGGCGCCCTTATTCAAGAGTAATTCCTCCGACAATCAACGAAATGAAAGTATCCCCCCCAACTGTCATAACACATTCAGAGGGGAATCACAAGTAATTGTCTACTCACCTAGTGATTGAACCAAGTAAAATTATCTTGTCGACTCATTGGTACATGTATGTATTTTGAAGCAGGGCCTATCGGTAACCAGATGAAGACTACTCAAGCATCTATAGCCTCTATCCCCTTAAGGGCAGAGGAACGATCATCATATTTTGCGGCTGAATAAAATAGGGAAACATGGCCATATGAAGATATCATTGATACTATTGACCCCTCAGGTTTTCATACTCCTACTCAAATGATCTCTACCCCAATAATAGAAGGATATCCGGAAGTTGAGGGATCACATGATTGTGATGAGCCGATTCTAATGCAGAGAGACAAGGCAGTATTTATAGTAGGGGCTGAGTCTAGTGGCGAGCCGCAAGACTTGTCAGATTTTGGAGGGTCTTAAAATATCGAGTATCCAATCAATCTTGATCAAATAACCTATTACCCTATAGAGGGTGTCACTCTATAGATTGATATTCTGCCTCCTCATGGTTGTTTTGGGGATGTCATAATTATGGAGGATGATGTCCCGACCCCTAAAGATTTGGAGTGGGCTATAATGCCCTTTTTTCTAGTTCTTAAAGGTTTTATGTTTTCCTCCCCCAGGATCTCGAGATCAGTACCCTTATCTGGGCTGACTATCCCTACATGCCTTATATTAATCAGTAACAATTTGATGTCCACATTGAGGGCTACTGTTTCGGCCGAGCATGGACCTCAGTCTTCAGTATTCCTGAGTTACCACAGAGTGAAAATAATGATTGAAGATGTAGAGCCACCAATTTTAGATAGCAGTACTACTGCAGGGGTGGGAGGTACTGAATCTGTATCCTACTTGTCCACATAATCACAACCACAAGCCTTGGAAATAGTGGTATATGCCCCCATTTTTTCCTCCATTGCAACTACAAAAGACGAGGCCTTTGCAGGGTCAAGCCACATTGTAGCCATTGAATCTTGTCCATATCTTGTAAAATTCATTCCAGATTATATTCCATCATCAGTAAGTGACTCTCAGACCGATCAAGAAAGCTTGTTCTGTCTTTTTCCCATTCGATAAAAGGCATGGAGAAAACTTTTTGAGATTAATTTCTCAGTCGTTGGCTAAGATGATAGTGAAATTTTCAAAGTTACACTGCCATTTTATGGTCCTGGGTTTCTCTTAATTTGACTATCATTGTCTTTATTATATAGTAAGGTAGGTGGTTGTTGGTTAGAATGCAACTGGTGCACTTGAATATCAACTTTCCACAGCAGAGTCGATGACTTATCTTGCTACTACCAGGAAAATTCTTATTGATGAAGCTGCCACTCATTTTAGAGCAGTTGCAAGGTTACGAAAAGAACTCATGTATCAAGATACTTTGGTAGAACAAATAAAACAATAAGTGAATCTAAAAAGCCAGAAATTAGAGCGGCTTAAATAGGAGTGGGCCTAGGTCATGGTCGCCATCAAAGAGGGGCAATGGAAAATATAAGAAGGAGAAAGGACAGACCATCAAGACATGAGGTATGTGAGGCACTTCAGGTGAGTGCATAGGTCAAGACTGTGAATTTATTGAAGCTTCACCAAGTCCTTGAGGAGTGACATAAATCGTTGATGCAACTCTATGACTCAATCGAACGTATCTTGTAAAGACCATCTCTTTCTTACAAGGAGAGGCTTCAGGCTGTGGCTACCCACCATATTTTTTTTATGAAATATGATGGAGCCAATTTCCCTTTGAATTATTCTTATTTTCCTTTTATTGTCATTTCAATTGATCATAATCAATCATATATACATTATTTTTATCATGTATTAATTTTAAACCATGACTATTAAATTGAAATAATCGACTCGGGCCCTAATTTTTGTGTGAGCCGTGGGACTCAGCGAGCATAGTTCGACTATTACTAAGGTTTTATGGAACAACCTCATGAACTTTAGTGTATTTTTCATTATTACTCTAATTTTTTCCTAAGCCTGCTTTACATGGGCATAGTAGGCATATCTTGACTTTTTCTTAGGCCTCCCTTGGCAGTTTTTCAACCTAACAATCTTTACGTCTCTTTTTATGGATCAACATTTTTAAAAAAACCATACACGATGTTAGTTTAACAAGCCGTTACTAGACTTTTTACTATTGGTGCCTTTGGTATATATTCCCTCTAATAGGTATAACATCTTCTTTTTCTAGAAGTTCATAGTCTTTCCAATCAAGCTTATTTCAGATGTTTTTGGTCGAACATCTTTGACCAAACTTAACATGGCAGGGGGCCCAATCCAAGATTTTCCAGCTAAGAATGTTCTAATATCCTTTAAACATGGATTAGGGATTTTCCTTGTCCTAAGTTTTTGAATTTTGTACATGCATGAAGATTGGGAGCCATTTTAGGCATATGATTGTAGAAAAAAAAAACTCCTCTAGGAATGAATTTTCCTTTTATTGATAGCCATTTTATAGGTGACATATGCAGAGCCAGTAGGTCATGATGTGAATAGTCAAACAAAGGTGTTCTCATGACACTGGCCTTCCATATCCGATGGCCTAGTAGGGTTTGCAACACTTTGAATTTATTTTGATGTTGGGAGCCATAGTGGGTGGCTAGTCTGAGTAATGATGTCCAAAAATATTAGAGATATTCATATCGGCTTTGAGCAGGAAATTGTTCCCGCATAGCTCTTACTTGTGTATGGGAGAGCTGGTGAATGACCAGTTCAGTTAGAAATATTTTTTATGTCAGGGGAATTTTGAAATATGAAGGTATGTAAGCCATTATCCATGGGTTTTCCAAATCTAGGAGTGTGATAAGACATGAATTTCACCCGAGAATACAGAAACTAGAAAGGACTCTCCTAAAAACTAATTTTCCTTTGATTCACAGCTATTTTGTAGGAGATATTTGTAAAGCCTTAGGGGCATGATGTGCCTAGTCAAATAAGGGTGTCTATAAGATGTTGGCCTTCCATCTCAGATGGCTATGAAGGATTATGGATATTGGGAACTTTTTGAACACAATACATGATCTTTGTCGAGGGGTGCACCTGAACCCGAAAAGGGATATTTCTTTTAACTGAACTTCTCTAGGAAATCTGGAGATGAGTGGGTGACCTTTTCTTTTATACATGGATCAAATTCACGTATATGGATGGGGTATCTTCAGAAACCTCAAAAGAGGACATAGATGAATTGAGCCTACATGTTCTAGTATATCCCGGATGGGTGTACGAAGGAGAATGTAAACCATGAATTTGAGGTCCCTTGAATCAAGAGGGATGTTACAGGGCTTAGAATCCATTAGGCGTACTGATATAGGAGAGGAATATCTTGGGGATGAATTTTCCTTTGATTGAAGGTCATTTTGTAGGTGACATATGTAGAGCCACCGGGGAATGATGTGCATAGTCAAACAAAGGTGTTTATAGAACACTGTCCTTCCTTCTCAGATGGCCATAAGAGATTTTGGGGATTCAAGATCATTTAGATCATAGAGTTTGAGGTATGGAAGAACTGTATCTGGGTATATTTTAGTAATTTGGGTTGTTATTTACTCATGGAATTAGATATCCTTTACATAGATCTGTCTCACATGAAGGGTGAGGTATTCATCCCATCTATGGGTTACCCCGTTATTTAACATCAGATGGCTAGGGCGTGGGGTTCCGCTCGGGGAAGGTAATTGTGACATGCCTTTTAGGGCCATGATGTTAGGACCAACTTCCTAAACTATCTTACCATAATGTCATGATGGACCTTCTAATAATATCCCTAAGATCAAATGAGATATTCTCGGTTTGGGAAACAAGTGATTACAAGGGTTCCAGATCACCACTTTAGAATGAAGAAATCAACATCAGAGAGCACTTCAGGATTAAACCATTGCTATGCAACTTAACATCATGAAGAAAGGACGATTTTTTCCTAGAAGTTTAATGCCTTGCGGTGAGGAAATGATGTTTTAGAGATTAGAGTCATGCAGTGTGGACGATTACACTATCACAAAGATCACTGATATCTTTGATTTAATCACAATCCAGAAGTTATGGCGTTCCTTAGATGTGAGTGATTATAGAAGGTGTAAACTGTAGTCCTAGAGGAAAGTTGAATTAGGAGGGATGAAAAAGGTCTTAGAAGCCATCGGGCGTACCGATATCGGGGAGGACTCTCATGGGGACGAATTTTCCTTTGATTAACGATCGTTTTGTAGGTGACATATGCAAATCCACTGGGGAATTATGTGCATAGCCAAACAAAGGTGTCAGTAGAACATTTTCCTTCCATCTCATATGGCCATGAATGATTATGGGGATTTATGTCTTCACAGAATATGGAGTTTGAAAAATAGTAAAGATATGACAGGGAATGTAAAGAATACCCAAACCATGATTAACCATGAGCCACTAGAACTTCCACATAGATCTGACTTGGATGGGGAAGCGAGATATTTTGACTTCTCATGAGTGGGGGGCATGTGCAAGATCTTGTAAAAATGAGGATTGAGCCACACATAACTCTTGAATAATTTTGTAGTTTAGTGTCATATAGTTAGGAACTTCCATGGACTCCCCATACAAGTATGACCTACGCACGGGGAAAGGGGAATTTTTTTATGGTGGATGGGCCGAGATTCCAAATCAGGGAATCACTATGTATCTTGAAAGAGAAAGAATCAAGCCGCACATAGTTCTGAACATTCCAGGTACCGATCTGGCTCGGTCCATGTGTAGGGACATGTGAGGGAATATTTTTCAATGGATGGCTGGGATTCCAAATCCGGGTGTCACTACATATCCTACAGGGGAAAGAATCAATCCATACGTATTTCTAAAAGTTCCATGTACCTATTTGTCTTGAACATAGGGGTAGGAAAATTTTTCTTTCATTCTCTATTAGTGTCAGGTCTACTATATTTTTTTGTAATTTTTTTGCATAAGATAATCCTTACCTCTAATCCTAAGCTCACTTTCGTTATACTCAATGTGAGAAAAAAAGAGTGACAAGGGATTCCTGCGCTAGTGTGGGGAGATGGAGGATATGATAGAGGCATTTTTTGTAAAGGCTAGGCCATGATCGAGGATTGAGTCAACACTACATATCCTTAGAGGGTAAGAATCAAGCCGTATTTAGTTCTATGTGAGATCATGTAGTTCATCATCATGTGATTAGGACGCTTTGTGCCATGTAGTTTAACATCTTATAGTGAGGAAATGAGTCCCGGTTTCATGTCATGTTTTAGGGATGTGTTCCCTATAATTTAACATCATGTGGATAAGACTATTACTCATAGTTTAAGTTCATTGAATTTCAACCATGACATGGCGGTACTAAAAATCATAGTTTGAGGTCATAGAGTTTGAACCATGACTGGGCATTACTATTACGTGAAATACTTCTTTAGAAACATTTCATTTGTGGGAGTCATGATGAGTTTTTCGTCTATTGTTATCAAGGAGTATGTTCCATTGTAATAGATTGTTTGTATGAAATATGGTCCTTCCCACTTTGGTTCAATCTTTGGGGGCTTCTTACCAAGTATCATCGGGGTTCTCAGGACTAAATCCATTTCTCCTTCGAGAAAATATGGAAGGAAAACCTTTTTGTTGAAGGCTCGTGCAATCCGATTTTGATAGATTTCCAAATGGTGTAAAGTGTGCAGCCTTTTATCATTTAATTCCTCCAACTCATCAAATCACCTCTGGGATTTTTTCCCTGGAAAATTGATCGCAAATGGCCACACGAAGTGATGGAACATGGATTTCAATAGGAAAAACTGCCTTTTCCCCATATACTAGTGAGTATGGGGTCGCTTGGGTGGAAATGTGGGTCATGGTCTGATATGACCACAATGAATGAAGGATATTGTCTGTCCACGATTTATTATCCCTATCTACCATCTTCTAGAGTATATTGGACAGAGTCTTGTTCAAAGTCTCTATCTACCCATTGGTTGTCGCGTGGTAATGGGATAAATAGTTGAATTTAATTGCATACTACTGGTATAATTTGTTCAACTCAGCAGAGCAAAACCTGGTGTCGTTGTCCATAGGTATTGTATAAGGGACACCAAATATGGGAATAATGTTAGCCTTCACAAAGCTAATGATAATTTTTACCCTGACTTTTTAAAGGGGTATGGCTTCGTCCCATTTGGAATGGAAGTTAGTCACTGTGAGTATGAAATTGAATTTTTTGGTTGTGGTGGGAGGATATGGTCCCACAACATCCATCCCCAGGCGGAAAATGGCCAGGAGTACTTAGTTGAATGAAGTAACTTTGGGGGTCAGTGTATAATATGGTCATGAACTTGGCACGAATGGCACTTCTTGGCGAATATGACACAATCTTGTATCATAGTGGGCCACTAATACCTGAGCCTTTATATTTGATGAGAGATCTTGGTTTCTGATTGGTGCACTCCACAAGCTCTGGCATGAAATTCTTCATAATGGATGTAGTAACTTCTCCATCAATGCACCTGAGGAGGACTCTATCATGGCCTTATTTGTAGAGAATATTTTCTTGGTTTATCCCACTGTACAAGGAAAAGTTGAATGCCTATCTTCGAACATATTCCCTTCTAGACCTATCTGATGGGAGTTCCCCTTTCTGAAGGTAATTTGAAATGGATGTCATCCTACCGGTGGTGTGACCGTAAGGCTTAGAAACAGGGATAATTTTTTTGATCTCCTCCGTATTGTTTTGGATAAATGTAAATACCATCTGGTAGTGGGCAATGATAATTACCATTTCATCCTAGTCTGGATCAACCAAGGTTGTGGATGTATTTTACAAAACATCATCTTGATAATTTTATGACCGGGGGACATAGGTCAATGTTGGTTCTGATGGGAATTCTTCCATCAGTTCTCGAACATGGTTCATCAAGGGGGATAATACTTCTTTCTTAATGGCATAGTCTCCATTGATTGGTTTGATGACTAGCTCTTAATCAACCTTTATCTTTAGGGGTTTTTCTTGCACATGAAGTGCTAGTTCCAGGCCCACAATGAGGGACTGATATTCTGCTTCATTATTTATACAGCCTTCCAAAAGTAGGAAAGAGTAAGGTAGGATAACCTTTTCGGTGGAAAAAAGTGTAACTCCCAACCCCTCTTTGTTGATCTTGGGATCCTCTATCCTTTTCCCTTTCAGGCTTATGAAACCACCGCAGAAGTACATTTCTGATTTCTGGCAATCCTTTGGGATACAAAACACTTCTTCATGTAGAATTTTGGCATCCAATAGTATTGTTTATTCTGATGGGTGTTCTTCCAAGATGTCTTCTAATACCTGGCCTTTTATGGCCTTCTGGGGTACTTATCGTATGTCAAACTATTGTAGGATGACCGTCCATCTTGATAGGAATCCATTTACCATAGAATGGTTGAGGATATATTTGAGTGGGTTGTAGTGGGAGACCATGTGGACCTAATGGTGTTACATGTAATTCCTGAGTTTCTGAACTATGAAGATTAAATCTAAGAAGTTCTCTTCAATTTTTGAATACCGAGTTTAAGAATCAATCATTGTCCAGATGAGGTAATAGAGGTTATTCTTGCTGCTGGAATCCTTCTTCTACACAAGGAAAGAACCTAATGATCTTTCCATGGAGGGTATGCACAAAATGTGTGGTCTCCCCTCATTTAGAGGAATCAAAACTAGTGGGCTCAGGAGGTATCTTTTGATATTGTTTAACTCTTCATGAAAATCATTTTCCCACTCAAACGTAACCCATTTCTTCATTAATCTGGTGAAAGTTAAACACTTACCCACCAATTTGGCTATAATGTACCAGATTTAGGATAGGTGCCCCTAGAGATCTCTCAACTCAGTGAGTTTGCGAGGTGGGGACATGCCAAGGATGGATTTTTCCTTCTCAGGGTAGACTTATATGACGCGATGGCATACGACCAATCCAAGGAATTTCCTAGAGGTGTTTCCAAAGGTTCAATTTTGGGGATTCATCATAAAACTTTGTTGTCACAGTTTTTTTAAGACTGTTTCAAGATCAGACAGGTGGTAAGATTTCTAACAAGATTTAACCACCAGATCGTCGACATAGCACTCGATGAATGTTTCTAAGAAGGGCTTGAAGATGTGATGCATGGCACACTGATATGTGGCACCAATATTTTTTAGACCAAAGGGAATCAAATTATAACAAAAAAATCTCTAAGGGGCCCTAAAAGTAGTATCTTCTTCATCCCCATGGGCTATCCAAATATGTTTGTATCCATAATATCCATCAATGAAAGATAGCGTTGCATATTCGATGGTTGCATCGATCAACAATTCTATGATCGGTAGTAGTAAATCATCTTTTGGGAAATGTTGATTGAGGTCTCCAATGTAAATAAATATTCTAATCTATCAGTTCATATTTTTGATAGGGACTATGTTTTACAGCTAGATCAGATACTAGAATTCTCGTATGCAGTTTTATCTGATCAGCTTGTCAACTTCAGCCTCTATTTTTGCAGCATGCATAGGGTGGGTTCTTCTGGCTGCCTGTTTATAGCCCCGATGATCTTATGGCAAGCCCAGATGATGAGTGGAAACCTCAGGATCAAGTCCCTAAATATTTTTGTTGTTCCAGGAAAAAATATATCAGTTTTTCATTAGGAAGGAGGTATATGCCGCTTACTCTTATATAGATGTGGACACAGTTATCAGAGTGGGCCGTGGATCATCTTTGTTACCAAATTTTATCACCTTAAGTTCATCGATTGTGGTGGAGACACCTTATTTGAACGTGGGAGGGGAATATACAAGGTCTTCTTATTCTTCTTCTTTATCATCATCTTCTTCCCCCTCAGATGGAGAGAGGATTCTTGGCATGAACTGTCCAATGTTAGTAGAGAAATCGTCTTCTTCCTTAATAAGTAAATTGGTGGCAGTTTGATTTCCCGAAGATGTGTTGGGAGAATCTCTGTTAGGGATTTTCCTGACATCATGGGAATCATACCACTCTTCCTTTTCTTTGGACTAGGTGGCTGTAGCGAAGATTATGCAAAAAATTGAGTCTGTATCTGGACTTTCACTCTTGCATTCAACTTGGTTGATGGGTAATACATAATCTTCCCCAGGCTGCTTGATGGGGTTGGTGGGATCCATTTCTAATCTATTTGGGGAAATAATCAAATCAACTTCATCAACCGAAGGATGTTCTTTTTCTAATTAATAGAACCTTGAATCAATATAATGTGACTCATGGTACTCAAATGGGGATTTATCGGCATGCAATATCCTGTTTTTTCCATTAGTGCAATATTTGATATACCGATGGTATGATGGAGGAATTACAACGTGATAATGAAGCCATGGCCTCCCCAAGAAGATGTTGAAGTATGTAATTTTCCACACTACCATAAAATCATAATCTAACATGAGTTCTCCAAGCAATGTTTAAGATTGATTCATCCCAACTTCTTCTTCTCACTTTTGTCATAGCCCAGCAGAGTTGTGGTGTAGGGTGTCAAGCTGTCCTCATCATAGAACAACCGAAGAAGTGTTCGCAGTGGGAGAAGGTTGAATCCAGATCCTTTGTTGATAAAAATCCTCCAAACAAGATTTCCATTTAGCTTTCCAAACACATATAAGGGTTTAATGTGCCCCTGTATGATGGTCTCTCCATCCCTGTCTGTGAAGGAGATGACAGTGTGACATTCTTCGGGATTGGTCTCTGTCCAATAGAATTTGGCTACAGCTAATTCGGACTCTAACTCCTGGGGACTTATTAAGGATTTTACAAGTGACTCCCTAAGGTTTTTGGATGGAATTAATGCATCTAGGATTACCAGATTTGCTGGTACTAAAGCCAGCTTCTTTAGAATATCATATTTCTTCTCTAAAGGTCTGTGCTTCCTGGCTCAAGGTTTCCCTTTCACAGACACTTTAGGGGCTTGGGATTTGGACATAGATGGTTCGGCCTCTATGACAGGTGTTAGTGGTGATGTGGTCCTTTCTGGGTTTAGCCAAACTGGTACACCCACATTCCTTGGGTGATTTGATATTTTTTCTTCGCCTTATGGAAATTACAAGATAACTGGCTTGGGTTTCTTCCGATGGGGGCGGAGGAGCATTCTGGTTCTTGTTGTGACTGTCAGAGTGTCTTTCTGTGAGTTTCTGCAATGTTAACAGTTTGATTTATGGCATGGATGCGAATTTGACTCCTGCCATGATCATGAATTATAAGAAACCTTCATCCTCTATGACCTCTTCCTTCGAATATACAGTCGGGCGTGGGGAATTCAGGTTTGTGGCAATAGTCTCCATCCGAGAAGGGGTCCATCAAGTGCATGACATTAATAGAGCTAAAGACCAGTTCATGATTAGACAATGTTTATGTATGACTGTATCCTTCTGATGGTACCATTTGGCGGGGCGATGCCCGCTGTACCAAGTCTGTTTGTATGAAATCTACAAGTGTCAATACTGATTTAAACTTTGGGTTTTCCCCATATTCTTTCTCATGCTTTCTTCCCTTCAGGATTTTAAAGGACTGCGGGGCCTAGGAGGACGATTGTGTTGTATTAGAAACTTTTTGGTGCACATTTGGTTGTTTCAACTACACCTGGAGGATTCTATAGGCTCAGTTGACTATCTTCTGGGTCATCCAAATTTAAAAAAATTTCTCTTTATTACTGGCGACTTTTTTCCATTCCTCTTCCTCTCTTGAGTTTGAGGTGGAAACATACGCCATCTATGCTAGCGACAGGCCCATCTCAACTTGATCGGAATCCACCATCTTTTGAAGGAGTTCCTTGAAAATGACACATTCTTGGATGGTGTGTCCTAGTATCTGGTGATAAGGACAATAATTTGGACGGTCTTTATGACCCACTTCATCAGTTATCTTTGGCTCTGGTAACCAGAGTAAGTTGTAATTCATGGTGGATAGGAAGTAGCCACAATCCTAATCATATCAGAATGAGTGGACGTTATTTCTTAGTTTTTAGAACTGATTTATTTTAGAACCTTACCATAAATCTTTCTGAGGTTGGGGTGGCTATTGGATGATCACGTTGTCAAGTACGTAAAATTAGTTTTTTATTTTTAAATAGAATTTCTACAGTATAGTAGCAACCCTAGGTTGCCTCTCAATGGAGCCTTAGATCATAAATTTTAAAAGGTGGTTTTGATTAAGTAACTAAAATGGAAATGGGATTTTATAAAACTTGGGTTTTATTGCTTTAAATATATAAATTTAAATTATATTACTACTGAAAGAAAGCAGTTGGAGAAATCGTGATGAACCCGGGTAAGTATCCCTTGATGCTCAATCCATCACGAATCTCAAGGGAAAAGGAAGGATCATTGATACCTTGATTTACACACACTAAAACCAGTATAGTATGTGATTTCTTACTAGGATACCACCTAGGATTTGATCTATCAATGATATTTATTATGAGCGACTGCTCGAAATCAAAAAACTTGAATCGATGTGAAAACGGAACTCAATCAAGGCATCACATCAACAACGTGATGAGATGGCCAGATTTGTGTCAATGATAAAATATTACACAATCTATGAACATTAATATTCATGGATTGAAGATCCTAGAATTTATCAATTGACATAATCCATTCACACTCTCGTGAAAGGGAAGGGGTGAGAAAAGAGGCAACAATACTCAAATCATCATAAGATTTGGGTTATGCATGGAAGAATGAGGATTATTCTTCCTTTGATTTTTATTTGATCATACCAGAATGAAAACAAATTAAGAAGGTATAAAGGAAGAACAATTAACAAAAAAAACCTAGAAATTCAATTACCTTATGAATATTACGAGCATGGAGCTCGGGATTACAACAAAGGACACCACCCCAAATTGATCACTAAGTGGTTTAGAAGTACATGAGAAAAAAGATAACTAAAATGGGTGAAGAGAGATCTCCAATTAGACTAAAATTCACCCCTGGTCGTGAAAATTCATAGAATGAGTGAGAGGAGTGATTTTATGGACAAAAACATCACACTTCCCTCAAAATAAGTCAAGTGTCTAAGGGACTAGGTCACTATTCAAGACATACTTTTTAATCCTTATTTATTTAGCTGGGCGACTGACCAAAACACGTTAAATTATCATGAAATTAGGTGGAGAGGTGAGTATTTGAGTTAGATGTCCAAAGGAAGTTTAATAAGCCCAATTGGATCACAGATTCCCGTGTTATGGACCAAATACAGAAGGGTGGTCCAATCTGGCCCACCCATAATTTCTTCACATTGTGGGACTATTTTGGTTCACCAAATGGAAGAATTGGGCTCCATGATATTCTAGAAAAATGTATCCCACATTTTTTTTCATTAACACACCCATTTTTATCCCAATTGGATGCACATATTATCCAGAGTACATATTAATGTCCACATGCATGCTTGGGCTCTCGCACAGTTTGGCCTATTTTTCTTAAATTCCATCACGAGCTCTCCAAATATCCTGCTCCTACAATGTAAAAACAAAAATAGGTAAAATTTACCTATTAAACAGTGATAAATATTAATTAATTTAATAAAATATAAAGTGAAATTTATTATTATTTTTTGAATATTCATTACAAAAAAAGTTTAAAATAGCAGTGTAAGGGTGGGATTGAACAGTGAATCACTATGCGATCACACCCCGACACTTAAAATTTTTCGCTCCTGGGAAAAGACACATATCCAAAAGCAGATGCATGTATATATTCCCAGAATCATGAATATTTAACATTTGAGGAAATTTTAATTCATTAAAATAATCTAATCAATCCACAAACCACCCCAAGGAGTTCTTCCTAGTGAGAATAGAAAACGATGTCTCATAAATCTTATCACAATGAAATTCAAAGAGATTCATGATACAAAATTGATCAAGGAATTCAAAAGTAAACCATTCCACTAAGTCCCCATGTGTGTGCATGAAAACCATTCAATGTTATTCTTTCCACTTTTTATCCAATAAATATTGGTTATTTTATTATTTTTCAGCTTAAATGATTTTGTCCACCAAACCTTCCCTACATCCTTTGTAATCATATTGCAAGAACCACTCACTTAAGTATTCTTAGAAGTCAAATAATAAGATCCTGACCTATATTTCCCCATATGTTGAACATTTCATCACTCCCATTATTTATAATTTGTGTAGTTTTTTTTCAGAAGTTGTATTTGCAACAAATCTCACACTCATATCTCAACCCTTGTTTGATCTCATCACGACACTAATTGTAATAGTTATAACAAGATAAAAGGTTAAGGTGGAGTGGTTTTTGAACTTCCCAAGACATAACCCATTTTTTTTGATTTTTTAGGGCATACAACAGTCAGATATTAGGTACACACGCATAGGTCAATCCGGTACAGTTATGAAACAGATCGGATAAGGAACGAGTATATGTAATTATCATTTTAAGCTGAAAAATATTAACCTAACTTATATTTAAATTCTAATATATAATAAATATTCACAATTTAAGGTTTGGTGAAAAAATGTGTGGAGATATTTGTGGCACAATTTTCTTAAAAACTACTCATACAAGGGGCATCAATCTTCTCAAAGTTTTCACAGAGATACAATCCTTTATATCATTAACAGAAAAAAAATTCACTAAAAATCACTCCTTGATGTTAAATTCATAAAAACATTCATTCCATGATAGAGAGAAGTTTTCATCAAATGTTAAATCAACATGGAATAAAAAAATTCAACAGGAATTTTCAGTAAGTTCTATGATTTGGTGACTATAAGGTGGGGGGGGGAGTAACAATACCATAAAGAAGAAAAAATAGAGAAGAAAGAATAAAAATGATGAAAATCCTAATTATCCAAGGAATGTATCCACCCTCCCACCTAGAATGTGAAATTTCCTCACTGTAATAATTTAGAATGTGAGAATAAAGGATAAAACCTGATGTGTTTCACTAGTATGTTGCTTCTAGAAGGTGGATTTCCTCCAACGGATTCTTTAGAAAATCCTCATAGCAGTGTTTAATTCACTTCACATAGATGGTAATAATTCATCCACTCTGCTCATGAAAAAAATGTATTGCACCAAAAGGGTAAACAATAGTTACATTATAAGTACCGAGCCATCAAGAATGAAGCTTACCTAGGTAGAACTTTAGTCTAGAATTGTACATGAGGACCTTCTCACCAATATGGAAGTTCAGCTGATGAATCATTCTATCATGTATAGCCTTTGTCTTCTCTTTATAGATTAGGGAGTTCTCATATGAATCACATCTAATTTCTTCCAACTCTTGAATCTACAGCTTCTTGTGCTCACTTTCATCTAAAAAGTTCATATCACATTGTGTAATAGCCCAATATGAACAGTGTTCTACCTCCACTAGGAGGTGAAAAGACTTTCAAAACACAATTCTATATGGTGAAATTCTGATTGGGGTTTTAAAATCTGTACGGTATGCCCAAATTTTATCATCAAAGCACAAACTTCAATCTTTCTTGTTGGGTTGCACCATTTTTTCCAAGATTCTCTTAACATCACTATTTGATATTTCTTCTTGTCTGTTAGTTTGGGGGTGATATGAAGTGGATAATTTATTAACACTTCATACTTACGAAGAAATTGTTTCTTGTTACGATTTCAAAAATGTGAACCCTGATCACTTATGATGAATCTCAGCAAACCAAACCAACTAAAAATTTGGGACCACACTAAATCAACAACAACTCGAGTGTCATCGGTCCAAGTGGAATTTTCTTCCACCCATTTAGAGACATAGTACACATCTAATGATATGTATACAAATACAAATGAATTTGGAAAATTCCCCATGAAGTCAATGACCCATGCATCAAAATTTTCACAGAATAACATGGGCTATTGGGGAATTTCATTCCTCTTAGAGATATTCCCTGTGAATTGAAAATCACTACATGATTTGAAAAATATACAGAAATCCCTATACAATTTTTTCCAATAAATTCTTGATTTAAGGACCTTTCGAGCTGTACGGTGAGAGATAAAGTGTCCCCCACAATCCAAAGTGTGATAAAAGGTCAAAACATCAGTGAACTCATGGTCAAGGACACACTGATGAACTACTTGGTCACTACAAATTCTCCACAAATATGGGTCATCCAAAATGTACCACTGAGAATCATGTTTAATTATATGGGATTGGGAAGTGCTGAAATTTGTGGGGACCCCTGATGTTGCTAGAAAATTCACAATGTCCGCCTACTAGGGGTAAGGTCTATAACATCACAAAGGTTCTCATGAAGAAATAATTATCCAATGAGGAGGGATGAGTCAACTTGGTGGTCCATTGGTATAGAAATTATACTAATTTGGTCAGCTACAACATTTTCTACTCCCCTCTTATCTCTAATCTCAATGTAAAACTCTTGAAGGAGGAGCATCCAACATATGAGGCTGGGCTTAGCTTCATATTTCGTTATCAGAAAACAAAGGGCGTCGTGATTAGAAAACATAATGACTTTTGACCTAAGAAGATACAAATGAAATTTTTCAAATGAAAACTCAATAGAAAGGTGTTATTTTTCAATGGTTGTGTATTTTACCTAGGTACGGTCAAGGGTACGTGAGGCATATGCAGTGACATGAGGAGCCTTCTCAACCCTTTGTGATAAAAATTCCCCAACTACAAAGTCGAAGGCAGCACACATAAGTTCGAAGGGGAGATCCCACCATAGAGGTGGGATTATGGGAGGTGATATGAGACTCATTTTTAGTGAATTAAATTCATCCTCATAATTTTTATCAAATACATTATCAGATTCTTTTTTTGGGGAAATAGAAGTGTGATCTTACTAAAGTATTTAATGAATCCACGGTAAAAACTAGCATGAACCAAGAAAGATCGCACCTCACGAACACATTTTTGATATGGAAGGGATGAAATTAATTCAATTTTAGATTTATCATCTTGAATTCAATTATTTTAAATGACATTCCCAAGAACTATCAACCGATCAAACGTGAAATACAATTTCTCACAATTTAAGATAAGATCTTTTTCAATGTAGTATCGGAGGACAGAACCTCGGTGTTCCAAAAAATCATTAAAAGAAAAACCATACACCGTGAAATCATCCATAAAGACTTCCATACAACATTAATGGTACTCAGAAAACATACTTAACACACATCATCACAAATTACCAGGAGCATTACATAGACTAAAAGGAATCCTTCTGTATCCAAATGTGCCAAATGGACAGGTAAATGCTTTCTTTTCTTGATCCTTATGGGATATATGGATTTGAAAATAACCCGAATATCCATCCATAAAAAAATAATGGGACTTACCTGCCAATCAATCTAACATTTGGTCATTGAAAGGTAGAGGAAAGTGGTACTTTCACATAGATTTATTCAGTCTACTATATTCTATACATACTTTCTAACTATTTTTCACACGTGTTAGAATCAATTCATTCCATTTATTTGACACAAATGTTATTCCTCTTTTTTAGGCACAATTTGAACTAGGCTAATCCATTTACTATCTGATATATGATAAATTATCTCCAAAGAAAGTAATTTACAGACATCCAATTTTACCACTTCAAGGAGAGTGGGATTCAACCAATTTTGAGATTGTATTATGGGATTGTCCTCATGATCCAAAAGTATATGGTGTATACAAATAGATGGTCTAATTCTGGGAATATCAGCCAATTTCCATCATATCACCTTTTTACACTCTCTCAAAAGGTTTAAGAGTTTTTATTCCTACTGTGGATATGGGTTATTGGAAATAATGATGGAAAATTGGTCAATACCCTCAAGATATGCATATTTTAAATTATAAGGAAGTTGTTTATGTTACAACACCAGTGGTTCTTGGATTGAGGGAGGGGGTTTAGGGGGAGTGATGTCCATGAAACTTTCTAAATGTTCATGTTTATTCTCTAATGAAAGAGAATCTATGGAAATGAGATTTTTAGAATCATTTATGGTCATGGGTACCTCAGAATGAAAACACTCATCAATTAAAGAAAAAAATTTACATTTTTCATAACCCACACAACAATCAAAACATGAATCAATACTCAAATCATCCAAGGGAGAAGAAGAGGAAAATGAATCTGAGTGTGTGTTGAGGAGAGAATTGTGTGTGTGTGTGCATCATTGGAGAGCACTTCCATCTAATAGATAGGAAGAGAGGAGTTCTCTTCAATGGGGCATTTCATATCCTCAAGGATGTTAAAACGTACCTTTTCTCCACTAAACTCTATGGAAGGTGTACCATTGTGAACGTTGATGATCGTCGTTGCTGTTTTGAGGAATGACCTCCCATGTATGATAGGGTAATGTCCTTGGGTTAGGTTATCTTACATATTAGGAATGTATAAATCAGCAGGGATGATGAAATTCTTCAATCTTACAAGGACATCCTCAATCACTCCTGTTGGATGTGTAGTACTTTGGTTGGAAATTTTCATGAAAATTCCTGTTATTTTAAGCTCTCTAACCTATAGAGAAGTGTACACATAGTGAGGAATTACATTAATTGAATCATCTAAATCTAGAATAGCATTAGAAAAGATTGTCTCCCCTATAATACATAGTATCGTAAATGTGCCCGGATCCTTGCATTTGGTTGGCATTGCTGGTTGAATCAAGGCTGATAAATTCCTTCCTAAGTCGACTCTCTCATTCCCCTTTATCCTCCCTTTATGGGTACAATTATCTTTATGAAATTTGGAATATTGTGGAATTTGTTTAAGTGTATCCAATAAAGGAATGTTAACTTTAACCTTTTTAAATGTATCCATTATTTCTTTATCAATGTAATTTTCAAAATTCTAATTAGATTTAGATATTCTTTAGGGGGAAGGAAGAGGAATGGATTATTCATGGGAATCCTCAATGGTAATTCAATTACCCCTTTGTCTTGTTTTTCTTTACTTAAAATATTTGAGGGTTGGGACATAGAGTTTTCAATAAGGGGACATACCTGTTGTGCAGAACTAGTAGAAGGAGAAAATTCTTTACCAATATGAAGTGTAAGTTAACATACTTTACCTTTTTTCCTTTGGATTGGCAATGGGTTGGGATGGTAGTTGTCCAGAACCTTGCATCTTAAGCTCACCAATGGTGTTTTCCAATTTCCCCACTTGAGTTCACAGGTATTGAATAGATTATTGTGTGGTTTGTTGGAATTTTTGGTTTTGGGTTTCCATTTTTTTCACCATATCCTTGAGTCTTGGTTCAGATTTGGGGGGAGGATTGTTTCCAGAAGGTGAAGGATAAGAAGGTTGCATACCCTGTCCTTGTTGATACCATTTCTTCTTGGGGTAGCTTGAATTTCCTCCTTGTCAGTACTGGGGTTGTTCTTACCACCCAAGGTTTGGATTTGGACTTAGTTTTTCTTACATGAAGGGAGGTTCTTATTGTAAGGGATTCCCTGGGAACACGACTGTACAAGACTCAGGTGAATCTGGATTTTGTGGGCACTAATCAGAAAAATGAGTATTGTTAGAAAAAATAACACAATGTAATGGAACACGAGGAGATTGTGAGTTACCTTTTTCTTGATCTAATTTCCTTAGAATTTTATGCATCTCATCAATCTTTTTATTTATCTTTTGTTCTAGAGATGAATGACTTACCTCATGAACTCCTTAGGTTGGTGAAATAGCTTATGTACCAAATTGTTGTGCATTTTGAGCCATGTTGGTTATTAAGTCACGAGCAGTGGAAGACGTTTTATCAACCAAGGATCCACTAGATAATGCATAAATTATTATATAATCCATGGGGATTAGTCCCTCATATAAGTATTGGATTAACAGTTGTTCCCTAATCTGGTGGTGGGGGCAGCTTGAACAAAGTCTTTTGAATCTCTCCCAGTATTCAAGAAGGGTCTCACCTTGTGATTGTATAATTCCACAAATTGCATTGTTTATTGATGAATTTTTGGAGGTATGGAAAAAAGTCTATATAAAGAGTCATTAAAGTTCATCCCATCCCCCAATTTTGGTAGGTAGATAATATATCATGTCTGCAGCTACACCATCAAGGGAGAAAGGGAAGGACCTAAACATAATTAAATCCTTCGACAGATTTTGGGGTTTTATAGTGGATCACACTATGTGAAAATTATTAAGGTTTTTATGAGGGTCGTCATTAGGAAGACCATGGAATTTAGGAAGTAGGTGGATGAGGCCTAATCCTTGCTCAAAGTTGGCTACTTCCTTAGGATATTGATTGTACGCCGGTTGGTACTCCATGTCCAGGGTGGTCAATTCTTTTAAGGATCGATTATTTGAAGCAAATTTTTCTTGGGTTTGATTGGTTTATGACCACTTGAGGTTCCCCAAGGGGTTCCTTAGTGTTACTTTATTGACCTTTTATAGGTGCCTTGATTTGTTTGTGAAGTGTCTTTTCAATTTCATGGTCAAATTCAAGTAGTTTTTCTTTTTCTGATCGGGTCATGAAAAAAATATGTGAAGTTTTTTTTTTGCGATTGAATATGGATAAAATCAATTAAGATGGGTGAAAGGATAATAGAATGTTATACTACAGAATTATAGATGGAGATATGGAAGAACACACAAAAACAAACAAAAATAGAGACAAAAAACAAAAACAAAAAACAATCAAATGGGGGTGAGTTATTAATAGGAGAACCAGTTAAGAATTAAAGTAAATAAATATTAGGAAATAAAGAAAAAAAAAGATATTTGATCCCAATAAATGGCACCAAAATATGATCGTGTTTTCGAGCACTTCAAATTAGTTGTTTATTTTTAACTAGAATTTATATAGTATAACAGCAACACTAGGTCATATCTCAACAAAGAAATAGATCATATATTTTAAAATGAGGTTCTAATTAAGAAACTAAAAGGAGAATTGGGTTTTATAAAACTTGGGTTTTGTTTCTTTAATGATATAAATTGAAATTATATTACTACTGAGAGAAACTGGTTGGAGAAATCGTGATCAACTCGGGTAAGTGTCCCTTGATGCTCAATTTGTCATCTATCTCAAGGGAAAAGGGAAGGATCATTGATTCATTGATTTATACACACTGAAACTAGTATGTTATGTGAGTTATAACTATGCTACCACCTCATAATTTATTGATCAATGATATTGATTATCGGCAACCACTCAAAATCAACAAACTTGAATCGATGTGAAAACGGAACTCAATCAATACATCACATCAACAACGTGATGAGATGACAAGATTTTTGTCAATGATAAGATATTCCACAAGTCAAAAACATGAATATTCATGGCCTAATTCTCCTGGAATTTATCAACTGACATAATCCCTGCGCACACTCATGAAATTGAAGGGGTGAGAAAAGAGGCAACCGTACTCAAATCATCACAAGATCCGAGTTATGCATGTAAGCATGAGGATTCTTGTTCATTTAATTTGTATTTGATCATACCAGAATAAATAAAATTAAGAAGATTGAAATGAAGAACAATTGTAAAAAAAACAGGAAATTAAATTACCTTATGAAGATTACAAGCTTTGAGCTCAGGATTACAACAAAGGACACCCCCACCCCCAAACTGATTGCTGAAAGGTTTTGAAGTATATGAGGGAGAAGAGAACAAAATGGGTGAATAGAGATCTCCAATTCGACTAACATTCATCCCTTGTTGTGAAAAAATAGATAATGAGGGAGAGGAGTGATTTTATGAACAAAAATATCCCACATTCCACAAAATAAGTCAAGTGCCTAAGGGACTAGGTCTCTGTTCAGGAAAGAATTTTTAATCCTTATTTATCTGGATGGTTGACTGACCAAAACACATTCAATTTTCGTGAAACTCGGTGGAGAGGTGTGTATTTGAGTTCCAAAAGAGGTATAATAAGCCCATTTGGATATCAGCTTCCTGAGATATGGAACAACTACATAATGGTTGTCCAATCTGTCCTGCCCAGAATTTCTTCACATTGTGGGCCTATTTTGGGCCTCCAAATGGAGGAATTGGGATACATGATATTCTATATAAATGTATTCCACATCATTTTTGCATTCATTCACCCATTTTTATCCCATTGGATGAACATATTATCCACAGTAGATATTAATGTCCACATGCATGTTTGGGCTCTCACGTAGTTTGGCCCATTTTTCTTGAATTCCATCACAAAATCTCCAAATCACCGCCTCCTCCAATGAAAACACAAAAACAAGTAAATTTTACCTATTAAATAGTGATAAAAATTAATTCATTGAATCAAACATAAAGTTAAATTTATTATTATATTTCTAATATTCATTACAAAACCAATTTAAAACAACGGTGTAAGGGTGGAATTAAATAGAGAATCGATATGCGGTTATTGGCATCTAGGGGGTCCCACATAGTTCAATGGAGGCCTCGTAACAGGATCTCATTCCAGTGGGTGGATTAAATGTGACGTAAGTTGCTTCAGCTTTTCCCACCATTTTACCTAGGGTTTATGGGGCCACTCAGGACTTGAGATTGGTCCATTTGAAAAATTCATCTATCCTTTGGGCAATGGTAGAGAAATTTGAAAACCCACATGTGTACTTCACTGGGATTAGTGGTGTTCGTAATCCATAATGATGATTATCAATGCACATAGAGAGTATTTTATCTTGGGTAAGTGGAAAGTTTAGGCTACAAGTCAGACCTTTCCATCTGGAAATAAAATATGAGACTCTTTTGTTCTCTCGATGCTTGTAGTTCATGAGGTCACTGGCCGTTGTCTTAGGCAGTTTTGAACTGAACTAAATGAAAAATGGTAGAAGAAGGTCCTACCATCCAGTGATTGAGTTGTCTGCCAAGATAGTATACCTTATGAAGGATGAGCCCTATAGGGTTCACACAATGCAACTTAGTTTTTCTCCTTCTTACTGCTCCAGAGTGCCCATTAGTAAGAGGTTTAATGAATTAAATGTTGTTCTGTGTCCCCCAAGCCATTGAATACTAGGAAGATGGGGTTTATGAAGTTTTGTGGTGGTATAATGTTCCTCACCCAATTGGGGTAGGTTTTGTGCTCTAGTTATATCAGGGCACACCACCCCTCCATATCTTCTAGTTGAGTTTTTTGTTGCTCCATGGGGTTCAAGATCCCTTGATGCATATCCTTTTGGGGTTGATCTTGGGCTGGTGCAGTAGTGGCCAAAGATGGGTGTGCCGACACTGTTGGAATTTGGAAAGGACACCCAATCGGGGGTATCCATTGTGGGTTTACCCGAATATATTCTAGCTTCCCTCCCAATGGGGGAAGTCTTGATGTCGTTATGGGGCCATGTTTAAGTTTTTTGATGGTCCTAGTGCCATATTGGATGGACCTACGAGCTTGACTTCATTCACCAGGATGAGTGCTTGTGGCAAGGCCACCTCTTCTAGGAATACCTTGTGATGTTCCATAGGGGAAACACATCCAACTAAATAGCTCCCTTGACTTAGCTCAAAATTAATTTACCTAAATTCCTTAATTTATTCCTCGTTATTGGTGAATATTTCCTCAAGAGTGAGGGGCACATTCTTAGGGGGAGTAGGAGTTGGTTTGTAGATGAATATTGATTTATTCTTCTCCTTGTTGGGGTTTTGTGAGGGAGGTAGTGATAGATTAATTAAGGGGGTTCCCAAATTTAGGACTGCTCTCTGGTTCCAAGTATGCAAACCATCAGGCTCAGTGTGGGATGCCTCTAGGAGGGAACCATATTCCTTTTTGTCCAATCCATCTATGTCATTTCTTTCGAGATCTATGGGTTTGACATTTTCCAGGTTCACTGAGGCATACCACATTGGGGGTGGTGTACCCATTGATGAATGGTAGGAAGGCTTTATGTATCCTTTGTTGTATTTTCTCCTTCCATTCTACTATAGTCTTCAGGTTTCTTGAAAAATATGGAGCCCTAATCCAACCTCATAATGCGATTTTGTCTCAGAGGGTGCGAACCATGAGAAGGGGTGGAACATGTGACTTTTTTCTCATCGTTATTCCCAGATGGGAGAAGATAGACGTCCATTGTGTGGGAACCTGAGGTAAAAATTCACCTAGCCCTGCAGGCTAGGGTCATTCCCACTCTTCTATTCATACCCTACGACCTAGATTTTTTGGTCTTACATGGGCATTTTATTTTAAAAATTCCCCCAGCCTAGTGGGATGTAGTTGTTCCCGTATCGTGGCGGTAGCCACCTCAATTTCCACCTTTTCAATTTCACGCACTTCAGTACAGATGTGAGAAAATTATAGAATTGGACCTACATAGAGTATATGGGATTTTGAAAACATGATCACTTCTTACTGGTTATATTCTCTTAGGTGGGAAGCCTACGATATTTTATCGGTTTCCTAACTCATAAGCTTTTAGATGGCTTGATCTCTTTAGTCTTGATGATTTTGATACTTACTCTAGGCCTGTCCTTGTTGAGTATCCCATCTTTCCTGAGTAGGGATTTCATTTGATTACCGCCTTTGGGTAATGACGTTGCAATATTTTATTTCCAATGAGGTTTACTGGATGGGATGTGGGGTGAAATTAAGAGCTGCATGTACTCCCCATCCCAAAATATAAACTCTAGTCGAGGCATTGCCAATGAGGTGACACAACTTGCACAGTGCATGGAGGCATTCCATTTCAAGGTTTTTCATTCGCCTTTCTGATCATGGATACCATGTAGACAAGAGGGATTCCAGGTCAATTAGATGGTGAATCTGCCCTAACGTGTTGACATGGTCTATATACCCTTTTTAGGGTATAAATTTTTCTTTCAATTGGTGAAGCGTAGTCCATATATTGAGCCTAATTTCATGCATACATTCCCCAAACAACTCTCCTGTTATGTCAATGTGAAAAGTGGATGTAGGCCAATACATCACTCATATATTATCCTTATCTAGTTGTCTTCTCACAAGAAATATATCTTGTTGTTGTTCTTCCAGGGGCTCCTCTACATGATATGAAAATCATGACTACTTTTTAATAATTTCATTCCATGAAACTAGGATGGTGTTAGCCTCATTGATATGTGAATAAGGCAAGGGTTTCTTAGAAGATGAGCATGGCCCCGAGCTATCCTCTAGTTGAGAAACAATATCACCTATTATTAATGGAGGGTCTGATCTGTATGACTCCTTCTTTCTGAGATCCTTAGAATAGGTGGGATTTCTCATATTTATTTTGGAAAGGGGAGGACCCTATCATCCGTATGAATTTTGGTTGTGGGGAGGACCTTTGCAATTTGTGCGGAAATGGTGAGGGCTACTATTGGAACTTGATGATCAACCACATGAAATGTATTTATAGTCTATAACCTGGGTAGGACCTTCAGGGTGGGATACAATGAGTGGATGACATTCTTACTGCTTTATGTTATTGAGGGGAAGACCTTCTTGATGATTTCATTGATGGCTCAGACTACTATCATAATTTGATGCCAAGCTACAGGGATAATTTCTGCAGTGCACATCCTGGGGTGGGCCTTCAGTATGTAATACAATGAGGGGAGGACCTTATCATTTCTTAACGTTAATATGGGGAGGTCCTTCAAAGAAACTACCATTGCAGGGAGGGACTTCACAATGATTGTCATCACAGAGATGACTACCATCATGACTTGATGTATGACTATAGGGAGAATCATATCTGCATTGTATACCCTACAGAGCACCATCAGGGTATACAACAGCAAGGGGAGGACCTTCTTGATATCTGATATTCAGGTTGGGGGAGGGTACCCTGACGCATATCAGGAGATAGGCTCTCATAATCGATCATTCCTGGCCCATAGAGTGAGCCCCCGTGGGTGCTCTAGGGAGGACCTTCAGAGCTTCTGGTAGCGACATTGCGGGGAGGGCCTTTTCAACTACTACCGCCACTTCCATGGTTTAGTAATGTATTAATAGGGTCTTGAGCCTTTACAGATGTATGTCTGAGGGCATCAATAACCCCATCTTTTAGTATAATAGGATTTTGTATGCACTCTTCATTTTTCGGTTTTCTTTGGTGCATTGTATTTTTGAGCGCTCACTTTCAGGTAACCAGGGCCGCCTGCTGTAGGTAAAAACCTTCATATATGGTCCCCTAACTTGTTGGGTCCAATGATGTCTCCAGGATATGCTGATGGACATCTTGAGTTTTGTTAGGGATAGATGTCTTCCCTGGAGCATCCACCACATTGGACCAGCGTCCCCTAGTTGGAACATGTATTTGTTCCTAATCTGGTGGTTCGTGTATCACAGGATGTTGTCATCGACCCTCCTGAACAAGAACAGGGATGCATAACTGCTCTAGAGTGACTGAACTATTTTGATAGTAAGTCATTCCATTCAAGGAAACTTGGTCGTGGCCCAGGTTCCTCACCTTTGGCACTGATGCAATAATAACTTGGAATGTTTGGATGATATGTTCTGGGATCGACATCTGATCCTTTATCATTGACAGGATGTGCTGAGATACATCTTTGGCTGAAATGGTTATGAAGTCCCATTTCGATATCGAATCAGGGGTTCCTGCTTTCTCTAGTCCTCCATGAGTTTCTAGTAAATACTGAAAGTTCTCTTGTGTGGGGACAGAGGAACGAGTCTGCCACTGGTTTTCTTCTCTAGTTGCCACCATATTTGACTGATGGTCTCAATATTCACAAGCATGGATTTTCATCCACTCGCTTTCCACTATATTTTTCTCAGAGGCTTTGTATGCATTCGCAGGAATTTGACTCTGCTCATATTTGTTTTTCACCCTATTTGGATGGCAGGATTGATATGCATCAACGTGTATTTTTTCTTGCATATAGCTGGTTTCCATATTATTTGGTTGACAGGCTTGTTGTGCATCTGAAAATATTTGTATATGCTTGTAGTTTGATGCTCTGTTTGCACGGTGGGACCGGTGAGCACTAGAAGGAGCGTACACGTGCTCGTATTGTGCCACCCTATTTATGTGGTGGGCTTTACTGGAGGGGGAAGAGTCATATGTCTGCCCATAAAATGTTGTTGCGTTAGTATGGTGGATTTTCTCCTCAGGAACAAGGGTGATAGTTTGTTTTGATTATATATTTTCCACCCTAGGCATGCAGCCCAAGGGGCCTGGGTCCCCTGGACTTCTGAAGGTGCACTCAACATAAGATCCTTTTTAGTGGGAGGAGGCTTGACCATCCAAGGTCAGAAGGGAAAATCTCTTTAAGTGGCCTGTGAGTAGGAATCCTATGTAGTTATGATGACGTTTTTGCATTGAATTCATAAACATCCCTAATATAAGGGAGGTAATCATTGTAACATTTCAGCGACAGGATCTCGAAACGGGTTGAGATGACCACCGAGGTCGCCTTGTGCTAGGGTGCTAGCCGCGGCTGAGGAGGCAGTTGGTGAGTCTTCGTAGACTATAGGTCCTGTCTCATGACCTCCACCGTGGGGGAGTACCATTTCGATGGTACTCTTGGATTAGTGTGTTGGATACCTAGCGTTGAAGACACTAGGTAGGTGGGGGGTCCTGCTCTTCATTGGAGCCGAGACCACCTATGGGATCACTAATTCCTGTGTCTATATCAGTTGTCAGGATTTCATAGGGATCAAGGGTTGATCATTGGGAATCTGCAACATACATATATGACATACAGACCCCAAAACCTCATCAAAGTAGCATTATTTTAAACATATTCATATCCGATGATTCATCTTGGCCCTCTTACCCTCTCTTTTTTTCTTGTTGTGGGGGCATAGGGGCTTGAGTGAGGTAAGACCGCCAACTTGGTTAAGGATTCATGTCAATTTCACCATTTTTGTTTTTCCTCTAAGGTGGCGCGTTCTGGGTGATGGTGAAATTGTCTGATGAGAATCATCACCCATCTCTTTTTCCATAGATGGTTTCACATCAAATCCACTATTTCATTTGTTTCGACCCATTCTAAATCATTATACCTTGAAGGAGGGTTGGATTAACCCCTTGGGGACTAGGTAGTTTACGCCTTCAGTATTGCGAAGAAGATTCTAAAGTCAGATGGTCCCAACGAGTGATTTAATGGGTTCAAGTACTTGTGAAATCGATCCCCCGAGGATATAACATCCTTGGATGGTCTCCGACGGGTTTATTCGTGGAGCCAGAAACACCCAATAACCCTGGTATCCATGATTCATGGACCTTATTTCCAAAGGCAGATGCTCGTGGGTCGGTTATTCAGCAAAAAACACATAAGGACTCCATTTGTCGAGAGGATGGGATGTTGGGCTCCCCGTACCTCAATTGGGGGGGGGGGTTATTTCCTATTCTAGGACTCTTATATAGATTTAAGTCATGTTCATACGTTCGTAAATACTTGGTTCATTCCCAAAGAGTGTGTCCATAGGCTACCCCTAGTTTGCAGGATCATCATAGGCATACATGGATTTGATGCTACCGAGGTAATGCTGACTTGAGCCGTACAATATGGAACTCTAGAGTTTATCATCATATAGAGAACACAAAAGGCGACTTGATGTTGGGATCGAACCCATAAGATGGTTTTCCTATGTATCATTGGGAGAGGAATCAGAACCCACCTAGTTCAGATGAAATAGGGATTACATATCCCTGGGTGAACCCCTTTGGAAGGGTACCTTTTTGATATTGGGCCTTCAAGTAGCAGTCCTATGTATCGTGGTTTGACTAGGATTCAATGTTCTTGTAGTTCAGAATTTTTGGGTCTTACGCATAGAAACTGCCCATTTGAAGGGGAATTATTGGGTGAGCCCTTTTGAAAGGGTACCCTTTTCAGCTTGGGCCTTCAAGTTGGCATCCTACATATCCTGGTTTGACCATGAATCTGAGTTTATATAGTTCATAATTGTGTAGATGTTGTAATCATCACAAATATCTAGGCCCACATGAATCATAATCGGTGTGAGAAACAAGAGGATGTGAGAGATCCAACCAACCACATGCTTCCTCTTATACTAGTGGGAGAGGACGAACCTACGGTGGATGAGGCCAGGGCGATAGTGGGCGAGGGCACAGAGTGATGAACCATTCCATGTGAAATGAAATTAATGGTCATGCAGCTCGACCTTAGAAGATTCAAGACTTATCTTAGTGGGAGTTCCCCAGAATGCGTTATGGGGAGGGGAGGAGTGTAATTCTCTTCAAAAGTGGAAGAGAACATAACCCTTTTGACTGATCACCAGTCCTCGTTGAATGGAAAAGCCGATGATCACCCTTAATCCCTAGAATAGGGAAGTTCAGGTTAGGACCCCAAGGATGGACTCCGGGTTTCCATGGGAATGTAGACCCGCAAACATCCTCAGATCCCAAACCGTTATAGGGAAAGCCTTCATGACTCCACTTACCATGGGTATGTAGACTCAAAGGTGTGTGCTGATGCACCCAATAGTTTGTTCATATGGGTCTGGTGGCTTTGGAGGATGCTATGGCCGGATGCTGAGGGATTGGTTTGTGGGGGGATTATAGAGGACTGGATGGTAATGAAGGGGTGAGTTTGGAACTGACGAAAAGAATACCAGAAAACACCCCAATCTGCGTATTGATTTCTTATGCGGGATGGGGGAAGCTCTGCATACCGCAGTGGTATGTGGGAAGAGGGGTCGTCCTCATACTGAAGCGGTACGCGAGCATGAGTATGGACCATCGCGCACCATAGTTGTACGCAGTACTGGATGTGGTTTGTCATGCTGCTTTGGGCTCTACCCGTATACTGGTGTAGTACGCAATGCCAAGTTAAACCCGCATAGTGATACACTACATGAGACACCATTTTGAAGGAGGGTCCTGGGAATTATTATTCGCGTGGAGAACATTTGTGGTTCAAGGTTTCACTAATATGGTTCGTGGTTCTCTTATTATTATTAAGTTCTCCCATTTTATGGTTTATGGCAGGATGTACCTATAGAGAGCATGGTTTGCAATTCAGGCTTCGTCGATGATTCAGGACTGATACCGGAATCTTCCTTGAGTTCTTTCTTCAGACCTCAAGGGTCCACTTTGAGCTTTCTTCATCCGTTCCTTCTCGATTGCTTCTGTGATCCTTTTATAGAGAATTTGGGAAATCATATGTATGGTCATGTGGCACAATTTTCAGAGGCCCGTGAAGTGATATCTCGACCCACAGAAGAACCCAGTCAACCAGTGTTTATGGAGGTTGCAGTTCACGATCATGGTTTGGGGAACCCTACCTGTTTTTTTCGTCCGTGAACTGCTAAGTTTGCGAAATGGTATGCGGATGGCCTTCATGCGAATGATTCTTTAAGCGACATGGTTCATCATCCACTGGGTTTTCTGGCCATCGCTCCGCGTACCATCGCCTCAAGGGTCGTTCTGCGTACCGTTGGTTTGTGATCTGGATGGTATGCAAACCCTTCCTGTTGATGGTATGCAAGCCACTAAAAATATTTTGAAAAACATGAATTTAGTCAAGTTTCATCCAATGTTTGTAGCTCAATTTGAGTCCATTCACCTTGTTAGAAGTATATGAATTCTTTATTTCTTATGAAAAGTGATTGTGGGAGTATACACAAATAACATTCATTTCAAACCTTTATAATAAAGTTTAAAAATTTCCTATGTAGAAATGTTAAGAATATTCCATTTCTAAACCTTTTTAAAAATAAATGATAGTTGAAAATGAACATAAACAATCATTTATGTATTTAGAAGAAAATTATCGAATCAATATATAGAATATTAGTATGGAACATGAAATTTTTGGTATAGGGATTCAAAGCATATTAAGAAATGGTTTTAAATAAAACCCAATATGACTTTTATTATAAAAATACTCTTGAATAATATAATAGTAGAAGAAACCTGAAATACCTTGAGTATAAAGAGATTATAGAAATAATAATTCATGGAGGTGGTATGTACACCATAAAAATGAAAATTGGTGCATATTATGAAACATGTATCTAAGAAGTGAAATTGAGATAAAAATCCATTACCTTGGACTTCCTCTTAGTCAGATGTGCTCTAAAATATCATTATAATAAATTTATTTTTCTTACCAATTTAAATAAAAACCATATTAAAAGTTATTTTACTTCATTCCATCCATTAATAATTACTTAGTAAATATATATTAATTGGTTATCATTAAAATATTACTACTTGGGTTTTAACAATTTTTTTCCCTTATATATTTTAGTTTGGAGGTTTGGTTCATTGAGTTTTGTTCCTGGATTAATCATCTTCATAATGATAATGCTACAGGTTTTCATATTTTTGATATACTTAGGGAGTATCATTTTAATTTCAGGGAAATTATGTTTCCTGTTTGCATGAAACGATTATAAATTCCATTTTCAGTGATTATTGAATTTAAAAAAATACTAGAATTTATATTTAAATGTAATTTTGAATATTACCACTCTAGAATTATGAAAAATATTAATCTCATACTTTCTACATCTTATTATTAGTATATAATTTCTATTAGTCATTCATTAGATAATCATTATAAAAATGTCTATGTAAGTGTTAAAACCGAACCAAATAAGAACACATTATAAGGGGTGAATTAGTAAGAACATATTTTTGTATAGGGATAATATAACTTTTAGAAAATATTAATTATTACAAAAACATATTTTAGAAGTTACAAATTTGATTTAGTACGAGTAATATGAATAACACAAATGAAAAACAATGATAAGAAAATATTACTTATAGAGTATCTCACTATGTCCGTTTTAGGTGGTTAAATTTAAAGATGAGAATTTATTTTTAATATTATTAATATAATAAAAAAACACTACGGAAAAAGGGTTATTTTTGACGGGGAGGGTCCCGTTGCAAAAGGTTTGGCGTGAAATGCACACCAAACCAGAAGAAGGGTAATTGCGACTGGTGGTTACTCCCAATGCAAATACCCTTTGGTTGTTTTTAGTATTTACGACGAGATTTATATCCCGTCGCAAATTCCTTTTAAACAGGGTTTAACATTTGTGACGAAATTTATATCTTGTCGCAAATACTATATCAATAGGTATGTATTTGCGATGGGTCCTTTCGCCAGTACCTTTTTAACCGCTACCCCTAATTAATAGGGGGCTAGCATTTGTGACGGATCTCATCACAAATACTCTCATCATAAATAATCAAACCTATATATACCCTCATCCATTTTTTCCCATTTCACAGCTTTCTCAACTCCTCTCTTCCTCTCGACTCTCATATTTTTCCCTTAAATTTTTTCAAAGTTTCAAATTTGACGTCGAAGTGATTTTCAAGCGGTGCATCATACGAAAATTCTGTTTTAAGGTATTTATCTGTTGCTTTAATTTTTTATTTAATTCATTTTACTTTATGTTAGTTATAATTATTTTTAATTAGTGACAATTAAATTGAAGCATAATTATAGTTTTATTTTGCATTATTTATTTTTACAAATATGTTGTTTCATTAAGATTAATTTTTTTTATTTAAAAGTAAATAATATTAATTTGTAATAATTTGGTATAACTATCATTAATTAATAAAAATTACGTGTAATTAGGATTAATTTTTTTTATTGTTAGTAATTAGTTTCAATTATTACTAATTAGTATCATTTTTTATTAATTAGTAGTAATTAGTATTAATTAGAAATAATTAGTAATAAATACTAATAAATTGAAATAATTAGTAGCAATTAGTAAAAATTAGTGCTAATTAGTAATAATTAGTATTAATTAGCAGTAATTAGTAATAATTACCTGTAATTAGTAATAATTAGCGGTAATTAGTAATAAATAGTTATAAATAGTAATAAATTTCTAATAATTAGAAATAATTAGTAATAATTAGTAATAATTAGAATTAATTACTAATAAATTGTAATAACAAGAGGTAATTAGGAATAATTAGCAGCAATTAAAGGTAATTAGCGGTAATTAGCAGTATTTAGGAATAAATAGGAATAAATAGGCATAAATAGTAAAAAATCGTAACAATTTGAAATAAATATTAATAATTAGTAATCATTAGCAATAATTAGTAACAATTAGCGGTAATTAATAATAAATAGTTATAATTATTAATAATGAGTGGTAATTAGTAATAATTAGTAATAATTAGTAATAATCAATAATAATGAGCAGTAATTAGTGGTAAATAATAGTACGTAGAAATATTTAGTAGTAAATAGTAAACATTATCGGTAAATAGTAATTAAGAGTGGTAAATAGTAATAAATAAAGGTAATTAATATTAATTAGCTGTAATTAGTAATAATTAACAGTAATTAGTAATAATTAAGAATAAATATTAATAAATAGGAATACATAGTAATAATTAGTTATAATTAGTTATAATTAGCAATAATTAGCAACAATTAGTAATAATTAGTAAAAATTAGTAACAATCTGTAGAAATTTGTAATAATTAGTGGTAATTAGTAATAATTAGTGGTAATTAATAATAATTAGTAATAATTAGTAATAATTTGTGGTAAATAGAAATAATTAGCTGTAAACAGTAATAATTAGCGGTAATTAATAATGATTAGCGTTATTTAGAAATAATTCAGAATAAAAATTAATAAATAGGAATAAATAGGAATAAATAGTACTAAATAGTAATAAATAGTAATAAATAGTAATAAATAGTAATAATAAGTAATAAATAGTAATAAGTAGTAATAGTTAGTAATAATTAGTAATAATTAGTAATAATTAACGACAATTAGCATTAATAAGTAATAATTAGCGGTAATTAGTAATAATTAGCGGTAATTAGTAATAATTAGCAGTAATTAGTAATAAATAGTTGTAATTACTAATAAATAACGTTAATTATTAACAAATAGGAATAAATAGAAATAAATAGTAATAATTTGTTGTAATTAGCAGTAATTAGTGGTAATTAATAGTAATTAGCTATATTTAGAAATAATTTATGGTAATTAGTAATTAGTAATAATTAATAATAAATAGTAGTAATTAGAAGTAAATAGTAATAAATAGAATTAATTAGTTACAAGTAGTAATAAATAGTTGTATTTAGTAATAAATAGTAATAAATATTAATAAATAGTAATAAATAACAATAAGTAGTAATAAATAGTAACAATGTTTAATATTTAGCAATAAATAGTAATAATTAGTAATAATTAGCGGTAATTTGAAATAAATTGTGGTAAATAGTATTAATTAGTGGTAATTAGGAATAAATAGTGGTAACTAGGATTAAATAGTGGTATTTATAAATAATTATTAATAAATAGTAATAGATTGTAGAAAATTGTAATAAATTGTAATAATTAGTAAAATATTGTAATACTTAGTAATAATTTGTAATAATTAGTAATATTTATCCTTAATTATAATTAATTTGTGTTAATTAGCATTAATTGGAAACAATTAATAATAATTAGAAATAATAACCAATAATTAGCAATATTTATGAATAATTACTAATAATTAAGAATAATTATGAATAATTAACAATTTTTTTCTTTTCTTCAATCGTGTTTTTCTTATATCAAATTATTCATAAATAACTAATTATTATATATTTTTTAGAGAAATATAGAATAAGGAAGTCAGTAATAATCATTATTAGATAATCATACTTGGATAAATCAGTACAAGAATCCAAATGATTCTTGTATAAATCATATATATACATTAAAGGTGTTGAAACCTTCTTCTCATTTTCGTCATCAAAACCAGAATTTTTTCAAAAGGGACAATTAAGTGTCCATGTAAAAAATGTGGTTTGAGGATGTTTGACACATTTGAAAATGTTGGGGGTTATCTATTTCATTTTGGATTTCAAATAGATTATATGTTGTGGTATCAACATGGTGAATGTAGTTCCAGATAAGATACTAATAATTTGGTTCAAGAACCATCAGGGTTTTCAAATTTTGTACATGATATGGTAGGTCCATCTTTTCAATAAACTAAAACTCAGGATGATATTGATTTAACTCCTCAGTTGGAACTATCTCCACTTTATGTGTTATTAAGGTTCACTGAGGATTCATTATATCTTGGTTGTAAGATACGAAAATTTGAAGAGGTTGAAAAATTTATGGCTCTTAAATCAGATAATGAAATATCAAATAGTTATTTTGATCATATATTCTATTTGGTTAAAACATAGTTACCTAAAGGAAATGTGTTTCCTATAAATTTCTTTGAGAACAATAGGCTGGTTCTTAATCTAGGTCTTGGTTATCATAAGATTCATGAATGTGCAAATGATTGAATCTTATATTACGGTGAAAATGAGTAATTTTATAGTTGTCCTACATGTGGAAAATAATCGTATAATGTTGTTCAACTAGGGAAGTTTGGATATATTCTTGTGAAATAGTTGAGGAATTTCCCACTTACACCAAGATTATAGTGTTTATTTATGTCTCAAAACACTGCATCATTGATGTCATGGCATATAACCAATATTTCAACTGTTAAAAGATTAAATCGTCCCTCTGATATTGATTCATGGAATGATTTTGACCAAGTACATTTGTCTTTTGATTCAAAATTCTGAAATCTGTGATTTGGTTATTTCTACTGATGATTTTGGTCCATAAGGTTCTTACGGTAGTCAATATTCTTGTTGGATAGTCCTTATAACTCCATACAATTTACCTCATTGGATTTTAATGTAGGATACATATATCTTTTTGAGCTTATTAGTTCCTAAACATCTGAAAAAAATATTTGTTTTTTATTTGAATCCATTCATTGATGAGTTAAATTTATTCTAGGGTAATATTGTCATTACATAAGTTGTTGCTGCGAAACAGAATTTCATACTGAAAGATGCATTGATGTGGAAAATTAGAGAATTCCTTGAAAATGGGATGTTATCTGACTGAAGTACACATGGTACAAAATCATCTCCATACTGTATGAGAGGCAACAAAGCATTTATGCTCTTCAATGAAAGAAAACTTTTTTTTTCTGACTTCCATCAGAGATTCCTTCTAACAGATCATCCATTTCATAGGAACATATATCATTTTAGAAAAGTAATATTTGAAAGGTATGAAGTAGAAATTATTTGTCTCTTTATTACCTGTCATTACATTTAGACCAACTATAAACCAACAAAAAATTGATGGCATTGGAAAAGAACACAATTGAATAAAACAGATCATTTTTTAGGATATTCCATATTGGTTTTATTTTTTGGTACATCACATGTTGGATGTTATGAATATTGAAAATAACTATTTTGGTAACATATTTTATATAGTTTTTAATACACCATGTAAAACCAAAGATAATGTAAATGCACTATTAGATCATTCCCAAATATGGAGGTGACAGAAACTTGAAATATTTGAAAATGTCATATCACAGAAGTTAAAGAATCTAAAATCAACGTATACACTTTCCAGAGAAAATTGATTATTAATTTTTTAGTGAATTTTAGATTTGAGACTTCTCTATGGTTATGCTTCCAATTTGGGTAGATGTGTCAGAAATGGTTATATTACAGGATTAAAATGTCATGATTTTCATTTCATCCACACCCCCCGAATGGCCCGAAGGCCTTATATTTATTTTATTATGTATAATACCCCTTTTTAGGGATGAAGGGGAACCCATACATGATCCGTATCCCCAAGGTAGAAGTCCCAAAATGACCCGAAATACATGACTCGAAGGCCTAGAGACTTACCATACCCAATACATGACCCATAGGCCCAACCCACTAGAACCGATTGGATTAAGTTGTTCGTTGAATTCTATGATTCCAGATGCGCTAACAGACATATCATATTATTTCAAACTAAATATTGATCAAAACACAACCACATGAGACCTAAAGAGGGAAATGTTGATGATGAAATGAGAAATCAATTATCAGTTTTTAATCATGCAAAACACAGATTTGGTGGAGTTTATAAATGATGTCTTTCAGATGATGAACACCATAGAGTCCATACATATGTTATACTCAAATTTGAAGAAATGAAACTATTTTTACTGTGAGTTATCCTATAAATTATTATATAATATTTGTCACAATAAATTAATATTATTTTATTTTTAGGTTATATGATAATCAAATCAAGAAATAACTTTCCCAAATCACAACATCTTCTCTTGAAGAATGTTAGTAAAATAATTTTTCCTATATGTTTGAAAAATTGGTAACATAAATTATTTATAGTCTAATATATAAAATCATGTTATTACTTACTATATTGGTAATTTTTTTTAAAAATATCAGATATCCCAAAATGATGATAAAAATGATAATCAATTGTTTGTATTGATTAACCCACCATAAAAAATGATCGAATCATATAATGCATATGTGATGAATGATTTTTGGTTTCATACACGTGTATATGGAAACCAAAAAAAATAATGAATAGTGGTGTTTTCTTGAGGGGATCTCATCATAGAGAGATTGATGTTGAATTTTATGGAATGTTGGAAGAAATTATTGAACTTTATTATCTATGAAATAATTACATAAAAATATTTCAATGTTAGTGGTTTGATAGTGAGAGAGTCTTGCATGTTAATCTGATCCATGAAATCATTGATAATAAATATACAAGATTTCTTGTAGTAAATAAACCATTATATGGGCTTATCAGAAACATCAAATTTATTATATAAATTACTGTGCTAGGTCAAGAGAGTTGGTTGATTTGTGGAGAATAATAAAAATGAAATCTTGGGAAAATTAGTTTATTCAAAGTGAATGTGGTTTTGCTGAAGTGAAATGAATTGAAAATTTTCAAGAGACTACTCTAAATCCATCTTTTCCATGAAGAGACATGAATATCGATGATAGCACCCCACTATTAAGGCTCTATGGTGATAATGAAGTTATTATTGTAAGAAATTAATTTTAAATGATAAGAGATGATAAAACTGAAACTCTTATAGAAATTGATGATACTTAGGATGAATATGAATATATTGACACCATAAAATATAATGATATAGATGGAGATGAATATTGACACAGTTAAATCCTAGTCATAATCATATATAATATATATTAATATATAATAGTTTTTTTTAACTATTTTCTAAAAACAATCATTTCGTGTTTCGAATGGAATCAAATATATTTTGTGAGTTATTGGAGGCTGATCTACCAAATGATGAGCATGATGTGGGATCATCTGACTTGGATACTAATAGTGGTTCAGTGACAACATGAAGGGGTCATGGTCATGTAAGATTGATGCTTCCTATCCTTATCTTTGAGCAACATCCAAGTCTTGTCTTTGATCCACGCATACAGAGGTATATTTAATTGTGTATTTTAGTTTGTTTCATTAATTATCATTAATTTATTTATATACTAACTGTTTTATTATTTGTTCTTTTTGTTCACAACTTTTTATATATAACTATTCGACATAGGAGTGTTATATTGAGAAATTATTTTTCTAGTGCATGGGTTACATGGGATCATATTCCCATTAATGTTCAACACCGCATGTTTGATCATTAAGTGGTACGTAAATAAATAAAATTTATTTTGAAATTTATTTAATTAATAACTTGATATTATTAATTTATTGTGTTGGTTATGGTATCCCATCGATGTGAGCATGCGTGAATCTATCTGGAAAGCATTAGAGAGCTGTATGTGTGATTATTGTCGTCAGTTTTTAAAAAAATTTGAGGAGGACAACAATGAGGAAAATAGGAGTCATCGAGTTTGATCAATCTTGTTGCACCCAATGACTTGGTTACATTTCATCTTAGGTTTTAGCTGGATTATGTTCATACTGGATGGGTTTTCATTTTCAGATGAGATCATCAGTGGGTCGATAGAATCGGGGGAGACAGGAGGTGACACATCAAGTTGGTAGCCGTACATTCAGTATGCATAAGGAACATATGGTAAGTACCCATTTTATTAATTCATATAACTTTAAATGTATATTGTTTATTTTATTTTCATATTGGTAGTCAAACAACCTGATATTATAAAGATCAATGTTTCTAGAAGGATGTATAGCGATCCATTCACTAGGGAGATTATAGGTGATCTCTGACATCAAATTGTGGTTAGTATAATTTATTTTTAAGTTTTAAAATTAACTGAAAATAATATATTAACCATTTTAATTTTAAATTGCGATTAAAGGAGTCATATGAGGCTGCGGCGTCTCAAACACAGACTGAGAGTCTGGTCGAGACCGATGATTAAACCTATTCAACAAGATTTGATGAGGCGACATGGATATAGGTGACCCAATATGCCTTCGAGAAAAGATGAGTTGTTGGAATCAGCTCTTGATTGATACTTGTGAATTATTATGGTACCGCTACGATGTCAGCGTGCAACTCAAGAGGATCTAGTAGAGAGTCATCATCACGTGCGGCACAAAATCAGGATCAGCTACGATCTTAGGGTGAGCTTATAAGGAGTATGCATAGGGAGCAGGAAGATCTCCATCTATAGTAGTAGTAGAAACATGAGGTTATGCATCGATGTATGAAGAAACAACATGAGAAGATGATGATGTACATGCGACGTTTGACTCATGGTTTAGGGATGAAGTTCCCTCCACCATCTCCTCCAACTCCTCCAAAAGACCCCCTAGTGATGTAGTTACTTTTTATGATAAAACATTTTATTTTTTTAATAATATTGTTTATTTACATTTCTATAAAGTGCATTTTTTATATTGTTGTGAAAATTGTGCTTTTATTATTATTTTTTTCATTTTTTATTTTTTTTATATTTTATTACTTTATTATTACTTTATTTTTTATTTTATTTATTTTTTTATTTTTTTATTAATTATTATATTATATTATATTATTATTATATTATTATTATTATTATTTTATTATAATAATAATATTATATTATTATAATAATAATATAATAATAATAATAATATTATTAACAATATTATTATTTTATTAATATAATTTTGTTATTATTATTATAATTATTTTAATAATAATAATAATATTATTATTTTTATGTTATTAAATTTTCTTAACAGTAATTTTTTTATTTTTTATAATTAATTGTGATGTGCCCATTGCAAAAGGGATTTCTTTTAAAAACTCATAGAAACTATTTGCGATGCCATTTTCTACAATGAGACATTTACAATGGGACCTTGTTGAAAATTACATAATTTCTAGTAGTGAAATACCTTTAAAGAATCATAATGATAATTTAAATATCATATTTATTCCTAAAATATATATTTATAAATATCCATGAAATGAAATTATGAAAAATGAAATACATCATTCTTGGAATTGGTATTCCTCTTGTAATACGATCAATATTATCATTTTCTATTGGATGAGAAAAATATAGAAAAAAAATTTTCTATAAAAAAATAACATTTTCATATATTATTGATACTGATATAATTATATTATTATGGTTATAATATATTTGGAGCATGTGAAATAAGAAAGAAAGATTAATGAACATGGTTAAGAAAATCACATCTTCCTTTGGCATCCGCTAAACCAGTCCTTAAGCCTTTATATATTGATATTTTTAGGACGTCAGTGGAGAGTTATGGATAAATATTTTTTTTGAACTAAGAATATTTTTTTATGAGGAGAAGTGTGGTGGGTAATGAGTCATTTTATAAGAGAGGGGTGGACTTTTTGAAAATGTAATTTATTAATATAAAATGGGATCTCATATTTATGAAATGTGGATAAAAAACCTTTTAAAATTGAAAATGGATAATGGTGAGGTTGATAAATCCCTTATCCACCACATTAAATATATTTTTTGTGATATTTTATTATTGTATCCCTTATTTATCCACTTTTAAAGATTTTATCCTTTATCGAGGAGACTGAATTTTACCATGGAAACATATTTTTATGAAAAAAATAAAATGTGAATTATTAAATAATTTAAATATTTTGATTCCAAATATAGAGTCCACTATAAAAAATCCATGTTCTATAGTTGGTAAAAATTTATTTTAATATAATTATGCTTAAAATAAAAAATTAGTTTTTTGTGAAAAAATGAAAATTTAATCATAAAACTAATTATGATAAAATTATAAATATTTTTAATTTACATGACATTAATTGGATTAGAATTATGAAAATAGAGTTATGAAAATTTAAATGAAATCCAAAAACTGAATTTTACATAGTAAATAGTTGATTTATTAATATGAAAATTGGTTTATTTGGATCTAAAAATTAAAAAGATAGAGTTTTAAATTTTAAAAAATACATTTTAATTCATTATTTAAATTTTATGAATATCTTTTTTTCATATTTTTTTGATATTTTTAAATAATTCTTATATCATGATGAGGTCATAAATATTCTTTCTCTTTATAAAACATTATTTTTACTATTCAAAAAAAAATTAACCCTTTTAGAAAAATGTGAAACTTTTATTCTGAGAAACATTTGACATTTCAAATCCAAAAATGATAACCATATAATCAAATTAAAACTATAAAATTTAAGGATATTTCTTTTAAAAAATATTCTTGAATAAAGGAATTTTTTATTATACAATAATGATGAGATAATAGAATTTGCATTGTTATAGTTTAGGGATTCATTGATTACCTATTATTTTATAATATCAGGTTACACCTTCACTAACTTAGGCCCACATTGAGTCCATGATACTTTAGACCATATCAGAATGTGTTTTTTTAAATTCCTTATATTTTGTATTAAATAATTTGATTGTTCTTTACTTTATTATTTTAAATCTATTTAATATTCATGTGTATAATTTGATTATATGAATTCAATATTGTGTGATTATTTTAATTTTTTTAAATATATTCTTAAAATTTTCATGTTAGGTTTGAAATCAATGTATATAGTTTTTTGTTACATTTGATTTCCTTTTTATGAAGTTATAAGGTTTATTTTATATTTTTAATTATAGTTTATGTCTATTGGGTGTTAAAATTATGATAGAGTTTAATTATCCATTTAGTAAAGAACAATTTGTAAATTGGATTTGTGTTATAATAATCAATGGTATGTGGATTATGAATAACCTAGAAATGTGGGTTTGGTTACTTGTCACTCTATATTTACACTTTTATGGATTTATATATTTATATAATTTTAATAATTTACCTAAAAAAATTTCATATATATTATTAATAACATGCATTTGAATGTTTTTAAATATATTTGGAATATATTTTCTAGGTTAGTAACATAAATTTTGAGTTCTGTATAGAGTTTCACATCAATATGTATAAATTAATTTTTTTTGGATAATAAAATAATGATTACAAAACAAAATCCATATAAAAAATTATATATATAATGATTATATGATATATAAATATTTCATGGGATACAATAGTTACAAATTTTATGCATATAAAACATATGAAAATAATGAGACTATTAAAACCCATAAAATACTATATATGAGATTCCTTTTAAAGAAAACACAATTCAATACCTCAAATCTTTAACTAGATAGGTTTATGATAAATTTTAGTGGATATAAATTATATTTTTTAATGTATACTGTATATGTCTAACCCTAAGAGTTGTGTAATAATGTCTTCTTTTGAGCTTTATGTAACACTTAGCTAGGAAACCAAAAAATTTATGATATTGGATAAATAGAGTTGATATTTATCTAAATTATGGATTTGAACAATGGGTTGTATAATCACGATTCCATTAGTGATATGTGATATAATTTGAAAGATATATTACCTAAATAACATTACTTTTAGGGGAACACTAATGTGGACTCAAAATATAGTGAAATATGAATCTTTTCCCAATGAAATAAATACTTCTTGGTCTCAAAATTATAGAGGGAGTACATTAAATTTCATTCTTATTTTGATATCATATAAAATATTATACTCATACATAGATATAACTTTGATGTAGACTATGTAATAAATCATAACTATTGTCTTAATATTTATTATATGTTTTACCTATAATATAGTTCTACATTGTTATCTAAGGTTGAGATGTCTTCTCAATGCGAATATTTTTAAGCATATTGATATGAATGTTTTAGAATCCAATTTCACTAATTTTGGAACATGGGTATTTTTTATTGAGCATTCCATAAACATTTGTGTGTATTAAAACATACTTATTAGTATTATAGAATTTATAAATATGAATTATAATTATATATTGGTAAATCGGAAAGAGTTTATTTATTAGATTTCAACACATATGATCTATTATACCAAGTTTATTAGTTTTCAAATTAGAAAACTGAAACTATGTTTCATCTATAAAACTAAAATTTATTTCCAGGTCTTTCTTGGAAATTATAAGATTTCTATTATTTATTAATGACATGTGTTATATATATATATATATGAATGAAATTTATATATGGTTTGGGAAATATGTTAAATGTTTCATAAATTCTATACATATTTAACCCAACACATAACCGTCAATAAAATATGTTCATGATTTTATATATCACCACTCATCATTAGAATTCTTTCCTTATACATATAAATGAAAAACACATCTAAATATTCAATAGAGATTGATTTTTATGATCACTCATTTTTGAATGTTTCGATAATTGAGAATATATTTTATTAGGATAAAAATTGATCACCATTTAATAGAAAAGGTTATAGGGCTAGTGGACTAGATATTATACACAGTGGTGTATGTTGATAAATGAGTAATCATAGAAGTGGTTGGTATAATTACTTCATACCCTATACTGATGATTTCATTCAGTATAGTTATATGTTTATTATAATGACAAAGTATGAAAACCATGTAAAGTTCATGGAAATCAAAAGTTATGTAAATAATCAATAAAGAATAAGTATTTAGAATATTTTATCTAATTAGGTTGTTGAAAAATTGACCTCAGAGTTTACTGATCATATTAAAAATTACTGATTTTTTTCACAACTCACTTCTCTTTAAACATCATATTAGAATGGTGTTATTTAAATAAGTAATGAAACCATATTAGATATGGTTTAATTAATAATGACTTTTTATGACATTCCAAAATAATTTTGGGGATATTCTCTAAAAAATAATTCCTTCAAACGTATTTTTATTCTATATAAAAAGTAATAAAGAAACCATATGAGACATAAAATTTTAAATGTACCAAATTTCCTATTATGAGTATTTAGGTTTGTGAAGCATACACCTGATTTTTTGCTTCTAAAAAATAATCCTAAATTAGAAAATTATTATCTATTGGTTGTCTCATGGATAGCATGGATTATTATTTATATAATATAAATTAGAAAAATTAGTTTTTGGATCAATATAATGTATTCATTTTGAAGAATCGCATGATAGAAGGTATTAGTGGGAGGAAAATGGATCTTGGGGATGTTCAAGGAAAAAATATTGGATATTTTTTAAGAAGTAATAAAATATTATTCAAAAGTAATTATGTATCAATAACAATCCAAATTTACAAGAGAACCATGATGGTCTAATATAAATTATTAGGAGAATGATAGAAATGGATTTATTATGGAAAACGATGATGGAGTAATTATCACTATCCATGAACATATGCTATATCAAGGGGACATTGAGAGTTCTGATTGTAGTAAATTTTAAGAGGCTATGAATGCTAATATATTCTCAATATACGCTAACTTGGTTGGGAATATCATAGATATTCAAAATGGGGTCAGACCCAGAGGATAAAAGGGTATGTTTCATATAAAAACTAATATGGATGGAAGAGCTTATAGATATAAATGTCAATTATAAGCTAAAGTATTCAAAGAAATTTAGGGTATTAAATGTGAAGAGACCTTTTATTCTGTAGTGATGAAAATGTTCAATCAAATATTGATTTTCAGGGAACCTAGTTTTTTATTATGAGATATATCAAATTGATGTTAAAAATGATTTCCTTAATAATAATTTAGTTTGGGATATCATTATGGAAAAAACTAAATCCTTTGATGTATTAAATGAGCATGCTATGGTCTGTAGGATACAAAAGTCTATTTTATGGATTAAAAAACTATTCCAAGGGAAAATATTTTGTTTTATATTGAAATCAAGGATTTTTTATCATTATGAATGAATATGAATTTTCCATATACATTCATGGTTGTTTGAATGTTAATATATTTCTGATATTATATGTGGATAAAATATTACTCATCAATAATGATATCCCAATATTACATTCTATAATTATGTGGTTGGTAATATTTTTCTAAACTAAATACATGGATAAAGAACCTTAAATAATTTATATGAATATATTGAGATATTAATTGAATAAATTTCTTGGATTGTATAAGAAAACATTATTTATATATCATACCTTAGGGCCTACCTACGCGTTAATGTGTTTTGACATTCTTGTTACCCCACATTCCCACTTTCTAAATGTAGGTTTCTTCGATCACTTTCAATGGTGATGTCTGCACTTTTATTGAAATAGGAATATTGGATGACAGTTCCACCTTCCATGGATTCCTCCTTGGAGCTCATTACATAGTATGAGTGTCCCTCCTATATTTAATTCATGTTCATGGTACTCATTCCCAGTGTCATCTCTTTGTGGATTCTGGTTAATTACACTTCTTCTATCTTAACACACTACTTTTGTCTGGATAGGGAAAAAACATTTGGTCAGGAGGTTAATCATGTTGGGCATAATTGGGAATGTATATAAAATGGGTGCATTGGTCATCTTTATTATTCCTATTAGGAGGGAACCTCATAGAGGCATCTTAGGTGCAAAACCCAAGGAATCTCATTTTGATGATGATGTAAGAACATCTAGTTAAAAATTTTCCAAGGATTTTTACCTTAGTAATCCCATGTTTTATCATGGAGTATGTATTTTAGGTTCTATCATAAGTTCTAGGTCTTGTGGAGAAAAATAAAAATTTCTTGTTGAGACGGATTAGGGAATGATTTTAACATCTTGTCGAGATGGTCATTGGGTTAATGTCATGTGGGGACATGAGGTGTGTCCCTAGGAAAGAAGATGTAACTCTGTGAAGGTTTACTAATCTATGGATCGGAATGCCTTGTAGAGGTGAATATGATAGGTGTGAACGAGAACTCCCATTAAAGAAAATCTAGGATGGATGGATCAGAACACCCCTAAAAAAGGATCCAGGGATGTTGATCAGAATACCCATTGAGGCGGATCCAGAAGGTGTGTCCCTATGAGGGAATATGTCACACCTGGATATTTTACAAATATATGGGAATGCCCCTTAGAGAAAAAATTGTTATATGTGGGTCAGGAACACCCCTTGGGGTGGATCCATGATGGATGGATCAGAATTCCCCTTGAGGTGGATCTCAGAGGTACATCACTATGATGGAGTAGCTAAGTTTACCATTGGATAGGATTTAACACCAAGGTGGAATCCTATGTACCCTATTCAGAATATAGGGATTGAAGCCCATGTATTTCAATGCCATAGTTTAAGGTCATGTGATAGGACCAATCCATGAAGATTAATGTCATGCGATAAGGACTCTCATGTTGTGGAAGGAGCATATAAGAGGGATGGAATGGGGATTACACATTAAAGATTCACTTCACAAGAGGATTTCTCTTGTTTGGAGAGGTGTGGGGCTTACATAACATGGCACCATTTGGCTAAACCATCATCTCATGGTTGTAGAGAAGGTGTCGAGCTTATGAATGGAAGTCACACAGGTGTTGGGGTTTCACCGATAGGAGCGAAGAAGGTAGAATCCCATAATGATCAAACACAGGGAATCATGTGTTTGTAGCACATGGTAAGACTATAGTTTTATGTCATGTGCTAAGGAAATTATTATGAAATTTAATGTCTTAAGACTAGGATATGGTGCTAATATGTTTTACATAATGCAGTCTAGATGTGTGTGGCCTCACTCTATACTCATAATTCTTATGTGACCAATGCTCATGTGCCTATGGGAGGGGTATGGCTTTGACACTGCCAGGGTACAACGATGGGAGGAGTTGGAGGAGTGTTCAATCATGCGGTCCACATTACGGTCCCTATGATGAAAATAAATACAAATTATGGTATCTATATTGAGAAGAAATAGGTAGGGAAATAGTTAGAGTAGGATCATAGGGGATGGAAAGGGGGGATCATAATTTGTTATACGAAAGTTTAAAATCTTGCGCATATGATTTTTAAAATCTAGGGGATCTAGAATAATCGAAAATAATGGATAAAGGGGGTAAGAATGAGTGAAAGTATAGGAGTTTCACACAATAATCACCTTTGTTCTCACCCAAAAAACCTTTTAGTAAGTCTTTTTAGGACTAATCAACCATTGTCCAAGGAAAGTGTGTGCCCACAGATGTTCGGTCATGTGAGATTGACTACATTAGATGGGCCATGTTGTAAGTTGTTGCGGAATATGAGTTCATGCGTTCCTGGGAGAAACATTTTGTCTTCTAGAGAACCTACTCAATATAGGGTATAAACATCTATTTATAGCCAAAATCATCAATGGTGGGTATGAAAGGCTTTGGCGTCCAAGTGGATTTATGTGGAGCTTCCTTCATTATTTCGAGAGTTTGAATGTGCAAGATGATGACCTTAACTTCTCCTTTTGCATGTAATAGATATCATTACGCACAACCAAAATTTCATGAATGTGACAATTCTTTCATGCATGCACTTTCCTTTGCAACATTGATGACTGATAGTATAGGATGTGAAAAATCCCATCACCTTTAGTGTGTAAGACCATTTGTGCAGAATGTGGCATATAAGAGAAACTTCTAAAACATTCATGCACCTACCTTATTTATCCTGGAATGGTCCTTTGAGATTAGTTACATGAAAGGTTCATTCAAAATAGGCTATTTTGTGATTGAGATGGAATTTAAACACCAAAAAACCCCTCCTTATAATCTGAGATGAAAGGGGACCATAAGGTCGGGTTATGAGGTAAACACCATAGAAAGTGGTCTATTCCAATTGGTGCATGAAACATTGATGGTTGTACACATAAGAGGTTTTCATACATATGAAAGACACTGGTCTATTCCTATAAATATATAGAGGGGGACCTCTATATGGTAGTTTCACTTCTTACATTATAGGAATCCTTTTTTTTGTGAAATTAAGTTTGTAGGTTGCACGAAAACTCACACTTCAGTCATGTATTTCACTCAACTCTTTTCACGCATCAACATCCATGATCTAACTGTATTTTCTACACACTCTTATGAACATGGTAAGACCCTCTCTCTTCAATGAACTGAAAAATAATCTTGTGCACACATACCTTGGGACTTTCAATCATCAATAGAAATAGAACACCAACAAAACTATGATGATATTGACATTGTGGCTACTGCTCAGAGAGCCAAAAGGGATGGAAATATTCAGATCCCTCAGTCTAGGAGGATTGTCTTAGAAAATCAGGTTCTTGTGGACATGATAAAAGAGAAATGAAATAACTACCAAATGAGACACTACCTTCCGATGTGGGATTTTGAGCTGGCATATGAGTTGAATATCCCAGGCTTGAAGGTTAACACATTGTGATTGTGGTTCCTGTTCAAGGATGAGCTTAACCATTTTAACATCAATTTTCACAGTCACCATTCTAGAGAACACAGGTCTATTGTAGTATATCTTCTCAAAAGATGGATCAAGAAGGTCACGGGGGAGGACGAAGAATAATAATAATTCACTTACAACTATTACATCATTTTTTAGAGCTGCATGTAGGACAATAGTAGGGGTTGGTGTAAGGATTAGGACCTGTGGTATGGTAGAAACTTTACTAGTGAATGGGTTTGGGAGGGCAAGATACTCTACACATATATTGAGTATGGTGTATATTTATTCCATGTCTGACTGTACCAGGAAGTGTGGGAATCATAGTTCCAATATGAAATGTTCCTTCCATAGAATAACACTACATTGGATGGGAAATACACTCCTCTCTCATAATGTCATTCCACTAGAAGGGTTCTAATATGATGAGTTTCTTCCATCGAAGAACAGTTTGGAGGATGTGTAGTATACTCCTCTCTCAGCACATCACCTTATGGATGTGTTGAGGAAAAATATAAAAAATTATACCATCTTTCATTAGTACATCCCATTCAATGTGTGGTTTGATATGTTTTTACAGAAGAACCAGAATGCGACGATTCTGTGATGTGGAATGTAGTTCCCAAAACCACCATAGAAGAGGAGGCCAAGATCACATTTGTTGATCTAGGAAAACGGGTAGTTTGAGTAGTGGGGGTATAACATGGTGAAAGGCTGGGAGTGGCTAGTTTGATATACTACATTTCTTTTCACATTCCGTAGTGGATGGATGATTTCAACTAGGGACACCAGGATGGGCCTGTACCCAAGGATGCTGGTGATGGTGGAAATCATGGTAGTCAATAATAGAGTCAACTTGGGGGTACCCATGTTAGCCCAACTCTACCACGTTCTAGGATATGAAAGAAGGTAAATCACATCGAGGAAGATATATTGTAAATTACACTTCATACGTTATTGGGTTATGGAACACATCCGGGGTTATGAATTCATAAACACCACCATCTCTCCAAATGTCAGTCTGAGGCCATCCCTACTCAAAATTTTTGGTGTCCAACCAACGAAACTCGATGATGTCAGTGTCACGATTAGTATTTAAAATCAGGAAAACATAAAAATTAATCCTTTTTCAACTGTAAATGGTTTGATGGTGGAAAAACTCTAGGGGACATGGTAATAAAATGTGTACCCGTGGATCGTTAGGGGATGAGTTATGGTTGAAATGATTGAAAAACATGTTTATAGTGAACTATACATGTCGTACCTCTTTTCTTGGAAGTTTGGGTGCCTTCAATAGGCGATGAAGAGAGTTTACATGGGGGTTCATGAGGAAGAAAACCCATGTATCCTTTTCATTCTATGGTGGATGATGACATGTGCAGGAAATGGAGAATCCATCATGCGGCCATTGACAGACATAGACACTTGCCTTTTGACAAACAATGATAGAAATTGTGTGGCAACATATCCATAAGAAATCTCGAGGAATCACATTTAAGGGATTGATCTAGTGAATGTAGTGAAAGAGAATAATGGTGGTCAATGGGATACTCTTTGGCCAATGAGCCAGGAATTTTGGGCATCTCGAGATGGAGTTGTAGTGGGGACAACCCAAGTCATTTTTGCGCACCCCACCTTTTGGAGGTGAAGGGTCCCAGAAGTATCATTTGAGTAAAGTAGGGGGGATCTAATTCTAAGACGAGTAGAGCTAGAGAGGATCATAGAAATAATTTAAAGTATCTAATCCAACTGGCTATAAATGAAATATTTACCTCTCTTTGGACGTCCTATAGGTTGATGTGATTGTCTATGTAAATGGAGGACCTAAGGAGAATGGTGAACTATGAAGAAGTCAAGATTCCAGAGGTTGGGCCTATCTGTATCACATCCAATGTGATATTAAACATTAGAAACATATATCTGATGACCATGGACACCTTTAAATTCTAGTGGGGATAGTAAAACCCTCCTTCCACCCTAGTACAGGTGATGTTTGGTGACGAACCAATATTGGATGAGGCATTTCCTATTGATGATTTATCTGAAGAGGATTCTAAAGATTAGAAAACACAGGGCTCCAATGATGAGGAATCCTAGGAATCATCCCCTCATCCATGGAGTCCTTGGGAAAGCGGTGAAATCATGGACTCCTAAGAAGACTTGGTCAATTTTCCTGAGCCAATATTTAACCTACCTACCTCGCTTGACCATTCATATTCATTATCACGAAGCTCTAACTGAAGATTTTTTTTACAAGATAATCTTGTAGATGGGATAGGGGAACCTTTTGGAGGGGGTGAAACTGAACTAATGGTTGCTTAAGAGCATGCTCCAGGGCCTGTACCTGTGGATAAAGAAAATAGTGGGAAATTATATAAATTTAGTGTGATGAAATTGGAGCCCCAGGTCCTCCGTGTTATTTATAGGGGACCATTCCTTGGAATTCCAATGGAGAAACCCACTTATAATAAAGTGATGTGCCTAGAATGACTCACCATGAAAATTCACCTTCCTCAAGGAAAGAGCATATCTTGAGTCAATTGGAACTTATCATATTTTCATGGAGCCTTTGAATCAACTTGTTTTACTATTTCAAGTTGCTCCTACTTGATCAACAAAATAGGAGTTGGTGCTGGCCTTTAATGTTCCAAATGAAGTAGAGGGGTATCCTGTGGAAGAGCTCCCATCCAAGACCCAACGACTCAATCTTCTGATGATTAACATTAGTAAGTTTATTACCCACACATAAGATCAAATGGTAATTTTTGGATCATATTGACTCACTTGTTCATGTTCAGAGAATTTATCTAAAGGTTGTCTTACTTACAAGAAGATGAGTATGGAACATCGGTGGTCCTTAAATGATAGTAATTCTAGACCTTGAAGGGCAGGTCATCCAAGCTGATCCGACCATATTTCTAGATGAACAGTATTCTATGGCTATGAGTGATGCCACTAGTGGGGTGGCGCTTGAGCCTAGTGAAGGAAGAGCTACTACAGAAGGGTCTTGTGAGGATGAAAGAACTCACGATATTTAGACAAACCCATATAAGAGAACAATCGAGGAGGAACCTTCTTACACCATTCTTATAGATCTTTTTGAGTATGAGCCCAAACCTCTTGAATAGAAAGAATATTCCATGTTTGAGGCCACTGAAGAAAATTTCACAGTCCATTCTAGGGCATGAAGAAACATACACTATTTTATCACCCATACCCGAGAACAATACCATGTGAGTTGGATGGGGTGGCACCAACATTGGATTCATAGTCAGAGCACAGGATGTGTGGACACTCACGATCTCCACACGTTGATATGTGATTTTGTTCCTGAGTGGATGTTTGGAGGGAGTCAACATTTAGATGTTTAGTGGTGCCAGTAGAGGTCTGAAATTATTTAGAATCTCCAATAATTCATCCAAGAAATCCAACATCTAGAAGAGAAAGCAAACAAGCATTCTTCATTTCTTAAAACTCAATACGAGGTTGTCAACTACTATAGGGATCATCTAGTGGAGGAAAAAACTCAAATAATATAAGAGATATCTCATATTGTTATACTTCAAGGTGAGTGGGACCATGAACATATTAGGGATGCTGAGCTTCATCCTACTACTAATGAGAAGGAATTTGAGATTGGAAAGTGGTATTTTTCCTTGGACAATACATACCAGAGCTTGGAGGAGATGTAGAATTCAATTGTTGGGTCAGACCCATGAAGGATATTTTAAAAGGGCTTAGGATGGGATCCAGTATGTGGATGACCTTTAAAAATTTCCATATTTTTTAAAATTATATTTCATGTAAGGAAATATTTATTTTTCTTTGCTATTTCTCTTCAATTATATTTTTGAGACAACAAAAAACCAATCCCTAATCTCACATAAGTCATGATCAGTGTTAGAAACAAATGAATTCCATTTTATTTCACATTCATTTGAGAGTTCTAGATAATAATTGAACACTTGGGGTCTTCAATTATTGAATTAATACTAAGAGTGTCTAGGATGAGAGAAGTTGTGGCTAGATAATGGGTTTCCTGAAACAAATGACTTTATTTTATAGTGTGATCTAGTTCACGAATATGATCATGGTATGGGAATTAAAGTCCTACAGGGAATTCACCATGTTCAAAATGCATCAACCATATTACTTAGCTATGAATGGTAAAAAAAACAAGTGCTAACCATTTAATGGAACCTATCTCAGAATTTCATCTAATGTCTTCCGGGGAATTGACCTAGGATGTTTGGGGAGCCTTGGCTATGCACCATGCTGTTAGGGGTCCCTTCAGTCTTGAAATAGGATGAGGATCCTAATAGGGGGCATGTGAATCATTTAGGGGAAGTGATGGAATGTTTGAATGAATTCCAACACTAATTGAATTATTGCACCATGGATTCAAGCACATTGGTGTCGATGTACAGGTCTAAACAAAAAATCAAACTTCTCTTAAAGATAATAATCCTCTTGGATGTCGAGCGATGGTTGAATGAATGATGCGGTAGATAAAAAAAATCATAGGAAAAATATTCTTAGGATAGGGCCTATGATACATTGTAGTTCTATGTCCTGCAATGAGGATGTTGGACATGAAATTTTATTCAGTACGGTGCAGATGAGGAATTGTATACTTTAACTTCCTGTGATTAGGACACATCCCACAGTATAATGCCATGCGACTAGGAACTGAAGTGTACGTGGCTTATGAACTGAGAGGCCCATCATTTTTTCCTCATGTCAGGTCATTAGGGAATACCATATTCATTTCACATGGAATATTCTTAGCTTAACATTATGAAAAAGGGATGCAGTTAACCAAAAAAATTGATCCCAACCGACTGTATATGGGGGATGAGTATCCGAAACAGATATATGTAGAATGAAGGAGTTATAAACCTGATGTGAATGAGGTATAGGGAGGCCCCACACCTTATCAAATATTCAAAATAGGACTTTCATATAGTTTATTATCATAATTATAGGACTTCGAAGGAGGGGTTTCATAAAGAAATGGATACAATGTCGATGAAATGTTACCCGATGTGAATAGAGGGGCATAACAGGCCACATGATACTACATAAAACATACTTGAGACAAAACACACATAGTTTAAGGTCTTTATGATTAAATTGTGGATTTTGGTTTATGGTCATAAATGTTGTATGTATTGTGTACAGTTTTAGGTCATGTTGTCTGGACCATTTGGTGTCTATTATTTTGAGGTCATAATTCTCAAACAATCAGATATTTAGTTTAAATTCTTAGAGTTTGGACTATAAGGGTGTCTCAAGCAGATATGTGGTCCATGGTGGAGTGACAAAAAATACGTGAATAAAGAATAAATAGTACCAATACCACACAATTTATTACTGAAGATACTAACAGATTGTTTGAATTTGTGATGCTTGGACTATAAGATCTAAATTTTATATCGTAGAGTTCAGACCATAAAGAGAAAATTCATATAAAGATATATACAGCATGAAAGAATGATAAACCTGACACGAGTGAGGGTGAAGTAGTCTCATGTTATACATCGTATTCTTTGCACACATTTTAAAGTCATGGTTATTTGACTTGGGTATTGTGTAGCATGGAAACATGGATATAAACCCTACCAAGACTCCTAATCCCATGAAATTCATGCTTGGTGTGTGAAAAAAGGTGTGGTGAGGGAATTTCCAGGACACCTAGAAGTGAACAACCAGGGAAAAGAAAGGTAAAGATGTGAATGTACCCAAAACACTGAATTTATTACTTAACATGCACAAATTCACAGAGGGGTAACACCAAGGGTGTTGGAATTATAACAAGGCATAGGGAGGGAAAGAATATATGACAATGAGAATTCTAATGTCTAGTTAATGGGTGACCTATTGGTAGGGATTGATTATTCACGGAGTTTGAAAAAAAGTGTCCATAACGACACATGTCATGAATGGGGGTATAAAATACAGGATTGACTATTGTCCAATATCAAAAAATAGAATCTAATGTTTTCTTCCAGAGTTCTATCAAGGTGTTGGCCTAGGACGTGAGGTGGTCCATTATGTTCAGGAACCATCACCATTAGGGAGCCCATTTGGATTTGAATGATGATGGAAATATAGACTGAGAAAAACTCGGAGTATGGAAATATATTGAGGATATATTTTTTAGGATTCAACACTCTATGTTCCATGAAAAAACGAATTCAAGAAATTTGAATTGGGCATATTAGACGGTAGGATCTAAAACCAGGAGATGAAAATAGTTGATGTTCATATTTCATAGACTAGAAATGAATGTAAAACAGGTTTAGGTAGGTTGGATAAGCTACAAACTCCATGTGAATGAGGACCAAGGGGGCCCATCACCACACACCACAATCCCAAGAGGACGTTCATAAGGTCTTAAAACTTGGACCATAAGTATAAGGTAATCTTACATTTTCTATACGAGGCATACTGATTTCTAACAAGGAAATGATACAATTTAATATCATGCTCTATGAAAGTTAGAATATGTAGTTTAAAGTCATACAACTTAGACTATAGGGTTTCTTACTCTTTAAAGTCATAGGGCATGGACTGGGGTAATTTTTTGTTCAAGGTCGCATACCTTTGACCATAGGGGCATAGATACTCCATGACGAGATGATGAAGGGGATGGACCCAAGATGAAATATTTGGGTGTCCCTACGTATACCATAAATAGGGGAATCAATACATACATAGTTATGTAAGTTAATTCAATCGTTGATTTCATTAGGGGTGATGTAAACCTCGAAAATGAGAGGCGAATTTTAATAGTTTAAGGACATATGGTTTTGACCATGGAAAATAATTTAATGTCATTTTTCTTACACTATGGGTGGATTTTTTGTTCCAAGGTAATATGTATGGAAAATAAAAGGTAAAACCCAACATTAATTGACCCAAATAGGATCACACACCACATACACACCTTTATACAAATTACATATATTTTATGGTAATAATGCTTGGACCGTAATTGAGGCCTAGGGGACGTATGGTTAGTGAATTTTTGGATGGGACAAAAAATGAGAACTTTGGGCGTTACTACATATGCCATGAGTATGGTAATCAAGACAAAAGTAGTTCATGAAAATAGTGTTGTAATAGACCAACACCGGTGGGGGAATCCTCTCTTTCAAGGGAATTGAGGCATCCCAAAATGGTCATGAGGCATCCTAGTTTTGTACAGGGTAAGAATATAGTTTAATGTCCTATGGTAAGGAAGATTTTTCAACCCATATTTAAAATATAGGTCATCACAAAATAAAACATTATAGAATCATCTCTGAGGAAGAGGCATCCAAAACTTTTCTGAGTTGATCCTACAATTTAGCGTCGTGCGTTGAGGAAATTTTAATTTGCAATTTAAAGATACACAACTCAGACTGTATGGTTTCTTCCAGTATAACTTCATAGAGCCTGGAGCATTTGAAAATAGTTTAAGGGAATTTTTATTAGACCAATTACATAGTTTAACTTCATGTGATCAGGATGTTAACTCCCACTTCAAGGTCATAGAGTTAGGATAAAGCGTATACCATGCAGTTTAACATCTTGTGGAAAAAACAAGGTATAATCCTAGTTTAAGGTCATAGAGTTTGCAACATGGTGTCATCGAATGAAAAAACATAGATTTTAGGAGTGAAAAACTTATTTGAATGAAGTACAAGGAGTCCTAACACCACACCACACATTCCTAAGAATACTATCATATAGTTTATTGTCATGATTCTTGGACATGAACTCCTTACATGAAGTACTTATTAAGAAACTTGGTGTTGGTGGGAGGAGTGATATTCTATATATCTATGGTGATAAAATATTATCATCCATTAGAATATACCTTGTGAATTATTTACAATCCTTATAATTTGGGATCCTTCTTTGTTAGGTTCTTCCCAGGTATCATTGGCATTCTGAGATATAGTACCGAGTCATCCTAGTGGAAGGAGAGGATGTAAAAATTCTTGTGAAATGATCTCACTATCCAATTATGGTGCCTCTATATATTATTCAAGGTATATATCCTATCCTCATCATGGGAATATAACTCATATATGTATAAAGTTTCTATTTTTTCTGGAATCTTCTATGTATACATGGCTGTTAAGAGTGATGGAAACAAAAATTAAATGGGTAGGACTGCCTTTGTTCCATACACCAGGGAGCATAGAGTCACCTAGGTGGAATTATGAGTTGTTGTATGATAGGAATAGAGGGATTTGGGGATACTTTAGGGCCAAATTTTCATGTTTTAGACCACTAATTTTTGAAAAATGTTAGAGAGGGTCTTTTTGAACACTTAGATATGTTAATTTTCTTATGAATAATAACATGAAGTTGGGTTTGACTATATATTGTACTTGGTATACAATATTTTTAGCTCATTAGTGTAGAATTTAGTGATGTTTTTGGTGAGAATGGCATGATGGACTCTACATCACTGGATGATATGGGAGATCTTGAATTTGACCATAGATCATGGCTTGTCTTCCACAAGGTGAATCACTTCTGTCCATGTGGTGAAGAAATTTTTCATGGCCTGAATGAACCTGAACTAGAGATCTACTGATGGTGGATATGTTCCTAAAACATAGAGTCCCCATACTACAAAGGTATAAGAATATTTGGTGGTGTGTAAAATATCTATATGCCAATGCACAAAGTTTTCATGGACCTGGAACTCGTGAAACCACTTGGACAACTCGATTCATTAGTGGACCATGATTGGACAGAAGTAGACCAACCTGAAAATCTATTGGGAGAGATTCATCCTTCCCAATGAGCACCACATGAACTGACATAGACATCCTGAATAACCTAGGGAAAATTATCTCCTTGGATGAAATGGAGGATAATTCCATAAAACCCATGTGTATAGTGAGACTTCTTGAGGTTGATCCCACTTTGAAGGGTAAACTACACTACATTTTGATGGATTCATTCACTTTAGGGTCGATCTGGAAGAATAATTCCATGAAAAAGATACTCAATTAAATGTGTTTTTCAATCAGGTGTATCATCCTCTACGGGGGAACCCAAGGGTCCTAATGTAGAAGCACCTATAGGAAGCTATTTTTCCTATTATATGTCTCCATCCTTTGAAATGGAAGGAGTGATGAATATTGGGTCTTCCGCATGAATTAACAGGATACCCCAATCAAGCTCTGCAAGCGAGACTACTAGATTGGATAGGTAATCATATCAACCATTCTATAATTGAGGGACTTTAGTCACATGTGGTTGAGAAGGGAATTAGGCCATCAACTGGTGAGTGCACTCTAGTAGGGGCACAAGTTATGAATTTCTGATGATATACACTCCATTTATCTATTTGATGACTAATTCTGAGTCTCCTTTCACATGAAGGTGGGTGATATCAATCTCGAGAGCTAGCTTGAAGCCAGGGATGAGAGAAGAATACTCTGCCTCATTATTGGCGAGTCCATCTCACAACATGAAAGTGTATGGAAGGACATATTGTCTCGAGGTGATGAATAAGATCCCCAAGCGTAGTATATTGATATTGGGATCATTGAGCTTCCTATGGGCTGGGATCTGGGAGGAACCATCAAAATGCATATGCCAGTACGACGTCCTATGATCCCCAAAGAAGACAGCCTTGTCCAGGATGTCAACATCTTGGGATAGTTCTTCTAGGACCAGATGTGTGGTTGAAATTCTACTAACACCTAACCCTTGACGACTTTCTGTGGAACGAAACTGATGTTGAACTACTGAAGGATAAATTACCAACATTCTAGTCTCCCTATCGACATGGGTAGATTCAAGATATAGTTTAGTGGGTCTACTCGAGACACCAACTGTAACTTGTGATTGTTGCATATAATGCTATAACTTCTATACTAAAGAAACTAGTTTGAGGCATCACTTCTCGATAGGGGAGTATCTGGTCTATGTTTTAAAAAGAATGTGACTGAGATAGTATAAAATGTTCTCTCTTCTCTTATTGTTCATTGAGGTAAGAAGAGATATAGGGGACTGTTTTAAAGCTATCACATAGTGGTCCAAAGGCATCCTTGAGATAGGTGGAATCAATAGCAAAGGCTATAGTAGATACTACTTGTTTTTTTGAAGGAGACATTGAATTCCTCATCCCACTGGTTGATGGTTCCTTTCATCAAGATCCTCCAAAGGGGTTTAAACATTCTCTTTAAGTTCAGGACGAATTAACATATGTAGGAGAATTTTCCATTGATGAATTAGAGGTCCCGTAGGTTGAACATTGGGCATCTAGCTGAGGGATTTGATCTTCTCTAGGTCGTTCTTTATGCCCTTATATCTCACGACGAAGCTAAGTAATATCCCACAGGTATCCCCGAATGCACACATAAAGGGGTTCATTTCACTACTATAAAACAAAACTTTAACAATACTGGACTTTATCAGTGCTAACAAAAATATATATTAAAGGGAACCATTATCGGTGCTAAAAAACACTAATAAATTGTACCTTTTATCATCACTTTTGTTTTAGCATTGATAAACAAGAACCATTATCAGTATTTTATTTTTAGAGATAATAAATGGATCCTTTATGAGTGCTTTTTTAGATATGATAAAGGTCTAAATAAAATGAAATAATGAAATAAATAAAAAATAAAAAGGGAGTTTATTAGAAAATACTAAAAAAATTATTATTTAAATAAATATTGATAAAAATGAACAAATTGATTATTCAATATGTAAATTATAAATACTAATAAATTGAACATGTTAAATATATAGATATATGAAAAATGAAAAATAAAAAATAAAAAATAAAAAATAAAAAATAAGTAAGTTGAGAAAAATATTAAACATTTTACCAATTAAATAATTATTGATAATGTTAATAAATAATATATTTTAAATTTATAGATATATATGACTGTATATAAATATGATTTATATAATAAAAAATATTTATAAATTACATTAAATAGTCATATATTTAGTGAATAATCATTTATAATTAAAAATTAATATGAATTAAAAATACTAACTAATTGCATAAAGTAATGGACATAATTGAATGCTGTTTGATTTTTAAATTTAACATGGATCAAACATGTGTTATATTGATTTCACATGTATGTAATTGTTTCATTTTGATATTAAATTCACACACAAAAAACTTATCCACTTTTTCAATATTGTTAATGTGTACTTATTTTTAATTTATTCAATTTCAATAATTTTTAAAATGTGTGCACTTATGATTAAATATTCATTAGTAATGTTAAAAATATATTTATAAAAAAATATTTAAAAATAAATATTTTTATTAATGTACAATTACTATATTTATAAACTTATATATTTAAAATTATAAATAAATAAATATAATTTTTTTAAACATATTTATTTAATTATAAATAAATAATTATATATGTTTAAATAATTAATAAATTTATAATAAATTTACTTAAAAAATAAATATATTTATTATACCTATATTTATATATATTTATTATATTTAAATATATATAAATATATAAATATATATATTTATATAATTTTTTTTAAAAAGTATTATATAATTATAAATAAATAATTATATATTTAAACAATTATAAAATTATAATAAATATATTTAAATAAAAATTATATTTACTATATATATATATATTTATTATATATATATGTATATATAAATATATATATATACACACAATTTCTTTATTAAAAATTATAATTATAAATCTTTTATGAGTGCTTATGTAATAAGCACTGATAAAAGTAATCTTTATCCGTGCTTGTTTAGAAATAATAAATATCATACATTATCAACACTAACAATCACTGATAAAATCCATCTTTATCAGTGATAAAGCTTAGTAGTGATAAAATCCATATTTATCAGTGCTTATTACTTAAGAGCTGATAAAAGGTATATTTTCATCGTTTTTTTGATGTACTGATAAAAGTATCCCAATATATTTAAAAATACATAACTAGTCATAAACTCATCAAGATATCTTAAGATTTCCATAGAAGACACCCTCACCGATGCTCCTCCTCAATGAATCAAACCTTGAATCAAGGCTCGAACAACTCCAAGGCTCAAATCCAAGGAATGAAATATTGAAGGGTCGAATAAATCCAAGGCTCGAATGTAAGCCTTTCCCTAATTTCACTCAAACACAAGTTTCTATCTACTTTTTCAGGAGGAACTCAGGGTGTTAAACATCAATGGTTTTGAAAGTGGTGGAGGCAGTTTTGCAATAGTGGGTGTGGTGAGTTAGCCATTTTGGAGATTTGGCTATGGAGACCATCTATTTTGATGCTTTTAATTTTTAGAGTCTAAAATTCCTATATTGTGAGCCTTCCTAGTTTCACTCCCATGCCATACGACCATCTCCTTCCTTCTCAATTACAGCTTCAAATTAATGTAGGGGATTTGTGAGAAACACTTTTATTTATGTGAAATCATGGAAGAATCATGCTTTATTTTTGTGGGATAAATAGTAGAATTAACCATATGGTAGAAGTACCATCTCATTTTACCTAGTTTGTATAATTTTTTATGTATCAATTTCCATGATGGTGGTTGGGTAGACAATGAAACTTCTTCCTGGTGTATTAATCCGATTAGTTTTTTTGTATTAGTGTATTAGAGACTTTTGATAGGGAGTGATGTTTTATAGATCTTTTAATTTTGTGATTCCACTTATATTTTGGAGTGAAGTTAGGGTATTCCACAGAGAAAATGTGACCACATGGGAGTATTTATGTTTTGGTAGAGGCTAGTTTGTATGAGATAGACGTTTGAAGGGTTGGTCTATTTTAATCCCTCATTTGTGATATATCTTATTGATGTGTATTATTTATTTATGAAAACTTTCTTTGGACCTCCCTTGAATCTAATGGATGGGTAAATGTGTATTACAAGGCCTCCCTAGAATCCTTCATATGGGTATATGTTATGTGATAACATCCCTAGAATCATTGGGATGAGTTGGTGTGGTGATATAACATCCCAAGAGTCTTGAGATGTTTTAAAATACTTGATATACCATTAATATTAAATTTAATAATTCCCTAGGTTGTTACATCACTTATTCCAAAAAAAAGAATATAGGTTATCAAATTCTAAATATTACAATTTTTATAGGTATTCATCATTTTATGTCCACATGTATGGGTTCCCCTCATAGAATCTCTGATTACCGTCCATATATATAAAATATCTTTTTATTTATTAAATTGTTTTATCAATTAAATTTTAATATTTTCTTGTTGATTGAATGAGAGTTTATTATTATTATTTATCATATTTGGGTTTCTTATTATTACTTAATTTCCAATATTATTTTTCCATTTGTTTAAGGGATTAAAGAAATACTTTATGTGTGTAAAAAACATGATATTATTGAAATTTGTTTCTTGAGACTTATGTCCCATCTCTTTTATAGACAACTATCATCCTCCTCAGCGTTATGTACCAAATAGTTATTGCATTTTGTTTTTTGAGACTCATCCCCCATCTCTATTATATTTATTACAATAATATGAGTAATATTCAACCCATGGATGACTTCCACTTAGATTATTTTAAGCAACATTGGTGTATATCTACTATAGATAGAGGATGTGTGTCAAAAAAAAGCAATGATAAATTTCCAGGAGCCGTGTTGACGAGCATTATAGTTGACTATAACTTTAACCTTTGATTAAATTCATAGGATAACACCTACCATAGTTCATTAATTCATTTCATAAATTTAATTACCCATTTTCTTTAAAGCATACTGAAATTCATTCAAATAATCAAATGTTGGGTTTCCCTTATAAGAATTATCAATAACTTTTACCTTTGAAAATGAGTATCTTATTTATTTATTTATTTATTATTGAAAACAAGTATTTTATGAACCCATTAGGATAAATATGAATTAAAAATGGATGAATGATAATCAGTTGACAAAAGAGTATGAATATAGAGTTTAAGAGTCCATCATGTTTGCAAGAGAGCATGCATACAACCCATCTTAAATCCTTTTTCCATGTTAATGTCGTTATTATTAATGAAAATTTATTCCTTATGTGTTGGAAGAAAATTTTATTTTTCATATAATAGATCAGATCTATAAATGTTGTACTAAACAAAGGGAAAAACTAAACGTTCACTCCGATTGAGATAATACTACGATTTAGGGATCATTTGATATGAATACTAGTGTAAACGATGATGGAGATCGCATGAAAGAAATGAAAATGGAAATTTAAGATGACCTTCATGATTGTACAATGTTGTTTGAGAAGTTAAATAATTGTGCCATGAGACCACTGTATACCGATTTTACATAATACAAAACATTTTCTGCGTTATTGAAGTTATATAATTTGAAAGCTAGTAGCGGATGGAGTGACACCAGGTTTACAAAACTACTTGGTCTCCTAAATAATATGATACAAAAAAAAAATTTACTACCATGTCAAACATATAATGTTAAAAAAAATTTATGTTCATTGTAAATAATATCCAAAAAAGGAAATGTTATTCCAAATTATTTCATATTGTTTCTCAATGACCATGAATCACTCATACAATTACCAAAGTTTGGCACAAACCGATATATGAAAAATGAATCCAGTCCTTAAAATTGTTTCTGGTACTTTACTATCATTACAACGTTTAGAAGACTATATAGATTTTAGGAAACTATGGGAAAATTGACATGGCATGGGGATACAAGAATTAGAGATGGGAACCTACATCATCCACATGATTATCCTTAGTGGAAGAAAATTGATTATGAGTATCCTGAATTTGGAAATGATCTGAGAAAAATTTATCTTGTTTTATCTATATATTGAATAAATCCTTTTGGTTTATATAGTAGTACTCATAGTACATGGCCCATCATGTTATTAAATTATAGATTTTATCCACGTTTATGCTAGTAGCGCAAATGCATTATATTGTCTCTGCTTATATTTAGACCAAAACAACCAGGTAATGATATTGAATTCTATTTGGATATATTGATCAAATATCATAAATTGTTGTGGGATACATGTGTTACAATGTATGATGCTAATAATAGTGATGAATTTAAATTTAGGGTCATGTTAAACTGGATGATAAATGGCTTCCCCTATTATGGAAATTGTTTTGGCTATAGTATTAATGGTATGTTGGGGTGTCCCATTTGTGGAAAAAGCATATAATTAGTTTAGTTGAAACATCCCTTGAAGAATATGTTTTTAGGAAATCAAATTTTTTTACCTCGATATCATATATACTGATATCTGATTACAACATTCTCTTGGAATATCAGACAAGGTAAACCACCATCTACAGTAATGGGTGATCAACTGTGAAATAAAGTAAAATATATTGACTCTATTTTCAATAAAACAATTTCAAAAAACCTTTAAAAATTAGGTAATTATAAGAGATCAATTTTATTTGAATTAACGTATTATAATTGTTATTATGCAAGACATTTTATTGATGTCATGCTTGTGGAACAAAAATTATTTGATAATTTTATTGGCACATTACTAAATGTTCCTAGAAAAATGATAGATGGAATCAAGGCTAGGTTGGACTTGATTGAAATGGGTAAAAGGGGAGATTTGGCACTGGTAAAGGGTAAAAGGTGGACATTTCTTCCTCATATAGCCTATACTCTATCTATATAAGAAAATTTTCAATTTTTTCTTTTCCTTAATAGTGTAAAAGTTCCAAATGGGTATTCATAAAATACCAAGAATTTTATTTCAATGACTAATTTGAATTTAAAAGAGATAAAATAACATGACTGTCATGTCTTGATACATGATTTAATGCCCATTTCTTCCCATTACATTCTAATTCAAAATGTACAATATATATTAACCAAAATCTTTTTTTTCAAATACTTATTCAGTAATGTTAAAGACCCATCGAAGTTTCCAATCATTAATAAAGAGGTTATAATTATATAATGTGAATTAGATATGTTCTTCCAACCATAATTCTTTGATATAATGGTCCACATAATGGTTCACTTGGTTATAGAGGTTCAATTATGTGGTCCTTCCTATTACAAATGGATGTTCACCATTGAATGGTATATAGATATTCTGAAAGGGAAATCCAAGATTCATAGTTGGATAGAAGGTTTTATTGTAGAAAAATATATTGTTGAAGAAGATATTTAATTCTGTACTGATTACCTATGAAATATTGAAAGCATTGGTATCCCAATGTCTTATTATAGTGGTATCCTTATTGTAAAAAGGATTTCCAAAAGAGATGTTGTTACAATTACCATTACAGAACATGAGCAGTCACACATTTATATTTTATATAGTAGTGAAGATGTTGATCAATATGTTGAAGCCCACAAATAAATACTTAGATATTTGAATACATCAATGGATAATGTATGGATATCAAATATACATGATGAAAAATTTATATGATGGTTTTGAGATCATACTTATAAAGAGTTATAAGAAAATCTAAATTCAATTGTCGAATGACTTCAATGGCTAGCCAACAGACTGAATGAAAATGTTATATCTTACACTGCTTTTGTAATCAATGCTTATACATTTTATACAAAATAACATCATTATTAAAGTATGATGAATAATAGTGGTGTTATTCTTGAGGTATAAGTGATGCACATATCTTGTTCCAAGGATAGAAATCCAATTTATGGATATATGCCATATTTTTTCATTATCTAATAGATATATGAGTTGGATTATACAAATTTACAGGTTCTTGTATTCCATTAGAAATAGGTTAACAATATGAGTGCAGTGATAGTTGATGAAATGGGATTCATGAAAGTGAATTTATGCTTGGAATGGGAAAAAGATGATCCATTCATAATGGCATCATAATAAGTGCATGTATTTTATGTCTCAGATCAAACAAACAATAATTGCTCAATTGTCCTACTGGAGAATAAAAAATGTCAGGTCAGAGAAAAGTTTAATCAATGATGAACCTCTCATTGAGATATCATAATTAGTTCATGTTGATCCCAATGTATATAATTCCTGGTACATTAGAGGGGACAAAAAAGAGAGTATTTGGATTTTTGATTGTGGAACCAAATCCCTAAAACCTTTAAAAAATGAAGGAGAGTTAGATGATAAATTAAAACTGTTTTTTAATATAATATTATTTTTATAATAATATTATATGTTCTCTACAACATTAATATAATCTAATTTGAGTATTTGACTACTCATGAAAAAAAGTTCTTCTTTACATGATGATGTCACCAATCTCTATGAGGAACAAAATACAACAAATTAAACCCTTTTGATGATGTAAAGGAATTTTTATGATATAAACTCTATATTTTAATGAAAAATTATATAATGGAATGTTGATTTAATTTTATTTATTCATTTTATAGTTTGTTTATTTTAGAATATTTCTATCCATCTTTCTTGCCTTTAAAGGTAGATCAATGCTATTATATCTGTTCAATCACAAAGGTAATCTTGATGTTTTATAGTAAAATCATTTTCCATATAATTAATGATTTTTTTAATATTTATGTTTAATTTATTTCTTTTTGGTATTACTTATATAAAATCTATTTTCTTATACAGGTTGATTATTTTATTTTAGTTGTGTTGGTCTATCTATATTTCATGCCTTTCTCCACCGAATCTTCCATAGACTTATTATCCCTAAAAAACTTTTCACCCCAGAGATGTTGACATCTATCACTTACTTTTAGGTTCCCTCTGCTGATCAATCACAGATGTAATACTGATGTTTGAAAAGTAAGATCATTGTCTATATAATTAATGTATTGTATCATATTTATGTTTAATTTACTTCTTTTATTTATTACTCATATAATAATTGTTTTCATATACAGGTGGATTATTTTATTCGAGTTGGGGTGGTTTGTTCTAAGCTACTCATGCTCACAGGAGATTGTACTTTGAACCTATAAATGAGATAATGAAATTATGGAAATTTATCAAGAATTCATACATCCATCATGAAAAATTGAATTCATACTTCTAATTTAATTAACTTATTCATGATTTTATCTAATATATGTAAGTTAATTTAATTATCATTTTTATCTAATATTTATTTAGTTTTTCTCACATATATTTTGGGTAGTCATATTGACTTGATTTTTATTTCCAAAAATCCATTCTTATTGAAATATAAGAAGATTATAGGAAGATCATGTGGTTATTTTGGTGACTTCTCATGATATAATGGGCACACGAGCTTTCTATAATCTTCTCGATTTCAAAAATGAGAAAGGTATTTCAGATAAAAACATCGAGTCAATATACAGTGTTGGTATTTTGATAAATAAAGGAAATGAAAATCATTGTAACATTGTAATTTAGGTATATTTTGATACTTTGGGATGTGTACGAATTAGTCTCACCTCAATCCGACACTTGTTGTGAGTGGTATGACTCAAAGTGCTTATTTTTATTTAAAATTGACATTAAATTTAACAAAAATGATAATTGAATTACTCAAAAACAAGACAACATCTTGTGATTTTTTTGATAGTTTAGGAAAATGATACATAATTCATTTGTTATGTGTTGGAATCAATTGTACCACAATATGATACATTATGTGACCGGTTTGACTCAATGTGTCTATTATTAGTTTAAAATCGACATTTTAGTTCAAAAAGTGCCACTCAGTGAAAAATGATCAAATGAGATTGTATTTTCTATATAATTTATTAAAATGGTTCATAAGTCATTTTTTACCTATAATAATTTTTCTCATTTTAAAATGGTACACTATTTGATCTATATGTGTCAATGTGCATGTTTCCAGTTTAAAATGGAATTTTTATAAAAAAGACAAGTGATGTAATCAAAACCGAGGAAACACATTCAGATTTTTTTTGATACATTAGGAAAATGATCCATAATTTATTTGAGATGTGTAATAATCAGTGAAACCTCAATCCAATGTATTGTGTGACTAATATGACTCCAAGTACATCTTTTTATTCAAAATTGATATCAATTTTAGTAAAATGAATAGATGACCCACTCAAAACTTATAAAACGCATTCATATATATTTAATACTTTAATTTTTTTTTCCATATTTCATTTTTTATGTGTAGTAATTAGCCACACATAATTCGGATACATGATGTTCTCGATATGACTCAATGTGTCCATTATGAGTTTAAAATTGACATTTTAGTTAAAAAATGTCACTCACTAAAAAATAATCAAACATTCTCATATTTTCTTGATAATTTAGAAAAATAATTCATATGTCATTTTTGACCTGTAAAAATCAGTCTCATATAAAATTGATACACTATGTGATTGGTATGATTCAATATACATGTTTCCAGTTTAAAATGAAATATTAGAAAAAAAGAAATGTGATGTAATCAAAACTGATAAAAATTTTTGGATTATTTTGATACATTTTTATAATGATCCATAAGTCATTTTATACATGTAGGAATCATTCACACCCCAATATGATGCACAGTGTGACTGGTATGACTCCAATTGCGTCTTCTTATTTAAAATTGACAATAATTTTAGTAAAATGGACAACTAAACTACTAAAAAAAGAAAAAAAATAATATTATTTTTATAGTTTAAAAAATTATCCATATGTAAATTGTGACTTTTTGAAATGAGACTCAGCTCAATTTGATTCATGATTTTTCGAGTATGACTCAAAGATTCTGTTAAAATTTTAAAATCAACATTTTAGTTAAAAACGTGTTAAACACTAAAAACAGATCAAACATGCTCATATTTTCTTGATAATTTATGAAAATTATTCATAATTCATTTTTGATGTGTAGAAATTTGTCTCACATAAGATCGATAAAATATGTGAATAGTATGAGTCAATGTGTGTCTTTCCAGTTTAAAATGAAATTTTTGTAAAAAAGACCATCCAAAAAATCAAAACCAAGAAAAATATAGGATTGATTGGATACTTTAGGAAAATGATATTGTACCCACCATGGATTGATTTTCATGAACTTATCTATAAAATAGAAAATGTGAGCTTCACTTAGACACCAAATACAGAGTTTTAGAAGAAATACATCTTTATACAGGAAGAAGGAGGAGATTAATTTCCATGTGTCGTGACAAAAAACATCACAATCTAGGCTCGAAAAGATCATGGTGTGACTTTGCACATTTCTTGGGGGTCAGTGATGGTAGTGAAGGGACCGTTCCAAATGGATAGGATTACAGGCTGACACTGATCTCGAGCAGGGGTGCGGGGGTGCAACACCCATGGTATGCTGCTGCTGTTTTCGCCTAATTCCTCCAAAACACCATCGGCGTGCTAGGTACCTATGTCTGACCTTCCTGTGCACCACCCAATTATATTCCAATCCACTTGAATGAGTAGTTGCCTTCTCCCAAAGTCATATATTTTCCAATAAATATACCATTGGTGTCTTTATTTGTATGAACAAATTTCCCCAAACGCTGATTGCTGCTCTGATTACCCCAGTGATTCATCCAAGTCCATCAAAACCTACAAGGTAGTTTCCTAACACCTAAAGAGAGGGAGTCAAGAGGGGATAGTGAGACTCAAGTCCATTAAGTGTTAAAAATACACAAAACTTGCGTGAAACATCCCCCCCCCCCCCCCGACATAAGAAGCCTTGTGTGACATGACCTTCCTCAAATAGGAACTTGTGTGACATTCTTCTAAGAATCCCTATAGAGACACTTGAAGTATTGAATAGATATTAACCCAAGTGTAGTCATCTAGGTTGTTCATCACCTAAGGTGAAACCAGTTCTCCCAAGCTTACTTGTGTTGAGATCCCTTGCATGGTGAACCCCTTGCACGGTCCTCCTTGGTCCACCTAACCCATTTATCATACACGAGCCATTTATGAAGCCTCCTTCAAAGCCACTCATGGAAATGATTATCCTTCACTGGCACCATTTCCTAAAAGGGATTATGTTTAAACCTCCACTAATACAACCTTATTTACAAAAACATAGGGATAAACACATTAGCGTGTCTCCCATTTAGATTTGGATTTCTACAATTAGAGGATTCTGACATTTGTCCTACTATAGGGTAAGGATCCTCAAGGAATATATAGATTTTTATATCTATGGTCATGTAGACCCTTACCCAAAGGAAAGTGTTGACGAGTTCCTGATCATTGATTTTAGGGATATAACTCTATCCTCCCCTTCTCATATCTAAGAACCAGAGCCTCTGGTCCCTTGTAGAGTGGGTAAGGATCACACGTTCTTTTCCCTTTGAAAAAGGAAAAGTCTCTGCCATTTCCCAATAAAAATAAAAGCAAAACCATCCTGATGTAATCCCCAAGTCTTTTATGTAGAAGGTTGACTTATTGATCCACTCTACATTCATCACCTTCATTACTTCCATACATTGGACCCATGTCCAATGTAAATTGAAGAGAGGGAAGTGCCGTAGACATGACCTCTTCCACCATAGCCACGACCTCTTCCACCAGCGAAGTAGGAAATGTGTGTGGTTTTTTAAATCATTCACATATTCTTGTTTCTCACACTAATTATGACTCACACATGGTTCGAAGTTTGTAATGATCCCAACATCCACCCAATCCACCAGCATGAATGAACTATGAGAACTTTGATTCCCACCATAACTGGGATACATAGGATGAATTTTAAATGCCCTCACTCTATATCATCCTATCCATGAAATTATAAATCATTCTTCCCTGAATGGTAATCATCTATAGGAATAATCCCAAATCATAATCCACATAATCCAGGTATCCTCTTTAAAAGTAACCATGAATTAATCCTTCGAATCACCACGAGTTAAAAACATTCCTCACGGTCACTCCATAGGGGATATCCTTCTCAGAAATAACCCCAACCTATCATCTCAATGGAACATACTTACCCACGAGACATACCCTTGAGGACCTCTATATGTCTGGTTCCTCATTAATGAACTACACGGTCTTTGATTACCATCAAAATTGGATACGTAGGATGCCTCTATAAGGTTCAAACCCCATATCCCAAACCAAACCTTTTCTTCTAGTCCATATCCCCAAAAACGTCTAATTCAACTTAGAAACTCATATCCCTTCCATGTTCCTTAGGATGATTTGGTATAAGTCCCTCATTAGACTTTGAATAGGAATCTTTCTCCTAGAAGTCCTTACCACATGACATTAAACTGTATGGTTGAGTCCTTATCACATGACATTAAAAGGTCTGATGTTTCCTTTTAAGAGACCCCGAACAAGTTGGGTTTTGATTCCTTTCATACAGTTATATAGGATTCCCACCTATGGGTTCATTCCCAACATTATAACAACTTCCCTCTCCCTGGATGATGATAAATTCTTGAGTGAAATTCATCTACCTGGATGACCATAAACTCTAGAGTGCCCCATTTTGTGTCTAGAATACCAACATTGTCATAATAATGACTAAATAATATCTTAGTAGTATCTAAGATGATACCATCAATAGAAAACCTCAAGTAAAAATAGAAATCTCCATTTATGAGGAATATCAAATACATAAAGATGATTCTAAATTCCACACATGATAATAATTGATTTCTAATATTGGGATAACCCACACCATACTTGGGAATTAATAAAGGATTCATGAACATATATCCGATCTATAAGAGAGTCCTAGAGTTGTCAATAATTCCCCCCAAAAGGCTGTGATGAGCCCAAACTCCCATTCTCTTGACCAATGTGGGTTCTTATGCCTCTTGGGTCAAAATCCCTAATGAGTGGATGCCATTGGAAATTAGGTCCCCATGGATATAGAACCATCGGGTATTTTTGGTTCCACAAAAAATCTCATTGGAAACGATTTGTAAATAATCATTTCCCCAATGAGGGCACATTTCCTTCAGAAATAGATACTTAAGTCTTCTGAGATATGTATGAATCAGCCTCACCTCAATATGATGAACAATGTGACATGTATGACTCCAAGTGAAATTTTTTATTTAAAATTGACATCAATTTTAGTAAAATGGACAACAATACTACTCAAAACCGAGAAAACACAATCATATTAGTTTGGTAAATTACAAAAATGATCCATAAGTAATTATTGACATGTAGGAATTAGCCTCACCTATATCTGATAAATTATGTTCCTAGTATGAGTCAAAGTGTTCATTAACAGTTTAAAACAGACATTTTAGTTAAAAAAGTTTCACTCACTGAAAACCAATCAAACACGCTCAGATTTTGTTTATAGGTTTGGAAACTGATTCCTAATTCAGTTATATTTATGAATTGCTCTCATGTCAAATAGATACAGAATTATATTGGTATGAGTCAGAGTGCATTTTTCCAGTTTAAAATGACATTTTATTAAAAAAGAAAAGTGACATACATAAAAGAAAGAAAATGAATTCAGATAGTTATGATATATTAGAAAAACCATCCATAATTTATTTGAGATATGTAAGAATCATCTAAACCTAAATCCGATGCATGGTGTGAATAGTATGACTCTAACTGCATATTTTTATTTTAAATTAACATCAATTTTAGTAAAATGGAAAACCGAACTACTCAAAACTGAAAAAACACATTCAGATTGTTTTTATTATTTATAAAAATGATCCATAATTCATTTGTGATATGTAGGAATTAACCACACATCAATCTGATACGTGATGTTCTATGTATGGATCAATGTGTCCATTATCAGTTTAAAATCAATAATTTATTTCAAAAAGTACCACTCACTGAAAATTGATCAAACATGCTCATATTTTCTTGATAATTAAGGAAAAAAATTCACAATACATTTTCAATGTGTAGGAGTTGGAATCACATTAAAATGATACATGATGTGATCTATATGAGTCAAATTTAATGTTTCCAGTTTAAAATGACATTATAGTAAAAAAGTTTGTGATGTACTCAAAATTCAGCAAATGCATTCAGATTGTCCTGATACTTTTGGATAATAATTCATAAGTCATTTGAGATATGTAGGAATCAACTGAACCACAATTTTATGCACGATGTTACTGGTATGACTCCAAGTGTGTATTTTCAATAGATAATTGTCATTTTTTTTAATTTACATCACATCGACCAAAAAGAGAAAACGAGCCTAGATTATATTCTCATCATTATATTTTTAATTTCATAATTTATTTCCCTATTATTTTTATCATATAATTAATTATATTACATCATTTAGGGTAGGAGGAATAAATAAAGGAAACCTACCCAAATACACACATAGAGACTCCAAAATGAGACCTCCTAAACACCACCACATGATGAAACCACTAGGGTGTGCCCGTGGGGCTTTATCTTATAATTATTTATTTAATTTTGACAAAGATAATTCTTGAATAAAACAATAAATGATGTGATGTGTATGAATCAACCACAACTCAATATGATACACAACGTTCCTGGTATGACTCAAATTTTAGTTGAAAATTAACACTTTCTATTAATTTATTTCTTTATATTATTAATACCATTAGAATTTTTTTCTTATATCAGTGTGTTATTTTTATCAAGTAGATGTGGGTTGTTTAACAATATGATTCAGCATTAGGATCAAATGACAAAGAATCATTGATGTTTTTTAATGTATGTAATAATATGTACGAATGTAATTGTAAAAAGTAATGTTCAAAATGTCTATAATATAGTGTTTTTTTAATATGTGTTGTAAATTTCATTTAATTTATATTTTGTAGTGATACTTGATTTTTTTAATATTTGGAGGTTTTTCCACTGTTGTGGTGTGCTATTACAACACATTTCACTAGTGTTGTAGTTTTCTGTTACAATTAACTATAATATGAGCCTTTATCAGTTCTTTAAATAGCACTGATAAATGGACCCTTTATTAGTGATTTTGAAAGCTCTAACAAATAATTACTTTATTAACACTTTTTAAAGTGATGATAAATGAGTCCATTATCAAGGATTTTAAAAATTCTAATAAAATTACTATTTAATAGTGAAAAATAAAATCATTGATAAAGGAGTCCTTTATCAGTGCTAAAAAATAATTGAAAAAGTATCCTTTTATTATCGTTTTTTAGCCCTGATAAAAGATCCCTTTAACTATGCCTTTTAGTATTGGTAAAAGAAAAGCGATTTTAATTAGCTCTGATAGTCAATGATTCTCTAGCACTGATAAAGGGCTATGTTTTAGTGGTGTCTTCAAATGTTGGGAGTGAATGAATAAAAATAGTGTCTCAAGATTTATGATATGTTCTTAATGAAGGTAGGATTTGAAAACAAGTCATCCATGTAGCATTCCACTAACATCTTGAGAATTGTTTTAAAGATGTGGTGCATGGATCGCTGGTAAGTGGCTCCTACATTCTTTAGACCAAAAGAAATCACATGGTAGCAGAAGGTCCCATATGGTTCCCTGAAGGTGGTAGACTCTTCTTCCTAATTGGACATCTAGATTTGATTTTACCCTGAGTATCCATCCATAAAGGAGAGATCCTGGAACCTGACTGTATCATCGATCAACAATTCTATCATTATAAGGGTAAAATATTCATTTGAATAAAAGTGTACCAGATCCTAGATGTTGATAGAGACTCTCATATACACATTATACTTCCCGACTGAGATGATGTTGGATAGAAAGTTGTGTTACTGGAATTCCATGACAATGTTGGATTTGATAAGCCTATCCACCTTGACCTTAATAGTGGAACCATTAGAGGGTATATTTTCCAAGGAGGCCTCTTCAATCCACGATGTCTCCCTGGGAGACCAATATGGTGGAAATGAAATGTTGGGATAGTCCTAGGATCTCTTTATAACTCCAGGAAAATACATCATGATGTTGTTTTAAGAAATACTTGTACTGATGTTTCCATTCTAGATGAATGGACACACATAATAGTATTGGACTTAGATCATCCTCGGTAACAAGGTTCACCGGAACCAATTCATCGATGGTGGTGAAGAAACACTATTTAAACATGGAAGGAGAATCTTCCAATTAATATTCATCATCTGGGGTAGGAGAATTGGTATAAGGAGGTGATTCATCTAGACTACCAGATTCAGGGGGAGTACTGGTGCCTACTTGAGCAATCACATTATCTTTGACGAGGGTTTTCTGATCTATTGAAAACATGAAGATAGAGGATTTAGTGATAATTCCACAAATCCCTTGACTACGGGGTCCTTTATTGATGTCAAATCAATAGTGGTGGTTCAACTTCTTATGATTGAACCCTGCTGTACAAAAAAAATGGCAATGCTTCGAAATTGTGGTGACATAGAAAATATGTCAGTACTTTACAGGGGCTTGGGGATTCTGGTATAAAGAAAGACAATCCTGTGTAATATTATAAGGTAATCCTTGTCCAATCCTCCCATTGGGGATAGAAATTCCCTTATTCTTAGAAATGACGAATAGACTCCCCATGTCCAACATTTTGGGTTCAAACCGATGAATCGGTAGAATGAAATCATCATCCAAGTTTTCCCATGGTCTGACCATAATGGTTGTGTTATCAACATCATTATTTTGAACTATATCCCCCTCTATATTGGAATAATTAATATCCATATATAGGGATTAACCAGATTCAAAGGGAAGCATGTCACCTTGAAGTAACCCTACCTGACGTTTGAGGGAGTATTTGAGGCACTAGTGATATGAGGAGGTGACTACAACATGAAGATGAATCCAAGACCTAACCAAAAGTGCATTGTAGGTGGTATTCTATGAGACAACCATGAATTCAGAACTTTATATCAAGCCGAAAAACAGGGTCTTCAATCAAATACTTCAATAAGGTCTCTATATAGTCTTACCATAACCCTAAAGATTTAGGTTAGATGGATTTAGATCTTATTTGATCTGTCCTAATAAATGAACAGTTCATATCAAGATGAGTTTAATCTTGGAACCTGTGTCCACTAGGAAGTAACATATTTCCATGCCATTTAATTGGAATATGATGTATAATGAGGCAATATTCCCATGCATGAGGGTGACCTCATCTTCTTTAGATAATAAGATGACATCTTGGTATTATTATTGCTTAAACACATATTCATAGTTGTATTTTATAATAGCTACCTCTTCTTTGAACTATAGGGTGCTCCTTAAGGATTCTCCATGTGCCTCACGCATCTCTGAGGACAAGTAGATGGACTCCATGATCTAGATCCTTGCAGGTATATTAGCAAGGAGCTTCAACATTTCATACTTCTATGGTAGGTTCACATTCCATCCTATAGGCAGACGATCATTCGAAGGAGGCATGATATGTGCTAGTGGATCAACTTTTTGGTTCTAGATTATGCTATAAATATCATTTTTATCACTAGATAACACAACCAGAACAACATTCTTCTAAATGTAGGCTAAATGAGGCTAGGATCTTACTAGATTTGGTGAATCACGATGAGGTCATTTATGGTATTCCTAGTTGGTTAACATGGCTACATGTGGTGTCATGTATGAAGTAGCGGGTTGAGAGGAATGCGCCTACTGAGCTCCCTAGAAACCTACTACCTAGTCTCAGTATAATTCATGGATCAGTTTGAGGCACTATGCTAAGAATTCTAGAAATTTTCATGTCCTAGAACTCCCATTTGATGTCATCAACTAGATGAATTCTAGGTATATTCAAGGCACTCCTCATCATTAGGTAGTTTCAATAGGTCCTCCAACTCAACAACATTTATGGAGGAATACTCTTTCACATCATCATAGGGGTCTTCCAATGTGGGTCGAGCCCTAGGTATGATTCCCAACTCAAGAGGCATGAAATAACTGAGGGTGTGGGATGACTTCGACAATGGTAGGAGACTTTTATTTTTCTTATTCCATCAGTAAATTCTCATCTAGGATTTTGAATAATTATATTAATAAAATGATTTCTTGTAGAAACATTGGTGTTCCATGTAATGTACGAAAAGTATGTTTCATGTGAAAGGAATGATTGAAATAGTACATTGAAAGACATAAATTAATATTTTAATTTATTTGAAAAAAGATCCATAAAAACTCCTGGTGTTACATGATTTCTCTTGTTTGGAGTGGTGTGGGGATTATGCATCAAGCTTCCCATTGGATGAACAGTCATCCCATGGTATAAGTGAAGGTGTGGGGATTACACATTGAATCCACCTAGGTATTGGGGTTTTATCCCTAGGTTTGGATAAGGTGTAATAACATGATCATCGTATTGAATAATCCTATGATCACAACAAAAGTTTAGACTATAGTTTTATATCATGTGATAAGCGCGTTGTTATAGAGTTTACCATCGTATGACCAGTACGTGGAGTTAGAAAATTTTACATCATATAGCTTGGATATGGATGGATCAACTCCATAACCACATTTCTTATGTGACCAATTCTTAGGCACCTCTTAGAGGGGAATGAATTTGTAATTTCAAAGTTTTGAGGGTGAGAGGAGTGGGAGGAATGGTCAATCACGAGTTCCATAATACGATCCCTATATGACGAGATGAGATACTAGTTACAATACCTATGATGATAAGTAATAGGTAGGGAATCTGGTACTATAAGAGCGCAGGGGATGATATGTGGGTGACTCATATGTTGTTGCGTAAAGTTTTGGAATCTTTCGGACATGAATGGTGTGATCTAGGGGCACAAACATAAGGTCAAACCATGAAGCAAGGGGGTATGGATGCATGCAAGTCTAAGAGTAGTGTGCAAGATCAATGTTTCATGGAAGTAGGGCATTTTCACACACCCAGCAAGACTTTAAGGTAGTCACGTGAGGACTACTCATCCATGGGAAAAGGAAAGTGAAATATTGTTTGAGGTCTATTGCATAATATTGACTACCTTAGGTCATCCATGTTGCACAATGTCGCAAAAGAGGAGTTATTTTTCACATGAGAGTGGTATTTCACCATCTAATGAGCCTCCTCAAGGGTGGGAGGTGTGATTATTTTTATTTCTTAAATATTCATTGGTGGGTGAAAAAGACTTGGAAATTAAAGGGTATTGTCACACATCTTAATTTATTTCTATAGAAGATTGACAGTATAAGATGACATCATTGACATCTCCTTTAACATGTAAGATGGTCCATTGCACACAACCTTCATTTAATTCACATGAGTATTCTTTCTTGCATTATCTTTCCTTGTAAAAATTAATGGTCAGTGGGGGATGATGTGAAAAATACCATATCCTTTAGTGCGTAATACATTTGTTTGTGGGATGTGGATCTTGCAGGAAACTTCAAGAACATGCATGCACTTGCCTCATTGATCCCTGAATGGTCTTTTGAGTTCGGGTGCATTCTTGGATAATCTAAAACTAGTTATTTGGGGGTTTAAATGAAATTTTGACTCCAACACACAAATACTAGTAATTTTCTAAAATGGTTTATCATGGAAAAAACAGATAAGTGGATTTTATTGGTGTTGTATGGAATAAATCATAGGAATATTCTACATTCTTCTAGTGTACGAATCTATTAAATGATTCAAAAAATTTATACTAAGTTAAATCATTTTTGATTACTTTTATTTCATTAAAAAACAACCAAACTCATGCATTATCTAGAATAGATTATCAATTCAGTCATTCCAAAAATTAAATATATGAAACACGATATTTTTTAACAAGATTCACATTATGTATGGGTGATTACATCCCTAGGTTATGGTATTTTTTCCTAATAAAAAAAAACTCTTATCTTATTATCAATCTAATTTCATGAAAAATGATATATCATTGAACACAATACAATTATGGAACCAACCTTTTCAAAGAAGAACCCAATTATTTTATATGATAAAAAATGATATTCTTAGAGAATTAACAATGAATGTATGAGTCACCCATGGAGTAGATAGATGTAATATACTTCTTCTTATATATAGTAATATTATTTTGTTGTATATATATATAACACAATTTTTTTGAATATATTTTTTTATTATAAATGACAAGTTTTCCTCAGATTGTGTTAAATATTTTTATTTATAAAATATTTGGTATTAGACCATTCATTTGAAAATTTGGTGAAAATTTCATTTTTACCCTTTAAAATGAACTGTAGCATTGTAGACATAAATATTTTGATATATATTATTTGATCTTAAATTTTTTAAATATGTTACTGAAATAATGTGCTACAACTTTCATTCCAAACATATGAGCTAAATTGTGAATTCGATTGGACTTAATGGGCCATGAAGTCAAAGATGGGCTGGACTCGCTAGATTGGACATGGGTTTTGTATTTGGACCATAAATTCTTCATCCGTTATTGTATTATTCCCAAATTTTGAGAAGAGATATAGGAATCATTGTTACACAAATAATACTTATATACGGACAGCTGATTAACATGTTTTGGTGGTCAAATTGGCGGTGAAATTTGGCATTAAATATTTGTCCAAGATTCCTCATTCACACTTGAAACCACTTTGAACCTAGCCTCCAAAACACTCTATAAATTGTTGTTTTTATCATTTTGAGGGGTGGGTACATGAATTAGGAGAGTTTAGGCAGAGGGGAATTGGTTTCACCCAAATTATCCGACCATTGTAGGAGGTGTATCTCTTGAAGCAAGGATCCCCTCATCGAAGCCTTCTTCTTTTCTTCATGTTCTAAAGTTTTCATTTGTGTAACAAACTTCTTCATTATTATGTTATTTATTCTATTTTCATATATTTTGTTCAATTATATTCTACTTTACTCATCCAATTTGGGTTGGAATCATTATTGGATACGAGATAGGGTTCTACCCTTTCAATCCTTTGCTCATGTATAACGTCTTAACGATGACCACACCGCCCATGGAAGAGTAGTTTTCTTCGTGATTGATCTATCTTCTACCCTCTCAATTTAATTATTTTGAATTATTGTGATATGTTAATTAACTTTATATGAACTATGAATTGAGTTTTTAAAATAAACTAAGAAAACAATTGAATAATTAACAAAAAAACACGCGAGGTCAAGTATTGTGTGAATTGTGAGAGCATGATCTTAATCGGTAAAACAGGACCACGCGGGATAAATATGTAGAGTTAAAATATGATCCCTAAGCTAAATTCGTCCTAATTTTATAGAATGGGAATGTTCTTTAATTTACCATTGACCATAATCTATCCTTAGAACATTAATCAAAACAGGGTGCTGTGATTTAATGTTCTGAAGATAGCCTAGGGGTTAATTCTCTTCTTATTTGTGGTAAAGTTAATTCTCATAGGGTTCGAGGGTTAAACAATTAAGGGATCATAATTAAGTGGATATTAAATTAAATTATAATGATTAATAAGTAAATTAAGAGGTATATTTAGATCTAGTACACCATTTAAAATATTTTCTAAAAAAACATCTTCTTTTTGCGTCAAATTTCATTTCAAAATAAAAAATTAAAAAATGCAATCTTCTTCCATCAAACTTCTTCTAGTTTTATAGATGATAAATAACCACCCATACTTTCAAGTATTGTTCTTATTCTATTTTATTTTATTTTTAGAATACTTTTAAGAATTGTTTTTAATTTACTACTTCCTTTGAGAGATGACATTAGTCAGCCACTCTGCTGCACCTATGTAACCTGAAAACGAACATCATATGAAAGCACCCACGATAGTCACTGTAAAAAATATTATAAATGTTTTCACATTCTCTTTCCATGATTTCATTATCATCCTTATAATATATTTTCTCAAAAAAAAAACTCAGTATATGTTTGAGGGTAATGTTTTATAATTTGAATATTGGAATTATTATTTAAATCAACCACATGATTTTTATATTTAATGTTTCACAAAAAACCTCAAGATAAATCCTCCAAAGTTGATTCTCTAGTATGAAAAACAAATGATGTTATTTAAAACTCATAAAATATCCTTCAAGGATTTTATATGTAATCAAATTCAACCCTCCATATGACTCAATCTATTTTTTATTTAAGCTTACTCAAAATATGTATTTACATTTCCATGTATTCATACTCACATGTAATATTAACACTGAAAAAGTCCAGGATCCAGTAAAAAGCAGTCCTAAAAAATTTATTAAAGAAAAATTAAAATGTGTCGGAAAAACAATGTGTCCTTTCAAAATTGATAGTAGATAACACCACATATGTCTGCTTCCACCACTGAGGAACAGTAACCTGGGGCCGTAAAAGACCACATCATATTCATCACCAAATGTGCCTTCATAGACAAAGCATCTATAGAGACCCAAAGATCGATGTACATAGACATTACATTAATTTGGAGAAATATCTAATACATAACAAAAAATGACACCAAAGGACCGTAATAATTTAGTGTATTTGGAAACTCGGAATATAATCTTCTAATATTGGTGAAAGATCTTCAAAATCTCCTATAGAGATCTTCCTTTTTTAACCTAAAACCATTCTTTATATCTTAGGGAAATGAAAAGATATAAAGGGTGAGATCAAACGCTCAGTAAGGGTAAGCATGGAGAGAATAAAACCATCCATATACAATTGAACTTAAAAACATGATCATAATGTTTAAACATCAAAAGCTTGATCAATGACATAAAACATGACAGTACATAAGGCATACATCATAATGGAACATCAATCATGATAAAATAGCATGAGAATAAAACATGTAATTTGGAAAACCATTAATCACATGTTATCATTTCCATAGTAGCCTAGGAATTTCTTCCAAGACCATCTTAGTGGACAAAGTACCTTACTGAACTCGGTTTACATGCCATTCCAGCCCTGTATTACAGAACTAGATTTACTTTCTGTTCCAGCCATGTATATCTCATGAGATATAAATCTTTACCCAATGAATTGGAGGGAGATATAGGTCCCACCCATCTCATAATGAAATCATTCTTACGTGTGCCACAATATAAACATAAATCATTCATCATAACCTAAGGAATAAAATGGGTTTCATAAACATCATCCCATCATAACATAATCCATATAAAACAAATGGATATCATTCCATCATAAAAAACGTAAAACCATATAAATCATAGAGACATTATACTTGAAACATACACATATGAAATAATGTCATCTTATATAGAAAATAGTTTTGATAAAGCACTTGAAATTAATTCTTGAGGAAAATATCCTTTCTTCTTGAAAATCATGTTATTTTCACAAAATTCCATTCAATTTTAAAAGAAAAGGATTTTTTTGAAAATAGTAATTAAATATTGTAGAGTAATCTTCATGAAAATAAGGCGTTATGAAACCATAAAAATCCGTTCATTCCGTATAATTTAAAAAAACATTCTTCTCGTACTTTTGTCAGAAAAGTCAAAAAGTACCTCGTATGGTAAACAAAAAAAGGATTCCTTACATACCATGTAGTAAAAGACAAAAAATGGGTAAAAAGAACTTTAAACATACATGAAAACATTTTTATAAAACTTGGACAGGGATGATAAATATAACCCCAGTAAATACTTACGTATAAGCAATCTCGGATAGAAAAAAATTGAGATTGCAACATTATCCCTTACCTTAGGTCCGATATGCTTTGTACGTATCAGAACCTCCTGTAAAATGATTTAAATAATGTCATTGACTTATTACAGAATCATATTCATTGTTATGATATCATATATGGTTCAATTATGACTTTATATTACCCGTTCTTTTGTAAATCCATGTTAAAGCAGCGTTTTGGGTAAAATCGCTTCATTTATCGTCTGTGTTTTGACTTGTAATTATTAATATGATTACATAGATAATGATTAATTAATTCCAGAATATATAACATGATTTATATATATTATATATTTAGAATATACATATATATAATTGATCGATAAATGGAATGAAAAACACCGTTCATGGAGACGGTAGGTTGTACGTACGCATGAACGCTGTTTTCGTTTCCTTATTGAATTGAATGTAATTAAGTATATGACATACATATATATATATATAAATAAATCCAGTAGTATTATTATGTAATATATTTCATTATTATGTATTATATATACTTTATAATCATTCTTGAATTGTTAACATGGAAAATGAATCTCATCGCATCATGGAGATGGTAATCCGTACGTACGCACGAGCGATGATATTGTTCCCATATTTATTGAATGGAATTATAGTGAATGATATAATATCTTAGAATTAGTATGATGTTATAATAATCATATTTAGTTATTCTTTACACCATTATACCCATCCAAGTAAGGTGGTGGTGTAAAAACAGATTACACCACGGTGTGGAGACGGTATTCCGTACGCATGCACGCGCGATGATTTCATTTTCCTTAGGATGGATAGAAGGTGAAATAGGGTTGTTTAATATTTATAATAACATATCAGTATATGAGTGACACTGATGTTATTAATTCATAATGAAACAATGAAATAAGAATAAGTAGAAGAAGAAATAAATTTGAAAGAATCGGTAATGAATATTACCTCTTCTTCGACACGCCTCTTTGAAACCTCCTCTTAGGGCACTAAAGATGGTCTTTAAAGAAGACCAGGAACTCTAGAATGGTTATAGGGAAGTTGATAAGGGAAATGATCAGGTTTTGGAAGAACTTGAAGGCTCAAGGTTGTGTAAATATGAGAGGGAGGAGGTGCCTTTTTATAAGGGAGGAGAGGGGCACCTTCGGAATCCTCAAAAATATTAGTTTAATATAAATTCAAAAACCACATAAAACACCCCAAAAAATGACTAAATTAGAATATTAGATGACATAGAGTTTTAATCTCATCAAAAAATCAAATTTAGACATGTTTTGATCTTATTTTAAACCTTATCATTTTGATTTATCCTCATTTAATCTATTTAATTTTATTTGTGGTAAAAAAATTATAAATTATAAATGGTTATAAATAATCACTTATGTGTTGTTAATTTTCCATAATGGGATAACTTATGACATTTTAGACTATATAAATTTTAATTTATAATTTTTAAATATTTTTGGGATTTTTAAAAAATTTAATAATATGTTATTTTTATAAAATAATAATAGTGTCAATTTTGATAGTATTCATTTATTTGAATTTAAATAAAATACAAACAGAGGATATATTCGAACTAAAAAATTTAATAGGTTCCTAATATGCCATATTAACTTATAAAATTAGTGGATCACATTAAATAGTTCATATAATATTTATTTTACTATTTGTAATGCCATTTATTTGATACTTCTCTTAATAGTATAATTTCTACAACATTTTTGTATAATTATTAAATATGCTTATTTGTCACATAAAAACTAAAAATAAAATACTAGGATGAAGATAAATCTTATAGATTTTATAATAATACTTTTAGTCGCATTTATATTCTAAAACACCCAACTTTCAAAATGTTATATTTATTATATTATGAAGGTGACAACTTTGACATAATTTAAAATAAAATAATATAAGTGTCATAATCACTTTTATAAGACTTTAAACCATCATATATTCGGTAGTTGGATGGTTATGGTGTATATATACACTAAAAATAAGTTTTTTTTCAGGTTTTTGAGCCTTTTAATGGGTATTATTATTTCAATAAAAATTATATTACTTATTTTTCACAAAATAAATAATTTCTGCATCATTAATGTATAAGCTATTAAGGTAATTAAATATCTCTTAAAAATTATAAATAAATTTCCATGATAAATAAAAACATATTATATTTCAAATGATTATTTATAACTGAATTTATATTCTGTATAAACTTATATTAAAAATACTTTAATTATTAAAGTTGACTGAGACATATTTCACTTTCCTTTAAATAAAATAAAATAAAGGTCTTAATCACCTCCAAGTGGGTTCCAATGGATTCAATTTCGACCCAAATATTCCTTAGGATGAAATATAAGCCTCCAATTATATTAAGACAAGTTTTAGGTTAATTTTATAATATAATATTTACCCTTAATTACCCGATTTACCTTTTACTATGGTAAATAAAATTTACCGTAGTTACTATTCATAATGCCCAAAAATAAAAAGTATCCTATTAAAATAATTTAGACCCACTGATTCCAAATATGGAATCTATTTTTCTAAATTCAATACACAAAAGTTGCAGAAATTAATTTAAAATTAATCCCATTGTTAAGAAAATGAGTTTTAAAAGTTAAAAGATTGCAAAAGATTGAAATGATTTTATCTATGAATTCAATGTATAATAAATGCTAATGAAATAAATTATATTAAAAGGTAAAAATATATTCTATTTATACTTTAAAACCATTAAATAAAATAATTTAACCATATAAATTATTACAATGAAAAAAGTTGTTTTTAATTAAAATATAGCGTGTTTTTACTATTAATTAAAATATGAAAGTTATCAGAAAAATATCAAAACAATATCCAATGAAAATTTTTATATCCTAATTCAAAAGAATAAGTTTATTTTTCAAAATTTAACTTATAAAATTTTCAAAAATTATATTTAAAATTGTTGCGCCATCAAAAGGCTGCAAAACTGCATTTTTTTGAAAAATATTTATTTTACTCGAAATATTATTTTGTTCTCATACCATGTTCTATAAAATGTGTAGGATGAATTATAATGTCATAAAATTAAAAATTTATTTTCTAATATTTATAACGGCTAGTTTATAATAATATTATAACCATATATCGTTGTTTAGTGAAAACCCGGTATTGCGTACACACTCGCTATCGAGGAAGATTGCGATTGCGTGTAATGCAATCCAAGTCAGGGTTGCGTGTAGTGAAAGACTCCTTTGTTGATGCTATTGACCTCACCTGTTTTGATAATCTCAATCATGTATTCATATGTGTTGAAAATCCCAATTTTTTTTTCATTCTCTATGATATTGTTAAGTATCATTGATCTATACTTTAATTCTTTAAAATCTGTGATCAAACCAATAATAATTTTGAAAATAATATTTGGAATATGTTAATCCTCATTTATCCATGTTCATAACAGTTATAAATTGATTCTAACACAATCGGATGTATTCTGCATAAAACAGATAAGTAATCTGTCTATAGCTACTGATAAAGAGATACCGGTAACCAGTCTACCGATAGACTTAGTCTAACGACAGACAGCTACCGATAGACTTAACACAGAGCTACCGATACACTTAACACATAGCTACCGATGTGCTTACAGACAGCTACCGATACAAACTTATAGCTACCGGTGTAAGTATAAATAGCTACCGATGGAATAAGAGTCACCGATGGACGAAGCTACTGACAGACTCACAGCTACCGACGCATGGAGCTACTGATGCATAGAGCTACCGATGCATGGAGCTACCGACGCATGGAGCTACTGATGCATAGAGCTACCGATGCATGGAGCTACCGACGCATGGAGCTACTGATACATAGAGCTACCGATGCATGGAGCTACCGACGCATGGAGCTACTGATGCATGGAGCTACCGATGCATGGAGCTACCGACGCATGGAGCTACCGACGCATGGAGCTACTGATGCATAGAGCTACCGATGCATGGAGCTACCGACGCATGGAGCTACCGATAAACAAAGTCACTGATACAAGCATGTACCAACCGACGCATAGAGCCACCGATAGAGTCAAAGCAACTAAGGACATTGAGCTACCGATGTTCAAGCTACCGATGCTGATTACCTACCGATCACTCGACTCACTGTTTGAATTTCTTTATTTCCTATATTTAATCTATCTAATGGTCATATCATACATTTTGATGATTTGTCAAATATCTGATAAAGGTTGTCGGATGTCAGGAACTCGTACCTTGTACCTACTGAAAAGAAATCTTTTCTATCCTCTGTCGGGAGATAAATACGAGAAGACTACGCTGCCCAAAACACAAGAAAAACTAGAGAAGTGCGTGGTGGATGATATATACCAGAAACACAAGAAGAGAAAAAGGAGTTCCATCAAGAACACAAAGAAGCTCATAAACTATCAAGCATACTCGAGAAGTGTTCTGTGCATACAAGAAGAACACTGAAGAACTTCATCGACTACATTCTCACTACCTATGAACCTGGAGCATACGACACTCTGTTTCTCAAACAGAAACAAGAAGAGGACTCAGACTCACTTCTAGTCAAATCCAAAGGAGTCCAGAGCCATACTGAAATCACCAGAACCATCTCTAAACTCTACATCTCTTGTTCTGTGATTTATTACCATTCATTTCGAGCAGTGTGTGTTATCTGCTGTATCTAACACATACACTGTCTCCTGTACTCAAACTGAAGGATTTGTAAATCCTTACCAAACTCCTTCATTCTTTCTTTCCCACGAATAACAGTGGTAGAGGTCGTGTGTGACCTGGACAGCTGGTTGCTGTTGTACTGTTTCCCACGAAGAACAGTGGTAGAGGTCTTGGACCTGGACAGTTGTAAACTGTTGAACCCCGATCCAGGGTGTGGATCATTTTTATATAAACTTTTGAGAGGACTAAGTCTCGGCTTGAGACTGAACCTCTTGGTTACATCTGTTGTGCAATCTCTTTCAAAGTTTTATTCCGCTGCTAATCATTTTAAAACCAATACTGTTTTTAAAGTTACTTTGATAATTAAATTAGCAATTGTTTATGTTAAGTGTAGATTAGTAAGTTAGTTTCAAAAGATAATCACACACTCCTGTGTTGATTAACTGGGAATTAATCAATCCCTTGAGAATCTAACAGAACCTCTACTTTAATATAAATTCACTACAGTTTAATTTATTATTTTATTTGGGGGTCTTTAAGACACTGTTTTTTAAATTACAGAAATTTGAATTGGTACTCAATTCACCCCCCCTCTTGAGTAAACCACTCCGACCAACACTTGGTATCAGAGGTTGAAAATACTTTCTAAAAGTACTCTGCTTTTGAACTGTGATTTTAGTTGTATTTTAAAGTTCTTAAAATTTCTGTTATTTCTAAATTTTTGTCTCTTTAAAATTTTCTCATCATGGACAATAGACTTGAGGGTGCTGCTACTAACCGGCCACCTTTCTTCAATGGAACTAATTATGCTCAGTGGAAACTGAAAATGAAAATTCATCTAGAAAGCATAGGTTTTGATATTTGGACTGCTATTGAATCAGAATACAAAATTCCTACTACTGCTAGATCTACTTGGGATGAACCTACAAAGACTTCTTACAATAACAACTGTAAAGCTATGAATGCCTTGTACTGTTCTCTAGGAGATGAAGAGTTTAATAGAATTTCTGCATGTAAAACTGCATATGAAATTTGGGATACCTTAGCTGTTTCACATGAAGGAACAACTAATGTTAAAGAAATGAGATTGAACACTTATACTATCAAGTATGATAATTTTAAAATGAAGCCTGACGAGCCCATTTCTGACATGTATCTCAGGTTCAATGAAATTTTCAATACAATGATCTCACTGGGAAAGGATGTCTCATCGAAGGAACAAATTATGAGAATTTTGATATGTCTACCTGATAGATGGAGAGGCACATCTGTCTCAATCAGAGAATCATGTGACATTGCTGCTCTACCTGTCAAGGAACTAATTGGAAAGATGATGATGTATGAAGAAGAGCTTAAAGTGAACAAAGAGGAAGAAAATGAACCTGCAAGAAAGTCTGTTGCTTTCAAATCCTCAACTTCAAAGTATAAGGACAAAGAAAAGCTTCAAGCTGTAGTTGAAAGTTCAAGTTGTGAAGACAGTGGAAGTGATTCTGACAGTGATTCTGAGATGGCTCACATTGCTAGAAGATTTAAGAAATTTTATAGAAAAAAGAAGTTCTTCAGAAAAAAAAACTATAAGGGTAAGTATGATCACCAAGGCAAATGGAAAAAGGATTGGAAGAAGAATGACAAGTCAGATGATGTTGTCTACTATGAGTGCAAGAGAAAAGGACACATTAAAGCCGACTATCCAACGCTGAAATATAAAAAGAAATATGAATATAAGGACAATAAGTTTAAGAAAGCTATGAAGGCTACTTGGAGTGCTTCAGAAGACAGCACAAGTGGAGCTGAATCTTCAGACTCTAAAAGGAATCGAGCCAACATGTGTTTTATGACAAACACTTCTGAGGTAACTGCTGAAACTCCTGCTTCAAATTCATATTATTCTGGAGATGATTCTGAAGGTGATAACATGTCTAAATCTGAACTGTTTGAATACTGTGATATGCTGGAAGAGACATGTAATGAACTTAAGGATAAATACAAGTCATTAAAGAAACAGCATGCTCTCACCACTACAGTTAAAACCGAACTCACTATTGAAAAAGTGAAAACTGCTCAACTGTTAAAAGAGAACACTGAACTGAAACTATCTAATGAGCAACTCAAGAAAGACTTAGAGAAGTTCACCAATGGAAAAAATACACTAACACAGATGCTAGGAAAGCAAGTAGCACCTAAATATACTACTGGTATAGGATACCAACCTGGACAAAGGAAAATTGCCAAAACAAGATTCATTTCTAAATCTGGACAGAATGAAGGTAATTCTGGAACTTCATATGCTTCAACCAGTTATATACATAGCTATGGATCTAATAAAGTTTATCTTTCAAAGCATGTCAATTCTACAAATTATATGAGACCCATTAGACAAATATGGGTACCTAAAGTGTTATTGGCTAACCTGTCTGGACCCAAGAAAATCTGGGTACCAAAATCATCTCCCATCTAAATCTATTTTGTAGGGAACTTGCTTGAAGAGCTCCTGTAAAGAGACATGATATTTGGACAGTGGATGTTCAAGACATATGTCAGGAGACTTCTCTTGTTTCAAGAGTTTAATAAAAGTTGATGGAGGCTTTGTCACCTTTGGTGATAATTCTAAAGGGAAAATCATCGGCCTAGGCCAGATTGGTAACACTGATTCAATCCTGATTTCTAAAGTTTTATTTGTTGATGGCCTTAAATACAATCTATTAAGTATTTCTCAGTTATGTGATGATGATTTTCATGTTAAATTTGAAAATGATTCTTGCAAAGTTTTTAATTCTAAGAATGTTTTGGTATTTTCTGCCTTAAGAAATGAAAATGTTTATGCTGTTAATCTGAATTCTTTAGCTAAGCAGAATATTACTTGTTTGAATGCTTTTCATAAAGAATCTTGGCTATGGCACAGAAGATTAGGACATTGCAACATTCACTCACATAGGAAACATTCTAGGAAAAACCTAGTTAGAGACCTACCTAAATTAGAATTCCCAAATGATAGAGTGTGTAACCCCTGCCAAAAGGGAAAACAACACAAAGTTTCTTTTAAATCAAAGAAAGAAGTTTCAACTTCTCAACCACTTGAATTGGATCACATGGATTTGTTTGGACCATCAAGAGTTTCTAGTTTAAATGGGAAGCACTATGTTTATGTTCTTGTAGATGACTTTTCTAGATATACTTGGGTATATTTTCTAGCTCACAAAAGTGAAGCTTGTTCTTACTTTGTCAAATACTCCAAGTCCGTAGAGAACCTTTGTGGACTTAAGATTAAGACCCTGAGAAGTGATCATGGTCGTGAGTTTGAAAATCAAGATTTTGAATCTTATTGCTCACACAATGGCTATACCCATAACTTTTCTTCCCCTAGAACACCCCAACAGAATGGTGTAGTAGAAAGAAGAAACCGAACCCTTCAAGAAATTGCTAGAACCATGCTCAATGAATATGACCTGCCTATTTATTTTTGGGCTGAAGCTGTAAATACAGCTTGTTATGTCATTAATAGAGTCTTAATTAGACCAGTTCTTAAGAAAACCCCTTATGAATTGTGGAACAATAGAAAGCCTAAGGTTAATTACTTTAAAGTTTTTGGTTGCAAAGTATTTATTCTGAATACTAAAGATAATCTGGATAAGTTTGCTTCCAAAAGTGATGAAGGAATTTTTCTGGGTTACTCTATTTCAAGTAAAGCCTATAGAGTATTCAATAAGAAAACCAAATGTGTGGAGGAATCTGTTCACATCAAGTTTGATGAAACTGATCCACATGAGCCTAAAACCTCTCTTGAGAATCTTGAAGAAGATTTGTCTATTCTGGACCTAAATGATAAATCTAAAGAACCTGTTATAAAAGCATCCAGTTCTGGACTTTCTCTAGAATCTTCTTCTGTTGAACCCGAACCTATAGATGAACCTGAAATTTTTAGTCCAACCTTTACCAGATCAAAAAGGATTCTAAAGAATCATCCTTTAGAAGTTGTTGTTGGTAATCTTGATAGAGGAACACAAACTAGAGCTTCTCTAAGAAACCAGGTTGAACATCAAGCTTTTCTTTCACAGCTAGAACCCAAAAATATCAATGATGCTATCAATGATGAATTCTGGGTAATAGCTATGCAGGAAGAATTAAATCAGTTTGAAAGAAACAAAGTCTGGGAATTAGTTGACAGACCTGAGGACACTTTGACAATAGGCACAAAATGGGTTTTTAGAAATAAAGTAGATGAATCTGGAAATATAGTTAGAAACAAAGCTAGACTAGTTGCACAAGGATATATTCAAGAAGAAGGCATAGACTATGAGGAAACTTTTGCACCTGTAGCTAGACTAGAAGCCATTAGGATCTTACTTGCATATGCTGCACATCTGGATTTCAAGTTATATCAAATGGATGTGAAAAGTGCATTTCTAAATGGTTTTATAATTGAAGATGTTTTTGTAGAACAACCACCTGGATTTACTAACCCCCATTTTCCAAATCAAGTTTTTAAACTTTCTAAAGCTTTGTATGGTTTGAAACAAGCTCCAAGAGCTTGGTATGATAGACTTAGCAATTTCCTTATTTCAAAAGGTTTTACTAAAGGGATTGCTGATCCAACTCTTTTCATTAAAAGAATTTCTAAAGATGTTTTAGTTGTACAAATATATATTGATGATATTATTTTTGGATCTTCTAAACACTCTTTATGTACTGATTTTTCAAAAAGTATGCAAAATGAATTTGAAATGAGCTTAATGGGAGAGCTTAAGTACTTTCTTGGATTTCAAGTATTTCAAAATGAAAACGGTATTGTTTTGAATCAAAGTAAATATACAAAGGATCTTTTAAAACGTTTTGGTCTGGATAGTATCAAGGAAAGTGAAACTCCTATGAGTACTACCTGTAAATTGGATGCAGATGAAACTGGGAAACCAGTTGATCAGACAAATTACAGAGGTATGATTGGTAGTTTACTTTATCTTACTGCTAGTCGACCTGATATTATGTTTAGTGTGTGTATGTGTGCTATATTTCAAGCTAATCCAAAAGAATCTCATTTGCTTGCTGTTAAAAGAATTTTTAAATATCTCAAACACACGGTTAACTTAGGTTTGTTTTACCCAAAAGGACAATCCTTTGAGTTAATGAGTTATTCAGATGCTGACTTTGCTGGTTGTAAGTTAGATAGAAAAAGCACATCAGGAACATGTCATTTGCTTGGAAAATCCTTAGTTTCTTGGTGTAGTAAGAAACAGAAATCAGTTGCATTATCTACTGCCGAAGCAGAATATATAGCTGCTGGTAGTTGCTGTGCACAAATTCTGTGGATGAAACACACTCTTTTGGACTATGGATATGTTTTTAAACATGTTTCAATCAACTGTGATAACACCAGTGCAATAAACATCTCTAAGAATCCTGTATCTCACTCTAGAACCAAACACATAGATGTAAGACACCATTTCCTAAGAGATCACTATCAAAAAGGTGATATTTCTCTTGAATTTATTGGCACTGAACATCAATTGGCTGATATTTTCACTAAACCTTTAAGTTCGGATAGGCTAAGTTACATAAGACACGAACTGGGAATGTTTAATCACAACCGACGTGAAAATTCTCACCGATGTAAGTTTCTCACCGACGTATAAATCCTCACTGATGTGAAATTCTCACCGATGTAAAATTCTCACCGACGTGAAAATTCTCACCGATGTAAGTTTCTCACCGACGTAGAAATTCTCACCGATGTACAACTCTCACCGATTTGTTTTTCTCACCGATGATTAACTCACACCGATGCAAGGTTTTAAAACTTCTGTCTGCCGCCAAGAATATGAATCGTTTTATTTTATTACACTATTTTAATCGTTTATTTGGAATTCCTAAATGATAAAACTAAGTCTAAGCCACTTCTTACCTCACCAAGCTCAAAATCTCTCACCTTCGAACCTTAGCTTCCAAATCGGCCAAGAACCCTAAACCCGCGATGGCAAAAACCAAGCTTCCTATCGTCAGAGATGAAAGTGTAGAACCAAACGCTAAGAAGCAGAAGACACAGCATAAATCCAATGTTAGTGAAGTCAAAACTAGATCGGGAAGGCGACCAGTGAATCCTCACTTGCAGAATAGAGACATAGTAATCGAGAAGGAACTGTGCGTGGAATGGCTACTGCCTAGCAAATCCTTAGTACTCGAGATTCTGGAGGACCAAAAATGGGTGGATTGTTTCTCGAATAACAATGGCCCATACTACCCGAAGTTGGTAAAGCAGTTCTATGAGTTTGTAACTTTCAAGAAATCTGAGAATGAGAATTGGGTTAGATCTTTTGTAAATGGAAAATAGATGTCGTTTTCTTCAGTAGAGTGGGCTGAGAGTTTGAAAGTACCACATGAAGGTGTCTCTGGGTATGTATCAAGAGCAATGCCACCTAGTAGTGATATCTTTGATTATGAGACCGCCTTACAAGAGCTGACTGGGAATGGAAATCAAAGGCAAGTGGTTGCTGCTGAAATGGATGGAGAGAATCGACTGCTTTTCAAGTTTGTTCAGCATGTGTTGATACCGAGGAGAGGAGATTTTGCAAATCTGAGATATCAAGATATCTATCTTCTTCATTTTCTAAGACATGGTGTAAAAATCAATCTGTGCAGATTGTTAATGCTTCAAATGGAAGACATGATTAGACCAAAGTCAAAGACTAATGCTTTGTTCTTTGCCAAGCTGATTTCAGTGATGATAAAAGTGAAAGGAATAGCTGAGTCTCAGGATGAGACAGTTGTAGTCAAGAACAATTTCTGCATCACCTCGACTGTCTGTAAGTATATGAAAATTAACTGGAACCCATGGAAGGGAGAATGGGTCAGTGATGATCAGAAGATCTATGATAGGTTTAATCCTGTGGATTATCCCTCAAGACCAAAGGATGAGAGAGATCCGAGTCTGAGACCTGATGAAGAGGAACCTGCTTATAGTGATGAAACAGAAGAAGAAGAAGAAGAAGAAACTCCTATGGATGTTGGAGGAGATCCAGACTTGCCCCCAAGTCCTGTTGCAGAATTGGTTTATTCTAGGAAAGGAAAAGTAGAGGAAATTGTGTCTACTCATGAGGAAGACCAGTCTGTACCTCACCAAGAAGAAGAGGAAAAGGAGAATGTATCTGAATCGCCTGCTTCTGGTAGTTTAAGTATGAGTCCCTTGATTGGAAGCTCAGCTGTGCTTGCTGCTGAAGTAGAAAAAGATAGAGAAGAAGCTGTACCTGTTTCAGAAAACCTCCTTACTACTGCTGAGATAGAAGTTGTTATGGAAGATTCTGATGAAGAAAGGCCAGCAGAAAAGGCTGTTGTGATACATGAGAATGCACCCATTGAGGGGGAGCATCAGTCTGTGCTTGGAAATGTTACAGTAGCTGTTGAGCTTGGAGACTGGGTAGAAGACCCAGGGTTTATTGTCTGTGGATTGGATTATCCGGATTCTGACAATGAGGTGTCTGAGAATAGACCGAAGACCAATTATGATCTTGCTTCTGAGTTGTTGCCAGATGATGTGGTCAGATTTCATGATTTGAATAAGCTGAAAGAGGACCTCAAATCCAGTTTCTTTGAAGAAGTGAAGTTAATGGAAACCTCTCTTGCATCCTCAATTAACTCAATAATGACTACTTCTGTAGTTAATTTGGCCTCAGCAAGGGGATCTGCTGCAGTTATCCCAAGTGATTTTGTCTCTAAATCTGATCTTGAATCCATGAAGAATGAGCTGAAAGAATCATTCAGTGCATCAGTCGCTGAGATGAAGCAAAGCTTTTATGAAGAAATGAAAATGCTAGAGAGATCCTTCGAGCTATCTCTGGCTTGTAATTTATCTTCTTTTATGTCTGAGCTTATGGAAGAAGTGAAAGAGTGCCAGACTCAGTCTTCTAGAATCGAAGCTGATCTTGAAGCTCTCAAGACATCAGTTGTTGCTTTGGATTCCTATATGAGCTCCAAGTCTCAAGCTGACAAGGACCCATCTTATGTGAAGAATGTAGTAAGCCAGTTTGTCTCAGTGTTTGAAAGTTTCAAAACCTCAGTGAAGGATCATGTTCAGTTACAAGACTCTAAAGTTCAAAGCCTAATCAGTGGTTTGTCTAAGAGTTTCAAAGAAACTGTTTCCTTCTCTCTTGGCCCTCTCACATCCAAACTATCAGTTGATCTGAATTCAGTTCGAGCAATGTTAAAGGAAGAGATTGGCTCTATTTCTACCAGTGGTTATGTGGACTCATCAGAGTTGAGCCGAGTGGTGCTTTCTACAAGAGATTCTGCCAGAGAAATAATGAAGATTGTTCAAGATTTTATGAGAGAAGCCTCTGCCTCTCAGGAAGCCATAAAAAGCAAAGTGGACTACTACTTCTCCAAAATTTTCACCAAGAATCAACTCGAACACCACTTCAAGCTAATGTTGGAACACATGAAGCTCCCTCCAGTCACTCAAGCTTTCAGAGAACAAGTGAGAAAGCTAAGAGAACTGACTCCTGCCTTAGAGAAATTCATGGAGAACAAAGATGATTTCATCTCTGCTATGGAAAGAGGAGGAGGAATTATTATGGATTTTAGAAATCTGCTGCTGCCCTTCTTGCATGTTGATGCCAGACCAGTGATCATCCCTCCTTATTTGCCTGCTTCTGCCTCAGCTGCTTCCACAGTCCAGCTGACTCCTGTTCAAGCCATTCGAAGCCTCACTCCAATGATCACCCAAAAATCTTCAACCTACAAGACCGACTCTGTGTCAGTGGCCCAGCCTCCTTTGATCTTTTCTGGCATTCCAAAACCTTCACCTGCATCCTCACCACCCGAGCCTTCTTCTGATTCCAAAGGAAAATCTCACGTTGCAGATGAGGATTGAACCAGTGGCCAGGATTTTTGATAGGAATTCCTTTGTAATTTTTTTTTCTTGTACCTTTTGACTACTCTAATACAGAACTCTTTTTACTTCTCATGTTTTATTTGTCTCCTATATATATATATATGCTTTCCCACTTTTTGATTATCACAAAGGGGGAGAACAATAAGAGGGGGAGAAACATTTTATGAGAGAATAAGGAGGAGAACAAAATGAGAGAATGAGACATATTTTCAATGGAGAAAAATAAGGAATAAGGGGAGACACATTACCCTTTGTTTTGTGTTCATTTTTCCCTCTGATAACTTATGTCTATTTCTATTATCTCTGATGCTGTTTTCTCTGAGAAAATTGAATTCAATATTATACTCTTTACTATTATATTTTCACTATGTTAAATGCCAATATCATAACTTGTGATTATCAAAAAGGGGGAGATTGTTGACCTCACCTGTTTTGATAATCTCAATCATGTATTCATATGTGTTGAAAATCCCAATTTTGTTTTCATTCTCTATGATATTGTTAAGTATCATTGATCTATACTTTAATTATTTCAAATCTGTGATCAAACCAATAATAATTTTGAAAATAATCTTTGGAATATGTTAATCCTCATTTATCCATGTTCATACAAGTTATAAATTGATTCTAACACAATCGGATGTATTCTGCATAAAACAGATAAGTAATCTGTCTATAGCTACTGATAAAGAGCTACCGGTAACCAGTGTACCGATAGACTTAGTCTAACGACAGACTGCTACCGATAGACTTAACACAGAGCTACCGATACACTTAACACATAGCTACCGATGTGCTTACAGACAGCTACCGATACAAACTTATAGCTACCGGTTTAAGTATAAATAGCTACCGATGGAATAAGAGTCACCGATGGATGAAGCTACTGACAGACTCACAGCTACCGACGCATGGAGCTACTGATGCATAGAGCTACCGATGCATGGAGCTACCGACGCATGGAGCTACTGATGCATAGAGCTACCGATGCATGGAGCTACCGACGCATGGAGCTACTGATGCATAGAGCTACCGATGCATGGAGCTACCGACGCATGGAGCTACCGATAAACAAAGTCACTGATACAAGCATGTACCAACCGACGCATAGAGCCACCGATAGAGTCAAAGCAACTAAGGACATTGAGCTACCGATGTTCAAGCTACCGATGCTGATTACCTACCGATCACTCGACTCACTGTTTGAATTTCTTTATTTCCTATATTTAATCTATCTAACGGTCATATCATACATTTTGATGATTTGTCAAATATCTGATAAAGGTTGTTGGATGTCAGGAACCCGTACCTCGTACCTGCTGAAAAGAAATCTTTTCTGTCCCCTGTCGGGAGATAAATACGAGAAGACTACGCTGCCCAAAACACAAGAAAAACTGGAGAAGTGCGTGGTGGATGATATATACCAGAAACACAAGAAGAGAAAAAGGAGTTCCATCAAGAACACAAAGAAGCTCATAAACCATCAAGCATACTCGAGAAGTGTTCTGTGCATACAAGAAGAACACTGAAGAACTTCATCGACTACATTCTCACTACCTGTGAACCTGGAGCATACGACACTCTGTTTCTCAAACAGAAACAAGAAGAGGACTCAGACTCACTTCTAGTCGAATCCAAAGGAGTCCAGAGCCACACTGAAATCACCGGAACCATCTCTAAACTCTACATCTCTTGTTCTGTGATTTATTACCATTCATTTCGAGCAGTGTGTGTTATCTACTGTATCTAAAACATACACTGTCTCCTGTACTCAAACTGAAGGATTTGTAAATCCTTACCAAACTCCTTCATTCTTTCTTTCCCACGAATAACAGTGGTAGAGGTCGTGTGTGACCTGGATAGCTGGTTGCTGTTGTACTGTTTCCCACGAAGAACAGTGGTAGAGGTCTTGGACCTGGACAGTTGTAAACTGTTGAACCCCGATCCAGGGTGTGGATCATTTTTATATAAACTTTTGAGAGGACTAAGTCTCGGCTTGAGACTGAACCTCTTGGTTACATCTGTTGTGCAATCTCTTTCAAAGTTTTATTCCGCTGCTAATCATTTTAAAACCAATACTGTTTTTAAAGTTACTTTGATAATTAAATTAGCAAGTGCTTATGTTAAGTGTAGATTAGTAAGTTAGTTTCAAAAGATAATCACACACTCCTGTGTTGATTAACTGGGAATTAATCAATCCCTTGAGAATCTAACAGAACCTCTACTTTAATATAAATTCACTACAATTTAATTTATTATTTTATTTGGGGGTCTTTAAGACACTGTTTTTTAAATTACAGAAATTTGAATTGGTACTCAATTCACCCCCCCTCTTGAGTAAACCACTCCGACCAACAGATGCGTATAACAAAATCCAACCATATTTCATATATACATTGAATATATATAAATATATATATATACACTCAATGTTGTATAGAATAACTACTATCAAACAAACTTGAAATTGTGTGTAACACGATCCAAGATTAGTGTTGCATATACTGCAAGCTAATATGGTATTGCGTATAGCGCAAGATAATCTTGGTGTAGCATACAACCGAAGATATGAAAGAAATTAAAAATAATATATCTTATAAAATATCAGGGTGTTACATTCTACCCCCCTTAAAATGAATTTCTCCCTCGAAATTTGTCGAGGTTATAAATCGTTTACTATTCATAGAATCCCACATCATAAAAAAGAATACTAAAACTTAATTTTAAAAACTAAAGTATGAAACGTAACGGTTACCCAAATTAACTAATCAATGGGTTTCCACATATGATAACATAGGTGAAAATATGGATATCGAAGAGAAATCTAACCATCAAGTTCTGATGGAGATTGGTAGAGAACATGGCTATGAAAAATACAAAAATCACAAAGCCATAAATTTATGATGATCTAAGGTACCATCTGATTCATCGGATTTGAGGTCACTAGGACAAAATTTTTGGTTTTGAAGATCATTTCCCTAAATTTTATGAATTAAAAGAAATACTTACATGATTTTGGTTCAATCTCACTGTTGTCCGTGCCTTGAACAATTTCCACTTCATTTCATAAAGAAATGAAGTTGAATTTGTTATTCGTGAAGTGTTAGCAGATCATGTGATAGAATGACGGGTCATTCCATCTCTCTCAAACAAAAGGTTATCAAAAGTTATTAAATATACATAAGTCTATTAATCGTATATGGTTCCTAAAATGGAATTATACTTTATATCTCATGACACATAATAAATTAAAACTAATTTATACTAACCAGGGACTTCTTGAAGGCTAGTGGTATGCGATAAAAGCCTTCCGCACTTCAGTTGTGGGTTCGATTCCCGCAACCTTGTCCGACGCGATCGGTTGTTGCCGGTCCAGTAGGTTGTCCTTTTTCTAAAACTACAATATTATAACATCCCATTAATAATATCGAAAAAAAGTTCTAGCCGTAAACAATACTAATTTATGTCCAACATAATCCATTCCAATCTTTAGGCTTATCCAACATACTTATGTACAAGCTCATAGAAAACAATTACTAGAAATGTCATCTATCGAGCACGTGAATACCATAATTTATCACCGATATATCATTTGATATATCTTGTTGGTCAAATTCCAAACATGTGAATACCTTAATCATGTATTCTATTGAAAAAAATTGATACCCATTAAACCTTAGTGAAAACATGGATGCTTTCAAAAGTTAACTATTTCCACATACCAAAATCTAAAAATTCTACATACTCAAACCATGATATAACTTTGTCCTTATATCAATCATGAGCTCATGAATACTATTAAACATTTAATTTTATCCTTATCCCTTCATTATGCGCATATCATCTTCTTTCCAAAAATATTCGAATCACTTTTTATGGTTACCGGTACCATATAATTATCGAAAACCACAAAAAACCATTACATAGATATTCCAATGTTCCAAAATACTATAAATGAGATTCCACAACATTATTTTGGAACCCTTTACATAAACACATAATCATTCCACCAAATTGTTTTCATACTCAACATTGCTATAGTGATAGCATGTGACTTCCCTTTGTGCTTTTCCTTAAGAGGTTGTTCACATTGATCATGATTAACCCTTGGATTAGGGAAATGATTAGCATAATACCCCATTTCCTTGCACTTGAATCCTTGAAGTGTTAGTGTTCATTCTCTACAGTCTTTTCTTTATTCACATCATTAGCAACCCTTTTTCCATTACTTCTACACTCATCTGCTCGATGACCTTCTTTTCTACACTTAAAACATTTTTTAGCCCCTTTAAGACAATCTCCACCATGCTTCTTTCCACACTTTGAGCATAATGAAACATTTATCTTCTTTTCACCATTATTCTGAGATTTTTCCTTGAACTCCATATTTCATTTCTTGTCAAAACCATGAGATGGATATGTAACACCAACTTCCATTTCTACCATGATAGAACAACACACAATTTCTTCATAGATACTAAAGTCTCTTAAAGATAATTCCCTTCTAAGACTTGGTTTTAAGACACTGAAGAATCGATCAACTTTACTTTTAGGTTGGATGATAAAGCCATATGCATACCTTGAAAGCCTTGTAAAATTCACTTTGTATATACCAACAGATTCATCATCCTTTTTCTTAAGCTCAAGGAAATCCTTTTCCATCTTTTTTCGAAGAATATGAGGGAAATACTTCTTGGCAAATATGATCTTGAACTCATCCCATTCCATGGATTCAATTTCATCTTGGGGCCTCGTATTCATAATTAGAGTCCACCATTGATCTACTTCACATTCTAAACGGTAAATAGCTAGAATGAATTTTTCATGTTCCGAACATCGAAGTATGGAAAATATCTTTTCAATGATACTGATCCATTGTTCAGCAATAAGTGGATCAGAAGACCCACTGAAAGAAGGTGAACGTTGCCTCATGAAGGACTCAATAGAATATTGTTCCCTTCTATGCTCATTTGGAAGTCCAAAATGATTCATAGATTGTGTTAGTATAGAAATAATATTTTTCACTCCATCTCCCATAATGTTGGTTTGATCAGGAGGATAATCATTGCCTCGTCCATTACATTGATCAACACGTTTCCTTCGGGTTCCAACCATTGTCTAAAAACCAAAAAGAGTAGTGCGAGAGGCAAAAATCATGCTAAGGAAAAAATAATAATAAAGGGGGATTACCTTTGATATCTAACTTCTTAGGTTTAATTATAATATCATTACCGTAATTATTGGACTATAACCTATACTTATACTTAACCTTAGGGACATCCCTAGACATACCTTAGAAATATCTCTAGGGATCTCACTAAAGTTTTCACATCCTAGTTTCCAAAGGTTAACTAAACATTTCCTCTGATACCAACTATAGAGACCCAAAGCTTGACAAACATAGACATTACATTACTTTTGTGGAATATCTAATACAAAACAAAAACAGACACCAAAGGACCGTAATAGTTTAGTGTCTTTCCAAACTCGGAATATAATCTTCTAATCTTGGTGAAAGATCTTCAACATCTCCCATAGAGATCTTCATTTTTTTTCCTAAAACATTTCTGTATATCTTGGGGAAAAGAAAATATATAAAGGGTGATCTCAAATGCTCAGTAAGGGTAATCATGGAGGGAATAAAACAAACCATATACATTTGAACTTAAAAACATGAACATAATGTTTAAACATCAAAAGCTTGATCAATGACATAAAACATTGCAGTACATAAGGCATATATCATAATGGAACATCAATCATGATAAAATAGAATGGGAATAAAACATTTAATTTTTGCAACCATTAAGCACATGTTATGATTTCTATAGTAGCCAAGGCATTGCTTCCAAGACTATCTTAGTGGACAAATTCCCTTACTGAACCGGGTTTACTTTCCGTTCTTGCCCTGTATTACTGAATCAGTTTTACTTTCCATTTTAGCCATGTCTATCTCATGAGATATAAATCTTTACCCAATGCATTGGAGGGAGATATATGTCCCACCCATCTCATAATTAAACCATTCTTACGTGTTCCACAACATAAACATCAATCATTCATCATAACCCAAGGAATAAAATGGGTTTTATAAACATCATCCCATCATAACATAATCCATAGAAAACAAATGGATATCATTTCATCATTAAAAATGTGATACCATATAAATCATAGAGACATTATACTTGAAACATACACATATGAAATAATGTCATCTTAGATGGAAAATGGTTTTGATAAAGCACTTGAAATGAATTTTTGAGGAAAATATCCTTTCTTCTTGAAAATCATTTTCATTTCACAAAATTCCATTAAATTTTAATAGAAAAGGATTTTGTTGAAAATATTCATGAAATATTGTAGAGTAAGCTTCATGAAAATAACGCGTTATGAAACTGTAAAAATCCGTCTGTGCCGTATAAGTTAAAAAAAACATACTTCTCGTACTTTTGCCAGAAAAGTCAAAAAGCACCTCATATGGTAAAAAAAATTCCATACATACCATGTAGTAAAAGGCAAAAAAATGGGTAAAAAGGACTTTAAAAATACATGAAAACATTTTTATAAAACTTGGACATGGATGATAAATATAACCCCAGTAAATACTTACGTATAAGAAATCTCGGATAGAAAAAAATTGAGATTGCAACATTATCCCTTACCTTAGGTCCGATATGCTTCGTACGTATCCGAACCTCCTGTATAATGATTTAAATAATGTCATTGACTTATTAAAGAATCGTATTCATTGTTATGATATCATATATGGTTCACTTATGACTTTATATTACCCATTCTTTTGTAAATCCATGTTAAAGAAGCGTTTGGGGTAAAATCGTTTCATTTATCATCCGTGTTTTGACTTGTAATTATTAATATGATTACATAGATAATGATTACTTAATTCTAGAATATAAAATACTATTTATATATAATATATATTTATAATATAAATATAAATAATAGATCAATAAATGTAAAGAAATACACCGTTCATGGAGACGGTAGGCCGTACGTACGCATGAACGCTGTTTTTGTTTCCTTATTGAATTGAATGGAATTAATTAGATGACATAATTATATATATACATAAATCCAGTAGCATTATTATGTCATATATTTCATGATTACTTATTATATATACTTTATAATCATTCTTGAATTGTTAACATGGAAAATGAATCTTATCGCGTCGTGGAGACGGTAATCCGTACGTACGCACGAGCGATGATATCGTTCCCATATTTATTGAATGGATTTGGAGTGAATGAAATAATATCTTATAATCAGTATGATGTTATAGTAATCGTATGTAGTTATTCATTACACCATTATACCCTTCCAAGTAAGGTGGTGGTGGAAAAACAGATTACACCACGGTGTGGAGACGGTATTCCTTACGTACGCACGCACGGTGATTTCGTTTTTCTTAGGATGGATAGAAGGTGAAATAGGGTTGTTTCATATTTATAATAACATATCAGTATATGAGTGATACTGATGTTATTAATTCATAATGAAACAACTAAATAAGAATATATAGAAGAAGAAATAAATTTGAAAGAATCGGTAACGGATATTACCTCTTCTTCGACACGCCTCTTTGAAACCTCCTCTTAGGGCACTAAAGTTGGTCTCTGAAGAAGACCAGAACCTCTAAAATATTTCTAGGGAAGTTTAGAATGGAAATGGGCAGGTTTTGGCTGAGCTTGAAGTCTCAAAGTTGTGTAAAGATGAGAGGGAGGAGGTGCCCTTTTATAAGGGAGGAGAGGGGCACCTTTTGAATCCTCAAAAATATTAGTTTAATATAAATTCAAACCCCACATAAAACCCACCAAAAATGACTCAATTAGAATATTAGATGAGATAGAGATTTAATATCATCAACCAATCAAATTTATTCATGTTTTGATCTTATTTTAAACCTTATCTTTTTGATTTATCCTTATTTAATCTATTTAATTTTATTTGTGGTAAAAAAATTCTAAATTTTAAATGGTTATAAATAATCACTTATGTGTTATTAATTTTCCATAATTTGATAACTTATGAAATTTAGACTATATAAATTTAAATTTATAATTTTTAAATATTTTTGTGATTTTAAAAAAATTTAATAATATGTTATTTTTATAAAATAACAATAGTGTCAATTTTGAGACTATTCATTTAATTGAATTTAAATAAAATCCAAACTGTGGATATGTACTAAATAAAATATTTAATAGGTTCCTACCATGTCATATTATTCTAGAAAATTAGTATAGAACATTAAATATTTCATATAATATTTATTTTACTATTTGTAAAACCATTTATTTGATACTTCTCTTAATAAAATAATTTCTACAACATTTTTGTATAATTATTAAATATATTTGTTTGTTGCATAAAAATTAAAAATAAAATACTATGATTAAGATATATATATTATATATTTAAAAAGAATACTTTTATTCTGATTTATATTCTAAAAAACCCATATTTTCAAATGTTATATTTATTAAATTATGAAGGTGACCACATTGACATCATTTAAAATAAACTAATATAAGTTTTATAATCAAGTTTATAAGACTCCAAACGGTCATATATTCGGTCATTGGATGATTATGGTGTATATATACACTAACAATAATTTTTGGTCAGGTTGTGATCCTTTTAATGTGTATTATTATTTCAATAAAAACTATATTACTTATTTTTCACTAAATAAATAATTTTTCCATCATTATTGTATAAGCTATTAAGGTAATTAAATATCTCTTAAAAATTATAAATAAATTACCATGATAAATAAAAACATTTTATCTTTCAAATGAGTATTTATAAAATAATTTATATTGTGTATAAACTTATATTAAAAATATTTTAATTATTAAAGTTGAGTGAGACATATTTCACGATACTTTAAATAAAATAAACGAAAGGTCTTAATCACCTCCAAGTGGGTTCCATTGGATTCATTTTCGACCCAAATATTCCTTTGGACAAAATATAATCATCCAATTATATTAAGAAAAGTGTTAGGGTAATTTTATAATATAATATTTACCCTTAATTACCCGATTTAACTTTTACTATGGTAAATAAAATTTACCGTTGTTAGTATTCATAATGCCCAAAAACAAAAAGTTTCCTATTAACATAATTTGGACCCACTGATTCCAAATATGGAATCCATTTTTCTAAATTCAATACACAAAAGTTTCGGTAATTAATTTAAAATTAATCCTGTTGTTAAGAAAACGAGTTTTAAAAGTTAAAACATTGCAAAAGATTGAAATGATTTTACCTATGAATTCAATGTAAAATCAATGTTAATGACATAAATTATATTAAATGGTAAACATATATTCTATTTATACTTTAAAACCATTCAATATTATAATTTAACCATATAAATTATTACGATGAAAAAAGTTGTTTTTAATTAAAATATAGCTTGTTTTTACTATTCATTAAAATATGAAAGTTATAAGAAAAATATCAAAACTTCATCCACTGTAAATTTTTATATCCTGATTCAAAAGAAGAAGTTTAATTTTTAAAATTTAACTTATAAAATTTTCAAAAATTATATTTAAAATGGGTGCACCATCAAAAGGCGGCAAAACTGCATTTTTCGAAAAATACTTATTTTACCCATAAATTTATTTTGTTCTCATACCATGTTCTATAAAATGTGCAATATGAATTATAATGTCATAAAATTAAATAAGTATTTACTACTATTCATAACGGCTAGTTTATAATAATATTATAACCACATATCGTTGTTTAGTGAAACCCGGTATTGTGTACAACACACGCTATTGAGGAAGGTGTGATTGCGTGTAATGCAAGCCAAGTCAGGGTTGCGTGTAGTGCAAGACTCCTTTGTTGTTGCGTATAAAAAAATCCAACCATATTTCATATATACATTGAATACATATATATATATATACACTAAATGTTGCGTAGAATAACTACTATCAAACAAACTTGAAATTGTGTGTAACACGATCCAAGATTAGTGTTGCGTATACTACAAGCTAATATGGTGTTGCGTATAGCGCAAGATAATCATGGTGTAGCGTACATCAGAAGATATGAAAGAAATTAAAAATAAAATATCTTATAAAATCTCGGGGTGTTACATTCTACCCCCCTTAAAATGAATTTCTCCCTCGAAATTCATTGGGGTTATAAATCGTTTACTATTCATAGAAACCCACATCATAAAAAGGAATACTAAAACTTAATTTTAAAAACTAAAGTATGAAACGTAACGGTTACCCAAATTAACTAATCATTGGGTTTACACATAGGATAACATAGGTGAAAATATGGATATGGAAGAGAAATCTAACCATCAAGTTCTGATGGAGAGTTGTAGAGAACATGGCTATGAAAAAGCCAACAATCACAAAGCCATAAATTTGTGATGATCTAAGGTACCATCTGATTCATCAGATATGAGGGTACTAGGACAATTTTTTTGGTTTTGAAGATCATTTCCCTAAAGTTTATGAATTAAAAGAAATACTTACATGATTTTGGTTCAATCTCACTGTTGTTCGTGCCTTGAACAATTTTTACTTCATCTCTTAAAGAAATGAAGTTGAATTTGTTATTTGTGAAGTGTTAGCAGATCATGTGATAGAATGGCGGGTCATTCCATCTGTCTCAAACAAAAGGCAAGAAAAAGTTATTAAATATATATAAGTCGATTAATCGTATATGGTTCCTAAAATGGACTTATAAATTATATCTCATATCATATAATACATTAAAACTAATTTATACTAACCATGGACTTACTGTAGGCCAGTGGTATGCGATAAAGGCCTTATGCACTTCAGTTGTGGGTTTGATTCCCGCAACCTTGTCCGACGCGATGGGTTGTCTCCCTTCCTGAAGGTTGTTCTTTTTCTAAAACTACATTATTATAACATCCCATTAATAATATCGAAAAAATGTTCTAGCCTTAAACAATACTAATTTATTTCCAACATAATCCATTCCAATCTTTAGGCTTATCCAAAATACTTATGTACAAGCTCATAGAAAACAATCACTAGAAATGTCATCTACCGAGCATGTGAATACCATCATTTATCCCCCATATATCATACTATATATCTTGTTGGTCACATTCCAAACATGTGAATACCTTAATCATGTATTCTATTGAAAAAAATTAATACCCATTGAACCTTAGTGAAAACATGGATGCTATCAAAAGTTAACTCTTTACATATACCAAAATCTCAAAATTCTACATACTCAAACCATGATATAAGTTTTTCATTATATTAGTCATGAGGTCATGAATACTATCAAACATTTAATTTTCTCATTATACCTTCATTATGTGCATATCATCTTTTTTCCAAAAATATTCGAATCACTTTTCATGGTTACCGGTACCATATAATTATCAAAAACCACAATAAACCATTACATAGATATTCCAATGTTACACAATACTATAAATGAGATTCCAGAACATTATTTTGGAATCCCTTTAGATAAACACATAATCATTCCACAACATCATTTTCATACTAAACATTTCTAATAGTGATCGCATGTGACTTCCCTTTGTCCTTTTCCTTAAGAGGTTGTTCATGTTGATCATTATTAACCCTTGGATTAGGGAAATGATTAGCATAATGCCGAATTTCATTGCACTTGAAGCGTTGAAGTGTTGGTGGTGCATTCTCTGTAGTCTTTTCATTATTCACATCATTAGAAACCCTATTTCCATTACTTCGACACTCAGCTGCTCGATGACCTTCTTTTCTACACTTAAAATATTTTCTAGCCCCTTTAAGACAATCTCCACTATGCTCTTTTCCACACTTTGAGTATAAAGAAACATTTATCTTATTTTCACCATTATTATGAGATTTTTCCTTGAACTCCATCTTTCGTTTCTTGTCAAAACCATGAGATGGATATGTAACACCAACTTCCATTTCTACCTTGATAGCACAACACACAATTTCTTCATAGATACTGAAGTCTCTTATAGATAATTCCCTTCGAAGACTTGGTTTTAAGCCACTAAAGAATCGATCAACTTTACTTTCAGGTTGGATGATAAAGCCAGATGCATACCTTGAAAGCCTTGTAAAATTCGCTTCATATATATCAACAGATTCATCATCCTTTTGCTTAATCTCAAGGAAATAATTTTCCATCTTTTTTCGAAGAATATGACTGAAGTACTTATTGGAAAATATGATCTTGAACTCATCCCGTTCCATGGATTCAATTTCATCTTGGGGCCTCGTATTCATAATTAGAGTCCACCATTGATCTGCTTCACATTCTAAACGGTAAATTTCCAGAATGACTCTTTCATGTTCCGAACAACGAAGTATGGAAAATATCTTTTCAATGTTTCTGATCCATTGTTCATCAATAAGTGGATCAGAAGACCCACTGAAAGAAGGTGGACGTTTCCTCATGAAGGACTCAATAGAATGTTGTTCCCTTCTCTGCTCATTTAGAAGTCCAGAATGATTCATAGATTATGTAAGTATAGAAATAAGATTTTCACTCCATCTCCCATAACGTTGGTTTGATCAGGAGGATAATCATTGCATCGTCCATTACATTGATCAACACAGTTCCTTCAGGTTCCAGCCATCGTCTAAAACCCAAAAAGAATAGTGCGAGAGGAAAAAATCATGATAAGGAAAACAACATAATAAAGGGGGAGTAACTTTGATATCTAACATCTTAGGTTTAATTATAATATCATTACCATAATTATAGGACTATAACCTATACTTATACTTAACCTTAGGGACATCCCTAGACATACCATAAAAATATCTCGAGGGATCTCACTGAAGTTTTAGTATCCTAGTTTCCAAAGGTTAACTAAACCTTTCCTCTGATACCAACTGTAGAGACCCAAAGCTTGACGTACATAGACATTACATTACTTTTGAGGAATATCTAATAGATAACAAAAACAGACACCAAAGGACCGTAATAGTTTAGTGTCTTTGGAAACTCAGAATATAATCTTCTAATCTTGGTAAAAGATCTTCAACATCTCCCATATAGATCTTCATTTTTTTACCTAAAACCTTTATTTATATCCTGGGGAAAAGAAAACATATAAAGGGTGAGCTCAAATGCTCAGTAAGGGTAAGCATGGAGAGAATAAAACAAACCATATACATTTTTACTAAAAAACATGAACATAATGTTTAAACATCAAAAGCTTGATCAATGACATAAAACATGGTAGTACATAAGGCATAGATCATAATGGAACATCAATCATGATAAAATAGCATGGGAATAAAACATGTAATTGTAGAAACCATGAAGCACATGTTATGATTTCCATAGTAGCCAAGGCATTACTGCCAAGACCATCTTAGTGGACAAAGTCCCTTACTGTACCGGGTTTACTTGCCGTTCCAGCCCTGTATTAGTGAACCAGATTTATTTTTTGTTCCATCCATGTATATCTTATGAGATATAAATCTTTACCCAATGAATTGGAGGGAGATATAGGTCCCACCCATCTCATAATTAAATCATTCTTACGCGTGCCACAACATAAAGATAATTCATTCATCATAACCCAAGGAATAAAATGGGATTCATAAACATCATCCCATCATAACATAATCCATATAAAATAGATGGATATCATTTCATCATAAAAAATGTGAAATAATATAAATAATAGAGACATTATACTTGAAACATACACATATAAAATAATGTCATCTTAGATGGAAAATGGTTTTTATAAAGCACTTGAAATGAATTCTTGAGGAAAATATACTTTCTTCTTGAAAATCATTTTCTTTTCAAAAAATTCCATTAAATTTTAAAAGAAAAGGATTTTGTTGAAAATATTCATGAAATCTTGTAGAGTTAGCTTCATGAATATAAGGCGTTAGGAAACCGTAAAAATCCGTTCATGCCGTATAAGTTAAAAAAACATTCATCTCGTACTTTTCCCAAAAATGTCAAAAAGTACATCGTATGATAAAAAAAAAAAATATTCCTTACATACCATGTATTAAAAGTAAAAAATGGGTAAAAAGGGCTTTAAACATACATAAAAATAGTTTTATAAAATTTGGACATGGATGATAAATATAACCCCAGTAAATACTTACGTATTAGCAATCTCGGATAGAAAACAATTGAGATTGCAACATTATCCCTTACCTTAGGTCCCATATGCTTCATACATATCCGAATCTCCTGTATAATGATTTAAATAATGTCATTGACTTATTACAGAATCATATTCATTGTTATGATATCTGATATGGTTCACTTATGACTTTATATAACCCGTTCTTTTGTAAATCCATGTTAAAGCAGCGTTTTGGGTAAAATCATTTCATTTATCATCCGTGTTTTGACTTGTAATTATTAATATGGGTACATAGATCATGATTACTTAATTCAAGAATATAAAACATGATTTATTTATAATATATATTCTGAATATACACATATATATTATATATCGATAAATGGAAAGAAATACACCGTTCATGGAAAGTGTAGGCCGTACGTACACATGAACACTGTTTTCGTTTCCTTATTGAATTGAATGGAATTAAGTAGATGAAATACATATATATATACATAAATAAAGTAGAATTATTATGTAATATATTTCATGATTACTTATTATATATACTTTATAATCATTATTTAATTGTTAACATGGAAAATGAATCTCATCGCGTCGTGGAGACGGTAATCCGTACGTACGCACGAGCGATGATATCATTCCCATATTTATTGAATGGAATTGGAGTGAATTATATAATATCTTAGAATCAGTATGATGTTATAATAATCATATGTAGTTATTATTTGCACCATTATACCCATCCAAGTAAGGTGGTGGTGGAAAAACAGATTACACCATGGCGTAGAGACGGTATTCCGTACGTAGGCACGCGCGGTGATTTTGTTTTCCATAGGATGGATAGAAGGTGAAATAGGGTTGTTTAATATTTATAATAACATATCAGTATATGAGTGATACTGATGTTATTAATTCATAATGAAACAACTAAATAATAATAACTAGAAGTAGAAATAAATTTGAAAGAATCGGTAACAGATATTACCTCTTCTTCGACACGCCTCTTTGAAACCTCCTCTTAGGGAACTAAAATTGGTCTTTTAAGAAGACCAGGACCACTAGAATATTTCTAGGGAAGTTGAGAAGGGAAATGGTCAGGGTTTGGCTGAGCTTGGAGGCTCAAAGTTGGGTAAAGTTGAGATGGAAGAGGTTCCCTTTTATAAGGGAGGATAGGGGCACTTTCGAATCCTCAAAAATATTAGTTTAATATAAATTAAAACCCCACATAAAACCCCCAATAATGACTCAATTAGATTATTATATGAGATAGAGTTTTAATATCATCAAACTATCAAATTTACACATGTTTTGATCTTATTTTAAACCTTATCATTTTGATTTATCCTAATTTAATCTATTTAATTTTATTTGTGGTAATAAAATTCTAAATTTAAAATGGTTATAAATAATCACTTAGGTGTTGTTAATTTTCCATAATTGGATAATTTATAAAATTTTAGACTATATAAATTTCATTTTATAATTTTTAAATATTTTTGTGATTTTTAAACAATTTAATAATATGTTATTTTTATAAAATAACAATAGTATCAATTTTGACACTATTCTTTTATTTGAATTGAAATAAAATCCACACATAGGATATATTCAAAATAAAATATTTAATAGGTTACTAACATGTCATATTAATCTAGAAAATTAGTAGAGAACATTAAATAGTTTATATAATATTTATTTTACTATTTTTAAAACCATTTATTTGATACTTCTCTTAATAAAATAATTTCTTCAACATGTTTGTATAATTATTAAATATACTTATTTACTGTATAAAATTAAAATTAAAATACATGGATGAAGATAAAACTTATATATTTAATAAGAATACTTTTAGTTGGATTTATATTCTAAAACACCCAACTTTTAAAATGTTATATTAATTAAATTATGAAGGTGACAACTTTGACATCCTTTAAAATAAAATAATATAAGTGTCATAATCACTTTTATTAGACTCCAAACGGTCATATATTCGGTCATTGGATGATTATGGTGTATATATACACTACTAGTAAGTTTTTTTCAGGTTTGTGAGCCTTTTAATGGGTATTATTATTTCAATAAAAACTATATTACTTATTTTTCACTAAATAAATAATTTCTGCATCATTAATGTATAAGCTATTAAGGTAATTAAATATATCTTAAAAATTATAAATAAATTACCATGATAAAGAAAAATATGTTATCTTTCAAATGAGAATTTATAACCGAATTTATATTCTGTATAAACTTATATTAAAAATACTTTAATTATTTAAGTTGAGTGAGACATATTTCACTTTCCTTTAAATAAAATAAACTAAAGGTCTTAATCACCTCGAAATGGGTTCCAATGGATTCAATTTCGACCCAAATATGCCTTAGGACGAAATATAAGCATCCAATTATATTAAGACAAGTGTTAGGGTAATTTTATAATATAATATTTATCCTTAATTAACCGATTTACCTTTTACTATGGTAAATAAAATTTACCGTAGTTACTATTCATAATGCCAAAAATAAAAAGTAGCCTAATAACATAATTTGGACCCACTGATTCCAAATATGGAATCCATTTTTCTAAATTCAATACACCAAAGTTGCAGAAATTAATTTAAAATTAATCCCGTTGTTAAGAAAACGAGTTTTAAAAGTTAAAACATTGCAAAAGATTGAAATAATTTTACATATGAATTCAATGTAAAATCAATTATAATGACATAAATTATATTAAATGGTAAAAATATATTATATTTATACTTTAAAACCCTTCAATATTATAAATTAACCATATAAATTATTATGATGAAAAAAGTTGTTTTTAATTTAAATATAGCGTGTTTTTACTATTCATTAAAATATGTAAGTTATCAGAAAAATATCAAAACTTTATCCAATGTAAATTTTTATATCCTGATTCAAAATAAGAAGTTTATATTTTAAAATTTTACTTATAAACTTGTCAAAAAATTTATTTAAAATGGGTGCGCCATCAAAAGGCGGCAAAACTGTATTTTTTGAAAAATACTTATTTTACCTGAAAATTTATTTTGTTCTCATACCATGTTCTATAAAATGTGTAAGATGAATTATAATGTCATAAACTTAAAAATATATTTACTAATATTCATAACGTCTAGTTTATAATAATATTATTACCATATATCATTGTTTAGTGAAACCCGGTATTACGTACAACACACGCTATCGAGGAAGGTTGTGATTGCGTGTAATGCAAGCCAAGTCTGGGTTGCGTGTAGTGCAAGACTCCTTTTTTGTTGCATATTACAAAATCCAACCATATTTCATTTATACATTGAATATATATATATATATATATATACACTCAATGTTGCGTAGAATAACTACTATCAAACAAACTTGAAATTGTGTGTAACATGATCCAAGATTAGTGTTGTGTATACTGAAACCTAATTTGGTGTTGCGTATAGTGTAAGATAATTTGGTGTGGCGTACAACAGAAGATATGAAAGAAATTAAAAATAATATATCTTATAAAATATAGGGGTGTTACATTCTACCCCCCTTAGAATGAATTTCTCCCTCAAAATTCATCAGGGTTATGAATTGTTTACTATTCATAGAAACCCACATCGTAAAAAAGAATACTAAAACTTAATTTTAAAAACTAAAGTATGAAACGTAACAGTTACCCAAGTTAACTAATCACTGGGTTTCCACATAGGATAACATAGGTGAAAATATGGATACAGAAGAGAAATCTAACCATCAAGTTCTGATGGAGAGTGGTAGAGAACATGGCTATGAAGAATCCAACAATCACAAAGCAATAAATTTGTGAGGATCTAAGGTACCATCTGATTCATCGGATATGAGGGCACTAGGACAACATTTTTGATTTTGAAGATAATTTCCCTAAATTTTATGGATTAAAAGAAATACTTACATGATTTTGGTTCAATCTCACTCTTGTTCGTTCCTTGAACAATTTCCACTTCATCCCTTAAAGAAATGAAGTTGAATTTGTTATTTGTGAAGTGTTAGGAGATCATGTGATAGAATGGCGGGTCATTCCATCTGTCTCAAACAAAAGGTTAGCAAAAGTTATTAAATATACAAAAGTTGATTAATCATATATGGTTCCTAAAATGGACTTATACTTCATATCTCATACCACATAATGAATTAAAACTAATTTATACTAACAAGGGACTTCCTGTAGGCCAGTGGTATGTGATAAAGGCCTGTTGCACATCAGTTGTGGGTTCGAATCCCACAACCTTGTCTGGCGTGACGGGTTGTATCCCGTCCTGCGGTTTGTCCTTTTTCAAAAACTACATTTTTATAGCATCCAATAAATTATATCGAAAAAAAGTTCTAGCCTTAAACAATACTAATTTATGTCCAACGTAATCCATTCCAATATTTAGGCATATCCAAAATAACTATTTCCAAGCTCATAGAAAACAATTACATGAAATGTCATATACCGAGCATGTGAATACCATCATTTATCCCCCATATATCAGACGATATATCTTGTTGGTCACATTCCAAACATGTTAATACCCTAATCATGTATTCTATTGAAAAAAATTAATACCCATTGAACCTTAGTGAAAACATGAATGCTGTCAAAAGTTAACTATTTCCACATACCAAAATATAAAAATTCTACATACTCAAACCATGATATAACTTTGTCCTTATATCAGTAATGAGCTCATTAATACTATCAAACATTCAATTTTCACTTTATCCATTCATTATGTGCATATCATCTGTATTCCAAAAATATTGGAATCACTTTTCATGGTTACCGGTAGCATATAATAATCGAAAACCACAATAAACCATTACATAGATATTCCAATGTTCCACAATACTATAAATGAGATTCCACAACATTATTTTGGAATCCCTTTACATAAACACATAATCATTCCACCACATCATTTTCATTCTCAACATTGCTAATAGTGATCACATGGGAATTCCCTTTGTCCTTTTCCTTAAGAGGTTGTTCACATTGATCATCATTAACCCTTGGATTAGGGAAATGATTAGCATAATGCCCCATTTCCTTACACTTGAAGCATTGATGTGTTGGTGGTGCGTTCTCGGCAGTATTTTCTTTATTCACATCATTAACAACCCTTTTTCATTACTTCGACAATCAGCTGCTTGATGACCTTATTTTCTACACTTAAAACATTTTATAGTACCTTTAAGACAATCTCCACCATGCTTCTTTCCATACTTTGAGCACAAAGAAACATTTATCTTCTTTTCACCATTATTCTGAGATTTTTCCTTGAACTCCATCTTTCATTTCATGTCAAAACCATGAGATGGATATGTAACACCAACTTCCATTTCTACCTTTACAGCACAACGTACACTTTCTTCATAGCTACTGAAGTCTCTTATAGATAATTCCCTTTGAAGACTCGGTTTTAATCTACTGAAGAATTGATCAACTTTACTTTCAGGTTGGATGATAATGCCAGATGCATACCTTGCAAGCCTTGTAAAATTTGCTTCTTATATACCAACAGATTCATCATTATTTTGCTTATGCTCAAGGAAATCCTTTTCCATCTTTGTTCTAAGAATATGAGGGAAGTACTTATTGAAAAATAAGTTCTTGAACTCATCCCATTCCATGGATTCAAATTCATCTCGGGGCCTCATATTCTTAATTAGAGGCCACCATTGATCTGCTTCACCTTCTATACAGTAAATAGCCATAATGAATTTTTCAATATCTCCCATAGAGATCTTCATTTTTTTACCTAAAACCTTTCTTTATATCCTCGAGAAAAGATAACATATAAAGGGTGAGCTCAAATTCTTAGTAAGGGTAAGCATGGAGAGAATAAAACAAAACATATACATTTGAACTTAAAAACATGAACATAATGTTTAAACATCAAAAGCTTGATCAATGACATAAAACATGGTAGTACATATGGCATTGATCATAATGGAACATCAATCATGATAAAATAACATGGGAATAGAACATGTAATTGTGGAAACCATTAAGCACATGTTATGATTTCCATAGTTTCCAAGGCATTGTTGGCAAGACCATCTTAGTGGACAAAGTCCCTTACTGAACTGGGTTTACTTGCTGTTCTAGCCCTGTATTACTGAACCAGATTTACTTTCCATTTGAGCCATGTCTATCTCATGAGATAAAAATATTTACCCAATGCATTGGAGGGAGATATAAGTCCCACCCATCTCATAATGAAATCATTATTACGTGTGCCACAACAAAAACATAAATCATTTATCATAACCCAAGGAATAAAATGGGTTTCATAAATATCACCCCATCATAACATAATCCATATAAAACAAATGGATATCATTTCATCATAAAAAATGTGAAACCATATAAATCATAGAGACATTATAATTGAATCATACACATATGAAATAATGCCATCTTAGATGGAAAATGGTTTTGATAAAGCACTTGAAATGAATTCTTGATGAAAATACCCTTGATTCTTGAAAATCATTTACTTTTCAAAAAATGACATTAAATTTTTAAAGAAAAGGATTTTGTTGAAAATAGTCATGAAATATTTTATAGTAAGATTCATGAAAATAAGGAGTTCTGAAACTGCAAAATTATGTTTGTGCCGTATAATTTAAAAAAACATTATTCTCATACTTTTGCCGGAAAAGTCAAAAAGTACCTCGTATGTTAAACAAAAAAAGATTCCTTACATACCATGTAGTAAAAGTAAAAAATGGGTAAAAAGGACTTTAAAAATACGTGAAAACATTTTTATAAAACTTGGACATGGATGATAAATATAACCCCAGTAAATACTTACTTATAAGCAATCTCGGATAGAAAACAATTGAGATTGCAACATTATCCCTTACCTTAGGTCTGATATGCTTCGTACATATCCGAACCTTCTATATAATGATTTAAATAATGTCATTGACTTATTATAGAATCATATTCATTTTTTATGATATCATATATGGTTCACTTATGACTTTATATTACCCATTCTTTTGTAAATCCATGTTAAAGCAGCATTTTGGGGAAAAACGTTTCATTTATCGTCCGTGTTTTGACTTGTAATTATTAATATTATTACATAGATCATGATTACTTAATTACAGAATATAAAACATGATTTATATATAATATATATTCATAATATACAGATATATAATAGATTGATAAATGGAAATAAATACACCGTTCATGGAGATGGTAGGCCGTACGTACGCCTGAACGCTGTTTTCGTTTCCTTATTGAATTGAATGGAATTAAGTAGATGAAATACATATATATATATACACAAATCAAGTAGAATTATTATGTCATATATTTCATTATTACTTATTATATATACTTTAAAATCATTCGTGAATTGTTAACATGGAAAATGAATCTCATCGCGTCATGGAGACGGTAATCCGTACGTACGCAAGAGCGATGATATCCTTCCCATATTTATTGAATGGAATTGGAGTGAATGATATAATATCTTAGAATCAGTATTATGTTCTAATAATCATATTTAGTTATTCTTTACACCATTATACCCATCCAAGTAAGGTGGTGGTGGAAAAACAGATTACACCACGGCGTGGAGACGGTATTCCGTACGTATGCACGCGCGATGATTTTATTTTCCTTAGGATGGTTAGAAGGTGAAATAGGGTTGTTTCATATTTATAATAACATATCAGTATATGAGTGATACTGATGATATTAATTCATAATGAAACAACTAATGAAGAATATGTAGAAGAAGAAATAAATTTGAAAGAATCGGTAATGGATATTACCTCTTCTTTGACACGCCTCTTTGAAACCTCCTCTTAGGGCACTAAAATTGGTCTTTTAAGAATACCAGGACCTCTAGAATATATCTAGGGAAGTTGAGAAGGAAAATGGAAAGGTTTTGACGAGCATGAAGGCTCAAATTTGTGTAATGATGAGAGGGAGGAGGTTCCCTTTTATAAGGGAGGAGAGGGGCACCTTTGGGATCCTCAAAAATATTAGTTTAATATAAATTCAAACCCCACATAAAACCCCCAAAAATGACTCAATTCGAATATTAGATGAGATAGAGTTGTAATATCACCAAAAAATTAAATTTATACAAGTTTTGATCTTATTTTAAACCTTATCATTTTGATTTATCCTTATTTAATGTATTTAATTTTATTTGTGGTAATAAAATTCTAAATTTTAAATGGTCATAAATAATCACTTAGGTGTTGTTAATTTTCCATAATTGGATATGTTATGATATTTTAGACTATATAAATTTAAATTTATAATTTTTAAATTTTATTTTGATTTTTAAACAATTTAATAATATGTTATTTTTATAAAATAACAACAGTGTAAATTTTGACACTATTCATTTATTTGAATTTAAATAAAATCTACACAGAGGATATATTCAAACTAAAATATTTAATAGGCTCCTAACATGTCATATTCATCTATATAATTAGTTTATCACATTATATACTTCATATTATATTTATTTTACTATTTGTAAACAATTTATTTGATACTTCTCTTAATAAAATAATTTCTACAACATTTTTATATAATTATTAAATATACTTATTTGTAGCATAAAAATTAAAAATAAAATACTAGGATGAATATAAATCTTATATATTTCATAAAAATACTTTTAATTGGATTTATATTCTAAAACACATAACTTTTAAAATGTTATATTTATTAAATTCTGAAGGTGACAACATTGACATCATTTAAAATAAAATAATATAGGTGTCATAATAACTTTTATAAGACTCCAAACAGTCATATATTCGGTCATTGGATGTTTATGGTGTATATATACACTACCAAAAAGTTTTTTTCAGGTTTGTGAGCCTTTTAATGGGTATTATTATTTCAATAAAAACTATATTACTTATTTTTCACTGAATAAATAATTTCTGCATCATTAATGTATATGCTATTAAGGTAATTAAATATCTCTTAAAAATTATAAATAAAATACCATGATAAATAAAAACATTTTATATTTCAAATGAGTATTTAGAACCGAATTTATATTCGGTATAAGCATATATTAAAAATACTTTAATTATTAAAGTTGAGTGAGACATATTTCACTTTCTTTAAATAAAATAAACTAAAGGTCTTAATTACCTCCAAGTGGGTTCCAATGGATTTAATTTCGACCCAAATAAGCCTTAGGACGAAATATAAGCATCCAATTATACTAATACTAGTGTTAGGGTAATTTTATAATATAATATTACCCTTAATTACCTGATTTACCTTTTACTATGGTAAATAAAATCTACCGTAGTTACTATTCATAATGCCCAAAAATAAAAAGTAGCCTATTACCATAATTTGTACCAACTGATTCCAAATATGGAATCCGTTTTTCTAAATTCAATACACAAAATTTGCAGAAATTAATTTAAAATTAATCCCGTTGTTAAGAAAACATGTTTTAAAAGTTAAAACATTGCAAAAGATTGAAATGATTTTACCTATGAATTCAATGTAAAATCAATGCTAATGACATACATTATATTAAATGGTAAAAATATATTCTATTTATACTTTAAAACCATTCAATATTATAATTTAACCATATAAATTTTTACGATGAAAAAATTGTTTTAATTAAAATATAGCGTGTTTTTACAATTCATTAAAATATGAAAGTCATTAGAAAAATATCAAAAATTTATCCAATGTAAATTTTTATATCCTGAATCAAAATAAGCAGTTTAATTTTTAAAATTTAACTTATAAACTTGTCAAAAATTATATTTAAAATGGGTGCGCCCTCAAAAGGAGGCAAAACTGTATTTTTTTGAAAAATACTTATTTTACACGAAAATTTATTTTTTTCTCATACCATGTTCTATAAAATGTGTAAGATGAATTATAATTTCAAAAAATTTAAAATTTATTTACTAATATCCATAACTTCTTGTTTATAATAATATTATAACCATATATCATTGTTTAGTGAAACCCGGTATTGCGTACAACACACACTATCGAGGAAGGTTGCGATTGCGTGTAATGCAAGCCAAGTCAGGGTTGCGTGTAGTGCAAGACTCCTTTGTTGTTGCGTATTACAAAATCAAACCATATTTCATTTATACATTGAATATATATATATATATATACAATCAATGTTGCGTATAATAACTACTATCAAACAAACTTGAAATTGTGTGTAACATGATCCATGATTAGTGTTATGTATACTGCAAGCTAATATGGTGTTGCGTATAGCGCAATATAATCTTGGTATAGCGTAAAACAGAAGTTATAAAAGAAATTAAAAATAATATATCTTATAAAATCTCAAGGTGTTACTGCATCTACCACTTGATTGGCTTCCCTATAAGAATGTGAGAATATCAAATTTAAATAAGTTACCTGATTTTGACAATCAACCATGTTAGGTCACACTCTCCAAGTTACATTAATAGTTCTTGTTTCCAAGGCCTGAACTGTAAGATGTGATTCTGATTCAATCCAAAGCAGGTTCTGATTATAATAAACATCATACATTATTGCATGAATTATTTTCCATATCTTAGCTTTGTAGGAAAATACAATAACTGTAAAATGATAGAATCGTTGATTCACAAATCTACGATAAGTGTGAAAAACACCACAACATCCTGATGGCCCTCGTGCACAAGAAGTAGCTCTATCCACATTATCTTTGAGCCATGGGAGAATCAGGGTGATCCAATGAACATACATAAGTGCCCAATGTTTTCGCAGATGACTAGAAACTCCAAGTAATTAAAGGATCTGTAAATCAGAAAAAATGTTATAAATCATACCTATTTGAGCCATCTAAGAAGCATGAACCTCTTTTTGGATCATTGCCATTCCAATATTTATAGGGGGCATGCCTTCTGTCAAATAGTACAACATTATGAGCTAACCATATGGCCACAATCACAGCTACAACGAACACAAGTAGGAGGTTACATACCTGTTCGTTTCAGCCAACATGGGATAACCCTGCTAGCAGATCAAGTAATAGTAGATTTAGATTAAAATCCATCCTAAACAAGACTCCAACATAATCCCACATCTATCCATCATATCCACACTCCACAAATAGGTACTGAATATTCTATTCTATATGAATGCATAAATAATATGCTGAAGAAAATTGAAATCCAGCCCGCATGAGTTGATCCTGGGCAGGAACCTGATTTTTACAGATTCTCCAAGTTAAAGAAAATCTAGAAGGCTGAATGAATTGAGTCCTGAAGTGCATGAGCCGTGCTGGTGAGCGACATGAACCCCCACAAACCAGTTGGTAATACCCCTCCTTGTAATCTCACCATTTCTATTATGCCTCCATATCAGTGTATCACAGTCCTTGAAATTGTAGGTTTGAATTTCCAACTCCACCAGAGAGGGGACCATAATAAATGTTGTATGTGAGATAAAAATTCATCAATGGAAAAATTTAATACATCAATATTAATAACCATGTTGTCATGAAGAGGCCTCTCAAGCCAAGTCTTTCTCCAATAATTAAGATGAGAGTCCCTACAAACCGACCACTTACATAATATAATTTCATCTCCTAGTTTGAACTTCATCTTAAATAGGAAAAATAAATTTTATCATACATGAATCTATTAAGGATTATTATATTATTTTAAATTATCAGGATACACTTACATAACATGAATATTATGCTTATGTGAACAAAAATTCTTCTTCTGTATTCTCTAGAATCTTAGTGTTACTCTAATGTATCCTTAGTTTGATCTTATATATATTGTGGAACATCAGAGTTATTCTTACCTATCACCAAGTTCATCATCCATATTATTTATTTAAATATTTCATACTATAGTGTGGACTTTTCATTATTCTATCAAATACCATTGGATACATTTCATATAATCAAAAATACATTTTCTTTTATATTGTAAACTCAATAGTACATTTGAGATTTCAAAAAAATATCTCACACAATCCTTTTCAGTATTTCCTAACTTATCTACAATATTACATATGAAATCCATACTTTATCAAATATAAATTGATATATTATTTCATATTTCATTTTACATAATTTTATATACACTATGATATTATGAATAAAATATAGATAAAATAGACTTCTTCATGTAAGCTAATATTCACTCAAAATAGTATCAAAACTCATTTTAAAACATATTGAACCAACTCTTCCGTCATATTAAAGGCATTTCCACTCAACCACAAGTATTGAAAAAAATACAAAAACATCCTGAATGGGTTCAACAGTCTCCCCATTTTGATTTTTTGTTAGTACCATACATTCTAACCATATTATCTCAAAAATTATTCTTCTAAAATCATATATACTCCCGTAAATTTTATTAGCTAAAATATGAAAAACTTCCCCCTTATTGAAAACAAGGAAAATACTCCTAATAGTTGTTCTATAATTATTTTAAATGAAATGATACATAAATTAATCAACACTAAATTTAGTTTAGATAAGTCTATATTGAAAATAAGATATATTAACTTTTATATCAAGCGAGTCCATAAATAAGTTTTTTTATTTTACACGAACTTAGAGACATACAATGAGTAAATTTTTAGGAAACTTTTCTAGTATTTTTCTTTACTCAACTCAACAAATATATTATAATAGTAAAAAAAGTAGGTTTCTCACCCTATTCATTATATCTATATTTGTAAAAAATAAAAAATAATTAAAATTTAGTCCGACTTAGAAAAATACCGTTGTGCTATTGGTTAATGAGTTAGACACACATTTCCTACATCACTTTCTTAATAGACTATATTAGTAAATATTTTCTATGAATTTTAGTAATATTCTCCCTTGATAGAACTAATTCAAATTTCAATATTACTTCAATCACATTCTACTTTAAAAAATGACATATGATATCTATGCTCGTTGATCATGAATGTATCACTGGATTCTTTGATTGATTTACAGAAAATTAATTATCATAGAAAATGACCAATGTATGCCCACTCATTACATATATATCCCAATGTTGAATATTTATCCTAATGAGTTTTGGAGGTACTAATGATTCATCAATATAATTTTCTTTGGTGTAAGAAAATTAGAATGATGTTTTCCTAATAGAATTACTTTCCACACATCTTCCAAAAATAATGGATTATACTTCAGATGTAGAATTCCCATTATCAATATGATTGGCCCAATCAGTATCAATAAAACTCAATAAGTATAGCTCAAATGTACTGCTTATATAGTATGGAATTATTGGAATTATTTTCTATAAAACAAAACAATATCTATTCTACCATGATATATTAATCATCTTGATTAGATTTACATGTAGCATAGTGTAAGTTATTAGTAATAATATCATAGATTATTACTATCAACTAAAATAGAAAACAAGTATGTTTTTTTGATTTTTTTCTCATATATAACCTTTTAGTCATCATCCACATTCAACATTGTGACAATAAAAATTGGGTTAGACACACCGTCTTGATTTTTATAATCTAAATGTTCTCAATAACTTTTTTTCATACATTTCTTCAGAGTTGAAAATTTGGATATCTTTTTATGTTTTCTATAATACCTAAAGTTACTCCACCTAACCAGTAAAGGAAATATCATATTTATTCTCCATTTTTTATGAAAAAGTTTTACACAATTTTTATTCATTACTTGTAAAGATCATATAACCCACATATAAAATCACATTCCATGAAATATTTTTGGTATTCCACATATACAATGTATTTTCACATGTACTTTTATAAAATCCATACCTCTAAAATATCCACCCAACATGAATTACAAATTTCATGGGGTTATATAAACCAATATAACTAATTCTATTATTTACATAATTTTCTACCATCTATATCACGAAAAAGGTATTTAGGTTAATCCATATAAACTTATAAATTTTGATAAATATTTAGAAATTTATATTTTATATCTATTTTAATGATTTTAAAATCTCATTATATAAAAATTTTCTATATGATTCAAATATTCTCAAGTCGAACTATAGGGTAAAATGGTTCACCAAAAAAATCCTTTAATTTTTTGAATACCCTTTGTAATCCAATACATCTTTATTCAATGAAATATCACCTTTTCATATTTCTTGTTTCTAAAAATATTTTTTTTATAATGATGTTCTTTTCATTAGTTCCAAGTTCAATATCCCTTCTTACATTTATTTAAATATAATACAGTTCCTCATTCAATACTTTAATCAATTATTTTTGATCGAAGGACTTATCAATTTTTTTAGACATGGCCTTTTATATCAAACTTGTATGAATACATATTAAGATATTATTTATTCCTTATACACCTTGAATCTGATCTCTATTGATATTATTAGTAAAAATAATATTTTTAAGTCTGGTATTTTCCCATATGGTTATTAAATTCATAGTATCATCACCTGAAAAATCATAATTTTCATCAGAAATATAGGATTATACATTTTATTTAAACAATATAGCTGGTTGCGTAGTTACAACCCCATACTCATTATTATCCATAATAGATGTTTTTAGTTGATATTAATTTTCAAAGACTATCAGAATATCACTATCAATTATCCTCTTTTATTTTTTGGTGTATCATATACATGAACATATATTTTTTGAATTGATAAGAAATATCTTATCATATACCTTCTCATAAAATAATCCACCACCCCTACCATGCTTCATGACCAAGTATAGATTCCCAGAAACTATATATTGTGTTAGAGTTTTCTTAATCATGAAAATAATTTATTATAGATTAATATATATATTTGGTATTAATTAAAACTTTTTTTTAAATATATCTATCCATAGTGATAACTTTTATCCATAATTTCCTTGAGGTTTCATGCTTAGATACTATGGTTCTATTCATATAAATAAGTGTCATCTTATTACTTTTAGTTACAATATTTTTCAATTGTAAATAGGGAGCACTAAAAACATGTTATATACATATTTTTACCATCATATTCATTAAATTATTTATTGTAACACTAACTTATATTATAATATCACAGAATATGAAAAGAGAAGGTGGGTTTCTTCTCATATAGTCTCTCAAAACATCTAACCATGTAAAATTATATTCATTTATGATTAATAAACACAATTCATGCCATTATAGTAAATTTATGAATGAAAGTGATAGTATATTTATCTCCACATATTGATTTTTTTATCATGGGTCCATAAAAATTTGATTGAACTAACTCAAATGTTCTTCTAGATTGAGTCTTAACTTCCATATGATACATATTCACTATTTCCCATTCTAACATGTTTTATAAATAGTAATCTATCCTTAATTTATAACTAGAATATTAGTCATATAGTCTATAAAAATTAGAATCTTCATTCTCTTTTTTCCAAGATAACAATGTATTTTATTCCATAAGTTAATCTTATATCGTGTACTCATACAAAAACAATCTTTATCTTCACAACCCTGAAATAAGTTAAAATATTTTATCATCCCTCTTGATATCATTACTCTAAAATTCATACAATTTTACAAATATTTATTATGATTGAAATTAATCTGATTTGCATCATCAAAATATTTTGATAAACATAACTTATTATGGTCCATCCCATAAATAAGAAAAATATTACTAGAATTTAACTGATTCTTACCAATATTTTTCATTCCCCCATATTATATCTTAAACAATGTGTCATTTTCAAAGGTATAATATCTTTGATAATATATTTTATTATTATTCAAGTTTATTAAATCATCTACCTTATGGGATGAGAAAACACTAAACATAATCCATATCATCATAGATTTACATGCCTTGAAACAAACATCAATAATATTTTCTTATTTGAATTGATCCTTCTTCTAAACATTATGAGATATGGAATATGGATTTAATTAAGAATGCAGGATTAAGTGATACTTAAATAAGGTGTATTCTTCCTAGTCATACCGTCTATAAATATCCTATAGATTGTAAAAATTATTCTTTACCATAATCATATTCTTAAACTGTTGTACCGAATGATTTTTCCTATGTTTTTTTGTCTCCCACATGTTTCACGATCGCTCATTTTCCCAAGTAGTTACATGTTATAATATCAACTATAATACTCACTAAAAAAATACATCAATGTAAACAATATTACTGAAATATAATTATTGAGTAGAAAATCATTTTTTCGTGTGTTACTATATAACTTAATTTTTACAATATTAGTGTGATGAATTTATCCAATACCTTTATGGTAATGATCTATTTTCATCTGGTATTATCATGGAAAATTATCTAGTATTTTAATTTATCCCAATATGATTATATTTAACCTTTTATTTAGGATTGTTTTCTAATCTCATTAGATATTTTCTACTATATTTACATATAATCTTGATATCCATTTCATTTTTTCACATGTAGAAATTCAATTTTTATGTCCATAGTTTTTTAAACAAGGGTGATCAGATATTACTACTTATGAAACTCATTCAATTAATAAATTGCCTTATTTTTTATCTCATATTTCATAGAACATTCACTGGTTCCTTCAAAATATTAACAATAATAATTTTTGAGTGTTTCCTCTTGTCTCTCAATATTAAAAAATTTCATTTTTAACATGTCAAACTATTTTCTATAATAATGATAGTGGAAGTGATATTATAAACTATAATAATTTTCTTAGTAGTCATATGTTATGACTTCTAAATTTTCATTCCCAAATATTATTTATTATTATGGTTATTTTTTCATTATCATGTTTTTCCTAGAGATGTGAATTTTAATCTCTCATCCCCAAAATGTTATTTTGGAACATATTAATCTCAATTATCATGGTGTATTTCATTGTCCATTGTCCTTATTGAACAAAAAACTCTTGATAACTTTGAGTGTTAAACTTAAATTATGAATTATATTATTATTATTTTGGAATGAGAATATTTTTTTGTATTTAATTATGTTTTTCCACATTTCCATTGATTTCTTCCTATTCTAAAATATCATCCTAAATTTATTGAATGTTACTTATAATGAAATTTGTTGAAATGTTGTACTTATATTTTTATTTATATTTACTTATCTTGATATAATATTCATTTTTGATGTATTTACTAGTTTTTTAATTATATTCCATTTTGATTATGATTCTCATGTTCACCTGTAAGTGAAGTGATTTATTTTACCACAATTAATGTTTTTTTGAAGGAATTCCTCTAAGATACACAATTTTCTCCATTTGTTGTTTCTTGACATCAGGGAGAGAATATCATCATACCCATCTATATTTTAATCTTCATCAACACTTTTATTCTCATTATCAATCATCAAATTCATAAAATCATTAAATGAAATCTAATCCCCCTTCATGAAATTTCTTTTAAGATTAATAATTCTTCTCAACTCATAAGAAATTAATGTTGTGTGAAACTTTGGATTCTTAAATAATCAATATATTTATCATCAGGTGCTAAAATCTTGTCATTAAATTTATCAAGGATATTTATCTTTGATTTCTGCATAATTAGGGATTTATTCAAATGTTTTCATATATCATGATTTGGTGAAGATACTCAAATTGAATATGGCAAATAATCCATTAACATATTCATATTCTGGAATTATTATTTCATCATATTGACTTATAGAAAGATTCACATTTTATTCATTCACTCTTTTCCCTCTTTTATATATGTTATGAGTTTTTTAATATAAATTTTATTGTTTTATAACCCATCACATTTGAATGTTCTTTCTCTAATAATGAATTTATCAATGTATTCTTTTCCACTCCATCACTTTGATCAATATGATAATTATAAAATGATCGTACATCAATCTCACATGGTTCTATGAAACATTAAAGGGTATGTAATGACCCAATGTTTTATCAATGAAATTCCATTCTTATAATTATGTCTTGTTGTATAATAATATAAAATCACATATATAACACAATAAGAACCTTATAAATGAATAATGAGTAAAATAAAAGGTATCTCTAGAAGTTAGGGAATGAATACAGATGAAATAGCAACCTGAACATTGGAATAGTAATGTGACCCCTATGAAAAGTAAACCGGACAATTGAATAGTAACCTCTCTAATGAAAGTATAAATAAACTTTACTCATCTTATAAGGAAAATATGGTATAAATATATTATAGTATAAGTAAATATTTTAAAAATTATTAATTATGTGTTTGTATTTTGGTAAGTTTTGTATATTTCAATACAATTTTATGATTAATTTGATAATTTAATTTCAAAATTTATTTTCATAAAATTTATTCATAAATAATTATTTTTTTGACTTATGATTATAAGATATTTTTAAGACACATTAATTAATATTTAAAAGCTTTAGAAAAGCAGTTTTAAGATTAATATTTGTATTTATCATGAAAAACATAATTTAATTTAAAAATTAAATTTATCATATTTAGAAACCTATTTTCATAAAATAGAGTTAATATTTAAATTATACACTTTTAAAAATGGTTGGGGATAATTTTTTAGATTTTTCTAAAATATTTGAAATTTTGGTGAATAGTGAAATAAGATAATTTATTACAAATGCTAGATAAATGAATTTATGCATCGTGCATGAGTCATGGTTGATTGAAATGGAAATTGGTTCGAACTCACATGATATATTTTCTATTTGTGGTTACAAGAATCATGAATATTCATAGTCTTGAGAAAAAATATTAAACTAATGATTAAAATAAGGGGAAACCCCTCCTATCCTCCTCTATAAAAACCACCCTCTCCCGATCTTCTCTTCAGTCCTATAAACCCCTTTTCCTTGTATAAATTTGATCAAATATCTCCCAAATCCACTATTACACGTAAAACAACACATTTTCACTTCAAAAGACTGAATCCTCTCCCTCAAATAGTTTATCAAAGAATATAAATTCAAGAGGTAAATTCCTCTTTTCATTTCTTTTATTTTTCATTCAAGTTCATTTCATTCTTCTTATTTCCTAACCTCTATTCTTCCAAATGTTATGATAACTAAATTAACTTAAATTTACTTTAATGTTGTTATTATAATAGAATAAATCTTCATCATCTCTCATTTCCCCTCATTTTTTACTAGAAATGAAAACACCATCTCTAATGTGTTAATTAATCACATTCAAGGATGATTGGTTCCCAGTTTCTATTACCATATTCAATTATAGTCATGAAACAATTTTGATGGTGGATACTGACTATAATATATATATTATGTCTAATATAAGGTTCATGAATCTTTTTTACACATGATATTAATTTATAAATCAAAATGTGTTTGATATGATCAAAAACCGCTAATTAACCAAAACAGTTATCATTAAAGTTTTATATAATGATTCATCTTCACTCCAAATGACCAAATGAATTTTATAACTCTGTAATCTACTATATGATCACTAATAACATATAACTCAAATTCTATAAAACCATTCCCTTCTTAAAAGTTTATCCTTACATGTATATAAATAAACAAATCATGAAAACCAAGGAAACAAACTCTTCCAGACATTGAAATTGAACCTATTAACCCATAAAAAAAATCATGAATTAACTTAATAAGGTTATAATAAATCAATTAGTTGAATTTTAGGTTGTATAAGTTTTAATTAATGAATTTAATTTGGTTATCTAGGACATTAAGATCAAGTGAAGGACACCATCAGATTTAAGGTAAGAGATTCTACCTGAACCTCTATTATTCCTTCAGGTTTCTTTATCTTTCTTTTTACTCAAATGATATTGTCTTTTTATTAGGTGAATATTAAAACATTTTTGTAAATTCTCCAAAATCATGTATCAAGGTCCATTCATCATTCCATTTTAGGGATATTCATGTTTTTAAGTGGTTCCCTTCTCAGCATTCCTCGATAAAAAAATTGTTCAAGGGAACTTCCTGAATTATTTCTCAATTTCAAGTTCACTATATCATATGTTTTTATTCCACCATTATTTTTATAAAATAAATATTTTTATTATGATAATTTTATTCATTCACTTCTGGTTTTATATAAAACATTATTTCCTTTTCTATTTCAAATTCACTATAGTATTATCCTTAAAACCACACTAAAATGTTTCAATACTAATATTTTTTTAACACTCTTTCTACATGTTATAACTTCTATTTGAAATCAGATACCATGATATATGACTATTTTCATTTATTAATGTCCATGTATATTCTAATTCCTTTCTGTCATGGACACTTGTATGATACAACGATTTATTATGCGTTATGACATTATTATGATACCCATTTTTTCCATGGGTACCCTTATGTATATGTATGATTGATTTTGTATGATTATTTATGTGAAAATAATATTCATGAAAATGTTATGATTGGTGTGACCAGATAGCGCTCTAATGCATTGGGTAATGTTTAGTATCATGAGACGTTATGTGCAACGGTCTTGGCGGTTAGCCTTGACTCATTCTACCGTGTTCAATGGTCTTGGTGGTTAACCTTAACATGTGATCCTATATGTGAAATGAGACTTGGATCATTCTAATGTCATGTTTTATGCTGATACAAAATTACTATAACTCAATGTTTATGTGATACCATTTTTATATGTTATAATTCCATATGTTCCACACCTTTTAATATCATTATGTCATGCCTTTTAACCTACATCCCAAAGATTTACTCTTATGTTTATTCCCTTACCCAGATTTTATCTCATCCCTTTATTAATTTTATCTATATATTATCATATTTTTATGTATGAGAAAAATATAAGTTATGCTCTCTTTATGAAGACTAAATAAATAAATGATTATTTAGTTCCACGTTTAATGTTTTATGTACCCAGTCTTCCAAGACACTAGACTTTAATATCATTGTCTTGTAATATGATGATTTATTTTGCTTAAAATCATTTAATGATAAGTTTAAAAGGATAGTGTTACTATAGTTAGTATCAAATGATGGTCTAGTTATTTTTGGATATTAGGAATAAATCACTTTTGTAAGAACCTTATGTATGAGACTAAGTATAATAAAACATCTCTAAATTTTGGTAATTATAGAGTAAGTGGTTTATCAAGAAAATACATCCCTTTATGGATATGAAAAAGTGGATGTGGATATGGCACAAATGTATCTTGGGGTAAAACCTGAAAACACCGCTTTGTGCTAGACTTGAATGGGAACTAGTGCATGACAATGAGCCTTCCTGCACTTCTGGTTTGACACTCTCATGGGATATTCTTTTCTAAATTCATATGATTAGTAAAAGACACTATTAACTGAATAAAAAAATAGAGGATTAAAAAATAAGTTATGAAATAGATCAAGGATGAACAAGATTTAAACCATGGTAATCACAAGTTAGGATATAATTTTTCATTACGAGTTTACCCTTTTATTTTCAATGTTTCTTTTATACTTATTATCTAAATATTTAATACCCCTAAATGTACGTTATTTTTCATAGTTAATGGAGCAAAATAGAATAACACTTTAAAACAATCAATGTGATAGGGAATGTGAAGATTTCCCTAATGATATTCCTTTTTTGATTGGAATGGGTGCTCAAAAATCCCTGATAGTACCCTCCTTTATGGCTCAAATTATAAATAATAACTTCAAGAATGTGGAATACCATCCTCCTCTAAGTAAAGAGAATGGTTACATTGAATTTTTTATGCAAAAGGCCTCTCATGTTTAGTGGATCTTCTGATCCCCTCCTCTTGGAAAAATGGATTAACACCATTGAAAATATATTATCTGTCCTCCAATTATATAAGGAAGAGAAAATCATACTGGCGGTATATCATTTTTATGGGGAAGCTGATCAGTGGTGGACATTGATAAAAAATACAAAGTCCTAGGAAGAAACGGATTCCATGGACTGGGAGGAATTCATGAATTTTTTTCAATAAATATTTTCCCCGAACCCTCCATCTCATGATGGAAAGATAATCCCTCAGACCTAATTAGAAGGAAGATGAGTCCATTGGGCTGTATGGAGAAAAATTTACAAGGCTAACAAGATATGGCTCCAGCTTTTTCAGGACCATCGAAAGAAAGGTGGACCACTTCTTTAGCAGACTAAAGCCAAGTCTATGAAAATTCTTGGAGATTCGAGACTTCGAGGGTTATGAGGAGACTATCCATTATGCCCTCAAGGATGAAATAAAGATCAGATACTATCAATGGTCTCTTGGGATCAATGAATGAAATCAAAAAATGAAGTCTAATATGGGTGGTTCGACAAATAAATCCCATGATGGAAAGAAGATCAAACATCCCATGTGTCAAAATTGTGAGAAGAAGCATCTTGGGAACATTATAAAGGGAACCATAGATTTATTCAAATGTAGAAGAATGAGACATCTGTATAAAAACTTCCAAATGGATATAAATAATCTCACTAATGTGGAAGATGAATGGAAGGTTTATATCAACACTCATCCTGTAGTGCAACGTTACAACTGCAAGAAACATGAGAATTATGTGAAAAATTTCTCTAAGATAAGGATTTTCGAAGGAAGTCAACAACAACCTCTAAGGAAAAATGGATGGGATTATGCTATCACTACTCATGAGGATGATCCAAACAATGATGTGGTGACATGTATGCTAGTTATTCATTCAATAACATCGAATATACTATTTGATTATTGTTCTATGCATTCTTCCATATCTTGAAAGTTTAGTATAACTATTCAAACATCACCTCAAAATTTGAAGGTTAAGTTATTTATGAGAAAAATAATAGAGAAATTATTGTGTAAATATTTTATAACTCTTCCCTAGTAATGGTTTGTGTACTGAACCTCCCAACAAAGATTTTCAAACTTCCTCTGGTGGAGTTCAATGACATTTTTGTCATATATTGGATATCTTTATACAAATCCAACATTAACTATTGGGAAAGGGTGATCACTCTTCACAACCCAAAGTATCCTCTAAAACTATAAAATTGTAAGTATGAAGATTAATCTCCTTTAAAATAATTGTCTCAAGAGTGTATAATGTTTCCTGTTTAGAAATCATATCTTGATCAAATGATTGATACAAAGGACAAGATACTTCTTGAAGATTTTACCATCACTAGGGTTTACATTGATGTATTACCTAGAGAATTTCCTAGAATTATTCCAGATAGAGAGGTTGAGTTCTCAATTTAAATTATTCTAGGATCCCTACCTATATCAAATACACCTTAAATAATGTCCACCGTTTAGCTGGAAGATCTAAATAAGCCTTTACAAGAGAATCTGGAGAAGGGTTTTATAGGCATGGGTGCTTCACCATGGGGTTCACTAGTCTTATATATTAAGAAGAAGGATGGATCAATGTGCCTTTGCATTGATTATCATCAGATCAATAAAACCACAATAAAGAACTAGTATCCCCTACCTTGGATAGATGTCTTGTTTGATCAGCTTCATGAGACCAGTTATTTATATAAGGTGGACCTTCGGTCGGGATATCACCAATTAAAGGTGAGGAAGGAAGATATTCCCAAAACATCCTTTCAAACAAAGTATGGACACTATGAGTTCATAGTGATTCCCTTAGGACTCACTAATTCTCTAGAAATATTCATGTATTTAATGAGTAGAGAATTTCAAAATTACCTCAAAATATTTTTGGTATTCTTTATCGATGATATTCTGATTTACTCTAAGAGAAAGGAGGAACATGAAGAGGATTTGAATTCTCTATTGATGACTTTACAAAGGAAGAAAATTTACATAAAGTACAATAAATTTGAGTTTTGGATGGGGGCAGTACCATTCTTGGGGCATGTTATCACCAATAAGCGTATATCTGTATACCCTTCCAAGAAAAAGGTAATTGAAGAGTAGCCTGTGACAATATCTATGATGGTGATCCGCAGATTTTTGGGTCTATCTAGGTATTATTGACAATTTTTGAATAACTTATAATGATTTTCAAACCCAATGACCAAACTTACTTGGAAGTGGGTGAAGTTTTTCTGGACTCAAGAATGTGAGTAAATTTTTATGGTTCTCAAAAAGTGGCTTATCACTACGCCAGTACCCACACTCCCAACAAGTGGAGAACTCACTGTGGTTTACAATGATGCTTCCGAAAAGATAATAGGCTATGTGATAATGAAAAATGATAAATTGATATACTATGCCTCAAGGTATCTGAAAATCCATGAGTAAAACTATCCCACACATGATTTGGAGTTGGCGGCTGTGATCTTTGCTTTGAAAATCTAGTGGCATTATCTCTACATAGAGAATTGTGAGATATATAGTGATAAAAAGAGTCTCAAATATATATTCATATAGAAAGTTCTTAATATTAACATTTGAAGATTGCTAGAGGTCATTAATGATTATGACTGCTCAATCCACTACCATCTCGGTAAGGGAAATAAGGTTGCAGGTGCTCTAAGTAGGAAGGATCCTACATCTTTATTAATGATGAGAATTGAAAAGTATCCAATATTCATTGATTTTTAGTAGATGTAAATGGGAATCATTAAGGGTGGAAAATCATTAATCCTTTCTCAAAAGATTGTTCAACCATCCCTCATGGATAAAATAAAGGTTGCTCAAAGAAAAGATGTGGAAATTCTGAAAGGGGTGGAAGCAATTAGAAATTAGAAATCCTATAATTTTAAGATTTATGGAGAAGGAATTGTAAGATTTGGGTCACGATTATGTGTATGATCCAATACAGAGATAAAAAAGAGCTTTTGAATGATGCACATAACTCAACCTCTTCTATTCACCCAAGTATCTCAATGATATATCGAGATATCTGAGATAAATTTCGTTGGTCTATATGAAGAAGGAGATTGGTGAATATAAATCAAAGTGTCTAGTATGTTAACAAGTTAAGGATGAGAGGAAAAAATCTAAAGGGATGATGAAACCACTATACATAACAACATGGGAGTGGGGGAACATCACCATGGAATTTTTCACTAGACTTCCAAAGAAATCCAAAGGAAAAAATTTTATATGGGTCATTGTGGATTGTCTTACAAAGATAGAAAACTTTATCACAATTTGAGAGGAATTATAATTACATAAACATGAATGGATATATATTAATGATTTGGTATGGCTGTATAGAGTATCACTATCTATTGTATCTGATAGAGATATGAGATTCATCTTGATGTTCTGGAAAATTCTCCAGCATTCTCTAAGAAATGAGTTGAATATCAGCACGGCCTATCAGCCTCAAAATGAGGGCCTATCTGAACAAACTATTCAAACACATGAAGAAATTTTGAGAGAATGTTCTATGGAATTCAAAAGGGTATGGGAGAAACATCTTCCACTGGTGTAATTATCTTACAACAATAGTTTCCAATCGATCATCTGAATGGCACCATATGAAGACCTTTATGGGAAATGGTGAAGAACACCAATTTGTTGGAATGAAGTTGTTGATCATAAGATGGTAGGACCTCAAATGGTCTAAGAAATGGTGGAGAAGGTGAAATACATTCAGAAACACATCAAGGAATCCCAAAGTCAAAAAAAGTGTTGTGCACAAAATAATCGATGAGACCTTGAGTTTAAATTTGGAGACATGGTATTCCTCCACATATGTCCATGGAAACATTTCATGAGGTTTTGGAAGAAAGGACAGATAATTCCCATGTACATCGACCCCTTTGAGATCCTTGATCATGTCAAAGCTATGTCCTATCAACTAGAACTTCCACTTACCATGTCTAAAGTACATGATGTATTCCATGTATTCCTATTAAATAAGTACATACCAGATCCTTTACATGTAGTCTCTTCATAGGTGGTACAGTTGGAGAATGATCTTTCTTACGAGGAGAAACCAATGAAGATATTAGATCATAGAGATATTGTTCTATGAAATAGGACTACTCACCTGGTCAATGTACCATGGAAGAACCATAAGTGTGAAGAGGAAACATGAGAACTGGAAGAGGAAATGAAAGAAAAGTACCCACACCTGTTTATGGCTTAGAATGCGAAATGAAATTTCAATGGAAAAATTTCATAAGGGGGAAAAAATATAATGACCCAATGTTTTATCAATGAAATTATCTTCTTATAATCATGTCTCATAGTATAATATAAATAATATTAAATATATAACACAATAAAAACCATGTAAATGATGAATGAATAAAATAAAAGGTATCTCTATATGTTAAAGAATGAATACCAGTGAAATAATTACTTGACCTTTGGAATAGTAATGCGACCCTTATGAATAGTAAACTAGACAATTGAATAATATCCTCAATAATGAATGTACAAATAAAATTTACCCATCTTTTAAGTGACAATATGATTTAAATATACCATAGTATAATAAAGTAAATATTTTAAAAATTATTAATTATGTGTTGGTATTTTTGCAAGTCACGTATATTTAATTACAATTTTATGATTAATTTAATAAAATAAAAGAAAATTTATTTTCATAAAATGTATTCATAAATAATTATTTTGATGAATAATGATTATAATGAAATTTTATGAGACCTTAATTGATTTTTCAAAGTGTTAGAAAAGGAGATTTAATTTTTAAATTTGTATTTTTCATGTAAATTATGATTTTATTTAAAAAGTAAATTTATCATATTTAGAAAAATAATTTCATAAAATTGAGGTCAATTTTGAATTATACATGGAAAAAAATGTTTGTGGTGATTTTTTTGGGATTTTTTTAAAATAATTGAATTTCTGATGAATATTAAAATATGATAACTTACGATAAATGCTAGATAAATGAATTTATGCATCATGCTTGATTGATGGATTATTTAAATGGAAATTTTTTCTAACTCCCATGCTCTATTTATTATTTTTGTTCACAAAAATCAAGAATATTAATAATCATGAGGAATAATATTAAAATAAGTATTAAAATAATTGGAAACCCCTCCCTTCCTCCACTATAAAAACCACCCTCACCCCCTATTCTATATACTCATATGAAGCCTTGTTCCTAGTCCAAATTCTTCTCAAATATCACCCTATGACCCGCCCCCATGCCTAACATCCCTTTATATCTTCATAAGACCAAATCCTCTCCCCTAAATAGGTTCTCAAGGAAGATTTATTCAAGAGGCAAATTCCTTTTCTCATTTCATTTATTTTCATTCAAGTTCATTTCTTTCATTTTCTTTCCTCATCTCTTTTAATCCAAATGTTATGTTAACTCCTGTACCTTAAATTTAATATAATTTTTTTATGAGAATTTAATAATTCATCATCATCTCTCATTTCTAATCTTTTTTTACTAGAAATGAAAACCACATCCTAGATGTGTTAATTTTTCACATTCAAGGATGAAGGGTTTTCAATTTCTATTATCATCTTCAATTCTGGTCATGAAACCATTTTGATGGTTGAAATAGACTATAGTATATTTAGTGTGTGAAATTTAAGGTTCTATAATGTTATTTACTCATGATATTAACTTATAAAGAAAAATGTGTTTGATGTGATCAGAAACCACCAATTAACCAAAACAGTTATCATTAATGTTTTATATAATGATTCATATTCACTCCTAATGAAAAAATGAATTTTATAAACATGAAATATACTTCATGTTCACTGATATCATATAAATCCAATTCTGGAAAACCATTATCAACTTACATGTTTATCCTTACATGTATATAAGTAAACCAATCATGAAAACCAAGGAAACAAACACTTCCAAACAATTAAATCGAAGATCTTAAACCATAAAAAAGTCATAAATTAAATCAATAAGGTTATAATAAATAAATTACATTAAGTATATGTTCTATAAATATTAATTAATTTATGTAATTTGGTTATCCAGGACATTAAGATCAATTTAAGGACACCATCATATTTAAGGTAAGGGATTCTACCCGAACCTCTATTAATACTTCAGGTTTCTCTATCATTTTTTTGACCATAATGATGTTATCTATTATTTTTACTTACTTCTGAAAAATGTTGTGTACATAATTCATACTCACGTATCATGTTCCATTAGTCATTCTACTTCAGTAATATACTTGTTTTTAAGTGGTTTCCTCCTCAATACTTCCTGATAAGCAAACTCGTTTAAGGGAACTTCCCCGAATTCTTACTCAAGTTAAAGTGAACTCTATCATCTATTTTAAGAAACCATTTGTTTTTATAAAATCACACTTTTTATTATAAAAACCTCCTTGGTTCACTTCTGGTTTTATATAAAATAGTAATTCCTTTTATATTTTAAATGCTCTACAATATTTTCCTTAAAACCACACTAAATTTTTTTAATGCTAAAATTTCTTAAATACTATTTTTACATGTTATAACCTATGTATGAAATCAATAACCATGATATATAACTATTTTCCTTTATTAATTTCCAGTTATATTCTAATTCCTCTTTTTCATGGACACTTGTATGATACACCCAATTATTATGCTTTAGGATATAATTATGACACTCATTTCTTTCCATGGGTACGCTTATGTTTATATATGACTGATTATGTATTATTTTTTATATGGAAGGAATATTAATGAACATGTTATGATTGGTGTGCCTAGATAGAACTCCAATGAATTGAGTAAAGTTGAGTCTCATGGGACGTTATGTGTAATGGTCTTGACAGTTAGCATTGACTCATGATACCATGTGAAATGGTCTTGGTGGTTAACATTGAATTATGCTCCTCTATGTGAAAGGATGTGTGACTCATGGTAAAGTCATAATTTATTTTTATGCCACATTAATATGAACCCATGTTTATATGATACCATGTTTATATGTCATGATTCTATATGTTTTATTCCTTTTTATATAATTAATTCATTCCTTCTAACCCATATGCTAAAGATTTATTCTAATGTTTATTCCGTGACCAGGATTTTAGCTCATCCATTTGATAATGTTATCCGTAGGTTATCCTATGAAGATTTATGTGCAAAATGGAAGTTATGAACTCTTTTTGAATACTAAATAATGAAATGTTTTATTTAGTCCCATGTTTTATGTTTTATGTACCTAGTCTTCCAGGACAATAGACTTTATGATAATTGGATTGTCATATGATTATTTATTATGCTTAAAATCATGTAATGATCTATGTAAAAATATAGGGTAGATATAGTGTATAATAATAAACATTATATCCAATTAATAAAATACAGGTTACAGTTCATTCCCTCTAAATTTAAAAACCATTTCCAAAAAAAGTTTGAATTCCTTCATTATTAACTAGGTTGTGATGATTTATAAGATTTTCCAAGAGAGATCATGAATGGTGAAATTGGTTCTGATACCAATTGTTTGGATCCCTTAAATCATTACAAATTCTGAAATTAGGGAATCATTGTTTTAATATTTTATTATTTAAAACAAAACTGCACTTATTCTTGTTCAATAATATAATATTATCACACTGAGTATATAAATTTAAAAGATGTGACATCATATTAATTAATAAGGTTAACCTCAAATATGGATAACTATACCCCTAGTCTGTGGTTGTTGATATACAATTCATAGATAGATTAAATTTTACAATGAAGATAAATCAATGTGTGAAAGTATATCCCTGAATTTTCTATAATAGTATACCCAACTAGTTTAAATAGTCACCCACTTATTACCCATAAAAAAACAATAATCATTTATAATGATCACCATGAATGTACAAGTCATATATAGAGAGGGAATATATGAACATAAACCCCTTCTATATGAAAATAGTTTTTGGATTTATATCTCAAATTCGATGTACCATTATCTCTATATATTTTCATTAATAACCACATATTTTATTTGTTTTAAAAAAGTCACTATATTCAATAGTATAATGTTTAACAAATCAAATATGGAAATTACCATTTAAATTGGCTATGTGAGAATCTTATTAAAAATTGGTCCAAAACCACCTAATAAATCATCTAGAATAGATTCTCAAAGAGAGGAACAAATTATATTTATAAAACCACACCCAATATCATTTTATTATTTTCCCCTTTTACACATTTAATCAAGATTAAGACATGGTTTATTTTTTCATTCAACCATCAACAAAACCCACATATACTTTTACATATATTTATGCTAACATGAAATAATGATATTTATGTTCATGGATTATTCTAATTGTGACAAAAATATCAAATCATAGTACTATTTTCATTTTGAATAAAATCTTAATATATGAAGAATAGTGATGAAAATTCACTAAATAAAAACATAGAATCATTTAATTGAAACATACACTTTCACAAATACAAAGAAAATTAATCTTACATTACCCTATTAAGGATCTCATGCTCTCTTTTATATCCTTATTTAGATATTCTAAAATATTCAATTTATTATTATATTTTCCAAATATATTATTTCTTATTCTTAAGAATCATGAAATTACTCTTATGTATCCCTAATTTAATCTAATGTATTCTATGATATGTTGGAGTTAATCATATATTCCACCAAGTTAATATTTCATATTATTTGAGTAAATCAAACATACTATAGTGTGGGAAATGATTATACTTATTCATTCTTTGGGGGATATTACATATCAAAAAATAAAAATTTTATATCATAGTGTAAACTCTACAGAAAAAATTCTGATTTACATAAAATGTCATATACATTTCTTATTGGTTCTCAATATTCTATAAGATATTTCATATAATCTCAATAATTTTTTAAATTTTATTTGAGGTATTTTTATATATTTCGTTTATAGTTTTATCCATACTCAAAGATGCTATGTATAAATTTAAGAAGACCGAAACTTCTTAAAATCAACAAAAATTAACTTATAACACCTTAAAAAATCATTTTCTATCTTATTTAGCAAACTCTACAGTTCTCTCAAATGTATTGAAATTCGACCACATGTATTTACAAAAAAGTCATTATCAATAGTTTTAAAACTAAGGAGTTAACAAATTTGGATCAAATTACTTATTCTTCCCACATAGGGTCTATATTAAATGTCATGTTATGTACTCGACTAGTTGTCCCTTGATCTTTAAAAATGATAAGTGTATACCAATCCAATCTTGGTGATAGTCACCAGATTGTGGTCATGAATATCCTTGTGCACTAGAAAAAAGTAATGAGATTCGATTGGTATTTTGAGGTTAATATGTGATCATTATAAAGTGTTACATTGATTATATACAATATAATGATAATTGCGAGAGCATATCTAAAAATAGCTTTGTGTTTTCCCTCAACAGTGAAACTATGACATGGAGGTTTTCAAAATAACCCCCATGGTGAACTCAATAATAATGAAAATGTATATCAATACATGATTTGTTACTAAGGACATATTTTTTTATCAAGATTGTCATTAGTAATATTGGGTTGGTTCCTATGAAAAAAATGGAAAATTGACCATAAATTTGAAAAAAGTTGAGCCATTGGTCTTGTCACGGACCTACCCACGTCGACCCTGAACCGATCACCCAAGCCGGACCGCGACATGACTCGAGATGCGTTACCGATCCTCCTAGGATGGCGACAAGTTCTGGGGCATCAATAGAGGACAAATGGGAATGATTTCACCCATTAAAAATAAATAAAGTTGCAGAAAAGTAGAATAAAACAATGTAAATAAATTACTCAGAAAATAATGAACGACTAACAATGTACACTAACCTGGTCTCGACCAAAAATCCCCGTGACTCCGAGAGTCTCTCACCAGTCCACAACCAACTCTCGACCATGACGAGAAATCTCAAAACAAACCTACAACAAAACTAAAAACAGGAAAACACTATCGGCGTGAGTATTAAAACTCAGTAGGTAGGCCTGACTAATTCTATTCCCATTGAACATACCATTAAATAAATAATTTATCAATTCCAGGTTTGAAATAAAGTATATAAGATATTGGTTTCCACACACACTTTCGTTTCTAAACCAATTAACTATCCATTTCACTTTTTAATTCAAAAGCCAGTTAAATGTTTGAAAGAAACATGTGCAGTGCATTTTAAAATCATTTTTGCGAACAATTTAGAAATCCAAACTTTAGTTATTAGTAAAAAGGGAAAACCACACAACACGTAACACACACTAAGGGCAATGAAAAAAATGTCACACAAGGTCCAGCTACAGAACTAGACCTCTCAATCATCCGGCACATACAAACAAACTATAAAGGAAACATGGGTCGAACGTAGGAGATCATGAACAATCTAGAACAAACTATACATGTGACTCATCCTGAAAGCATGCTCTAACTCGATGACGTCATAACGCCCTAATGCTCGGTATATCTTTACATGGCCTAATAGAGGGGCCCAATCCCCATAGTAGCAATAACTCAGTATTCCCCTACTATGGGGCCACTAGCTAGTGCATAATCTAAACTAGTGCGGTAATCGTTCTCAGAAGATTCACTCACTATGCCAGGTTCCCATGTCAACACAAGCAATAAAAAGGGGTGCGTCCACAATGTAAATCAATCAGTCACGATGCAAAAACATCACATACATCTCACACAATCAATGCACACCAAAGATCACCCCTGAATGGGTTTTCCAAACTAATTTATTTTATTAAAGTGCCAAATGGGCCTTCACCAATTTTAAAGAAAAACATCATTTCTCAGGAAAACCCAAAACACTTGTTCAGAATAAATCATCTATCTTTAAAACTAGAAGTACATTTGAAATTCCGTGAATTATGTTTAAAGGCCAAATGGTCATTCATTCAATACTGGGTGTCCACTCATCAAGAAAATGTTTCAAGTGTTTGGTATAAAATAAATGGCTCTTTTCACACCAAATAATCATTTAAAAATTAATTATCTTATATTATTTTTCATTCATTAAAATTAATAAAACATCAAAAAATTAATAAATTCTAAATTTAAATGTGAGTGCAGTTGGGGACATACCTCGACTCGCAGATCGAACTTGACAACACGACATGCCTCACATAGGTACACAAGCACGCGCAAGCCGATGATCATAGTAAAGCGGGGTTACCCCACCAACGCGCTTCAATAAATGCACAACAACAAAGGTATATAAACACGGACTTAAAACAATCCAAATGAGTAGACAATGCAAACAACCCATCGACATGTTTTAAACACACAAAATTCAGTAACAACACTATTTACTAAACCCATTTTAAAACCCACAAAGTGTTTAAAAAAGCCACACAATACCAAAAAACTTACTAATCATTTTAAAGATCCAATAGAACATTTTATGAATCCGAAAAAATAACATTTCATAATGAGATCAATATTTAAAAACACTTGTGCCTAAACAAATTTTCAAAACCAGGCTCGCATCACCCATATTATTTAATAAATCATTTAAAAAAAATTATAAAACTATTTTGAGTTGTTTACCACGGTTTTGCATAGACAAAACCAACTCAAAACCACACAAACAGTTTAATATAACCCTTACACCATTTATAAAACACCTTTGCACCATTCAGAAAATATAATAAACCATAAATAAATTTTTTTAAACAAATAACATGGTTATACCCACTAAACCCACACAAAACCTTCTTTTATGACCAAATGTACACAATGACACATCAAAACACAATTAGCACCACTCACACAGATTAAAAAACTAACTACAAAAGTAAATAAACCAATGAAAAAATTTATTAAACAATTTCAAAATGTGTCGCATGACTCCAAATATCAAAAAATCACTGAAAAATTATTTTATAACTAAACGCACATTGATGTCACACCAAAACACAATTTCAACCCTTGCACATTTTAATACACCAACCACACAGTTTATAAAACACAACAAATGACTCAAGATGGGTTTCTAGAGAAACAAAACACTCGTATCACATAACCATGATGCTAAACACATCAAAAACATATTAAACATCAAGTAAAACCATATTCACACTAAGAAAACTGTTAAATTAAAATAATAAATTAATTATATGGGTGAATTAATTCATCAAAAAACACTTATAGGTGGAAACACCTACCTCGAACATGGACGGATCTCTCGGAACCAATGCAAAACCTCGTTTGCACCGCAACCACACCAACGAGAAGCCAAAAACACCATAAACATCAACATCAGACCAAAAATAAATAAATTAAACCCTACAGTCTAAGATTTGGATAAAAAATAAAAACCCCATCAAAGGAGAGAGGAAACCTACTAGAGATGAGGGGTTGTCGCCAGAAGGAGGATGCCAGAAAGGGGGAAGGACGTCGCTAGAGGAGGCTGCACCAGCTAGGGGGAGATGTGGTTGTGTGATGCGAAAAGGAAGGGTGTGGCCAGCTAGGTCGCGCAGGTGAGGGGACAACAGCGTGCAATAGGGTGTGCACAAAAGGGGGCGTTGCGGCTATGATGCACATGCCAGAAGGTATTGTGCCAATGAGGGGGAGTACATTGGCCGCTGGGTTGCGACGACGAGGAGAGGGCCGCCATTGGGGGGGGGGGGATCCGCAACGTTGTGCATAGACAGGGTTGAAGGAGGGGCGGGTTTTCATAGCAGACCTGGGGGAAGGGGGTTGCTGTGTCGAAGAAAGGAGGCTGAGGGCTCGAAGCCGGATCGCTGGAGGCTATGTACGGGAGCCAGGTACGTGGAGAACGAAGGCAGGGTGGTGGCCAGAAGCAGGGAGGGGAGACCAGGAGGAGGCTGTGTGCGTAGAGGGGGTATGCGCGCATTAAGGGTAAGGGGAAAAACGGGGGGGGGGGGTAGTTTTAGGGTTACTCTAAAAACAACAATAATAATAATTATAATAATAATATAATAATAATAATAATAATAATAAAACCAAAAATAAAAAAAATAAAAAAAATGGACATAATATAAATAATAATAATAATAATTATAATTATAATACCTCAATTACAATAATAATAATGGTAATAAATATTAATTAACAATAAAACTAATTGGAATAATAATAAGCATACAGATAAGGATATAAATAATAGAAATACTCATTTCATTCTAATAATAATTATTAAAATTATTAGTGACCAGGAAAATTCTAACTAACACAATAAATTACAAGGTTTATTCATTTTAAAAATCTCTAAAGACAAGAGGATCATGGAGAAGCCTAGGAGGAGCCGTACGGGGTTTTCAAAACACGCCCCGCCCGTGTGCCCAGCGACGTCAACTCAAAAACACGCTCCGCCCGTGCGCTCCGTGACGTCAGCTGAAAAACGCACATTTTTTAACATAACTCAAAAGTTTTTCATCCGGGACTCAACCCGAACCCCAAAAGTTTTTTAAAAAGTCAAAGAAAATTATAAAATAAAATAAAAGATGGAGCTGGGTATGAAAATTCTCCCCACCATAACGCTTTTTTCCCATAGAAATCCAAATCAAGATCAAGACCTAAAGATGAAACTCCTTAGGTGTCTCTCACCCCCAAATGTTTAAGTGACTCTAGTTGATCGATCCAAACAGACACTTAAAACCCATGACACACAACACATCATTAAAAAAAGATCACCTTAATTGTCACCAAGCAGAACCCAAACCATCTATTTTAACCAAGGAACGAATGAACATAAAACACCTACGAGACTCATCCCTATAATCTTAGTACAATGAAACAGTTCGGTGTACTCCAATCTCAACATTCACTCGAGAGGACAAACTCAAGATTAGGTGGTTCTGCACGAGACTACCTACCCCCAAATGATACATGAAAAGAAACTCTGATAATGACACAGGAAGTCCTAAACGGACTCCTCACCATAAGGATCAGGATAACCCTAAATTAATTTTGGTGTAACTATGTGAGACCCACTATGGGTCTCCCCACCATAAGAACTGATGATATTAAACAAACTTAATAACTTTCCACACGGACCAGAAATCCCCCCCATGAGAGGGGGAGAAGGGAAGGGCCCAACTGATTGAGCATCATAACTATTGTCGTCTCCCAATCAACAATGTCACACCCTCGAAAACACACATACCATTCCACACTAAGGATGATGATTAACCCACAACCCTCATTCACCGCTGGGGTCCTCCTGACTACACGCTAGCTTCACTCCGAGGCCTATGGCTAGAGAACCAATGATTGAAGCATATCCTGCCTCACAGTCAGGCTTCACAAATTCTATAACAAAACACACGAATCGGAATTTTACCAAGCAGACTTCCTTTCAAAACAATGGTTTCAAAGATATTCAACCACAACCATTCTTACCACTAAAGGAAGAGAAACACCAAAAAACACCACAAGAGACAACCACTACATCCAGGGAACACTATAAAAAGAAAAACTCAAACTGTTCCCAAAACATCTCCCTACCCCTACTGACGGGCTGCGGTGACCTTCGATGAGCCACCTCTAGCCTCAGTGCGCTTCTTGGAAACACTGCGGAAGAATCGCTGAAAGTGACCCAAACGTCCACAGGTGTGGCAGGGTCTCAGAGCACTCGGACACATCAGCCTCTTGTGACCCTGCCTACCACACTAGTGATATATCATGGCATTGCGCTGTGGAGAAGAAGACTGAAGGTCTGAAGGCCTCTTGATTCCTCTACCAGCACCACTAGCATCAAGTCACTTCTCATTCTTCTTATCACCATCCTCTGCCCAGCTTCCCAACGTTGGAGGATTCACCACCTCAAGTCCTGCTACTAATACAGGTTCAGCCAAAAAGGATTTCCCCACAACATCTGAGAAGGTGGTTAGGTTAATCTCATCCACTTTAGATCGCAGCTCAGGTTGGAGTCCAGACTCAAATTGTCGAGCCTTCCCGGGATCATTTGCAATAAAACGCTGATCATACAGAACTAGATCTATGAAACGTTGATAGAATTCTTGTACTGATTCAACGCCCGGCTGAAGACAACACAACTCCATCCTCTTCCTTAGCTTCTTAAACTTAGATAAGTGTTGTTGGATAAATGATGACTTGAAAAACTCCCATGTTAGATCTTCCTGAGTCTTATTCCGAGACACATACTTCTACCATTTCCAGGTTGGGCCTTCACGAATAAGGGCAGCCAACTTCTCCTTTAAGGACTGAGGCAACCCAATGAAACTGAACTTCCTCTCAATCTTCTGTAACCACTCCTCCACCTCAAGTTGATCTGCTTGTCCATAAAAGAGAGGAGGGTTCAACTTCTAAAACTCTAGAACATAGTCTATGGGTTGATCTACTGGAGGATTCGCTAGGACTGCACCACCTAAAGCTGCACCCTGGGCATCCATCAAACCGTCATGGGGGTGAGCACTAAGGAACAGGAAAACAAGAAGATGGGTCAAACATGGTCATTACCATTTCAAATACCAAAATAACACTTTTCACAATGATTTTCAGAAAGAAGGAAAACCCAAACGATTCACTAGAGGGAAACTAGTGATGATGGGTTACTCGACCATATGGTTGGCAGCCAAACACCAGTCACACCACTATCACTGAGAGAATTCTAGGGTAAAGTCTCTGGCTCCACATGGTTTTCCCGACCATGTGAGCTCATGGAGGTCACTTTCCCGACTCTCATTTCATTTCCCAAAACCAAACAAAGCATAAGAATAAATAGAAATCGACAACCCAAACATCCCATGGTAACCCAAGGTTTAGAACAAGCAAGGGTTCATGATTTCTTTCTCATCTGTATACCTCGAGTCCTGAAAATTATACTCCTTCTACCACGACAACCCCAAATAATGATGGGAACTCTGAAAAACAAGGTCCGCTCAAGAGATGACCTCCTCTGATACCATTTTTTCACGAACCAACCCGGGTCGACCATGAACCGATCACCCGAGCCGGCCCACGACATGACCCGAGATGCGTTCCTGATCCACTCGGGCTAGCGACAAGTGTCACAACATCAATAGAGGAAAAATGATAATGATTTCTCCCAGTAAAAATAAATAAAGCATCATAAAAGTAGAATAACACAGAGTAAATAAATGACTCTAAAAAGAATTAATGACCAACAAAGTACAGTAACCTAGTCTCAACCAAAACTCCTTGTGACTACAAGAGTCGCTCACATGTCTACAATCAACTCTCTCCCACAGTGAGCAAGCTTGAACCAAACATGTAGCAAAACAAAAAACAGAAAAACACTATACACGTGGGTATTAAAACTCAGTAGGTAGGCCCGACTAATTCTATTCCCAATGCACATACCAATAAATAAAGAATTTACCAATTCTAGGTTTGAACTAAAGTATATAAGATATGGGTTTCCCCACACACTTTCATTTCTAAAACAAGTAACAGTCCATTTCGTTTTTAATTCAAAAACCAGTTAAATGTTTGAAAGAAACATGTGCAGTGCATTTTAAAATCATTTTTGCGAACAATTTAGAAATCCAAATTTTAGTTGTTAGTAAAATGGGAAAACCACACAACACGCAACACACACTAAGGGAAATGGAAAAAAAATGGCACACAAGGGCCAACTACCAAACTAGACCTCTCAATCGTCCGTCACATACAAACAAATACTAAAGGAAACATGGGTGGAACCTAGGAGATCATGAACAATCTAGAACGTACTATACATGTGACTCATCCTGAAAGCATGCTCTAAATATATGATGTCATAAATCCCTAATGCTTGGTATATCCCTACATGTCCTAACCGAGGGGCCTAATCCCCATAGTAGCAATAACTCAGTATTCCCCTACTTTAGGGAAACTAGCTAGTGCTTAATCTAAACTTGTGCAAAAATCATTCTTAGAAGATTCACTCGTCATGCCAGGATCCCATGTCAACACAAGCAATAAAAAGAGGTGCTTCCATAATGTATATCAATCAGTCACGATGAAAAAACATCACATACTGCTCACACAATCAATGCACACCAAAGATCACCCCTGAATGGGTTTTCCAAAATAATTTATTTTATTAAAGTGCCAAACGGGCCTTCACCAATTTTAAAGAAAAACCTCATTTATTGAGAAAACCCAAAACAATTGTTCCGGAGAAATCATTTATCTTTAAATCTAGAAGTACATATGAAATTCCATGAATTTTGTTTAAAGGCCAAATGGGCATTATTTCAATACTGGGTGTCCGCTTGTCAAGAAAATGTTTCAAGTGTTCTGTATAAAATAAATGGCTCTTTTCACACCAAATAATCATTTAAAAATTAATTATCTAATATTATTTCTCATTCATTAAAATTAATAAAACATCAAGAAATTAATAAATTCTAAATTTAAAGGTGAGTGAAATGGGGGACCTACCATGACTCACAGCTCGAACACAACAACGCGACACACCTCGCACATGCACAGAAGTACGCGCAAGCCGATGATCACAGTAGCGCGGGGTTACCCTGCCAACGTGCTGCTATAAACGCACAGAAAAAAGGTACATAAACACGGACGTAAAACAATCCAAATGATCAGACAATTCAAACACCACCTCGACAATTTTTCAACACACAAAATTCCCCAACAAAACTATTTACTAAACCCATTTTAAAATCCACAAAGTGTTTACAAAAGCCACACAATACCAAAAAACTCACTAATCATTTTAAAGAGCCAATATACCATTTTAAGAATCCAACAAATGCACATGGCACGATGCAATAAACATTTAAAACCATGTGAACCTAAACACATTTTCAAAACCCAGCTCGCAACACCCATATTATTTAATAAATAAATATAAAAAAATTATAAAACTATTTTGAGTAGTTTACCATGATTTTACACAGACAAAACCAACTCAAAACCACATAAACAGTTTAATATAACCCTTACACCATTTATAAAACACCTTTGCACCATTCAAATAATATAATAATACAAAAATCAATTTTTTAAAACAAATAACATGGTTATACCCACTAAACCAACAAAAAACCTTCTTTTATGACCAAACGTTCACAACGCCACATCAAAACACAATTAGAACCAATCAAATAGATTAATAAACAAATTAATCAATTAAATAAACCAATGAGAAAATTTGTTAAACTATTTTAAAATGTGTCGCATGACTCAAAATAGAAAAACTCACTCAAAACATCTTTTATAACTAAACGCACATTGAAGTCACACAAAAACACAACTGAAACCCTTGAAAATTTTAATAAACCAACCACACAATTTATAAAACACCACAAATGGATTGACATGGGTTTCCAGAGAAAAAAAAACACTCGTATAACATAACCACGATTCTAAACACATCAAAAACATATTAAACATCAAGTAAAACCATATTCACACCAAGAAAACTGATAAATGAATATACTAAATTAATTAAATGGGTGAATTAATTCATCAAACAACACTTATAGGCAGAAAAACCTATGTCGAACGTGGATGGATCTCTCAGAACCGGTGCGAAACCTCCTTTGCACTGTAACTGCACCAAAGAGAATCCAAAAACACCCTAAACATCAACATCAGACCAAAAAAATTAAATTACACCCTAAAATCTAAGATTTGGATAAAAAATAAAAACCCCATCAGAGGAGGGAGGAAAAATACCGGAGATGAGGGGATTTCTCTTGAAGGAGGATGCCAGTAAGGGGGAAGGACGTCACCGGAGGAGGCCGCACTGGCTAGGGGGAGATGTGGTTGTGCAATGTGCAAAGGAATGGTGTGGCTGGCCAGGTCATGCAGGCGTGGGGACAATGACACACAACAGGGTGTGCACAAAATGGGGTGCCACTGCTGTGATGCGCTGGCCAGAAGGTGCTACACCAACGAGGGGGAGGACATCCACTGTTGGGTTGCGACGATGAGGAGAGGGCCGCCATGGTGGGGCTCAGCAGCACTGTGCCTAGATAGGGTTGAAGGAGGGGGAAAGTTCGCATAACAGACCTATGGGAAGGGGGTTGCTACATCGAAGCAAGGAGGCTGAGGGCTGGGAGCCGGATCGCTGGAGGCTGTGTGCAGGAGCCAGGTACGTAGAGAACGAAGGTAGGGTGGCGTCCGGAAGTGGGGAGGGGAGACCGGGAGGAGGCGGCGTGCGCGGAGTGGGTATGCGCACAACAAGGGTAAGGGGAAAAATGGGATGGGGGGGGGGGGGTAGTTTTAGGGTTCCTTTAAAAAATTATTATAATTATTATAATAATATTATTACAATAATAATAATAATAATAATAATAAAACCAGAAATAAAAAAAATAAAAAAAGTGGCCATAATAGAAATAATAATAATAATAAAAATAATTATTATAATACCTCAATTAAAATAATAATAACGGTAATAAATATTTATTAATAATAACATTAATTGGAATAATAATAATAATACTGATAAGGATATAAATAATAGAAATACTAATTTCATTCTAATAATAATAATTTAAATTACTAGCAACAATGAAAATTCTAACTAACGTAATAAATTATAAAAGTTTATTCATTATAAAAATCATTGAAGATAGGAGGATCATGGAGAAGCCTGAGTGGAGCCGCACATGGTTTTTAAAACACGCCCCACCCGTGCGCCCAACGACATCAACTCAAAAACAGGATCTGCCCATGCGCTCCACGACGTCAGCTGAAAAACGCGCATTTTTTTAACATTACTCAAAAGTTTTTCTTCCGGGACTCAACTCAAACCCCAAAAGAATTTTAAAAATTCAATGAAAATTATAAAATAAAATAAAAGATAGAGTGGGGTGTGACATGTCTAGCTATGGAACCCCAATCCCCACAAAGAAAACAAATATCCATTATAAATTCAATCTAAATTGAGAGTTCATTGAGAAAATTGATAAAAATATTTATTTGTAGGTAATAATGGAAATAAATTAGATCCATTAATAAAATTATCATAGAAGAATTTAGAGGGTAATATGGGGACTCTTCGTATTAGGCACATGAAATACTAGATGAAATTGTTGATTTCAAAAGGATTCTGTCATGGTTTTATGAAAATCGAAATATTAATTTATTATAGAATCTTACGTACTACATATATTATATGAATATTTGAAAAAATAAATCCACACAATGTGTGACTTCATCTTTTCCCGAATATGTTTTCATCACAAAGTATTATAGGTTTTGATTATATGTTAAGTTTAGTGGTAGTACAATCTTGTTTTTTATACATAGTAGTATTGAGAGATAACATGTGGAGACTTATTATCTTGAGTCACCCAAAAATTTATATTGAAATTTATACTATTAAATCATTGATATTATTAGTGGTATATTTCTTTGTAATAATTATCATTACCGAAGGTTGACATGATACTTAGAATGAGATCCTACAAACTTTGATACATTTCTTATACTATCCACGAGGCTAAAAAAATCAGGGGATGGTGAGAATATTATCAATCAAATAAAAATTTAAGTGTAACTAAGATATAAAAGATTAAGTAAATATTATGTGACACTTTGTTATGTGACATGTGAAGTGGTTACCTACATATATGAATTACATGTGATATATTCATTCAAATTGGTTAGTGTATTCTATAGATTCAAGAATATATGGGAAGAATAAACTAGATTTTCATTTTCTATGTATAGTGGTAACCTGATGTTTTTTCCAATGGGATCATATAATCATGAAAATGTTTAAGGATCACATAGGAAGGTTTCAATGGGGGGGGGGGGGGGGGGTTAATTAGTTCCACTATACATTTACTCTAATTATCCTTTCTATATCTTTATACTACATCTCTTATTCAAAGAACACACACACACATATCTTTATCTCTCCCTTAGTTGTAATGATGATTTATAATAGTAAAGAAACATAGAAGAAAATTAGGGTTCAGTAATTAGGTTCACCCCCCTAAGGATATAAATGTCCCTAATACACTGTGATTATTATCCAACATGCACGACTTACTTCTCTTTATCCAATAAATCACGAAAAAGGTGGAGTCATTGGTATAATTATCCTATAACTGACAAAGTATGAAGTAAAAGTGGTCTTACCACAACTTTTAAAAAGGTATTGGATATATAATTTCCAAATGAAAAATGACATATAATGGATCATTCCCCTCATGTACTATATGAATTGATCTTATACCTATCTTACAATAATCGAATGAGAAAATTATTCTTCACAATAATCATAGGGATATATGAATTCATTATCACACTTTTAAACATATGTTTTAAGTTGGATAAATCATATTTTCTTTATCATAGATTTAACCTTCAATATTTACTAAAATAATCTCTCATCTTGTTTTTTAATTCTTGTTATTCATTAGTGAAAAGATGAGTCCTTCTCATACATAATTTTTTTCTTCATTGTCTCTCATAGATACTTAAATGTCTGGAATATGTGTAGTACCAAATCTCATATTTTTCCCACATATGGAATATAAAAAGTTATGAGAACCATAAATATTATCATCTATTCACTTCTAATCCTCATCATTTATATTAAGTTCACCTTTTGAATATGGCCTTTTGAATTTCCATGATTTTATATATTCATGTTCCAAAATTCGTTTACATTAAAAATAAATATTATAGGTTTAAAAATATTCAGTCATCATGTTTATTTTATCTTCATGAAGACCCGGTATCATTTAAATCATCATTATATTGGGAAATATATTCCACAAAATCTATATATGCACATTCAATATATTCTTAATACCGTATTATTCATCATGAAATTTCATTATGGAAACATCATGCTATATGAAAATTCCTTACATTATGATGCACACGTCATCGATATATATATTTTTCATTTTATTCAGGTTGATAAAAAACACACCTCATGAGTATTTTAATTTGAATATGTTGAAAATGAATATTTATATTTTAATATATTCTTCATTAATAATTATACTTATAAAGTCAATTTTCATCTATAGGAACTTCAATTTTACTAAGTGTCAAAGGCATACATTAGTAAATTCCAAAGTCTTATACCTATGAAGTATTAGGATGACTAATTATACTCAAAAAATTAATTATATTCTATATATTATAAAATGACTAAATTTCACAAGTGGTTGAATTTTAGTGACTTCACCATTTTCATTTCACTAGTGAAAGTCATACGATGTTATTATCAAATGTATTCAAGAGACATATGCCACACAATCCAAACAATGTTCTTTGAATAATTGCGATGGATGTTTGGTGCTATAGAAATGGAATACGATTGAAAAATCCTTATGATCATTCAACAAGAACTTCAATTTTCCATAAATACTTATATTTTGGTAAAGAATTAGGATGGAACTAAAAGACATATGATCTCTATAAAACACTTATGTTCTAATTTTCATTAATAATATTAGTATTATTATTTACTATCCTCATTCTTCTAGAATAAATCATGAGAAACATCATCCTGATAAATATTCAATAAAATAATAGTAGTTTCTTATCCGAATTTATCTTCATTTCATCAGAATATAATTTCAAGCACACTTCTAATAACCTTCACATAGATTTTAATAACATGTATAAAACCAACTATTTTTTGAGTTCCTTTATACTAAACATTAAATACTATTTTATAATGATCAATGTAGAAATTACCTTTGTGTATCCATTATGATTTTATAATTACCCTGAGACATGCCACTATACAGAAATATTACCTTTACATAGCTACAATTTTTTTTCTTCAGATTACCTCAAAATATCTTTAACTTATATTAAGGATTCCTCAATACCTTCATCACCTCATCTAATTATTCTTAACAATTAATTTATTATATTTCAATATGGCTCAAAAAAATGATTAAATAATTTATTCATATTTTTAAAAACATAAATGGGTCTCAAAGCATCCAACATTAGTTCCTCACTTAAATTACTTACAAGCTTCAAAGAAGTTCTATAATATTCACAACAAATTAATATTAAGAATACATTTCTCAGGTATATCATATTATATTTTGATATTATTGGTAACTCAAACTAATCACTAAAACTTTTATCTGTATAATCTACTCTTCTATATCACATATTAACATCATGAAATACACTTCTTCCAGGAAAAAAATTGAAACAAATATTACAACTCAAATTGGATTTAGTAATATCCATTGTTGTACTGTTTTCTATACCATATATAGAAAATGACATATTAATATGTGGTTTCATTATCTTTTATCACATGGGATTCTCTCCCACATTTTTTCATCATTAAGAATTTTAATTACTTCCCAAATAATATGTAATTATCTATTTCATTTACTTATTTCCATTTATTCATAAACAATATGATTAACTTAATACAATGGGATGATATCACTTAATTTTCACAAATTTTTCATCCAGCATTACACTCCACATCAACTCGATCCATTCATAATAAATAAATAAAGAAACTATAATTTAGACATTATGGATTCCCATTAATCAATATATTATGCTACCAATTCAAAAATCACCCATATAGATCATTAATAAGAAGTTCAATAAATTTATAATGAAAAAATTTATATCAATTATTAACATAATTTTTCATGATATAAAAATATGATTTTATGAACTCATCTCAATACACAGATTAATAATAGCTGAGAACATGTAACAAGTTTTAAAAATCATCCCTATTAACTTCTAAACATTTTTCATTATTTGATTACATTGATAAAAATAATTTCCCCCTTAATGTTAGAATAAATTCATGAAATCCAAGGATGGGATAATGAGTGTTAATAACTTTTGTAACTACAAAAAATTAATGTTCCTTTCCAAAAATTTTGTTTTATGTGAATTACTTGAATCTGGGAGTGTAACGCCCCAACCCCAGTTACCCAGAGTCAGTGCATTATTTTAATATATTTCCATGATTTCAAGGAATCAAGTCCCGAAGGACCGATCAATTTAGTAGTCTTGAAAAATAGATTACATATATGAACCTTACATTAAAATTTCTAACATAAAACAAAACATTAATAATCATTTGAGAATGTCATTGTTCCCTTAGATTATCCCTGCATATCAATCATAAAACTCTTCTTGAGTCCCTTGGAAAATAAAACATAAGAAAGGGGTGATCACAGATTCTCATTAAGGGAAAATAATCTAGCGGAAGCTATAAAATTTTAAGGATAGATGTGTAATAAAAACAACATCCTTTTAAACATAAACTTGAACCTAATATATAAAAAATAAATCCAACATTACCATATAAAAATTATAATGGATATTCTACTAGTCTAATTATCACATGTAATAACTAATTTCATAATGATTAAATTCATAATGTCGGACATCATAACCACATAGTCAAGGCCTCGTGCCAATACTACAAATAAGTATTTTTGTCAAGGACTTGTTCCAAGATATTAGTTTCTCTCACGAGACCTACCGATACATCGAGGAGCTATAGCGGGCTCCACCCATCACTTACTAAGTCCAATGCATTTATCGTATAAAATATTTAAACATAACATAAACATTTTTATTAAAACCAGCATACGAAATGTCAATACATTAACCAAAAACCATGAATGGTATAAAAATATCACATCCACAGTCAAACATAACATAACTCATTCTATAAAATATGGAAGATTGTATTATAATAAATCAACTTCAATCAAGAATAATATCCAGTAAAGAATTTTTACATAGTTGAAAATGATCAGTAAAACTCTTTGAGAGAAATATATCTTTTTATTAAATCATTTAAAAGTCACAAAATTTAGAAAGGAAGACATTTAAAAGAAATTTTTGAATCAAATTTTCTTATATAACTTTGAAACTTTTAAAATTAAATAACATTTTAAAACATTCAGGCCCATATATGTAAATACTTAAAACCATTTTGAAAAAATAGGCATTAATGAGAATGATTTAGAATAATAAATATTTAACAATTTAAAATGATGTTTTAGATAAATATTCCCTTAAAAAGAATCACTTTGAAAACAATTTTACGAAACACGGACTTGGATAATAATTATGTCCTGGTAAAAAGTTCCACATAAACAATCTCGGATAATAATGAGATTGAGGAATTATCCCTTACATTGTACTTTCCTTTAGTCGAGGGTACGTTTAGACTCCTGTATAATGACCATAGTATGTTATTAAATTATAAAAAAACAATATTAGTTTTTATTATATCATATATGATTCATTTATGACATTATACTACCCATTTAATAATAATTTCCTTGTTAAAGTAACATTTCAGGTAATAATCGCTTTCTTTATCGTACATGTTTTAACTTGTTATTCCTGATCATATCACTTAGATAATTATTTTCATACTTCTAGAATATAAAAAATTATTTATATATCATATATATTTATAATATAAAAATTTATAATAGATAGATTTATGAAATGGAAACACTGTTTATGGAAACGGTAGGCCATACGTAAGAATAAACGCTGTTTCCATTTTCATATCGTATTGAACAGAAGTATGTGAATGAGAGAGATATATATACATATATATATATAGAAGAATTTTTATGTCATATATTACATACTTATTAAATAAATATATATTTATAATCATCATTGAATGGTGAACGTGGAAATGAATCTTATCACGTTATGGAGATGGTAAGCTGTACGTACAGAGAAGCGATGATATCATTATATTGATGGTGAAATCGTATGTAATTGGATTTTATAATTTATATAAATAATAATTAAAATGTTATATTTATTATTTAGATCAATTATACTCACTATTATACCCCTCACAATAATTAAGTGTTGAATAACAAATGACACCACGACGTGGAGACCATTCATAGGGTGGATAGAATAACGAATATGGTTGTACAATATTTATATAAAAATCACAGTATGTAAAATTTAATGGAGTTATTATTTTGGTACGGAAACAAAAAAGAAAGAGTAAGTGGAAGACGAAAAGAATTTTGAAGGTGGTGATGAAATAATTACCTCTTCTTCAGGTGCTTCCTTTTGATATGATCAAAAGGGCTCTTTAAGTTGGATTTATGATTAATGTAAGGCCTATTGGTTGAAGTGAGGGTAGTTGGGAGGATATTTGAGCATGTTTTGGCTAAGATAAATTTCTTTGGTGGTGTGATTTTGAGAAATTGGGAAGTACCCTTTTATAAGAAAGGTGAGGGTCAGTTTAGGAAAAGCTTGAGATATTATTTTATTATAAAATAATTTTAAGTTTATAATGGCTTTAAATGAATTTATTTAAAATATAAGGTGGGATGGTTCTAAATCCTCTCAATAAATAGGTTTTAGACAAATTTAGGTCACCATATTAACCTTATCTTTTAGATTTAACTCTTAGTCAAGTAGTTTGACTTTTACAATGTCTTCTTGTATTTTTATATTGCATGGTTAATAATCATACTATAAAATGTGAATAGAACCCCAAGTTGTTAATTAATAACATATTTATTATTATATATGTTCTTTGGATGAACTTTAGATTTTTAAGAATATTATATCATTTAATAATATAATATTTGTTTTAAAAACTCATTTATGTCAGTTTTGACACTATTTAGTATTTGGTTTTTGCGAAAGTCGAAAAACTAGTTTAATTAGAAAAAAATATATTAAATCATTACTAACATGTCATATTAACCTATAAAATTTGGGTAATGCATCAAAATTCTCAATTTAAAATTATTTGTATATTTATAATATAAATTATTTTAATTATTTATTAATAAGGTAATTACTGCATCATCATTGTTTCATAAATAAATTTAATTATTTAACATCTAAAAATTATAAATAAAATACCATGATGTAGAAAATAATTTTATCTTTCTAATTAATATTTATAGTTTAAATTGTCTTATATATATCTCTATATTAAAAATGTTTTGGTTATTAAAATTTGAATTTAACACTTTTAACTTTTCTTTAAATAAAATTATAATAAATTTCCTAATCTAAAACCAGTGGATAAAAGAGGATCTTATTTTATTCTTAAGGTTTATTTTGGTCTAAATACACTTATAAATTAGAATTAGGAAATTTATTATGGTAATTATGATATCATTTTTACCTTCAATTACCCTATTTACAATTAACCGTGGTAAATAAAACTCAAAAGTTACTATTCACCAAAAAAAATATTTTCATCTTTTTGAACCAAATTTTACTTAATGATGTAAACCATGTCTCTAAGGTTTTTGAAATTCAATTCACAGAAACTGTAATATTACATTTTATGCAAATTTGCAAATGTGCCTAGAAGGTGGGTAAAAGACGTTAAAAAGTTCAATAAAAGTTTATATATCTAATCTTATTATAAAATGACTCCAATTAATAACATTGGAATAATATAGTTATTAGGTATATATTTTGACTTTAAAAAAATTCAATAAAAATAATAATTATTTAATTAAAAGTTGGTTTTTAAACAATAACACAATGTTTTTCAATCTTCATAAAATATTGAATGTTTTAGAAAAAATACCTAAAATTCACTCTTAGATAATTTTGATTATAGGAATCAGAAAATGAATTCTATTTTACCAAATTAAAAACATATAATTATCATTAATTAATTTAAAAGTAATTCTCATTGTTAAAACCAAAAAGTGGGTTTTTAAAAAGTAAAAATGATCAAAAGATTCACATGTGTTTTTGTCCAATTTAAATGTGAATTCCTTATAATGACATAAATTATAATAAATGAAAAAAATATAATCTAATTATACTTTAAAACCACTAAAATGAATAACTTAACACCAAATATTTTTTCGATTAAAAAATATTGTTTTCAATTAAAATTTAGTATTTTTCACTATTTATCAAAATATTAAAGTTATCTTAAAAACACCAAAAATTTATCCAGACTAAATTTTTATATCCTTGAAAATAAGAAGTATATTTTGTCAAATTGAATATATAAAAGTGTCCAATATTGGATTTATAAAGCGTTCACCCTTAAAAGGCTGTAAAATAGCATTTTTAAAAAAATAATTCCTTTATCTGAAAAATTGAATTTGTTTTTATATTATGTATAAGAAACACATAATATGGATGTTAAAATTTTTATAGAGTATATAAAATTCAAAATGAAGTTAATACTATTCATAACCACTTTTTGAACAGCTAGTGTGGTAAGTTGTTGTGCACTCGAACATAGTGTTGCGTGTAGCGTAAGCTATTGAATTACATTAAAGAGATAACGTAATATGAAATATGGGGGTGTTATATTCCACCCTCCTTAAATAAATTGCATACTCTCAATTTGAAATTGTTCTTTGAAAATAAAAGGTTGAAAATAGAAATACATTTGTGGAAAACCCACATCAGAAATTGGGTTAATAAAATTTAGTTTTAATAAGAGGGAAATGGAAATGAAAAATTCAACTCCAAATTAAGGGTTTAAATAGGAGAACATTGGTAGAAATTAAAGACACATAATTGGAGGAAAAATGTAAATATATATTCAAAGGGATTGAGGTCATCAATCAAAAACAAGTGTAGAATTGAGGGCCTCAAACCCATCAATCTATGATGATTTAAAATATCATCGGTTCAACAAAACATAAGGTATTAGGATAACACATTTTTGGTTTTAAGATCCCTTCCCTAAAGTTTAATAATTAATTTATTTATAGAATAAGAGAAAAAAATATACGTGTATGTAGAGTTTCATCCTTGAACTAATTTATATCGAAAACTTATCTTTCACTCCAAAAGATAATAGAATTCAAAAATATTCTATTTATCCTAATTGTATATGGTTCCAAAAAATAATGAATTTATAATTAATTTGTCATACTATTTTAAAAAACTACATTTAACAAACCAAGACATCACATAGGCTAGTGGTAGGTGATTTACCCTTATCACCCTTCAGTTGCGGGTTCAAGTCTTGCGGCCTTGCCGGACGCGACGGGTTGTCGGCTGACCTCTGGGTTGTTCTTTTTATAACAATCCAAAAACAATCTTAAGAAATGTTTTAACCTTAAACAATTTTATCCAAATTTCAACTTAATTCATTCCAACCTTTAGACTTAACCAAAATACTTTGGTTAAAACTCACAGTCTAAATTTTTTTAGGAAGGTAAACATAATGAAGATCTCTTTTTTTCACATAATTACATGTGAATACCATCATCATATATTGTCTTAAAACATCGTAACACCCTAAATTAACATAAAACCTTATTGAATACATTCAGGCTCCCTTGTTCCTTATATAATACTAGATATATTCTTTAAATCCAAAAATTTTGAATACTCTAACAATGATGGAATAAACAAACAATTAATCAGTTCCGAGGATGTCAATAATACCCTATATACTTTATCCAACTCAATTATCTCTCATTCCAAAGTCACTACCTTAGTATTAGGACCATATTAAGGTTTATCATTCTCTCAATCATATATTTTCTATAATGGTTAACTTGAAACTGGGTCACATTACTTAGTGCCATAAAATTTCAAATCCTCGATGAAAACGTACTGCATTAAAATATTTATATACTTTATAATTCTTATAAATTGTACGTGATTAATACAATACTCAAATGACACAATTATTTAATAACAAATTAATAAAACTAATCATTATTCTTTATCTAAGGTAGTATCATAACTTGATTATTATCCAATATCATCATTTAGGGTATACTCTGATGACTGGGAAATTGAGTCACGTAGTGTCCCAACTCTTTTAAGATGAAGCTTTGTACATTTAAAACCTTTTTTGTACCCTTTAAATCACAAACTTGGTGTTCTTTTTTATCCACACTTATCAAAAACTCCCATTCCTTTCAAGAACATCCCAAGGTGATTCTTTCTACAGTTATCACATATGGGGAAATCCTCCTTTCCCTTGTTCACTTTATCCATCTTTCTCTCAACCATCCTCTTCTTCTCTAGCTTCCCTTTAAATCCATACAACGTAGAGAATTATTTACTTATCCTATTAACACATGATATTATTTGTTCATATGATAATAATACATGGGAGACTATGTTTCTTCTAAATGATGGCTTAAGACCATGAAAGATATGATCCTTCTTACTCTTTGGATCATGTGTATTGTTGGAGTTCTCATTCCTTCTTCTGGGCACCATTTCAAAATGATGAAATACTCTAGGTTAGATTATATCAAAGTGTGTATTAAAAAACAAGAAAAATCCGAAACAATAATTTAATATTTGGACACATCTATCCTCATAATCATAAAAATGGTTTCTTAACTAAAATATTTACTCATAATTCCTTCATAATGGTTTGTAATGAAAATGAGAATTATCCTAAACATATCCCATGGGAGTGTCGTAACCAAGAGTGCATCAATGCTCATTGTCATGTACTAGGACACCCCAGGTCAAGCCGAAAACTCATTTTCAAAGTTTTCACTCCTACGTACATCTATCCCAGATCCACCTCTACCTACTCAAATCCAGAAAGGGATGTATTTCTTGGAAAACTCACAAAATATCTACATTACCAAAATTCTAGGAAGCTCTTATATACTAATCCTCAAAGATTATATTAGGGTAAAGTACTCAAATCAGAGTTTTTATAAATCCAGTTTTCAAGGTTTGTACTAAAATTCCTCTGATACCAACTATAATGCCTCGACCCTAGTTACCCATATTCGGTGCATTATTTTAATACATAGGCATGATTACAACGAATCAATTCCTGAAGGACCGACCGGTTTAGCAGTCTTGGAAAATAGATTACATACATGAACATTACATTACAATTTCTAATACACAACACATCATAAATAATCATTTGATAATTCCATTTTTCCCTTAGGTTGACCCTGCATATCAATCATAAAACACTTCTTGGGATCCTGGGAAAATAAAACATAAGAATGGGGAGAGATCAGATGCTCAGTAATGGTAAATAATTTAGCAAAATCTATAAACTTTTAATGCAAGATGTGTAATAAAAACAACATCCTTTTAAACATAAACTTGAACATAATATAAAAAAAATCAAACATTACCATATAAACATTCACATGGATATTCTACTAGTTGAAAAATCTCATGTAATAACTAATTTCATAATGAGGGAATGTATAATGATAGACATCATAACCACATAGTCAAGGCCTCATGACATGACTACAAATAAATATTTTTTTTCATGGACTTGTGCCAAGACAATAGTTTGTCTCATGAGACCTACTAATGCATTGATGAACTATAATGGGATCCACCAGTCACTTACTAAGTCTAATGCATTGCTCATATGAAAATGCTGAAACATAACATAAATATTCATATTAAAAATAGCATACGAAATGTCAATACATTAACCATAAACCATTAATGTTATAAAAATATCATGTCCACAGTAAAATATAGAATAAACCATTCAATACAATATAAAATATTGTAATATAATAAATCAACTTCAATCATGAATAATATCTAGTTAAGGATGTTGACATAGTTAAAAATGATCCGTAAAACTCTTTGAGAGAAATATACCTTTTCCATGAAATCATATAAAAGTCACTTTATTTAGAAAGGAAAAAATTTAGAAGACATTTTTGAATCAAATTTTCCCATACCACTTCGAAACATTTTAAAGTAATTAACATTTTAAATCATTCACGCCCATATAAATAAATACTTAAAACCATTTTGAAAATATGGACATTAATGAGAATGATTTTGAAGAATAAAAAATTAAACCATTTAAAATGAAGTTTAAGTTAAAGAGTCCCTTAAAAATAATACTTTTGAAAACTATTTTATGAAACATGGACATGGATAATAATTATGTCCCAGTAAAAAGTTACACATAAACAATCTCGAATAATAATGAGATTGAGGAATTACCCCTTACCTTGTACTTTATTTTATTTGAGGTCACCTTTAGCCTTCCATATAATGACCATATTATGTTATTAAATTATAAAAAAACCATAATAATATTTATGATATCATATATGATTCATTTATGACTTTATACTACCCATTTAATAATAATTTCCATGTTGAAGTAACATTTCAGGTAATAATCTCTTTCATTATCGAACATGTCTTAACTTGTTATTCTTGATCGTATCACATAGATCATGATTTACATACTTTAAGAATATAAAAAATGATTTATATATCATATATATTCAGAATATAAATATTTATAATAGACATATTTATGAAATGTAAACATCGTTTATGGAGACGGTAGGTCGTATGTATGCATAAACGCAGTTTCTATTTTCATATCTTATTGAACAGAATTAAGTGAATGATATATATATATATATATATATATTCTAGTAGAATTATTATGTCATATATTACATACTTATTAAATATAAATTCTTATAATCATCGTTGAATGGTGAACGTGGAAATGAATCTCATCGCGTCGTGGAGATGGCAAGCTGTACGTACACACAAGCGTTGATAACATTATATTTTTGGTGAAATAATATCTAATTGGATGGTATAATATATATAAGGAATAATTAAAATGTCATATTAATTTTTTACATTAATTATACACACTATTATACCCATCCAAATAATGAAGTGTTGAATAACAAACTACACCACGACGTGGAGATGGTAAGCCATCCATATGCACGTATTGTGACTTGGTCATTCATAGGATGGATAGAATAATGAATATGGTTGTACCATATTTATAATAACATCATAGTGTGTATAAGGTATAGGAGTTATTATTTTTTTATGGAAACAACAAATAAAGTGGAAGTGGAAGAAGAAAAGAACTTTGAAAGAGGTGATGGAATAATTACCTCCTTTTCGGGTGCTTCCTTTTATTTTGATCAAAAGGGATCCTTAGGTTGGATTTATGATAAATTTAAGGCCTCTAGGTTTAATTTAGGATATTTGGGAGGATATTTGAGTTAGTTTTGGCCGAGCCAAATGGCTTTGGAGGTGTTATTTTGAAAGAAGGGTAAGTACCCTTTTATAAGGGAGGTGATGGTCACTTTTGGAAAAGCTTTAAATATTATTTTATTATAAAATAATTTTCGGTTTATAATCTCTAAAAATGGATTTATTTCAAGGATAAGGTTAGTATGGGTGTATTTCCACTCAACCAATAAGTTTTAAAAAAGTTTAGGGTACCATATTAACCTTATCTTTTAGCTTTAACTCTTAGTTAAATAGTTTAACTTTTACAATGTCTTCTTGTATTTTTATATTACATGGTTATTAAACATACAATAAAATAAAAATAAAACCCCAAGTGGTTAATTAATGACATATTTATCATTATATAAGTCCTTTGGTCGAACCTTATATTTTTAAGAGTATTATATCATTTAATAATATTGTATTTGTTTTAAAAACCCATTTATGCCAATTTTGACACTATTTTGTATTTGGTTTTTGTGGAAGTCAAAAAAACCTGATTACTTCGAACCAAAAAAATTAAATCAATAATAAAATTTCATATTAACCTATAAAATTAGTGTAATGCATCAAAAGTCTCAATTTATATCTATTTGTATATTTATAATATCAATTATTCTAATCATTCATTAATAAGGTAATTACTGCATCATCATTGTGTCATAAATAAATTTAAATATTTAATGTGTAAAAATTATAAATAAAATAAAATGAATTAGGAAATAATTTTATATTTCTAATGAATATTTATAGTCTAATGTATCTTATGTATAACCCTACATTAAAAATATTTTAGTTATTGAAATTTTAATTTAACACTTTTAACTCTTCTTTAAATAAAATAATAATAAATGTCATAATATAATCCAAGTGGATAAAATAGGATCATATTTTATGAATAAGGTATATTTTGGTCGAAATAAACTTATAAAATAGAATTAGAATGTGTATTAGGGTAATTATAATATCATTTTTACCTTTAATTAACATATTTACTTGTAACTGTGGTAAATAAAATTCAAAAGTTACTGTTCACCAAAAAATAATTTCATCATATCGAACCAAATTTAACTTACTGATGTCAACCATGTTTCTAATATTTTTAAAATTCAGTTCACATAAGTAGTAAAATTAGGTTTTATGAAAATTTTCAAATGTTCCTAGAAGGTGGGTAAAAGACGTTAAAAAGGTTAATAACATTTTATATATCTAATCTTATTATAAAATGAGTCCAATAAAGTAAATTAGACTAATATAAATATTATTTATATATTTTTAATTTAATATAAATTTAAATAAAAATAATAATTATATAAATAAAATTCGTGTTTTAAACAATAACGTAGTGTTTTTGACTATTCATAAAAAATTGAATGTTTTTCAAAAAATACCTAAAATTCACCCTATGATAATTTTGATATTAAGAATCCAAAAATGAATTATATTTTCTCAAATTAAAAACATATAAGATGCATTAATTAATTTAAAATTAATTTCCATTTTCAAAACCAAGAAGCGAGTTTTTAAAAAGTAAAAACCATCAAAAGATTGAGATGTGTTTATGTCCCATTTAAATGTGAAATTACTTATAATAGCCTAAATTATATTAAATGATAAAAATATAATCTAATTATACTTTAAAAACACTCAAATTAATAATTTAACACTAAAAATTATTTCGATTTAAAAATTTGTTTTCAATTAAAACTTAGTATTTTTCACTATTCATCAAAATATGAAAGTTATCAAAAAAGCACCCAAAATTTATACAAACTAAATTTTTATTTCTTGATTAGAAATAAGAATTTTATTTTTTCATATGGAATATATAAAAGTGTCAGAGATTCGATTTGAAAATTTCTCTCCATTAAAAGGCTGTAAAATTGCAATTTTTTGAAAAATAAATGCTTTATCTAAAAAATTGAATTTGTTCTTCTATTATGTATAAGAAACACATAATATGGATGTTAAAATTATATATAGTACATAAAATTCAAATTTCAGTTAATAATATTCATAACCACTTTTGGATGTCTAGTTTGGTATGTTGTGGTGCACTCGAACTCGGCGTTGCGTGTATCGCAAGTTATTGAATTACTTTAAAGAGATAACGAAATATGAAATCCTGGGGTGTTATAGGGAGCTTCCCCATATACACTACCCTTTCAAGGTATGATATACTCATTCAATTTTTCAAGTGTGATATCATCATCAAATAACATTTATAATGATATCTATTAATATTACACCTAGATAAATGAATTCATTTTTTAATCCTAATGGAATATTTTCATCTTCAGATAATCATTCAGATATCATGTATTTTATTTCTACAATAATGGGTACTTTTATCACAATGATTTCAAGTTCTAGCATCTTATTCACCATTATCATGGTTGGTCTTCTCACTCTATTATATTTCAGCTACCACTGGGAATAAAATATCATAAGATCATGTATCTATATAAGTAGAAAATTTCAGAAGGAATTTGTGTTTTAATTTACAATTTGATTCAAATCTGGAATTATTACTAAAAATATAATTAAGAGTGTTTTAATGAATTAAATTGTTTTTTATAGATAAGGAATAAGGATTAGGAGTTATCTTAAGTTCTTAGGTGAGATTCAGAAGCTTCAGGGTAATTCTTAGGATTTCTTTTGTCTATTTTACCTAGGTGAATGGATTTTAGTTAATGATTTAGAAGAAAATATTTTACACCTATATGATTAGGGTTTTTTCAGTTCATTTTAAACTATGAAAAGTTATGTTACACTATTTTTTCAAAGATTATATTAAATCATGAAATCCAATGGAGAAATCATTTGAGGTGGTGTAATTAAAATATAAAATGCATGGTCTATGATTGATTTCATATAAAATGTTCTCCTTTCTATAGAGGGGTCTAGTGTTGTGTTACATTTTTGGTTCATGGTTAGAAAACTATTTGACCAAACCATGCTTGTGTTGTTGGTTTTAGATAAGCCCAACTACATGGTTGGTTCATGGTTTGGAAATCCATGTGGCAGACCGTGCATCAACCTGCAATTTCTTAAAAGTGTAATTTTACAGAAATTATCTCCCATGATATTTGGTTTCCCCCACCCATTTTCCTTCCATATATTCACATTTAATATGAGTAAATATTCCTCTTTGATATGTATTCTCCCCATTTTAGGGTATTTGAGGTGTTAGAAATCAACATTCAGATGCATAATCTAACCTCCAGAGGATTTTATCTATATTATTCTCATCCTCTTTAAATTTGGAGTTCTCTAGTTGTTTTATGGTGATACCTCTGGATTAATGAGTAATTACACATTTCATATAGAGAATTCATTTTTCTTGTGTATAGAATATCTTGAGATTCATTCAATGCACCGTTGTTTTGTTTTCCATTAAGGTATGAGACTATAGTGAATTTTATTTTTGTAACTTCAAAATGGTTTTTAATTAACCATTTAAATAGTGTTTATGGTTAGGAATTTGGCCCAGAATGTAGTTGGGGTTATGCCATGGGTATTTGTCAAGTGGTCGATTTTAGTTTGGGTGATTCACAACCACCCTATGAGTTTTTTTAGCATTACATTGAATTAAAATTAATATATTGTTGTTTCATTGAATGATGTTACAACATGGGAAGTTACGGGAAGCTCATTTGGATGCCAATGATTTTGGAATAGGCTTAAATGGGTCCTGTAAAATCCATCATCCCTTGGGAATGTTTGGTAATTCATAGATAATGTGGTTTGTGGTCTAATAGCTTTTCCCATAGTCTTAATGAACTATAATTCATGTGTATATAGTTTTTGTAATTGTTCCATAGTGTGGTGTGTTTTCAAATTTTGTTTAGAAAATATTTTTTGTATTTAAATTGATTACTTATACCTTTCCCAGTCTTTATGAGATCCATTAGTGATTATGATACTGAACCTATGGGGTCATAAAATTTTCAATTTTTTTGAAAGTGTTAAAGTGGTGCTTAAAATGGTTCAGAAGGTGGGTTATTGGCTTAACTTACTAAGAAACGTAATTTGATCGATATCATGGTTAGAATGATAAATTTTATAACATGGTAATAATGATTTACATAATGTTAAGACAATGAAACAAAATTATTTTATCTGTTACGATTTTTCGAAATGTCTATGAATATTTTTTGAAATGATTTTAATGGGGTTCATTGGATTTTGATTAGGATTTAGGTTTAAATGGGAGGGAACAATGTTTTTTGTAGGTATTATTTTAAAATGAGGTGTTTAAATCCAAATTATTTGGAAATGGATTTTAGATGAATTTAAAATGATTATTTGAAATGAGTGGTTATTTTTCCTTTGGTGAAAATTTATTAATGGCTATTTTAAATGTTTTTATGGAAGTGATGGCCTTGGACTCGTTTGGATGTTAGAAAGGTAGATATATGTTTTAAGGGAAGATTTGACATGGTTTAAATTCATACGTGGGATCCATAAATTTATAAATAGTTATTGGAATGTTGTTTTTTAATTTGTAAAAAGGTCTTAGACTTATTATGAAAATTTTAGTACTGATGGATCATTGGGTATTTGGTAAATGATAAGGGTTTAAAAATGTTTGTTTTTGGTTATTGAAAATTTTGAACGGTCAATGTGTTATTTCATATAAATTGGAAAATAATGGAATGGTTTAGGTGTTTTGGATAAGTTCCAAGGTGTAAGAGGTATTTTATGTAGATTAGGATGTTGGACATGACACTTTTCATCCACGGTTTAGGTTCCATACTAGAAAACTAGGCCCTGATAGTATGTTATATGGATTGAGATGTTTAATATGGTTCTCCACATTCTTGTTTATGTTATGGGACATGGATCAATACATCATGAGTTTAGTATTAGTAAAAGGTTCTTTAAATAAGCCATATTGGAAAAAGAATTCTGCATCCTAAGTGTAGAGTATTGGACATGATTCTATGCATTCATGGGAAGGGTGATTCATTGAGGCTCCAGACACTTTTATCTTAACGCATGGTCTCAATCTCAGACTGATACTCTAGGTACATGTAGTAATTAAACATGATATGGGTACCTTTGAATGCTTATTATAGGTATGAATAGTGAAATAATAATTCATAATTCAATTTCATTATTTTATATATGCATCACCTTATGAAATATGGATCAGATGACTAATGATGGAAGAATTTGGTTTGGTTTGACCAGATGAAACTTTATTACCCATTGTCTAATAGGTAAATCAATAAATCATTGTTTGAAAACATATTTTTTGTGTATGTTTTGTTATTCCTTTTTTATATCATCATATAGTTTTTTCAAAATGTTTGTTTCGATATATACTGTTGGTTGTGGCCTACTGATTTACATTAAAAACATGATCGAGTCACCACTGCACATGGGTACCCTATTATCTATAATACTATTATTTTAGTTATGGGTATGGATTGTGGACCTGACATGTTTTATATTGTTAGGAATGATATCGTGGATGGTATCAAGATATTGGATGAGAATCAGGTTAGTGATACAGTGGATCCCTTTTGATTGGTTCATTTTATTTTGGTATGTTTGTGTAATAGCACTAGTGGGTGGTTAGTTGTATGTATTACATGGATGTTTTTCCCTCTACTACATTTGATTATTTTCTCAGTCATATTTATATTTAATATCTTTTATTTATAGTTTATTTTGATATTTTGACTTAAATTTCTCCCAGTTTACTAGGATGAATGTCCTTGATACACAATACATGATTATTTCATTTATTATTTCACACTCTGAGATGGGGGTATAGTATGCCCATGGTACTACACTATACCACCACTACTAGTTATAAGCCTCTGGTATATGATTCAGTGTTCCTATGTCCATGTGGTGAACATGTCTAGTCACTATTATAGGGTGAACTGTGGTAGGATGTTAAAAAGTGGTATCTTAGCATTATTTTTATTTTTTATTACAATTTTGGGATTTTATAGAATAGTGATTTAGGATATGTTAGAGCCTATGATGGATATTAGGCTACTGTGTTAAGAAAAAATATTCAGTAAGATCATATATTATGGGAAAGGTTGAAAATTCTAATGGATATTAAATTTTTGGTTTCTTGAGGAGTTAATTTTTGATTCGTGGATCATAGTGACGTTTAGAGGGACTGGACATCCAAAATGGTGTATTTGGATGAGGTTTATGATTTGGTGGAAGTTTCAAGAGTTTGGAAAAACACCAAAGGAGGAATGTATGGATTATAGTTCTATAATATGCTGTAAAAATTGATTTATGTTCTAAATAAGGTATTCACCACCCATGAGTATTTTGTGGGGTGAGGTCAGTGTAATTCATGGTTTAGAAATGGGCCTAATGAATTTCTGGAATAAAACCCTATTTTACATCAAAATATTATTGATTATTCCATAAGTGGATCGAGGAAACACTTTAAATACCTAGGTAGAACCCTTATAGGAAATCTGGCACCAGTTAATGCATGTATAGAGTCCTAAGAAAGATATGTCGTTTTTGTGTTGTTTGTCTCTGATAAGACACTTAGTATATGAAATGATGCTTGGGTTGGAAGAGAGTTCGTGTGGTAAATTTACCCTTTTTAAGGGAGTGACCATCATTTTTTTCTCTAGTTTAGTGGGTTAGACATTACTATGTCAGGGTTATACATTTTTTGATCATTTAATATTTTATTTATCATAATATTAAATGTGTTGTTGGGACTATAAACTATGAAATATAAATTCATTACGACACTGTTGTGATATCTATGTAGTAGGAACTATTATACACAGTTCCATTGAGTCAATAAATAATGTTTTAGTGAAACTTATGAGTTTGGGGGGAATATTTTAAAACTCGAGATGTTACTTTATTTTTACGAGTCATTTTTTGTAGTATAATGACTTGGAAGTATGGAGAAGTTGATTAATCCCAGTGCTGGGAATGATGTGGAAAAGGTACTGGGCAATATAACACTACTAAACATTTTATTTTTGGATATTATTTAAGATTTAGGGGATGTAATAGAGAACAGACCATAGGATCATAAGAGATACATCTAAAATTAAGTCTATTCTACCACATAGTTAAGCTGCTGGTTTCCCTTTTTTTATGATGGTACACAGAATTGTGCGTTGTCCATAACCAAGAACCACATTCAACGGATAGATCATGCTATGATATGAAGTTTAATTTATTATAGGATGAAGACTATGATAGTTCTAAGGTGCGGATAATCACATCAATCTTGGAGAAGTGTGTCCTTCAATGTAGAGGGAACGGAACTGTACATGACCATTTGGAAATGGTCATAAGTTCATCTGAAAAGGCCATTAGGATTGTAAATTTGAGTTTTGTATTCCTTAAGGTGATGATTTCTAAAAATCATGGTTATGTATCATATGGTTCTAGATGTTAGGTTTAGTCTTGGGGTGTGTTAGCAACCTGGAAAAAGTAACAATTATGAGGAATATCGGTGATTGTAATATAGCGTGATGATGATGTAACTGGTTGTGTAAAAAAACACTTAAAGACACTGTGTGTCAAGGTTAGACATTGGTGGTTATTATTGAATGATAACAATGTTACTCATGTGGTAAATGAGTCATGGTCATGTAGAGATGATTCATAAGTAGGTTCAGCTAAGATCTATTGAAAGAAGTTGGATAGTAGTGGTTGCACTATTTTTTTTCCTATTGTTGGATACGGTTGGTTGGAAACCATAACAGGCACTTCATCATAGATATAAAGTGATTATCTCTAGTTTTTATTAGTAATATTTGATATCTTCTTAGTATAATCTTAGATCAGTGATGATCATCCCCCCTATATCAACATCATCAGGGGTATAATGAGAGGTATTCCGTTATAATCCATGATAAATAAACGAATTAAAAACCTTGATGGCATGGTAAATAGACTCCGTGGGAGTTTCATTATGGGAGAATGATTAATTATTGAGGTTTTGTTTTTTATAAGTGATACATGGATTCTTGTGTAGGGTATTTTTAGAGAGACTCATGGGCACCAACTAATGTATTGACTTGAATGCAAGGTAAGATACTACTTTTGGGCTATTTCAGTGTCTTGATTTAAGGATTATTCATCCATCTAAGGACTTATCACTTGTAAAATCTGAAGTATGGACTCAATTGGATAAGTTCATCAGGATCCATTAGTTGATTCTATGTTTTCCCAAAACTAGTCATTATGTTCAGTTGATGTAATTGGGGTGTGGTGATCCAAGGGTGATGGATTTGGTGTACATGTAAGTTTGTGATATAGTAAGATAACTGAAATGATCATTATGGTTTTAGAAATAATTGGAATATAGTTATAGGCTTCATTGATCATGCTCGAAGTAGTCTCGAGGTGCATAGGATTAAAGGTTCGAGGATTGGGTTTTTGATGCACTGACTATCATATCTGAGCATTTTTTGAAATATTTTTATATATGTTGGGATTTATTTCTCCTAATTAAATTAATTGGGCCAGTGAGGAATTTCATCAAAAACATCATTAGAATGAGTCATGTGTAGTGCAAGGGTCAACATAGGTTTTTCAAGGAAGATCCTATATGACCATCTTAAATATTGCTGATTGTGATTCAAATATTGTGTTTTGATTGAGATTGTGATGGGTCTATATCTAGTATATTGAGGATGTGTTTCTATAGGTAGAAGAGATAATGGAAATATCATGGCTCAGAATTTGCAGTGGGAAGCTAGAGAATATGGCATGGAGTGCCGTGGACTGGATAATGAAAGATATGATGATATGATCACGTGTCGGGTTCAAACAGATTGTGTAAGTGATATATCTATGTTTTAGTTTTGAATATGATCATTGGATCATGTTTTAGTGGTTTATGAATAATGTTTTAGAGTGACACATACATGCATATTGGGTGTTTAATAAGATAGAAAATTGTTTTAGTGAGAATTCCTGAGCAATGTAGGTCATGTAGTTTTTTTCTATAGTGATCAAGGATTCTTGGGGTTGAGAAGTTCTAAAATGGGGTTATTTTAAGATCCAATGCATTAGAATAGGTTTAAAATACTGAATTATTTTTAATTTTTGATTACTGGATGATTCATTTTGATAACCATGAATCAAAGTGAGTTTTTAAGGGGTTGAACATCCAAAAATTGGGTTTTTAGAAGAGTTTTAAGGTTTGGTGAAAGTACCAGGGGATCATGAAAACACCAATAGAGGAATGGATTATAATATATCAAATTTTCTGTATATTATTTTTAAATATTATATGGAAATATTTCGAGACCAGGCTTTGTGACAACGTGTGATTCTGAGGCCCGGAGTGCCTGAAAAAAATATTTGAAATAAATTAAACATTCAAATAGCATGTGTGAGATGTTTCCTAAAAAAGTTTAATAATATTTAAACGGGTTCTCAGATAAAAAATATGAGGGCGTCGTTGTATTCATAGTAGTGACTTTACCTTAGGCAAGGCCTAACATCAACCGGTGCGGGTCGGTAGCATACATTATTTTTTGGATGTTTTGAAGGAAATAAAATAAAGAAACTAAATAAAGAAAATTTATTTAATTTTAAATTTTCCATAATGAACATTCTAATTTTTTGGTTTTTAGTTACTGGGATCCCAGGGTTATTCTCACAACCTAGGAAACTTTCTCTGAAATCCTCTAGAACATTAGAGAGGAGCCACCCGAGATAATTCTCAACGAACGACGACAAACGACAACACGTGGATTGTGGAATGGCAATATAAAATTAAAACTAATGACCGATATCCATATTCATTGATGATTGAGTTAGGGGTTGTTATTTGAATTATTTTTCCAATTCTTGGATTCAAATGATTAATGAAGATCAACCCACGAACAGTTTAAACCACATGTTGTTTGTTCTAATGGGAGTGTCCTTTATCGGATTTATTTTGGGGAATTAATCCTTGCATGATTTAATTTTTTTGGATTTGATCTGTTTGATCCTTCTAAAATGAGAAGATAAAATTTTGTGATGAATGATGGAAGAGATTCATTCCTCATTTTGTTGTGTGGATTTCTTCTCCCCCTCTTTACACCGCGTTCTTCGCGTTCTTCATGGGATTATAAACAACAGATCATTGCGCATCTGTTTTGCAACACAACTATTCTAAACTGGAGATCCGACATCATGACAACCCAGAAGAGGTGCGACGATGATTGAAGAATATGTATAGACTTAGTTTGAGGGAAATCATTCTTTAACGGCTCTTTGTGTGGGTGGATCAAAACATGTTTTCGGGGCCAATTGGAGGGCCAAAACCAACAGAATTGGCCTTACCATGGAGGTAAGTCACCAAATATTGTGTTTCATGGATATAAAATGATCAGAATGATGGGTTGAAGATCAACTGAGGTACATGAGGAAGAACAATGATTTCTTGAAAATCCCAAAGAACACGGTTTTTTCTCTAAAGAACACGGTGTGTGGGGCCAGATCAATGGTGACTAGGGGTTCACGAAGCAGAAAGAAATGACACTGCATGTGAAAACTATCACATAGTGTGGGGGTCCTTACGCGTGACTTGTTGTTTTCCTCATACGATACACTGACACAGGGAGGAGTACATGACATGTATTCCACCACACTACCAAACTAGGCCATTTACACATGTTACCCCATGTACCGGTACATGGGTTGGAAGACACAGGTTGAAGTTGTGTACGAGGACACAAATAGCATACACGGAGTATCCCTTGGATAGTATGACATGATGTGTCATATTATTACTTGCAATGTATATCTCTTTCTACATGAAATTCTCTTTAACACGGGCTGTTGTACATGGACAATACCCGGGGTTATAGGACACCACATGTGACCTTTCAACACACCGTGTAATTTTCCCTACATGGATTGATATTTTTTCCATCATTCCATGGAAAAGATTAATTTGGGTTAGTTACCCCTTTGCTCATTCCTCTAAAGGTTTGGTATCATTTCCATCCACAAGAGTATGATCCCTTCAGTAGGACTTTCTTGATAGAGTCAGAATCCCTCCGAGATGCCCGAAGCGAGATGATCTACACATAATTGACCCTAGTTAGAGTCAAGTATCAACATGTAAAATCCTATAGGATGCTAATAATCTACATAGATGGTGAATCCAGATGATTTGTGGTATTCTCCAAGGCCATAATAGTGGTACTCATCCGTGTATCATGATGTTTCCTCACTCAGAAGTGAGTTCTCCCAAAATGAGTGTATATGTTCTCTATTTATATCTATCAGCATGTATATCTCTCTCATGACAGTCCTAATAAATGTAATTATTAGACAGACATCAACAGAGCTATCAGACCCGTGTTGTGAGTTCTACTAGATGATTGATTCATGGAATCTTCGAACTGAATCCCAAGCGTAGGTATTCGGTCGTTGTGACTTACCTTTAGACTATGGGTTTGGATTTCAAGTATATCTGTATATATTTATATTTTTATATGTTATATAGACATATACTATATATATATGACTAAACAATTAATTTTTGAATTGATTTATGGTTTTCATTGTCCCCTACTGAGTATTGTTATACTTACCCCTGCATGGGCTTTGGATGCACGTGTTTTGTCTTGTGCAGACGAGCAGAATTTTGATGGATTCCAGGATGGACCAGGACCAGACCAAGAATTGTGAGTTTCCTTATAGGATGAGGTGTTCCTACAACTATGAGTAGTAGTCCCAATACCTACATTCTTACTTACAGGTTGGACTTTGTAGTTTGCAAACTATTTCTTTTGGTGGGATTTTATTCTTGCCCAATTTACTTTTCACACTTTACATTCCATTGTACTCTATAGATTTGGTTTAGTTGTTTGCATTCATTTAGTTCCATAGTGTTTTTTTTAAATTTTAGTAATGTGGGATTGGAGATGTGAGCATGTGTACAAGTACATAGGAAAGTATTCCCATGTTAGTGATATGCCTAGTAGTTTCTAGTCACCAGCCCCTAGAATATTAGAGGTAGGCTTGGGGAGTCGCGAAATGGGCCCCACTAGAGTGGTTCATGAAAAATTGGTATCAAAGGATGGTCTGTTCTACCTTTAGGACTAATAGTCACTGAGATTGGTTTCGGGAAATAGTGTCAAGTGTTTTGATCTTGGATTTCAGGCCATGGACTCTAGTTTTGGTGTGGGTGGATGACGTATCCATACACTAGGACTTTGATAAACTTATTTTTTGACTTGGTACATGAAAACACCAATTACAGGGGAAAATATAATGGTACATACATCATATAGGAATGAGTTGTGTTTTCCATGTCCTTTTGTGTTAGCTATCTAGATATACTCTTTAATAATGGTACATCTCGTTTCCTTACAGGATGACTACTCGATGCATACCCACTAGGATTTAGTAGCTCAACCGTGAGGATAACCCCCTCAATGATGAGGCTTCAATTCAGGGGCAAATTCACCTAGGAGTTACCTCTAGGTGGTGCACCTGTAAGACCACCACTATTAGAGTAGCACATGTGTAACGTCCCGGTTCCGGGTGCCACGCTACGGGTGCCCCGAACCCGGTTCGCTACAAGACCTTAAGCGCATTTCCCCAAATGCCAGAGGCTTCCGACTAGAAGTTAGGGACCATTTCTGATAGTGGGAAAACTATGCCCTCATTTTTCAAAGTATAGCGCAGCGGAATAAAATAAAAAGCATACAACACCAGCAGAAGCAACAAACCATACACATTTAATATAACAACTGCAGTATAAGATAACCAGTCAGTTATATATATATGACGCAACATGTATCAAGTTCTAAGAAAATAGCCAGAACAGGTTACATAGCTGTACAATACAATACAGAATACAACAAAACAGAACAAAGAAACCGGTAGCATCACGAGCCTAATTCTGATCCCATGCTCCCCTACTCCTCAGCAGCAATCAAGTACCTGTATAGGGACCCTTTCACTTATCCAAACCTGCAAAAATGTAATCAATTTGGGCCAAAAAGCATGACCCAAACAGGGTGTGAGAAATAAATCCCAGTAGGCACCCACCAAGGCCCGTGCACAACTGTGTGTAAACATGAAACAACAATGTGAAGTAGTAAAATTCAGTAACGTAAGCAGTACTGAAAAGTAACTAACTTTACTAGTTATACTGCCATTTACATTTCCATTTAATCATTTAATTTAAAATATCACCACAATGAATATTTTAAGTAAACAACCAGTGTACTCAGACACGTAAACCCCTACCCTCAAGTAAAGAGAATCTAAAGACAAGAATCTGCCCACAAGCATACAGATATTGCCCACGGGCGTAAGAAGTGTCGCCCACAGGCATAGAACAAACTTCCCACAGGCACAGAAGAAGTTTCCCATAGTCTAAATAGTACAATGCCCACAAGCTAATCACAACACTGCCATCAGGCTAAACAGGTAACCGGGCCATTCTCAACATGTAAACAAGCAGTACACAAGCAATTCCTCTCATGGAAATTCTACAATAATTACATTAAAGGCATACCCTCAGGTATCCCGACCAAATGGATAAACAGAGGAACGTACCCCCAGGGTGGACCGAGATCCAAGAAACGATCCCAGATAGTAGTTTATTATCAAAATTAATTACCTATTTAATTCTAGGTATTTAAAATAGCCATGACCTCAGCCACATGACACCCCAATATGGGTTCGTGGCACAACGGTACATAAAAATGCACAACAGTTGGAATACAAACACCAAGCCACCAACCATAAACTCCCCTGATTAGTATACTCGAATGATGTTCCACGAATTTTCCCAGAACGAGGTAGATCTGAGGTGAAAGAAAACTCATTCAAACCCAAATAACTTCCATTAGAAGAAGAATTGGTAAGAACTACTCCAGGAGAAGGGAGAACCCACCCGTGCAGTTCCATGGAGATCGACGGTGCAGAAAATGGATTCTTGACGTGCACTCAGCAGATCTACAAAGCTCCGGCCTCCTCTCCCACTCCTTCCTCCAGTTCCAAGCCTTCCCTGTGAACAAGGGAGGCTACTTCCCATTTTAAGCGAAAAAACAAAGTACACGGTGTGTATTTCTAAGTACATGGTGTGTACTTCCCATTTTTTAACTGTCCCTTTGGAGGTTTCCCGCCAGTGTGGCACTGTTCATCTGCCAACATGACTACACAACATGTCTTCTTGGGTACACAACGTGTTCGGTCACACATCTAGCCACCACCTTACTATTTGCCTGCTGACTGACTACACGACATGTAAAGGACCACTACATGACGTGTAGTTAGGTTCTACACCCTTCATCACTGACATGGCCACATGCCCTGTGTACTCATCCCACACGGCCAAAAGTACTTGGCGTGTACTTCTAAAATTTAGGATTTTTTCCCATTTTCCTTATTTTTTGAAAATCACTTAAGGAAAATAGAAAATAAGAAGCCCATACCTCAAAACTAAGAACCGGGTTCTTACAAACATCCCCCCTTAAAGAAATTCGTCCCCGAATTGCCCTTCCAAGGGTGGTGAAGTTATAGCCATGAAAAAATCTGGACACTAAGCCCGTACATCGGTCTCCCGCTCCCTAGTTTCGTATTTCACTCAACCATGCTTCCATAGCACCCACGCGATAGGAACTGACCAGCCTTGGAGAACCTTTGTGCTCCTATCAACGATAAGAATCGGATGCTCCTCAAGGGACACATCGACATGAAGCTCAACCACCTTAGGATGAATGATGTGAGATGGGTCTGAATGATAGAATTGCAACTGAGATACATGGAAGACGTCGTGCATGGCTCGGTACCTCTGTGGTAACTACAACCGATAGGCAACTAGCCCGAATCTCTACAGAATTTCAAATAGCCTCACATACCTCGGTGGAAGTTTACCCTGTCTCCTGATCCATTTGTGTCCCAACCTCAGTGAAACACACAATAAAACATGATCCCCAACCACAAATTCCAAAGGACGTCAACGACAATCAGCATAAGACTTCTGATGAGACTGCGTGGTATCCATCTACTTCTGAATCAACTGGACCTGCTCAGAAGTCTCATGTACAAGACATGGTACCAGTAATGCTACCTCACCTACCTCTAACCAGCACAAGGGTGATCAGCATGGCCTACCATATAAAGCCTCATATAGTTCCATCTCGATAGTTGCCTGAAAACTATTGTTATAGGAAAACTCAACTAGGGGTATGTGCTTCTTCCAAGATCCCCCAAAGTCTAGGACGCATGCACGTAGCATGTCCTCAAGCACCTGAATCGTACGCTCTGACTAGCCATCAGTCTGAGGGTGGTAGGCTGTGCTCAGAAGCACCTGTGTACCTAGTGACCTTTGGAAACTCTGCCGACAACGAGACATAAAATGAGCGTCCCTATCTGAAATGATAGAACGAGGGACCCCATGAAGACGTACTACCTCTCGAATAAACAACTTCTCGAGATCATCAACACCGAAGGTCTCATTGATCAGAAAAAATAGAGATACCTTTGTGCGCCTATCCACAACAACCCACACATCATCATTGACTCAAGTTGACCTCGGAAATCCAGTCATGAAATCCATCGTGAAATCATCCCATTTACACTCCGAGATGGGTAAATGCTGTAACAATATGGCTGGCCTTTGATGCTCCGCCTTCACCTGCTGACTCGTGGAACACCTCGTAACAAAACCAGCTACACTTCTCTTCATACCTGGCAACCAGTACTGACGTCTCAAGTCACGGTACATCTTGGTAACTCCGGGATGAACTGCCCAAGCCGAAGCATGAAACTCCCACATCAGCTCCTCACGTGTATCCCCTAGATCCCATACTCATCCATGGAAATGAATAAATTCATCATCGCCTATCGTCCAACCCAGAGGAGGGTCCGCACATGCCACCGACTACCGTAGAACTAGGCCTTCTGAATCGGATAGTTGTCTCATCCTCACTCTATCCAAGAGGGTAGAAGTCACAACTAAAGTTGAAAGTTAAGTTTTCCCCTGACTATCGTACACCTACAAATGCATCTTAGAGAACAAATCCATAAGGTGCCACTCATAACTGGCCTCTTGCACTTCCTGTATCTAAGTCTTCCTGCTCAGGGCATCAACTACTGCATTACCTTTACCATATTTATAGGAAAGCTCAAAATCAAAGGACTGAAGGTATTCGACCCACCTTCACTGCCTCAAATTCAAGTCATTATGAGTAAAGATATACTAGAGACTTTTGTGGTCGGTGAAAACCACGAAAAGTTCTCCCAATATATAATGTGTCCAACAGTACAACGCATGCACAACTGTGGCTAACTCAAGACCATGCATCGGGTAATTCTTCTCATGTGGTCTCAAATGCCGAGACCCGTACGCAACAACCCGATCTCCATGCATCAACACTGCTCTCAGCCCAATACCTGATGCATCACAGTAAAATTTATATCTCTTACCTTGCTTTGGGAGTATCAGGACTGGTGCTGATGTCAACCTTCCCTTCAGGTCCTGAAAGGTTGTCTCGCAAGCTTCCGACCATACGAACATCACACCCTTCCTAGTCAAACCCGTCAATGGCACTGCTATGTGGGAGAAGTCCTGTATGAAGCATCTGTAGTAACCAGCCAGCCCTAGGAAACTCCGTATCTCAAACACATTCTTAGGCTGCTCCTAGGAAACTACTGCTCTTACCTTCTCTCAATCTACTGCAACTCCCGCCTATGAGATGATATGACCCAAGAAGTGAATCTGGTCTATCCAAAAGTGGCACTTTGAGAGCTTAGCATATATCTTATGCTCTCTTAGTGTACTCAATATGATTTCAAGAAGGGTGGCATGGTCGTGTCGATTGTGAGAGTACACCCATATTTCATCCACAAATACTACCACAAAATAATCTAGATAAGGATGGAAAACACGATTCATCAACGCCATGAAAACTGCTAGTGCGTTCGTGAGTCCGAACGGCATAACCAAGTACTCATTCATACCATATCTGCTCTGAAACGCTGTAAGTGGTATATTCGATGGTCTTACATGCAGCTGATGATATCCTGATCTCAGGTCAATCTTTGATAACACTCGTTCTCCACGAAGTTGATCAAAAAGATCATCAATCCTTGTTAAGGGATATAAGTTCTTGATTTTCAATAGGTTCAGTTTCCGATAATCCACATAGAGTCTGAGGGTACCGTACGCCTTCTTCAGAAAGAGGACCAGAGAAACCCAAGTAGAAGTACTGGGTCGGATGAAACCCTTTGCCTGTAACTCCTCTAACTGCCTCTTGAGCTCCTGCAACTCTGGTGTGGCCATCCTATAGGGTGGAATGGACACCGGCACTGCTCCAGGAACAATCTCAATAGAGAAATCCACCTATCGCTCCAGAGGTAGACCCAAAAAGTCGTCTGAGAAGACATCCCTGAAACGATCAACCACTTGAGGGAAATCCTTCTGACAAGTCCCCTGGTCATCCAGATATAAGCTAGCAATCTGTGCTGTGATACCACCTCACCCAAAATGCTCTCGTCCAGATCGACTTGCTTGAACATCCCATTCTCCCTTGTATAGAAAATCTCCGCCCTCTGGTGACGTGAAACACACCCTGTGACGATAGCAGTCTACAAAGGCTCGAAAGGGAACTAACCAGTCCATCCTAAGAATGAAATCATATCTCATCATCTCTAAGACATAGAGGTCCCATAGGAAGTGACACCCACCAACCTCAAGGGGGAACTCCTTGCACTAATGCACTCCAGCCGTTGTAGTTGCCAACAGAGAGTCTAGCATCATGATATCAGAAGAATAAGAAACAAAAATCCCAAGGATCTCCACAACGGGCACAGATATGAAACTATGTGTAGAAACCATATCTAAAAGTACTGAAGATAAAAAAGAAGCTACAAGAGTAGTACCTCTGACAGTAGAAGGTACGGGATCCTGCTCCTACTGGGTTTGTTGCAATGCATATGCTTGCCCAGTGCCGCGGCCCTGCAACACAACCTGGCTACCCCGAGCTGTCCCACCCTACTGCCTCTGTGATCCTGGTGTCTAGCTACCACAGCCATGAGCACCATCTCGGCCTACATACCCTGGCGTATTCCAGTTCCCTGACTGGTAAGAATCCATTGGTCCTGCTCCTGCACGCAGATTCCGCACAAAACCCCTCTCACTAGTCACTGGTGGAAACGCCCTGCAAAAGCATTGTAGATGACCCATCCTGCCTCAAGCCTGACATTCTACTAGGTCTCGTGGTCACTGAGGTCATTTGTTCCCCTCCTTACCACACTAGTAGCACATGACATGTCCACCTAAAACATTATTCTGGCTGGTACTTCCACCCAGAGAGAAGTCCATCTATCTCTTCCTCTTACCCATAAGAATAGTACCAGAAACTGTTGTTGAACCGCCCTGGCCCACACCACTAGCTTCCCGCAGGTTCCTCTCTATAATCAGTGCCTGTTTTACAAAATCAGGTACTAAAGGCAACCTGAAAACATGCACCAACACTCGAATGTCATATCGGAGATCATCCTCAAAGCTCCTGGCCCTCAACGTCTCATCACCCTCCAGAACGGGTGAAAAATGCTAAATCTCGGTAAAGCGAGTAGTATAATCCATCACGGACATAGCGCCCTGCTGCATATTCATGAACTCTCGAGCTCGATATTACCTCAGTGTCTCTGGGATGAATAATTCATATAAGGCTATCTAGAAATATTCCCCTGACGTGTCTCTGTGATGTTCTGCTAGGTGGTAACATCCCACCACCTCTTGGTGGAATCACACAACATGTAAGTCGCAAGCTTGACCCTATTCCCTGGATGCATCTCAAGATGCTCAAAGATAGTCTGCATAGACCCTAGCCAAGACCTCGTAGCCTGTGGTCTGCCATCCCATGAAAACATAAGCGGATGCTGCTGCTGGAAGATACGAGTCAGCTTGGCCATAGATGTGGCAGCCAGCGGTGCTACCTGAAAGGTCTTCATGAATTGCATGAAGCCTTCACAGAACTGTGCATCTGTGCCTGTGTCCAGTAGAACGGCTGGCACCACATCTAGCTCTACTAGAGGATCCACTGGTAGCCCATGGTCCACCATCTCTGGAGTATAATTGTTGCTGCTCTCCTAGTGAACAACGCGCGATCGTCTCAACGTCATGACTCTACAAGGTCAAACGCACACCTTAGAACATGATTATCAAAGACTGAAAACGAACGGACCGAAAATGGAACAGAAGGAATAAGGCATTCAAAAATTGAAAAACAATACAACACGGTGTGTATACTGACTACACGACGTGTACTTGACTTCCCTTCCCCTGCCTGGGTCCTTCTACACGGCTAAGCCACATGGATCCTGTTGAAAAAAACTACACGGCGTGTATATGATCTACACGCCATGTATGGTGTAATTTTCCAACTGCCCATGTCATTTGTGACATGGCCGACTACTTGGCTTGACACTGCATGGTGTGTGACACCCTAACACAGCATGTAAACCACCCCATTTTCCAGGCACATGGCTAAGCCCACATGGTCTGTCATCGGACAAGACTACACGGTGTGTCCCATAGGTACACGACGTGTTCTAGATGAGCTTTTCTGACCAGTGTTGTTAGTTACATGGCCGTAAAAATGACTCACACTACACGGTATGTTCTAGATATACATGGAGTGTATACGAGAGGATTACACTGACCCATGTTGTTAGTAACACGACCGGGTCCCCAGGTCAGACTACACGGCGTGTTCTATAGTGGACACAGATTGTATGTCTTAAGGTCTCCTCCGTCCGTGTTTGTTAGTTACATGGGCGGAATCCGGGTCAACACTACATGACATGTACATCCGGTACACGGTGTGTTTTCCCCCAGAATTTTCCTTTCCCATTTCCCTGCCCACACGGTCTATGACACGGGAAGGACTACACGGTGTGTACTCAGGGTACACGGCGTGTACTCAAAAAGATTTGTTTTCTTCCCAAATAGAAGAACATACAATGTGTGTTTAAGGTACTACATGGTGTGTATACTGGGTTTTCTGGACAATGTGCCTCAGAAACTTCCTCGGAACCCAGTAAATACTAAAAAACAACACCCAAGTGCCAAATTCCAATCCGTGAGGTCCCATACTCCCCATGAATCAATGTTTAACATCTTATCTGTGTTATAACAAAATATACAGCTAATGATCCACCAAATCCTGGTCAATGGGGGCCCATACTCCCCAAAAACCAAATTGTGGAGTCAATTCTATAAATGAGCTCACACAATAATACCCTATCAAATATTAGGTATATATCCAAGAAGCTATGCATTTCTAGCACAACAACTATCACAACATCATGAAATTCCTAATGCACAAAAATGGCATGGAAACTATGCATGGCATGTGATTCCTAGAATGTGCCTAAATGATTCATAAGACAGAATACACTCATCTCATTGGGTTGCAACTAAATAAAACCCATAGATAAAATATAAACAACCCAATCACAAGTGTGTCACCCAATGGTGAAATCAAATCAACTGTAAAATTTTCAAAATCAAAAGAATTGTAAAAATACGAGGTAGGATGGCTTTTCCCGATACATGGGTTAGCTACGCCCGGGCACAACTTATTACCAATTACCATTTCTGTCCTATCCCTAACTAAGGCACCAAATAGTAAGTCAAAGAAAACAACCCTATGATACCACTTTGTAACATCCCAGTTCCGGGTGCCACGCTACGGGTGCCCCGAACCCGGTTCGCCCCACGAACTCAAGCACATTTCCCCGAAATCCAGAGGCTGTCGACTAGCAGCGAGGGCCCATGTCTGATAGTGGGGAAACTATGCCCTCATTTTTAAATGTATAGCATAGAGGAATAAAATAAAAAACATACAAAACCAGTGGAAGAAAAAAAACCATACACATTTAAAATAACAACTGCAGTAAAAGATAACCAATCAGTTATATAGATATGATGCAACATGTCTCATGTTCTAAGAAATAGCCAGAACTTGTTACATAGCAGTACAATACAATACAGAGTACAACAAAATAGAACAAAGAAACCGGTAGAATTGTGATCCGAAGCCCGGTCCCATGTTCCCCTACTCCTCAGCAGCAATCAAGTACCTGTATAAGGACCCTTTCCCTTATCCAAACCTGTAGAAATGTAATCTGTTTGGGCCGAAAAGCATGACCCAAACAGGGTGTGAGAAATAAATCCTAGTAGGCACCCACCAAAGGCCCGTTCCCAACTGTGTGTAAACATGAAACAACATTCTGCAGTAGTAAAATGCAGTAACATATGAAGTACTTAAAATTATCTAACTTAACAAGTTATATTGCCATTTACATTTCCATTTAATCATTTAATTTAAAATATCACCACAATGAATATTTTAAGTAAACATCCATTGTCCTCAGACACATAAACCTGTAACCTTAGGTAAAGAGAATCGAAACACAAGAATCTACCCAGAGGCATACATATATTGACCATGGGCGTAAGAAGTGTCGCCCATAGGCACAGAATAAACTGCCCACATGCACAAAAGAAGTTTCCCACATGCTAAATAGTACAATGCCCACAGGCTAATCACAACACTGCCCTCAGGCTAAATAGGTAACCCGGCCATGCCCAACATGTAATCAAGAATTACCCAAGCAATTCCTGTCAAGGAAATTCAACAATCATTACTTTTAAGGCATACCCTCAGGTATCTTGGTCAAATGGATAAACAAAGGAACGCAGCCTTGGGGTGGTCCTGGATCCAAGAAATGATCCGAAATAGTACTTTATTATCAAAATTAATTACCTATTCAATTATAGGTATTTAAAATATCCATGGCCTCAGCCATACGACACCCCAACATGGGTTCATGGCACAATGGTACACAAAAATTCACAACAGTTGGAATATAAACACCAAGCCACCTACCTTAACCGCCCCTGATCAGTATACTAAAATGACGTTCCATGAATAGTCCCAGAACTAGGTAGATCTGAGGTGACCGAAAACTCATTCAAACCCAAATAACATCCCTTAGAGGAAGAATTGGTAAGAAATACTCCAGGAGAAGGGAGAACTCACCCATGAGGTTCCAGGGAGATCAATGGTGCAAAAAACGGATTCCCGATGTGCGCTCGGCGGATCTCCAAAGCTCCGACCTCCTCTCCCACTACTTCCTCTGATTCTAAGCCTTAACTATGAATAGTGGAGTCTACTTCCCATTTTATGTGAAAACAACAAAGTACACGACATGTATTTCCATGTAAATGGCGTGTAATTCCAATTTTTTTACTGTTCCTTTGGCTGTTTCCCACCAGCATGGCACGTTTCATCTACCGACATGACTACATGGCATGTCTTCTTGGGTACACGGCATGTTCGGTCGCACAGATGGCCACTGCCTTACTATTCGCCTTCCGACTGACTACACAACGTGTAAAGGACCACTATATGGCATGTAGTTAGGTTCTACACCATTCATCGCTGACATGGCCACACGCCCTGTGTACTCATCCCACATGGCCAAAAGTACACGACGTGTGGAAAAGTACACAACGCGTACTTCTAAACATTTAGGATTTTTCCCATTTTCCTTATTTTCTGAAAAGAACTTAAGGAAAAGAGAAAAGAAGAAGCCCGTACCTCAAAACTAAGAACCGAGTTCTTACAACATGGTGCATGTAGTACCAGAAGACGAGGAGTGTAGGCTGAGATCACTCCCTGAGTTTTAGAGATCAATAATCCTCAGGTTTATAGGTGATCCAAACCCCCAGTTAGCTAAGGAATGGATTGAGGTGGTGACAAGAGTTTTCCAACTTGTGAGGACACCAACTGAACATATGGTGATCCTAGAAGTGAGCCTTTTTAGGGTTCGGCTTGACAATGGTGGAGTTAGACCATACAAACTCAGAAGAAGGATACAATTTCATGGATGAAGTTTATGCGACTATTTAGAGAGTATTCATATTCCATTAAACTGAGTGTAGTGCATATCTGGGAGCGTCATCAGCTCCAGATGGGCATTTTAATGGTGGATGACTATTCATCGAGTTTCACTAACCTCAACAGGCACTCAATGGATATTTTTAGGGATCAGTACGTCAGAGCTCATACCTTCGAACGAGTTCTACGATAAGAAAAACTATCTAGTGTCGTGACTCTTGAAATTTAAAATTATGCAATAGTAATCAAGAGAGATTTGGTCGTCGAGAGGTTCTTGGCTGAGTAAAAACAACAATTGGAAGTCAGCAACAGGCAAACAGGGGTAGAGACCTCGATAGTAGGGTTTCGATGTTGGGCATAGGTATTTGGATATAGGAGTCATCAAAGGAGGTCCTAAGATAGGGGATCTACGATCTAGATATCTCAAGATGAATCTAGTCATCCTAGGGATATTTGATGATACTCGTGTGACGGTAGAGGAAATATCACTAGATACTTTCATACCCATCAAAATGTTGATAGGGAGGTGATGTATGGGACATAGAGGAAAATGCAGAGAGTGGAGCAGGCTGACCTTTTAGGTGGAGGGCATGACAGAGGAGTAGGGAGAGTTGCAGGTGGTGGCACACGCTTTGATCTACTTACACCACCACCCCTAGGAGGTCCGCACCAGGCTCACAGAGATAGGGAATAGGGATGGGGCAAGCTACATGTGGTCGAGGCATATGACCTAGGGACTCTAGGGATGATCTGAGGTATTATATGTGTCTTTTCTACCTTAGCTGTCATACTTATAGACACAGGTTACAATCACTCTTTCCCCTCCAAATGTCGTGTGCAAAACCTTGAGATTCGAGTGGAGCTATTGAATCAACCCTTACTCTTGGGGACACCTATGGGAGGAGATATGATGATCACACATCTCTGCCGATAATGTGATATTACCATTGGAGGTGAGAGTTTCGGTTGGAACTTATTGGTGGAAGCATCAAGGCCATATGACATCATGCTCAATATGTATTGGTTATCTTTGGTCCATGCCCATATTGATTGCTTTAGGAGAAGAGTGCGGTGTGTCCACTACATTGGAATGTGGTTTCCTTTTTTGGTGAAAAGGAAACCTAGACAACAAAGAATCGTCTCATGTATAAGATGGTGCATCATTCCAATGGTGGTAGTGGGGTATGAGGGAGTCTTTCAAAAATATGTTCCAGGACTACCTCCCCATCAAGAGATTGACTTCTACATCAACTTACACCCTGAGAAGACACTGATATAATCTCTAGTGAATCATATAGATCCCTTAGATCTTCATGAGATGAGGGTGCAGTTGGAGGACTTTTAGAGTAAGGGATTTGTAAGACCCAGTGTTTCACCATGGGCAAACCTAATTTGGTTTACCAAGAAGGCAGGCAAGAGTTTTAGGTTGTGCATGGATTACCAGCACCTGAATCAGGTAACAATTAAGAGAAATTACCCACTATCAAGGATCGATGACCTCTTTAGTCAACTAAGAGGGGAATAGTGGCTATCTAAGGTCGAAATTTGATCAGGTTACCACTAGTTACTAGTATGATATGATAATATACCAAAGACGGATTTCAGATTCCACTACCGTCACTAGGAGTACTTGGTGATGCCTTTCGGTGTGACGAACACCCCTGCAGTGTTAATGGGTCTTATGAACCAGATCTTCCATCCATACTTAGACTGGTTCTTAGTGGTCTTTATTGATGACATCCTTGTGTACTAGGCATCATAGGAGGAGCACATGAGGCACATGCAGATGGTTCTAGACATACTCTGAGAGAACCGGCTTTATGGGAAACTCTCAAAGTGCTATTTATAGATACAAGAGGTCCACATTCTAGGAAATTGTATCTCAGTCAATGGAGTAGTAGTGGACCTAGAAGAAGTCGAGGAAGTACTATATTGGGAGCCACATAGGACTATGAAAGAGATGCATAGCTTTCTTGGGTGGGAATGACACTACCGAAGATTTATCCCTAATTTCTTCCCAGATATCAACACCGATGATAACCTTGACATGAAAGAGTAATCCTTTTTTATGGATGGAGAAGTGCGGGTAGGCTTTCCAACAGTTGAGGTAGTGTTTGAGTAGCACACCAATCTTGAGATTTCTAAAAGAGGGTATTGAGTACGTAGTTTTCTACGACGCATCTGGGACTGGGTTTTTCTATGTCCTAATGTAGAGATAGGTGGTAATTTCTTATGGTTCATACTAGATGAGGTCACACCAGCAGAACTATGTGGCTCATGATCTTTAGTTGGCAATGATAGTATTTATGTTAAATATGTGGTGACACTATATGATGGTAGAATGGTTTATCTTCTACTATGACCAAAATAACCTCAAGTATATACTCTCATAGAAGGATACAAATTTTAGGTAGATGTGATGGATAGAGTTCCTCTAGGATTATTAATTTGAGATCACATATACTCTAGGGAAGAGGAAAATTGTCGTAGATGCTCTCAACAAGATATCAAGTTCTCAGCTGTTAAGTGAGGTGTCAGAGTAGTTGGCCTCACTATATTTGTCCTTCATGGATGGAGATGATACAACTTATCTCCATTCAATAGTTGACACCCCTCCACTCTTGCAGTGAGTCAGGGAGGCAAAGTTAGGGGATATTGATTGCAAGACATTATGTGCTTAGTTATCCACTGGACATGCTCTTGATGAATATTCGCAAAGTGGGGTACACATCATCCTTTTCAAGGGACACATTATGGTCCCAGTGGCGTTTTCGGAAGAGGTTCGGATGGAGTTTCATAAATCCACCATGGAGGTATATCTTGGAGTAGAAAAAATGTACCAGGACCTCCGATGTCAGTTCTGGTGGACATGTAAGAAGAAACCAATAGCATAGTTTGTTTCTCAATGCATTACGTGCTAATAGGTGAAGGATGATAACAAGATTCAAGAAGGTTTAGGTCACCCCTAGAAGTGTCGAGGTGGAAGTGAGATAGAATATCGATGGACTTCATTATGAGCTTACCATGAATGTATAGGGAACATGATGCCATCTGGGTGATCATTGACCAACTCACCAAGTCGGGACACTTCCTAGCTATCAGGGAGCAGAGTTCCGCAGAGATCACTAGATGCCTCTATGTGTAGGAGATAGTTCAAATACATGGAATCTCATTGATGATAGTCTCATATTGTGATTCTTGTTTCACATCCTGTGTGTGGAAGGGATTGCAAGAGGCATTTGGGACTCTGCTATACGTGAGAACAACATTCCATCCTCAGAAAAATGGCCAGACGGAGAGAACCATTCAGGTTTTTGAAGATATGTTGCAGGCCTATATCATAGACATTTATTGCAGTTAGGAGGACCAACTACCACTGGTGGAGTTCACATACAATTACAAATATCACTCCACCATCAGTATGGTCCCGTTTGAAGCTTTATATGGGTGACCCTACCAGTCCTCAATTTTTTGGAATGACTTTGAAGAGTCAGAAGTCATGGGTCTAGAGTTGGTTTGAGCTACCACCGAGAAGGTGCAGATCATCTAGAAGCAGATGAAGACTGAACATAGCCATCATAAGTCTTTTGCTAATTGACGATAAAGACTTATAGAGTTCGATAAGGGATACCATGTCTTCCTTTGTGTCTCACCTCGACGAGGGTTGCAGAGATTTGGACGAGGTGACATGTTGTCTTCAAGGTTCACCAGACCTTTTCAGATACTACATAGAGTTGGAGGTGTGACACACCACCTGGATCTACTACTAAAGGTGCACTGGGTACATGATTTCTTCCACGTGTCGTATCTGAGGAGTTAATTGCATGAACCATCACACATCATCGACTGGTGTGAGTTGGACATCGATAATGGGGAGACCTTCACAGAGTACCCAGTGGAGATCGAGGATCAATATGAGAGGATCCTTCATGGGTGATTTTTTACCTTGGTGTGTGTACAGTGGAAGCACATGAATCATTAGAGGAGCACGAGGGTATAGAAGGCTTAGATTTTTGTGCAGTATCCACATCTGTTATGTAGCCTTTTGTATTGGCTTTTCGATGATGTAAAATCCCTACGGTGGGGATAATGTAATGTCTTATATATTCTGTCTATTATTTTTGAATATTAAATGGAATTATTTTGAGACTAGGCTTTACGACGACATGCGATTCCAAGGCTTGGAGTTCCCAAAATAAATTATTGAAATAAATTAAACTTTTAAATAGCGGGCACAAGTGGTTTTATAGAAAAAGTGGAATAACAATTAAATGGGTGCCTACATTAGAAATATGAGGGAACCTTTTCATTTAGAATAGTGAATTTACCTTAGGAGAGGCCTAACATTGACTGGTGCGGGATGACAACAGAAGCTAGATTTGGACATTTTAATGTAAATAAAATAAATTTAATAAGATTATTTTATTTTAATGTTTCCTCAAAACAGTGACACATTCTATGGTTTTAAATAACTAGAAGCCTAAGGTTAGTCTCATAACCTTGGAAACATTCCCTAAAATCCTTTGGAACTTTGGAGAGGAGCCACCTTGGAGAATTCCCAAAGAATAAAAATGAACAACCACACATTGATTGTGGCATGACGAGATCAAATACCGACTAATGACCGTTCTCTCTCTTCATTGATGATAAAGTTAGGGGTTATTATTTCAATTCTTTTCAAAATTCATGGATTCAAATGATGAAATAAGATTAACCTATGAACATTTTGACCCGTGAATCATTCATTCTAGCAGAAGGGTCCTTTATTGGGTTTATTTAGGGGAATTAATTTGTGCATGAATTAATTTAATTTGATTTTATCCATTTCATCCTTCTAAAAAGAGTAGATCAATGCTTTAAAGAATGATGGTGGAGGTTTGTTCCTCATTTAGTTGTGTGGATTTTCCACCCCCTTTTTACCATACATTCATCGCTTTCTTCACGGGGTTATGAACGACGAATTATTGTGCATATGTTTCAAAACACAACTTTCTCAAATTAGATATCAGACAACATTATGAACCATTGGAGGTTAGATGATGATGGTAGTGAATGAATCAACTTGGTTTGAGAGAAATCGTTCCTCAACAATTCTTCATGCAGGTGGATCAAAACATATTTTTGGGTCCGATTAGAGGCCCAAAACCAACAGAATCAGCATTTCCACGGAGGGGTGACATAGAATCATGAGTTTCATGGTGATCAGATGGATAGATTGATGGATAAAAGATCAACCTAGGCATGGGAGGAAGAACAAAACTTTCTGTAAAATCTCGAAGAACACTGCATGTGGGGCCAACTCAGTGGCTTCTAGGGTCTTGGGATGTAGGAAGTGATGATACAACATGTGAAAACTATCAAATGGTGTGTGGGTCCTTTTTTAGGACTCAACATGTGTCTTGGATGATACATGGGCATGGGGTGGAGAAAACAACATGTAATCCACCATGACCAGACCATACCGGTTATATGAATTACCTTGTGTACTGGTACATGGTTTGGCATACATGGGTTGAAGCCATGTACGGGCACATGAACAACATACACGGAGCAGCCCCCGATTAGTAGGACATGATGTTTCATGTTCCTACACACCATGTATATCTCTTTCTACACGACATGCTATTCGACATGGGCCCTTATACACAGACAATACCTGGGGTCATAGGACACGAAGTGTGACCTTTCTATACACCATGTGCTTTTCTATACATGGCTTGATCTTATTGTCCACTATTCCTTGGAAAAGTTTCATTTGGGTTGGTTCCCCCTTTTCTCATTCCCCTGAAGTTCACGTATTGTTTCCATCCATAGGAGTGTAATAACTTTAGCAGGACTTTCTAGATAGAGTCAGAACCCTCTAAGAGGCCTGGAGCGAGATCCTCTACCGATTCTTGACCCTAGTTTGAGTCAAGTATCGACATGAAAAATCCCATAGGATGATGATCCTCTAAGTAGGAGGTGAATCTGGATGATTCATGGTATACACCAAGGCCCTAACAGTGATCTTCATTTGTGTATCATGATATTTCCCCACATAAGAGTGAGTTATCCTAGAATGAGTGTATCTATTCTCTCTTCACATCAATTAGTGCATCTATCTCTCTCATGACACTTCCCAACAAACTTAATTCTTAGATAGACATCATCAGAGCTATCAGACTTGTGGAGTGAGTTCTCCCAGATGAGTGCTTTGTAGAATCTTCAAAATGAATCCCTAGCATGGGTATGCAGTCATTATAACTTACCTAGAGATTACGAGTCTGGGTTTCGAGTATATCTAGATATGTTTCTCTTGTTATATTTTATATAGAAATATAATATGTAGAGATAACTGTAACTTTACATTGTGTATTTATTTATAGTTTTCGGAGCTCCATACTATATATTCTTATACTCACCCCTACATGGGCTTTTCCCATACATGTCATGTCTTGTATATATGAGCATCCTTTTGACAAAGTCCAGGGCGGACAAGGACCGGACCGAGCTTTGTGAGTTTCCTTATAGGCCGAGGTGTTCCTAAATCTACAAGCAGCAGTCCCGGTACCTATATTCTTACTTAATGGTTGGAATTTGAAGTTTGAAAGACTCTTTCTTTTGGTGGTCTTGTATTCTGGCCCAGTTTACTATCCATATTTTACTTTCTGTTATACTCTATTGGTTGGGTTTAGTTGTATGCATGCATTTTGTTCCTTAGTGTTATTTACATTTCAACATTGTGGGTTTTGAGATTTGTTCATGTGTACAGGTACATAGACAATTCCTCCCATGTTACTGATATGCCTACTTGGTGCTAGTCACCAGCCCCTGGCCTATTGGAGGAGGGCTTGGGGAGTTGCGGCATGAGCCCCATTGGGATGGGTCGTGACACAAATTTTGTAGACTGTTGTAATCAGCTATTGTAGGTGAATTAATTTGTGAATAGGGTATTAATTATGTAATAGTTTTTTTTGTGTTAAGGAAGGATTAATTCTCATCATAGCAAGTGGACCACGTAATTTATGGTGTAAAACCCTATTTTGCACAGTGAGATCCTAGATTATGTCGTAAGCAGCTTGGGAAGACCCTGAAAATATCAAAGTTATTTCCTAAATTCCCCATTTATACTAAAAACGTGTCACAAAACCTTCTTAATGAAATATTAATGTACATATTTTCCCCTCCTTTATTTTAACCTTTATTCCTCCTTTTTAATCCTCATTCAAACATCACCTCCTCCTTTTTATGAAGATATCTTCCTCTCCCTCACCTAGTATTTGAAATACCTCCTCTATATGAGCTTGGAATCATCTATCTTTGGTCATATTGGATAGCCACTGGTGATTCTACAAATCATCATTCCTCTTTTTCATGTTTCTGTTTACTTATTGATTCTACTTCAATGCATTCTCATATGACATATTTTAAGGGTGTTTTTAAATTCTTAAATTTTTATTATTCTATCTCAAATCAAAGCCTAATAATATATGAGTATACCATCTTAAGCACATGGTAGGTGGTCGATGCCTTTTCCCTCATTTTTTTTCATATTTATGAAATAAACCATTATTCCATGCACTGGATTTTTGTGAGATTCCTCATAAATGTAGAATTTATTATGAAAATACTAATACCAAAATTTTGTTATTCCTTGTATACTAAATGTAACCATTATAGTATTTCTACATCAACTTGATCCACCCCCTTAGGGTGCATTAATTTTATGCCTATGGATGCTATGCCTTGGAAATGAATTTAAATAACCTTTGTAGGTGTGTTGAGTTTACTCCATGGTAAAAGAAATGTTTAATTGAATTAATCACATTATATATAATATGAATGAACCTTTTAGTATTTGAGATTTTATTTAATTATAATTCAGTTATCCCTTATAGGTGAGAGGGCCTCCCTAAGTTAAATTAGTTTGGGAATGGTTAAACCCATATAATTGTCCCTTATAAAACTTGTAGTTTTGTTGGACAAAAGAATGATTTCAATAAACTATATATGTACTGTATAATTGAAGGAACTATCATATACATTTTTATATTTATGGTGTTAACTTATTGTGTACAGTTAAACTAGCCTATTATTACTCCTTACTTATTTCTTTGGTTATCTTTTATAAATGAAATTATAAATGGGAAAATAAAATGAATTATGATGATTGGAAGTTGGAATGTTTTTTCTCATGTATTTTTTTAAATCCATAAATATCGTATATTTATAATCTTATATATACACTATGCCCAGACTAAACCTATTTTTCTAAGTAGGAATGCCTCAGATAGAAACATGGGTCAAATGGAATTACATTGTGACTTGAGAAATACCAGGTTCCTCTTAACAGAATTCCTTAGTTATTTGCTCATAGAGAAATTGGGATTACCCTACACACGATTCATAGGGATGAAATTATTTATTTTACATGATTCATTGGCATGGAATCCCTTATTATCCATGATCCTCGGGTATAATGTTGCTTATTATTCATGGTCCTTGAGTATGGTGTCCCTTATTATTCATAGTTGTTGGTCATGTCCTCACTTATTATTACAGAGATGAATGTGTTTAAAAAATGTCATTTAAACTATGAGAATATTATGATTATTCATGTACACCAAAGTCACGCCTCGAGTCATAGATATTACTATATATATACATTTCTATATATGTTATCCCATATTTAGTACATACACACACACACACAAACACACACACACACACACACATATATACATATATTCATACTTATATACATAGTGAAACATATATAGAGATATTTTAGCTTTGGTTGAAGAAGGTAAAGTCAATCAAGCGTCCTTTAGGTAATTAAGGCGATTTGGTTACAGTTTAAATTTATTCATTATCTGTTATACTTTCATGCTGCTATATTTTATACCTATATAATGGATAGCAGTAGACACTATTGGCAGAGACCTATTAAGTTTATCTCACACCCTATTCGGGTCACTATTTAGTACCCTAAAAGGCATTAGGATTTTTGTACTAGGGTTTTTGATTTGATATGATTTTTTATTCATTTGTTGCAATTACACTTTAAAATGGGAGCATAAGAGCACATGAAAGATCTTAAGCCCATGATTCTCATAGAGATATACCTTATGGATTTTGTTCATTTTATTATACATGTGTTGTATTGTGTTCTTACTTCATTTAATTATTATTTTAATTTAATACTGACACGAAATCATTTAGTATATGGAATGTCCTATGGAATGGTTGTTTGTTATTTTTTGGGATGATTTACTTACAATTCCTTTTATATATACTAATTTCACTATTGATTTATATATAATTTATCACTATGATACATTGATTATGGGGTTATAATATCCCCATCATATCATCATTAAACACTCACTTCTAATTATTAGCTTCTGAAATATAGGGAGGTGAACTTTAGGCCATGTGAAAACCCATCTCAGGGCACCAGTTTAGTGGCACCCAGGACTAGATGTTACAAATTTGATAAGAATTTTAGGTTTCCCTAGGCTGGGATTTATGTTTTTAATATTCAAAGTTACATTTTATATGATTTTTTACTTCGGTGACACACAAGTGGACTGAATGTTTTCAATTATGATGGATTTACAGCTCTTGGCCATTGGAAAGAGGCCAATGATTTGATTTTTACTCATGAACTATAGATTCAAGATGCATTTAATGTATCAGATCGACCATGTAGGATTAAGATGAAATATAGTATTTCTAGTGTGATTCATGTCATTGCAAACTGAGGATCAGTTGTATAAATTGTCAATAAATACTCAAAAAAATATTTATAGATATATGTACTCAATGGAATTATACTTGGTTAGGCCTAAATATATATGAAATATTTATTTTATGGAAGGATATGTGAATATATGGTGAGATGATCCAGGAAGTGGAATATAATTTGGGATTCCAGTGGAGGGACTTAATGGGTGTTCTGTTTATAAACCTAATCATTCTATTAGAAGAAATCTCTCCTTTATATGTCAGTATGTATGTGGAATGATCCACCATGGAGCAGTTTGATGTATTGATACTCAGGGAGTACAAGTTCCCTAATTGTTGGTGGGTGGTTTTTCAAAATAACACTTTCATATATGAGACCCCATATATGGGTTTTTGATATGTTTATGTAATATGATGTTGGTAAATGAGTGTGCATAATTCCTAGTGAGTTGCGGCATTATATGAGTTGGCCTATACCTAAGTGGTTGGACCTAGTGATTTGTTGTGAGACATGATTGGTAGGATTAGGTGGTGAATCCCAATGACTTTTTTATTTGACTCTAGTTTAGGGAGTTATTTTCATGTGACATTTGAGGGTGAATTGTGAGAGAGATTGACCAAGTTTTGAGTGACTTTATATGGGAGAGGAATAAGTGGATTATTTGTAATTTTATAGTGGTTCATGAATGGTGGTTCTTAGTATGGTGTTTTGGCACACAAGATTCCTTTTTATTTTTAGAAGGAACACTTTTTTGCGGGTGATTATGCCTAATGGTTGGTTTCTAGTGGGGCATTCTCATTCTGGTTCCCATCCAAGGCAATGGTTTTGTAGGAGAGATGTGCTTGGTGATGATTATCTAGATCATGAGCACATGAGGTTCTCAAGGGTATGTTGTTTCATGCTTGTGGGTTTTATTTAGGTAGAAAACACACTCGTGAGGTATAGATGATGTGTTCTAGGATAAGAGTGTAGTGGATGTCTATGGATGAGTACATCCACCCGAAGGGTTTTTGGTTTGTTTCACATGGAAATTCCTAGTTTCCTTGATATGAAAACACTTAGAGTGATGATTATTTTGTAAAATTGGTATTTTCTTTGGGAATGAATAGTTAGGTACATAGACCATATATATATGGAAGCATATACAAGAAAACAATGAGAAAATTGAAGAAACCAATTGATATTTTAAATTATTATTGAATCTTGAGTGTCCAGGTAGTTAGTGTTGTCTCATTGAGTTACCTTTTATTTATGGAAGAACAAAGGGTTATTTACACTAGGGTGGAAGGGAATATAGGTAGGGAATCAGAAATGGATATGTATTATGAGATGAGTCTTTGATGTAGCTGACTCGTGACAGTTATAAAATGTTTTTATGGTCGGGTTATTAAAGTGTGTGTAACAATTACGTGTTAATGGGATCTTGGAGGCATGAAAAAATATAAATTCACTGTGTTGTTTGACTTGTTGATTGGGAATTATGGAAGAAACAACTGAGATTATTGAATTAATAAAGGAGTTTTGAGTAGGATTTGAACCGATGTGGTCATGATGAGAGGCCTATGAGCATCTATTTATATGGAACTCTAATGACAGTTAGGATGTATGAAGAGTTGGAATGAGAACAAGAAAGGATCAGTTTCAATGTAATGATCAATCCAGGTTGAACTTCATTAAGAGTTTCATAGGTAGACTTTTCAGGTGAGAAATCATGGCTTAGGAGGAGTAAAATAAGTGTTGATTCAGTGATACTATTTGAATCAATGATCTAGGAAGCAATTAAGGGTAAACTAAGTAGTGTGGACTAAACTATCAATTGATTATAATTATGCCCCTCATTTTTTGGAAGGTTTTATAATAGATAATTTGAGTCAATTCCCCACAATCCGTGGGATTGATTTTGTTTCCTTTTTGGAAAGACAATCAGGGGTGTGTGGTGTCTCCCCTATTTTTCTATTAGGTTTAGTGATGGATTAGGCATATGTTATGTTGATTAGTAACTTGTTTTGATTGTTCGATGAAAATGATACCCATGATATGGGTAGTGTGATGTTTCTTGAGAGCATGTGACCATTTCATGAGAAGGGTCATGGGTGCGTGATACCCATCAATGGATGATCATTATATAATTTATTTTATTGCGGATAAATATATTTTAGTGTTTGTAGATTACTTGATGAACTCCATGTATAAATCAAGTTACCAGATTGAGTAGAGTTTAGGCATGTGTTCTGAGTTTGAGTTAGTCCTGAGGTGATTTGAGAATGCTGAAGTTGGTATTGTATCATTGTTCATAGTGTGTCAAAATAGTGGAAATGGATAGTTGATGGAATATCTATTGAACATCAATATAAGTCTATTGTGGACATTAGTAGGTGTTTTTGTATTATTTCATGATTCTTTCAGACATTAAATCATCCTTTTTGGGTAAGTTGGTAACGTAGGGGTAGTTGGAGTTAGGATTGATCATGATGAGTCTTCCAAGGATTTTTCAAATTGGGTTAGAATATGATACGAATGTGGTTAGTTTTTAACCACATACAATGGGGTTTTTTGAGAATGAGGGGGGAATTTTTTGAAATTGAACTGTGATTTTTAATAATTCATAGCATATTCTTAGTTCATACTTAGATAGTTGGTATACATCCATTCCATTTATTTTTTCATGATGACTCATTGTTATGATGTTTTATTAGTGTTCATATGGAGGATCTGGAATAATATGTTGGGATCCATGCCCAACACATTGAGGGAGCACAATTTGGAGTTTCTAATGTCCTTTTCCAATGGAAGAGGTGACATGAAAAAAAGGTTTGTGGTTTTGAGATGAAGATTATAGTTTGGATCACCATTAGACCTATGGGTAACATAATGATAACAATATTAGTGTTTCAATCAGAAGGTTTTGGTAAGCATATCTAGATGTTTCTATTCTTGAAATGGGAACTTGCTCATGTTTTTTCCAGTTAAGAGACTTGGAGTTGGTTATGCCTTGGATGTGTTTTAGGAATTTGGGAATGGTACGAGGATGGTTTTATCTGAATCAGATCGACGCAACTCAGGATATAAAAATTGGTGACTATTGGGGCTTCTTAGGGATGAAAAGAACTATTGTGAGGAGGTTATAATAAACCATTTCTATACAAGTTGAAAATTCCATAAGGACTTTGAGTTTTTATTTATTGTATGTGTACAATTTTGAATTGGGACACCGAATAGAATTATGAGAGTTAGAATTCCTTAAAGTGTTTTTTTAGATACGGAATGTGGCTCTAGAGGTAACTCAAGAGCTCAAGTGGGAATATAGGGCTGTGTCTTATGTTTCAAAAAGTATTGATTTATTTATCTTGTTGAATGGTTTTGTGATAACAGTTTAGAAGAAACAATATGAAAATTTGTCAATTAGGCTGTTTTACATTCATTTTATTTTTATTGAGGTTATATTACATGGTTTTCACTTGATTTAGGGTAAACTATGAGATCCGAAGGAGAAACTATGTGAGGTTGTGGGAGTATGAGACATAGTAAATAGTCTATGCATGGTTGTAAATAAATCATGAACCTTGATGATGTGGGTCTAGTGTTGCATGAAATATTTAGAGAACTACTAGAAAATCATGTAGCTGAACCGTGCAGGTTGGGTTAGTTTTGGATAGTTCCAAACACATGGTTGGCACAAGGTTTTGTTAACTATGTATCGAAACCACAAGTCTTCCCCATATTCCATTAAAATTATATTTTTCCAAAAATAGCATCTAGGGATATTTGGTTTTCCCTATCCTTATCCACCCCTTTTATTAATGCAGACTAGAAGGGTGTCCTCAATTTTATATTTAATACCCCTTGATTTGGGAATTTTTATGTGAAATTATTTTGTGTTTTGAGTAATTATCTAACCTATAGTGGATTCCATCCCTCTTCTTCTTCATCCAATCAAATGTTAGAGTTCTCTAATTAAGGGTGTTTATAGTGATCCAACTAAATTATTGTGGAATCTCCCATTTTATTTAGGGAATTATGTTTTATTTCATATAAGATATCTTATGATGTATTCTTCATGAAATTTTGGGGAGTTACTTTAAGGTATGAGATTAGTATCAATTTTTATAAGATTTTTTTATCAATTTTTTAATTAACCATGGAAATGGTTTGGGCTCTTAGGATTTTTTCTAGAATATGGTTTGGATTATATTCTATGTCTTTATTGAGGTTTTGGATTTGGTTATGTTTCAATAAAATGATCCAAAGACCATTAAAAATTATGTTGAGTTCAAATATAATAAATTAGTTAATTATAATTGTTATAATTAATTGATTATTGTTTCATTATTTGAAGTTACAATATATGTGTATTATGTATACTTGTGTGGTTACTAAGGGGTCGGGATGTGTTTTAGATATGCCTCGGAAAATACAATGGTCCTTTAGAATTTTTTTAAAGATTCATTAATGAGGTTGGTGCTCTATGATATATTCCTATAGACTTAATGAATTATTTTTCAGGTGTATGTAGTTTTTTTAATAAATCCATTACATGGTGTGTTTTCTCCCTTGGTTAATAAAATAGATTATGACTTTATATTTATGCCTTAGATCTTCTACAAACCCCATGGAATTCATCTAAAATTATGATGCCTCACATATGGACAACCATGGTTGTGTAAAATCCATTATTAAGTAAAATGGGAGTAAAATTGGTGAAATATTTGGGTTTAAGGTTTAACTCGATTGGGCACATAGTTTTCTTGATAACATGGTTAGGGTGATACTTGGTTAAAAATATAAATATTGAATTATTACATGTTAAGATGATAAAATGGAATTTTCTACATGATAAGATTTTTTTTGAAATTCTTATGAGTCCTTTTGAAATTTTTATAATGGTATGAATTGGATTTTGGCCGAGTTTTTTGTTTAACTAGTTGAGAGCTATGTTTTTTTGATATTATTTTAAAACGAGGTGTTTAACATCATGTAATTTGAAATGGGGTTTTCAGATGAATTTTGAATGTTTACTTGATATGAGTGGGTGGTTTATCTCTGATGAGGATTAATTAATTGATATTTAAATGTTTTTCTGGAAATAATTTCCTTATCCGTGTTAGGATTTTAAAAATGTATACCCATGTTTTAGTATTGGATATGAAATGTTTTAAATGTATGTTTGAGAACCATCATTTTCATAAGAGTGTTTGGAATGGTGTTTCAAATAAGGGTAAAGGGATTGAAATTATGAGTAATGTTTTGGTATTAAAGTCCCATTGGGACCTTGGTAAATTATAAGGGTTTATTTTTGGTTTTTGATGTTTTTGAAGGGTCAATGTGTTAGACCATAGTAATTTGGTAAATTATTGGATGGTTTAGATGTTAGGATAATGTACCATGAATCATTTGTGTTTTATGTGGATTGGGATGTTGAACATAAAACACAACATCCATGGTTTAGTTTCTAGAATGGACTTCTAGGCATCGATAAGATGCTCTATGGATTGTTATTTTGGATATGGTACTCTGCATTCCCAGTTTAGGTTATTGGACATGGATCTACACATTACTAGTTTAGGGAATGATAAATGGTGCTACACATCCCTATTTTAGCACATGTATCTTGACATCCATATTTTATAGTATTGGACATGGAAATCTTAATTCAGGAATTTTCAATTGGAATAAGGCTCTGAGCGCTTTTGTTTTGAAACATGGGTTAGGTGTCAGATTGATGCTTGGGTACTGGTATTAATTAAAAATATTATTAGTACCTTTCACTTGTGTTTATAGGTACAAAAAATGAAATTATAAGTTAGAATAATATTTATTTATTTTAAGAGTACATTGAACTTTGATTCCTAGATTAGATCACCATTGTTGGCTGAAGATAGATTGGTTGGATCAGGTGTAACTTTAGAACCCAAGGGGTCATAGGACCATAAATAAATGGTTGTTTGAAAAACCTATTTTATTTTATGTATGGTTTATTATTCCTTTTTATAGCATCATACACTATGCTTAGACTGGATATTTATTTATACATTTTTGGTGGTGGCCTATTGAGTTGTACTCAAACCCTAGTCAGGTCACCAATGCACACAAATACATGAGGAAATATAACTTTTTTATTAGAGTAATATGGTTGGGTTGAGGCTACGATATATTTTTAATGGATCATAATGATATTAGATGTTTTATTAGAATCTTGAATGATATTAGGAAGGAACATGTAATGGATCCCTTTTGATTTGTTCATTTTATTTTCGAATGTATATGTAACCAGCCCAGTGGGAGGTTAGTTATATGTATGACAAGTCTGTTCAGGCCTCAAATTAATTTTATTAGTTTTTAGTCCCATTTATATATATTAAAAAATTAGTTTATTTTTGATATGTTTATTTTTAATTATTCCCAAATACTCTAATTCTATTCATTGATACACAATACTTTGTTATTAAATTTGTTATTTCTTACTCTAATCATGGGGTATATTCTCTCCATGGTATTAACCTGGAACCCTGCTATTTTTAAAAATCCTCTAGAATATGTGGATGTGCACCTGGCTTCTACTGGTCTTATTGATATGTGTTTTAATGGAATTAAGTATACATGGTGTAATACTCATCTCGAAACTGGGAGGATCTATAGTAGGCTTGATCATTTCTTGTCCAACTTGTAAGGAGTCGACTCCTTTGATTATAGAGATATCTCTCAACTTTCTAGATTGGTATCTGATAAATCTTCTCTTCTTGTGATGATAAATAAGGGGTATGTGGAGCCTTGATGTTTTTTCTATTCTAGTATTTGGCATCCTTTGGATGGATTACTACATATAGTTAGGGATTTATTTGACAAACCAAAGTAGGGAATGGCATGGAATGGACTTATGAATTGATTACATTGCCGGAAGAGAGATATTTATGATTTTATTTCATGCATCGGTAACAATAAGACCAGTTTGGAGGATCTCAAAATGATATTTAGAATCTTGAGGAAGAACATCTGGTAACTTGGGATGAAAATGGTTTTTCCCATCTAGCGAAGAATAAGTACCTACTTTCTGATAATCCTTTTGAGGTTAAAAGTGATTATATACAATATGGCTTAAAGAGGGAAAAAGACCTCCTATTTTTAAACATGTATTAAGAAGAAAATGTTGAGTAACAGGATTAATCCAGGATTAAATATGGATCCTTCAGTTCAGATGTTGATGTGGTTGGTAAAAGGCACTATATTATTTTGAGGCTCTTTTTTTAGGATCAAATTAATTTAATGGGGAGAGGTCTAACAATCCGATTGGAGAGCAGGCGTTCATGGGATGAATTCCATGTTTGGTGGAGACTAGGGAAAATGAGGTCTTGGTGGCTATTCTGTAGGAGAATGAAATTTAAAAAATAATGTTCAATATGACCAGGGAAATTGATCTTAGACCCGATGGTTTCCTAGGGGTGTTCTTCGTTTAAATGTGAGACATTGTAAAGAGTCAAGTCAGGGAGGCTATACAAAATTGTTTTAAAGTAATCTCCTTGATCTAGTCTATTTGTGCTTCTAAGGTGGTTCCCATTCTTGAGGTGAAGGATCCCTCCTCCTTGAATGAGTTGAACCCATATGCATGTGTTTTTTTTTATAAAATTACTTCCACTCTCCTCAATATAAGACATGGATGTGTTATTATGTGAATTATTTCATCTGAGAAACATGGATTTGTGCAAGGAATAAGCATTCAGAGGGACATTGGTATCTTCCAAGAAATGGATAATGACTTGGATAAAAAAATATTTGGATATAATATCATGATTAAGATCGATATGGACAAGGATTATGATAAATTGGAATATAAATTTATTCTTTGGGTAATGAGGAGGATTGAGTTCTATGAATGGTTTTGTGACTTGTGTTTTAGATGCTACACATCCCCGTGGGTCACAATTTCACTTATGGGTAACGAATTTGGGTTCCTTAAATCAGTTCGTGGAGTTAGGGAAGGTGATCTCTTATCACCCACTCTATTTATCATGGATCAAGAGGCTCTATAAAGGAACATCCATCGAATCCTTGAGGAGGGGAAGATTATTCCTTATCATAACAGGTTCAGAAATGTAATGGTGTCAAATATTATGTTTTCTAATGATATTCCCATATTTATTAATGGTAGGAAAAAATAAAAATATGGGTTCTTCAATTTCATTACTTTATATGGTAAGTTGAGAAGTCAAATCATTAAATCAATAAAGAGAAATGTGTTAATTTTTAATATGTGCTCAGTTATATGGGCCAGTTCTATTCAATCTAATTTTGGTATTCGGTGGAGTCGTCTTCCTAGGGATTAACTGGGTGACCCAATTTCTAATTGTAGGGTCAAGAAAGTTTTTTTTTCAGATCTTATCAATCAGATAATAAAGAGAGTTCACAACTAGAAAAATAAACTCCTCTCGTATGGAGGTAGGATCACTCTTATTAACAGTATTCTCACATTAATTCCAACTCATGTTCTTTCTATCATTAATACACTGAAGGTGACTATACGAAATCTAGAAAATGTATTTTATGAATTATTATGGGATTCCAATCAAGCTGGTTATTGCCAATGGGAATCATGGAAAAGAATAGATAAAATAGTAGATTAAGGGGGAATCAGCCTTCCAGATGTGGAGGAGACCATGCAAGTTATACAAGCTTGGTTGTCTTAGTATTTTTGTGAAGGGAGTTCCCTCTGGTCTAAATTCATTACAAAAATATATGGGAAGGACTAGAGAAATTGGGATATGAACTACAAGATATTATCTAGTCTGGCACGATTATTACTTTGTTATCTGAAGGATATGGATGAAGTGGTTCAATGGATGGTTGGTCACAGTGATATCAATATGTGTAATAAGAGTTGGTTGGGTGATATTCTTAATTTTTATTGCTTCCCATCACTAACCATTTTGTTCAAAGAGGCTAGTTTGTACCCAGATATTTTAGGCCATTCTGAATAGGGATCAAAGGGTGGTTTTCAAAATAATTAAGTTGGTTGATGAACTAAATAGGTGTAAATTCCTAGGATACTATTCTTAGAGGTTCTCTTTTCATACATTCCGGAACTTAATTCACTTTGGTATACGATCAGATGCATTAGATTCAAAATTGTGGTGCCAGTAGATCCCTGGAAAGATGAATTTTTTAGTTTGGTACATCAATAATAATGTGGTTCCCTCAGATGAGAATGTTCAAGGAAGAATAATTATCCTTGGCTTCAGATTTCAATGATGTAGTTCTCCACAACCGGATACAACTGAACATATCTTCTTTAATAGTGATTGTGCCATGGGAATCTAGAATTACCTTTAGTAAGGGATGAACCGCAATGTTTTTTATGGATTGATATAGAGAATGATGGAAGACTAGGTCCAGAGGTTGAGTCATCTTGTGTTTGAGGTCAAGGTTCTGGGAATGGTTCTCTTAGTTTCTTTTTAGATCCCTAGGGAATCTCTTAATAAGGAAAGGTATGGAGCCACAATTTTTGGAATTCATCTTCAGGTGAAGGTGGAGTTCTAAGTGATGGAATTGGGTGTGTTGATCAATAATTCTGATAACTCTATCACATTGAGTAATTTTTTTCTAGATAATGTACGTATGTGGATACTAGGCATCTTAAACAAGGTTGATGGGATAGATGGAATCCCCCCTTCTTGGGGTTCAAACTGATCATAGATGGGTCAAGATTGAATGGGGAGATAGGAGGGGTGGGCTGGTTCAGGACAACTAAGGTTCCACGATTCTAGGGTTTTTTTCCTTTTATATTTCTATTAATTATATTGGTGTGGAGGCTAAATATTTGTCTACAATACATTCTTTATGCAGTAAATTCAATACACAAATTAATGAATTTGAAACCAAATTTTCTATGATGGCCATGTTCCTCCTTGGGAAAGGTGTTGTTCCCTGGGAGATGGTTTACACATTAAGGTATTGATGAATTTATGTCACTAATGATATTTTGGCCCGACATACAAAGAGTTAAGGGAATTATGTGGCTGATTTGTTAGCTAGAAAAGGTAGACCAGGGGATAGACTGATCATATACAATAGCCTGGGTTCCTTTCTTGATCACTGTAATCTTATTGTTAGAAATGACTCCCTTAGACTTCATTATTTCCACACCCTAGATCCTTTTCCTCGGATTCTTGTATGATTTTATGATTTTTACTGAATAAAAAAGTTAATTTTTAGTGAATTCCATGTTTCCAGATATGTTAAGATATTAGAAATAACTAAAAAATGATTTTTTTTCTTTTTTTAATTTTTTTATGATTTCCCATAATTTTAGACATTTAGTTTTAAAATTTACATCAAATAATTGAGATTTATTTGGGGAATTAATCCTTGTATACAAACTTCCATCAACCATTAATATAGTATTGGATTTCTTATCATTTCATTTAAAAATTTTTTTGTAAAGATTTATGTTTTAAACCTACACTACACTTGAAAATAAATTTATCACATATATTATTTTCTGATGTGGATGGTACCATCATTTTTCATGCTACAACATATTAATCATTATATGATCTCAGGATGTACTTCCAACTTGATGAAGGTATTTTTACATAGTAATCCTCCTCATAATTTTTTTATGAAGAAACATTCACTTAAATTTGATTTGAAGTTGTTACTTAAACTGATTCCATATTCTTAATTTTAAGAGAATAATTTAATAATTTCATATTAACGATTATTCTCTCAGACTCCACTGATTTTAGTTTGCCTTTAAAATTCTTTCTCATTTCCTCAACATGACAAAAATTAACTTTTCACTTTTTTTCTAGCATATGATCAATCTATTTGATTCAATTTTACGTGAAATTTAGTTGATCATTTTTAATTGTAGTTATCTATTTAATTACATAGTTATTTTCTTTAATCCCTTTCTTGGATTGGTCTCCCTCCTCAATTTAAATGATCCATTAAATTTAGAAAATGCATCATCTTTATTTAATCATCTAATTAAATGAATTGAAGGCTCTAACCTATTTTGGTGATCTTTATATTCCTTAATATATTTTTTTCTATAAATTTCTACAAAAAGATTTTATCTTGCTCAAGATATATGATCTCAACCTATATAATTTTGATAGAGACATAAATAAAGGAGAATAATTCTTGAGGAAATTTTTATGGGGTATGTTTGTGATAAGAAAATAAACCATAATTTGTCTTCTCATATACTTCTTCACAATTATAAACTTCCTTACTTTCTCTTATCTTTTCTGTTGGGTTTTTTCCTAAGAAATAAAATCTCTTCATGTAGATCTAGTGAAATACATTTGGAAAGACTACTGTCTAATTCCTTGGGTGTGGATTCAAGCACTTTATTTTCGTCTTACAAGCATTATTTTTCATTACCAAGATTATTACATTAGAAAAATAATTTTTCAGCCTCTTTAATTAAGAGGGATTTCTTCTCATGACATGTTTAATTAAGAAAATGATTTTAAAAAAATAGTATGATGATATTTACATTGAATAACACTAATTAATATAGAGTCAATGTTCTCTTATTTCTTATATGTGGACTTTCTAAACTTATTTCCTTCTATTTTAATCAGGCTTCTAATTTTCATGGAAGATATTTCTACCATCGTATCTTTGACAGGAAACACATAGTATTGTTAAAATAGTTTCTTTATAAATAATTTTTATAGAGAAATTCAATTCTTAAAAATGAATTCATATATGATAATCCAATATATGTTTAACTCACTCTAATAATTTTTTTAGAATCATATAGGGATTTTTTCAACACTGGGGGTGGGGGAGAATCAATGTCAGTATAGTTTTTTTTATAATTTTCCTTTTTATACCTCTTTCACCTATTCACTTATTTAATTAGGGAATCTATTTTTCAATATCCCTTATTTTTTGGTATGTTGATATAGAATAATAAATAAACAAAAGAAAACACCAAGGTCAGTTGATTATGTTTTCCTCCTTTATGATGAATATGTCCCTTATACATAATGATTATTATCCCAAGTACATATCATCATTCTTATTATCAATGAAATAATTTGAAGGGATATGAACTTTAATGTGATATTATGGCCTCACCTAGGTAAAAATAAATAGAGGGATTACTATCCATATATAAAATATAATGGACTTGTATTTCCTTGAAGTGAGATCACTAATGTTAGATCATGTACCTCTATGACTATGTAGATTGGATTTATTACCCTCTTGAAGAAATCATGTGGGATAACTATTAATTATAGAAATTTTATGGATGCATCAATTATTCACATGGTTTTTACAAAATAGATTATAGATAAAATAAATAACCTTCTCGTTGCCTTGGATGTGGTCTATAAAAAGTATAGCTAGAGTCACATATCTTTTCATCATCTTCTTTAGTGCATAAGATAAATCATTCTCATGTAGAACAAGTTCCTTATTTCTCTATCCTTGATATTTCTATTTTTAAAATAGATAAAGTATCATCTCTCACATTTCATTCATTTTTTCAACATATATTATATATTCATGTACATATACCATATAAAGTCCAATATTTTCTCTTATTTTTCTCATATTTTATATTCACCTTACCTTGAGAATATTTTACTTTGATATTTCATGATCATCAACATTAATATTCCTGATAAATCATCCATTTAAAAATCAATATTCCAAATATAGAACCATAAATCACATAGGTTCCTTTTATTTTCCACAATACTTAGTCTCATTTAATTATTCAGGATATTAGGAATTATCTCTCAAAAAATTTTAATATTTTTATTCAAAGAGTACATGTGATATAATTCATTATCACGCACTTGTATCATGGAAACATCATGATATTTAAAGACTTCATACATAATACTAGGTAGGTTAAATCCACCACCACAAAACACAATAGAAAAAAGAAAATTGTAGTAAATCACAGGCCTGGGGACTTGACCCCATGACCTACCCCTCACCGCCTAAACCCTTACCACCATACCACCAATAGTGGGGCAGAGACTCTTTAATTCAAAGTGAATAGAATATCTATATAATTTATTTTCTATTACACAAATTTAATCAAAATAAACACCTCATTATTATTTTAATTTTAATGCATAAAAATGAATAATATGATTTAATATCTTAGTCACCAGATATTAAATCTGAATACTTAGTTATTCATCCATTAAAACATTGGATTTTTATAAGTGTACAAGGATTATTATTGGATATTCCAAAATATTATTCTCACAATGTATTATGATAAATACTTATACAAAAAGATAAGACTTAAATTCAATGAATTCATAATGGATTATATTTTACAAAAGGATCAAATTTGGTGGATTCCCCATTTTTCTTTCCTTATAGGAATCCATACGACATTATCATCATATGTATATAAAGTAATTAGGGTATATAAGTCATTATATGATTCATGAATACTTATGATAAATGATTGAAGCTCCATAAAATTCATTTGATGGACGATGTATTTTGATCTTCAGCAAAGACATATGATATGTTTAAGAGACTTATGTTGTTAGAAAAGACTTTTGATTTCCATAAAAGGATTATAATCTATATAAATGTCTTACAATATTTCTTTATTATCTATATCAATCTTCTTCTTTACTTTAAAACTCAATATAGATTGAATCATGAGTAACTTCATCCTAATACATCTTAAATAAAATAACTAAACTTTATCACTTGAATTTATCCCCATTTATTTAGAATGTAAATTCTATAAATCATTTGATGAATCATATGTAGAATTTCAGAACATAACAAGATAATCTTCAGATTACCTATAAACAATACCTAAACTACCATTATAGATTTATTATTTTCTTATTTACCTTTACACAACAATCTGTATTTCATTATTAAACTTAAGAATTCCATTGTACTTTTATAATACCAATACATTATGGCTAAACTTATTTAGATTAAATCAAAAAATCTAAAACATATATTTTGGACTCTTCAATCACTTCATCACATCATCCATGTTTTCTTAACATTGATTTTAGTATAATTCAATCTTAATCACGCAAGGATGGAACACTTCATTCAGCTTTCACAACACTTTAATGGATATCTAACAATATAGTGGTAGTGCCATACTCAATTAACTTCCAAGATTCATGTACGTATTGTAATCTTCCACACACATGAAACATAATGATACATATCTTGGGAACTTTATATGACTTATTAACATTTTTTGTAACTTAAATCAATCTTTAAAGTATTTTCCCTTCCATGATGAGGTTCCATAGAACCGTGCTCCAGGATCCGATGATAATGTTTTTTAAAACATTGTAATTGACACCAAATAAGGTGATTAAAGATAAATATATATATATTTAACATCATTTAAATAACCTAAATATTAAATATCATAATTTTTGGCATCGTAAAATGCATCCATGTAACTCACTGAATTCTTCCATACATGATCCATGAGCATAACTCATTTTGTAGGCTTTGATTTGACTTGTTGTGGAGTCCAAATGGAGTTATGGGTCAACAGTTATGGTCAAAAGTACGGGTTTTCATGAAAAAATGGAATCCTTTGTGAAAAATGGGCTTTCACACAAATGTGAAACAGAATATTACATGCACTGCCATTCACCATTTCACCAATAATTACATGTGTTCTCCCTTCTTCTAGGAGCCGCCCCAAAGGTTGGCCACTATTCTAGTGTGTTTAGGTCTACATCTTCCATGCCTGCATTCAAAAACCTCCACCTTTGGCGAAAAAACATCCCTTTTGCGCGGAAATGTGCCAACGTACCAAATTCTGTGTGCAGAACATCATTTTTGCATGAAATAGTTCCACTGTGCCCAATTTTTCATGCACCAGAGCTGCACTTGTCCAATTTCATGCACACCTTCCCTATTTCATGAAAAATCCCCTATTGCATGAAAATCTCCTCTTTTTTCATGTAATTCATTCCATATTCTGTGCACAACTCCCCTATTGGGCGCACATCTCCCATATTGCACGCACGCCTTCCCTACTGTGTGCATACCTCCTCTATTGTGTGTAATTCCTTCCCTTTTGTGTGCATAACTCCCCTATTGCTCGCACATCTCTTATATTGCATGAACACCTACACTAATATGCGCATGCCTTCCCTATTACATGAAATAATTCCTTCTTGAGTGCAGCCTATCCAACACATAATGCATCTTACATGCTACTTTATCTAGGCCTACACCTACTAGTTCGTACCGTGGGGGTTGCGCCCTCGCACCCTCACTTGGGATCAGTGTTGGGCTATGGTCCCAACCCTCCGGGGCAGTTCCTATGCTTCCATCACTAACCCCATGAAAAATGGCTTGTTGCACTACAAACTTTTTGGGTCGGGACGTCAGCAATTTCAATTGCGCACCCACCTTCCACCTATAGAATACCATGATTTGAGATACTCCTCCACACACCATGAAACAACTTGAGTCGAAATATTCATCTTCGTTCATTTCCCATGTCATAAGTTGAGAATCTCATCATCAATTACACAAGTACCTTGAGTCGAACCTTCCCTCAAGTAACTTATCCGAACCCCATCACCTGACTTCTATATCGGTTGAACCAGAAAGGACAGCTCTTGCGTCAGTCCTAACACCAACCATTTATAAGCGCCTTATTCTTAATAGCCCTATCTATATGACGCTAAACTGTAGTGAATACTATATAAAAAATATAGGATTCCACTTGATCCAAACAATATATTCCTTATGCACTAAGCACAAGATTCCAATAGCCCTATATATATGACTTTAAAATATAGTACACCCTATATAACAAATATAGGATGCCTCTTGCTCCAAACAAGAGATGCCTTATGCGCAAAACATGATATGCTAATAGTCCCCAATACATGAATTTAAACTGCAGTAGTCATTATATGAAAAACTAATGATTCCTCTTATTCCAAATAAGATATTCCTTATGCGCTAAGAATAAGATGCCAATAGTCCCATATACATGACTATAAACTATAGTACACCCTATATAAAAAATATAGGATACATCTTGCTCTAAATAAGAGATTCCTTATGCACTAAGGATAACATTCTAATAGTCTTATATATATGACTATAACCTATAGTATACACTATCATTAAATAATATGATGCCTCCTTTTCCAAATAAGAGATTCCTTGTGTGCTAAGAATAAGTTTCCTCATGCCATGATAACAGTGGAATAATTTCATGAGTGTTGGAATCCATTAAAACATTTCATCACACCACCTCATGGTTTTTGTTTCCTCCATTCAGATCTTTATCCTCTTTCATGTTTGAACGGACCCCCTAACAGCCTGGTCCCATGATTCATCAGCTCACCTACCATTCTGGTCCAATGTTCTGGAAGACATTGGATGACACTTCGAGTCAGGTCATGTGTTTCGAACATGGTAAGCAGTCGACCCTCATTTATTTGTCCCAATTTTAGGCTAACACGATATAGATTCTATTTTTTGAACAAGGTAAATAGTTATCCTCCATCATCATGCCACCCTCACCATGTTCTAAATGTCGGGAATGTGATTCACACTTTTCATCTCCCTTTGTTCAGAATGAATCTAACTCCCTTGGCATAATCCCACTCATTCACTTGCACATAGTTGTTGGCCCTAATTATATTCCTCAACCCACCAGTGAGTTGGTATGCCCTCATGGCCAGAAATGTGGATGAAATCACGAGAATCTATCATGCATAAGCCCCATTCACCATTACTGCTACTTAGCAGCACCCGAGCAACTCCCATGCGTAAGCCCCATCCACCATTGCCACTTCTCAACGGCACTAGGGAAACTTATATGCATAAGACTTATCCACAATCTCCCCTCCTTGTGATCTCTATGTGCCTTCCTTACCCTAAGGTACCATGTTAGGGCCCCTATTATACGCGACACCTCTGTCGTACACACCCTTCTCCTGTACGACCCTATAGGTTTGTATGAATTGATTTCAATGTATCTTAGGTGTTTATTTACATTGCATTGCATAGCTTTATGATTTTTCTCATAGCCATGCTTACGTGGCCCCCCTCAATGGATCACTCCACAACACCTTCTCACTATGGCATTACCGATGCCTTCCCTTCACCAAGGGTTAAAGTGTGACGGTTGTGTAAGTCCTAGGGGTGAGGAGTGAACATTCATTCTCCAAACTTCATGACATTAAAATTACAAGAACCATTGTCCCTATCACATGATGTTAAATTATGGCCTCACCCCATGCATCATACGCGGGGTTCCCCTGTCTCGAACATTCTCTACGCCCGCTTGTCTCCATAAGAGTGAGATCTTCCTCACATGGAATGAGATCCTCTCCACTAGAGTAACCCATTTACACAGGGAATGGAAACCATATTGGTGTAATTCCATATCCTTTCTTGTGGGAGGAAACACCCTTGCTCCTCCTATTTTCTTCCATACCAAAGACAAGAGGAGATATAGGCATAAGGAACCACTTTATCCCATCCCTATAACTCTGGGATTTGTCACCATCAGGCCTCTATCCTAGAGTAAGTCCCAAGATCCAAATCCCTTGGTCTCTTAACACATGTAAGCCCATGTTTCCTCTTTGGTATGCTAACCATGTGTAAGCCCCATTCCAATTCTCGTGGATTCACCTTTCGTGACATGATCGTCAGGTATTTGCTGCCTCTTATTTCTAAAACCAATATTGACTCACGTGGGTTTGAGTAAGAATTAACCATGGAATCCTTCCTGGACCGCCCTAGAATGGAATCCCCAAGCATGAGTCTGAACAATGTAGACTTTGATCCTTGCCAAGGAAAGGAATGTAGGAATCGTCACTGAGGTTCAAGCTCAAAACCTACTTGTCCCGACCCCTTCAAGTCGGTTCACCTTTGTCCCACATGACTTTAAACTGTATCCACCATTCCGAACTATGTAGACTATGAACCATGACATGTAAAGGTAAGTAGGAAGCCTCCCTCAGGTTCAAGCCCAACACCTACTAGTCCCAACCCCTTCACGTCGGCTCAACTTCATCCCGCATGACATTTAACAGTATCCACCATCCCAAACTATATGGACTTTGATTCTTGTCTCCTAAGAAAGGTATGTTGGAAGCCTCCCAGAGGGTTAAGCGCAACACCCCTCAGTCCCGACCACTTCACGTATGTCTGCCTTCATCCTACATGAAATTAAACTTTACACCCACTTTTTTGTCCCGAAAGATGTTAAACTGTACCTATTCAAACTACGTGGGATTTGATCCTTGTCTCCTAGGCAAGGTAAAAGGAAGCCTCCGTGAGGTCCAACCCTAATCAAAGATAATCTATTCTATTCCCCAATCAACTGTAGATCATTATGTTCCCCAATCAATGGTAAGACATTATGTTCCCCAATCGATGGTAATCCATTGTGTTCCCCAAACGACGATAGACTATTGTGTTCCCCAATAGAAAATAAGCCTTTGTGTTCCCCAACCAGAGGTAAGACGTTGTAGACCCATACAGTAGTAAGCCATTGTAGTCTGCAATCGAGAGAAATCCATTACAGTCCCCTTCAATGGGACCCACATCTCTGGTCCTCCCCTGGGCATAAGACCATCTTGGGCTACTAACAACGCATAAACTCCTTTATATCGTTGGGTAGTTGTCCTATGCATACAACCTGATTCTATACCCCAATCTTGAACTATGTGGACTTTGATTCCACACATCATGGATATGTAAGAAGCCTCCCTGAGGTTCAAGCCCATCACCATGTCCCATCATGAACTCTCTCTCTCTCGAGCCTATGTGTTTCATATAGGTGATGCCCCAACCCATAAATTATACTTCATATGGGTCCTAGTCTTTTATCCATTCTCACGGGTGGCCTCCTAGGGTTCCCCGTTGCCCCACTAAACTACGTAGACTTTGATTCCCTACCACAGGGATAAATTGGAATTATATTTGAGGCTTAAGACCAAAATTACATTTTACCTCTTGTCAGCTCTATCTCACTCTCCATCCACTATAAAAAATAAATATCCATCCTAATGCTTACCCAGGCCACCACATCCTTGTGAGATCATGTCACACAATTTCTCACTGCTCCTAGCAGAAATTGGGTAACTGACCATGCATTAGCCCCAGCATCGGTAATCTCTCCTAGGGTTGCACCCATCTGATCCAATCCCGTCTGTGCTCTGATCAGTCCAATCCATCTCTGCTAGATGTTAATCTTATGGCATACCCTATGTTAGAAATGGTAAGATGAGTAAAATCTCATAGAAATTCCTATAGCATCAAATTTCCCGCATTCAAAGTGGGATGACTCGGGATTACACGCCCTCCATAAGACCTATCATAAGGGGAAGAAACCCATATGAATCAGTGTTCTAGTGTCCAGAAACTCCAGCGATGTCCAACATGATTACTCCCCCGACTGAAGTTTTCTACCCTGACTGGACCCCTTGGAATGTCCTAACAGAAGCAGCATAATTAACCGGAGTCCATGAAGACATGACAATGGGAAGAGTTTCATGAACAACGTCTTAAGACTTTGAGGGGGACCCAAATTAGGGACGAGTTCTAAGGATAAATCCAAAAAAGGAGGAACCGACATCCCATCCTCCCATTTTGGTCAAGGAGAAAACATCCCTAAATAAGAAATAGATGCTGCCTACTTTTGGAAAGCAAGAATGCATGGTAACAACTATGCGTCCTCCACAGACAGATGCATGCCCCGATGAAAGTGTCATAAATAACAATATTTTCACAATTTTAATAATTAAAGGTTTAATTTATATAAGGATCAACAAAATAATAAATATATATTATGAAACTTTTCTACATTTATGCATAATTGAGAAACACTAGACTCACTTATAGACTCCTCATAGGTTATAATCATCTTATTAACCAAGGGAATGGAAGAATGAGAATGTGGTTTACAAAAAATATTAGTATGTGAAAACTTATCAACATTTCATGAAGTTATATATCATCAAGATATAAGAACAGATGAGTAGTAAAAAAATTCAATATTAAAATGAACATCAGAAAATCAGAATTATCCCTATGTCATGACCGAATGACATGTAATTTCAAATAAATATACATGTACATGGAATGGGAATGTGATATAATTAACGTGATCCATAAAGAATAATCATTGGAATATGAAATAAAACATGGAATATGCATTGGAATAAAAATTCATAATGTTGTGAAAAATAAATATGATATAAATTTCATGAACCATCATGTGAATATAGTTATATGTGATCATGTACGAACACAATCATGTGAGAAAATTAATATAAAATAATGTCTACACACAACCATGTGAACAAATCATAACATGATCTTTCCCATGAATGATTATGTAAAAAATATTCACAAGATCATATCCCCTCATAATCATGTGAAAAAAGCATAACATTATCAAGTCCATGAATAATAATGTGAACTAATATATATTCGATCATGTCTACACACCATAAAGTCAATAAAAGATAACAAAATCTTATTTATTCATAGTAATGAGAGGAATTATTAATGTGATCATGTTCATGAAAACAATTATTATTTCATGGGATATAAAAAAGATAACCAACGAATTTGAGGGATATATATGACACCATGATCAATAATTCACATATCTATGTTCTAATTTAAAACAATAATTTATCATTGCATAAAGAACCCATGGAAAGAAAAATGGATTTCATAAAATTTCCATATGGTATCATTAAAACTAACCTCAATAATGTAAATAATAGATAAAAAAATTTCAATACACCAAAAAGAGTATTTCATAGAGGAATTGGAAAATTGATTCATAAAAAATTCCATATATTCTGAACATTCGTAAAGTGGAAAATTGATGTGATATCAAATAATAGTTTTACAAAAATGATTTTAAAATTGCTCTGAGAGTTGAATTTATAGGTCACTTTGAAATTTTTTTTTTGGAATGGTCACTTTTGAGAAATGAAAAAGAATGAATTTTCAAAATTAATATTTTTAATGAAGTCAAAATAATTTATCCTTATAAAAACATAGTTTTTTCAAAAAAAAGTGTAGTGAAATATTTTTGGAGACATTTACATTAAAAGGAATATTCAATAATTGATCCATGAAATAAATAATAGTTTCAAAAAGGTAAATAAAAACATTTAAAAAAATTTACTTTTAAAAATAATATTTAATAATGGATCCCTGAAAAAGATATTAATATTTCAAAAAGGCGATGTGAATTTTTTTCTTCAAAATTTGACATTTAAAATTAATCTTAAATAATAGATCCTTGAAGAGTCTATAAAGGTTTCTAAATGTTGAAGTGATTTTTTTTGAAAACATTTAATTTTAACAATATTATTCAATAATAGTGCCTTGAAAGTTACATAATGTTTTTCAAAATGGTGAAGGGTATTTTTTTGAATGATTTTAATTTTTTTTAAAAATATTCAATAATGGGGCCTTGAGAGAGAAATAATGGTTACAAAAATGTGAATTGAAAGAATTTTAGAAATATTAAATTTTACAATGAATATTTAAAAATATAAATTTTAATATATATAAAGGTTATCAAAAAGGAATATTGATATGAAGATAACACATTCTATTTTGAATGGATCAGAAAAAATTTTAATATTTGAAATATCTTGGTTAAAAACCATAATAATAATAAGAGAAAAAAAAATTATTTTTGAAAATAGGATAGGGGAAATAGGAATGTTAAATGACATAAAACCTAATTTGGTTTGAAATTATAAAATTTTAAATTGGTGAGAAATAAATATTTGGGAAAGGAGGGGACACCATTATTAAAAATGATTTGAATTATTCTCAACAATGATATACTTTTTGAGGAAGAAATTCATCAAGGTAAGATATTTGAATTAAGAAGTAAATATTTATAGTAAAGAAGAGAAAGTACCATGAAATAAAGTCTAATGGTTGAAGTGGTAATTCAGGATGAAATAAATTCACTGATAAGAATTATAGCTCAATAATGGGAGTTGATTTAATAGAGACCCTTACAACATTGGTACTCCTTGTATCCTAATCCATTTAAATAAAGAACATGATATGGATCTAAAAGACACATTAATTACATGAATATGGTAAAATACATCAATTAGGTAGTAATAAAACCATATTAAACATATCACAAAAAAATGAAATATTTCCAAAGAAATTAAATTTGTGATGAATAATCCCTTACATTAATTCATGACTTCCACTAAAGGGATAAAATATTTTTTTAAAAGATAAATATAATAACAACCTCTTTCATTGTCATTTTCATATATATATTCTTATATAAAATTTATTTTATAATAATTATATAATGTTTTATTAGTTTTTTGTAATTTATTTTCATAATTGGTTATGAATAATCATGATTTTTTTTGAATTAGTTTCATATGAGAGTTGTTCATATTCAATCATCACCCAAAGATAATCATTACTAGATTATGAAAGGAAATTTAATTGATTTTTTTTATAATGATATAATCTCAATCTATGTTGGTTTATTATGATCCTCAAATATAAAATTGGTGATGATCATGTTTCAATGTTTTTTAATAAAATAACTTCGGTATCTTAATTAATAAGATTAATATTAACGTTAAAACTAATGAACCAAAATTAAATAATTATTTACTTATATTTGTAATATATTATTTTTAATTTATTTTTTATAGTCATCCATGATATAATTTATAGAATTGTTCAAGAAGGTGGATGGGTCGATCCAAACATGAATATACTTTAATTGATTCATGGTTACCAATTTATTTAGTTGTAATATCATTATTCATGGGGAATAATGATATTTTATAGGTTTAATTAAAGTGATAATTCATAATTTATTACAATTGAAAAAATAGGAAATTTATACTTAACTATTACAATATGTGAATAAATTGTTTTTCCTCTTAGTATGTTCATTTTAGAAGGTGTAATTTAAAAATTTCATATGTTTCTCAAATTATTAAAAGGTTGTCTGATTGTTTCTTACCAGAATCATAATTACTTGTGAAAAATTTTATTTATAAATTAAATTAACAATTTTTACCAAAAGTGTAAGGTTTTGAATGAAAATAAAATGTCAAACATCATGTAGGTCGTTGTCCCTATGTACGCATGAATTCCATTTTTTTTCTAAAGGGAATCAAGGATTGATTGATATTTTATTACTAAAATATAAAATAATTAAGTATATAATAAATAATAATTTAATAATTTAATATCTATAAAAATTGTTTTGAAATATAATTATTTTTTGGAAATAATTTTATGGAAATGTTAGTACGTACACTAACAACATGAGAGTTACGCTGGAAATATCCTTAGAAATAGATTCTTTTGGCTAACTATTTGAGACCAGAGGGGTATAAAATTAAGTGAGGATTAGAGGAGGAAAAAAATAGATGTATTAGGATGATATTTTAATGGATCGGTGTACCATGAATTGTAGGAGGTGTTCCTATTTTATATGTGAATAAAATTGAAATTCTATAAATCATCTTTAGCTACCAATAATGAAATAACACTATTTATATGTAAAAGGATCCAAATGTGGTCAATGTTGAAATTTCATGCATTTTGAGGTCTAAAATGATTTCAAACACATCATTTTGAGAAAAATTGATTTATTTTATTCTATTCCACTTAGTGTTTTTACTTTCACCATATTTAACTTTTATTACAATAAATTGTTTTTTAACCCCCACAATTAATATTAATGATTAAAATTAACATTATACATATTAACTAGTTTAAAAAATATAATTCTATATCAAATAATAAAAATTTTAAATTATATTTTTATTTTTGATAAAATATATTTTTATAATTAAGGCACAATGTTTATAGTAATGACTTTTAAGAAAAGTGTATTCTTACGATTAAAATATATTTATCAGATATAATTATGAATGCAATTTATTTTCATGAAATGAATTGATCTTTAATATAATTTTTTTATCATGTCTCTTAAAAAGAGATAAAAATTAAAAAAAATTATATCTAATTGAAAAATTTTAAAATTGTTTTTTATTAGAAATTATTACTAATGTCCTTAAAATGTTTGTAATAGTTTTATAAATTTAAAAAATTATTTTATAATTAAATAATATTAATCTATTAATAAATTATAGACAATTAAATAATTTTAATATGTTTTTAATATATACATGATTCTTGATATTGTTATAAAAGATTTAGTTTTTTTAGAAACTGTATTTTTCACTATTGACTAAAAAATCAATTATTTTTGTAAAATCCAGAAAAATTACCAAGAAAGTTATTTTGATATGATGGATTCAAAAATTATGTTCATTTTAAAAAATTAAAATTCAATAATTTATATATTTATTTTATAAATAAAAATGAAAAATGTAATGAAAAACTTCATTTATTGAAAAAATAAATATTTGGGCTTTATGTGTCCACAAAACCATTTGGTATTATTTTTTGATTTATTAAAATATATTATTTACTAGAAATTTATTATAATTATTTTTTCTTACTATACGATTATAATATAGTTTAGATTATTTAGGTTTGGTTATTCTTATGTATTTATCTATCGAACATAGTAATAATTTTTCAATACACAGACACACACATACACATATATATATTAAAAAATATCACGAAGTTACATTCCCCCACCTTAAATTAATTATGTAATGAAAATATTAATTATAATTTACTAAATGTATATTATATGGGTTCCAAGATAAACTCATGATATATCTTTGACTAAGATATCACTTCACCATCCTTGGTATGAGTGGGATACTATTTATCAAAAATATGCTTCTTCAAGAGTTATTAGGGGCATAACTTTTAGAGAGTAATTTTCATGATCCCATTTCAAACCAAATACTAAAAGTAAAATTTTTATGATAATTCCTAATAAAATATGATTAAATGACCTTATGAATATGGAAACTCAATACAAATATGTCTTCTATAATGAAAATATCATTTAAACCTAGGATACTTTTTGATTAACTATTATATAATTATACCAACTAATCACTCCCTCAATTTAAACTTTCTTATGTATGATCATTTTACTATCACATACTCTAGCCTAAATCATAATAGAATTCCAATATATTTTAATACTGCATATTTATATTTAAATATAATGTGATTTACCAAAACATATTTATCAAGAGTGTCTTGAAAGGTGTGCTATCATAGTCCAACTCATAGTGCACCAGAGTGAAGATTGAGTTCGTACTCAATCATAATTTCTCATGGTGAAGAACTATATATCCATAAATTCTATATCTGCAACCAATTTCTAGTATCTATATGGGGATTTAATTTCTAGATCTTATCCTATGATTAAACTTTCTAATTAGACTTATCCCATGGTTTTTCACTAAATTTATCTCATTATAATCATGAAATTATAAAAAAAACTAAACCCTACTTTGATGAAAACATAGATTCCCCAAACAGACACTTATATCCCCAGTGATAAAAAACATTCTCTAAACATTGAATTTGATACAACTAGTAATGAACCATTATAAAAAAGTCATTATTTTATATCATTTAATATCTTAAAAATTACATCTAAAATCAATATGACAACCCTAATAAATTAATATTTAGTGTCCTTGAGAATTATCTACATAAGAAACTTATTTTACGATAGTTGTGAATATTTCTCCCTAGTCGAGCCACAAAAAATTCCATTATGGAGGAATCATAGATTGTAATCATATTTATAACCTTGGGAATGAAATCATATAAAGGGGTGAGATCAAGAACTCATTAAGGGAAACATATCAATATGTCATGAAGGGTTAGATTATAATACAGTAAAAAAACATGATTGTGGGAGAAATATATTATTAAAAAGTAAATGTAACAATAATACCTCTTCAAAAGCCATTATTTAAAGACATGTAGTTTTGAATGAACAAACATTTACCATGGAATAATATTAGGAGACAATAAACATGTTTATAGAGAATAATCTGAGGAATACTATATAGAAATAAGGCTTAACTACTAACACTGTAAATAATAATATTGTAAATAAAGTAAATACAAACAATGACCCATCGTAATATTGTGGATGAAGAAAATAGTTACTATTTCATTGAAAAATCATGTGAACAAATAAATATGTGATCTTATTTATGAACCATATTGCGAACAAAGATATATATGGTTATTTATTCACACCATCATGTGAACAATGCATTATTAAATCATGTACACACACAAGCTTGTGAACAAACAATAACATGATCTTTTCCATTCAAAATCATTAGAATAATTCACAACATGATAATGTCCAAAAAAAATAATGTGAAATAATATTAGTGCAGTCATTTCCGCAATGAATCACATTAATATATATATATATATCTCTGTGTGTGTGTGTGTCATGTCTATGAGACATCATGCCAACAAAGCATAAGGTTATCAATCCTATGAACAATCATGTGAAAAAAATCCTAACTTGATAATTTCAATGCACAAAAATATTATCTTATGAGATATAAAAAACATATCCAATAAAATAATGGTATATCTAGGTTCCAACACCTCAATCATCCATATATATGTGTGAAAACGGAATAAAATAATTAATCACATCAAAATGAACCCATATAAAGAAAATTGTGTTTCGTAACATTTCCAGAAAGTATCACAAAAATTGACCTAAAAATAATAAATGGTTGACACCCTAAATTCAATCACCCAAAAGATAGTATCTCATGGAGGAATTTATAATGTTATTTATGAAACAGAACTCTATAGGATCTCAATAGTGTTAATAAGGAAATAGAGGATATATCAGAGATTTTATTAAGAAAACTCTTTTTTCTTTGGCATAAGATATGAAGTTATGGGTCACTTAAAAAATTCAATTTCAAAAGGTATCTTCATAGAAATTGGAAATAAAGAATATTAAAAACCATTATTTGTAAATAATTATATATAATGAATATTTTAATGATAGAAAATGGTTTCAAAAAGGTAAAGTTAACACCTTTTGAAAACATTTAATTTCAAAAATAATTTTTAATAATTGAAATCTGAAAAATATATAATGGTTTAAAAAATGGGGTAGTGATTTTTTTTGATAAATTTATTTTTAAAAATAACCTTAAATATATAATCCTTGAAAAATAAATAATGGTTTTAAAAATGTGATGTTAAAATATTTTAATATGTTTACTTTAAAAGAGAATCATCAATAATGGATCCTAAAAAAGATATAAAGGATTCGTAATGGTGACATGTAAATATTTTGATACAATTTACCTTTTAAAGGAATATTAAACAATGGATTCATGAAAAAGATATAAAGGATTCAAAGTAGTAAAGTGAATACCTTTTTTAAACATTTAATTTTAAAAAGAATCATTAATAATGGAGCCCTGAAAAGTAAATATTGTTTTCTAACATTTGAAGATATTTTTTTGAAATTTTTATTTTTAAAAATAATATTCCATAACAAAACATATAAAATTCATTAAGGTTATAAAAATGGAATGTGGAGTGCAATATAAAACATTTTATTTTAAAAATATAAAATACATTTTTAATATTTATAAATACCTACTTTGAAATTAAACATCCTAAAAAGAGTAATAAAAATAACATTTGATATTCCAAGAATGGAAATATATAGGTCTCATGAGACAAAAAATAATTACGTTTCAAATTATATAGAAAATTGTAAAGATATGTGAACATAGAAATGGTGGGTAAGCCTTCGTTATAGAGGTTGTAAATTATTTTCAATAATAATAATAACAATTTTCTTTAGGAGGATGAAATTCATCAATGTAAAACCATTAAATTTAAAATTAATTCACCGAAGAGTGAAGATATAGTACCACAAAATAAAATCATTGGGTGGAAGAAACCATTATTGAATGAAATAAATTTATGAAGTATTATAACTCAATAATGGGGGTTGTGTTATCAAATAAAATTACAATCTGGTATCCTTTAAATCAAAATCTATTTCAAGAAATAAAAAAATAGGGACATTAAAATCGTATGAATTAAATGAATATTTTAAATTAAATCCATTGAATTAGTCACACCATATCAATGTTATCACTATTCACAATTTGAAATGTCTATCAATAAATTTAATTTGAGACAAAGAACCCCTTATCTTATTTCGTAACTTCTACTAAAGTGGAATAATCTAATCTATAAAAAAACTATTTTCTTCACTTTTATTAGAACCTTTTCAAATCTATAAAATTTTACAATCATGATTTATAATTATTTTCTCTATATATATTGGGTTTTTATTATCTATTATTAATATCTAGTGTGGGTAATCATTGTTTTTTTAAAGTAGTTTCATGGTAGTGGTGTTGTTCAACAATCATATCCCAATGTTTGTCATTTCCAAATCAAAAAATGAATTAGGATTGATCATTTAAAATTATTTATAATATTATAATTTTACTATATGGTTGTTTTAGTTATGATTAATAAATATGAAATTGGAGATGATCATGTTTCATTGATTTTTAATGAATATACATTGGTTTCCCAATCAATTAGTTTAATAATAATGTTACCATTCAAGAAATAAATTTAAAAAACTATTTAATTATTCATATCATATATTATTAGTTATTTTGTTCTCATAGTCATCCAATAAATTATTTTATGAAATTATTCATGTATGAGTATAGATTAACCCAGAGTAATGGATGATTATGAAGTGATTTTTTCATAATATCATTATTTTAGACAAATAATGGTATTGTTAGGCTTTCCTAAAGTTATAAATCAGAATTTAAGACATTCATAGTAAGAGTTAAAGTATATAAAACTTTTAAACAATGTGAATTAATTTTTTTTATATTTAGTACATTTGTTTTAGACGATTGAATTTAGAATGTTTGTTTATTGACCATATCATTGTTATGTTGTCCCATTTTACTTAAAAAAATCCTAATAATTTCATAAAAAGTATATTTATACATTAAATTATTCATCGGTAATGTCCATGTATGACGATTAATGAAAATAAAATTTGTCGATATGTAGATCTAGTAGTTTTCACATACGCACAAATGATGTTTTCATTTAAAATAATGTAATGGGGTCACAGTGGATAAATGTTATTTAAAAATATAAAAACATTTAGTATAATATAAATACTCAATTCATGATATCACATTGGTAAACGTATATTTGAAAAATAAAGAGAGAAAACAATCAATTCTATGGAAATGTTAGTACTTATGAGAATAACTTGACACTTCTCTGGGAAATATTTTTAGAAATGGAGTCCTTAAGACAACTAATTAAGACCACAAGATTATAAACCTCAGAGTGTGTTATATTTTAAGAAAAACTTAAGAGTTTCAAGATGAAATTTTAAGGGATATGTAATTTTTCCTCTATTTATTAAAATTTTCAATATATGGTTTCAGGAATTTATTTATTTTTTGTGAAAAATGTTTTTTTGGAAAATTATTGAATATTCATAATCTTGTTTTGTTTTTGTTTTAATTCATTGATAATTTTTATAAGAATGATAAAATATTTTTTCATTAACTATGAAATGATCATTTTCAATATGCACTTATTTTAAAAACCAATTTTTGGATGATTTTTATGGCGGGGTTTTTGAAGAATTCATTGAAATAGTTTTTATAAGTGTTTTGTTTTTGTTTTTTGTCATGGAGCTATTTTCCATTTAAATTCATTTTTTTATTTTCAATATCTTACTATTGGAATTCATTAAAAATATTGATCCAGAAATTGTTTCCCCTAACAATTTATTGGTTATTGTTATATTTTTATTGGATTTTTAATTCACCAGTGTTGAGAGTTGTTTTATATGAGATTTCATGTAAGGGAATTTTCATGTAGCAGCGATGTAGTGAAATTTATATATATCCAATTTCAACTTCCCAGTTCATGGACCAAAAAATCTCATAATATTGAATTTTTTTGTAGATTCACATAGCCATTGTTTTTTAATTAGTGCAATTTACATTGTCAATTTCCACCCGACTTCACTTATCCAAAATCTATATCATGAATACATAAAAACATTTCATGATAGTTAACATAACCAATTTGTTTCCCACTCACATTATAAAATGGATATGCATCCATATTTTCATTTTTTTGGATTTCCATGTACCTTAATTACCCATAATAATAGGTAAAAACGTCTATTAAGGACATATGGGTTGAAGAATATAGTTTTAACAAACCATGAAATATTGAATCCCAATTTTCCCCTGAAACTAAAGAGAAGAACTCATGGTCTCAAATATAATTGAGGTAACCACATGAGATCATATTTGAGGAATACAACCAAGTACATTCTTCATTATGTAAGGCTTTCTAAGGATTCATGAAGGACTATAACTACCCATTCTATTGATTATGAGGGTGTTTTCCATGAATGTTAATGAAATATGAAGAACCTAAGAACCATGAATCAAGATAGATCTAGGGGTGCATGGAATAAAGTTTTTCACGTAATACGAGCATGACATAAAGAATTTGTTCCACCAAACAGATCGAATATACCAAAAATATCATTGATTATAACTGATAGCTTTAATAGAAGAATCATATGAGTCATAGGGGAAGAAAAACTCTGATAGAGGTATTCGTGTTCATTATATATATTCGTTTTTGTTTGTAGGATCTTGATTATCATTGATGATGGAAACCACTATTTCTTAGATGTCATGGCTTCATGATAATATTGGAGTGAACATTATATAAGAGACTATTTTCCTCTATCAATTCACTACCCATGATATATTTTTATTCTAATAAGATTATTTAAAATGGGTGATGATTATCTCTTTAGTCTGTAAGAATTTAATCAGAAGGATTATTGATCATGTTGAGGCACTCTCTTTAAAGAAGAGGAAGGATCTATTGAGAGTCCATCATCTTATGAATTTCCTTCATTGGATAAAATATAATTATATATTCAAAATTGAGAGAGTTTTCATAAGCAACTTGTGCCGGGTCTAACCTTGTTTCTATGTTCAAGTTGATTTGGTATTTAGAGATGAAGTAAGGAGGTGGAGCTTGACTAAGAAGAAGGAATCCATTAAAGCCTAATTAATTTGATAATTTGGGAAGAACCCATTTTAGGTAAAATATTTAATTATAATGTGGTGTAAAATAAATGTAAATTAAATGATTAAAGTGGAAGAAATTATTATCTAGAGTGGATACTATTTTTAAGAACAATTATATATTTACATGTTATTGAGGGAAGGTAAAATTGATATCTTCCCATAAAATTTCACATTAATGAAGATCATATCACATATGAAGGAGTTTAACAATTTTTATGTTGGTTGATAAGAGTAAATATATTAGAATATCCAGAGAAAAAAATGATTGAAGGGGGTGAGGTAGAAAAATGGAATTAGAAGAACTAATAGGATCTTGATATAAATCAGAAGTATATATCAAAAGGGAAGATTTCAATATAAATATTTTTATTTATTATATTATTAAATCATTGAAAACTATTTCTTGGAAATAAATGTTGTATTTTTGAAGATTATGTGTAGCTAAACACCCCCTTCATGATAAATATTGAAATGGATAGATTTTATTTCCATCGAAAGATTATGTTTTAAATAATGACTTATTCACCCTCTTGATCATTATCACTGAATATTATTTCGGTATTTATCATAAATTTTTCACTTAGGGGTGAATTTATTGAAAAACCCCATTCTTATGAAATAAAATTTCATTTGTCTGTAATAAAATGAAATATAATGCTGATTAATTATTTAAGAAAAAGCTGTGTGCATTTTTATGATTTCAAATTTTTATTTACTCTTATGTAATTATCTTACATTATTTAATGAAAAAATATGAGATAAAAAATAAAAAATAAAAAATAAAATAGTAATATTTCTTAGGAATTAATTTAATGGGAAACTATTTATATTTATTATTCTCCAAGAATGAATGTACATTTCACAATGGAGCTTTTTCTTTATTGGACACACTTTTTGTATGGAGAAATCATAATTTTTTGTCTAGTCCAAAATAGACTCCCAATTTCTCTATCAATGTTCTATCTAGATCTTCATTGGTTCATGATTTATTGTGTCTTTGGTTTCTTTCATTACCTCTATTTTCATCTTTACCTCTTCCATAAAACATCATTGTACTTCCCCAACCCAAACCACAAGGTTTGAATCAAAGGTCTGCATGACCTCAGGAACACCTCCTTATATAAAAGAGGCTCCAATTAGTAGCGAGGGTCTATGTACATCAGTTTGGAGTCTATTACCTAAATATCATATCATAGAATAAATAATACATACAATAAACAATCAGAGTAACGGTGAAATACTAAAATATGACCTACAAGTCATAAAGTAAATAAAAAAATGGGCTACCATGGTGGTAATAAAAACTAAACTATATTTATGATAGATAAATAAATCTATAAAATAATGATATTGACCCCAGAGTCTCTCCCCATCCCATATACAGCTCCATGACATACAGCTCATCCATCTTCCATGGTCACATGGGTTTTAATCAAATCACTATAATTAAATTCTTTACATGCATCGAGATTCTAGGGTAGTGGGTGATTAATAAAACCTATTTGTACACTTCCAATGTTTCCATAATAAATGTTATCATTTAAAATGGTGTATTATATAAATATAAAATAAATGAAAAAGAAACAACAAATCCAAAACTATACAATCATGTGATAACAGAGTCACCACAAGACCCAGTCATACCTATTTTGGCTCAATGCTGAAAGAATTTAAAGATATCAGGAGTAATCAAAAACCATCCAATGTACTAGTAATCATGCTACTCAGCATAATGTGTATATAATAATCTATATACACTATTCACAGAGTGAAGATGCTACTTTACATCCATTAATCATTGAGTAACATGCTCCTTAGAATCTGATAGGTGTCATGTGTATCACACAACATGCACAAGGATTCATCATATCCCTAATCTATGATTAGGTCCACCATCTCCATCGTATCTGGTCATGAAAACTCCACCTATTAGGGATAAAAATATTTTCATGGTCCACTTACATTCGGAACCCAGAACATCCCTTCAAAGTTAAAATATAGTGTGGTTGAACATATAATCCAGCATAATATTTCCTCATGGGTAAAAGTTGCGACATACAATTCATGTGATCAATATAAAACATGAAAAAATAAGATATAAATATTCTCATGGATGAAAGTATCATATAATGTTATAACAGACTATGAACACACCCACATGTGATCATAATCAACATGAATTTCCAGTATACCAAAAGAAAAATTAAATCATGGAAACTTGTGTAATGTAGAGAACTAAAAATATAAATAACTTACTACCTAAAATTCATAGATGAACCAATTTAAGGTTCATCAAAGAATCACCACCTGAACCTCATACATGTATTCATATTCTCAAAAAAATCATCATGGATTTGGGTAATTAATCTATTTTTGGAATTACACCTAATAGGAGGAAATAGATTGTTCTTCCACACCTAGAATCTAGAGGAAGGGTTCTCATTGTTGGAATGATGCTTCATTGATCTTACTTAAAATAATTTATAGGATGTGTAGACTCAAATGGATTACCAAAAATGAAGGAAAAAAAGGTTTGAGAATTTTATAAGAATCCCCCACTGTGAAAGGGTTTGTAACATTACAATACCAAATTAAATTCATCATTTAATTTGTCCTTTAATCCGTGATTAATTATATATTGTGTTGATTCTTCCATAATATAATTCATGAGCTTCAAATAACTCAATAAATTAACTCCTTTTAATTTTTTTCCATTAAAATCTTAGAAATTGGTTGCAATAGTTTTCTAGGACAAAAGAATCATAAATAGGTCTTTTTAGAGCATTTTTCCCAAAAAGATAACTTCATAAGGGAAATATGGGTTTTCCATTACAAATATCCGAACCATCACATGGAGGAAGCTGTTTACCCTTACAAAACCTTTTAAAACTAAGGGTTACCCTTATAAATCTCAACATACCCTTATATATCTCAACATACTATTCTACAATGGCTAGGTTACACTAATATAACATTTATAAAAATTAAGTTACCCTTACATTGTGATAAAACTACCCATACAGAACCATTAAAAACCAAGACATTCCCTTACATAACTCCAAAACATACCCATAAATATACTCTAAAATTATGGGTATACCTTTATGTAAGTCAATATTTACTCTTATGAATGGTCTTAAAAAATAACTTTACCTTCACTTAACCTTTAAAATCCACGGCTACCTTTACAATGAACCATTAAAAAATAAGTAAGGTTGAATGTTTTTGAAGAAAAAACACCTAAAAAATAATTACAAATTATATCTAAATGAAGGATTTAGTAACAATTTAAAAGTAAAGAATATTTTAACTGTCCCCATATAACTACTTCTCATCCTTTATAAGTATATAAATTGGTATTTTTTGAAAAACTCAATATAGAAAGATCCAATATGAGACTCCCTCTCCTACGGCTCCTCCTAGATCTGACCAAGCTTCTATTATATCTAAATAAGTGGTAATATCTTTTCTCATAAGATTTTTTTACTCTAGTCAATGTTCCAAAATGGGATCTTGTTATAAGTTGAATCTTGATGTAGATAATCCTCATCATAATCTAAATATACACAAGATTATGTAGGTACCTCTAATGATGAGAAACATGTAACACATCATGCATGCCTTGATAACATGGAGTAGTTTTTGGATGGTATACCACTATCCTAACCTATTCAGTGATCTAGAAGGGTCCAAAAGACCATAGTACCAATTCCCCATGAATTGAAAAATAAAGATACCCCAATCAAGGTGACACTAATAAGAAAACCAAGTCTCTAGAAGAAAACACTAATGGTCTTCTACTGAGGTATTCAAATGATTACTTCGTTCTCTGTGTGGTCACCAACTATATCCTTACAAACTAAACCCTTTTTGAGGTCTCTTAAACTATACTATGCCTAAAAATTACTAACTCTCCGGAATCGTGCCAACATGGAAATGAGTGGTATGACCATCCATAAATAGTATCAAATGTATCAATTAAAGTAAAATACTTGAAACTATTAATGTACATGAACTCCACCAAGACTAAGTACTCATATAAATCTCCACTAAATTCAAGATCACAAGCTTGAAGCTTATCCTACATTATGTGAATCATCCACTAACGTTTTCTGTTAGTCTGAGGAAGGTATGTTTTTCTCAAATGCAGTTGAGTCCATACAGGATTTTTAATGCCCTTTAAAAACTATGATGTGAATTCTGTTGCTCTATTGGATATAGATCCCAAAGAAATTTCATATTAGTATATAATCTTAGAGACGTATAGAATTCCCAACATGTCAATTGAGTGAGTCTTATGAATCAGTATGAAATAAAAAATTAATTAGACAACTGATAACCATTAATAAATTGTCACATTTCTTCTAGGTCCAAGGTAGCCACAAAATAAGGTACATAAAAATTTACACCCAATTATGCATGGTAAATGGAATTTGTTATAGAAACCCACCAAGAAACTGGTTGTCAACCTTTACCCTTTAGTAGGTAAGGTATTGAGGAACAAATCATACAATGTACCTCTTTATCCATTATCATAAGAACTATCTTTTGAAGTAGTGGTACATATTTATCACACCAGGATGTTACAACTATATAGAAATACGTATGTACCTCATTATATCCTCTCTAATAGATGGAGGGACTACTATTATCACATGAACTAGGATCACATCGTCGTTTCTCAAGGACCACAAGAGTATCAAGTCACCTCTAGCCAACTATTCCTGAATCACAACACACTATAAGTGTGGGTCATATATAGTATTTTCCAAGAATACTAGAGTATATATAACCACCAAGGGATAAAAACTCATCAATACCTGATCCTCAGAAGTAGCTATCCTATACTCATCCAACAAGCTCATCATATTCCAATGCTCCATCGAAGGCCACTCACTAAGCTCCTAAGAGACCTGTGTCTTACAACTAATATAATCCCCTTAAACATTTTTGTTAATATGTAAATAATCCCTCTCAATGGTATATTACTATAGAAATTCTACCTAGAACCTTGAATTCAAATTCACATCTTGCTGTGTGAGGATGTACTGGAGGTTCTTATGTTCATTGTAGACACCAAACTCTCATCGGGGAGATAGTGTATCATACATTTTTTATAATGGGTTACGAATAATAGATCTAAGTCATGAGTATGGTAGTTCTAATCATGGGGTCACAACATACATGAACCATTAGATACTACCTTCTACCTATATTCTAGTACTTCTCCAAAACCAATTCCTAATGTATTGGAGTACATGTAATATCTAATCCATGTCTTGGAGAGTATCAACACTAGACATATATTTAATTGTATCTTAATCTTAATAAATTCTTATTCAATATTATACCACCACTGTAACTCTAATCCCTTATTCATTATCATCATCATAGGTGCTGATAGATCAACTAATTCAAAGACAAAACAACAGTATTTTCATGATAAACCTAGAAAGCGCCTAATCTTGACCACATTTGAGGGATGTTCCCAGGACATCAAATCCTTAACTCTCTCTGGGTCCATGTATATACCTATCTTAGATGTCACATTCCCCAATAACTTAATATTTTGAAGCCAGAAGTTACACGTCAATATCTTGGCATAACATTGATGTTTATGAAGTGTACTTGAGATTATCTTGAGGTGTCTAGAAAGTTAATTTAGGGTCAGTGAGTAGATGTGGATGTCATTAATTAACATTTTGATGATTGCATCTATATATGGGCGGATGATATTTTTCATGAGAGATAGTAACACTTCCACTACTTTGGTCAAACCAAATAGAATATCTAGATACTCATACAACCCATACCTGCTCTGAAATGATGTCTTTGAGATGCCATCCTCTCTAACCCATAGCTAGTGATCCCTAGATCAAGGATCAATCTAAAAGAAACATTGGTCTCTATAAAACTAATCTAAAAGATCATTTATCCATGGAAAGTGATATCTATTCTTCACCATCCCTTGATTCAGCTTTAGGTAATTAACAAAGAGTCGAAGAAAAACATCCACCTTATTGTAATGAAACATAGGTTCACCCCATAGTGAAGTACTCAAACTGATAAATACCTTTTCTCCAATTTATTGAGCTACACCTTGTTCTCCTTAAACTCAACATGCACCATATGATAAGTGGTATCAACATGCACTACACACCCAGAATGAGATACATCTCATCTTAGATTTACGATCCTTTAGATTCAATACTAGGTTAGTGATTCCCACAATGATTTTAAACCATTCCTCCACATCCTAAGGCCATCAGTTCCTTATAAGGATGAAGAATTTTGGTGTTGAATGTCCTGGAATATTATTCCATTACACTGAACTCATAATACCCTGATAGATACTAAGTTAAGTACATCTAACTGAAGCATGCATACCCTACAAACCACGTAGAAGGTGTGAGATAATGCTCAAACAATCACAATTACATGTACAATGGTACAAAAAGGGCTCCTCCCTTCTGGGACCATCGTCACATGTTGAAGCATGCTCAACTAGGTTTAGCATCCTCAGAGAGGGTCCTTAGTAAGTCAATGACGATTCCAGATAAACCACATCCCCCTGGTATGGGGATATTTCTATCTCAATGTCCATACTAGGAGTAATAAAATCCCTGAATCGAGTCATTAGACCCTCAGTATTACGATTAATTGAGAATCAACATGAGATGAAGGTGGTTCCACCTCATCAACCCCACCCCCTCCCTATAGATGGGGGGTTGATCAGATAACTATTACCCCAGATATTCATAACATCATAGAGTCCCTAGATTCTCAAGTGGAATCCATGGAAGGGAAACACACACCTTTTCATCCCGAGAAGAATCTATATACTGAATGGGTGTATGACACATTTCGTACACCCCATTTCAAAAATCCTACCTTCTCAATATTTGATAGTGTAGGAGACCCTAAAAAACATCTCATGCACTTCATATCCCTATGTGGGAAGATGATGGGCCCTCGAGATCAGAAAGATGTGAAAAAGATGAGGTGTTTCATCTAGACATTGACAAGGCCTTCATGTGTTTGGTATAATAGTATACTAGTTGGTTTCGTTATAGGATGGGAATCCCTTCTTTAAAAATTATTTATTTTTTCAAGTCTATGCTGAGGAAAATAACAATCATCAGCCTAAAAAACTGAAAAATACAAAAATGAGAGGGTGGATGACATTATTCTTGGTGTAAGGGTTTAACCTATTATCTCATTATCCTTAGATCATAAAAATAATTATAGGAAATTTTTTATGAAAATAGTTGGGATGAGTTCTAGACACCTATGAACCTAATGAAATATGTTAGTGGGCTCAGTGAGTTTGTAGAAATATGAAAACAACTTGAGAATGCCCTTCTGAAAACCTGATCCAAATATCTAATCATTCCCTTGGAATAGGAGAAAATTATAGGAAAATCATAATATGTAGCTATCAGTCTTAGGCTAGCAGTATTGCCCATCCAAACACCTAGGTAGGTCCTGAATCTCCCATCACCTCCTATTGAGAGATGATAACCACAATATTTCCCTTGACTAGAAGAACAATAAAAATATGGTTGCCCAGGATTTTAGGAATGGATGAATAAATAATACTCCTTCTGAAATGAAAAAAATCCCAAATTGTTTATTAGGATACATGGACAATAACCTACTCAAGATACTGCAACCTTGGAATCCTGATGAGGTCAACCTCACTGACAATCCCAACTACTGTCCTTTGCATAAAATACTGAGTCATAATATGTGGTACTACTTCATCTTCAATGATGTCATTTAAGGCATCGTCGATTCTGGACAGGTGGTTCAAGAGAACTCCCCAGAGCAAATGGCATACATAACCAATGCTTATACAGAAGAAGGAGGGGATTGGTAGAATATTGCCGCCATGAATGAAAAAATGTTCAACAAGTGAATGACTCAAAAAATAGTTGATCAAGATCATTCCAAACTCAGAGAATAGCTGTGAAGACCCACCACTACTCCACTACTTAATAAGGAGACATCAGATATGCCTCCCAAAAGTGGGAATGACCATCAGAAGTAGGATGAAATAGAAGTGGAAGAATCATATTCATCTGAAATGTAAGCTCCAACTATTTTATATTTCTTCTATGAAACTTCAGAAGTATGGGAACTGAACCAACAAATATAATGCTCATCATACTAAGAACATATCTTTGTTTTCAGGAATGTGATACATCTAGCATACCCTTTTTTGATGAAAAATATGCCTCAAAATATTATTTTCTCGCACATAATCAGAGAACAGAAGGCCACATAAATTAATACTAAGGATATGGTGGATATTATAGGTGTTTTCAGACCCAATATTTCAACCATGTCTTCATAGAGGACGTATATGCAGTTGAGACTCATGGGAAAGAACACCAGAAACTCAGAAGAGGAATTAAGTCATCCTAGAACTCTCCAGCGGTCATCTACACCCAGTTTTCTTTCATGAAGACCTAGAAGGGCTCGATTTTACGATCAACCCATACAATAGAGAAGTCTAGCATGAACTACACCACTAGCAGTAGAAGCTCCCATGTCTTCTAAAAAATTTCTAGGCCTGAATTCCTCATCTCCAGAGCCACATGTCTTAAAAAAACCCCAAATTAGTATTACTTGAGCTCTAGAAGAAAGTTTTGACACTATATAATAGTTGGAGGTTGTCCCAGCCAATATATCAATTATATATGTGATCTATCTTTCAAAATAACTCAATGATGAACTTATTTAATCCCTCTAAAGCCTATAGGAATTCAAGAAAAATTCACTACTACCAATATTTATCAAGTGGAGACCATGTAAGTATAATTACATGTAACTATGTTGTTCCCTGACCAGGATCTGGAAGAGGTCATCTAGGGGCCCATCTTTCCCCTATATGTTTCAGTAGGACTCAATAATGTTAAGTCCAGAGAGATCTAATTGATAATGGTTATAGGATAAACATCACCATGATTATAACCCTTCGACTTTTAGTATATAGAAAAGGGGGTTTTTATCCCACAAAGATGACCATTCGAGGGAATGATAAGCATGAGTGAAGACCTCTTGTGAATATCAAACTTGATAATTTTCTTAAGGATCTCACAACAGATGTTGTGTTTATTATTATCCTGAAAGAGACCACATGCAATTTATTTCTTAGAAGGACCTATCACTATAACCACTTGGTAGTACCTTGAACATTCGCTCAGTGTCTAATGTACCCCATCAATGGAAAGGTCTGTATATTTCATGGTGACAATTACCCCTTTAAGACTTGTAGAAATACATATTCTTAAGAAAATTTATATGAATGGGGAGTCCAGGATCCAATGGTGGATAACGATATATAGGTTGCAGCCCCCAATGGATTGGGGATGGCCCCAAAAATCTCGAGAGTATGATTGATAGAAATTATGTTCTCCCTATAAACATATTTGAGGTTATATACATAACCTCATATGTCCAATATCCTCTTTTATCTAGAAACAATGTACATGATAATCAGATTCTACATCTCTCTACAATTACTCAGGTGGTAGGGGTTGATAATGTCTCTTATAATGGCCTATCTCACCTCAATAGTGATATAGATTCCCCCATATTACCATCTCTAAAATATTATTTCTCTATAGAATAAAAAGTGTAAGAGGATGAGTATGATATCAAGAATTCCTATCCTCCATTAGAGGAAGGCATCTCCCCAACCATTGATGAGATTAGATAGTTAAATTTGGAAACATATGATGACCCACGACCTACACTGATTAGTACCACCATTCCCCTAGAAGAGAAAGAGATGTATATTACATTTATGAAGAATAATAGATATTTTTACAATTTTAAATATATAAAAATTCCCATAATGAATCCAGATGTTGCTACACAGAATCTTGTATTACCTGATGATCATGGAGGCTTCAAACCTGAATCCAAGAGGATGCACCACTCTCATGCTACCAATATATAGGTGGAGGATAATGTTTTTTACATAGAACATTTCCAAGAACTAAAATACAAATGAAGGATTTACATCATCTCCCCTATTAAGAAAAATAATTGGAAGAGTAGCATCTGCATTGATTCTATAGTTCTAAATCAGCTTAACCCAAAGGATGAATTCCCATTTCCAATTGGGGACCTCTTAATTGATACTACTACTAGATTCCAAGCACTTTCCTTTATGAATCGGTATTAGAGGTACACTAAAATAATGATGGCCCCTTCATATGAGGAATAAACTACCTCTAGAGTGCCTTAGGGGATCGTTTTCTATCATTTCATTCTATTCATATTAAAGAATTTTGGTTCCACTTACCAACACGCCATTCCTTATATATTTAAGACATTCTTGGGAAGGATTTATTAATGTTATGTTGATGAAATGGTGGTCAAATCATGATAGTGATGTGATAACTTCATGGAACATAAAATTCTTTGATGAAAAGATATGATATCATAGACTAAAGATGAATTGACTGAAATTTTGTTTTAGGGGAAACATCAAAGAAGTTCTTTGGATTTGTGGTATGCCATTGTGGCATTGAGGTCAACCCATAAAAGACTTATTCTATTATAACAATGTCACCCCTAGAAATATCAAATAATTTAGTAGGATCCAAGGGAACATCTCCCACATTCAATGATTCTTAGCTAACTTGGCTAAAAAATATCCCCCTTTAGAAAGATAATGAAGAACAGAATCATCTATCATTGGGTTGATGAATTTATGAAGCCTTTGAAAGTCTGATTTAGTATATACTGCACCCGAAATTTCTGATACCCCTAGTTGAAGGGGATCCACTCATCTTATATATTTCCACTATGGAACACTCACTATGAACCATCATATCAATTTAAAATGATACAGGGAGTGAGAATAATATCTACCACCGCAACTAAACAATTATAGGTACTAAGATACCATTCCTTGATATCGAGAAGAACTTCCTTACACTCATCTTCATTGTGAAAAATTTGAGGCATTACTTGCAGCACCATGAAGTCTATCTAATCTATTGTATTAATCATCTCAAGCATATCCTTGGTCGTCCTATATTGATTGGGTATCTGGACCAATGTGCGATCATTATCCCATAATTCAACATTCAATTTGTATAACAGGAATAGGTAAAAGATAATGCCCTTGATTATTACCTCACATCACTTCCTGCCCTGGAGAATACACCAGTGGAAATTGAGCTTCCATATGATGATGTATTCTAGTCCCATGGAACTCCTTGGATATGGAAGATTTATTTTGATTGATAATCCTAAATCCCAATCATCAAAATGATGCAAACCCCAAGTCTTAGTTAGAATGGCTTAGGGATTATGGTTATCCCTCTAGAAAAAGTGTTTTTTCCATACTCTTTCTCATTATATGAAGGCTGTATGAATAATGAGGAATAATTCCAACCCCTAATCGATAGATTTGAACTAGTCCTACAACTGAAATTAACCAACCTCAAGATAAAAAGGGATTCAGAACTAGTGATAAATCAGATCAATGGAGAATATTTCATAAATAGAAATAATTAGACCCCCTCACTAGCTATGTTAGGAAAATGATAAAATATTTCCTTGTTGAGCCCACATTACATCATGTTCCTTGATCAAAAAATTCTAACACTAACATAGTGTCTAGTTCAACAACAGTCCTAGCTATCAATTAACAGGAGGAAGAAATATTCTTCTTCAACCACTGAAGAATTGTGTCATCCATCATAATCTATGATAAGTAAGAGATAAATAATGATAATATATCCATAGAAAATGATTAATTGGAATCCAAAACTGGAAGGATGGTTCCCATAATAAGTTACCTCCAAAGTGGGACCCTCCAAATAGATAGTGTTATGAGGGAACTGATTTGGGGTCATGAAGAAAACATTACCCTCCAAAGTAGTCCGAATGAGTAGATGAACCTATAAAATCTTAGATTTGATAGAATACTCATCAAATGCATCACATAAGGGGAGATTATTTCAATCATGGAAGATGTATGTGTAGGCTCCTATGGTTCTCCACAGTTTGGGAGTAGGCTCCCCTAAAAAATTAGGAAGCTAGTATATTACTAGAAAACCATGATACAGAAATTAGTGGAATTCACCAAGAAATTCCATGAATTTAAAATCCTTGATAAGTTCATCTATCAAACCCTAAAATTTCTATGAGTAGAAAAATATTATTGGTGATTTTCTATTTGGGGAATGGACGTTCTAAGGCCATATCCACCAACCATAGCTAATAAGTTCAAGTATATACTTACTTCTACAAAAATATTTGCTAAATGGGATAAGGAAATACAACTCAAAGAATTTGGAATGAATAAAATCATCAAATTCCTAAATTATCATATCATCACCAGCTTCGAGGTCCCTCAAACAATATTGATAGAAAATGACACTAACACATATTATACGGAGTTGAAGAAACCATAAGAGGAGTACAGTATTGAGTCTAATCACTAATATCACTATCATGAAGAATAAAATTTATATATAGAGTCCTTAAATTAGAGTTCATCAAATATACTCTGGAAGATGATGAAAAAGGATAAGAAGTCTAGGATGAACAAACCCCTTCATGATTCTTGGGTCTACCATACCATCATGCATACTACTACACAAGAAACTCCATACACATTGGTGTATGGGAATGAGGTAGTGCTACCCATATAATTCCATCTTTCTTCACTCCAAATATCCATTTTTAGATAACAATTATATGATGACCAATAAAAAAAGATGTTGGATAAATTGGAGAGAATCAATGAGAACTAATGGAACACATTGCACAACCTAGAAGTCCATTAGAATTGTATCATATGGTAATTTAATAAAAATTTTCAACTCTGTTAATTTCTCCAAGGATAACTGATACTAGATTCATGACCCAAATGATCTAGGAATGAAGCCTCTAAATCTATAATCCAAATGGGAAGGGCATTAAATCATACACATGGTCTTTAAAAATGAATATTACTCATGGTTAAAATGGATGGGGACCGTGTCACACTCCCCAAAAATGTGGTATCTCAATAAAATTTAATAGATATTATCAAGAATTTATAATCTCAATAGTAAGATGATAAACTGCACAACACCTCATGTCCTTGCAGCAAGAAGATATAATACACAACAACACATATCATGGTAGTAAGACATTAAATTGCATTGTGTCCTATGTCATGAACACATGATGATTAACTATATGAAGTCATATTGTTTTCAAGATGTTAAACTGGATATGTTTTTATATACCACAAGTGGAAAAACTATATGGAACATTTCTTCACTACTTGATGTAAAACTACATGCAAGGTACCATCTCACTAATAAAAAACCTCACACATGACAAACCTATATAAAGGAACAATGAAAGTCACCATTACCATGTGAGAGTCAACTCAAAATATAGAATATGTTTATCCAAGAACTACAGATGGATTTATTCCTTCGATAAAAGGATAAGTAGTGATTCCTGTACCCCCGATTTTGGGACCACCAATAATATTTCTTTTTTCTCATGTTTGGTGACCATCATCCTTACCACATGTCATTAAATTGTCAGGAGGATGTTCTCACCACCTGATAAAAAACTACAAGTATCCCTCAAAGGTTCATATCCCTTTCATATCAAGTTAACCACATCCTTACCACATGAGATTATAACTCCATGAATGATGTCCTATTTGCATGAAATTAAACTAAGTGGGTTTTCTAGAACTACACATGGATTGATTCTCATTTCCAAAGATACACGTAGGGTTTCCTCGATCCTAAATCTTGTCGTAGCTAACACATGATAAAATACCCCCCATCATATGCTTAATTGCCTTTATAAGGTGATAATAATCATTTACACTCCATATTTCCCACACCGATCAAAACTCATGTGGGATTAGAAATTTTATGAGGGTTTCCCCACATAAAAATGTCATAACAACTTCTGATAGGTGAATCATGGTATTAAATGAAATACCTTAATAGGAATACCACGATTCCTCACCACATGATGTTAAATTTCAAATTTGATGTACCTCACATGACATAAAAAGTCACATTATTTTGGACCTCGCCCATGATGACCATTGTCATTGGTGTTCATGTTATACCACACATTCAATGAGAAACTAAGTGTAACATGATTCTAAATACCACAAGATACATATTTATTCCTAAATACTCAATCATAGGTCGATCAAAACAAATATAAAAATTCACCCAACCTTGTGTATCGGAATGACTTTTTTAGGTGGTTCTTTCATTAAGAAATACTCATGGATTGATTCCCATTACCATATGATATGTAGTGGCTCCTAAATTCCTATCCTTGGGTCCATCCAAAACACCCATTTTCACATAAGGAAGCCCACATCCTTTATACATGATGTTCAACTGCATGGTTCCTCAAGATATATGTGTGGATTGATTCTTTTCATGATAGGATATGTAGTGATGTCGAGATATACAAACCTAATCACAGCTTCAAAAATCAATGGATGAAATTCAGACCTCTATGCATAGGACATACCTATGTATAGTGCTTCCAATTTAAGAAATATGTGTGGATTGATACATGTTATCACAGATACATAGTGATGAGCCGTTCTCAAATTATAGGTCCATATACAACCACTTCCAAAAAATGAAACTCCAAACTATATAGGGATAGAGTTATACAATCCTATTTTTCCTACAAGTTAGATATGTGTATGGTTTTCTTGAGAACTCAATATATCATGAAACGTTTTTCACGTCTATTACCACTTCCTTATCATATGATGATTAAATACATGGAAATGTACTTACCATAAGAAGATAAACTGAACATAACACATCCTTAATTCATGACATCAAATTGCACGATAAACATCCCTACCTAACGATAATAAAATACCAAAAAAATGTCCTTATTTCATGAATTTAAACTACATGAAAGAAAATATGTCCCCAATACATGACAATAAAACATGAAAACCATCACCGTTGTCTCATCCATTTTCATAGGACTATAAGAGCCTCAATCTGGTTGGCCAAAGTACGGTATGTTTTCATCATCTTTTAAGAACCTCAATCCATCCATCATACTTTATGTATTGATCACATCAACTAGCCACATATATTCCATGGTCATTGGAAGATATAACTATATTCAAGTGACCCTTTTTTGACTATGCATGTATGAATTTGGATCTTGCATATGCACATATGGTCATAAACCAAATATGTCACCCTACAAACAAGGATTTAAAATCCCTTTGAGCCCTAAGATCATCGCGGAAGAGCTCAGATCCTCAGCGTGTTTTGGATCATTCTCACCTGGAAAATCCTAGACCATCCCCATGACTTGAGATCCCAGATCCATAATTTAGAAAAGTATCATATACCTCTAAGATGGATATTGGGTCACACTTGACCATAGGAATCCTAATCAGGCTCTTCTTTAACATCCCCCCCAATTAGGTCCATGTACATCATGACCTTAAAATACCTACACATTGGTCAAGTATATATGACATTGAACTCTTGTATATTAGAGTAAAAATCTCATACCCTTATACTAATTGAGAAAGAGACAAAAAAAATTTCATGTTAAAAACCCACAAAGGGTGTACTTAGACAAATTTGAGTCCTCACTCGCAAAACTCTTCACCTCTATAGTTTAGGAAAAAAATGTGCGCTAAAAAAGAAGGCATAATGTTCATAGGACCTACTATGTAGCCCTAGTAGAAGATAATATATTCTCATTGGACCCCATGATTAGAGAAAAAAATAAATATTTTTCATAGATCCTTACTGTGAGAATATGTTCACAAGGCGTTAACACAAACTTTATGGTATTTAAACCCTTCCGGGATATTAAATTTCAACAAATCACACTTCATTATTTGAGTTTCATTGATCACCACACCATTTTAGGGCCTTTTTAAAAGGAACCCATCTTCAAGGGACCTTTTATTATTATTAATGTATTCCCATGGCTCCTGCGTAGGTTTCTACATTCATCAAACAAATAACCAAGTCTGCAAAATCGAATTTAGGAATATAGTCTTCCCTGAAATCACTACAGAAGAACCCGTAACCTTAGTGCATTCTTGGTCATTCCTAGTATGATTTTCCCATGTCATAATCCTAACTAAAACACTTTGGAGCATGATGTAAAATCTTCATACTAGACTTTCTATGAATATTCAACATACTCATTATTCTGTCACTATTATTTACCCTTTCTCAAGGGTAGAATGCGACAATTCATTCCTGAACCTTTCATAGACCACACCTCATGATTATAAACGACATGGCATAGCGATAAGGATTCATAATTAAAATAAGAATTTCCCTAGGGTTCCATAAACCTTTTTGGATAGCTTTCCTCTCATACCCAACCTCATCATCTAGAAATTTGAGTCTTCAAAAATCAATCATGGACCTCGTAAAAGAGTAGAGATCATATTTTTATTAAGTATGATACAGACACATAAGGGACATGACCTACCATCTAAAGAAATATCCTCCTTGAAAGAAATGTTATTCAATCCTTGAAATCCATATAAACACCACACTAAATCCTAGAACCTCAGGGTGTTATTGGTCATACCTAGTATGTCTGCCCCGTCAAATATTCACAGACTCTAACTTTTTGGCTATGATTTACATCACCCATTTTCCAACTATCCAGTAAAACCTATCATCTCTAATATTTCTCTATGAACTAATATTACCCACATAAATCATCAATGATCCTTGAAAAAAATTGGAGAAAACATTGGTTGGAAATTAAACTGACCTATAAAGCCTCTAACCTACCAACTAGAGGCATATCTGCCTTGCAAGAAAGGAGTTCTAATCCTCATGAGTCTCAACAACACAATGGAAGAACCTAGTACCCTTGTGTTTTTTTGGTCATTCTTGGGATATATGAACCATATTCCATGATAATAAAACAGGTCTAGGATAAAATACCCTAAGATATAGAAATAGATGGTCTGAGTAAAAGGCCTGTAAATTACACAACCAGAAAGTGCAAGATAAAGGACCCTAAACTAAAGAGATAGATGGTCCTAGATAAAATTACCAATAATAAATCAATATAAGTTATAATATAAAAGACCCTAATCTAACTCAATTGAAGGTCTGGAAAAAAATACCCTAAAATAAAACAATATAAGGTCTAGGATAAATGACCCTAAACTAAAGCAATATAATTTCTGAGCTAAAAGAACCTAAACTAAAGTGATAGACAGTCCATGATAAAATACCCTAAAATAAAGCAATAAGAGGTATGAGAAAAAAATCCTAAACTATAGTTATAATATGTATGACATAAAATACCCTAAACTAATGTGGAAGAGGGTTTGATATAAATCCTACTAAACTAAATTAGTAGAAGGTCCGAGCTAAAATACCCTAGACTAATAAAATAAAAATTATGATATAAAGAACCATAATCAAAAGTAACAGAAGGTCAAAGTTAATATATCCCAAACTAAAGTGATATACTATCTTAGATAAAAGAACCTAAACTATAACACAAGAAAAATTTAGTCTATAATAATGGAGAAGCCTGTATGGACCACCATATGGTCTTGTAGATAATCATGATACAGTCATGAAAGGTGCTGTTGTGGGTGCTTTCAAATGATATGTGATTGTTGGGTAATTAGGTATAATAGAGTGGCTTCCAAGTTCATCTCTCAAAGGTGAAAGTAAATTAAAAAACATATTAAAGGTATTTTGAAAACAAAATAAAAATAAATAACAAATTCAATTAAAATAATGGGATTGTTTATCATTTATTAATATAGAATACGTTTTTTGGAAGAAAATTGTTTTTTTTAATTGAAGTTCGATTAAAATGACAGAACAAGAAGTTGTTTTCTAGAAAATATTTTAAAGGAGTAATCAATCCAACTATACCTCTTCACTCAATTATTTCTCATTATCATTTAAATTAACATCATATTAATTATAATCCCCTAATTTGTTAACCCTCTAACCCTACAAGAGTTACTTTATACACAAAGATGGAATTACTTAAACCCTAGGCTAGCATCAGGACATGCAGTCGTAGCACCTTGATTTGATTGATATTATACATCTATATTATATTATGTAGTTAATTATAGCACATATCCACTCTAGAAATGAGTAGGAATTGAGTTTAGGGATTATATTTGTACTCTACAAATTTATCCCGTGTGGTCTTGTATTACTGATTATGATCACACTTTAACAATTCACACAAATCTCGACCTCGCGTGTTTTTGTGTCAACTGTTCAATTGATTTAATAGTTTCATTTAAAGTAAAAACTAAATTCATGAATCATATTAAAGTAATTATAGTATCGCATTGATTCCAAATAAATGAATGAAGAAGTTATGGGGTATATCAATTAATAAAATGAACTTTTTTTCCATGGGTGGTGTAGTCATCATAGAAACATTTTACTTTCAAAAATATTTAGAAAGGGTATAACCTAATTTAGTTTCTACTCTTGATTCCATCCCATATAGGATGAGTAAAAAATAATATAATTGAATAAAACAGAATAAGATACAAGAAATATAATATGTACAATGAAGTTTATTACAGAAATGAAAACATTACAACAACAACAACAACAAGAAGAAGAAGAAGGCTTCATTGAAGGGATACTTGCTTTAAGAGATACCCTTATTGAAATAGTTGTATAATTGTAGTGGATCCACTTATCAAATACCCTCAACTTCCCAATTCACGTCCCAAACCATCCAAATGAGAAAAAAACTAATTTATAGAGTGGATGGGAGGCTAGGTTTAAAGAGGTTTCAAGTGTGAATGGGGAATCTCAGACCAATTATTTTAATCCAACTTGCACCGCCGATTTGACCACAAAAATGCATGAACCAACTATTAATCCGGAATAATGATTTATGAGAAATTGGTTTGGAGAGATACTCTAGAAATTTGGGCCCAATACAAGCTTAGATGAGGAATTTATGTCCTAAATACAGAATCAATGTCCAATCTAGTAGGTCTAGAAAACCTTTGACTTCATGGTCAATTTAGTCCAAAAAAATGCATGATTTTGCTCATATGTTATAATTTAAAGTTTTATCACATTATGTCATAATCATATTTACAAAATTTTATGTTCAAATAATACATATAAAAATATTTATGTCTGAAATTCTATAGTGAACTTTAAAGGGTAAAACTAGAATTTTCAACAAATTTTCAAATGAATGATCTAATCCCAAATATTTAATAAATGAACATATTTAGAACAATATGAGGAAATTATTTCATTTATTATTAATAAAATATTCTATAAAATTTCATTTTATAAACTCCCCCACAATTATCCTTTTGCACTCTCGGGTAAAACCTCATATCATGTATTTAAACAAACTGTGACAAGATATGCATATTCAAATTTTTCAATCCATAGTGGAAATATAGGCAATGTAAGAACCCCTTAAAGAGTCAATATCAATAAATTTTAAATTCACTATCTCATAAATTGTGTCAAAACAATATCTAGTGAGATTCATAACACTAATCATAGAGAAAAAGGTCATGGGTCTACCATTCCACTAATTCTCCATGTGTGTGTGTGCCAACAATTCCAAGCTCAATAATCCACACTTTATTCAGTATATTCAGGTCAAGTAAAAGAATTATTCTTACCTCATTTAATTCACTAAACATGTTCTACATTCCTTTACCATCTAATTTCAAGATGAACACACTTAAGCATTCCCAAAAGACAAACCTTAAGCTCCTGACCTAGATATCCCCATATGTTGCACATTTCATCACTCCCCTCATTTATTTATTTTTAATTTTTTTAAGTTTCACTTAGAAAAAATCTCACAGTCAACTCTCAACCTGTGTTTGATCTTCTCAAGACACTAATTATAATAGTTATAACAATATCAAAGGTGGATGAAGAGTGGTTTCTAACCTATCCAATACAAAACCCATATTTTTTTGACGGCGTACAACTGTCATATAATAGGTACACACATAGGCCAATTCAGTGTTGTAATGAAACCAATTGGAAGAGAAATGAATGTATGGATCTACAAAATATAGTTTTACCTAAATTTAGTATACCTCCAATTGAGTAGGAAATATTTCATAAGTCATAGTTGAGTGAAAAATTGTTTGGAGAAATCAATGAAACAATTTACCATGAACAAATATCACAAATAATGATGTCAAAATCTAAAAGGTTTTATAATTACACAGTCATTAATATCATTGATGACTTCTATTTTTATAAATACCAACCCTTTATGATGAAATCTTACTCCTTATAATTATAACAATGAATTTTGGAAAAAATTCATTTTGCATATATTCCAAATGAGAATGTTACATGATATATTTGTTTTTATCTATTTTTTTATTTTTCATTTTTTGAATTTCGTTTTTCTGAAAATTTAAACCAAAAAATTAAAAGAAAATACACACAAAACACACAAATGAAAATCCTAAATATCTACCCCAAAATTTTGTCCCATCCCCCACACTTAAAATATTGCACTGTCCTCAATGTGAACCTATGAGATGATATATGCATATGAAATGAATAATTTTAAATAGGAAAAAGAATATAATAGTGAAAGGGTTAAAAACATCATGATATGATCAAGTGATGATGGGGTCATGTAGTGTGATTAAATCCATTGTATCAGTTGGAAGTCCCTCAATGTATTTCTTCAAATGTTTCTTGTTGACAGTAAACTCCTTATAGTGTGATCTTGTGCAATATCCAATACTCCATAAAGAAAAACATTAGATAAAATATAAGGAACTAACTATCCGGAATGTAACTTACCAAGCATCAGCTTTAACCGTGAACTATAGAGAAGTACTTTATCCCCAACATGAAACTCCCTTTGTTGGATCATTCTGTCATGTGCTACTTTTGATCTTTCCTTGTAGAGCCTTGAAATGTCACATAAACACAATCAAATCTCCTTAAGATCTTGAATTTTTAGATTCCTTTGAATTCCATCCTGGGCCCAATTCATGTTGCATTTATTTATATCCCAATAAGCCCGATTCTCAACTTCCATCGGGAGATGACATGATTTCCTAAAATAATCTAAAATTGGGACATTCAGATGGGAGTTTTTTATGCCGTCCTAGAAGCCCAAATCACATCATCCAAGTGCTTGATCCATTCCTTCCTATTTAGATGCATGGTTTTCTTAAAAATTTATTTCAACTCCCTATTTGTAACCTCATCCTGGCAATTTATTTGGGTGTGGTATGTTATTAATGTTTTGTGTGTCACCCCATACTTCTGAAGGGGGGAAGCCAAATTACGATAGTAAAAGTGTGTCCCTTGATCACTGATGATGGTCTTTAGTACTCCAAACCTTTGAAAAATATGTGCATTGATAAATTCCAAAACAACATGAGAATCATTAATCCTAGTGTCCTTAGCCACCACCATTTACTCACATAATCAATATAAACCAAAATATACAAAAACCCAAATGAACTTGGAAAAGGACCCATAAAATCAATGCCCCATACATCAAAAATCTCACCAAATAGTATGGGTTGTTGGGGAATCTCATGTCTCCTAGAAATGTTCCCTGTGTGTTGGAAATGAGATTATGACTTACAAAACACATGGGTATCATGGAATAAACTAGGGTAATATAATAATAAGTCTAAGACATTCCTAGCTATCTGTTGGGGTCCAAAGTGTCCACCACAATAAAGTGTATGACATAATTGTAGAACATATTCAATCTCATGATCAGAAAAACACCTCTTAATAACATGATTACTACACATGCAACACAGGTAGAGGTCACCCCACACATAAAATCTAGACTCACACATTAATTTTTGGACTTGATGTTTCTTTAAAATTTTAGGAATTTCAGAGGCCACATGGTAGTTAACTAAATCAACATACCAAGGATGCATACATGAGATGGAATAAAAATGATCATCAGGGAAAGTGTCCCAAAGTGGTAACGTGTCCAAGGTGTCATCCCCTAGTGTGCAATTAAGCCTACTCATGTGGTCTGACACTAGGTTTTCTGACCCCTTATTGTCCATAATCTTAATATCAAATTATTGAAGAAGGATCATCCATTAGATAAGTTTGGGATTTGTGTCTGGCTTCTTCAAGAGGTACCTTAGAGTTGCATGGCCAGAAAAAACAACTACATTAGAGCCCAATAAATATAAATTTAATTTATTTAAAGAAAATATTATGGCAAGAAACTCCTTTTCTGTGGTTGTGTAGTTTGATTGGGATGAATTTAGCATCCTCGATGTATATAAAATCACATGAAAAAGTCCCTCTACCCTCTAAGATAAGATAGCCACAACTGCAATGTTGGATGCATCACACATAATCTCCAAAGAAAGCTCCCACCATGTGGGCAGAATGATCGGTGGGGTGGTCAGACACTTCTTTATAACATCAAATTCTATGCTTCATGAATCATCAAACATAAAATCTAAATCCTTTTGATGTAATTGTGACATAGGAAGAGAAATCATACTAAAATCATTGATGAATCACCGATAAAATTCTGCATTCCCTAGGAAAGATCTAAAATCATAAATACATGAATGAATGGGTAAGGATGAAATAATATCTACCTTAGATCTATCAACCTCTATCCCATTTTTTGACACTACACACCCTAAGACGATGACATGATCTACCATGAAACAACACATTTTAAAGTTCAAGACCAGATTTTTCTCAATATAATGATTCAAAACCTTTCCCAAACATGTGATAAAATCATCAAATGAAGACCCACACACTGTAAAATCATCCATAAATACCTCCATTCAGGTCTCAATAAAATCATAAAAAATACTCACCATGCATCTCTAGAAGGTACTTGGGGAATTGTCAAATCCAAATGGCATACTTTGGTAGGGAAATGTGTCAAAGGGACAGGTGAATATAGTCTTCTTATGATCCTCCAGAGCAATAAGAAGCTGAAAATATCGAGAAAATCCATCCAGGAAATAACAATGTTCCTTCCTAGCCAGTCTCCTGAGCATTTGATCAATAAATGAGAGGGGAAATGGTCCTTTCAATTGGATTGATTTAGTTTCATACAATCAATACAAACATTACAACTATTTTTCACCCTCATTGGAAGTAAATCATCTTTATAATTTTTAACAACTCTAGCACCACTTTTCTTAGGGACAACCTGAATAGGAATTACCCACTGAGAATTTAAAATCGGAAGTATTATACCTACCACGATTAATTTCTCAACTTCTTTTTTAACAACTTCTAGAAGGATTGGATTGAGTATCATATGTGGCTACCTAACCGGTTCAACACCATCCTCCCAAAGAATCATATGCATGATAATGGAGGGGATAATACCTGATATGTCAGCCAGGGTCCACCCAATTTCCCTGATGTTCTCCCTCAAAATATTCAAAAGTTTATCTCCGGGTTCAAAAGGGAGATTTTTAGCAATTATAATAGGTAATCTCTCACAACTTAACATGAATGACTTGTTAATATTTGGTGGAAATGGATTGAGTTAAAGTGTAGGGGGGTTCTGTATGGATGGAAAAATTGAATGAACTAAAATATGTCCACAATGAGCATCAGTATCATAATATATATCATCAAAACCAGAGAATAAAGCATCAAAACCATTAGCATACTCAACCACTGTGACATAATCAGAGTGAACTAGATTAAAATCAGAATATGAATCCATTTCAAAATCAAATATAAGAGAGTCTTGTGAATTATAAATAGGTGTGGAAGTACACTTAGACACCAAACTAGAACCAATACTCATAATCTACATAATAATAGGACAATGAAATTCCATGGTGTTTGTATTTTTTGGTTCTAAATGGGAGATAAAAAAATAATAATGGTCTTCTGAGGGGTACTTGATGGATTACATGACATTAAATATCACAACTTCACCTACAAATTCCATTGAATGTGTACCCTAATTGACATTTATGATATTTTTCATAGTTATGAGGAAGGTTCTACCTAAGATAATTGAAGCATGAGAACTTACCTGATCATCCTCCGTGTTAAGAACATATAAATCTATTGGAATGATCATGTCTCTTACCCGGACAAGTACATCCTCAAGGACTCCAGCTGGATATGTTGTAGCTCTATTTTCAAACTCCACCACTACTCTCGTTGGCTTCAAATCACTAACCTATAAATAAGAATATATAGAGTGAGGAATTACATTTATGGAATATCATAAAACACAAAGAGCATCAGAAAAGTGAAACTCCCCTATGGTTCATGCGATGGTGAATGTACATAGATACTTGCACTTTGTTGGCGTTGCTAGAGTTAGTGTAATGAGTGCTGACACATTCCTTCCAAGATTGATCCTATCATTTACCTTGATCTAAATTTTATTGGTACAATGTTCTTTTAACAATTTCTCACACATAGGGATTTTCTTGTTTTCTTCAAGTAGAGGGATGTTGAACTCCACACACTTTTATGTGTCGAAAACATCTTTTTGTATTGCCTCTTCATCCATATTCTGGTTTTGTACAACTCAATTTGGAAATGTAAGGGGTGTAATAGGAACATCATCAATATTTTTTGTACCTTTATCCTTATCATTGTATTGTTAATCAATTGGTATGGAATTGGGATTCTCCAGAGTTTAGGTGAATCCCAGTGGAATAATAGGTACAAATGTATTGGTTTTTTCCCACTTCTCAATGTGATGGCACTGAAATTCCCCTTGGGGTTTGGAGAAGGTTGGGAAGGATGATTTTTGGAGTTCTTACTTACCAATTCATGGTGGGAGTGGATATCTGGCTCATCTTTCTCTTTAAATCCCTCAACATTGAACCTTGACTCTTCAACTCATTATGTTGATTAAGAAAAATTTGTTTCAAAAGGCCATCAGTGTTAGAATATAACTTTCTTTGGGGATTCCCTTGTTTTTGACATGTTGATGCTTGAGCTTCAAATCACCTTTTGGGTTATTGGAAACCCTGTTGTTAAGGTGGAGGATGTTGGAATTTTGGTTGAAAGGGGGGAATTTGCTGTTGTCCAGAGGCCTACCTCATGTCTGATTGATCCTTCCACCCTTGGTTGTAAGCTGGTGAAAAGGAATCAATCTTTTTTTGGGGATGTGGCTATTGTTTTTGCTAATATGGTCTCCTAGGTAATACCACAACACAATCCTCTAACTCTTGTAATTGGGGGAAATAGTTAGTTTGGTGGTCGGTTTCAGTGAAAATTCCATATGGCCTCATATGAGTGGGTTGGGATGTTTTTTGATCCAATGAAATCTTCCTCACCATAGTGGTCAATTCTTCCAACTTGGTATGAATAAAATGACTCTCAAGAGAATAAGGACTTACCTAATGTACTCTCCTAACATATGGTGTTCCTCAATCGCCAAATTGTTGGGAGTTTTGGTCCATTTTTTCAATTAATGAACGTGCAACTACTGGTGTCTTGTCCACCAATGATCCTCTAGCCACGACATCCACCATACTCCTCTCCATAGGCTTGAGTACTTCATAGAAGTATTGAATGAGGAGTTTCTCACTGATTTGGTTATGTGGGTACCTTGCACAAAACTTCTTGAATCACTCCCAGTACTCATACATTGACTCCCCTTGGGATTTCTTGATCCCTGAGATCACTTTACAAATGGAAGTGGTCCTTGATAATGGAAAAAATTTCTTCAAGAAAATACATTTCAAATCCTTCCAACATGTTACATCTTCAGGTTGTAAATAATACATCCAATCATTTGTAACTCCATCAAGTGAAATTGATAATTCTTTTAGTTTTATTTGATCTTTAGAGACATTTATTAGTTTTATGGTTGAGATAACAACATTAAATTCTTTTAAATGTTTGTTTGGATCCCCACCAGATAATTTGTAAAATTTTGGAAGAAGTTGAATAAAACTAGATTTATGTTCAAAGTCTGATTTGAGATTTGGGTATGCAATGCAATTTGGTTGATAATTAATATCAAGTACAGCCAACTCTCAAAGGGTAATATTAATTTCAATTCCATTATTTTAAGAAATTGGTACTTTTTTTAGGATTAAATTTTAATTACTTACAATTTCAATGTTCTGGGAGTGGTGGAATTCTCCAACTAGTTAAATGTTGAATCTTCCCACAGACTTAGAATGTCTAATTCATGACCGAAGGCGATGTTCAATCTCAGGGTCAAGATCTAATAGATCTTCAGGATTATTTCTTGTCATAAATCAATGATATATAAGAATTAAATGAAGAAAACTAGACCATAATAAAAAGAAAATAAGTTGGTTATGGTTAGATAAAAATAAAATAATAGAGTAAGAGAAAAAAAGTTGAGAAAGGGGAAAGAAGAAAGAAAGAGAAGAAGCAAGGAATTAAATGAAAAATAAAATAAATACATATAATTGGTTAAATAAATCACTTTCCTCCCCAGAAATGGTTCTAATTTGAAGGCATGGTCATGGTCACTTTCATATGACATGTGATTGTTGGGTACTTAGGTGCAGCATAGTGGATGACCAAGGTTGTCTCTCAAATGAGGAAGTAAATTGAACAACATATTAAAGGTATTTTGAAAATAAAATAAAAGGAAATAAGGACACTAATTAAAAGGATGAGGTTTTTTTATAATTTATAAAACTAGAAGAATTTTTCTAGAAGAAGATTGTATTTTATATGTTTTTATTTTTTTTGAAATGAAGGTTGAAAAAAATAACACAACAAGAAGATGTTTTTTATAAAATATTTTAAAGGAATAATCAATCAAATTCTACCCCTTCACTCAATTATTTATCATTACGATTTAATTTAACATCTACTTAATTAAAATCCTTTTAATTTCTTAACCCTTGAACCCTACAAGAGTTAACTTAACCACCAAGATGAAATTACATAAACCGTAGTCTAAATTCAGGGCATGCAATCGTAGAACCCTACTTTGATTGATGTTTTAAATCTAGCATATGGTCAGTGCTTAATTAGAGAACATATCCACTCTATAAGTGAGGATTAATTGAGATTAGGTATTTTATTTTAACTCTACAAATTTATCCCGTGTGGTCTAGTATTACTGATTATGATCACACTTTCACAATTTACACAAATCTCAACCTCATGAGTTTTTGTGTCAATTGTTCAATTACTTAATTAGTTTCATTTAAATTAAATACTAAATTCATGAATCATATTATGTGAATAAATTATCTCATTAATTTAAAATAAATTATTTAATAACGTATGAGGTTGATCAATTACTAAAAAGAACGACTCTTCCATGGGCAGTGTAATCATCATAGAAACATTTAGAATTCACACATTTTTAGAAAGAGTATTAACAAATTTCCTTTCAACTCTTAATTATAGCCCAAATAGGATGATTAAAAAAGAATATAATTGAATAAAACAGAATAAAAAATAAGAAATATAATAGTAAAAATGAAGTTTATTACACAAATGAAAACATTACAACATGAAGAAGAAGAAGAAGAAGAAGAAGAAGAATGCTTTGTCAAAGGGATCTTTGCTTGAAGAGGTAACCTTATTGAAATGGTTGGAGAATTACAGTGGAACCACTTCTCCTCTTCCCAAAACTCCCCAATGAACATCCCAACCCCTCCAAAGGAGAAAAAACTAATTTATAGAGTGGAGGTGAGGGTATGTTTAAAGAGGTTTCAAGTGTGAATGGGGAATATCAGCCAAATATTTTAAGCCAAATTGAAGCACCCATTTGACCTCCAAAACGTGTAAACCAGATGTTCTTGAAGAATACTTAGTTGTGAACAATTTTCATGGAGATATCCTGTTATCATTTGGGCCCAATCCAAGCTTAGATGAAGAAGTTATTTCCTAAATATAGAATGAATGCCCAGTCTGGTGGGTCCAGTCCACATTTGATTTAATGGTCCATTTATTACTACCAAATGAATGACTTAGCTCATATGTCCTAAATGAAAGTTTTATCCCATTAATTGAGGAAAATATTTTCAAAATTTTATGTTCAAACAATGAATATAAAAATATTTATGTACGAAATTCTGTAGATAATTTTAAAGTGTAAATTTAGAATTTTCATCAAATTTTTAAATGAATGATCTAATACAAAATATTACATAAATGAACATATTTAACACAATTTTATGATATTATTTCATTTATTAGCAATAAAATATTTAATATAACTGTGTTTAATCAACTCACAAAGCCAATAATATTTGAAAAATAATGATATCTATCCCTCTAGGATGTATATTCTACAAAAATTATCCATCAGTAAATTATGTGATCTCAAAATAGCTGGATTATATTTATTATTAGAGAATTCCATTTTGGTAGGTGATCATCTGCACTTCCTAAAAAGAACATACTATGATTTAAATATTTAGATCCAGGCATTCTGGTGAACATAATATTAAAAAAAAGATGGGTGTCATTGGAAATTCACATAATATTAGATCAACAAAGAATAATGGACATCATAAATGAAATAAAAATGGACAACAACATAGATGTTTAGAAAATATATTCATTAATACCATATGATAAGAGAAATTTCCACATTTTAGACTCTCTCTATGAATAATATCAAAAATAGGGTACATGTCAATGATTAACTATAATAAGATTCATTCGGCTGAGCAAGCTAAGTCAGTAAGATTTTGGTGATAAGGGTCAATTGAATGTTGGAGTGCCTCTCAGCCAACCTCTTCTATTTCCTCCCAAGGAAGGAGAGTATAGAGTAAATAATTTAGTTTCTCAACCCTCTTTTGAATATTTTCCAATGAGGAAGATTATATTAAAAGGTCACACTTCACGTGAGATATGATTTTCTCGCATCTCCATGTTTGTCCAGTCCAGGAATCCATCTGGTCTTGAAATTAAATTTTTATTAGAGACCCTACTACAATATATTTGAGGTGTCCTTTATATACTTATAAATGAGAGCCTCATCTCCAAAATCATGAAATTACCTCTCATTGGTGGCCAAATATCTTCAAGTAATGAAAATTTTATACATGATTTCTTATAGTGGCTGGAGAGAAAAACCATCCACCCCCAATTTATTAATCAAATGAATAAGGCATTAATTTTGGTCACCAAATGTTTCTAAAGGGGTATCAGTAATCAAAGTGTGAATATAATTCCATATCAGCTTATGTTTTCTCAGAGCCTCTATGATTGATGGGTTGGACATGCTAGAAAGAGTAATTGCTAGACGAGCTTGTTAGGAAATGGAAGAGGAGGCCTCATATACCCACCTTTCAACAAATTCATTACATATTCCTTACATCAAAGGGATGATTTTTTAAACATATTCAGTACCACTATTGGGTTGGTCATCTAAATGACAAGGTAAATTCCTCAAAGTATCTCCCATGTCATTAATCAACTTCATTATTTCCATATACAAAGGGGTTTGTGTGTAAAATGTCTTACCTACATGAAAAACCAATCGAATTATAACCCCACCTGGATAGTCTGATAACCAATTCTAGGAACATTCCTATGTAATAATTGAGGGAGAATCAGCCTATGGAATAATGGTATCAACATTAATATATTCATGTTCATACATTATCCAGAACTAAATGATTATCCCAAGGTGTTGCTCTCCTCATACAACAGCTAAAGGGAGTGTGGAGACCATTTGGTTTCAATTGAATTGATAATTATACTGATATGGTGAATATGGATTTCAGATGATCATCTCTTCCATCATGGATATAATAAATCCATCCCGAGCAATATTTTATACAACTTCTCATCAATAGAGATACCGCCATTATCAATGATTAGCCCAATCATTGTGTGATATGGGGTGAAATAAAAGACATCAAATCAACAAAATGAATTTGTAACCTTATTAGAACTCAGTGACATAGCCCTAACCCATATATGTAAAGCAGTGTGGAACGAGATAAGTAAAACATGATACTAGTGGAATTTTAGTATTAATACCAATGGAAATGCTCCCATATCTAATCAAAGAGAAACTAGAAAGGGAAACAGACCCTATAGGGGGTGTTTCCTTGTTAAATATGGACCAATATTTGGTAAATATGTTCATGGATTGGCACGAACAGACTGAGAAACTATCCATCCACTATCCATGATGCAATCACCAACACAATAACACAAATTATTGTACATGCGTCACTAGCAGGGAAAAACCATCCGTTCAAGAACATGAATATAAATCCCACAAGTCTAATGCTATGAGAGATATATGAATTCACTTGATATATAAATTAAGTATGATCCCATTTTTTTAAAATAGACCAATACAAGTAGAACTATCAAGAACATGCATGGAAGGGAATCGATGGGGCATATAGTGGTTGGCCTAACCCTACTGCGATAGAGAAACACATATATCTAGTCCTTCAAAGAGACAAGATAATGTACATTCAGTTTCTTCCTTAGATTATCATTCACAATAATGAGAATTTACCTCTCCAATACTGTAATCTAGAAAGGTTCAACCAAGACATCCATGGTCGGGAGGAACTCATCGTACATCTCTTTAGGGGGTGGGGGATCCCACCCAATTGGTAGATATCCCATAGGCTAATTCCCACTTCAACAATGGGACATATGGAATGTTTTGGTTCCAAGGAACTAGTGAATGATAATATCTCAAAGAATATTATGCTGTCGATAGATAATAAATTGGGGAATCTACAGAACTTCATAATGATTTACCATGTATAATTGGTTGGAGAACTCCAAGATTCATTTCTTAACCCCAAATGGTCATTCCAATTCATCTAATAAATTACCACTAGTATGAGGATCCCATTTCAAACTCCATATGTTTGAAGTATTGTTCAGAGAATAGGAAAAAAAATCTCTATTAGATCTCATAAATAAGCTTATGAGTGATATCACAACCATCCGGACCCATGAGAGAGTTTTCTAACATATAATACAAACCCTGGGATCGAACTGTGACCAACTATCCTTCATTTTAAGTTGTCATGTGAATACAGTTAGTAGAATTAGAAACCCAGTGATATGGAATATTATCTTCTAAAGGATTAATGGCAACATCATCTAACAAACCTAACCCATAATGAGGAATCTAGTATAATAAAGGTGAATATAAGAGCTCAGACAAGAGGAAACTATTCAAAAACTCTTTACCAGAATCCATACAGTATTGGGTGTCGACATTATTGTTTTTAACATGTCCCTTTTGCTATACATAATAGAAGAAACTTCACGTGAACCTAAATCCATCTGAAAAATGTAAGTGGCACTTTTCGTACAGATAAAATAAAATATTTTCAATGGAAAGACATAAAATTATAGTAGCATCATGCACATCACATTAATAAACAATGGAATTCTCAAATTTCATTGAGAGATTGAAAATTTAATAAGATCTTGATGATCTTGAAGATATCATGGGTCTCATGAACCCATAGGTCATCTCCACCACATGAACCCTAAATACTCATGATCATGTGACATTAAAATTGTCATGAGATCCGTATAACAATCAAAAAATCAAACAACCAATCCATTAGGTCCCACAGAACCCACAAGACAATCAAATATCCTTATGGGAAATATTTTAACAATTACAAAAGTATAATTCATAGTTAATTTGACTTGGAACCTGATAAAAAATCATTTCTATGAAGGACTCCTCTTATAATAGGCTCGTGGTGAGGTCTCGTGATCAGGTCTAGTGGGACAGTCTTGAGATAAGGTCATGCGATGGAAGCAGGTCACAAGATCTCTAGAGAAATGTATAGCTAGTAAATTAGGCCACTCTACACTCCCTATTTATACAGGATTCCACAAGATACAAAACATTTCATAGCATACCAAGTGTCTCATAAGATATAGATCCACGAAAACACTTAAGGCTTTGGTGGGAATTTTCATTCCTACAAACTGATCCCTTGTCACCATGTAGATATCTCATGAGGGTGGAATTTGATGATTCCCACCAAATGAGAATTAAAAATTTCAAAAATGAAGAAATACATAAGCATTAGTGTTATCTTCCCCGCAAAAGTAAAGGAAGAAAGTGGTGGCCTGGACCCACAAATCTCATAATCCCCCAAGGAGAAAATGATCACGCGACGATTATGAGTCCACATGAAGGATACATGCATATTGAATATCTTGTTGAAGGTTCATAACAACCTTTTTTAACAAGTCCTTATGCTCTTGAGAAGACACCCTGAATAATCACTGGTCATGAAGTTGTAGTTAGATATGATCCACCATGACACACATATTTTCAATCGGTAGATTCCAAACAAACCATTCAATAGTAATTTTAAAATAGGAGGAAAATATCAAAATGGTGGGATCCTATTTTTGAAATAAAACTATATTTATGAATCACTTATGTGGAGAAATATTGTCTTTGAAAACATCCAAAAAATCTCATGAGATCCCCAAACATTGTAAAATAAATAATGGAACTAAAAAAATTGGAGGGAGTGGGAGCCTCTCATGGTCTTAAAACTCTGGTGATGCACTAAGAAACTTTTCAGAATTATCTTGTAGGACCCCATTACAAGTTAGACTGATCCTGTGATGGCCTCTGAACAATTCATCATTATCTCATATAATATCCCAGACAAGTTTCCGATATCATGTGAAGGCCTTTCGACATGAGCCTTGATCTTGCAAAGGCCCTTGGGCATGCTGATAAGATAATATGAAATACCTTCGGCATGCATGAACGAATCAACAAATACCCATTAATTGGAAATAATCAAATAAAGTAGGTGTTTATGGGATGATCCCATGGTCATATAAAATCAGGCAATTCCCCTAAAGTAACCTATGTCAGGACCTCATGATGTTCTGTGATGCCAATGATGTTCGCCAACTCTAGCCAAGATTTTTTTGATATTCCCCTCACAAAGAAACAAAGAATTATGGAAGTGAGGATTATAAATCCCCCACCCCTGCATCAAAGATTAGGTTGTCCTTTTTTTCATCCAGACACATTGGTGCACATAAGAACCATAGTGGATTTATTGGAGCGGTTGATCTCATAACTAGGATGTTTTTCATTAGGTTAGATATCAGGGAACAACCAGAGTGATCATGTAGCAAGAAAAAATAACTTCGTGTGATCAATCATAGACCATGTGAAGGAATTATGGTAGGACATGTGAATACAATCCCACAAATATTTTAAATCACAAGATACTTAAGATAAATAAACATTGGAAAAATCGATGGCATTCACAATATAAAGAATAGAACAATGACTAAGGGATGAGAGATGTAAGGAAAAAACATATACACTGATCCTTATATGATTCACATGAACTACCTAGGTCAAGAGATAACACCAAGACAAGTCTCCCCGATCTTGTGAAACTCATTTTCTATACAATTTGGATCATATGAAGTCCCCAAGACATGTTATATCATGTCACACGGTGCCCCCCGGGCATGCCACCCTAGTTCTGCAAAGCTCTCTGAGATCACCATCCCTGTCGTATGGAGTCCTTCATACATGTCTCATGACACATATGGTGATACTGATATATGTTAGAAGAGTCTCACAATAGCACCTGATAATGTAAATGGGATCTCATGATTCCCTCCATGCATGACATCTGGATCTCCTGATGACCCCCGGACATGTCAGCCAATATATGAGTCACCCTCTAAGACATGTCACATTGACTCTCACGATGCCCTCCAAGTGTTTTAGCTAGATTTTTCTACTGAACCAGGGTGAATCAACTTGATCATGAGAAACCCTCTGAGTGATGCAGATGAGATAATGTGATGGATTCGAGGACAAGCTAGATAGCTCTCATGGAATCCTCTTGAAAATTCAACATTGATCACATGACACCCTTTGTACATGATATTTTGGATATGTGACATCCCATGGAAATGTCAAATAGAACACACGATTATCTTTTGACATGCCAAATATACATTCTTCGACATGAAAAGAAGGGAATTGAGGCATGAAAAGTGGACATTAAATGAATGTTAGTAAAGAAATATGGCCCTAACACAAGGAAATCCTATGAATTGATATCCTTGTTCATTTTTAGTGTGTAATACCAAGTGATAAGTTCAACATCGGTTTATAAGCCTCAACCAACTGAACATTGATGACTCTAATTCCATCCATAACCAAGATATTTTGGATGCCTCTATAAGGCCTATGCTTGATATTATCCTTGAAAAGGAAAGCCTCAAACCATAATTCCCAAATCCATTAGCGATGAGACTGGTTATTTTTCATCCCTTGTATCTCATAAATAACATAAATCACATGGTCTTAGGGAGTTTCAATGATCACATAATTCATTTCAGAATTCTCAATAAAAATAAGATCTGTGTTAACATGCCTTTACTAAAAGAATAATATTATATATTCTTCAAATGAGGGAAGAGTCAGTGTGTACTCCCCACCTAACTAAACTATGAGGACTTAGATTCCTTCCACAACTAAGATATACAAGACTACTCCCTAAGGATGATTCTCGAATTCAAATAGGCAACAACCCCAGTGACCATCATGTGTCTAAAATTTAATTCATTGGGACCCAAGTAGGCAACAATTACCCCAAAATGGTGCGATGAACCTGACCTCCAATTCTATTCACCAATGTGAGTCCCTAAGTGACATTAGGTCTAAAATCCTAGCAGACCACCTTCTATTGGAATTCGAACCTGTACTGTAACACCCCAAGATTTTATGAAAAATATTCTTTTTAATTTCATTAATGTCTTGTGTTATACTCTACACCAAAAGGAGCTTTCACAACACAAATCTCTGACCTGGCTTGAATTACACGCAATCGCGACCTTCCACGATAGCGTGTGTTGTACGCAACACCAAGTTTCGCTAAACAACGATATGCTATTAAGATATTATTAAAACTAGCCGTTATGAATAGTAATAACCAGTTTTTGAAATTTTGTAAATTTTATTTTTCAAAATGGACTTCATTTATGGATTCGGAATATCGAAATTAGCTTAGGGTGAAATTTTGGTGATTTTCAGATATCTTTCATATTTTGATGAATAGTGAAAATTACTAAATTTTAATTAAAAACAACTTTTTCAATCGAAATAATTAATAGTGATATATAATTAATTTGAGTGGTTTTAAAGTATATTTAGAATATATTTTTACAATTTAATACAATGTTGGTCATTGGATGTAATTTCACATTTAAACCAGTTATAAACAAGTGTCAATCTTTTGATAGTTATTATCTCTTAAAAACACGCCTTTTTTTTTGAAGACGGGAATTAATTATTAAATTAATTAATGCAATTGATATGTTTTGAATTTGGTAAAATAGAAATAATTTTTGAGTTCATAATATCAAATATAGCTTAGGCCTAATTTTTGGTATTTTTCTGAAAACTTTCAATTTTTGATGAATAGTGAAACCACTAAGTGGTAGTTAAAAAAACTGAATTGTTCATAAAACTTAATTTTACCGCTTCTGTGAGTGGACTTTCAAAAATCCGAGAGACACGGTTGATGTCAGTATGTAAAATGTGGTTCAATGAGATGAAAATAATTTTTGGTGAATAGTAACTTTTTACTTTTATTTACCACGGCTAAAAGTAAATAGGGTAATTAAGGGTAAAAATGATATTATTATTACCCTAACACATGTCCAAATTCTATTGGATAAGTGTAATTCGACCAAAAACAATCTTAGAAATAAAATATGACCATTTAGGCCCACATGGATTAGATTAGGACATTTATTATTATTTAATTCAAGGAAGAGTTAAAAGAGTTAAAATCAATGTTTATTTAATAAAACATTTTTAATATAGGGTTAAACATAAGATAAATTCGACTATAAATATTAATTAGAAAGATACAAAGATTTCCTACATAATGGTATTTTATTTGTTATTTTTAGACTTTAAATAATTTAATTTATTTATGACACAACGATGATGTAGTAATTATCTTATTAATGAAATATTGACATAATTGATGTTATAAATACACAAACAAATATACTTTAAGACTTTTTATGAATTACACTAATTTTAAAGGTTAATATGACATGTTAGTATTGATTTAATTAAATGTTTTCGAACTTATCATTCTGTTAGGAGTTTCAAAAAAATCAATTACTAAATAGTGTCAGAATTGACATAAAATAGTTTTTAAAAAAAATATTATATTATTAATTGTTATGTTATTCCTAAAAATCTAAGCTTCGGCCAAATGACTTAGATAAGGTTATATATATTAATAATAAACAATTTGGGGTTCTTTTGGCTTCTTATAATAAGTTTATTAACCTTATAGTGTAAGAACACAAGAAGACACAGTAAAAGTAAAATTATTAAACTTAATGTTAAATCTAAATAAAAGGATAAAATAGGAACCTAAACTTGTCTAAATTCTATTGTATGAGATGATTTTGACCCATACCCACCTTAGCCTTGAAATAAATAAATTTGGAGCTATTTAAAACCGAACTTGACTTTATAATAAAATAATATTTTTAGTTATTCCAAAGGTGCCCCTCTCCTCCCTTATAAAAGGGCACCTCCTCCCTCTCTTCCTCACACAACTTTTAGCCTTCAAGATCGGCCAACCCCTGCCTAATTCTCTTCTCCACTTCCCTAGTAACATCCTAGAGGTTCTGGTCTTTCTCAAAGACCAATTTTAGTGCCCTAAAAGAAGGTCTCAAAGAAGCACTTCAAAGAAGAGGTAATGCCCGTTACCGATTCTTTCATCTTTATTTCATCTTCCACTTCTTCTTATTTAGTTGTTTCATTATGAAGTAATAACATCAGTATCACTCATATACTGATATGTTATTATAATTATGAAACAACCCTATTTCACCATCTATCCATCCTACGGAAAAAGAAATCACCGCGCGTGCGTACGTACGGAATACCGTCTCCACGCCGTGGTGTAATCTATTTTCCACCACCACCTTACTTGGATGGGTATAATGGTGTAAATAATGACTATATATGACTATTATAAAGTTATATTGATTCTTAAATAGTATACATACACTCCAATACAATCCCACGATCATGAGAATGATATCATCGCTCGTGCGTACGTACGGACTACCGTCTCCACGACGCGATGAGATTCATTCTCCACTTTAACCATTCATGAATTATTATAAAGTATATATAATAAGTAATCATGAAATATATGACATGGTAAATCTACTGGATTTATGTATATATATATGTCATCTACTTAATTCCATTCAAGACAATAAGGAAAGGAAAACAACGTTCATGCGTACGTACGGACTACCGCCTCCATGAACGGTGTGTTTCATTTCATTTATCTATCTATTATATATATAGATATACTGAATATATATGATATATAAATCATATTTTATATTCTGGAAGTAAGTAAATCATGATATAAGTAATAATAATGTCAAGAACAACAAGTCCAAACACCTACGATAAATGAAACAATTTTACCCAAAACGCTCTTTAACATGGATTTTACAAAAGAACGGGTAATATAAAGTCATAAGTGAACCATATATGATTTCATAACAATGATTATGATTCTGTAATAAGTAAATGACATTATTTAAATCATTATACAGGATGTTCGGACACTTACGAAGAAAATCGGACCTAAGGTAAGGGAAATATCACAATCTCATTTTTATCTGAGATTGTTTATACTTTAGTATTTACTGGGGTTTATTTTATCATCCAAATACATTTTTCCTCAATATGTAATATTATTTCCATTCATATACAATTGTTTAAATCCTATTTTACCCTTCGGTGAGTTTTTAGTAAAATATATGAAAGGAATCTTTTGTCGTTTTTCGTAAGAGGTATTTTTTTGACTTTTCCGACAAAAGTACGAGGCAAATGTTTTTTTAACTTATACGACATGAATGTATTTTTAAAAAATTATTTCCAAGAAGAATCCTTTATAAGTTTTCAAGTTTATTTTTAATCAACTTCTTTTAGTTTAAAATTGTATGACATGTTATGAAAGGATAAATGTTTTTGAAGTAGAAAGGATATTTTCCTCAAGAATGGAGTTCAAGAGTTTTATCAAAATTATTTTCAATCTAAGACAATATAGGGTTCTATTTATATCCCTATTATTACATGGATTTGATTATGTTGTGATGGAAATATTTTTATGAATTCCTTTATCTTATATGAATTGTTTTATGATGTCACGATGTTTAAGATTCACATTTTTATTACATGGGTTATGCAATGATGTATGATTTATGATTTTGTGGCACACATAAGAATGGTATCATTATGAGATGGAGGGGACCTATATATCCCTCCAATGAATTGGGTAAAGATTTTATATCTCATGAGATAGACATGGCTGGAACGGTAGGTTATACCGGTTCAGTGAAACAGAACTGAAACGAGGGTGACTCGGTTCATAAATGGACTTTGTCCACTAAGATAGTCATGGCAATGAGTCTTGAATAATAAGATATGATTCTCTATGATTATGTGTGTATTCCACAAAGTTTCATGTTTTATGTTATTATTATTGGGATTACATTTCACTACTATGATTTATCCCATGTTATGAAATTATGCTCTCTTTTGCAGGTTAATATTTCCAAAATGTTATGTTCTTATGAATATGATGTGATTGATATTTCTTTTGTTTACCCTTACAGAGCATTTGAGCTCACCCTTTTATTTTTACTTTTCTCCAGGATATAAAGAAAGGTTTTAGGTATAAAAAAACGGAAGATCTTTATGGGAGATGTTGAAGATCTTTCACCAGGATTAGAAGATTACATTCCGAGTTTCCAAAGACACTAAACTATTACGATCCTTGTGTATGTGTTTTTGTTATGTACTAAGTATTCCGCAAAAGTAATGTAATATCCATGAACGTCAAGCTTCGGGTCTCTACAGTTGGTATCAGAGGAAAGGTTTAGTCAACCTTTGGAAACTAGGACGCGAAAACGTTAGTGAGATCCCTAGAGATATTTCTAAGGTATGTCTAGGGATGTCCCTAAGGATAGGTATACATATAGGATATAGTCCTAGCACTATGGTAACGATCTTAGAATTTAACCTAAGATGTTAGATTTTGAAGTTACTCCCCCTTTATTATGATTTTTTCATCTCACACTATTCTTTTTGGGTTTTAGAAAATGGCTGTAAACAAGATGATTCACGATAATGGAGGATATGATGGACAATGGAATGATATTCTTCATAAGAAATCAAATGAAATGGGATTTGGAAGTCCAAACATCATTATTATGCCGAATCAGCAATCTCATAATATGATCAATAAAGTAAAATTTGGTAAGTTCCCTGACTCGGCTAATAAGAGAAAGATGGAGTTTCATGATGATCATAGAGGAAAGAATGTTCAATTTCCCCTATGTAAATCATGAGGGAAGAGGCATCAAGGAGAATGTTTCAAAGGAAATGGAAGATGCTTTGGGTGTGGAAAATAAGGACACAAAGCTAGTAAGTGCAATGGAAAAGTTATAGTTAACACCATGGATGAGGTTAATGGTATTGCTACGACATAAACAATGGTTAAATGTTTTAAATGTGGAACTTACGGGCATTATGCAAAACAATTCCCTAAGGGAATGTCTCATGAAGAGAATCGGTATGGTCGTATGGGTAGTATTTTTGTTGTTGATGATGAAGAGACTACAAATGATATGTGAGATGGAAGAATTATTGAGGCTCGGTCAATGGTTTAAGAAGGTAGTGGAATGATTACATGTTTATCAAGTGTAATGTTGTACTATAGAATAAAAAGACATCTAAGGATTGTTACACTGTTGTCTTTCCTTATGTTTTGAAAGTTTATGATTAATGGTATGAGTAACAATGAAAGGTTATTCAGATATTTTTTGGAAAGTGGATGAAATGTTTGACAGTATTCATGAGCTCATGATTGATATAAGGACTAAGTGATATCATGGTTTGAGTATATAGAATTTTTGGATTTTGGTATGTGGAAAGAGTTAAATTTTGACAGCATTCATGTTTTCACTAAGGTTTAATTGGTATTAATTTTTCAAGAGAATATATGAATAAGGTATTCACATGATTGGAATGTGACCAACAAGACATATCTTATGATATATGGGGATCAACGATGGTATTAAATCTCTGGTAATTGTTTTCACTATATTATGAGAGTGGACTGCAGTATTATGGATAAGCCTAAAGATTGGAATGGATTATGTTGGACATAAGATAGTATTGTTTAAGGATAGAAGTTTTTCGATATTATTGATGGGATGTTATAGTAATATAGTTTTAGAAAAAGGACAACCTGCAGGACGGGCGACATCCCAACGCGTCGGACAAGGCCGTGGGAATCGAACCCACAACCGAAGTGCGACTGGCCTTTATCGCCTACCACTGGCCTACAGGAAGTCCCTGTTTAGTAGAAACTAGTTTTATTTTATTAAGCGGCATGATATATGAAGTATAAGTCCATTTTAGGAACCATATATGATTAATCTCACTAAAGAATGACTTATGTATATTTAATAACTTTTGCTAACCTTTTGTTTGAGATAGATGGAATGACCTGTCATACTAATACTTCACGAATAACAAATTCAACTTCATTTATTTAAGAGATGAAGTGGAAATTGTTCAAGGCACGAACAACAGTGAGATTGTACCAAAATAAAGTAAGTATTTATTCTAATTAAAATTCTTCAACATTAGGGAAACGATCTTGAAAACCAAAAATGTTGTCCTAGTGCTCTTATATCTGATTAATTAGATGGTACCTTATATCGTCACAAATTTATGGATTTGTGATTGCTAGATTTTCCATAGCCATGTTCTCTACCACTCTCCATCAGAACATGATGGTTACATTTCTCTTCCATATCCATTTTTTCACCTATGTGGAAACCCAGTGATTAGTTTATTTGGGTAACCATTACGTTTCATACTTTTGTTTTTAAATATTGGTTTTGGTATTCCTTTTTACGATGTGGGTTTCGATTAAATAAACTTTCGAATAGTAAACCATTTATAACCCCGACGAATTTCGAGGGTGAAATTCATTTTAAGGGGGTAGAATGTAACACCCCGAGATTTTATGAAAAGTATTATTTTTAATTTCATTAATATCTTGTGTTATACGCTACATCAAAAGGAGCTTTCACAACACACATCTCTGACCTAGCTTGAATTACACGCAATCGCGACCTTCCACGATAGCGTGTGTTGTACGCAACACCATGTTTCGCTAAACAACGATATGCTATTAAGATATTATTAAAATTAGCCGTTATGAATAGTAATAACCACTTTTTGAAATTTTTTAAATTTTATTTTTCAAAATGGACATAATTTATGGTTTCGGAATATCGAAATTAGCTTAGGGTGAAATTTTGGTGATTTTCGGATATCTTTCATATTTTGATGAATAGTGAGAATTACTAAATTTTAATTAAAAACAACTTTTTCAATTGAAATAATTAATAGTGATAAATTATTAATTTGAGTGGTTTTAAAGTATATTTAGAATATATTTTTACAATTTAATACAATGTTGGTCATTGGATGTAATTTCACATTTAAACCAGTTATAAACAAGTGTCAATCTTTTGATAGTTATTATCTCTTAAAGACACGCCTTTGGTTTTGACGACGGGAATTAATTTTTAAATTAATTAATGCAACTGATATTTTTGAATTTGGTAAAATAGAAATCATTTTTGGGTTCATAATATCAAATATAGCTTAGGCCTAATTTTTGGTATTTTTCTGAAAACTTTCAATTTTTGATGAATAGTGAAACCACTAAGTGGTAGTTAAAAAAACTGAATTGTTCATAAAACTTAATTTTACCGCTTCTGTGAGTGGAATTTCAAAAATCCGAGAAACACGGTTGATGCTAGTATGTAAAATGTGGTTCAATGAGATGAAAATAATTTTTGGTGAATAGTAACTTTTTACTTTTATTTACCACGGTTAAAAGTAAATAGGGTAATTAAGGGTAAAAATGATATTATTATTACCCTAACACCTATCCAAATTCTATTGGATAAGTGTAATTCGACCAAAAACAAGCTTAGGAATAAAATATGACCATTTAGGCCCACTTGGATTAGATTAGGACATTTATTATTATTTAATTCAAAGAAGAGTTAAAAGAGTTAAAATCAAAGTTTATTTAATAAAACATTTTTAATATAGGGTTATACATAAGATAAACTCGACTATAAATATTCATTATAAAGATAAAAATATTTCCTACATAATGGTATTTTATTTGTAAATTTTAGACATTAAATAAGTTAATTTATTTATGACACAACGATGATGCAGTAATTATCTTATTAATGAAATATTGACATAATTGATGTTATAAATACTCAAATAAATATAATTTGAGACTTTTTATGAATTCCACTAATTTATAGGTTAATATGACATGTTAGTATTGATTTAATTAACTTTTTTCGAACTTATCATTCTGTTAGGATTTTCAAAAAAATCAATTACTAAATAGTGTCAAAATTGACATAAAATAGTTTGTAAAACAAATATTATATTATTAATTGTTATGTTATTCCTAAAAATATAAGGTTCGTCCAAATGACTTAGATAAGGTTATATATATTAATAATAAACAATTTGGGGTTCTTTTGGCTTCTTATAATAAGTTTATTAACCTTATAGTGTAAGAACACAAGAAGACACGGTAAAAGTAAAATTATTAAACTTAATGTTAAATCTAAATGATATGGTTAAAATAGGAACCAAAACTTGTCTAAATTCTATTGGATGAGATTATTTTGACCCATACCCACCTTATCCTAGAAATAAATCAATTTGGAGCTATTTAAAACCGAACTTGACTTTATAATAAAATAATATTTTTAGTTATTCCAAAGGTGCCCCTCTCCTCCCTTATAAAAGGGCACCTCCTCCCTCTCTTCATCACACAACTTTGAGCCTTCAAGCTAGGCCAAACCCTGACAAATTCTCTTCCCCACTTCCCTAGAAACATCCTAGAGGTTCTGGTCTTCCTCAAAGACCAATTTTAGTGCCCTAAAAGAAGGTCTCAAAGAAGCACTTCAAAGAAGAGGTAATGTCTGTTACCGATTCTTTCATCTTTATTTCTTCTTCCACTTCTTCTTCTTTAGTTGTTTCATTATGAAGTAATAAAATCAGTATCACTCATATACCGAAATGTTATTATAAGTATTAAACAACCCTATTTCACCATCTATCCATCCTACGGAAAAAGAAATCACCGTGCGTGCGTACGTACGGAATACCGTCTCCACGCCGTGGTGTAATCTATTTTCCACCACCACCTTACTTGGATGGGTATAATGGTGTAAATAATGACTATATATGACTATTATAAAGTGATATTTATTCTTAAATAGTATACATACACTCCAATACAGTCCCACGATCATGAGAACGATATCATCGCTCGTGCGTACGTACGGACTACCGTCTCCACGACGCGATGAGATTCATTCTCCACTTTAACCATTCATGAATGATTGTAAATTATATATAATAAGTAATCATGAAATATATGACATGGTAAATCTACTGGATTTATGTATATATATATGTCATCTACTTACTTCCATTCAAGACAATAAGGAAAGGAAAACAGCGTTCATGCGTACGTACGGACTACCGTCTCCATGAACGGTGTGTTTCATTTCATTTATCTATCTTTTATATATATATATATACTGAATATATATGATATATAAATCATATTTTATATTCTGGAAGTAAGAAAATCATGATATAAGTAATAATAATGTCAAGAACAACAAGTCCAAACACCTACGATAAATAAAACAATTTTACCCAAAACGCTCTTTAACATGGAATTTACAAAAGAACGGGTAATATAAAGTCATAAGTGAACCATATATGATATCATAACAATGAATATGATTCTTTAATAAGTAAATGACAATATTTAAATCATTATATAGGAGGTTCGGACACTTACGAAGCAAATCAGACCTAAGGTAAGGGAAATATCACAATCACATTTTTATCTGAGATTGTTTATACTTTACTATTTACTGGGGTGTATTTTATCATCCAAATCCATGTTTCCTCAATATGTAATATTATTTCCATTCATCTACAATTTTTAAATCCTATTTTACCCTTCGGTGAATTTTTAGTAAAATATATGAAAGGAATCTTTTGTCGTTTTTCGTACGAGGTATTTTTTTGACTTTTCCGACAAAAGTACGAGAAAAATGTTTTTTTAACTTATACGGCATGAATGGATTTTTAAAACATTACTTACAAGAAGAATCCTTTATAAGTTTTCAAGTTTAGTTTTAATCAACTTCTTTTAGTTTAATATTGTATGACATGTTATGAAAGGATAAATGTTTTTGAAGTAGAAAGGATATTTTCCTCAAGAATGGAGTTAAAGAGTTTTATCAAATTTTTTTTCCATCTAAGACAATATAGGGTTCTGTTTCTATCCCTATTATTACATGGATTCGATTATATTGTGATGGAAATATTTTTATGAATTCCTTTATCTTATATGCATTGTTTTATGATGTCACGATGTTTAAGATTCCCATTTTTATTACATGGGTTATGCAATGATGTATGATTTATGATTTTGTGGCACACATAAGAATGTTATCATTATGAGATGGGTGGGACCTATATCTCCCTCCAATGCATTGGGTAAATATTTTATATCTCATGAGATAGACATGGCTGGAATGGTAGGTTATACTGGTTCAGTGAAACAGGACTGAAAAGAGGGTGACTCGGTTCATAAATGGACTTTGTCCACTAAGATAGTCATGGAAATGAGTCTTGAATACTAAGATATGATTCTCTATGATTATGTGTGTATGCCACACAGTTTCATGTTTTATGTTATGATTATTGGGATTTAATTTCACTACTATGATTTATCCCATGTTATGAAATTATGCTCTCTTTTGCAGGTTAAGATTTCCAAAATGTTATGTTCTTATGAATATGATGTGATTGATATTTCTTTTGTTTACCCTTACCGAGCATTTGAGCTCACCCTTTTATGTTTACTTTTCCCCAGGATATAAAGAAAGGTTTTAGGTATAAAAAAGGGAAGATCTTTATGGGAGATGTTGATGATCTTTCACCAGGATTAGAAGATTACGTTCCGAGTTTCCAAAGACACTAAACTATTACGATCCTTGTGTGTGTGTTTTTGTTATGTACTAAGTATTCCGCAAAAGTAATGTAATGTCCATGTACGTCAAGCTTCGGGTCTCTACATGTACTGTAGTTATGGATGAGGGAATCATTGCATGTTTCCATTAATAAAGATGAATAATACATGAATTTAATGATCATGAAAGAAATGAACCCCCCAAAATCAGCCATCAGGACAAACCAACTGGACCTAGTGTTCATCACTTCACCATCAAAATAGTCCCATTAGACTATATCAAGGTGACATATTCTATAATGCAAATAGAAAAATTAGATAAAATATTGAATTTATTAGGATTGATCATAATTCATATATGGGATCACCAAAAGGTTCTCTGAGGTCTACCCACAATTCATGGTATATCCCTCATGGCACTAACCATGATATCATCCTTTCCAATCACTCATAGACATATGTATTTATAATGAAAAAATGTTATCATGAATAGTTTAACCAATAAATGTCAATACTGATATATCACAATAGAATAAAATATCACACAACAAAGAAAATATCATGAACAAATATTGAAATCATGGTGTTAAATTAAATTACTAACATACAACCCAACAATAAGTATATATATTCCTTGTGGAGATAAATTCCTAGTCATGAGTGAATAAAACTCTTGAAATCTCATAAAAACAATAACAACAATACTATAAATGAAAATATATATTTACATTACACATGTACATGCTAGGAACATGGAAAATCCCCTACCTGAGTCCCATATAGCTATCTATTTTACACCATGTCATAAGTTAGTCAAAAATAATATATAAAACTACTATGATAACATTTTGTAACTACATGGACCAAACAACTAGGTTTTAATTGGATTTCCACATACCACATTCATGCCTCAATGTACGCAAGAGGATGATGATATCCAGGGAGGTTCTACATCCATTAGTGGTAAGACTCTACCCTCAATATCATTTCATAGCACAAATTAAAAAAAATAAATTATTTGAGTTATGTGTAGAGACTAAAATATGAAATAAATTTCATATAGTAAATAAATAAATAATCTCCCAATGGGGTAAATAACTAGTTTATATGTTCAATAGATAAATAAATAAATAATATTGTTGTATTTCCCCCCATATTCTACCATGGTCATGTCTACAATTCTATTCTCTATGGCTCAACCAGCTTCCATGCCCCCTTAACATTGATTGGATCCATATATATAAAGCATACACACGAATTGATATTCCCATGTAGGGTGTATGTAATAAAAACTATCCGTACAAAACAAATTAATTCTTATTTATTTTTATCATGTCAAAAATGTATTCCATAAAAAAATAAAAAAAACACATAAAATTATCCAAAAACAAGCACCCGTGTGCTATCTAAGCCACCACAAAGCACATCTGTACCCGCTTCAGTTCCATTATAGAATCAATTTCATGATATCAATAGTACAATAGAATTATCCCTTAGGATCTAAATCATAATTCTTAACATTATGTTTATATAATACTCGACATCCACCAGCTATCGAGTGTTTCATGTTATCATCGACCACAAGGCATTCTGTGATCATTATACTCAATAATAACTAGGAATCATGTAACATGCTTCTTCATATCAACTTGGCAAAAAGTGTCTCACAAAACATCCCTAAGATATCATCATATCCATAACCTATGATTAGTTCTATTTTCACCATTATCAAAAATTGTTCAAACTCCCACTCTTGATAGTCCACCAAATTTGAGAACGAATAATAATACTAATATAGGAACACATAATAGAGTAAAATATAAAAGAAAGAATACAACATCAGCATGAATAAAATTAGAAACATAAAATATATGTGATAAACATATAACATGAAAAAATAGTCTACTAATGTAATCATGATGAAAATTATCATATTAGGTTCCCACAAGTTAAACACACAACCACATTCTTTCATAATCATGAATATATATGAATTTTACCAAAAAAATAATTATATCATGGAAATAAGTTTAAAAAAGAGCCCCAAAACGTTAAGGGCCTTCCTACCAAAAATAAGTTGACGAATAAATTCAAGGTTCATCAAGGTTTTTTCACCTGAGTGCCATCTGTGTATTCTTCAGCTCCAATTTCATTCCAATGATTCATGAAATATATCTCTTTCAAGAGATGCTCCTTTGAGGAGGAAAGAAAATGATATTTCTTGCATGGAAAACAAAAGAATTTTTTAGATTTATTGGAGGTGTATTCACTGATCTATTATAAAATAATTTTCAGGCAACTCAGACATAAAATGATTATAAAAATGAAGTCAATAAAAGAACATCTATTTTAGAATAAATCCAATTACATACTCCTCAAAAAAATTAAAATACCAAATTAAATTCATCATTTAATTTTTACTATAATTATTTCAAAGTTATAGAGTGTTTAAATTATTTCGTATTATGATTCATGATATTTAAACAAGTCAAGGATTTTTTTTGATTTTTAGCATTTAAAATCATGAAAATATGTTACCAAATAACTATGGGGGAAATAAAAAAAGGGATTTCTTTAAAAAATCACTAAAAAGGGAACAATGTAAGGGTAATGTGGCTTTACCTGTACACATCTTCTATCCATCACGTGAGGGTAGTAGTTTACCCTTACAGAACTGGTGATATGTTATAGTTACCATTACACATCTAAACTTACCCTTATACATTATTTAGGTTACCCATACATATTAGTTATAAAAATTAAGTTACCCTTATGTAGTGGGAGAACTACCATAATTCGACCTTTAGAAACATGGATCTATCTTTTAACAACTACAATGCTGCCATTACACAGTGTATATGAAATTTCTCTTACCCTTACATAGTATATTTTTACCCTTTACCGTCATTTGAAATGTAAGGGGTACCTTTATGTTGGCCAGACATTATTCTTATGTGGCATATATAATATTTATCCAACCCTAATACTAGTTCACAAAAAGTAACTTTACCCTTATGTAACCCTTATAAATCCAGGGTTAGCTTTATGAAACCCAATAAAACCATATATTATGGTGAAATTTATAGAAAAAATTATTTTCACATGAAATACTTATAAAATTTATCCCACAGAGGGTTTTAAGAACAATTAAATATTGATAATATTACAAACATCACCAACATCCTATTTCAACCACAATTATTGATTCTTTTATTTTTTTTTCATTGGATACATAAATTTATATAATTTACACAAACCTATACTAACCATGGTATTGGATATACGTAGTTTTATAAATAAATATCAATTAATGTTTTCAATGACATACATGTAAATAGGTGTAACATGAAGTGGTGGAAGTATTCAGTTTTATAAGTGAAAAATGACATTTTTTAAAACACTCCTTAGTTTTATATAATGGCATTACACTATTCCAATGTAAAAGGTTCAAAATTTGGTAAATAATAGAGTGTGTGAGATGATAATTTTTGGATTACTATCTACCATAGATGTTTTTTGAATTTTTTTTTGAATCTATTATTTTCCTTATAGTTTTTTATTGTTTACCATAATTAATTTTTACTATGGTATGAAATTTTTAACCTCAGTAATAAATTTTAACAAAACCAATTAATATTGATATCATTACATAATTTAAAAATTATAATTATATATCTAAAAATCATTTTGTGAAATAAAATTTCCAGGTGTGAGAAAATATAATTTTTGAATCATTGCACAAGACTCATAAAAATAGTTTTTTGGAAGATTGTATTTTTAAGATTTAAAATTTTTCTATTGGAAAAAATTAAATATGTTATTTAACACACGAATATAAAAAAATATATTAGTAAATAAATATATACACCAAAAAACACATTATCTATTAAAAATCACACGATATCTATCAAAAGAAGAGAAAATTAACTTCCATTTTTAATAGTAAATTTAGTTTTGTACAAAGTTCCAAAAATATATCCCATGGATAATATTATATGATTAAATAAATGATATGAATGGGTTATAAGAGAAATGATTTCTCTAAAAACTATATCTCATTCACACACCTAATATAACCCATACTAACCTCCCACAAGACTAATAAACTCAAATAGAATATAAATATTCGGTATTAGTTGTACTAACACCTAAAACAAAAGAATATTTGACAAAAATGGGTGATAACTAGTATCAAGAGAAATATAAGAAATAGTATATTAATTGAAAACCTTACCTCATGCAACCTATGATCCCACAACTTCCTAAAAATTAATTGTATGAGATTTATCTCTATTAACACCTTATTCTCTCCATCCCTAATACCTTACTCTACCTCACATCTAGTTAGTTAGTTTTTTATCTCTTCTAAGATGTCTTATTTTAGATCCACACTTTCCTTATGGTTACAATGGCCATCTGTCATATTATTTCTATAAAAAATGTTACTTAGAATGGAGAATAAACTAAATGACTGGTCTTTTTACAATAACACTCTTCTCATTCCTAATCTAGTTCCCTAAAAAGACGGGATTGTAGTGTTGCAATGACTCGTACTCCATAAGGGAAACATGATAATCCTTTTATCACCATATGTTTATATATAAACCAAATTAATGTGATGAGATCACATAGTTATTTGGATCTAATAGTCTCACATAAAACCTAATTTTATTAAAAAATGATAACATCCCTCTATATATTCCATCTGATAAACCCCATATAAATAACTATATTGAAATCATTACACCCTCATCAATAAATTCTCTCACATCCCTATCTTTTCCAATATCCAAATAAAAATCCCATAAAATATACACCAAATACCTCTTTATCATTATCCTAAAATATATCTTGAGATGGAAATCTGTTATCTTCTAATTTATCACAAAATTCATAGGGAAAATTATAATCTCCATAAAATTACAGACCAAAATCCAAGAAAAAGAACTTCTATGTTGTATCATAAAGAACTCATGTTTCCAATTTAGATTAAGAGTATCAAATAACAATAATTTAATTAATATCTTCAAAAAGTGTGTATGATTGACTATATGCACATTGTAATTTATTAACAATAGTATCAAACACTAATTCATGAAACCATATAAGAAAATAATTATTAATGGAACGTTAGGACCATTTACCATCTACATCAACATACATATATTTCAATATCTTATAAACAACACCTAATCTCATGAATAGTGATATAACCCCAACATCAGAAACTATAATTTCTAGAACACACATAATGCTTTAATTTTATCTTTTTTAGTCTCATTTTAGACTCTACAAAAAACATCTTCAAGTGCTTATTCACAAACACTTACTAAACGTCATCATAACATCATATGTTGATACCCCTAACTTAGATCGAGGATATATATGTTTAATTTATTAATAAATTATCAAATACATCACCCACTATTTATATAATACCCTAAACACAACACACACAATAATCATGACCTAATACTAATGTATTCCTTAATATAAATCTATTAAGAAAATTTGTTATCTTTATTTAATTAAATAAGTAATGATCTATTTGTAACTATGTCCTTACATAGATAACACATGTATCCATAAATCACATTTATTTCTCTGTTATACTTTATACCCATGGTTTATATTATACTACAACATTACTATCCCTGAAATCTTATTAGTTCCTACTTGAAACACTGTCCTATGACACCATATATCATACCATTTAGGAAATGTCCAACCCTAATTATAATAAAAAAGATCAATAACTGAGTATAACTATAATTTAAATACCCTCTATTAAACAGGGAAAAAGATAAAAAATAACACCATGGGTACATCAAAACACATATATGAAATACATTCCCCTTTATAAATTAAAAACACCACTTCATGTTGAATAATTTAAATTTCATTTAAAACCAAAATACTTGAATAATGTATATAAATATTTTTATATCCAAAAAATCTAATAAAAATATGAACAAACAAATAAAATTATATAACCTCTTCTATACATTATGAAAGGTAAAATATTTTCACAAAATTTTAAAAGTATTACATGTCCACAGATAAGGTTTCTTTAAACCGAAAAATATTTTTTCTAGAAAAAATATAAATATGTTTAATGAAAGAATGAGTAATAATATTACTACATATGATCCTCCAGAGAAATATCACTCATCCATGTGAATGATTAATATAATTATATCCCATCATAGAATAAAAAACAACAAATATATATATACACACACAACTAGAATTCCACTATTTAACCACTTTTATTCCATATCACCCAATCACTTAAATTTTTAAACTATGTGAATTTCCCCATATCACATCATTGTGTAAATACAACTATAATAATTATAACCACTAATAAACATCTAATAATTTTTTATTTTAATCCATAGATTCATCATCATAATATCCAAATTTAGTTTCCCACTTATAGGGACCTCAATAAAATTTCACCAATAACTTAATTGTGTGGTGGAATATGTAAAATACACCAGAAAGTACATGGGGTCACTAATTAAAAATTTATGGAACTTCCAGGTACTATAGATAGGGATAACATATTGATAATTCCATTATCATAATTAATAGTTATAGTTATTGGAATATTTTCTTATATTTTTATATATAAAATTAAAACAATAGTAATTATAAACAATGGAAAATGTGTTGTATATGTATAATATAACCACAGAAAATTAGTTGAAAAGATAATGAGAAAATAGTGAGGATTTCATTTTTTATTTATATAGATTTCAACTAAATTCCTTGAACTATAACAAGAAATATCACTTAATCCCTTAATTTATCAAACAATACACCCTTAATATCATTAGTGAAAATCATGTTCATTATAAGGTTTCTAGTATAATCTACACTATATAATAATGTATTTCTAGTCCATAATAAATTTTGGCCTTGAGTTCTTGGGTTATATCCATATATTAGATCCTAAAGTATCCCCCAGTTCTCATGATGAACAAAAAAAATCAATACTATTTCTAACCCCAAAATATATACAATAGTTAAACAAGAGAGTTAAGTATTGAAGTGAATTAAATTAAATATAATTCATTCAATTCATTAAATTAAAAATTGTAATGATCAAATCAACATCTCCATACACTATCTAGAAGGATTATAAAAAAATACTTATAAAATAAATTAAAAATTAAAAATAGAGTAGGAAGGATTCTCTCTGGTTATGATGGCCCATGTACCCCATGAACAATATTCAGTTATTCACCACTAAAAGGATAAATATCATCCCTCATTGTATTTTTCAACATACTCTTTTGTTGGAATCAAGGTTATTTAATGCTGGGAATTTATGGTATGTTATGTTTGTTATCAACAAAAACTAGGTTGATCAAGGAGTTTTTAATCTTGGGGAGGTTGTTTGTTTGATGATTGATTTTTTTGAAGTTCTAAGAAGGGAGTTGAGTATATTTTAATTTTTTTATAGATGTAAAAGTGATCCAATCTGTGAAGGTGGATTCAGTGTGGAAAGTAGTGTAGTTCTCTAGAGTATCCCAAATTTTTGTTCTTGAATATCCCGATCAAAGGAAGTGTTTTCCAAAGACATGTTACTATAAATGACAATGTGGTTTTATGTCAAAGGAAATGTATTATAAAAATTTATAAAACTCATGAAAGAATATTTCATGAATAAGATGCATAAAACTCTATCAAAGTCAAAATTATCCTAAAATATCGAGTTCCCCAAACATGTATACAATGGATAATACAAGGTGTCACAAAAAGTGGTTATTACTATTCATAACGGCTAGTTTTAATAATATTTTAATAGCATATCGTTGTTTAGTGAAACTCAGTATTGCGTACGACGCAAGCTATCGAGGAAGGCCGCGGTTGCCTATAAAGTAAGCCAATCTAGTGTTGTGTGTAGTGAGAGATTCCTTTAATGATTTAGAAACAAAATATTTCTCATAAAAGTCTCGGGTGTTACATTCTACCACCCTTAAAATGAATTTCTCCCTCGAAATTCATCACTTTGTAACAAACAGACGAGGATACCTCTCCCTCATCATATCTTCAAGCTCCCATGTAGCTTCTTCTACTTGGTGGTTCCTCCATAAAACTTTCACCAAGCGAGTGGTCTTGTTTCGTAGGACTTTTTCTCTACGATCCAGAATCTCTATCGGCTGTTCTTTATAAGAAAGATCTTTCTCCAGTGGTACAACTTCTGAGATATGTACATGTGAAGGATCAGGTATGTACTTTCTGAGGAGAGATACATGGAACACATCGTGAACTTGGGAGAGATTCGGTGGAAGCACCAATCGGTAAGCTACCTTCCCAACACGATCCAGTATTTAGAAAGGACCGATATATCTAGGGATCAACTTCCCCTTCTTTCCAAATCTCATGACCCTCTTCCAGGGAGATATTCGTAAGAACACCTTATCACCCACTTCAAACTCTAGGTCTTTTCATCGGTTGTCGGCATAACTTTTCTGTCGACTCTGAGCTGTTCTTATGTGTTTTTGAATAGATCAGACCTTTTCTGCCATCTCATCAACAAGATCAGGTCCTAATAGCTTTCTTTCCCCAACTTCATCCCAGCAAGTTAGAGTCCTTCATTTCTTTCCACAGCGAGCTTCATAAGGAGCCATCTGAATATTGGAGTGAAAGCTATTATTATAAAACAATTCCACCAAATGTATGTGTTGATCCCAACCACCTTTGAAATATATAGAGAAAGCTCTCAACATATCTTCTAGAGTTTGAATTGTTCTCTTAGACTGACCGTCTGTTTGAGTATGATAAGAAGTACTGAAACTCAACTCCGTATCTAGAGTATGCTGAAGACTTCACCAGAACTTTGAGGTAAATCTCGGATCCCGATCAGATATAATAGAAAGTGGTACTCCATGCAATCTTACCACTTCCTTTACATATATCCTGGCAAGCTGATCCAGAGAAAAATCCTCTCTAATAGCAATGAAGTGTGCAGACTTTGTAAGATGATCAACTATGACCCAGATAGCATTATTGCCTTTGGATGTTTTAGGAAGTCCTGTGACAAAGTCCATAGTAATGTTTTCCCATTTCCATTCGGGTATGGATAATGGTTGTAACATCCACTTAGACTTATATCTCTCAGCTTTAACTTGCTGAAAAACCAAGCATCGAGAGACATATTTAGCAACATCTCTTTTCATGCCATCCCACCAGAAGTACTCTTTCAGGTCCTTATACATCTTCGTGCTTCCAGGATGAATAGAGAATGAAGAACTATGAGCCTCATCCAGCAGCTCCTTATTTAATTCGGGTATGGGAGGAACACAAACCCGATTCCTGAATTTTATTATCCCATCACAATCAAGGTTGAATTCAGGAACATTTCTCACCTTCTTTTGTAACTCTACATCTTCTTTCTGTGCCTCTTTAATCTTCACATGTAGAGATAGTTGAACATTAATTTGAGAAAGATATGAATCTTCCCCTTTCATTATAATTCCAAGATCCATCCTTTGTAAATCCATAAATATTGGATCTTTTGTGATCGTCATCATGGATAAACTAGCATGGTCTTGTCGACTCAATGCATCTGCCACCTTGTTTTCTTTCCTAGGGTGGTAATGAAATCAGAAGTCGTAATCCTTAATCAGCTCCAACCAACTTCTTTGGCTCATATTCAGCTCCTTTTGTATGAAAACATACTTAAAACTTTTATGATCAGTATAAATATCACACCTTTCACCATAAAGATAATGCCTCCAAATCTTTAATGCAAAGATTACCGCAGCTAACTCCAAATCATGTATTGGGTAATTTTTCTCATGGATTTTCAATTGTAGTAAGGCAAAAGCTATCACCATATCATTTTGCATAAGAACACACCCCAATCCCTTCATGGATGCATCACTGTAGATCACAAACCTTTCTCCACTACAAGTCAGTGTGAGCACAGGTGCACTGGATAACCTTCTTTTCAACTCCTTAAAATTCACTTCACATTCCTCCGTCCAAACAAACTTAATGCCTTTCCGAGTCAACCAGGTGAGTGGATTAGATAACCATGAAAAATCTTTCACAAAACGTCGATAATATCCAGCCAAACCAAGAAAACTTCGGATCTTAGTTACAGTTATTGGTCTCGACCATCTTTCAATAACCTCTGTTTTTTCTGGATCCACAGATATCTCCTCTTTTGAGATTATGTGACCAAAAAATGAAACTTTTTGAAGCCAAAATTTACACTTGGTAAATTTGGCATAACGCTTCTCCTTTCTCAGGGTCTTCAATATAATTCTCAAGTGATCTTCATGTTCTTACTTGCTCTTTCAATAGTCAAGAATATTGTCTATAAAGACTACCACAAACTGATCAAGATAGTCTCTAAAGACTCTATTCATCAGATCCATGAAGATAGAAGGGGAATTAGTAAGACCAAATGGCATCACTATAAATTCACAGTGTCCATACCTTGTACGGGAAGCCGTCTTTGGTATATCCTCCATTTTGACCATTAATTGATGATACCCTGAACGAAGATCAATCTTGGAAAAGTATTGATCTCCGCGTAGTTGGTCAAATAAGTCATCAATGCGTGGGAGGGGATATTTGTTCTTGATAGTGATCTTGTTAAGTTCTCGATAATCAATGCAGAGTCTCATTGATCCATCTTTCTTCTTAACAAACAGAACAGGTGCTCCCCAAGGTGACACACTAGGGCATATGAATCCCTTATCAAGATTCTCTTGGAGTTGCTTCTTCAATTCCTGCAGCTCGATTGGCGCCATTCTATAAGGTGTCTTTGAAATAGGTAAAGCACCTGGTACGAGTTCTATTGAAAACTCAACTTCACGATTTGGTGGAAGACCCGACAGTTCCTCCGGAAAGTCATCATCAAACTCCCGTACAATGGGAATATTCTTAATTGTGAGTTTCTCACCAACCATTTGAGATAAATAACCTTCATTTAGTGGAATCAAGACCCATAAGATGGATGAAATTTCCACAGGAAGGTTATGTTCATCCTTGCATCGATAGAAAATAGTAGATTGATCTGGAATATGAAATGTGACTTCCCTTCTTTGGCAATTGATATGAGCTCCATATAAAGAAAGCCAATCCATGCCAAGAATCACATCAAATTCCACTATAGGAAGGATCACGAGATTTGTAGGAAGCACTTTCCCACAATCTTCAATCGGGGAAGAATTATAAACTTTTGATGCGACTGTTGTGCCATTAGGGGTTGTCACAGCTAACTCAACATCTAATTGTTGAGGTAATATGGTGATATCCTTAGAAATTTTTTTAGAAATAATAGAGTGGGTGGATCCAGAATCAAATAAAACATTTGATACTTTAGAGTGGATGGTAAGTGTACCTTTCACCACATCGTTATCATACTCCAAATCGCTGACAAAAATTGCATGTGAGTTTCCTTTGTCTTTAGCCTTAAGAGTTTGTTGACGTCGACCATCATCATCAACCCTTGTATTTGGGCATTGATTGGCATAATGCCCCATCTCCTTTCACATGAAACATTGAAGTGTAGTAGGTTCATTATATGTATCCCTTACTTTGTTTTCATCATTAGACATCTTCTTCCCATCATTGCGGCATTAAAATGCCCGATGACCTTCCATTCTACATTTGAAACATTTACTTGTCCCTTTAAGACAATTCCCTCCATGTTTCTTTCCACACTTTGAGCATAAAGGAAAAATCATCTTCTTTTCAGTGTGCTCTTTTGGTTTTCCTTTGAATTACATTTTACTCTTCTTATCAAACCCATATGACTGATGGGTTACTCTAATCTCCATTTCAACTTTGAGATCACATCGAACGATTTCCTCGTAGCTATTGAAGTCCCTTATGGCTAAGGCCCTTCGAAGACTTCGTTTTAAGCCACTAAAGAATCGATCGATCTTACTCTCAGGTTGGATAATAATACCAGAAGCGTACCTTGAATGTATTGTAAAATTTGCTTCATAGTTACCAACAGATTCATCATCCTTTTGTTTTAGTTCAAGAAACTCCTTCTCCATATTTGTTCGGAGAATACGAGGGAAGTACTTATTGAAAAATAAGTTCTTGAACTCGTCCCATTCCATGGACTCAATTTCATCTCTTTGCCTCGTATTCTCGATAAGATTCCACCATTGATCAACATCACCTTCCAAATGATAAACAGCTAAGATGAATTTATCATTTTCAGAACATTGAAGAACTGATAATATCATATTAGTTGTACTAATACATTGTTCAGAAATTAATGGATCAGTAGACCCGCTGAATGAAGGTGGACACTGCCTCATGAAGGATTCAACAGAATGTTTCTCCTTCCTTTGCTCGTTTGGAAGTTCTGCATGATTCATAGCTTGAGAATGTTGTGTGAGCATGGCTACAAGATTTTGCATTCTAGCTCCCATAACATTTGGTTGCTCAGGGGGACAATCATTTCATTGCCCATCGCATTCCGCATTAACACGGTTCCTTCGGGTTCCAGCCATTGACTAAAACCAAGAAGAATAGTGTGAGCAACACTAATTATAATAGGAAAACCACATAATCAAGAATTAAATTTCACACTTAAGGTCTTATCCTAGGTTATTCATGGCCATTTCTAAAACACTAAGATTGTGTTCTATGCTTAGACTTATCCTTAGGGTTCTTACTAAGGCTTTCACATCCTAGTTTCCAAAGGTTGACTATACCTTTCCTCTGATACCAACTATAACGACCCATACTTTACATACATTGTTATTACTTCAAAATTGAAGCACACTTATTACAACATATAACAAAACCAGGAATGGACCGTATAGGTATAATGTCTTTAGAAACTGGGAAACATAAACAACTGGTTCATAAATCGTCTACACTGTCTCCCATTTATTTCATCATATCTATAGTCCCTTTTGGCATATCTTACTTAATAACCTTCCTCCTGGCCTGGGGAAAGAAAACATACAAAAGGGTGAGCCCAAATGCTTAGTAAGGGTAAACAAAAGAAATATCAACCACATCATATTCATAACTTTTAGAAATCTTAACCTGCAAAGGAGATCATAATTTCATAACATGGGATAAATCATAGTAGTGAAATGTAATCCAAATAATCATAATTTAAAACATGAATCTTTGTGGCATACACACATAATCATAGAGAATCATTTTTTATTAGTCAAGACTCATTTCCAGGACTATCTTAGTGGAAAAAGTCCATTTCTGAACTGAGTTCACTCCTCGTTTCAGTCCAGTTTCACTGAACCGGTTTAACCTGCCGTTTCAGCCATGTCTATCTCATGAGATATAAAATCTTTAGCCAATGCATTGGAGGGAGATATAGGTCCCACCCATCTCATAATGATACCATTCTTATGTGTGCCACAAAATCATAAATCATACATCATTGCATAACCTATGTAATAAAAAATTGGATTCTTAAACATCATGACATCATAAAACAATTCATATAAGATAAATTAATTCATAAAAATAATTCCATCACAACATAATCAAATCAATGTAATAATAGGGATAGAAACAGAACCCTTTATTATCTTAGATGGAAAATAATTTTGATAAAACACTTGAACTCCATTCATGAGGAAAATATCCTTTCTACTTCAATTTTTTTCCTTTCTTAACATGTCATACAATTTTAAACTAAAGGAAGTTGATTAAAAATAAACTTGAAAACTTGTAAAGGAAGATTATTGGAAATATTTTTTTAAAAATCAATTCATGTCGTATAAGTTAAAAAAAACATTCTTCCCGTACTTTTGTCAGAAAATTCAAAAAGTACCTCGTACGAAAAACGACAAAAGATTCCTTTCATATCTTTTAATAAAAACTCACCGAAGGGTAAAATTGGATTTAAACAATTGTAGGTGGATAGAAACAATATTACATATCGAGGAAACATGGATGTGGATGATAAAATACACCCCAATAAATACCAAAGTATAAAAAATCTTGGATAAAATGAGATTGTGATATTTTCCCTTACAATAGGTCCGATTTGCTTCGTAAGAGTCCGAAACTCCTGTATACTGATTTAAATAATGTCATTTACTTATTCCAGAATCATAATTATTGTTATGATATCATATATGGTCATATTCTTATCTTCTTATTAGTAATATTTCATTACTACTTGTTATTCCGGTGTTTATTACTTTTTGTTCTTATGCGTGTTTTGTCGAATAAATTCTTATTCTTCTCTTTAGGTTATAGATACCTCATTTACAGAATGGTATTAGTGTAATATATATCATATTCATTCATTAAATTCATTTATATAATCATTATGCAATGAAGATCATGTAGAACGAGTCGCATCACATCGTGGAGACGGTATTCCGGACGTACGCACGAGCGAAGATATCGTTCCCATGATCGTGGAATTGTATTGGAGTGTATGTATACTATTTCAGAATCAATATAACTTTACAATAATCATATATAGTTATTATTTACACCATTATACCCATACAAGTAAGGTGGTGGGGGAAAATAGATTACACCACGGCGTGGAGACGGTATTCCGTACGTACGCACGTGCGGTGATTTCTTTTTCCGTAGGATGGATAGATGGTGAAATAGGGTTTTTGCATTATTATAATAACATATAAGTATATGAGTGATACTGATGTTATTAATTAATAACGAAACAACTAAAGAAGAATAAGTGGAAGAAGAAATAAAGATGAAAGAATCGGTAACGGATATTACCTCTTTTTTGAAGTGATTCTTTGAGACTTCCTTTTAGGGCACCAAAATTGGTCTTTGAAGAAGACCAGGACCTCTAGGATGTTTCTAGGGAAGTGGATAGGATATATTGGCAGGGTTTGTCTGAACTTTAAGGCTCAAAGTGGTGTGAGGAAGAGAGGGAGGAGGTGCCCTTTTATAAGGGAGGAGAGGGGCACCTTTGGAATAACTAAAAATATTATTTTATTATAAAGCCAAATTCGGTTTTAAATATCTCCAAATTGATTTATTTCGAAGATAAGGTGGGTATGGGTCTAAATCCTATCATCCAATATAATTTAGACATGTTTTGGTCATTATAATAACCTTATATTTTAGTTTTAACTCTTTGTTACTTAGATTGACATTTACCATGTCACTTTGTATTTTTATATCATATAGTTAATAAACTTACCATATACATCCAAGAAAACCCCAAGTGGTACCTTAATGATAAAACTATCTTTATATAAGTATCTTGGCCGAACCTTAGATTTTTAGGAATAAAATAACAATCAATAATATAATATTTGTTTTAAAATCTATTTTATGTCAATTTTGACACTATTCAATAGTTGATTTTTGTGAAACTCATAACAGAATGATTATTTCGACAAAAGTTAATTAAATCAATCCTAACATGTAATATTAAACTATAAAATTATTTTAATTCATAAAAATTCTCAAATTATATTTATTTGGGTATTTATAATATCAATAATTCTAATTTTTCACTATTATGGTAATTACTGCATCATCATTGTGTCATAAATAAATTAAATTATTTAATGTCAAAAAATTATAAATAAACTATAATTATATAGGAACTATTATTATCTTTATAATGAACACTTACAATCTAATTTATCTTATGTATAACCCTATATTAAAAATGATTTACTTATTAAGCTGTGATTTTAACTATTTTAACCCTTCTTTAAATAAATTAATAATAAATGTCCCAATCTAATCCATGTGGGCCCAAATGGTCATATTTTATTACTAAGGTTGTTTTTTGTCGAATTAAAATTATCCAATAGAATTAGGAAATGTGTTAGGGTAATAATAATATCATTTTTACCCTTAACTACCCTATTTACTTTTAACCGTGGTAAAAAAAGTAAAAAGTTACCATTCAGAAAAAATTATTTTCATCTCATTAAACCACATTTTAGTCCTCGATATTAACTATGTCTCTCTGATTTTTGAAATTCCACTCACAGAAGTGGTAAAATTATGTTTTATGAAAAATTCAGTTTTTTTAACTACCACTTAGTGGTTTCACTATTCATTAAAAATTGAAAGTTTTCAGAAAAATACCAAAATTTCACCCTAGGCTAATTTCGATATTCTAAATCCAAAAATGAAGTCCATTTTGAAAAATAAAATTTAAAAAATTTCAAAAAATGGTTATTACTAATCATAACGGCTAGTTTTAATAATATTTTAATAGCATATCGTTGTTTAGTGAAACTCAGTATTGCGTACGACGCAAGCTATCGAGGAAGGCTGGGGTTGCGTGTAAAGAAAGACAATCTAGTGTTGTGTGTAGTGAGAGATTCCTTTGATTATTTAGAAACAAAATATTTCTCATAAAATTATTGGGTGTTACATATTTGATCATCTTTTAATGATGAAGGGGTACCAAAAATTCCTCATAAATGTTTTCCTAATAAAGACCATGTACTATTGTAGAAGATCACATCTCTGGGGTATCATGAAATAAATATATTGGTTCTATAAAAGATGTCCTATATAACTATTCCAAGTGAATTTTCTAATATATTATTGGTATTTTTAAATACATATAGGGGAAGATCATTAAATTATAATATAATAAATAAATGGTAGAGATAGATTTTTAAAAAGGATATAAACATAAATTACCCACTCCAAACAAGTAGGAGTCACATGTGAATTAAAATGTTTTCTTGAAGAAGGATGAATTTTTTGACAATGAATGTTTCTTAAAATTAAAGAGAGATAATAATACATGAAATATAATAAATAAATAATCCATTTATATGAAGATGTAATTATTTCTGAAAATACCCCAATTTTTTTAATACAAAGAACATTAAAGATCTTGACCATCTATTATAAGAAAATATAAAAATCATGAAGATAATATTAAAGATATGATAAATTAATGTGAAGAAAAAATGAATAAAAAATATAATGGGAAGTACATTATTAGTATAAGAATCTTAGAACATAATTTTATATTGAAATTATATAAACAAATCTATATATGTCCTTACAAAAAGTATAAATGAGATATATTACCACAAAAACTACAAAGGATGAATCTTTTGATGAAATAAGTATATTTTATGGAAATAAAGTACCTATACCATCTAATGATCAATATTTGTAGACTAAAAAGGAAAGGTACCATCCAATTCTAGAATAGAACATTGTGTTAAATTTTCTTCCATGTGTAGTACATGATTTAAATATAAATTTATACAAAAAATGGATGAAAATGTGATGAAAATCATTCCATGAGGTCCAAAATGTATTGTGTAATATCTATGATAGATGTTTCCCTAAATAATGCCATATCATATGATGTAAATTCTATAAGAATAGTAAGATTCTATTTTTAGAACATATTATTAGATTTTAGTTCAAAGAAGGAAGCCAAGGTTAGTTGGTTATTTGTTTACTATGACATATTTGGGCATAAGGAGTTGGATTCCATCTATTATCCATTAATTATAGACGGAAAAATAATCCTATTTACTGGGAGTAAATTCCCAGAAGAATAAAAAACACTAAAATACCAAGTGAAATCCTTCTAACTCAAATAGATTTGAAATTAGTTGACATATCTATAGTGTTTTAAATGGAAGTGGTCACAAGGAAGAGACACATCAGTATAAATCATTCAATCATGAAAAAAAGTTAGATTTTAATACCATATAAGATGAATAATATAAAAAATAAAACCATAGAGAAGAATCATGATAAAGATATAAAAAATAATGTTACCATGATTTTTGTGAAGAAGGATGGAGAGTGATACTTGGGTAACCTGAAAAAAATAAATATCAAATCAATAATACCAAAAAATATCAAATTTGAGACCACACTATAATGAAGAAGTATATTCTTCTATAGATAAAGAGTTCACATCATACACCCTTTAGAAAATCCATTATTGTTTGATCTGAATGAAATAAGATAGAATAGAATGGATGTAAAATCTAAGGTATATATTAAATGAATAATTTTGTCAAGACAACATCTAAGAATACATTTGGGGGATCAATAAAATGATGAGCACATCCCAAAAGTGTGTTTGGAAAAAATGTCTATCTGGTTTGAATAAAGCATGGGAAATGAAATAATAAGAGAATTCATTAGTCAAAGGGAAGGAAAATATTTTACATAATGGAGAAAACAAATTTCATGATAGGTTTTTATAAATGGATAACTTAATATATCATGAGGATCTATGTTGAAGGTATATATAGGTTGTACACAATTAAAATTACCACGTAATAATTATTCTAACCAAATAAGAAATCACAATGAACATGAAAGCTATATAAAGAGATGTATTAGAAAAAATGGATCTTTTTTAACGGATCCCGTCACACATGGAGAGAAGAAAAGTATCCCTATTTCCTTGGTAAAACCCAGATTTGATGTATAATTGTCCAATAATGATGTGTATATTAGGAAAAATAGCTAAATTGAAGTTGGATAATTATTTTTGAGGGAATTAACATCCCCAGGACTAACATTAATAAATAACAAGGTTATACCCTATTTGATTATAATTTTTGTTTTATTTTTTTTGCTTACTATCTAAGGAATTTTAGGTGATGTTAGTTATCCAATTGATAAATAAATAAGAGATGTATGCAAGAATAACTATTATAGATCTAAAAAATTCATAAATGTGGAATGATTTTAAAAAAATTATTACTAAAGAACATATAGAGGAAATACCAACCATGATAAAGTATAATTGGTAGTGAAAACATTTATAGCAGTGTTAAAAATTAACCCAGTATGGAAGAGATAAAATTAATGATATCTGGAAGATTATTTAAAAATGTGATTTTTCCCTAATGAAGGTATAATGAGTGTTTCAATATTAGTGTCATTTAAAAACTCAAACCATAAAGAATAATTTATGATTATATTAATATTAATGAAGTGAATAAGGTGACTTTCCCTTGGTGGGGATTGTATCATGAGAAGTTCCATGATTTATGAAGTTCATATAAAAAATTAATAGAAGGTTATTGGAATATGGTCATTGAAATTTTATGAATTATAATTCTATCTTCCCAGTTTTTTCAATAATTGATCATAACATTAAATTGGATTAATTAATTTTATAAATGTTAAGAAAATAATATTACTACACATGTATGGTTTCAAAATCCTTTTACATATATGTGAATGTTTTTATCTCGTGTATTGAGATGAGTGCTTATTCTTAGGTTCTTATTCAAAAAGTAATGTATCATCAACTAGTATTATTTAAATTTATAATTAAGAAATATAGACATCCCCTAAATAAGTTATAATAATTTAGTATCAGTTGGTATAATTTTTGAATTAATCAGTGGACCACTTTATTTTATAATTCCATCCATCATGATTTCTACACTCGGGATTGTTGACATAGATATTGGGTGGGATGAATGTTGGAATAATTAATAAGAATGAATTGATACCACCATATTCAATGTACTTTGAATTTTCTTTCAATAATTGGGAGAAAAGAAATTGAGAGGATTAAATGTTAAATAATGAGTGAAAAAAGAACATATTGACATGCCATTTTTAAAGCATTGAAATTGGTAATATATAAAGGTGTAGATTAATGAATCAATTTTTTTTTGTTTTTAAAATGTATAACAGATGTGTTTTTCAAAAAAAAATGAATAAATTCTTTGAGGTTATTTTGGATGTTCTCAATAAACCTTGATTAAATAACATGATTTTGACTTGGGGATTTCCAGTCATATATATAAGAATAATTGAATTACTTTGAAGAGGTTTAAAAGAAGTAAAAAATTGGTTGGTAGTATATTTTTATTTGTTTTGTATACATTATTTAATTCTATAAATTAAATTTTAAAAGAGTTGAGGTAAAAAATTTAGCAGCCTAAGGATGGTTAAGACCTAAGTAACTTGGAAATTACAAAGGATAGTATGCCCAATCCAAAAATCCCACCATCTGTGAGTAGATATATAGTTGAATATTTTAGGAAGGGAACACTCATGATGTAATTTTATCATGTGAGTTTTAATGCAGGTAATCGAGGGTGGTCAGTTTCACCCATGTGGATTGACATAGATTACTGTTGGATACCACCAGCTCCTATTATATTTCACAGACCCAATGATGAAGTGAAATATATTATTTATCAGCCACTTCCCAAAGTTAAACCCCATTTTGGGAACACCTAATTATTAAAATTTACATACATGTTAAAAGAAAATATAGATGAAAAATTATCAATAAGATGATGTTTTTTACTCATATTTAACCATGCACCATGTTAGAATTTAATATCACTGATTTTTAGTTGTGTCTCTATAAAATAATGGATGATTCCAATCCTATAATTCAAGAATGAAATATAATGTTGACTTAACTATGATCCTAACATAATAATGATGTAATTTAATGAAGACAAATAAAGATAGGTTTCCATGCTAATTTTTTGTGCGGTCTATCTGTACATTCTTCCTACAGTAGATTAAAATCATAATGGATCATTAGTAAAAGCACAATTAGTTGGTTTTTCATGTAGTGGATATTCCCAACTGAAAATTTATACACATGTTTAATCAACTGATAAAGAATCTCGTTTTTGGCATGGTCGAATGAAAATAGCATGTGTTTAATTAGATCTCTACATGTGGTCGATCCATATGGTTGCTTTATAAAATTTCTCATCAACATCGTTGTTGATCATATACGTAGATAATTTTTAGAAAAATAGGGGATAATTTTGTAAATAATATTGAGTAAGAGTTTTTTCATGGTGGAAGAATTATTTTAGATACATGATTACTTATTTTCAAGACTTTGTAATATTTCTATATATATTTCCAAAGCTAGGTACTTAAAGGGTGTGTGATTCCGAGTCCCAATGTTTTTGGAATTAATTTTATGAAAATATTTGAAATATTTTATATTACACAGAATAATTTCCTAAATAAAATTGGATATCAATCAAATGGATGATTAGATTAGATATATGAGGCCACATTTGAGTTCAGAATGCAGTTTTTACCATTGGAGTGACCTAAAATAGGTCGGTACTAGGTGTTTAGAGAAATATCCTATTGGTGGTATGTTCACTGGATTAATAAATAAATTAATAAATTAATTAATTTTCTAATCCTAATTTTTTCATATAAATTTATTATAATATTTAATTTTCTAAGTTTAACCTCATAATCCAAGGATCTTTCGAGAGCTTCTCCTTTCTCCTTGTAAGAGTTAATCACCTTGGATACTGATGAAACTAAAGATCGGAGAAGATCACGATGCAGTGAATGAAACAAAGTTCATAAATCATTGGAGAGTATGTTCTTCAAGAATAAAAAATCCAATATCTAGGTTGGAATTGTCATTTTCTATGCCCTCTTTTATTAAATTGATTGACAAGAAACATCTCGTTAACGATCATCACCAATTTATGGGCCATTTCATACACCCATGTAACAATTAAATTGATTATTTAAATTTTTTCTAACTCCGATTCTCCCCATTCTTGATCGATTATCCAATAATTCTTGGAAAAAATTCTTACACATTTTTTCTTATGCTTTTATCCCTCAATTTGTTTCCATTATTCACAGGTATGAATTTATAGTCCTGGTTCAACATTGTCAGGTGGTACTAAGCCCGATCAGACATTTATAATCACAAAGTAACAATGAATGAGGGATGTATAAATGAAATAATGTTAGATATGTGATTATTGCAAGATATGAGTTTTTGTTTTGATGATTTTTGATCTAATCCTTGGTGACAGAAGGTGTAGATATGCAAAAAAATTATGATGGAACTTTTGTGGGTCAACGAGACCGATTGCTAGCCACTGTATGGTTGAAAATTACTAACAATGACTAGATATGAAGCTCATGGAGATAAATAGGGATTAAATTAAAGGAAATTTCTAGATTCAGGGAGCAAGAAATAGATCTGAAAATCTAGAAAAAATCTCAACTACATGGTGTGTACAAGGATGAATACATGAAATGTAGCCTCTTTTCCACGATATCAAGGGTCTTAGAATATTATAAGTATAAAATGACACATATCCCATATACAAACTATGTACCTACTTCCCTATATGGATGTGTCATGTGATGGATCACATAGATAGACACATGCCATGTGCCTGAGTACACACACACTACCAGAACATATAGGAATCACCCTGTGTGAAGAGACACATCATGTACTAATATACATAGACACATGGTAAATTATATGCACACAGCTAAGAACATGGGCCATAACATATGTTGAAATGGCACACAATTTATATCACCATGAATTCCATGTATGCCTATATGTTTGGTGATCTATGTACCTTTATGGACACGACCATGTGATGGAGTGGGACCACATGCCATGTGGGTCCCCTCACACATCATGTATCCCATGGAAAATTTTGAGGAAAATTCATGGTTCTTTATCTCCTTTATTTTTACTCAATGTTTGGCCCTTGAGTAACCTATACTGAGTGTTATTCCATGAAGAATGTGATGGTTCTCTTAGTTATGGCTTTTGGGATACTATGTAGAATTTTCTAACCATGATGCTCGGTTAAACAATGATCGATGATGTTAGAGATCACCCATGATCACCAGAGACTAGCTAGTGGAACTCCCCAGACAGGATGAGCATGGTTACTCGAATGCTTTTAGAGTGGAAACCTCTAAATGGGATGGGAATTTTTCCTCTACTGATGCTTAGAGTAAAACCCTCTAGATGTGATGGTCATGGGTTCTCCATCGACTTCTATAGTGGAACCCTCCTATTAGAACAAGGAATAGGTACCCTATAGACTCTTGAGTGGAACCCTACAACTATATTGGGCATGGGACCTCAACAAATTTTACTGTGGAACCCTCGTGCTGGGTTGGGAATGGGTCCCCTAACACAAGAGTAGAACCCTCCTACCAGCTCCACACATGAGTCCTCTACCAACTTCTGAGAGGAACCCTCCAGCTGGTCTGGTCATGGTTACTTAATGACCAGAGTGGAACCCTCCTACTAGGAATGGCATGGGTCCTTTATCAACTATCAGAGTGGAAATATCATTTCATACTAGGGAATGAGTCCTCTACATACAGATTGTGACCCCTGGACTATGCGACAAAGTGATGAGGCATGGATTGACTTAGATGGTTACTTCTTGGAAGGTGCAAGGGATGTTGGGTGACATTGATAGACGTGTGGAATTATTGGAAAATATTCTCCGTGGACCAAGCTTTGATATGGATATCCCCTTTCTCTCTCATTTGGGTTTTTTACTGATCATATATATATATATTCATAACATTTGATTTGGTGACTATATTTCCATGATATGTGAAGACACATGAGGTATGCCTTATTCTTTCTATGTATAGATTATCATGGTTGGATGATCTTACTCTCCTTCTATCTATAGAAAAAACTATACACATAGTTCATCTAAACAATGTCTTGATACTATTCTAGTTGGATGAGGTTATTCCCTATCATGGTTTAGGTTGAGTTGTTCTCTTTAACTATATCATGTTTACAATATTTTCCCTTTCAATTACTATTGTATATCTTACTACTCCACCATTAAAAGTTTTGGGGATCCTACTGTGTATGTATGTAATCACCCCAACATGGGATTTTTTTTTGCATGTGTCCTGTCTTATGTAGATGATGGATAGGTCTGTGGTGACTTCATATGAGCATAGGAATACATGGTGATTTGGAATGCATAAAGTGGACTAATCTTGGAGATTAGGAGACATGTTATCTCAGAATTTTACTTTACAGTTCTATCAGGTTATGACTTATTTCCATTTTGGTGTCTATAGAACCCCTTTACTTTTCGTTTTACACTGTCTCTTTTACTTTATATAGGTTTTACATGCATGGTTTTTTCATTAGTATTTTTGTTCTTTTACTTTTAATCCCTAAGTAATTCTTCATTGAGATGGCTGTGTATGTGTGAAAATACGTAATTATGAAAATTTCTCACCATGTTATTTATGCCTTTGGCGTAAGTTTCTAGCCCCTGGCCAATAGAGGTGGGCCTTGGGTAGTTGCGGCTCAAGCCCCGAATTGTGTCAGGTCATGAAAGATTTTTATCAAAGGTGGTTATATCTTTGGTATTATGGTAGGCATAGTCCCCTTACATGTATTTGGTTGGGATTAATGAAACAATAAAAAATTTTCTCATGTGCATCTCTCGGGTCCAAGAATCTAGTGATGGTACGGGTGACTGATGTATCTATTACCTAGGACCTTGTACACATGATTTTTGACTTGGAATACCGAGACATTAGTTCCAGGGATCAATGGGACATGCATCATAGTGGATCGAATCTTTATATTTCTTTCATGATTCATCTCACCATTGATATATATATATATATATAATCTATTTTGACTATGGTCTGTCTTGATTAAAATGTTATGATTATTCTACAATGATAGTCACCTTGGACACTAATTTAAGATCATGATGATGATCCCATTAGAGATAAGTTCATAGTTCATGGTTGATCATGATATCCCTTTCCCTCAGTGGGTAGGTTGAAGAACCTCCATCAGTTGAGTAGAAGATCATCCCAATAGAATAGAAAGAGGATTCATGTTGGCTTAGCGTGCTCTATGAGTTCCAGTGACAAAGGACGTTGTAGTGCCATAATGATCCTGAACACCAGGAAGAAGCGGATTTGTGATAGTTTGTGGTATGTATCTTCCTACATTTTTGGATCTCAAAGGATCAGGACGTTCACTATAAGTTATCATTTTCTATGGAGTAGCTGGGCATTGGTGGAGTCTTGTTACCTATATGATTGATGAGTCGACACCCTCATGGACCAACATTAAATAACTATTCCGTGAGGAGTAATACCCATCATTCTTGCACTCAGTTTATATTTAGGAGTTTCTGAAGTTGTAAAAGGGAGGGATTATAGTGGATGAGTATGAAAAGGGGTTCAAAGACCTGACTTGGTACTCCCTCGACACGATCCTTCATGGCTACTTCCAATCACATTATATTGCACAGGGAATCTATAATGAGATTCATTCTAGCATGGTTCCCTTGTGCATCCCCATCTCTGGCGGGGTGCTGGAATAGGCAGTAGTTATATATATATTTCGATCAAATGGATGAAAAAAAATCTTGAGATAATAGCGGGAATCATAAAGTTGAGTCATTTGAATCATCTATCAGGCGTCTCTCAGTGGAAGCCTGGCGAAGAATTTTATTTTCAATCATAATAACGAATATGTTCATGTAGTATCGGGAAAACACTGATCACCATGGAAACCCAAATAGGTTCACCGCTATTCTATTGACGGGTGAGATCACATAGTGTGTGACTACCATACCAGATGTGCTGAGTAGCAAAGGAAGGTAGCTGAATGAACACTATGGTAGAGGTGGAAACATGGTCAAGGATCTCCTAGGATAGGGTAGGGCGTTCCCCCATAAGGTGCAGCTAGAAGGGAAGGATGAGATATGGGTGGTGAAAGATGCTGTGAGATTCTTCCACCACCACCACTAGGTGGACGACTTTAGGCTCAGGGAGCTAGTAGCTAGGGACACCGATAGATATAGTCGTTGGAGAATTAAGACCCCATAGTGCATGATATTATTATAGGTATGATCTTTGTTTATTCTACTATAACTTATTGATTAGTTTAAAAAAAAGTACAATCATTCCTTCATCTATATTCTCTTGGTATGAGAGCTGGAAAACACATTTTAGGTGCTATCCCTATAGATTCATCTTGATGTTCCTATAGGGAATGCTTCTTTGACATCTTATATTTGCCGATAGTGTGAGATATCTATTAGTGGAGAGAGGATCATGTTGGAACTTTTGGTAGTCATGATGGAAATTTATGAAATCATCCTAGTTATGGATTATTTGTCCTTTGTTAGAGCCCTTACGGAGTGTCACCACAGGAAAGTCAGATGCCTACGTACTGATGGGACAAGAGTCTCCTTTATAGGAAAGGGAGAAACCTCATAGAAGGATGAGTGGATTCTATGATTAGGAGGTAGAAACCCATCACACATTAGTTGGTGAGTATATCCCCTGATGTAGTAGGATCTTCATGCATCTAGATTCCCTCAGTTATAGAGGATTATATAGACATCTTCCCCAAGGATGTTTTTAGACTAACTCTAAGATGGGAGATGGATTTTTTCATCGACATGAATCCAAATAGCATTATAATATCTTATAAATAATATCAATTGTCCCCTATGGAACTATGGGATATGTGGTTGTAGTTATAGGACCTTCTAGAGAAGGGTTTCATCAGACCCAGTTTCTTGACCTAGGCTACTCAAGTTCTGTTCATGAAAAAGGTGGATGGGATCTTGAGGCCTTGCATAGATTATCATCACTTTAACCAAGATATTATAAAGAAAATGTACCCCTTATCAATGATCAATGGCCTATTTTACTTGTTTTGGGGAATGAGATTGTTCTTAAAGATTGATATATAGTTCATCTAGCACCAGTTGAGTGTTCGTGTGGCTGATATTATGAAGATGGTATTCTGATGTTGCTACAGAAAACATGAGTTCCTAAAAATGCCATTTGGTGTGATAAATAACCCCTCCATGTTTATGGTGTCGATGAAACGAGTCTTCCAGCCATACACAAACCATTTTTGGGTTTCACATTTGATTAAATATTCGTCTACTCTTTATTAGAGGAGGATCATGATGAGAACATGAGGTTTGTTCAAAATTTTCTTCGAGAGAACCACCTTTATGTGAAGCTCTCAAAGTACCAATATTGAATTCATGAGATTCATTTTCTAGGGAATTTAATTTTTGAGTATGGTTTATTTGTGAACCTGGTGAAGATCTATACTATTCATTATTGGGAGCCAATGAATAATGTGTCAAAATTTTGTTGCTTTCTTGGTTTGTTAGGGTACTGTTGGAGGTTTTTGGCAGACTTTCCACTAATTGATTCCCCTTTGACCTCTCTAACATGGAAAATGAATCCATTTATCTAGATTGAGTAGTAAATTATTACCATCATGGATTTGAGTTAAAGTATAATTATTGATAATTTGTTGAGACTACAAGAGGAAGGAGTGGATTTCATAGTTTATTGGAATGCCTTAGAAGCTAGGTGTAGCTGCATATTGATGCACTGAAGGGAAGTTATCGAATGTAGGATAAGGAAGTTGAAACCCCATGAGTAAAAATATGTGACTCACAACCTAGAGTATGAAGTTAGTGTCTTCTCCCTGAGGATGTGGAGGAAGTAACTTCTAGGGGAGCACGTTATGGTTTAATCAATCCATCAAATTCTATGTTACATAAATATGAAAAGAGACTTGATCCTGATATAGTGAAACTGAATGGAGTTACTATAGGGATATAAATTTGAGATTGTCTATGCTCCAGGTAAAGGAAACCTAGTAGCATATTCTCTTAGCAGGAATTCATAGGATCTATTGGTGTAGGTGGCTTCTGAGTAGTTGGCATCCCTATAGAAAACGCTGATGAAACAGGAGGGAAATTTTTTTCTGCAGTCGATAGTGTTGACTCTTACACTTATTGAACATGTGAGGGAGTCCTAGATGGGATATAAAGACTGTGAGGTATTACATGACTAGATATTCATGGGGGAATGACCAGATGGATATTCTAAAGGAGGTAATCATGTAATCCTTTTCTAGGTATGGACTTTGGTTCCAATCAGGATGGAAGAGGTTCGGGTGTGAGTGTTCCACACTTCTCACTAAGATAAACATCCTGGTGTAGGAATGATGTACACATGCCTTAATTAGAAGTTCTGATGACCTGGAATGGGAATTATCATTTCAGAATTCATCTATCTATTCCTCACCTATTAGAAGGTGAAGGTTGAGAACCATGATCTAATAGGTATATTTAAACCCCTTGAGATCATGAAGGTGAAGTGTGATGGCATATCCATTGAATTTTTGATAGGGTTTACATAGAAAAAGAAGGTCCATAACACCATTTGGGTGATAGTTGACTGACTCATGAAGTCATCACACTTCCTTGCTATTAAAATGTAGAGTTCAATGTAGATTTTGTGGAATTTTTACATATGGAAGATTTTTAGCCTTCTTGGAGTTACCTTGATGACTATCTCTGATAGTGATGTGCAGTTCACTTCATAATTGTGGAGAGGCCTATAGGAGGAATTGGGGACCCAAATGAGGAACAATAGAACATTTCACCCCTATAATAATGGGAAGACCGATTGCATTGTCATGTTGTTGGAGGATATGTTGAGGGTTTGAATGATAGACTTCGGGCAGAGTTAAGAGGATTAATTTCTATTGATAGTGTTAACATAAAACAATATCTAGCACTCCACCATCAGCGTGGAACCTTTTGAGGCCCTATATGGGAGACCCTTTAGGTCACCCTTATGATGGAAATATATAAGTGAGACATATCTAGTGGGCCTATAGATGATGCAAGTGATAATGGAGAAGGTCTAGGTTATCTGTGAGATCATGAGGATGGTCCATAGAATGCATAAATCTTACAAAGATCACCGTTTTATCCCTTGGAGTTCGACCTTGTAGACCTCATGTTCTAGAGAGTCTCCCCCTAAAGTGGATTGCAGAGGTTGGGCTGGGTGGGGGAAAGTTGTACCCAAGGTTCATTGGGACATTTGAGATCATTCATAGGGTTGTAAGGATTACTTATCACCTCATCATACCCCCACATCTTGAGTGGGTGCACAATGTCTTCCACGTGTCATAGTTGAGGAGATATGTGTATAATCGTACACACATCATCGATTAAGGCAAGATGGAAAAAAATAATGAAGCCATATTTTTGGGTCCCTGTTGGTGATCAATTATCAAAATAATGGGACCCTACGTAGACATACCATCTCCTTGGTGTTCATGTTGTGGTAGCATAGAAACATTCAAAAGTGTTCTTGGAGAGGGAGAGCCAGATGTGTGCTAATTATCCAATGTTGTTTTCTTGTTTTTTGTTCTTGGTAAAAAAATTTTGAACGATGGAATGATATAGAGACCTAATATTTTCCTTATAAGACATTGATATATATATATATATATCTAGATCTTGGAACTGAGACAATGTGTGATTCCGAGGCATGATGTGCCCAAAATTAATTTTATAAAAATATTAACTATATTATATATTATGTGTGTGTAGTTAGAAAAGAAAACTATATAAATCTTAAATTGAATCTTAGATTAGAAATCCTAGGCTGTAGTTGAGTTTGAAATGTGGTTTTTACCATAAGCAGAACCTAAAAAAGGTTCGCATGGGGAACTTAGACATCTCTTTCATTATAAGTATGTTTTTTGATTAAATAATTAAATAATTAAATCATTTTACCTAACGATTTTCCAAAAATACATAATTAGTGATAATTTACTAGGTTTATCCTCATAATAATGGGATATACAAAGAGCTATTCCTTTCTCTATCCATTGAATAATCACCTGAGATAACGATGATACTCTGTATTGGAGCAGATGGGGATGCATTGAACTCAATGTATTCCTTAAATCATTGTCGAGAATTCTCTTCAATGAAGAATGATCCAATATCCAAGTAGTAATATCCAATTTTGGTTTACACCCACATTGATAAAATTATCAGAGAAACATATTCTCATCTATGATCTTCTCTAATTGATGGACCATTGCATGCACCCATGTAACAATTAAATTGATTATTTCCATTGATTTATAACCCCAGTTATCCCCATTCTTGATCAGTTGGACAAGTACACATGGAAATGATCCATAAAAAATTGTTCTTGTGATATTATCTATATATTTTTTTCTTCATTCACCTATAGGGCCCCTTTGTCCGGGTTCGCCATTTCCCAGTAGTACCAAGCCTAATCAAACCCATGGAATCATAGTGAAATGATGAACAAGGCATGGATTGATGAAATAAGGTTAGATCTGGGATCATTATTGGGTTTAAATGTTTTTTAAATGATAAATGATTCAATATTTTTCCATATAAGGTTTGGAGATGGACCTAATTCATGGAAGAACTCCCATGGGTTGATGAGATTGATTTTTATCAACAAAATGCCTGGAAATGATGAATGATGACTAGATCTGAAGATCACAGGTAAAAATGAGGCCATAAATTGAAGGTAATGTCTAGATTCAACATGTGGGAACCACTTTATACCATGATGAACACATGGAGTGTATCGCCTTTTCCATGGAAGTCAGGGTTTTAGAAGACTATAAGGATGAAACGATGTGTATAACTTCTATATTTCATGTACCAATTTCCCTGTGTGGATGAGCCATGTCATGGAGAACACATCCAGGAACACACCACATGCCTAAGTACATGGACAAGGCTAGAACACATGGGTGGAACCCCATGTGAAGAGACGGACTATGTACTAATGTACACAAACATTGGATAAATTACACATACATGGTCAGGCACATGAGAGGAACCTTGAGTGGCAAGGGAAGTCCATGTATATCACCCTACATGCTGTGTACCCCTATATGATCAATGAGCCTTGTAACTACAGGTACATGTCAATGTGAATGAGTGGGACCACACACCATGTGGGTGCCCAAAAAAATCATGTTTCCCTAGGATAATTTTGATGAAAATTTAGGGTTCAATATATCCATCATTTGGACTTGGATTTTGGACCAGAAGTGGCCTATAATGAGTGTCTTTACATGTACAAGATGATGGTTCCCTTAGTATTAGATTTTTGGATATGATGTGGAGTGTTTTAGGAAATATTCTTGGTTAAGTGATGCTTGAAGATAGAAGTGATCACACATGATCACTAGAGACTCTCAAGTGGAACCCTATAGCTTGACTGGGTATGGTTCCTCAATGACTTATAGAGTGGAACTCTTCAACTAGGCTGGTCATGGGTCCTCTACGGAATCCTAGAGTGGTACTCTCGAGTTGGTATTAGCATGGGTCTTCTATCACTAGAGTGGAACCCTCATGCTGGGCAAGGTATGGGCCCTCCATCAACTTCTATTGTAGAACTCGCCTATCAGCACTAGGCATGGGTCCTTGTCAGACTCCCAAGTAGAACCATCTAATGGGGTTGGGAATGGGTCATTAACATCCTTTATAGTTAAACCCTCATGTTGGTATGGGAATGTGAACCCATACCTTGAGTGGAACCCTCCTATCAGCACATGGAATGGGTCCTCTATAGATATCTGAGTTTAACCCTCCAGATGGGATGGGCATGGGCCCTCAATGAAGGGAGTGGAACCCTCTTACTGGGCATGAAATGGCTCATCCATCAACTATTAGAGTGGAACCCTCTTGTTGTACCATGTCATGGGTACTCAAACTAGATATTGTATCCCCTCGACTGTGCATCATAATAATGAGGAAAGGCTTGACTTGGAAAAATTACTTTTGGGAAGACACATGTGATGTTGGGAATCATTAATGGACCTACGGAACTAATGGAAACACTTCTTACTAGGACGAACAATTATATGGAGGTCTAATTTCCCTCTCCCTTGGGATTATTTTGGATGATTATATATATATATATAATTCAGAATCCTTGCCTCTGTATTTTGTTACTCTCTTTCTATGATATGTGAACACACAATAGGTATTCCACATGCTTTCCATGTTTAGATTATCATTTTTGGATTAGTTTACTCTCTTGATATAGGTGGAAAAGATTCGAATTTTATTCCTTATATAAACCATGTTAATCCTCTTATGTTTTGATGAGGTTACTCCCTATCTTGTTTTGGGTTTGGGTTGTGCTATTCTATTTCACTACATCCGGTGTACTATCTACTACATTTTTACTCTAGTTGTATATCTTATTTCACCACATTCATATTTCAGGGTGTCCTACATGGTATGTTTATACGCACCACATCATGAGAGTTTCCTACACATTTCTTGTATTTTGCAAATGAGTGACTGGTTGGAGGTGACATCAAAGGATCATAAGGATACCTTATGTTGTGGACCATGTACACTGGTCACACTGTGGAGATCATGGGATGAGATATCTCATAATTTCACTTTCTAGTTCTATTAGGATGGGACCTATTTTTGGCTGGGTGTGTATTTCCCCCATTACAATTCAGTTTACACTATTGTATTATTGTACTATGTAGAGGTTTTACATGAATGGTGTTACCTTAGTATTTTGTTTCTTTTACTTTTACCGCCACTTTACTTCTTTTTCTCGATGGTTGTGGGTGTGAATACATGTATATAGGAAAAAACATCCCAGTGTTAGTTATTATTCAATGTTATTCACCAGCCCATAGACTGTGGAGGCATGCCTTGGGGCGTTGCAACTCGAGCCCTGACTAGTGTTGGGTCATTATAGTTATGAAGTATAAGGAATGGAAGTGTAAAAAAGGATTATGGATATATCACTGGATAAACCACAATGATATTTATGTTTTAGAAATGAAATTATAATAAACTACATGTTCTAAATGATCATATGGAAATAAGAGACCATGTGAAATTTGATAGTATGACTTTTGAGGAGATTATAATATTTTAAAGTTTATATTTATTTAAAATAATCATGAAACATAGTGATTATGTCTTTTCATTATATTTATTTGATGAAATATCTTATGAATTTAGTTCATAGTCTTTTAAATGATTTATAATATCCCAACATAATGATTCTTTTATATGAAATCAAATTAATATATAATGATACAATAAAATATTCAATGACTCATGATGAAAATAAGAAAATATTATTGATAGATAATGCACTCACAATGGAGAAAGGAATCCATTAAATAAAATATTAATTATTTAATGAATATAGTAATTTTTCAAACGTTTCTTTTGATGTTTATTATAATGGAAACAATGATACAATATTTAATAATTTGGTGGTGAAAATATAAGAAGAATGGGAGTATTCCTATTACATAATAGGGGGACTTAAATACACATAATTCTAAATAAATTCTGTTTTTTACTATGAGATTTCAAAAAATATTTCAATGATGAGTTTTAGAAACCATTTGAATAGAGGAGTAGGAGATACTGATTATTAGAGGAGTGTGAAGATCGAATATTTTTGAAAATGATATCCACATAAACAATAAATACATATTCATCGAGGGAGAGAAAGAAATAGTAAAAAATAGTGCCCAACTATAACCATTTGACATTATAAAATTCAAAATAATGAAATAAAATGATAGATTATACTGCACCTATTAATGAGACGAGTTATTGAAGAAATAGGGAGACGTGGAACTAATGTTTCATGTAGATAAATTTCCTTTTAGTTAAAATATTTAAGAAGATTAGATTGTGTATGGATTATATCAATTGAACATATATTGGTTGAATTATTGAAATGTATATCCTACTTCAACCATATTGTATAGAATATTGATAAAAAAGGAGGAATCACTATTTATTATAGAAATAGTTGAATAATATTAACTCGTATAGTAGAAAAATTATTAAAGCTATCACTAGTGATATTTCATCAAACATGTTCACATATACCCTCTTGTATAAATGGAAAATAACCATTCTCTTTATTTATACATGTTCAATGTGAAGAATACGAGTCGAAGATCATACCATATCTCATAATTTATTCGACAATAAGAAGGATCATGAGAATGTTGGATAATTACAATAATGTATGGGAAATATAGTATTAAATATGTAGGTGAACATAATTTAAAAACCTTAGTGTTATCTTAAGTTTCATTCATGTTCTGCATCAACATACCAACCAATGGAGAGATAAAAATCGAAACTGACGCACAAAAAAATTAATGAGGTGAATATGGATAAAAAAATTTAAGTAAAATTATATCAAACCTGATTCACATCCACCTCAATATTGGAAACATCCATTTGTGATCCTTTATTATGTGAACATTTTATCTAATAATAAATCCATAAAATAACTACAAAGATTATGTTCTTAATAACACATGACATGTTGTCATGATTTCCATACACATAACTCATGTGATCTACCAAATTCTTCCCAAATTTCCTTTGATTTGATTGAATTCCAAATGAAATACAAAACAAGTAAATATATATCCCAAAAACAATTAAAGGGAAAATAATCATATAAAAAAGTGGTAGAATTAATTCAAGAAGCCTTTCCTCTTGTAGAATCTCTATAAATTAAAAATTAATTTTATATGCTCCCCAATATGTGGTCATTGAATCTTGATCCTCACATATTATTTCCTCGTGTTGAACACTCATTTTGATCACCTATCTCCTTATTCTTGGTTCCAAATCCGCATGGGGGGGGGGGGGGTAATGCTCATCCGATATGCATAATAGAGAATATATTTTGAGGGTTAGAGTGCTAAAAAACTAATTAATAAAATTTGTTTCCAAAAAAATGGTCCCAACCTGAAGTCCAGGTCCCAAATGAAGATTATAAATTTCTATGGAAAAACCTGCCAATATTTAGTCAATTATAGGGTTGAAATTTCAATGTAGAGCTCAATTTATGGGACATATATATTTAATACCACAAGAATAAATAATATTAATTTATTAAATATTAAATATATATAATAAAATATCAGATCATAATCTTACAAAATTACTGTCTCTAGAAAAAAAAATCACATATAGATAATAGTAGTGAATTTAGATAACTTATAGAGATCATTATCCCTAGTAAAATGACCATTTCACCCTTCCTAATGGGACGTGGCTTAATAAATCTTAACCATGAGAATGATTTTATTGTGGAAAAAATAGAATTAAGCAGACAAGACATTCACTTAAATCATGTTTGACAATATTTCATGGGATATGTATAATGTAGTGCTAGTGTTTTTATGGAATAATATGATTTTGAAAAAAAAATTAATATTTATAAAAACAGATGTATAAAAAATATAGAAGTGAATTAATATTTTTATTCTTAAAAATCACATATGTTAGTAGTATTTGTTTAATACCATGATACATTTTAATACATCAAACATTGTTTATAAATACACGATCAATTTTTGTAGGAAATCAGTATAATACGGTGGAGTGAAAAATGAGAGGTTCCATATGAAATTTATAATGAAACTAGACATACAATCACACTTCATAAAGGATTAATGAATAAGAAACCACCACTAAGGAAATATGATCCTATTGTTTTATGGTTAAAAACTCAATATTTATTACATAAAGGCCTTAACAAAATCATTATGTATTAATAAAAGTGGGTATACCATGTGATAATAATTCATCTAATTATATAGGCCAAGATAGAATAATGTATCACTATATTTATGGAAAAATAAATTAATTTACTGGATATTAAAATTTTAATTTATTTTTTTTAGGGAATAAATTGAAGAGAATAAAAACAAGATGAAAAACCAATAGTTCATGAGAAAAAACTAGATAAGGCTTCATGGAGGGATAATTTGGATGAAAATAGAATTGGAGGACAATATAGAATTTGAAGGATACTATATAATTTATTTAATGGTTAATGGAAACTCAACCAATTGCACCACAATCCCTAGAAACAACCCAAATGAATTATATAGATAAATAGGTTGGAATATTGTTCCAATTTTCTAAAAATTTGGAACCCCAAGGTATACAAAAAACCTATGATATTTAGAATTTTACTATTGAGGATTATATCAAGAGACTTTATCTTTTCACATGGAGGAATAGAAGATAAAAGTACACTTCCTTGTTTCTATATAAGGAAGGTAGACCCTTAAAACATAGGTGATAGTTTTTTCAAGAATGCATGTATAAATTTCTCAGAACACAGGTGTTCTTGAGAGAAAACTCAAGGAATATTAGGGATTTTTCATTTTATAGTTTATTTATATTTATATTAAATTCATTCAAATTTGATTACAATAAGTGACTACCTAATTTTATTGAGTGGAATTTGATTAAAAAACTAATTTATTGAAAGGAAGGAGCATCAAATAGAAGTAATAAAATGAGATTGGAGTATTTTACTTTCCTGATTATATAATTTGAATTTTTTTAATATATCAGTCACTAAATCTCCATTATTTTTTGTACATTGTATGAACCATGTATGGGGGATTTAAATGGTGTTGTGTGTGATTTACCTAACTTAAGATACTATGTTTATCAATATTTAGGTGGAAACATCACCCAAGAAATAAGTATCCCTTATCAATAGTACTATTCTAATGATATTTAATGAGATTTATTTTAGGTTAATGAAATTGAGGCATGTTTATAGTATATTAGTGAACTCAAACTCGGTAAAATTTGTCAACTATAAAAAATTAACACCTTGGTAAGAACATAAATTATAATTGTATATTTCATATTAACATTATTATTTGAGAATGTGAAATTTAAGTGTAATTTTTATAGGATAATTGATCATGAGGTGTGTGGGTTAAATATTAATGACATATATAATCTTCAAGTAAAATATGAGAGTAATCTTGTGTTAACATACCTCTATTCCTTGTTTAACATGAAAACCCCATGGGTTTCATTCATTAAATAAAGGTTTAGTTATATATTATTCCAAATAATAGAATAAGTCAAATGGGAATAAAATATCCTATGAAAATGAAAAAAAATTACATGTGACTAACTATTAAGTTGAATAAGTAGTAAAGGGAATGAAAAACTCCAATTAAAAAGGGATCGATAAGATTTTTATCCAAGTTGAATTAAAGCAGTGTGGGATGGAGTCGAGGATGAAAAACCTGAGGGAGTGAGATTTAAGAAGCTGTTTACTATCAATGTCCTAGTAAAAATAATTTGATTCCTTTTCCATGGGCTAAAATTTGATGTAAATGGTAAAATGAGTGAGATAATTTATTTATATTAGTTACATGATGTGATGAAATCTCTCATGTTTTAGAGAATATGATAAGAATACATTTTATGTTTTATTTTATTATTTATCTAGTAGTATTTTATTTTAATTTATAGTAATTATTATAGTTTGGATGTTTTATTTGAATTTTTGGAAATTTAAATAATACGTTTTTCAAATGAATCCAATGTAATTAATTTATTTTTAAATTTTTTATTTTTTAATTAAGGTTCATGGATACGAACATATTTTTTTCATGTTATATAATGCACTGGAATTTTCCACAGAAGAAAAATTGGTTAAATCAACTAGATGTGTATGAATAATGACAGTGATTGTAATATAGTGATTAGGAAATAAATCATGATGGCTCTTCTGATATTGTTATATACATAATTTTGTCTCATTATCACTACATAAAAAAGTTTTTTTGTGATAATAAAGCCTATGATATCCATTGATATTAATTTATATACTATAATATTTTAGAAGAAGAAAATTAGGTGGTTTTTCTAAACCAAAACAAACTCATAGAGTCTGCTGAAAATGTGACCAATTCCAATATAATATATCTTACAAGGATAATATTGCATTGAATAATGAAAATAACATAACCACCCAAGATATACTATGAATCCTCTATAACATATTGATCATTTAGACACTTTTGTAGGGAATTCCAACCATCATAGGTATTGTATTTGAGGATCATTCCAAAAAATCATTAAGTGAAAATGAACGAGGCTTCAATGGGGTAATTTAATTTAAATTTACCTTTCACCTAGAGTTTTCAATAAGTTGTTCCCATATTTTGAACACAATATACATTCATAAAGGATCATTTTATCTAATTAAACCATAAGATAAAATTATTATTTTAATGTTTTTATCACACACATTTACCACCATATTTTATTTTAAAAACAACAAATATAACCATGAACTTCGTAAAATACTTTATTAAGTGTGAAAATCTATGAAATTAAAAAATTATTTCCTCCAATGATGAAAACTATGTTCTTCATATCTTTCATACATGATATATGGGGATCAAAATTATATTAATTCTAAAATGGTAATTAATTTCTAAATATAATTAATAATGATTCCATGTACAGTATGATCATGGGGATATACATGGTAAATAATAGAAATTTTAGAAGAAGGGAGAAAGTAAGAGTAACATATAGAAGTTATTTATGCATTCACTATAATATGTTAGTATCACATGTGGATGATTAATGAATTTCTTTATGTTTTTTTGGAGGAAGAGGATAAGAAAACATAGTATTTAAAATTATTGGATAATATCATATGTGTAATGACCTATTTCATAATTACCGTATTTAGTTTTTATATGAGGCCCTATGTGGGATATTTAGAGGGATTAAGTATCTGATCATTTGAATTTATGGCTCTAGTTCAGGGGTCATTTTCATTTATGGAGTTAAATTTCAATTTAGATGCTTGAGGATGAATTATTAAATAAATTATTTTTTTAGGATTGGGTTAGTTTTTTTGGTTCGGGTTACCTATGAAGAGGTTCCATGAGCTATTTACTACTACATGTGGCACAGAGTATCCAATGATCTACCACTAGGTATTTCTAGATTAGATAATTAGTGGGGTGACTTATGGGTGTATTTGGTACCCTTTTTCTACATACTAAGAACATGATGATCCAATGCTATGTTTTTTATTATGGGAATGTTGTGCATTTCACCCTACACACATATTTTATCATTATCAACTTTTTTGAACCTAGCTTCTTCTTAGCTAATTATGAGTCGCCCATGGAGCTATTTTGGTCCACTCCTTATCCCTCCTCTTTCCTATCACTTCAAGGGGAATCCATATAATTTTTTATTTATAATCTATGGATAGTATCCCGGCTAATAATTGTACCTATTCTTCTAATATTTTAAAATTCAATTTAGATAATGGGTGATTATAAGGTAAATTCACCCATAACAAGGTATAATTTATTTGAAACAATTTTTATTCATATTCTCTTAACTCAAGGTGGTCATGTTGTTTTATTTATCTTCATTTATCATTATTTTTAATGAATGAATTTATTTATAATTTATGTTTGTGTTTTTCAAAAGTTATACTGGTTTATGGGATGGTTTCTTAGACATAAATGTGGATTCATACTATCATATTTTTTTATTTTAGTTATTTATTGATATAATTATTTCTTTATAGGAAATAAGTAATTTTATATTAAATGATGAAAGATGGTTTAATAATTCAAATGTGTTTCTCAGGGAAGATTTGGAACTGAAGATATCAGCTATGGTATTGGTTGGTGATATTGATTCAAAAAATTATTCTCAGTTTATTCTTGAAAGATTCTTGCATATAGTTTCTCATCAAAAAATAATATAGTTATTTATTATTATTAATTATAAATGAATTGTTTAAAAATATTTTAATTCTTAAACCCTACATGTACATGACAGTTTACATGAATCCCATAATTTTTCTCCATTTCAATATATAATAGAATTTTGGTAGCTATTGGGTTTCCAATTACCGTGGAACATATTATTAATAATAGATAAATTGGATCCCAGATCGAAGTTTCTCTCCTGGGGATTTTGGAGACTATATTTGGAACTTCACATATTCCATCAATTCTATCATTTGAATTTAATCTAGTTTTTATGGAAATTTATTGTTTTCTATTTATATTTAATATATATCTAGTTTTTTTCTCTTATATTGATTCATATAATGGTTTATGGTCTTGTTTTATTAATTTTTTACACTTTTATGACCTATATGGTTTATTTATCTTTGTTATATTCAATTTATAGATGTGTAAATTGGGATTATCTGTAAAATACCTCGAAGACATTCAATCATAAAATATTTTATTATTAATTCTCTAAAAATTATAGAAATAATTATACTACTAGAAATTATCTATTTGGGATATTTGAGTTTTATTAGGTTTGGTATCATATTAATTTTTGTGTCATACATGTATACTGGTCATGTTCACTGCAAAATTTTATTAGATGGGTATTGGGTTGAATGTATTTTCATTTTAACTAGAAATGAGTTATGTTTGTAGGAATTGATCTACAACCCAAAAAGTGATATCAAGAACCTCTTTATAGTAAAATCTCTAGTATATATGAGGTTTTTGTTAATTCAGTATAAACTATTCATCTATGTGAGGATTTCATTCAGCCAACTCAGGTATGATGGAATAAAACATGAGACAAGAGTATAATAAACTATGGGGATTCAACATTAGTTTAATTTCATGTAACATGGTAAGCATATATAGATGGGAATACATAGGATTTATACAATATTCAATGCTTGTTCTAGATTTTTATATTATAGTTGATACCAGCTAATTTTTATATTAATTGAAACATTAGAAATATATATAAATAATGTATTCATATATATATATATATATATTGTATATGATTAGGTCTATTTGAACCAATAGTTGATTCTTTTGACTGATATTTTTTATTATTTATCCTTTTCTCCTCAGCATTTTAATTATTTTTTTATTTTGACCTATTATTGAGTATGTAAATTCCTATTTTCTTATTTCTTATAAATTATTTTTTTGTTGTATATATTATCCTTCCAATCCTATAACAAGATTTATTTATATTAAATGAATAAATTTTTATCATTCTATTTGTTTTTAGATTATATGATACTTATAATATTTTTAATATACTTAGCTTAAGCATGTTTCTTATATCATATATATTGACGTGTTTCTATAAATATTTTTAAAAATCATGCTGTCAGACATACCAACCATTATTTACTTATTATGTCCAAGGGGAAAAATTCCAACTAGTATGAGTATCTTGGTGGAGTATGGTAGAGTCATTGAGTAAAGGAAATGTCTTGTAATATTTTTTTATGATGTTTTGAAATGGTAATGTGTTTTTAAGGGCATAATATTTTAAAAAATGAGATTATTTTGCCTCTAAAATTTATTTATTTTTAATTTTGGTAAAAGTAATAGTGTTTACAAATTGGAATTTAATTATTTATTGAATTGGTAAAGTTTTTAGTGGAAAAAAAATAAATTACTATCATATTTATAAAAAATTGGAAGATAATTTGTCAATGACATATTCAATTTTTAAAATTAAATGGGGTTATGAATTTTAAATGTTATTATATAATGTTTTTAAAATGAAATGGAATTTAATATATTTGTAAATTATAATATAGATTTTAAAAAACATGGTATTGTACTTAATATTAAAATATGTGTAGTTTGTTAACATAAACTATATATTTATAATGAATTAATTGTGTGAATGTGTTGATTTGAAAGAGAATCCAATATGTGGTATTTAAGATGACAAATAATTTCTCATAAACCAAAAGATAACAAAATCTCTTTGATAAAGTGGAATTTATTAGAATTTCATGATTGGATATCCATAGTGAAATTATATGGTATGAAGTACCTTGGATGGTATTTATAATGGTTTAAGGAATTTAAGGATTCCATATATTTAGATAGTTTAATGATTAATTTTTTAGGAGTTTCTAATTGAATGTGTAATGTGGGATTATGTGATGTATTATAGTAATATATCTAGAAAATAGATTTTGAGGTTTTAGTTATTTACATCAATTACATGAGCTACAAATTATAAATGTGATGGATTATTAGATAAATGATTCATTTTGTGTTTTTTAATGTTTAGGTGATATGATATTGGTTTAGTGTACATTATGACATTGGTTATCTTCACATATTAAGCATTAAAAATTCAATGGATGCTTCAATTTATGTATTGGATACATAGAGGCGGTGAATTGTTGAGTAATAAAATTTAAGGAAATCTCTGAGATGAGAATTTATTTGGCGGAATGGTTATAAAGACACATTTCCTAGTGGAACTTGTTATCATGTCATTGAGCCACTAAAAATTATATTTGAATAGATGAAACAAGGGATATTTTTAATTTATTGATATATTGGGAGATTTATCTTATCTTTAGGATTTGTATTTTATTTTTTGAATGTGATGATAAATTTGTTATGAATTATTGAATGAGGATTGAGGTTCAGTGGTTGTTTTAGAGCTTGAGGTACCTTCAAAGAGGGACCATTAGTAGTTTGTGACAATAGCTACAACCTGGTACCTAATAGGCTCCCATTGGGTACCCAATAGACTTTTGAGATGCCAATTTTCAATATAGGTTACATTAGGTATCTGGTTCCCCAAATTGGTACCAGATAGGCATGCCTTTGGTATTATAGAGAGGGATTTTATGATGTTTCATTCACTAAGATTAATTTTTCTCAAAAGTTCCCTTGAAATCTAACTTTATCCTCATAAATTAGGATCCACTTTTAGATATCTATTATTATATTATTCTTCCCTTATCATAGATTTTATTTCAAGGTGAATCAAATAGATTTTTCATGCCTAATCTATGGTGGGTCTCTCCTTTCACCCCCTTTCCCCCCCTCTTTTCCCCCTATTTTTTGATTTCCGTGGGATGGATAGGGATTCAAGGTGTTAATTCACTAGATCTTGGTACAATTCATCCATAACATTGGGTATCTTACTTTTATTCCATTAAAGACGCACATATTAGTGGATTGTACATCATTTATCATAATTTTTTATTAACCATAAATGATGTATACTTTATGTTATGGGTTTTTTTATTATATTTTGGTTTTTTGGGGGATCTTTCGTTGGAGTTAATTGGTTCATTAGTTTATCATATTTTCAGTCAATTTTAGTAACTAATTATATTGATTTTATTTTGGATTTTTTATCCTTTGGTTATAGATATTATTTAAATATGTGTTTTAAATGAATGAATTTTATTTATGAATTCCTAGGTTTTTCAAAAATATGGGATTGGATCATATATATATCATATTATTTTAGTAGGTGGTATAAATTAACCATTTTATTCTAGGTCCATGAGTCAAACATTCATACATTTATATATTGTAAATATATAAAAAAAATTATTTACATTTAAAAGATATAAATTAATGACATCAAGTTCTTATTTTATATTGAAAGTTGATGTTATTAATTGAGATTTTTGGAACTATATAATTTATTTTTCACTCTTGTTTGTATGAATTATTTGTTAAACTTGATTGTTTTTACCATATTACATGAATTGGTCATTGTATTTTAATTGACATTGACATATATATTGATTGTCCAATGATTAGTTATTATCACAAACCGTTATGTTCATAAATATTTTAAATATTTAACTTAATAATAAACATGGTTTTAATCATAGATCCTTAGTGTATCATTAGAATCAAACCATCTTAAAGAAAATATATAAGAAATAATTTTTCCCATGGTTTAATTTTTTTTCAAACATAAATATGGTGAACTAGATTATGAACCATTTATATTCTAAAATAAAAACTACATATTAAAAAATAATTCTAAATGAGAAATAATTCAATAAACCATACATAAACTATATTCAAGATAGTTGTTAAGTGGATATATTTTTGTTGGGTTTAAGAGTAGTTAAAATTTTACTTAACATGAATATTATTTCAGTTCTAACATTTACCTAACATTGATAATTTACATCTGTTTCTAATAAAACTCTAACATGATCTGAATTATAAAATTTAGAGTTTTAATAGACCTATGTTTCAATATAATGTGGTTATTGGTAATTTTAATGAAAAACATAAGAATACACTTTGGTCGAGAGGATGAGAGTCTGTGATCATTTCAACCTTTAGGGTGAATTATTTATTACTTAAATAATTCATTATTTATTGATGATATGTTCATGAATCCTTGAAAATCCCCAATTTTAGAACAGTTACCACCACTCTAGAGATTTTATCATCAAAATATGTCAATACAAATATGTTTTTTTATTAATGGTTCTTTATTAGTAGTATCATATGCATGTATCATATAATATACATTAATGTAACCACTTATACACTTATCAACGAATCTTAATTGATGATATATTCTATATGTATCAATGAATCTTCACCAATGACAACAATATCATATATCATATTTTCGCTATCATTTTACTATTAATTAGTGTTTCTTATGTTTAATGTTTCATAAATACACGATTTGAAAATTAATTCCATCTAGGTATGTGGTATATGTTGCGGAGTTATGATCAATAACAAGAGTGGGGATTCCTACCTACCTCAGTGAAAGGAATAATAACTTATATTGTTTTGTTCCACTTAATGAGAAACATAGTTCTTTTAACAGTTATATGGTGAGGACCATTGTGGGTCATTTTAATATATTTCAACAATTATGTATTCTATAATTTTTAAAGTGACATGTAATATAATAATAAGTGAAAGGGGTCTAATAAATGGTTAGTGTGGTACTTATGAATGAGAAAATCATTCATGTTTTTTATAGTTTTTAGTAACAAAATAAGTGGGGGAATGATTGAGTTCAAGGGAATGTGAACCAATGAAGAATGTCATAGTTCTCAAAGACTTTTTTTATGAGGATAATTTTTATATGGAATTCAAAATTTTACATTCTATGGTTTTTATAAGGAGTATATATTGATTATTTTTTTGATTTATATATTGTTGGTTTTATACGTCAATGAGTAATCCTATGTATCTTAATTAACTCGATTCAAATCCCATTTAGTTTAATTTTTAAAATTTCATGACAGGTAATTGGATTGTAATAACCTATTAAATGTCATGTAGTAATGAAGTCCATTATTTTTAAATATAAATAATATATATTTGTGCGGTGGTTATGTATTGTGGTGTCCTTGGCATATGATTCCTAAATAATATTTCCCTTTAAAGGAAGTGAATCATGATGAATGTTAATCTCTAATAAATGAGTTGGGGATTACAAATAATGGAGGAACTGATGTGCCTTCCCATGATGATGAGTTATTTCAAAGAATTTATTTAGGTATTAAACCTAATAGGATGTCCTTCCATGAATTTACTCCCCACAAATTACTAAGTGGTCAAGGAAGTATGGGTAAATTCATAGTGGATAAATTCCCATATAGTAGAAGTTATAGTCTAAGAATGGGATAATCTTATATGGATGTCTCATTATCATTGATTATTATTGGCGATGAAATTAATAATGGGAAGACGATTGTATATTTCACCTAGGAAGGATTCCCTACTATACTCGATTCATTATATAGCCATAGGTGTCGACCATGTTCATTAACAAACAGAACATTGGACTAGGTCATCCATGATATGTATGTTGAGCCCAAAGAAATATCTCTAATTTAGTAATCATGATAACCCTCATTATCAGGGGGATACATGATTTCCAAAAACCCAAATAACCCTATTAGTTAGGGATGACAATATAGATTCAATTTTATGAATGGAATACATGAATGAGATATTGAACTCTATCATGCCTAATGACCAACTCATTTATGTTAGGAGGATATAATGTTGTATTATGATAATAACCCTTGTAATGTGTTGGTCAAGATCAATGAATTTTTTCATAGTCTTTTTTAGTAATTTCCACCCATTTGGGAGACTAAAGAGAATAAATTACATAAGAGGGTATTGCCCATGCTAGAACTAAAATGTTTTGTGCCTAACACATTAACAGGGGTACCTAGGAGATTGTTTTCCCTAATATCATACAAGGGTGAATTGGGGAACCCTAGTGGGAGAATAGAGTGATGCTCCTCACATGTTAGATATTAGAGATAAATGGTTCCCCAATGGTTAGATTGGCCTATGGGGTACTATAGTGGGAGACTAGGGTGAAGGGTCATCAATGTATGAGACTAGGGTGAAGGGTCATCAATGTATAAGACGAGGGTAAAGTAGTTTCCCATGTAATATTAGCACGAACTTTTCAACCAAATAATTATAGTGATATTTGGACTCTTTTGGAGTATATTAGTGGGATTTTCCACCCCTATTGAAGGTTATGGGGACGTGTCACATTTATTGAAGGTTATAGTGGTGTGATTTCATTTCTGAAAAAAGGATAGGTAGAGTTGTGTCCCTAGTATTGGATTTCCCTGGAGGGATGGGTGTGTGGTAATATTTTTGGTCTCACTCAAAGGGGAAACACCATAATTGTTTTTTATGATTATGGGAGAAGTAGTATTACATAATGGTTTTGGTGTGTTAACCCTTCTGGTAACTCTATTACCAAAAAATAAAATTTATTTCCATAAGATGTTTTTTCAATAATACCCTGAAATCTGTAATATAGGACATGGATGATGTAAGCTTTAGGAATCCAATTTTCTTGTACAAGATTTCCCAAATTAAGACCCCTATATTTATAGTCATTGGAACCCCAGATTCCTAGCGCCACCATTGGTATATGGGAGAATATCTCGAGTGAATAGGTAGGTCTCTCACTAGTCAACATAGTGCACAAACATAGTGAAACATAAAGTCACCTTAACATGGGTATAGTATTTGGGCACATTGGATTAGATTTTGTGTCTTGGCAGCTCAACTTTGGAGAAGCAGTCGATAGAATTTCTTTGGATGAAGTAGTTGGGTACATGACATGAGTGACTTCCCTAAACCAAATTTGGGATTTCTTCCTTTACATTCCCATTTCAAATGGGTTAACAAAAAACTAAAACCACTTAGAATTAGATCTTCTCAGAAAAATATGGTCAAATTATAAGGATGGAATGGTATTGGAATGAAAAATATGTGGAATGTAGGTTTTTGTGCTCATGGTAGGTGGGATACTCACAATTCACACTAGTATCTAGACATAAGAAGAAAAAATGCTAATATTATCACCAAATGTTGGAATATCCTTTAGAGTGATGAAAAAGGTCACACCTATCTAGGTTATATATACAGTGATAAATAAATAGGATCTCTATGTTTTTGTACTATTACCTATGATGATATAAAATACTGAAGCTATGATAACCCACATCTTGTGTGAAAAAAACATAAGCATTGATCTTACTTCAACCATATCATAGAACATTATTTATTTTCACTAAGATATAAAAACCATCTCCACCTAAGATAAAATTCTTTGGAAAATGTTTTTCTATGAACATTACTTAGAAAGCCACATTGGAGAAGCATTTGGTTTGATTCACTAAGGCAAATCACTTTGGATAAATTTCTTCCTTTGAGTAATTTTCTACCTAGTTACATTATTTCTAAGACCATATCACCAACCATTCATTTAAAAATATTTATCTTATATTTCAACCACTAACATTGTTGAATTAATTTTTATAGAAAACACTTTAGTACCCTTATAAACTTTACTTAATATATTGATACTTATGAACACAATAAATAAGATAATCCATTATGTAATGAAAATACTTTCCTGTTAATTAACATCATACATGTGAACACTGCCTAACACCATAAAAATGTACTAAAATAATAACTCAACATCTGATTACCTCCCATAATAAGAGAACATTTTTTTTAAAATATGTGTTCATCATAAAGCCTAATACTAACCAACCAGCCTCATAGTTCAAAGAGTATGCTAACATGGGGCGTACCGTCATATCATTATAGGGTAGAAAATTAATGCGGATGAAGTCAACCCTATGTATATATTTAAATCATCAATGTATTCAATAGAAAACAAATTTTAGCTACCGGAGTCTCAAAAATATTTCTTCATTCCATGATTCTTCCAATTAGTCATAGACCAGTGATCCCACCATGATATACTGTTTTATTTCACCCTAACATCAATATATTAAACTAAATTTTTATTTAAATTCAAAATATAATAACTAATTCAACATCAGTATTGGTTAAATTATTTAATTTTTATCCCATTTATAAAGAGTAATTTCACTTTTTTGGATTATTTCATTGTTTGAGGAGTTGATTTGGAAGGCCTAGGTTAGAGTTGAAGAAAAATTTGTGAAATGACACAAGATCCCAATGACATATGGGGACTAAAATTCCTACTTATACTAATACATAGATAAAATTAGTATTATGTTTTATGTTCTGTTCAAAAATTCAATGTGATGCAACTATTATAAAGACACTCAATCCCAATTTTTCCATGATGGGGCCTAAATAATGCTATCTATCTAAGAAACTAAATCTGTATGATGTTAAAAGTTGTATTTTTTATATCTTCCATATCTTTGGATATAGTTTTTAAATGTTTCCAAATTTTTTATGGAGTGATTATAGATGGGAGAAACAACGTTTTAGTTATGTGAAGAGTGAGATAATACTATATGGGTAACAGAATCCATGGTAAATTGGTTTCTTGAAATCTAGGTGCTCAAAACCAACATAGGAACCCTATTTGTAATTTTGGTCAGGGAGTAAAGAACTTCCATTTTAGTGAACCAAATGGTTATTCTCATCATCCTAGATGTTTTGGTTACCCCTATCATCATAGATGGTCAAGGATGAAGGTTAATTTCCAATCGAGCCTCCTCCTCCTCTCGATGGTGAGGTAAACGATGAAAGATCATTTCAAAGAACTACACACACCTGGGGGATAATTATTGAACTTTTTTATTATAATAGTTTTGTTTAATTTGTTTCTGAAATATTTCATTTAAATTTTATCTTAATATGATTCTTGTTTCAATGCTTAGTTTTGGTTTTATCAAGTGAAACATGTATTAGGTCAATGCTGATTGGGTTGGGATTTGAAGTGGGAATCATGGGTTATTCTAATTTCACAACACAAGCATCCTCTTAATCACACATAGATATGAGATATCAATATTTTTTTTGGTATTTATCACTCTATTCTGGAGGTATAAACCTTGAAAACATAATTTTTTTCAAGGGTTGGTTTTTTAGGAATAATTTTAAGTGGAAATAGAGGAATCAAGATCTTAAAAACCATAAAACAATGGATTCTATTAAACCATGTGTATTTTTAATAATGATGAACTAAAAAATATGTGTAGTGAAATTAATATGGACTTCTTCAATAATAATTCTAAAACACCACCTTTATTTTTCAACTATTAAACTCTTTAATTAAGTCATTTTATTTCTAAAATTATTTTCAAAACCAACCCCCTATTTTATAAATTTTTATTAACAATAAAAAATTCAAACTTACAACAATCCTTGAGAGACAATCCAGTGACTGGACTATGGAATAGAGCACCTTTATAAACATAATCAATTTGACATGTCATGATAAAATTATCAAATTTTGGCCCAATTTCCTTTGAGTTCTTTTGTTTTTAGTGGGGTTTCTTTATGAAAACATTTTATATTATTTAAATATTTGTGCGATTATTTTATTCCATTATCGTTAAGTTTATTTCTAAAATATTTATATTTAAGACTCCTGCATGATGTGACCTTAATTTTTGGAACTACCTACTTTAGAACATGAATTAGAGAGGATCATCCATCATCAACAATAGAATGTAATGAATGATCTATTGAAGAAGGACACAAAAAATCTCTACAGAAATCTTGATACTTATTCTAATTCTAGAAAAACTATCACGAATTAAATAAACATGAAAAATATGATTGAAAATAACAAGGAAGTAAAAGAATCAACTTTACCTAATGTATAAATTCATCTCACATACATTCAAATACAAGTTGAGCCATTAAATATTAAACTTAAACCTAGTTTAATTCAGTTACTACCATGATTCAATTGACTTGTGGGAGAATATTCACATAAGAACAAAAATTATCTTCATAATGTGTGTTCTAAAATAAACCATGACAATTTTGTTGAAGAACAAGAAAAGCTTAGGGCATTCCCTTTTTCATTATAAAATACTACAAAATATTGTATTTATTATGTTAATTCCCCTCTTAGAGAATGGGTGGACACGAAACACCTTGCTCTTGAAAAAATACTTCCCACACACTTGAACAACAACTATAAGGAAATAAATTTGGGGAATAATAAAATATAAAAAGGAAAAATTACATGAATATTGGTAATTATTTAATAGGTTATGATCAGGCTTTCCACACCACCAAAAAATTAATAAAATTTTAATAGAGTTATTTTTTGAAGGTTTAGTTCCAATTGTTCATAATATGTCTAATGTTGCTGTAATAGACAAAACTCCATTCTCTATAGGGTCCCTCATTGAGAACATGAAAAAAAAACACTGAACATTTTGGATCAATGTCCAGTGTAACCATTCAAGGTGTATAAGAGGATAAATGTTTTGAATTCAAGAAGATGGTGGTAATGGAGTTTTATGAGGTAAGTACCCATCCCCCTAAATTTTCACTTTAATAGGGTAAATATAAATATATTCTTCCCATGCATTGGGGTATTTTTTTGTCACCCATTATTTTGACTAATTCCCTCAACTATGAGAGACTTATGAGTATTGTGAGGAAATATTTCCACGTCACCCCTATAACCAACCCATTATGAAAGAACCATACTATCCATCCAACCCTGGGTGGAAAGACCCCCTTTACTATAGTAAGGGGTTATTTAAAACATCCTAAAAAACTATATAATAGACTAAGGTAGAGTAGTTATCCCCCACCACCACCCAAAAATCCTTAACTACTAAAATTACTTTCTAACCACCCCCTCTAAAACCCAAGACTAGACTAGAGGAAATAATGAAACCAATTGATTTAAATAACCTATAATTCGAGAAAACCACCCTTGTAGTTGTACAAGACCTAAAAACCTAACTAGGCCGACCCACCAACTTGGTGGGGAAATCCAAATCCATGGGTTGGATAAAATACCCTCTCATTGACTAGTCTACCATTGGGATAAAGAAAATTTTAGTTCCACCAACCTTTAAAGTGTAAAACAACTGTGAAGCCAAATGAACCCTCCATTAGAGTCATCCCCTCCTAAGGAAACTACCATCCCAACTACTAAAAATATTCTAAATGAGGAAATATAGTGTCTTGAGAGATTCCATGCTTACGGAAATAGAGTTTTATATGATAAACCAATTGGACATACCATTTTAATTCCATTTTTTTAAGGGAAACCAACCAAAGGGAAAAAACAAGGTGGACTTGAATCAGAAATCTTGGAAACTTTAAAAAAAGTGCAAGTTAACATCCCCATGATTAATTCCATGGAAGAAGTTCCATGATACGCCATGTTTCTAATGGATATGTGTACACACCGATGGTGACTTTGAGGTGATGAAAAGGTGATCATGAGGAATAATTTCTCAAAAATGATAATGTTATCACTTATAAAAAATCCGTTATCCTAGAACATTCTCCATAAAGTGTACTATATCGGATTATATCTTTTACAAGGCTATGTTTGATTTGGGCAATTCTATAAATGTGACATCTCACTATGTTTTTTCTTCATTTCTCCTTAGTTAATTAAATTCCACATGATTTTTTTAACTGGAATACCAGATTAATGCACACCAAACTAGTGTTCTAGAGGATTTTCTTGTATGGGTGAAAATTTTAATTTTTTCATATGAATTTTATTCTCATAAAATATAAGATTATAGGATGAATGGACATGATATGATTATATTGGGATTCCTTTCATGAAAACTATAAAAACCATAATTAACGTCACAAAATTTTCAAAATCTATGGATATTCGTGGGGACATTGTCCACATCAATATCATTGATTCCATGAATCACCCCTAAAAAGAATATCCATCACCTTTGGAAAATGAAATAGATGCACTACCTTACCATAAAAAAACATCATCGCATTACCAAAACCACCTTTTTGAATTTTCATAATTGATTGAAATTCTATGTAATGATTCATTCATCGAATGATGTAATGGTTTACAAAAATTTAATGCATGTGTATTAATTGATGATTTCTTGAGCACTATATATCCTAGGACCAATAATGATACTGAAAAATTTGTAAAATATCATTCCACATCTGAGGATGTTACCATTGAGAATTTTTATGAGATCAATGACCAATCAATTTCACATCCACTCCCATAAATCCAAAATATCCTTGAGTTGTAACTTAAACCACTGCCCAAATTTTTAAATATTCATATCTTGATAATAGAAACAAGATTCAATTCATCATTTATAGTTCACTCCATCCAGTGAAAAAATTGTGACATGATAAAAATTTGGGGGGGTATAAAAAATCATTGGAATGAACAATTTCTAATATTTTTGTTATTATCCCATCAATTTTCACTCATAAAATATTTTTAATTGATGTGGATGAACTAGTGAGGTAGAAAAAACATCGAATGAACCCAAACAAACTAAATGTTGTTAAATTAGATGTTACAAAATTATTGGATGATAGAGTATTTTATGTTATAACTGAAATCCAATGGGTGGTCCAGTGTCAGTATTTCCCAAGAAAAATATTCTAACAATAATGAAAAATAAAAATAATGAACTAGTCCCCACTCGTGTGTATATTAGTTGGCATGTATGTATAGAATATCACTAATTAAACCAACACACTAGTAAGGACCTTTTCCCATTTCCATTCATTGACCAGATTATGGAGAGGATATTTAGGACGTCACACTATTTTTTACTTGATGGGTATTTTGGATACTTTCATATCCATATTTCATTTGAGGATCATGAAATTGAAACTATTACCTTTCCCTTTTTCACATTTTCTTATAGGAGGATGTCATTTGGTATGTTCAATGTTCCAGGTAATTTTCCACAATGAATGGTAATTATTATTATTTTTGATTACCTAGATAATTACATGGAATTATTCATGTATGATTTAACTATTTATCACTGATATTATTTATTAGTGTTTGAGTAGTATTTGTTTTATTTTACATCACTACACTGAAAAGAATATTTTACTAAAATATGAGAAATTCCATTTCATAGTGATCCATGGTATAGTACTTGGACATGTAATTTCTTCGGATGTTATCCATGTAGATAAATCAAAAGTGGATGTCATTTAATCCTCACCATTACCAAAAAATGGAAGGTAAGTGTGGTATTTATTAGTCCATGATTGATTTTACAGCCATTTAATTCTTGAATTTTGTAGTTTTTTAATCCCCCAATCTTAGTTACTCAAAAAAGAAAAATAATTACATTTCGATAAATAATGCGGTGAAGATATTAATAAATTAAAATGCAGTCTTACATCACTTCGGGAAATCTAACCACTTCTATGGTTTTTACTATTTGAGTTCCTGTGTGATGCCTCCAACTATGTAGTTGGGGGAGTCTTATCACAACAAGTAGATTGAGATCCACATGTCACCACCTATTCCTCATAGACACTAAACCCTTCCCAAACAAATTACACAAAAAAAGAAAAATAATTCATTTTCATTATGTTTTCCATGGGTAAATTCATATAATAGTTATTAAGGTCCCTTATGATTATGTTCTCAGATCGTGCAGCCCTTTGGTATCTCCTTATAAAACTAGAATACAAATCACATCTTATTCACTAGATTCTCCTCCTTTAAGAATTTAAATTAGTAATTATTTGTAAAAAGGGAGCATAGAGTGTGGTGGATTAAAATATATATATTATCTTTCCATCTAAATTAATTGACTCATGACCTTGAATTCTAATTAATGAAATGTTTCTCGATGAGGAATTTTTTGAGTGCACACTGTTATTCTATTATATAATGAAATTATAAATAATTTGGCAGCATCTTTCATTCCTACTGATTTCAAAAAAACAAGCTGATCTTATAAAACATGAGTCGCATTTGTATATTTGGAATAACCCCTACCGTTGGAACAAATTTAGTGACATAATCCTTAGGAGTTGTGTTCCCAGTAGTGGGTTTGAGTATTTACTTAGGTTCCTCCATATTATTTCTTATGGGAGCCACTTTCTTCCCAACAGACTCCTCGCAAGGTCCACGATTCTCATCTCTTATAGACAACACTATTTTAGGATGAACATGTTTTCTATTAAAATTTCCATCACTATCGAAGAGTGGGGAATGTCACTAAAATAAATGAAAATACCCAACAACCACTTCTCTTTCAGGAGATTTTCTATTTTTGGGGAATTGATTTTATTAAACCATTCCCCAATTCATTTGTTAACTTGTATATTTATCTGTATGTTTATTATGTGTCAAAATGGATAGAGGCATGATCCACAAGGATGGATAATTCCAAGAATGTTATGTAGTTATTGATTACCCAATTTTTTAATAGGTTTAGATTACCCAGGTTCATCATTAGTGACTAGTGTTCTCATTTATACAATTGAAAAATAAGATCACTTAGGAGTAGGTTTGGGGTCAGGCATCAAGTTTCTACTTTATATCACCCACAATCTTGTGGTCAAGTCAGGGTGTCAAAAAGAGTGGTAAAAAAATCCTTAAAATAATGGTTCAACCCAATAAAATATATTGTAGTATTATATTCGATGATTCATTATGGGATTTATGTACTTCCTTCAAAACTGTCATTGGCATGTCAGTATATCGTATATTTTTTGTAAAGAGTTTTCACCTCCCTATTGTGATAGAGCAGCAGACAAACTAGGTGGTCAAATAATGAAATTATAAAATTTATGGAGTAGTTTCTAAATGGATAATACAGATTCATATGTCAGAGTAAACGACTAGTGATTTGTTTGAGAACTACAGAATTTATATGGAGTGAACCAAACCATCCCAAAACTGCATCATACTTTATTGTCAATTCAACATTGGGTAGAAGGTCATCCTTTTGAATGCATGGATAATGATAAATCTAGGCAGGATTTGTTGTTTCTAGTTGGGCCCATAAATTGTTAATAAGGTTTATCCATTTTGTGTTTTCAGGTTCAAAATGAAGAAACAAAACAAAAATTGTCTTTAAATGGATAGCGTTTAAAGAACATTCATGAATCCATTATGGAGTCTCGGATGGAGGAACTCCAAGTTCAAGAAGCAACAAACAAATAAAACCCAGAATTTTTTATCCTTACTTCCCACATTTTTTTATTATGATGAGGAAACTACACACTCTTGGTGTGTTTGTGGGGGGGGGGGTATGGGTACATTCCTTGGTAAGTTAGTACATTTCATCACCTTTTTTTTCATATTCACTTATTAAAGAGTATTGTTGAAATCCCGCTCCATCGTTTCCAACCTCAATTTTGTTCTTGATTTTTCATTTTCTTCCCATTTAATCATCTAAATTATTGAAAATTCTTATAGAATTTCCACATTTTATGTTGTTTTAACACTTAAAAAAATTCATTGATCGAAAGTGTGTTTTTTTCATAAATTCAAAATTTAGTTGTGAATTTTTCTATTAAATTGGTTGTTTGTCAATGATATTAATTATTATGTAATTTTAAACCTTGGAGAATAATGGTATCCCTTGGGTTAGTAGTTTATGGTAAAACTGGGTAGTTTAATATCTCTACGTATCTTTTCACCAAATCGTAAAGTGTAAATATTTCTTAATTAATAAAATATAAATATAAGTTATGTTATTTTTTCTCTACTTTCATTTTTTCCCCCACATTCATTCCTTATCCAATCTACTTCATTACTATACCATATTTACCGATGTGTGTGTACCTATTATTTGAAATTTTTATAAAAAACAAAAATCTATTGAGGTGATTGATGAAATGTACAACATATGATGGTATCTTGGTCAGAAGCTTATCATCTGACTTCTAGGAATGTTTAAGTATGTGGGTGTTGAAATTTTAATTAAAAGGATTTTGGGCTTGTTTGGTGGAATGAATCATGTAAGAAAAAAAATTTAAAATAAAATATATTTACTTGATAGTAATTGGAAAGAATAGAAAGAAATAGTTTTGACAAAAACAAGTGAATATTCTATGACAATGGAGACTTATAAATTATTTTCTCTAAATTTAGTCATTGAACTCATATAATTTCATTCTGATATAATTTATGAGACATCCTTTTCATTGACCACTAAGAATAACTCCTTTTTATGATTTTTTCTTTGAAAAAATTGCTATGAGGAAATAAATTTCCAATTCCAAGTCTTCCTGAAGTTGAGAACATCTACATGGATCATTTTTTCTTGAAATGTGACTTTTTCTAGGAGTTCAAATGTTTTGGTTTGAGTGTGATCACACTATGATTCACTATTTTATTTTACCCATACAATACTGTATTGAAAAGATTTATTATTGTAAATTAAAAATATAATAACAAATTTCACATCATGTTTTATTTAGTTATTAATTTTCTATCGATACAAAGATGTTTATTTTTACTTTTTTTGGATTATTTAGTTGTTGATGGAGGTGATTTGAAGGGCCCATGATAGAGCTCAAGAAAAAATGGGCCAAACTATGTAAGATCCTTAGAACATATGTGAAATAAAATGCATAGTTATACGAATATATGAATCCTATTGGGATGAATTTTTTTTGTATGAGCTATAATTTAGTAAAATAAAATTATTATGAAGATATATATTCTAATTCATCATTTAATGGGCCGAGAAAAACTAATCTGTCCATGAAAAAGTATATACACAAAGTCAAACGTTGTTTTTTGTATTTCATTCATATCATGGAATATAGTTTTCTTATTGATTCCATTTTGTGGAGTTAATCATGAGGTTTGAAAACATTAGTTTTGTTTTTTTAAAAGATATATATGACAGTATTACCATCAAGAACCATGCAACAATTGGTTTCTCTAAATATTTGTACTCAAAACAACATTTCACTTTGCCTATAAAATGGAATGTTAGGAACAATTTTTTTTTAAATAGGTAGAAAAACTATGCCATTTTGGAGACCAAATATATTCCACCCCACATAATATAAATAATGTAGATACCTATCCTCATAGGATAATCATGGATGAATGTGGTGTTTTACCCAAGCCACCCCCTCTAGATAGCGAGTTAAATGGAATACGGCCATTTTGAGGGATCTAAACACACTTGGGAGGGAGTTATAACACTTTTTATTCTATTAGTATTGTGTAATTTGTGTGTGAAAATTTTTATTGATGTTTTTTCTTTAAATTATTCTTCTTGTAATGCATTGTTTTGGTTTAATCAAGTGAAAACGTTATTATCTCAATAGAGATTGGGTGGGGATTTCAAGTGGGAATATTTGGTTTTTCTGATAAGACACCACAAGGATCCTCTTTCTGTCACACATACATTAGATATAGGTATGATTTTCTAGACTTTAATCTATATTTGTGGTCCAAACCTTAAAAAGCACAACTTTTTTGTCAAGGGGTGGTTCTTTATGCACAATTTTAGGAGGCAAAAGTAGAATCTAGATCTTGACAACCCTCAACAAAAGGATTCCATTAAACCATTTGTCTTTTTTAGAATGATGAAATCACCATGATGTGTTGTGAAATTAAATGGAATACTTCCTTCATTATTATAAAAACCCTACCTTTATTTATCAACTATTAATATCTTTATTTAAGTCATTTTTTTAAAAACAATTTTCAAAATCCAATCCCCACATTTAATAATGTTTATTAAAATCAAACTGTTTAAACATCCAAAAATTCTTGAGTGATGACCTATGGTATTCCCTAATCTATAAATCAATATTAAAAACAAATAAATATGACAGTTCATGAAATATCGGTCAACCGATATAATTTTTGGGTAGAGGATTGAGACATGTTTCCTAAAGGATATTTGAATCAAAAATGGATAAAGGCTTATAATATTCATATATGACAACATTATTCATAGACTATTTGAAAGCGCTTGTGATTTATAAAACCATTTTTATATCTCAAAAATACTTCTAGAATAATGTATACTTTTTCTTGGAGTTTCTCAACCACTATATCCCAGACAAAAATATATTTAATTTAATCTATAGAGATATTGGTATTAACTTATGAGACATGTAAAATATTTTTGAGGCACCAATTCCTAGAGTGATGTGTGATGAATTCATTCCACTAAAATATATTTAGAGAGATCTTAAATGAACTATATTATTACTCTTTAAATAATTTGTTAATATCATGGGGAAATATCCACATTACATAATAAATATCAGGTTCAAAATGTGGATGGATATCTTCTTGCATACTCATGTAATGTGCCTAAGCTCAAGAATCCTAATAGGATAAACCTTTATATAAGAAAGGGTATGTTAGGATACATTAAGGATAGAACTAGAATAATAAAACTATGAGGAATTATTTTTTTATTTTCATCTAGGGATTTCTCTTTATACTCGATTAGTGGGATTTCTCACCATGTGGATAAGTGGTTATCTACTATAAGTTCATGACTACAAAAGGGAGTATGATTGGGCCTATTTTTATGGATGTTGAACTGGTAGAGGAGATGTATGTTGGACTAGTAGTTCTAATTCTATTAATCCTATGATAATGTTTGCTACACATTAACAAATGGAAAGAATATTTTCACATCTTGGGGGAATTTCAAATGCTACAGGGATAAATGGATGTGCACTTCAACACATATAATTTATATGGAGAAATCTGAATTAAAGGGTTCTTTTTATGACAATTAATTTTTGAAATAACTAACATTATTTAATTATAATTAAATAGTGAAACTTATGTAAATATATAATGTTTATAATTAGAATTAATATTCAAACCATATGGGGACCCTCTCACCGACCCAATTATTGATGATATAATCCATTATTATGACTCTGGGTTGAAAAATGTTTAAATATGGGATTGAATTCTAGAAACAAGGGTTGAAAAAATATTACCTATCAGGAATATGAATTTTATTGGATCACATGTCTATTTTATTTATTTCCAAAACTAGTTATAAATATTAATAAACATTTAGATAGAGTAGCTAGTAATAGAGGTGAGGTTGTTATGGGTGATCGTGGCCTAAGATAATACTATGGTTAAAATCACAATACATTCACAATAATAATTTATCTGGAATATAACTATTGTTTCCTAAATATTTAATATATTATTATCTAAATGGGATACTGTAAACTAGTGCCCTTGAAATCCCTACCTCCATATCCTTGAAAAAAGGAACAAAGTCTATATGGAAGTCCTAGAAGAAGTCGAATACTCTTAAAGAATTTCATCCTTTTTCTTTATCCCAACCACATGACTCTCAAAATATTTATATTGGGAATCCATCATATCAAGAATTTTATAAAATTGTATCTATCCAAGAAACAATAGATAATTTTTCAAATTGAAAATGAGTGGCATGGGAAACAACTATAGTCAAATATCCAAATTTCTCAAAATCATGGAAGGTATTTTTCAGTGCTCCCTTAGACTAGGTACACCTATAATCCACCCACTTATTGTTGGACATGCCTATGAATGTGATTTTCAAGGACATATCAGATTCCCATCAATGTTTTTTATTTTTTAACCATTATCTAAACATGATGAAATCTCTAAAATTCAACCATGGGACCAACCATAAATAATTCAATCAATATACTCAAGAGATGGAAATATTTAAAATTTACATGGAAAACAAAATTCAATATTTTTAGTGGGTACGATATATTTAAAAACATTGTAAATTTAAAATGGGTTATCAACTGATCCTATGATGTAGATTTAGATGAATACATCAACCCTACCTATCCATAGGTATTTAAGGACTTTCATGTGGAAAGATATTGTTGGTTCTTTATATCAGTCATCCTTCACAAAACAATTGAGACACCGTATAGAGAATCATGGGTGGAGAAATTATTATGTTAATAGTGGTTTTTTATGTTCATTGTTATTGTAAAAAAATATTAATTATTTTCAAGGACAAACAACTTTGACTTAAAGGATAATGTAGTCTATATATAATGGGATATAAAAACCGATGTGAATTGATATCCCAATGCCTATGTAGAATATCCTATGGATAAGTGTTCATAATTGAAGGTCATAGTTCTCTGATTATGAATATAAGGTGTGATCATCAAAAGATATGACCATATAAACACCTTTAAGTATAGAATCTAGATGATGTATATCATGATTTAAATCAATTGAAATAGGTAAGTGAGATGGTAAATGTATTCTAAGGATAACCACTTCCCCTTATTCAAATTAAGGGTTGTATGAAAATTTTTTAACTGATAATTGTGGTTAGATAATATTATACTATGGGTGAATATGACTATATATATTAGTGTCAAATATGGAGGAAGAAGCACTACCAAGAAGAGGTTTCCTTTAGTTTTTAATATAGCTTTTACCGATAACCATGAAAGGCTTATTGATATTCAAACACTAATGGTGTAATCTGTGAAAAATGTAACGAAACATAAAAAGTTGGTCAGAGTGACTTTGTGCTAAAAGAAAAATGATTGGGATTTATATGGAAATTAATAGATAATGATAATATATGATTACTTGGGATATATCTTAAATATATGGTTTTAAATTATATTTACATCCTAAAGTAATAGACAACATTCCCTACACAGTTCATATAATACGAAGGAAATTTTTGAGTCATAGGTTAAGTGAACTATTACTTTAGTAAATAAAAATATGACCCTATCCATGGTGTCTTTGAGGAAATATTTTCTTTATGTATAAAAAAAAATTTTGGATAGGTTTTTAGTTATTGAGCACTATGGCACAAGTTCCTAAAACTACATGGATCTAATATAGGGGAGGGAGAAGTTTTATTATTGTAGAATCATGGATAGGGATTCATATGCTAGTGAAGATCTCAGATGGATCTATATCATGTTCAATGAAGTTAGGTTAGATAGGGTAGCCCACTCTAAATTATTTAAGGTATTATAGGATGGATTATAAATCATTTATTTTATCAGCATGTCATTCATACTATATGTTAGGCTATTTGTAGTATTAAAACTTGGTCGTTCTTATCATTCAGTTTCCAGAAATATTATTAGGAACTAAAAATGGGAACATATTTATATAGTATTAGGTTTACAGAATCAATACCATACATTGGGGGTCTTGGACCTATCTATCCCATACAAAAAATAATATGGTTCTATATCAATGACAGAAAAATGGAGGGGAAAACTTTCATGGATGGAGTGAATTAAGGTATTGTGAAAGAATAGTGATTTCATTTAGATTCATTGATAAGGCTAGAAATAGATATCTACGAATCTCAATGTATCTTAAAACATATGGCATTAAGTGACACATAGTTCTTGTAAAGGAACCTTATAAAGATCAAACTCTTCCAAAAGGGAAGGGGAATTAAATATTTTGATATGTCCCTAGGAAGGGAATTGTTGGTAGGGGAATATTACATGAATATGGATTATATATAATAGAAATTGATCTCACCACTAAAAAATATTGAGAAACTATAGAAATCAACTATACCATTCCATAAATTGTGAAATTTACCATAATAAATCAAATATAAAAGTGTTATTTAGATTAAGGTTGTATTCCCATAACCTATATTTAAGGGGGGGTTAACATAAATCTCACTTATTCATAAAATTAAATGGATTCTTATTTATGAGGATCTTGTCGATATATAGATGTGTTTTTATCATCGAGACAATGTATGATTTCGTTTGATTTTTTTTGGATTATGATAGAAGATATAGGTATCACTTCATATTATACAGAAATTAGGCATAAATCCACATATACATTATTAATAATGGCCACTCTATAAATATCTAGCTCATAAACTAGATAAGGGGAGCTAAATGTGTGGGTGCCCTAGTAAAATATTAAAGGACACAACCCAATGTAAATGTGTATATTTCTCATCAATGTGGTAAAATAAATGCATGTATAACCCATTTATAGACCTATAAAATGATTTCCTAGTGTTACTATATTTCTTGAGGAAACAAAAACCACTCCATATATAGTTTTTATGATATGGAGATAATAGGATCACCTTTTATTAGTGTTTAATGTTGAGATAAACCAACATGGATGGAATGTGGAGTCTAAAAAAAGTTATACTGGAGGGAATATTTGGGGAAAATATTATTTTTTCCCCAGTGGTTTACACAAAAATAAATATCATGAAATAATTGGAATCATTCTACATGTTATTCTTATAAGGGAATATCATCTATGTTTTGGGAAACAAATGGAGGAAACAGACAAGCATTGGGAACTCTTATATAAATCTTTCCACCATGTAAGAAGGAAATATCCTCTGTACCAATTAAAATAGTCCAAGTGGTTCTGTATGATATACCTAATACCATGAATATTATAATCATATAACTAAAATTAGGCACACTTTATTTAGAAATGATTCATCTTGATTAAGACAATTAAAGTAAAAAACAAAACATTTTAATCTCCCTTGATTCATTCATTATGTGACAAATAATTGGAAGAATTAGAAGATTACATGTATCACAATGGAGGAAATTTTAGCGGTGTATATCTACCATTCATAATGTAGTTTTATGTCATGCGAAAAGAAACTATTGTATAGTTTATGTCTTGTTACACAGACGCAAGTGTTATGCAATTTAATGTCATAAAACAATGACATTTTGCTATACTATTTAATTTGATATTTCTAGTATGATTTAAAACAAATTTATATCATAAAAATATGGTGTTTGGGCCCCTTCCACGTAAATATGTATTTTTTTTAATAAATCATAAATTTATAGATGGTGTGGTGCACTTTCCATCTATTAGGAATGACAAGTGCTTAGTACACAATTCAAAGGAAGAATTTATTATTTCTACCCATGGGAAAGAGAGTGTTTATACACTAAACTTAGAAGACCTTAGGATCTATGATCTACCTTTCCTTAGTGCAATGGAAGATCATTCTTGGTTATAGAATAGAAGGATAGGTCACTGTAACCTTAAGAACCTATGCATAATTTTTAAGAAAAGATTAGGGAAGGATCTACTAGAGATTAGATTTGATTCTTCAAAAGTTTGTGACCCTTATCAATATGGAATGAAACAGAAATCAAGTTTTAAATCAATCGGTTAAGTCTCAACTACTGATTCATTACAGTTAGTGCATATGGATATTTTTGTTCTTATAAAAACTAAGAGCATTGGAAGCAAGTATTATGTATTTTTCTTGGTTAATGATTACACTAGCTTTAGGTGGGTCTATTTTCTAGCAAATAAGTCTGCAGCTTTTTCTTATTTCAATAGTTTTAGAGACCAAGTTAAAAATGAGAAAAACCTTCCATTGAAAACTATTCATAGTGATCATGGTGGATAATTTCAAAATTATAATTTTGAAACTTTTTGTAGTAGAAAATCCATTACTCATAACTTCTCAACACCCATAACACCTAAAAAAATGGTATTGTTGAATGAAGAAATAGAATTCTTCAAGAGATAACTAAAACCATGTTGATTGAGTATTCTGTAGCCAATTGTTTTTGGGATGAAGCTATAAGTACTTCTTTTTATACTATAATACAGTTTTGATTAGACCTTTTCCTAATAAAACTCTTTATGAGTTATGGAATGGTAGAAAACCTAGACTTTACTACTTCAAGGTTTCTGGTTTCAAGGTATTCATATTTAATACTAAATATTATCTACATAAATTAGAACATAAATATGATTAAGGAATTTTCTTAGGCTACTCAACAACTTCTAAGGCATATAGAGTTTTCAGTAAAAACACTTGTACTGTTTAAGAGACAGTACATGTAAAATTTGATGAAACTGATCCCTTTGTTTTTAAAAAACCCCAACCTACATCTTCGGATGTGTTTTCAAAAACTTATTATCAACCCTTGATAGATGATCCTTCTGATAATGAAAATTTTCATGAAGATACTCCTAAAAAATTTACCCCAGAAGATTTCCTACCATATGTTGATGAACGTGTATTAAAAAACCCAAATATGTTGTTTTTAAAGATTCATCCCAGGGATAGCACTATTGGTGATATGAATCAACCTGTAAGGACTACATGTTCCTTAAGAAATGAAGTAGAATATCTAGCATTCCTTTCTCAATTAGAACCGAAAAGCACTGATGAATCTTTATGTGATGATGATTGGATAAAATCCATACAAGAGGAACTAAATGAATTTGAAAGGAATAAAGTCTGGACCTTGGGTGAAAGACCTAAGGAAACCTCTATTATTGGAGTAAAATGAGTTTTCAGATATAAGTGTGATGAAAATGGAATCATTGCATGAAATAAAGCTATATTGGTTACTAAAGGATATAATCTACAAGAAGGAATAGAATATGAAGATACCTATGCTCCAGTAGCTAGACTTGAATCTATTCGTATCCTACTTGCCTTTGCAGCATTCATCAATTAAAAAAAATTTCAAATTGATGTGAAATGTGCTTTCTTTAATGGTTACGTTCAAGAGGAAGTTTTTGTTGAATAACCTCTTGGTTTTGAAGATAAAAAACATCTTGATCACGTTTTTAAACTTACCAAAGCTTTATATGGCCTTGAATGAGAACCTAGAGCTTGGTATGAAAGACTTACATGATTTTTGATTCAATATAATTATGTTAAGGGAAATGAAGATCCTAAACTTTTTATAACGAAAGATATTAAAAATGGTCTGATAGTTCAAATTTATGTTGATGACATTATATTCGGTTCAACTCAGAAATCTTTAACCAATTCATTTATGAATATAATGAAATCCAAGTTTGAAATGAGTATGTTGGGTGAGTTAACATTTTCCCTTGGTTTTCAAATTTCTAAAAAACCATAATAAATCTACATATCCCAACATAAGTATATTAAATATCTTCTTAAAAAGTATGGATATGACAACACTAAAAGTATAAGTACTCCCATTGGTACCTCAAATACACTTGATCTGGATGAAGCTGGGAAACCAGTAGATCAAACAACTTTTAGAGGTATGATACAAAGTTTACTTTATTTGACAGCTAGTCATCCATACCTAATGTTTTTAGTATTCTTACGTGCAAGATATCAATCCAATCCTATGTAATCTCATTTAAAGGCAGTGAAAATAATTTTTCGCTACTTAAAGGGAACCATGGATTTAGGAATCTTTTATACTAGTGGAAAGGATTTTGTTTTAAAAATATTTTAGTATGATGACTTTGGTGGATGTAGAATGGATAAAAAGAGTACATTAGGAACATGTCATTTCTTAGGAGATTCATTAGTTTCTTGGTCTTTCAAGAAGAAACACTCAGTTTCACTTTCCACTACTGAAGCTGAATATGTAGTAGCTCGAAGATGTTGTGATCAAGTTTTTTGGATTCAACACACACTCACACACTATTGTATGAGTTTTACCAAAACACAAATTTTATGTGATAATAAACGTTCCATTTCCCTTAGTAAAACCCTTCACATCACTCTCATGCAAAACACATAGATATTAGGCATCACTTTCTTAGGGATCACACACTAAAAGGAGATATCATTCTTCAATTTATCAGAACGCAAGACCAACTTGCTGATATTTTCACAAAATCTTTACCCTCCGATAGATTTTAATAAATTAAACAAAGGTTAGGAATGATAACCATAAGTAAATATTCTTTGTTAACTTTCTATTAAACCAATCTTCTTACTGTAATAAACTCCTTTTCATAGGGGGAGTACATTTTTTTTGTTAGTTTTTCAAAATATTTCGTAATGAAAATTTTCATAGTCATTTTTTTCCTTTTGTAATTAAGTTTTTTGTACTTGACATTTTCGTAATAAAGATTTTCATACTTGAAAAATTCGTAATGAAAATTTTTGTACTTGAAATTTTCATAATGATGTTTTTCGTACTTAAAATTTTTTTAATGAATTTTTTCCTACTTGAAATTTTCATAATGAAGAGTTGCGTACACAAATTGTTTTTTTTAATGGAGGTTTTCGTAGTTTTTTTTTCAATCTAAATTTCTTCAAGGAGAATATTACCTATTATGAATAATCTTCCTAGCAATTCGAAAGCTATGATTATTTCTTGATTTTTCATAATCACCTTTTACTTTCTAGTATTTTCTTTTGTGTTTTCCTAAATTTCTCGGATTCTAGTTTCCTTAAATCCGAATGTTTTCTTTTAAAAACCTCAAAAGATAAGATCCTACCAAATTTTCCTCATAACTATCATTTCATCCATCAGATCTGATCAGAAGAATTCTCATCCATTGGATTGAGATGGAAGATGAACCATCACATCAACGTCTATATAAAGGACCCCTGAAGGGTTGTCCCACTTCGATTTCAAGCCTTTGCATGTCGAAGCTCTGCCCCTCTTACAAAATACCATTCTGAACCTCTTAAGTATTTCTCTAATCTGAAGGTTGGTGAAGTTCCTTCTCAAGAGATCTCAACTATCAAGCCGATTTCGGAGTGGAAAATTTATAGAGAAAGGCTAGTGCATCTGAATTTCTTCAACAAGTACGATTCCATTATCTCCAAAAACATCAAGCTGAATAGATGGGAGAGTGTCTGCATATCAAATCATGGTTCTCAGGACTTGGTATATCCAGATCTACTTATAATGTTTTATGATTCATCTTGTTTCTTTAAGGAAGAAGGCCAAGATAAGTTTTCATTCAATAGTTATAGAAAAAATTATTCTTTATCTTACACAATGGCAGCTATTTTAGTTTGAGTTCCATTTTAAGGGGAAGCTGAATTTTGTTCCTATAAGTTGCCCGATGTACAAGGAAATTTTTTCAAGGTAAAATCTATAGAGTTTCTTGTACATACAAATGTCAAGACTGCGAAGATTTCTCATTTGACTACAAATAATCGGATCCTTGAATTCTGGGTTTATGGTTTTATTGTACCGAGAAACTTTGATAAGGACACCTTGACAAAGACCGACACATTCATTCTAGATTTTCTAGTGAATATGAGGAAGATAAACTTGATGAATAATATTATCATTACGATAGAGAATATCACGAATGGAAATTTGAATGATCAGATTATAATGTATCCTACCATTCTCTCTAAGTTGATTGTTAGGTGTCTTGAGTATTTCAAGATTCCTTGCAGTTCAAAGCTGAGGAATTTGAAAAGTGATGTTAGTAAGTGATGATCCATTGATGAGAATGAATGTTGGATTTTCTAAGGAATCAGGTTATTTCTATAACTTACAAGAGGAAGAGGCTGAATCTGTTCTGAAAGAAAAAGTAGTGGTTGAACCATCGAAGAAGGCTGGAAAGAAGAGGAAATTGAAAGATGTAGAAGAAGTAGACAAAACCCCTAAAGATAAGGAAGTTCAATATGCACCTCCAAAGACCAATAAGCATAAAGCTTATCCGGATGAGGTTGTATCCAAATAGAGGGAAGATAAGAAAAACCGGAAGGAAGGAGAGTCATAGTTTGGCTTGGACCCTGCAGAGGCCAAAGCATTGAAAGAGAAGGCAGCCGATGAGCTTGAGAAGCAAGACAAAGAAAAGAATTAGAAGAAGAATATGTATGAGGATGAAATTGTGCAATCCCTTCTAAGGGATACTGAAATAGCATTCGATAATACCCCAGTACCGAAATCTTTCCTGGTAAAACCCCTACCTGAGACTCCGCAGAAGTAATTTTTCACTATGAAAAAATCCCACAAAATGATTGTTGAAGAAAAGGTAGTTGATGAAAAAGGAGAATAAGTGGTTGAAAGTAGTGATGACACTGAAGACCTTATAAAGCAAGTTGAAGATTATCATGAAAATGAAACTCCATCTGAGAAACTATCAATCCGAACTTCTGAAGCAGAGTCTTCAAAGCTCCCAACTCTTTGAAGGATGAGGAAGGTGAAGATGATAAGGGTGAAGAAGAGTTTAATAAATCATCTAAGGAAGAAATCTATAATCATCACTTTATACATCATGACTATTATGAGGCTAGAGCTAAGAAGGAGACGGTAGATGAAGATACAATTGTTTAGCTATCTGAAAGTGAACACAAGTCTCCGGATGAGGAAGTCGTTTTGAGATCTAGTAAAGGGAAACATGTTGTTGTGGATACACCTACGAAAGTTGTTTTAAAGAAGAAGGAAGTTGGTGGTTCATCAAAAAGGAATCTCTTTAACTAGAGAAAGAGCCATCACAAAGAAAAGTCTCGGATTCAGAATAATCTTCTCAGGGACATGATTTCGTAGTCCAATCCTTAAAGAAACTTGTTGGGACCATTCTTATTTTCCCAAGCATTGATTCTAGATGTCGGATGCTCCAACATACTTTGAAATAAAATTAGGATTCAGTGTCCATGGTGATGGAAAAGTGTGTTAATATGGAATTATATTTCAAATCTTTACTTATCAACTATGATGCCCACAAAAGATCTAGTAAGAAAATGGATAGCTGGTCGAAGAATATAGTTGAATATTTGAGATAGCATGATGAGTTTCAAGATGATGTTAAGGAAGCTTTTGATACTGAAGATAGTAAAATCACGTATCTCACAAATATATTTGAGGATATTCTAAATATTGACTAGAATACTCTGATTCAGGAGGTCTAGGATCTGAATGGGATGTTGTGATATATTTTTCAAAGTTGGAAGAGAGAAACGGATCTTTGGATTCAGATTGAAGAGAAGATAGTGAAGAAAGATGAGTTTTTGAAAGATCAAGTAGAGGCTCTAAAGGCTTAGGAAGAAAAGATCAAAGCCTTAGATAATCAAACATAAGAAGACCACAAGGAGATAAAGAAGTTGAAAACCATATTGAATTGAATTATACCATAGGAGAAGGAAGGAAAATAAATCATATCTTTTGTTTTATTGTCTTTCCCTTTACAAATTCTTCCAATCCAAATGAAATTTTGGTTGGTCGTTTCAGTTTACATGATTTGTACTAATATTTCAGGTACTATAATTTCATTTCCATTCCCTAAATTTCTTTTTGAAAATCACAAAGGGGGAGAAAGGAAAAAAAGAATGCTAAGAAAAGAAGAAATATCCCTAAGTAATGGGGAGTTTATCTAAGGGGGAGTTTTCATTACAGAGATTTCTATATTCAATATAATGAAAAATCTCATTCCAAAAATCTAGAATACGATCCTTAGTGTCCCAAGGCCTAAGGGGGAGTTATTCATATTCATATTTTCCAATATTATAAGAGAGATAAGTTTTATTTTCATTGTCTATGAAATTTTTCTACGTCCTTATTTTCTTTTTCGTAATGATGTTTGTGATTTCCAAAAAGGTGGAGATTATTGATTCAATAAGGGTTTCCTTATGGATTTTCCATTCCTTTATACATGGGTGAGATTGTTATGTTAAAAAGGTTTCCTTATAACTTTTCCATCCCTTATTGTTTTGAAAATCACAAACACCTTATCTCAAGAAAAATTCCATTTTACCCTATGTTTTACATCTATAAGGAAAAATTTCCTTCCCCAAGAAAATTTATCCTTACCATGTTTTCATTGTTCATATAATAATTTTTATAAGTGTAAAATTCAGTTTGTAACCAAAACCACATAATCCTATAATTACCAAGATATGAAGTATTCTGTTTTAGGATCCCAATTCACAGAATTCTGGTTACGAAATCTTTTGAGTTCTGACTTCAAATTCTGAATATGAATTCTTGTTATGAACATTTCTGAGTTCTGAATCCGAGTTATCTGAATTCAGACTCTGAACTCTTGTGTGTTCTGACTCCAAATTTCCATGAACACTGACCCCGAACATTTTAATTTCAGGTTCCAAATTATCAAGATTCCAGATTCTGAATGTCCTTTAAATTTAGACTCCGAAAATCTATAGAGTTCATGTTCCAAATTCCTAGAAAACAGAATCCGAATATCCTTGTATTAGAGACTCTGAATCCATTTTTGGTTACACTCCTAACTTTCATTTTCTTACATTCCAAATATTGTATTTTAGTTATGTAACCATGTTCTTTCATACACATGTTTTTTATATAAAATGATGTCGTTATTTCAGTTACTAACTAACTGTTGTTTGAGTGACACGTGTATAGGTCCCTCCGAAATTCAAGGAAAAATATCACCATTGGAGGAGGGAGCTGACCGTTGGTGTTGTACCTTTAAATAATAGCTCATTTGAAAAGATCTCAACACTGCTTTATGAATCTTGAGATTACATGTCATTGAAGTAATTTCTAGAGAGAGACTCCCATGCTTAGTGCATACTGAACTTCTTGATAAGATTATCTTAGTGCGACTTCAATTTTTGCTGAGTAGAATCGAGGGCTTCCGGGGATAGGAAGACAGAGGTGGTGACTACCATGAAGTTGAGGGCTTCATTGATGAGGAAGACAGATGTGCCGACTACATTGAAGTTGAGGTCTTGCGGGGATAGAAAGACAGACTCCAATCTTCATATTGAGGGCTTACCCTGGTGAGGGTAAGACATACTTTCTTGAATGTATAAATCTAAAGACCTTTATCCAAGGTTGTTGGATACCCTTATCTTTGGGTTAAAAGACTTACTACTTGTTACTTGTTTTGTTACATGTTTTCCACTACATTTATATTGTTGAAAAAAGTATAACTATATTATACTTCCTTATACTTATACTCTAATTTAGTAAGATTCTATACGCTTTAATGTATAATCTTTATCTTTGTAAACTTTCATTATATTTCATTTTCAGAACCATCATTCCGAAATTGCATTCTCAAAATCATATTTCCGGAATCAAGAAAGTTTGTAGAACTTAGAGGTTTTGTGAATATACATTGTTTAACCTTGTTAAATAATAGGAAGGTTTCTAACCAACTTTAAAGGTTCCAAAATAATTTTTAAAGTATACAATTCACCCCCTCTTGTATTTTTAGAATCATTAGATACTACATTTTGTATCTTCATTCTATATATCGATCCAATATGGGTGATCTAAAATATTTATAGAAGACCACTTGATGTACTTGGTTTTAGATCCACCTTCCAGCGTATGGTGAAGCTCCTAAGTCTATAATGAACTAACCGCCTTAAACTGACCAATCCAGTAGAAAATATTTCCTAGAATAATAACAAATCCAGTGGTTACTAACCTGTCTAATCAGGTTTTATTAGAAACCATCACTCGATCATCTAAAATATGACCAGGAACCCATGGTGGTTATAATAATACTGTGTAAGTAGGAGGCCCTCACAAGCGTTACTCATCTCTCCACACTTTCCAACCCCAAACACGGATACTCTATACGATAACCCATAAGGGATATCCCCATATAGAGGTTCCCCAATATATATATATATATATATATATAGTACCATCAATGGTGCCAACCAGGATGTCATGTCCTGAAATCATTAAAACAATTTGATACTTCATACAAAATATTAATGTTTCCAAATGAGCATAAAGTAATCAAAATTCCATCCTTTTAATGAATCAACAAAAACATTACATTAAAGTTGAAAGTGTCAAATGGGCCATCATGTCACATCCCTGTCAAAACCATTTTTCTAAAAACATTTAAATCTTTGACCAGGAACACAAAATTTCTAAACACAAACCATTCTAAAAGTTATCACGAATTCACCCTTGAGTTGGAAGATCCAAACGGGCACACCCTTTAAGAGTACATTTCAATCCTTTCATAAAAACTTCACAATGAACCAAACCAAAATAAACTTTCCAAGAAAATTTAAATTTTCCCTATTTTTGAAAAACAAGAAACTGGTAAAACATAGTGAACAGTTTTTCAACAATAGTACAAAAAGACATTTAAATTTATAACCTATTACATAAACCACCCAGCTAGTTTACTATAAATTTTATAGGGAAGTGAAATAGTACATAAAAAACTCCATAAACTACTCAAACAAATTTCAGAAATTACCCCTGACCAACCACTTCATGAAAACCACCATTTTCCACAATATAACTAATCTCAATTTTTACACCCACCAAAACCACTTGAAAACAATTTTCACACCACTTATTTAACTCATGAAACTCAATTGGTACATTATCTAAAAAATAACATAATAAGTTCAACAATTTATCATGGTCCAACCCCCTCCCAAATCAACACACAAGTAAGTTCCTTTTTGAAAACAAGCTTTTCATCATTTACACACTTCACACAACACATTTAGAGGTGCACAATAAGAACTAACATCTCAAAACAATTCATTTACCATTAAAGACCCATTATTTATCACATTATCACCTCAAGTGTCATTGAAAACATAATTCCCACCATTTTCATAACAATAAAAATACCTTAAAAACACTAAAATGAGACACATTCAACTATTAACCATTTTAAATTGAAAAACTCATTTTCACCCCATATTCATGTCAAACTAACACAAAATCTATTTGAAACAATTTTTAAAAATTTATAAACACCATCATGGACTAATTAGATATATTCTAAATCTACTAATCATGATAAAAATGATAATTCAAGTAACAAAAGAATCGAATAATTGCTTCAGAATGGAACGAGACAAAAATTCCTACCTCAAAGTCATGTTCCCACAATTCCAATTTAGTGGAAGGAACAAAAACCTCCTATGCAACAAACACACACCTAAAACAACTAGAAAAACGTGCCAAACAACACCCAAGGTGTTGGGGTTTCGAAACTAAAATAACAACACTAAAAATGGAAAGAAAAATATAAATGGGAGGGTTGTCGGACGAGGTGGACTAGTGGCCGTCGGGGTCGGGTTCGCCAAAGAATAGGGGAGGGGTGCCGAAGGAGGGCGGAGTGGCTGCTGGAGCAAGGGTGTAAGTTGGTCGGAGGTGCGGAAGGGTGAGGGGGTGGCTGGCCAAAAGTGTGGCGGTCAGTTGGAGTTGTTGGGTGGGGGAGGTCGATGCTGGGGTGTGAGGAGAGGGTGATGGGAACCGTCAGTGTATGTGAGGCCCGGGTGCGGGTGGGAGGCTGAGATTGAATAGGGTCCAAAGGCGAGGTGAGGTCGGTATCCGAGGGTGAGGCGGGGAGAATGAGGGAGAGGCAAAGTGGAGCCAGCCAGAGCATAGAGTCCTAGTGCGCCAAGGGGTGAGTGGCGAAGCGGCTGGGGCGAGCGCAGAGCGGGCCTGAGCATGGTGAGGGTATGGGGGGAAGGGGGGCACCAGGGAGCCTAGGGCTGGGTTTTCCTTATTTTTCATGTTGTTATAATAATAAAATGTAATGATAATAATAATAATAATAAAACCAGAAATAAAAATAATAAAAATAACCATAATAAAGATAATAATAAGAAAATTCAATAACAAAAACAACAATAATTACTATTATAACACAAATAATACAAATAAAAATGACAATAACAAAATAATAATAATAATAATAACATTAATAAAAATTTATTACTAATTATATTAACAACAATTTTAAAATAATAAAAATATTATTAATAATTATTAATAATAAAAATATTATAATATACACAATAATAAAAGTATTATTATGTTTTAAACATTTTACTTATATTATTTTCATAAAAAAATATTTTTTTGAGCAATAGACATCTGCACGACACCGAAGCCGATCATATAGCTACCACCCACCTTGCGATGACCGCGCATGGGTCCAAAACCCGCTAAAAATATTAAACATCAAATATTTTAGACTCTCACTCAACCCTCAACTTGACATGGTTGATCGAAGCCATGAAAATTTAAAATAAAAATAAATTAAAAATTCAAGGTGTGACAATTCACCCAACTAGAGACACTTTCTTCCCCCTGAAAGTCACCCAGCAAAAAATTAGACAAAGTAAGATTCCATGCCTGATTAAAACATAAATAAACCATAATAAAAGAGAATGGTAGAAAATGAATGTGTTCTCCCCACCATTAAAATAAAACTAGTGAAGAAATTTAGCACCCAAAAATATCACCCTGGGATGGGGGGCCGAAGCGGGAACTCCCAACCGATCCAAAATAAGATCTATTGTACGATCCAACAACAGCTACACTGAACTTGGAACTCTCGACCCGTACCAAAATATACCAACACTAGAGAAAATACTCTGAGCATAACTTGACCCAAGCAGTGAACCTAATAATAACCACAAACCTCAATTCTTCTGCAGACACTTACATCTCTAAAGAAACACAGCTAAACCAAGATCATCCTATAAAAGGGCCAAACACACTTATAAGAAAAGCGCACAATTCAGAAAACCACATACACACAAACAAGACTACTTGGAGAATAATAGGATGAGTCCATAATTATTTTACGGCAAAACAATGAACATACAACAACACCAAAACATTAAAAGTGGAAAAACAAGAACGAAAAATACTTTAAATGCTCTACTTCCAACATGGAACACAAAACCCGGACCAAGGATTTACAACCCTAGAAACTCATGAGTGTGTGTGATCTTCACCCCAAGACCTGTTGTTGGTGCTCAGATGGATAAATAACATCCCGAATCATATTCAGGCACTAGAATTCTCTTACCACAACATATTATTTTGGTGACGCTTTCTACAAAACTTCTCTAGATGACCCAGACACCCACAACGATGACACGTCTTTATAGGGATGTAACGTGACGACTTCACAAGCCTAATCTGGCCACACTGGTGGCACACCACTGAATGGTTTGACAAACTGGAAGCCAGAACCACTATAGAGAACTCTTTATAAACATGTCCCTTTGGTACACCCTGCTCTCCATATAGGGAACCTTCATGAGAAGCTAGATACACTGGGTTTCATGACCATCTAAGCTTTGGATACCAACTCACCTAAGAATTACTCATCCACTATATTCTTGAAAAAATTGTCCTTAAAAGAGAGGATATGCTCCTTGATCGTTGGATGAAGACCCCTGATGAAGAGATAATTCTTCATTGAATCCTATGACACTACCTCCAGAGAAAAGGACACAAGATCCTTGAAATGGTCAATATATATCTTCACCATTTGTTGGCCTTGTTGAATACACATGAGCTCTTCCCTTATCTTCATATTCAAATATTTAGGTATAAACCATCAAATAAAGACAGATTTAAAGACATCCCACATTATCCCAACTTGCATTGATGGTGGTGAGAACAACTCCCATTCATCCTGAGTAGAACCTTCAGACAGTCCCAACACGTCACACACTCTGACAGCTTTGGGAGTTCCCAATATCCTAATGTTGTGTTCAACCACTTCAAGACACTCTGATACCTCTAACGGACCCCAATCATCATGAAGGATAGAAAATTTCCGAGATGGACCAAAAAAATTGCATGACTTATCAAAAACATTGGGGACCTTTCTGGGCTTCATTTTCTGATGAACATATAAAAAAAATCTCAAAAACCAATATCAAGCAGAAGAAACATCATTGAAAATGCCATCATTCGAAAAACGACAGCTCAAAAAACAAAACAAATAAAAACACAAACGAAAATTCCCTTTTCAAAACCCCCATTCATTTTAGAATTCAAAACCATCTTCTTTCAATGTCACTTTCTGAATACCAAGACCACTTTTAAACTAAATTCAATTTCCAAAATCCTTTACCTTTTTAAAATCACTTTAGAAAAACAAGATCAATCCTTTAATTCCATGTACACACACTAGTAACCCCATGAACCATTGCACATGTCTTCATCCACTTTCATCCACATGCAACAACACACACTTCCAATGCATCCCCTCATATATGAAAATATTCATAAAGAGTACCCATGGTTTCACCCAAACCATTTCTCTAACAGTTCCAAGAAAACACCATATTTTTATACCAAGAGAATTCAGTTTTAAAACCCGTTTCACGAATTTAAATCCATTTTGAAGAAACCATTTTCATTTCAAAAACCCTTTTTCATTTTCAAAATTGCACTTACACAAACCAGAACAATGAAAAAAAATCAAATTTCATCAAACTACCAGAGTTAGGGACTAGTAGTCACACTTAACCTGGAAACATGGTAGTGGGCCATGCCACAAGTAAGTGTTACCAACTTGGAAGAACTTAAAAAGTCTACTCAGTGTCCACATGGGTCATTACTCCACATTAAATCACAATGTAACATCAACTTGCCTCTGTTGTCATTCCTAAATCTAAAACAAACCAGAACAAGACAATGACTCAATTCCCAAACTACCACGGGTGACTTGAGGTTTAAAACAGGTGAGGGTTCAGAACATCCTTCCCATAACTACCTCTCGAGTCTTGATAGTCCTAGTATCCATCTACCAGATACCCCAAATAAAAAGGGCCTCCTCTGATACCATTTTTTCATAAACCAACCCAGGTTGACCCTGAACCGGTAACCCGAGCCAGTCAGCGGCACAGACCGAGGGGCATTCCTGATCCCCATGGGCTGGCAAGCAGTGTCGGGCATCAAAATTAATTACTTGGGAACTATTTTCCCATAAAAGATAAATAAATAAACAAGAATTAACAAAAAAATAAGACTAAAATCTAGAAATAAAAGAATGAAATAAACCAAACAACCCAACGTACATCCATGTGACCTTTTAGGTCACCTCCCAACAAGAACCAAGTTCGATTGGAGAGTGATTTGACACTAATGAATCCTGAAAATGAAAAGACAATATAGGGGTGAGAACCAAAATTATGAGTAGGAAAACACCGAAGAATCCATAGATTTCCTTCCATAAAATAGTCCATTAATTCTATTTTGAAATACATATATAAAAATAAGGTTTCCCACATTTTAATAAAACAAAAGTCATTTCTCCATTTTAAATTCCATATAAGGATAAATCATTTTCCAAAACCAACTACATTTTGAAAACTAAAACCACGACAGGTGATACCAAAGCTGTGCTGAGATAGAAACAAGTAAATAGTGAAAATTGAAGATAAACATGTCCAATGGATGGGAAACAAGTAATGTAAATTATCAAGTAACCATGGGTGATCCTAAACATCCCTATAAGACCCCTATAGGTACTCAGTTTTAGAACCACCTACCAGCGTATGGTGAATCTCCTAAGTCTATAACCAACTAGCCGCCCTAAACTGAACAATCTAGTGGAAAATCCCAGCTATCCTGACAACAAATCCAAGGGGTACCAACACGTTTAATCAGGGTTTATGAGAAACTATCACTCGATCATCAAAAAGACACCCAAGAACCCAAAGTGGTTATAATAATACTGTGTAAGTAGGAGGACCTCGCACACATTACTCATCTCACCACACTTGCCTGCCCCCAAAATGAACACTCTACACGATAACCCATAAGGGATATACCCACTATAGAGGTGTCCCGATATATATATATATATAGGTATATATATATATGTATATATACATATCATACCATCAAAGGTGACCACCGGGCCATCACCCCATGAAATCATTAAAACCATTTGATTATTCTTACAAAATATTAAAGTTTCTAAATGAGCATACAATAATCAAAACAACATCCTTTAAATGAATCAACACAAACATTACACTAAAGCTAAAAGTTCCAAATAGGCCATCACGTCACATCCATGTCAAAACCATTTTTAGAAAAACATTTAAATCTTTAACCAGGAAAACACAATTTCCAAAAACAAACCATTATAAAAGATAACACAACCTCACACTAGAGTTGGAAGATCCAAACGAGAACACCCTTTGAGAGTACATTTAAAAACATTCATAAAATACACACAATGGACCAAACCAACAGACACATTACAAGAATATTCCAAATTTTCCAATTTTTGAAAAACAAGAAACTATTAAAACTTTCTAAACAATTTATCAACAATTTTACCTTGAAATTTATTACTAATTACATAAAAAAACTCAACCAGTTTACTAGAAATTTTATAAGGAAATCAATCAGTTTATAAAAAATTCCATAAATATCTCAAAAAAAGTTCAAAAAATTACCTATACCCAAACACTTCATGAAAACCACCCTTTTCCACAAAACAAACCATCACACGTTTTACACACAACAAAAAATCTTGAAATTAGTTTTCGTACCACTTATGTTACTCATGAAACTCAATTAGAACACTATTAGAAAAACACATAATAAGTTCAAAATTTTCTCATAGGCCACCCCCTTCCAAATCAACATAGAATTAATTTCCCTTTTCAAAACATGCTTGTTATTATTTACACACTTCACATGACACATTTAGTGGCACAAAATAAAAAAACAATATCTCAAAACAATTCATTTCCCATTAAAACCCCATTCATTATAACATTCACACCTAAATTGTAATTGAGAACACAATTACCACCCATTTCATAACTATAAAAACAACTTCAAACACCAAAATGAGACACATTCAACTGTTAACCATTTTCATTTGAAAATATCATTTTCACCCCATATGATTGTCAAACCGCTGCAAAATCTATTTTTAACAAATTATAAAAATTTATAAACACCATCATGGACTAATTAGATATATTATAAAGATACGAATAAAGTAAAAATTGTAATTTATGTAACAAAAGAATAAATTAATTGATTCGGAATGGAACATGATTAAAAAGACTTCATCAATGTCATGTGACCGCGATGCCACATCATTAGAATAAAAAAACCTCCAGCGCACCCAACACACACCTAAAACAACTAGAAAAATTTTCCAAACAATTTCTTCAATGTCCTCCTCATTATGTAAATCTTCTCTCCCCTAATCCTAGATTATGGGCGGGGGAACTAGGTTTATATATGGTTTGATTATCGTAGACATGAATTTTATATAGGATAATGTTTTTAGAAACATGTTAGGTTTCATTATTTGATAAAGATTTCATTTGTAAAGGAGGTTCCCATTTACTCATTAGGTGGGATATTTCCCATTATTATAATTATTGAGGTTCAAGTTATTAGAGATACTTGTCTAGCTTGGGCATTTGAACAGGTTCCTCTTCCTCCTCCATATTCTTGTTGTTCCAAATACACCATCTCTTATAAGACCATAATTTTCGATACTCTAATTTCGAAGAAGACAAAACTAGTTTTTGTAGAAGGAAATAGATTAAAAGGGGTATGATTCAGTTTAACCTTTAGTATATAATGAACTAAACTCAATAATATTCTATTCATCAAGCCGTGAGTCTTTTATACTCCTGTTCTTGAGGATTCTTTCCATTTTACTTATTCTTCTTATGGGATTGAAGAGAAAAAAGATAGATATGTTAGAGGTTTTCCCAACATGAATCTCTAAGATTAAAAAAATCTTTTTTATTATATATTTGAAGATAAAGAACTCCTAAATATAGTGACCTAATATATCCAGTATGGGAAAATAGTTGGGATTGTTTTTCAGGGTGATTCCATTAGAATTTTTAAGAATCAAAAGATCTTAAAATTTTGTCACTATATAATAAATAAAGTAGCATGGGACTTTACATTTTTTAGTTAATTAAGTCTTATTATTTCATCTATCAAACCCTAGGTGATCTATATATTTCCTTACCTCCTTATGGGATATTTTTCATCCATTTATGTGGAGGAACCATTTGAAATTTCACTAGTTTTTCCGTAAGGGTTTCTAGATCTGATAGTTTTAGTGTGATGGTTTTGGTTCCTACTATAAAATTCATGTTTCCTTTTGTTGTAAATGTTGGTTACAATTTAACATTATACAATTTGACAGAAAACTCAAATCATTGTGAAAATTCTGTGAACTCATGAAACCCACAAGGTAATTTCAATGGATTCAATGTTGTTTTCAATTCTTCCAGATGATTTTCTCTAAAAATATCATGATTATTATCCTAAAAGTGTTTTATATTCACAGAATAAGTTAAACCCTTAAAAATTGAAATTAAATCATCAAACCTCTCATTCTCATAATGTGTCCAATTTTAGTGATCTATGTCATTTTTTATTTCTGAATACTGATCCAAATTGATAGAGGAATTTCCAATGAGAATATACCTAACCTAGGGAAGACTTCGGATAATGTTTTTTATAACCTAAATATGTTTTAACTTCTGGAGTTTTCATAAATAACGTGAACATGGATGCCTCTTATTATTTAAGGGTTCCAATTCTTAGGCCACATCTAGACTGTAAATATTTAAAATGTTTCTCTAGGACCCCATCACCATAGATGATTGGGAAAGATAGTTTTATAATGATGGGTGGAGAATGAGTTTCATTCAAACACTAAAGATAAGAACTTATTTTTAGTTGCATCAGTGTATATCTTTCTTCACTATCTTCTAATTGAGTAGTTTAGTATTCTATAGAGTCAAAAAATTTAGTTGGGAATAATATAGTGGAATATTATGAAGTAGAGGTGGTTGGTATAGTTTGATATTTCCAACTCACCCAGAGATATTGGTGACATCATGTAAAATTCAACATAGGATATCTTTCTTGACATGGCCCGACTACTTCCCATGTGGAAGGGAATATATATATATATATATATATATATATATCTTTTTACCATATGATTTAAATAAAATAGTTATCTAGGACCAAGTCTTATATGATGGTTATAATATGTCCTCATGTATGGGAATTGAATTTGGTTGTGGAAGATCATTAATAGGATAAATATTAATATCCATATGGATGTTATAATCAATGGAAAAATATCTTCTAATTAATTAGGAAATGAGTTACAATAATTTCTATAATCACATTCATATCTATCTACATTTTTCTTGCTAATGAAATATCAATTTTATCAGGTGGGGTGGGGTGTATATATGGCCTCACACATCAAGTTTTCTTTAAATAAGGCTCGGTGAAAAGGTGGTAGTCTGGTATTTGGAAGATCTCTTAGGTTTTGAGTCTCTATATGCTATTGGATATGAACACCAACCTCATGTTTTTTGGAATATATTTTAGAAATAGATATCAGTTTCATATTCGTCTTAATTAATATCACACTCTTAGTTATATGCATGGTGTATTTTGATAATATTCAGTAATACATAATTCACTTTTAGGATCATATCCTTAATAGAATGTTATATGGATCTGTCTCCTTTTGAATATATATTTAGGGAAAATCATAATCCTCCATGCAATTTTTCCTTTTCAAATACCATTTTTATTATGAACCATGTGAGTAATTACTTTCTATCATTGGTGTTCTCTGAGATTTTATTTACAAAGTGTGATCATATGGTATCCCCCAATGATGTTCATTGAATGTATATCTACTGAGAAGGATGGATCATGTAGAAGGAAAAAATCATGAAGTATTATCTTGTGTAACCTCCCTTAATCTATAGAAGACTTATTTCAATTGTGGAGGTAGAGTTTGAGTTATAAATGTCAATAGCCCATGCGATAAGGTTTACATAGCCCCATTACTATCATATGTTGGACCTAATAAAGATTTGATGATACCAATAGTAGTGTTGGTAGAAAAAATACCCCATTCCTTGAGGGATTGGGCTACTATCTATCACTACTAATGTGGATATTGTGGATGAAATATTGATTTTCCAATCCTTATCCCAATTATTATCCTAATGCAATGCATTCTCTGAATGTGATTTATATTCCATGGAGGTTTCTCATACATATGAGAGATTTACCTTCCTAAAATGGGAGGATCAACCAATTTTTTTTAGAGGAATGGTATAATATATTTTCAATAGCTCACTCATGTTTGAGTACACCATTTCATATATGTGGATATTTTATAATATATTCCTTCATCTTCTAATGTATTATGGATTTTTTACTGAGAAATATCTTTATAATAGACCATAATTTGTATATTTTATAAAGAAAATTATTCTCTTAAGACAATATATTAATCATTATCTACCTAGATGGATTTAGTTTCCTTTTATACATAGAGGGGTCACTTTCCAATAGCATTATCAATTGGATTGGAATTGATTTCTATCTTATCCATTACATAAAATGTTAAGCAGTCCAAAGGTGATGTTGATGACTACCATTTACTAAGAAAATATATCAACTGAGATAATATATTTACCACCATTGATGAGGTTAATAGTGTAACTAACATCTATATCTCATTGGCCTCTCAATATGAGGTATTTTTAAGTGTAGTTTTAACAAGTGCAGAATCTTATTTACAAGGTGGGATGTTATTGTGGGGAAGATCCTTATAGTGAATTCCAAGTATAGGACCTCCATAGTCATCATTATATTCTATATCTTGAGGTTTATTTCCATTATTATTGATTTCTTGCTAAAATGAGGAACACTACAATATATTTTTTTAGGGAATACCTCTAGTTTTATGGTTTGGATCCCACCGACAAGACCTTTGTGGTTATCAATATTTTATGGATTAGTAATGGGGGGGATTATTATTCATTGATATTTAATCCACGTGGAATTATGTCATATATTAAATGATGATAAGAGATATCATGATACATGGAAATGATTCCATGGGGGGTAAATACATGTCTGCAATATATATTCTCTATCTATTGATGAGCCAATAGATTCTTGAGCTTCTATGAAGAACATCAACATTGATTAGGGAAGGGATAACTGCCTACTCCAGAGTTATATCTTTCACTCATAAAGATATCTTTTTAGAAATTTTCATTAGGTTTATAGGGTTATATACGTTGGAAAATAACCTTCATAGGTGGATACACATCTAGGTGACCACCTTTTCTGTGTAACACCCAGATGTTTTTATGAAATATTTTCGTAAAATAATTTTTATCCTTCAGTAGTTTTCTTTGCACGCAATCATGAGTTTCAAAAAACCAGGAAATTCAATTAATATAAAATTACTATTATAGCCTAGCCTTTAGGTTAGCAGGAATAATTATAACTAAATTATAAAAATGCATTATGAATTCTTAGGAAATTAATTATTTATAAAAATATAAATCAATTAGATATTTGTATTTTTTGAGTTAATTACATTTGGTAATGAGATTAATGAGATATATGTGTTATATACTTAATAAAATATTTTCTCATATTCATCCAATAGATATTTTAGTCATAGTGTATGAATAAAACTCTATTTATGTATAAGAACCTATTTTTTAAAAAAGGTCAATTTTATAACATTGAATAGAGAACCCATTTTAAAATAATATTTTGGAACATTAATAATTTCTATATGACAACATAAACATGTTATTTTGAAGAGGGATTTAAAAATTTACTTTTGAATTTTTTTTGATATTTATCGGATAACTTTCATATTTTGATGAATAGTAAAAATACGCTAAATTTTAATTTAAAACAACTCTTTTTATCAAGATAATTTATATGGTTAAATTATAATATTGAATGGTTTGAAAGAATAAATAGAATATATTTTTAACATTTTATATATTTTAAGTCATTATCATTAATTTGACATTGAATTCATAGGTAAAAACATTTCAATATTTTTCAATGTTTTAACATTTCAATCTTTTATTTTTGGATATTATCAGTATTAACTTTGGTAATTATTTTATTTTCCATGGTTAAAGGGTAAATCCGGTAAATAATGGTAAAAAATAATAATTTTATAATATAATACTACCCTAAAACATGTACTAATCCTATTGGATGAAATATATCCGACCATGAGAATCTTTTGGTCGATTTTGGAATCCCATGGATTCACATCGATGTGAAAATGACATTTTATAAAAAATAATTTTAAGAAAAGATATTTATAACCTAAACATATAACTTTTACAAAATCTATTTTAATATAGAGTTATATAACTGATATATTTTCTTATAAATAGTAATTAGAAATATAAAAATATTTCCTACATCGGGTTATTTAATTTATAATTTTTAGAGATTATAAAAATAGTATAATTATTGACACAAATATGATGTAGTGGTTACCTCACTAATGAAATATTTAAATAAATTAATTAATAAATATTAAAACAAATGTAATTTAGTTATTTTGATGTCAATATGGAATTTTATGGATGAAATTGACATATTATCGTTGATTTAATGCCTTATTTTGTGAAGGAATAATGTTTTTATGAATTTTTTAAAAAGTCAAGTATGAATAGTATCCAAAATTGACACAATTTATAACTTAAAAGATAAAGTAGTTTATTAAATGATATTAAAATACTAAAAATTTAATATTTGGCCAAATGGTATATATAAGTCAAAAAATGTCATATATAACTTTTTTGGGTGTTTTGATATGATATGGTAATTACATTAACTCACTATGTGTAAATAACATGATATCATGGAAAGATTAAAAAAGGTAAAATAAGGGTTAAACCAAAATGATGAGGATAAATAACATTCTAAACTTGTATGATGATGGGTATTTGAAAAAAAATCATCTTATCTTTGAATTAAATAAGTTTTAGACATGTTTTTTTGTTAAAATTGAGTTTATTATAAATTACTATTTTTGAGAGTTTCCTAAAGTTCCCCTCTCCTCTCTTATAAAAGCGCATCTCCTCCCCCTCCTACTCACTCAATTTTGATACTTCATGTTTGGAAAAACCCAACCCATATAAATTATAAACTTCCTTAGTAAAATTCTAGAGGTTATGGTTTTCTCAAAATACCAACTCTAGTTCTTGAAGAGTAAATTTAAAGGAGGCACGTCGAAGAAGAGGTAATCTCTTCTACTGATTCATTCAAATTTATTTCTTATTATAATTACTCTTATTTTGTTGTTTAATTATAAATTAATAAAATCAGTATTACTAATATGATTATATGTTATTATAAATATGAAGAAACTTTATTTTACCTTCTATCTATCCTACGAAGTCTGAAATCACTACGCGTGCGTACGTACGACTTGTCGTCCTTACGTTGTGTTGTATTCTATTTTTCAAAACCACCTTAATTGGATGGGTATACTGGTGGAAATAATAACTATATGTTATTATTATAACATTATACTAATTATTAGATATTATACACCATCCAATTCAATTCCATTTAACAATTATGGGAACAATATTGTCACTCCTGCGTACATACAGCTTACCGTCTTCACGGTGTGATGTGATTCATTCTACATAAAATTCATTAAACCATGATTATATATGAATTTAATGAACATATATGATATATATTATATTAATACCAATATTGAAATGATATAACTAGAACCTAAAATAATGAATAAGGACTTATCTGACAAAACATACATAAGAACATAAAGCCGTTAATACCTGAATAACGAGTAACAATGAAATGTTAATAACAAAAAGATGAAAATATGATCACAAATGTAATCATAAAAATGATTATGATTCTAGAATAAATCAGTAACACTATATAAATCAATATATAGTATGTTTGGATACATACAAATCATATCAGACTTAAGTTAAGGGATAACGTTTCCAATATATTTTTATCCGAATTTGTTTATTCATAAGTATCTACTGGGGATATAATTATCATCCATGTCCATGTTTTATAAAAATATTCTCATAAAATGTTTACTATTATTATATGTATTTTTAAAGTCATTTTTACCCATTTTGACTTTTACTACATGGTTTTGAAGAAATATTTCTTTTGTTTTCCATACGAGGTACATTTTGACTTTTAATCTACATGTTTACAAGTGAATTTTCAACTAAATTCTTTTCTTTTAAAATTGAACAACATTTTGAGAAAATAAAACATTTTTGAAAAAGAAAGGATATTTTCCTCAGGAATAAAGCTCAATTATTTTATCAAAATTATTTTCAATATAATGTTAAATAGAATTTTTATACTATCCCTATAATTATAATTATCTTATTATGTTTTTTGTTGAATGTTATTTAGTAAATCCAATTTTTTATTTCAATTATGATGGAAGGATGTTTAAGAAATCCATTTGATTTCATGGGTTACGCTATGCTAAAGGTTTTTATATTTTTGTGGAAAAAACTAATGGTTTCATTATGTGATGGATGGGACCTATATATCCCTCTAATTCATTGGGTAAAAATTTATATGTAATGATATAGACATGGATGGAACTACAAGTTAATCTGTTTCAGTGATACAGGGCTGGAATGAATAGAGAACTCAGTTCTGTAAATGAATTTGTCTGCTATGATGGTCTTAGAGAAGAGACTTGACTAATATAAAATGATTTTCTATGCTTATGTGTGTATTCCAAAAAATTTCATGTCTTATTTTATGATTATTGGGATTACATTCCACTTCTATTATATATCCCATGACATGATAGTATGATCTCTTATATGTAGGATAATATTTTACAATGTTACATATGATTGATATATCCTTTGCTTACCCTTACTGAGAATGTTCTATCACCCTTTCGTATGTTTATTTTCCCCAGGTGAGGAAGAAGGGTATTAATTATGATATGACAAAAAGGATTCTATTCAAAATGAAATAAATGAGAGAAAATACAGATGTTTATGAACTAGTTGATTATGTTTCCAAATTTATAAAGACATTATACCTATACAATCTTGTTATGGTTTTGTTATATGTTGTAATAAATATACTTCAATTCATAAGTAATATCAAGGAATGTAAAGTATTGGTCATTATATTTGGTATCATAGGAATGGTATAGTTAATATTTGGAAACTAGGATAAGGAAACCATAGTAAGAACTATAAGGATATGTCTAATTACATGATAAAATCATAGTGTTTTAGAAATGACCATTAATAACCTATGATAAAACCTAAAGGGTGCTAAATTGAAATTTTATTCTTGATTATATGTTTTTTATATTATTATTAGTGTTTTTTACACTATGATTCTTGGCTTTAGTCAATGGATAGAACCTGAAGGAACCCCATTAATGCTAAATTAGATGGGAAATGCAATGATTTTCCCCCTGAGTAACCAAGTGTTATGGGAGATGGAATAAAAAATCTTGTATACATTCTCCTAAAACTTTACAAAGATATAAATCATGCAGGACTTCCAACTGAGAAAAGGACGGAGAAAAATTCTATTAAATCCTTCATGAGGCATCATCCACCTTCATTTAGCCTGTCTTCTGATCCATTAGTGGCTGAAAAATGGATAAATACCACTAAAAAGATACATTCAGTTTTGTAATGTTCTGAACATGATAATGTCATCTTAGTAGTATATCATTTGGATGGTGAAGCTGATCATTGGTGGAATATTATCAATAATATGTGGCAAAGAGATTAAATTGAGTCCATGCAATGGGACGAGCTCAAGAACTGGTTTTTCAATAAGAACTTTCCTCATATTCTTCCAATAACGAATGATAAGGAGTTCCTTTAACTTTAGAAAAAGGATGATGAATCCATTCATAACTATGAATCAAATTTTACAAGACATGAAAGTTACGCTTCTGGAATTATTATGAAACCTGAGTGTAAGATAGATCAATTCTTTAGTGGCTTAAAACCAAGTCTCTAAAGGGTATTAGCCATAAGGGACTTCAATAGCTCTAAGGAAATTGTTTGATGTTCTCTCAAAGTTGAGATGGAGAATGGAGTAACCCATCAGTATTATGGGTTTGATAAGATGTGTAAAATTGAATTCAAAGGAAAATATAAAGACCACACTGAAAAGAATATGAGTTTCAAAGTGTGGAAAGAAACATGAAGGGAATTGTATTAAAGGAACTAGTATATTATTTAAGTCTATAAATGATGGTCATCGAGCAATTGAATGCCAAAGTGATGTGAAAAATATTCCAATGATGTAAACAAAGAAAAGGTTACACATAATGCACCTCTTATTCTTCAATGTTACAAGTGAATGGAAATAGTGAATTATGTGAATCAATGTCTTGATCTAAGAGTTATTGATGACGATCAAATTCAATAAACTCTTAAGGCCAAAGAAAAGGGAATGTCACATGAAATTAATATCTGAAACATGTAGTACGATAATGAAGTGGTGAAAGGTATACTTACCATCCAATCTAAAGTAGAAAATGTTTTATTTCATTCTGGATCCACCCAATCTTTTATTTCTATAAAATTTTCCAAGTTTATCTTTGTATTACCTCAACAAATAGATTTTGAGTTAGTTGTAAAAACTCATAATGGCATAATGGTCGCATCAAAATTTTACAATTCTTCTCCAATTGAAGTCTATGGGAAATTTCTTCCTTCAAATATTGTGATCCTTCCTTTAGTGGAAATTGACGTGATTATTAGAATGAATTGTCTTTCTTTTTATGGGGCTCTTATCAAATTCCAAATAAGGGAAGTCACATTTCATATTCCAAATCAATCTATGATCATTTATCATTACAAAGATGAATATAACCTTCCAATGGAAATTAATTATATCTTATGGGTCTTTATTCAATAAATTAAGGTTATTTATCTCAAATGGTTGGGGATAAACTCACAATTAAGAATATTCCCATTGTACGAGAGTTTGATGATGTCTTTTCAAAGGAATTTCTAGATCTTCCACAAAATCGTGAAGTTGAGTTTTCAATAGAACTCATACTGTGTGTTATGCCTATTTCAAATACACCTTAATGAATGGACCCAATTGAGTTGGAAGAATTAAAGAAGAAAATCTTAGAGAATCTTGATAAGGGATTCATATGCCCTAGTGCGTCCCCTTGGGGAGAACCTATTTTGTTTGTTAGGAAGAAAGATGGATCAATGAGACTCTGCCTGAATTATCAAGAACCTAACAATACCACTATCAATAAAAAATATCCTCTTCCCTACATTGATGACTTATTTTACCAACTACTTGAAGCTCAATACTTTTACAAGATTGATCTTCTTTTAGGGTATCATAAATTAAGGGTCAAAAAGGTTGATATAACAAAGATGGAATTCTGTACAAGGTATGGAAACTATGAATTTATAGTGATGCCTTTTGGTCTTATTAATGCCCCTGCTATCTTCATGGATCAAATGAATAGAGTCTTTAGAGACTATCCTGATCACTTTGTGGTCGTCTTTATTGATGTTATTCATTCCTATTCAAAGAGAATGTAAGAACATGAATATCATTTCAAAAATGTACTGAAGACCCTTATAAAGGAGAATATTTATTCCAAATTTACCAAGTGTGAATATTGGCTTCAAAATTTTTCATTTTTATGTCACATAATCTTAAGACAGGGGATATCTATGGATCCAGCAAAATCAGAGGTTATTGAATGATGGTCGAGACCAACAACAGTAACCGATATCTGATGTTTTCTTGGTTTGGATGGATATTGTCGACGTTTTTTGAAATATTTTTCATGATTATCTAATCCCCTCACCTATTTGACTCAAAAAGGAGAAAAGTTCGTTTGGATTGAGGAATGTGAAGAGAATTTCAAAGAGCTAAAAATAAGGTTAGCCAGTGCACCTGTTCTCACAATGCCTTGTAGTAGAGAATGGTTTGTGATATACCATGATGAATTCAAGAAGGGGTTGGGGTGTGTTCTCATGGAAAATTATATGGTCATATCTTACGCCACATGAAAGTTGAAAATCCATGAGTAAGATTACCCAACTCATGATTTGGAGTTAGCTACGGTAATCTTTGTATTAAAGATATGGAGGCATTATCTTTATGGTGAAAGTTGTGATATTTATACTGATCATAAAAGTTTAAAATATATTTTCAAACAAAAGGAGATGAAAATGTGCCAAATAAGATGGTTGGTGTTGATTAAATATTATGACTGCTCAGTAAATTACCACCCTGGGAAAGAAAACATGGTGGAAGATGCATTAAGTCGACAAGACCATGCTTTCTTATTCATGATGAGGATCGCAAATGATCCACTATTTATGGATTTTCAAAGGATGTATCTTGAAATTATAATGGAAGGGGATAAATATTATATTTATCAAATGAATTCTTATCCATCTATACAAGTGAATATTAAATAGGCACAGAATAAAGATGAAAAGTTACAAAAGAAGGCGAGAAAAATTCATGAATTCATCCCTAATTGTGATGAAATAATAGGGATCAGGAATCTGGTTTGTGTTCCTCCCATACCAGAATTTATGAAGGATCTACTAGATGAGGCTCATAGTTCTTCATTCTATATTCAACCTAGAGAAAAAAATATGTGTAGGTACCTAAAAGAGTTCCTATGGTGGGATGGAATGAAAATATATGTCGCTGAATATGTCTCTCTAGGCTTGGTTTCCCAGCAAGATAAGGATGAGAGATGGAATTCAAAGGTGATGTTACAACCATTACCCATACTAGAATAGAAATTGGAAAAAATCTCTACGGACTTTGTCATATTAATTCCCGAAACATCCAAAGGAAATTATGCTATATGGGTTATAGTTGACTTCCTTACGAAGTCAGCACACTTTATTTCTATTAGAGAAGATTTCTCCCTTGATCCACTTTCCCCGATATGTGTTATGAAAGTGGTAAGATTGCTTGGAGTAACACATACCATTATATCTACATTAGATCCGAGTTTTACCTCGATGTTCTGACGAAGTTTTCGGTATTCTCTAGATACAAAGTTATGTTTCAGCACTGCTTATCAAACTCAGATAGACAGTCAGTCTGAGAGGACAACTGAAACACTGGAAGACATGTCGAGAGATTGCTCTACGGATTTAAAATGTATTTGGGATCAACACCTACCATTGGAGGAATTTACATACAACAATATACTTCACTCTAGTTTTCAAATGGATCTTTATGAATCCATCTATGGAAAGAAGTGCATAACTCCAACTTTATGGGTTCAATTTAGGGAAAGAAATCTATTTGGACATGATCATGTTAATGAAATGGAATAAAAGGTCAGATCTATTCAACAACACATAAGATTATATCATAGTTAAAAAAAATTATGCTGAAAATTGATGAAAATAAATAGTGTTTGAAGTGTTTGATAAGGTGTTCATATGAATATCTCTCTAAAAGAGAGTAATGAGATTTGGAAAGAAGGTCAAGCTGAGCCCTAGGTATATCCTTCCTTTTGAAATTCTTGATCATATTGGGAAGGTAGCTTACCGATTGCTGCTTCCACCGAATCTCTCTCAAGTTCAGGATGTGTTACATGTATCCCACCTAAGAAAGTACATACCTGGTCCTTCACATGTACTAAGCAAAGAAGTCGTACCACTGGAGCAATATATTTCTTATGAAGAATAACTGATGGAGATTCTAGATCGTAGAGAAAAAGTTCAATAAAACAAAACCACTCACTTGGTTAATGTTTTATGGAGGAAAAACTCATTATAAGAAGCTACATGGGAACTTGATGATATGATGATGGAAAGGTATCCTCATATATTTATTTCCGAGTGACAAATTTCAAGGGCGAAATTCAGTTTAAGGGTGGTAGAATGAAACACCCAGATGTTTTTATGAATTTATTTCTTTAAATAATTTTTATCCTTCAGTATCTTTCTTTTCACACAATTGTGAGTTTAAACAAACCAAAAAATTGCCTTAATATAATATTACCATTATATCATAACTGTTAGGTTAGTAAGAATAATTATAACTACCTTATGAAAATGCATTATGAATTCTTTGGCTATTAATTATTTATGAAAAATATAAATCAATGAGATATTTTTATTTTTCTAATATAATTACATTTAGAAATGATGTTAATGAGATATACGTGTCATGCACCTAATAATTGTTTTATATTCATTCAACTGATATTTTAGTCATACGGTATGAATAAAACCCTATTTATGTATAAGAACCTATTTTTTAAAAGTCCAATTTTATAACATTGAATGGATAACCCATTTTAAATTTAGATTTTAGCACATTAATAATTTCTATATGGAAACGTAAATATTTTATTTTGAAGAGGGATATAAAAATTTACTCTGGAAATGTTTTTGATATTTTTCTGATAACTTTCATGTTTTGATGAATATTAAAAATATGGTAAATTTTAATTAAATATAACTTTTTTTATCGAGATAATTTATATGGTTAAACTATAATATTGAATGGTTTTAAATTATAAATTGATTATATTTTGAACATTTTATATAATTTAATTCATTATCATTAATTTAACATTGAATTCAACGGTAAAAACATTTCAATCTTTTTCAATGTTTTAACAATTAAAACATGTTTTCCCATTTCTAAAACGAGATTAATTTTATAAACAATTATTTGATCTTCTATGTTTTTAATTTGAAAAAATTTATTATGTGTTTGGAATCATAAGTCCAAATTTTGTGAATTGTTACTTTTTATTTTTGGACATTATGAATAATAACTTCTGTAATTATTTTATTTACCATGGTTAAAGGGAAAATCAGGTAAATAAGGGTAAAAAAATAATTTAATAATATAATACTACCCTAAAACATGTACTAATCCTATTGGATGAAATATTTCCAACAATGAGCATCCTTGGGTGGATTTTAGGACCCCATGGATTCAAATGGATGTGAAAATGACATTTTATAAAAATTAATTTAAAGTAAATATATTTATAACCTAAACATATAACTTTTACTAAATCGATTTTAATATGGGGTTATATAACTGATATATTTTCATATGAATATTCATTATAAATAAAAAAACATTACCTATATCATGGTATTTTATTAATAATTTTTAGATATTATATAAACAGTATTATTTATGACACAAATATGATGTAGTGATTACCTAATTAATGAAATATTTAAATAAATGAATTTATAAATATTAAAACAAATGTAATTTGGTTATTTTGATGTCATCCAGAAATTTTATAGATTCCATTTACATATTTTCATTGAGTTATTGCCTTATTTTATGAAGGAATAATGTTTTTATTAATTTTTTAAAAAGTCAAGTATGAATAGTATCCAAAATTAACACAATTTATAACCTAAAACATAAAATAGTTTATTAAATGATATTAAATCCCTATAAATTTAATATTCATCCAAATGGTTGATATAAGTACAAAAAACGCCATAAATAGCTTTTTTTTGGGTTGTTTGACATGATATGGTAATTATATTAACCCATAATGTTTAAATAACTTGATATCACAGTAAGATTAAAAAGGATAAAATAACTGTTAAACCAAAAAGATAATGATAAAAAATGTTCTAAAAATGTCTAAATATTATTGGTTGATGGGTATTCAAAAAAATAATCTTATCTTTGAATAAAATAAGTTTTGGACAATTTTTATTCTAAATCGAATTTATTATAAATTAATATTTTGGACAATTTCTTAAAGTGACCCTCTACTCTCTTATAAAATAGAACCTCCTACCTGTCCTATTTACTCCATTTTGAGCCTTCAAGTTCAGCCAAAACCTGCCCATTTCTATTCTAAGAATCCCTAGTAACATTCTAGAGGTTTTGGTCTGCTCAAAATACCTACTCTAGTTCCTAATGAGGAAATTTAAAAGAGGCACATCGAGGAAGAGGTATTCTCTTCTACGGATTCATTCAAATATATTTCTTCTTAAACATACTCTTATTTAGTTGATTCATTATAAATTAATAACATCAGTATCAATAATATAATTATATGTTATTATAAATATGAAACAACCCTATTTCACCTTCTATCCATCCTATAAAGACTGAAATCACCGCGCATGCATACATAAGACTTATCGTCTCCACGTTATGGTGTAATCTATTTTTCCCCACCACCTTACATGGATGGGTATAATGGTGGAAATAATAGCCACATATTATTATTATAACATGATACTAATTATGAGATACTATACAACATCCACTTTATACCATTCAACAATTATGGGAATGGTATCGTCACTCGTGCGTACATACAGCTTACCCTCTCCACTGTGCGATGTGATTCGTACTATGTAATATTCATTAAACCATGATTATATAAATGAATTTAATGAATATATATGATATATATTATAATAATAATATTCTGTAAATTATATAACTATAACCTAAAAATATGAATAATGACTTATCTGACAAAACATACATAAGAACATAAAGTAGTTAATACCCGAATGATGAGTAACAATGAAATGTTATAAACAAATGGATGAAAATATGGTCATAAATGTTATAAGCCTGGTTTTTGTAAGTGTGTTCCTATTTTATTTTCAGTTCTGTGTTGTATCTTGTTTTGTCTTGTCCCTTATGGTGTATAACTGAGTTCGTCCAGTTCGGGATCAAATGTCACTATCCTGGGACATGAGTTAACTGCTAGCTCTTGGAGTGATCATAAATGTTATCATAAAAATGATTAAGATTTTGGAATAAATTAGTAACATTATTTAACTCTTTATATAGGAGGTTTGGATACATACGAATCATATCGAATATAAGGTAAGGTATAACTTTACCAATATCGTTTTATCCGAATTTGTTTATTCGTAAGTATCTACCGGGGATATAATTATCATCCATGTCAACGTTTTATAAAAATATTCTCATAAAATGTGCCCTATTATTCTATTTATTTTTCATTTCATTTTAGCCATTTTGAGTTTTACTGTATGGGTTGGAAGTAATATTTCTTTTGTTTACCATACGAGATACTTCTTGTCTTTTCTCAAAAAAATACTAGGAGTATGTTTTTTTAACTTATATGACATGAACTGGTTTTAAATCTTCATAATGACTTATTTCCATGAAGCTTCCTCTAAAAGTTTACAAGTTTATTTTCGACTAAATTATTTTCTTTTATAATTGAACTACATTATGAGAAAAGAAAATGTTTTTTTAAAAATAAAGGACATTTTTCATTGGAATAAAGATCAAGTGTTTTATCAAACTTATTTGAAATATGAGATTACATTGTTTTTGATTACTATCCCTATTATTAAAATGATATTATTTTGGTTATGATGGAATGTTATTTAGGAAATAAATTTTTTTAATCCTATTATAATGGATGGATGTTTAAGTAACCCATTTGATTTCATGGGTTATGCTATGGTGAATGTTTTTATGTTTTGGTGGAAAACATAAGAATAGATTCATTCTGAGAAGGAAGGGACCTATATATCCCTCCAATTCATTAGTTAAAGATTTATATATCATGATATAGACATGGATGGAATGAAAATTTAATCTGGTTTAGTGATACAACGATGGAATGAGGAGAGAACTCGTTTCCATAATGGACTTTGTCCACTATGATGGTCTTGGAAAAGAGACTTGAATAATATGAAATAATTTTCTATGATTATATGTGTATTCCACAAAATTTCATGTCTTATGTTATGGATATTGGTATTACATTTCACTTCTATTATTTATCCCATGACATGATATTATGATCTCTTATATACAGGATAATATTTTCAAATGTTATATATGATTAATATCTCATTTTTTTGCCCTTACTGAGAATTTGAGATCACCCTTTCGTATGTTTCTTTTCCCTAGGTCAGGAAGAAGGGTATTAAGAATGATATGCCAAAATATTTTCTAGTCACAATTAAATAAATGAGAGACAATATAGATGTTTTAGGAACCAGTTGTTTCTGTTTCCCAATTTCTAAAGACATTATACCTATACGGTCCTATTATGGTTTTTTATATGTTGTAATAAATATAATTTAATTATGAAATAATATCAATGTATATAATTTATGGGTCGTTATAGTCTGTATCAGATGAAAGGTATAGTTAACCTTTGGAAACTAGGATGATAAATCCTTAGTAAGAACCATAAGGATTTGTCTAAGAAAAGGATATAATCCTAGTGTTTTCAAAATGACTATGAATAACCTATGATTAAACCTAAAGTGTGATAAATTGAAATTTTATTCCTCATTATGTGGTTTTCTTATTATGATTAGTGTTTCTCATACTATGATTCTTGGTTTTAGTTAATGGTTAGAACCCCAAGGAAGCACATTAATGCTGAATACAATGATAAATGCAATGATTTTCCCCATGGGAAACCAAATGTTATTGGATATCGAATTAAAAATCTTGTATCCATGCCCACACAACATTCTAAAGATTTGAATCACACAAGAATTCCAAAAAATAAATGGAAGGAGCAACATTCTATTGAATCTTTCATGAGGCAGGGTCCACCATAATTCAGTAGGTCTTCTGATCCATTAGTGGATGAACAATGGATTAGTACCACTGAAAATATATTTTCAGTTATATAATGGTCTGAATATGATAAATTCAACTTAGCAGTATATCTTTTGGAAGGTGAATCTGATCGTTCGAGGAATCTTATCAATAATATTGGGTAAATAGATGAAATTGAGTCCATGGAATGGGGCGAGTTCATGAATATATTTTTCAATAAGCACTTTTGTCATATTTTATTGAAAAATGATAGATAAATAGTTCCTTGAACTTATAAAGAAGGATGATGAATCCATTTGTACCTATGAAGAAAATTTTATAAGACATTAAAGGTACACTTCTAGAATTATTATCTAAACTGAAAGTAAGATTGATCAATTCATTAGTGTCATAAACCCAAATCTCTGAACGGAATTAGGCATAAGGGACTTTAATAGCTATGTGGAAATTTTTTGATGTGCTATCAAGGTTGAGATGTAGATTAAAGTAACCCATCATTCTTATGGGTTTGATAAGAAGAGGAAAATGGAATTCGAAGGAAAATATAAAGACCACACTAAAAAGAAGATGAATTTAACCTTATGCTCAAAGTGTGGAAAGAAACTCAGAGGGAATTGTATTAAAGGAACTAGTAAATGGTTTAAGTATGGAAATGAAGGTCATCTGACAATTTAATTCCAAAGTGATGGGAAAAATATTTCAAAATATGCGAACCGAGAAAAGGATACACAAAATTCACCTCCTACACATCAATTTTACATGTGTAAGGAAATGGAGCATTATGCGAATCAATGTCCTGATCTAAGGGTTATTGATGATGAACAATTTCAAAAAAACACTTAATGATAAAGAAAAGGTAAGGTCTCATGAAATTAATACCAGAGACAAGGAGTACGATAATGAAGTGGTGAAAGGTATACTTACCATCCACTCTAAAGTAGAAAATGTTTTATTTGATCCTGGATCAACCCACTCTTTTATTTCAAAATAATTTTCTAAGGGTATCTCTGTATTACCTCAACCATTATAATTTGATTTAACTATGATAACTCCTAATAGAACAACAATTTCATCAAATGTTTATAATTCTTCTCGAATTGATGTTTGTGGGAAAGTTCTTCCTACAAATCTTGTGATCCTTTCTATATTGGAATTTGATGCGATTCTTGGAATGGATTGGCTTTCTTTTTATAGAACTCATATCAATTAACAAATAAGGGTTGTCACATTTCATATTCCAGATCAATCAATAATCATTTAAGGATGAAAGGATGAATATAACCTTCCATTGGAAATTTCTTCCATCTTATGGGTCTTGATTCCAATAAATGAAGGTTATTTATGTCAAATGGTTAGGGAGAAAATCACTACTAAGAATACGCCCATTGTATAGGAGTTTGATGATGTCTTTCTAGATGAATTGCTAGGTCTTCCACTAGAGCATGAAGTTGAGTTTTCGATAGAACTCATACTCGCTGCTATTTCTATTTCAAAGACACATTATGGAATGGCCCCAATTGAGTTTCATGAATTGAAAAAGAAACTATAAGATAATCTTGATGAGGGATTTATACGCCCTAGTGCATCACCTTGGGGAGCACTTGTTCTATTTATTGAGAAGAAATATATAACAATGAGACTCTGCATTGATTATTTAGATCATAAAAAGATCGCTATCAAAAAAAATACCCTCTTCCCCACATTGATGACTTATTTTACCAACTATGTGAAGCTCAATACTTTTAAAGATTGATCTTCTTTTAGGGTATCATGAGTTACAGATCAAAAGGAGGATATACCAAAGACACCATTCTGTAAAAGGTATGGACACAATGAATTTATAGTGATTCCTTTCTATCCTATTAATGCCCCTATTATCTTCATAGAACTAATGAATAGTATTTACTGAGTATCTTGATCATTTTTGGTAGTCTTTATTGATGATATTCTTTTCTATTCAAAGATCAATGAAGAACATGAAGATCGCATGAGAATTGTACTAAAGACCCTTATAAAGGAGATGCTTTATGCCAAATTTTCTAAGTGAGAATTTTGGCATAAAAAAGTTTCATTTTTGGGTCACATAATCTCAAGAGAGAGGATATCTATGGATCAATAAAAAATAGAGGTTATTGAAAGATGGTCGAGACCAACAACAGTTACTATGATCCGATGTTTTCTTGGTTTGTCTGGATAATATTGATTTTTTGTGAAATATTTTTCATGATTATCTAATCCACTCACCAAGTTGACTCGAAAAGGAGTTATGTTCTTTTGGACTGAGGAATGTGAAGAGAATTTCAAAGAGCTAAAAATAAGGTTATCTAGTGCGCCTTTTCTCACACTACCTTATAGTGGAGAAATGTTTGTGATCTAAAGTGATGAATCTAAGAAGGGGTTGGGGTGTGTTCTCTTGAAAAATTATACGGTGATCACTTATGCTACATGACAGTTTAAAATCAATGAGAAAAATTACCCAACTCCTGATTTGGAGTTAACTGTGGAAATCATTGCATTAATTATATAGAGGCATTATCATTATGGTGAAAGGTGAGATATTTATACTCATCATAAAATAATAATGTAAATTTAAAAAAAAGAGATGAATATGCGCTAAAGAAGATGGTTGGAGTTGATTAATGATTAAGGATACTCAGTACATTACCACCCTGGGAAAGCAAACAAGGTGGAAAATGCATTAAGTCCACAAGACCATGCTTTCTTATCCATGATGAGGATCATGAAAGATCGAATATTTATGGATTTGCAAAGGATAAATCTTGAAATTATAATGGTGGGGGAGAAATCTTATATTTATCAAATGAATGTTCAACCATATATACATGTGATGATTAAAGTGGCACCGAAAAAAGATGAAGAGTTACAAAAGAAGGTGAGAAACGTTCCTGAAATCAACCTTAATTGTGATAAAATAATAAGTTTCATAAATCTGGTTTCTGTTCCTCCCATACTAAAATTAAATCCTGAGATTTTGGATGAGGCTCATAATTCTTCATTATTTATTCACCCTGGAAGAAAAAAGATGTGCATGGACCTGAAATAGTACTTTTGGTGGGATGGAATGAAAAATATGTCGCTGAATATATATCTCGATGTTTGGTTTGTCAGAAAGTGAAGGATGAGAGATAAAATTCTAAGGGGATGTTACAACCATTACCCATACCAGAATAGAAATGGGAAAACATCACTATGGAATTTGACATCAGACATCCTGAAACATCCAAAGGAAATGATTCTCTTTAGGCTGTAGTTGATCGCCTTACAAAGCCAGCACACTTCATTACTATTAGAAAAAATTTCTCCCTTGATCAGCATTCCCAGATATATGTAAAATAAGTGGTAATATTTCATGGAGTACCACTTTCCATTATACCTGATTGGGATCCAATTTTTACCTCAATGTTCTGGAGCAGTCTTCAGCATGCTCTAGATACAGAGTTAAGTTTCAGCACTACTTATCATCCTTAAGCAGAAAATCCTTCTGAGTGGACAATTCAAACTCTGGAAAACATTATGAGAGCTTTCTGTATGGATTTAAAAGGTTGTTGAGATCAATACCTACCTTTGGTGGAATTTTCTTACAATAATATATTTCACTCCAGTATTCAGATGGCTCTTTATGAAGCCCTATATGGGAATAAGTGCATAACTCCACCTTTCTGGGATTATTTTAGGGAAATAAAGCTATTAGGACCTTATCTTGTTGATGAAATGGCAGAAAATGTCAAATCTATTTAGCAACACATAAGAGTAGCTCAAAGTCAACACAAAAGTTATGATGAAAACTGAAGAAAAGAATTAGAGTTTGAAGTATGTGATAAGGTGTTCTTACTAATATCTCACTGGAATAGAGAAATTATATTTGGAAAGAATGTCAAGCTGAGCCCTAGGTATATCGGACTTTTTAAAATTTTGTATCATGTTGGGAAGGTAGCTTACAGATTGGAGCTTCCACCTAATCTCTCTCAAGTTCATGATGTGTTCCATGTGTCCCCATGTGAATGTACATACATGATCCTTCACATGTTCTAAGCTAAGAAGTCATACCGTTGAAACAATATTTTTCTTATGAAGAACAACAGATAGAGACTTCGGATCATAGTGAAAAAGTACTATGAAACAAGACCACTTTCTTAGTAAAAGTTTTATAGAAGAACCACCAACTAGAAGAAGTAACATGGGAACTTGATTATATGTTTATGGAGAGGTATCCTCATCATTTAATTTTCAAGTGATGAATTTTGATGACGTAATTTAGTTTAAGGGTGGTAGAATGAAACAACTAAATGTTTTTTTGAAATGGTTTCATTAAATAATTTTTATCCTTTAGTACCTTCCTTTTAACACAATCACGAGTTTAAAAAAACCGTGAAATGAACATAATATAAAATTACCGTTATTGAATATCCATTAGGTTAGCAGGAATAATTATAACTAACTTATGAAAATTCATTATGAATTCTTTGGCTATTAATTTTTTATAAAAAAATATAAATCAGTTAGATATTTGTATTTATTTGAGTTAATTACATTTTCTAATGATATTAATGATATATATGTGTTATATACTTAATAAAATATTTTTTGTTTTCATCCAATTGATAATTTAGTCATAGGGTATGAATAAAACCCTATTTATGTATAAAAAGCTAATTTTTTTTAAAAAAAGTTCAATTTAATAACATTGAATGGAGAATCCATTTTAAATTAATATTTTGACACATTAATAATTTATATACGACTGCATAAACATGTTATTTTGATGCTGGATATAAAAATTTATTATATAAAAATTTCTGATATATTTCTGATAACTTTCATGTTTTGATGAATAGTAAAAATATACTAAATTTTAATTAAAAACAAATTTTTTATTGAGATAATTTATGTAGTAAAATTATAATATTGAATGATTTGAAAGTATAAATAGAATATATTTTTACCATTTAATATAATGTATGTCATTATCATTAATTTTACATTGAATTCATAGGTAAAAACATTTAAATCTTTTTCAATGTTTTAACTTTTAAAAACTGTTTTCTCATTTCAACAACATGATTAATTTTAAATATATTTTTTTAACTTGTGTGTTTTGAATTTGTAATAATGTATTCCATATTTGGAAATAGAATTCCCAAATTGTGTGAATATGAAACTTTTTTATTTTTTGGACAGTATGAATAGTAAATTCAGTAATTATTTTATTTACCATGGTTAAAGTGTAAATATGGTAAATAAGGGTAAAAAACAATAATATAATAATATATTACTACCCTAAAACGTGTCCTAATACTATTTGTTGAAATAATTCCAACCATGGGAATATTTGGGTTGATTTTGGGACCCCATTGATTCACATGGATGTGAGAATTACATTTTATAAAACTTAATTTAATGTAAAGATATTTATAACCTAAACATATTTATTATACTAAATCAATTTTAATATAGGGTTATAGAACTAATATATTGGCTTATAAATAGTAATTATAAAGATAAAACTATTTCCAACATCAGGGTATTTTATTTATAATTTTTTTATATTATATAAATATTATTATTTAGGACACAATTATGATGCAGCGACTACCTCATTAATGAAGGATTTAAATTAATGAATTTATAAATATTAAACAAAATGTAATTTTGTTATTTTGATGTCATCCATGATTTTTTATGACATTGAAATATTATATTTGATTTAATGTCTTACTTTCTAAGGAATAATGTTGTTATGAATTTCATAAAAAGTCAAGTATGAATAGTGACCAAAATTGACACAATTTATAACTTGAAACATAAAATAGTTTATTAATGATATTAAATTCCTAAAAATATAATATTCGACCAAATGGTTGATATAAGTCCAAAAATTTCATAAATAACATTTTAGGGGTCTTTTGACATGATATGGTTATTAAATTAACCCACAATGTCTAAATAACATGATATCACAGTAAGATTTTAAAAAAAGATAAATAACGGTTCAACCAAAATGATAAGGATAAAAAATATATTCTAAATGTGTCTAAATATTATTAGTCGATCTTTATTTAAAAATAATCATCTTTTAGTTAAATTAAATATGTTTTCGACCATTTTTAGTTGAAATTGAATTTATTATAAATTAATATTTTTGAGAGTTTATTAAAGTGCCCCTCGCCTCTCTTATAAAAGGGCACCTCCTCCCTCCCCTCTTCACTCCATTTTGTGCATTAAAGCTCATACAAACCCTACTAATTTATCTTATAAACTTCACTCTTTACATTCTAGAGTTGCGGGTATTCTAAAAATACCGACTCTAGTTCCTAAATATGAAATTTGAAGAAGGCACGTCGAGGAAGAGGTTATCTCTTCTACCGATTCATTCAAATTTATTTCTTATTATACTTCTTCTTATTTTGTTGTTTAATTATAATTTAAAAACATAAGTAACACTAATATACTTATATGTTATCTTAAAAATATAACAACCCTATTTCACCTTCTATCCATCCTATTAAGAATGAAATCACTGCCCGTGTGTACGTACGGCTTACCTTCTCCACACCGTGGTGTAATCTATTTTTCACCACCACCTTACTTGGATGGGTATAATGGTAGAAATAATTAATATATATGATTATTATAACATGATACTAATTATTAGATACTATACACCATCCACTTAAACACCATTCAAAAATTATGGGAACGATATTGTCAGTCGTGCATATGTACGGCTTACCGCCTACATAGTGATACATGATTCGTTCTACATAATATTCATTAAACCATGATTATATAAATGATATTAATGAATATATATGATATATATTATAATAATACCATGGTGTAAATGATATAACTGGAATCTATAAAAAGGAATAAGGACTTATCCGACCAAACAAACAAAAGAACATAAAGCAGTTAATACTCGAATAACGAGTAAAAATGAAATGTTACTAACAAACGGATGAAAATATTATAATAAGTGTTATCATAAAAATTATTATGATTCTGGAATAAATCATTAAAATTAATTAAATCAATATACATGAGGTTTGGATACATACGAAACATAACAGACTTGATGTAAGGGATATCGTTTCCAATCTCATTTTATCCAAAATTGTTTATTCATAAGGATCTACTATGGATATACTTATCATCCATGACCATGTTTTCTAAAAATATTCTCATAAAATTTGTACTACTATTCTATGTATTTTTAAATCCATTTTTAACCATTTTTACTTTTATTACATGTTTTGGAAGGAATCTTTCTTTTGTTTACCATACGAGGTACTTTTTGATTTTTCTAGGAACATTATGAGGATAAAGTTTTTTAACTTATAAAACATGAATTAGTTTTTACATATTAATAACACCTTATTTCCATGAATATTACTCTAGACCTTTACAAGTGTATTTTCAAATAAATTATTTTCTTTTAAAATTGAATGACATTTTGGGAAAAGATAAATTTTTTGAAAAAGAAATGATATTTTTCTCAGGAATGAACCTCAAGAGTTTTATTAAAATTATTTTATATCTATGATTACATATATTTGTGTTACTATCCCTATTATTACCATGATATTATTGTGTTTATTATGGAATTCTATTTAAGAAATCCATTTGTTTTATTTTGATTATGATGAAAGGATGTTGAAGAAACCCATTTGATTTCATGGGTTATATTATGGTGAATGTTTTTTTGTAGAACACATAATAATGTTTTCATTATGAAATGGGTGAGACCTATATATCCCTCCAATGAATTTGGTAAATATATATAACTCAAGAGATCGACATGGATATAATGGAAAGTTAATCCGGTTCAGTGATATAGGACATGAACGAGGAGAGAACTCTATTAAGTAAGGAATTTGTCTACTATGATGGTCCTGGAAAAGAGACGTGACTAATAAAAAATGTGTTTCTATTCTTATGTGTGTATGCCACAAAATTTAATGTCTTCTTTTATAATTATTGGGATTACATTTCACTTCTATGATTTATCCCATGATATGATATTATGATCACTTATATGGAGGATAATATTTTCTAGTGTTATATATGATTGATATCTCCTTTTTTACCCTTACTGAGCATTTGACCTCACCCTTTCATTTGTTTCTTTTACCCAGGTTAGGAAGAAGGGTATTAATTATGATATTTTAAAAAGGATTCTAGTCATGATAAGTTAAATTGGAGATAATATAAATGTTTTATGAACCAGTTAGTTATGTTTCCAAGTTTCTAAATATAGTATACATATACAATCCTGTTATTATTTTGTTATATGTTGTAAAAAATATACTCCAATTTTGATGTAATATAAATTTTTGTAAAGTATGGGTCGTTATAATCTCTATTAATATATTCCCCTTGTATTCTTGGGATTTTTATGTAATATGATCCTGAAAATTTTTCCACAAAAATATATAAAAATGTTTCTTTTGAATGGGTTGTAATATGAGCATACCTCATGGTTTCTAAAGGGATATGCATGTAGCGTTCAAAAAACTGAAGGGAAGTAGGAATATGAGCCTATTATTATGGGTTTTGAGAAATAATTTGGTGGGATAATTTAATATTAGAATGTATATGTGCCTACCATGAATTGGTTAGGAGGATATAATTGTAATATAATCCTGATTGTGGTATTTATTCCTTATCAAACTAAAAAATGATCCTCCCAAATGGGAGTTGGTATATGACCCTGAACCTATGTATCTACAATAATATATTAATTATATCCATGGATAATGTGGGTAGTAATATTTTTATTCCCTTTTTCATCTTTAGGATATGTGATGTTACCATATGATTTCATTAAATCCCCATGCAGAATCAATTTAAAAATTATATTAACCGAAAGTACACCAACTAATAGAATGTATTCTATTTCTAGTAAGAGGATGTTCACATGTGGAAAATGGTTATACTATTGAATGATTTTGATTTTTCCCAAATTTATTAAACAAAAAATAAAATAAACTACTTTAGGTGTGGAGTGGAGTGACTGAAAAATCAAAATAAGTTAAAGGAGAAGAGTGTTGATATCAAAAAATAATAATTTTCACAAATTAAAAAAAATACAATATTGAATTGTGAGATTACATGAAATTAATCTTCACAATACTTGTTGAGGGGTATCTGGAGTAGCCACACTGCATCTTATATAATAAAATAAGACAAAAATGCCACTCTCAAGGTATTTATTTAACCATCTTAGGTGATTTATGTTTAATCTTTAAATGAATGGTGATTTTATATCAACTCTTGCATTCAACTTCAAATTTTCACATTGGTTTTCCTACCATAATTACCATCAATATCACATGGGAATTAGTGATATTATTTAATCTAATAACAGACTAAAACTAATTAATTCGAATAATTCATGATTTAGAATGAATTAAAATAGTTTATAATTACCCTTTACATAAATTATAACCTCTCTCATGAAACAACTCCACACATAAAAACTCTCATGAACATGATGTAAATAGAAATTTATGAATAGGGAATAAAAAAGAAAATAAATCATTGAATAATGAATACATAAATGAATTGATAGACACAAACCATACCATAAAAGTACTATTAAATAATGACAATGAAAATTTAAAAACAAATACTAAAATATACTAAATTGATAGTTACTGATGATCCTCCCATTAACTATCACTTTGGGTGTTAGACGATGGCCTTAAAAATGGTCAAGAAACCTCCCCCTGTGCAGGTCGTGGTCAGATCCCATTTCACTATATCTATCCATATCAATTTATATGTGTAATTATCTCATATCAAATTTCATATATCTATTATCTCCCAATTGATCCACTTGATTTCATATTCCTTATTTTATGAGATTTCCTCATCCATATTTGAAAATATTTTGTTGTTTTTAATGAGATAGTATAACTACACAATCATTAAATAAATAAATATTACATCCTTTTAGATGAATATTCTATATATAACATTATGATTCATTCAATAACTATAATGATTTATTGTCTTTGGTGAATATATATATATATATATATTCATATTATTACTTAAATTATCATCAAGGTTTCCAACATAGAAAAATTATTAAGAATACACTATTTAAAAAAATGTTTTATATTGGGGAAGGAAAAAAATAAAAAATATTGAGTTAAGATGCTCGATAACAGAAAACATTTGATATTTAAGTCAATGATCAAACATGGGCATTATATAAGTATAATTTCATTAGATTGTGACCATAATTTAGGCTAAGAATACAAAATTAATCTCTATGATAATCTTATAGACACAATTAAATATATAAAGACATTCTTATGGACATGAAAACTAGGTCTTTGAAAGATCATATGGACATTAAAACCAAGTCAACACTTAATCATATAGAAAATAAAACTAGGTAAACATATAATATTTTTGAACATGAAATCAAGTCCATGGATAAAATATTTATCCCATGATTTATTCATATTTACCCAATGCATTGGATGGATATACCAAAAAACCCATCCATTAATCACAACCCATTCATATGTATTACCTAATATCCTTAAAATATTTAACATTTCATTATAAGTTAACCAATGGAAAATAAAATGGGTTAATAAAAATCAAAATATTATAAAAATAAACCCTTGAGGGATTGAATAAGGATGATATCATAGATAAAAACCCTTATTAAAATATAAATAACATAAAAGGATGTCATCATATATTACAATTACTTTCAAATATCACTAGGATCATTTCTTGAGGATAATACATTTTCCATTATGAAACCACATATTTAAAATCAAAATATCTCAAAAATAAAAAGGGAAAAAATTATTTTAAAATAAAATTTGAAACATGTAAAATATTATTAAAATCATTGAAAATACATTATGGTTAGAATTTTTTTTCGGTATAAATTAAAAAAAATTCATTAATATTTTCTGTAAAATGTCAAAAGTAGATCATTTAGAATAAAAAAATAAGATACATTTATACAATTCTATATAAATTTTAAAAAATGCGTTCAAATAAATATTAATTATCATTTAATAATTGTAGAAAAATTATTGAAAAACATTTTAAAAAAATGGTTATAGAAGAAACCAAATTTCCAATCAACAGAGGTGAAATGTGGATAGTATTTATTAAAAATATGTTCTGAACCTTTTGGTGTACCAAAGATAAGAAAATGATAATACCACAAGAAAATTTTGGAAATAAATAGTGTATTTAAATGATAAAACATGTTTATTAGATAATGATGATACTATTTACCAAATATAAATTATGGCATAAGCAATCTCAATTAAAATTAGACCACTTTGGAAAATTTTGAATCATTATCCACATGGAAAAATATCATCAGTTAAAAAAATAAAATTTAATGAACATAAGATGAATCATGATATAAAATTTCAAAGGGTATTATATATACCCCTCATAAAAGAATATATGTGCATAACATAACATATGTCATAAATAATTTAATTTGAGATGATAAATCCTTTTCACTTTTGGAACATTGAAATAAAAAACATGTAAAAGAGATAACCATAGATTGATTTTTAAATCCATATATTTTTTATTGAAATAAATATAAAATACATTAATGGGAATTATATACACCACACAAAGGTAAAATGTGATATATAATCCATATGTATTAAAAAAATATAAGTGAGATGATAAACCCTTACATCATGTCCGACTTGATTCGTATGTACTCTAACCTCCTATATAAAAAAATATATTTATTATAATTAAATTATAGAAATGGTTTCAAACATTTAGTGTTATATATGATCCAATAATAACATTTAAATTCCAACTTATTAATAATTTCTTATTAAAATCATTGTTTTCGTGTGATAAATATTTTGTTTTTCATGATAATTTCAGTTCGGTAATTCCCATAATTGTAATTAGATCATAGTTACATTATCTTAAAAATGTTATTAATTACATATATATCATATATATTTGATATATATATATACATATTAATATATTAATGGTATTTTTATAAAAATGAGTTACGCCATTCATGGAGACGGTAGGTTGTACGTACTCTTGAAAGATGTTTTTTTCACTTTCGGATGACAGAACACAATAAAGGTAAATAATAATTAATCTTAAATAATAAGTAACAAATAATATAAATATTTTATATTTATTAAATCTCTCTTTTTTATAAAACATTTAATGTATAATTGAAAAATGAATTGTATCACTTTTTAGAGGTGGTATTCCAGACGTACACATGAGTGAGATAACTATTTTCCAATGGATTGGAAGGTAAGAAAGTAGATATGATGTTATAATTTCATAATAATACATATATCATTAATAACTTGTTTTAACATTAAACCTATAATAATAAAAATCCATTAAGTTTGGTGATATAAATGAATTGTATTGCTATATGGAGGAGGTAGTCAACACATACGCATGAGAGATTCATTAACTCCCCATTTGATGGAATAGAGGGTAGATATTTATGGTTTAATATTCATAATAATATTTACTTAAATTTAGGAATCTTAAATTATTATTTTATTATAAATAAAAAATATTTATAATATTTATAATAAAACATAAATTAAAATAGGTTGGGTAAGACAATTAACACTTCTTCGATATGCCTTATTTTGATCATTTCTTTAGGACCCTCGGAATATAATTTTAATGAAAAAAACCTCTAATTTTTTGGATAGGGATATTTTTATCTTAATTGTGACAGTTTTTTCATGTATATAATGATTAAAGTGTGTAAGGAAGATATTATAAGAGGCTCCACTTTATAAGTGATGAGAGGGGCTTTGTTGGCATTATATAAGTTATTAAATTAATATAAACTAATTTTCATAATTTGATGGATCCAAATTGATATATTTATTAATTTTTTATGATTAGAAATAATGTTATAAAATAAAATTTTATCAATTTTAGGTAACTCTTTCACTCTTATCACATTGTTTGAACCCCTATTACCCATTTTGACAATTATCACATTATCAAAAAAATCTCTTTATGGTTTAATAATATTACCATTAAAGGAAATTAACCCATAAATTAAACATTAGTTATTTTTAAAACCAAATCCCATTTAGATTCCCAAATATTTGATTTATATGAATTTAAAATCATTTAATAAAATATTATTTATTTTAAAATATTACTAATTCCATTTTTGGAACTATTCATTACTTTTACTTTAAATTTATCATGGTAGTTATTTAATTAAAATATAATCATTTAAAAAATCGATAATATATTAAATTTATCTAAAAAATTATTTTTTCATAAAAATTCATCCATATTTAATTTATTTTAATATTATTAAAATCGTTTATTTTAGTATTATTTTTAATGGACAAATAATGCATCGACATTTCATATGAAATGAAGGTAATTATTCAATCATTAAAAATAAAAAACAAATTACTAAAAATAATAATTCATCTTTAAATTAAAAAATTTAACTCAAGTTTATCTGTTTTTCATCTTTATGTAAAAAATGTAGAGATATTAAATTCAAGAGAGTGATATTTTGTATTTATTTTTATCTTAAAATAATATATTGGTAATAACCAAAAAAAAGTGGAACTGAGTGGAAATATTTAAGAAAAATAGATATGTATAAATGAACTATACTAATATAATAGGATAAATGAAACTATTAAAAAATCTTTAATTCCTTATCCAAACATTTTAACCCTGTATTACATGTTTTACCCTTAACACGGTGAAAACTATTTACTAAGGTTACAATTAAAAATGACCTAAGGAAATATATAAAAACTTTTATCCTCTTGATTCCAAATATAAAAACCATTTTTCAATATTAAATTAAAATAAATAGATGAATTTTATTTAAAATTAAACCTATAAAATGTGACGAATATAAGTTTTCCATAAATTTTTTTTGTGAAGTTTAAAAATTATTTATACTAAAAAACAGTATAAAATAAATTCGAAATGAAATTTATTGGATTTTGAATAATACTATTTAACTATTTTTAATTTATAAACTATTTTAAAACAAAAAAATTCAATATAAATTTATTAAATAGAATTATAGTTTTCAATAAAAATTAGTATTTTTACAATATATCAAAAAATAAATCTTTTTAGAAAATTATAAAATATTTAATCTAAGATAATTTTTACATGATGATTGAAATATGAAGTTTTTTTTTTAAAATTAATTATTTAAATGTTGTATAAAATAATTATAATTTACAAGCACAAAATGTAAAAAATGTTTTTTTTTAAGAAAACACATTTTTCAAGCGTAAAATGACTTCACTAAAAGTTGCGTTCTTTTTTCTGAATAATTAGTCAATATATTTGTATTTAGTTGAAATAATATACATATTATTTCATTTTGTGGACGCTCTTATTCATACCCATAAATTAAACATCTAGATCATTTATAAATAATAATATTTTTACAATGCATCTTAGTTCTCTTAAAGCTCGGTGTTTCGTGTCAATAAAGATATCGAGTTTATTATTATTTAATACTAAACATTTGCAGTGTTACACATAAATTGATGAGTATTTTATGTAATGATGTTGATCTTCCTTAGCATAATATCCTTGATTTTTAGAGTCTTCAAACCTGCCCAGGTGTAGGCACCATCCATGCATGTGCTCCTTCTTCAATTATCCCCTTGATCATAGGCATAGAAATGACCGACATTTGAAATATTTGATGCAGATAAACTTATGTGGTGTGGAAAATAGTACTGCATCACAACTATAATATCATGTGTATATAATTTATGGTTGTGGAGTATCATGTATACCATGAACTCAGCCTCATCCTTCCTCATTTCCTCATCTCTCTCTTTTCCACTCCACAACATAGTGAAAAAAATGTTCTATAGAGTATTCCTTATCAAATATCCATCTTCACTCAATGGTGAATTGAAATCCTCCATTCTGCATCCTCTTTCAAAAATACACGGGCCTCAACATAACACCTCCAATGATAGTGCATCTCCCATTTCATTCAACCATATGAAACCATGATACATGGAAATGCTACGTATGATACCATAACATCATATTCTCCAATTAATCCTCTAGGGGAATCAACAATTAAGGGATGAATTATAGAATGGTCATGATTGAATCTCATGTGCAATCAATCTTTCATTAAGTCCATCCATTGAAAATTTATGGTGAAATAGGTGTCAGTGGTTGCATGGTTGGCATGTTTAAGAACAAAGGTGTGAGTGGAGGCTAAAACAATAATTACTTTTAATGTTCATTGTATCAAGATATTATGTCATGTACCACATCTGAAACTTAAAAAGTATCCCTACCATTCATAATAAAATCATCTCCTATGGAGGAATTAAGTCAGATGGATGTCAAAGGATTCCCTGCACCACCGTTATCCTCCACAAACTAGAAATACTCTCTTTCCTACATCGAATGGATTATTCCTCCATGCACCAGTGTGTTGTGGTGCCTATACATTAATTGTGTGTGACATGTGCTCCCTGCCACCCTAGTAGTCTATCATAGCTAGTGAAATTTTCCAGCTAACTTTTTTGGGTTTTTTGTGGCTTCCACCAAATTAGTTGAGGTATAGCTAGTGTACGATAATAATTTTACATAAATATACAAATAATACATAAAAAAAATTAAAATTGATAAAAAAATGTTTTTTTATCATATTATTTTTTTTTCAAAAATTTCACTCTAAAATGAAAATTTCTTATAAATTAATAAAATAAATGATAACATGGGTATGAAAAATTATAAATATATATATTAATGACATTAATTAATTAAAATTATAAAAATTATACATAAATTTAATGTTACTAAATCCCCCACACTTAAACAATTATTTACCTCAAGCTTGTACGTTACTAAGATGTCAATGAATCTCCCATGAAACCAAGATTAAAATTCATAATTAAAGAACTAAAAACTTATCAATGGTTTGGGGGAATAATTTTCATGTTTCACCTATGAAAAATGAATATAAATCCTCACTTCCCCATTAAAAAAGATGCAGCCACTTCTCTATTCAATTCAAACATGCTATTTCTTTATTATTAACCTTCCAATCATTATCTACCTCACCAATTTTTTCTTCTATCATCACTCATTGTAAAATGAATATACACCATTCTTCATACCTTGTGAATAAGTAACAGACATAGAACATGAATAATACCTTTATTATCTACTTTATAGAGATGAAAATCACTAAAAAACCTGAGGGATTTTCATGTTAGTATCATATGGATCTAAGGCTAAATGATGGAAGGACATTGATGACTAAAACAATTTATACAAAAAATTGGTTTATCTCTATGTGTAGTGTATGATAATAAAATTATATCCCAATGAGACTATCCTCTCTAAAAAGTGGCAACACCAACTTCTCTAATCTCAATTTAAGGCCTTGAAAAATGAAATCATAATGAATTATATTCCCCTCTTGTTTTTTTTATTTTTTCCATTATTTAAATTTTCCATTATTTAAAAATTGAATCTGGAAAAATCTCATATCCACCACCCACCCCAAATGAAAAAAATCCTTGATATGGTGATTGTTATTTTTGAACCTCCATAACACAATCCATTTTTCCCATTTTTTTCTTTTTTATAGTTGGATAACAACAAATACAATGAATAATGACAAGAAACTTTTCTAAAAATAAATGAAAATCCTAGAACATTTCCCATTAGTAATTCAAATCCATTTTTACTATAAATTCCCTCTTTCCCAAAACATTAACATAAATAATAATATGAAACTATAGATTAAAGGTATGAATGGATATAATTGAATTTTAATGTGTCTCATCCATATCAAAGGATAGTAATGGTCACTAAGGTCAAAAATTTGTATCACCATAAATTATGTCTTGGGATAGTACCTAAATTTAAAAAAAATCCTCGGCCATATTTAAAGTGAATTTTTCAAAATCAGATATTTGGAAACATAAAATAAAAATTCATAGTATGCATAATTTCCTAATATCTCTCGTGAAATATAATAAGAAATATTGGAAATAAATTGGTCTTGAAGTCCTCTCTAGAATGGGAGTATATGATATTTAATAAAATCACTCTTGGAATGTGTAACAATAAAATATTAATCCACATAAACTTATGAAATTAGATTTATGAAAATGGAGGAGAAATTTCATCTAAATGTTACTTAAAATCATGATTCAATAATTCAAAATGTGTATTATCAACTAAAATCCTTCAAAACATCAATATTGGTTATTAAATTCTATCAACATAAAAAATTATAACATGGAATCAGGGGGTTCCTAGAAATTCTAAGCTTCATTGTTAAAAATGTACCACTAATCTAAGTGTTGCAATGAATTTTTTCATTTATGCTCTAATTTTTTTTTGAAAATTGAGGATTATAAATAAATGGTGAAATTTAAAGTTTAATCCAATAAACAATAAGCTCCATATCATATATTCCTTTCTATATGATTGTTTTATGGACTAGAAAAAAATAAAAATAAAATAATAGTAAAATGTCTATGAAATCAAAGTTCTAAAATAATGGGTGGGTGTGATTTATCTACATCCTAAAATGAAAAGTCCTAAACAATGAGGCATAAGAATGGAAATAAATAAAAAAACTAGTTGGATTTCAAAAAATTCATTTATTGTGGGTGTTAAGCTCGAAATTACCATATAACTTATGTGAATGTATTAGGTTATAGATCAAACTATATCATATTGAACCAATTTTTCCATTTATGAGTGTATGGTACATCTCATCTAACATTCCTCCTCCACGAAGGGTCTTCTTAATTTTTGTGAGTGATGTCCCAAGTATCGGAAAAATATATATGAAATATATTATCACGGGTTGTTTATAACTTATACCACATCTCATTTTCCTCTTCTAGTCATTGCGCTAATTTAACATTTTCAACTAGATCATCAAGTTTAGTAGAAACTCTTGTTTCCTTAACAACATGAGATGGTAACCAGAAAGTAAACTATAGAAAATTCATATGAAATAATGAAGAGTCTGTCCGGTCTTGTTTCCCCTCAAATTAATTTTCTTCTTATTATTATTATTATTATTTGGTACACACAATAGTTACTATTATAGGATGTTCATGTTTAGTAGTTTCTTCATGATTATTATCCATCATGTTAAGCATGATATCACATATTTCACTAGATCTCATCCCTATCTTTCTCTCTCTCTCTTATAGTAGACCTTATTATTTTTCCTCATCATCCTTCTCTACAAGTGCATGGGTGTTCGCCATGGAAAATTAATAATTTTTATGAGGGTTGAATCTTACCTCATATACCATATTCATTCTCTTGAGTAGTTCAAATCCATCCATTAACATGAATTCCATGTTTAAAAGTGACTCTTTCTAAACATAGGTGTGGTTGTGGTACTTTTTTTTTGTCTTGATGCTCCCACCCTTGGATTAGTATTTTCCTTTTTTTCTCAAATTTTTGTAAGGGGTTTTACAATTTTATCACCAATTCGATTTCTTCCTTCATCGGGCTAATACCTGAGATTAGAAACCAAAAACACCCAATGCATAAAAAATGAAAAATATAAAGTTAAAAAACATTTTATGAAATCATTAAATAAAAATTTGTGTTTGTGGGGGGTGGGGGGGTGGGGGGTGAAGTATTGTATAAATATTTAACTTATAAATTTTCCTTCACCAAAAAACGTGGCTTTAATTTTACACTCTTTTTTGGATTTGTTTAACTCCTCTGGTTGAATCAATTTCCAAATTTATATTAAAATGAAATACACCACAAAAAATAATGTAGAATAGTGGTAATATGGGGTTGATCCTATGATGAAAAAGGGTTATATGATTGAATAGATTCAACATTTTCAGGAATTTATTTGGCTAAAAATAAAAAAACGGCTTTAAGGGTAGAGTATATTGTCCCAAAAAAATAAGGTTAAAGAGAGGAGAGTTAATATCAAATTAAATGTTTTCATAAATTAAAACAATTTAATCGGTACTTGTGATAATACATAAAAATAATTATCATAACACTTTATGGAGTGTCTATAAATTCCTATCATAATCATTTATAATAACCAAATATAGTTAACCCCTATATGAAGGTAAGTATATAACCATGTTAGGTGATTTATGTTCAATCATTGAAAAAATGAAATGTTAATTCAACTCACATTTTACAATTAACTTATTCACATTAGGTTTCATACTATAGTTACCATCAGTATCGCTAGGTAATTAGGGATGTTATTGTAATTAATCACACTATTAATAAAATTAATGTGTATATTTCATGAGATATAAATAATTAAAACAGTTTGTACCTCTAATTTCCATCAAATATACCCTCTCCTCCTAGACATATCAATTCATAATCCATCTCCCAAACATGATGTAATTAGAAATAGAGGAAGGGAAAATATAATAGAAAAAATTAATGATTCAATAGTTAAAAATAACATGGATTTATGGACACATCCCGCACAAAAACCCCAAAATTACATAATGAAAAGAAATGGAGAAAAAACCTGAACAATACCAAAATTATAGTTGATGATTATCCTCCTCCATCAACATTCCCTTTAGGTGTTAGATGATAATATTCTACATCGTTTGATAATATTCCACCAAATGTTAGGTCATGTTAAGATCAATATTCACCTCAAATATCTTAATGAATTTATAAATAAAATTATCTTGTATGAATATTAAAATATAATTTATTTTATCTGAGATTCACTTGAATTTTTATTATTTATTTATGGAGAATGCCTCATCTATATTTGAAAATTTCCCATTTTTTAATTAAAAGGATGTGTATTATTTTTTGGAAATATATTGATATTTTCAATTATCTTATCCTTGATTTTTGGGCTATTTAAAACTCCTCATATGAAGGTGAAATCTATACACAATAACATTCATCACATTTACCCCAAAAAAAGTTATAACAATTAGATAATTTAAATATTCAAATATTTAAAATATGTACTTTACCTAAACTTCTGCGATGTGGATAGAAGTATTGTGGCGTATCCTCCATCTCTTGTACATCTCATCTATGGCTACCATTTTTCATCTATTATAAGACTGAAAACTTCTCCTATCTCACTTCCTAGACTTTTACATTTTTTCCTATCTACAAAAGAGTTCATACCCTATACTATATATTCTTATTCATCAATTATTCATATCTACTCAATTGTATAACTGAACACTTCAAATCTTATCCTCTTCATTACGTACACTGACCTTGTCAAAACACCTCCAATGATGAGATACCTAAATTTATTTTCAACCAATTGAAACAAGGATTAGGGGTGATATTTCACTTAATAGAACAACTTCATATTCGTTATTTCATCATCTTGGGGCTTTCATAGTTGAAGGATGGCTTATGGTGTGGAAGAACTTCAATACATTGTGGAAAACAAATTTCTGTTTTGGATATCCATGTTTTTTTCCTTGTAGTGGGCGTGAGCAGCGATGTGGTAGTTGTGACCAAGAATGAAGGCATGAGTGGATCTTTAAATAGTTCCACTTTTTCCAGCATGTAGTACCTAGATATTATGCCACAACCCAAAATAATAAACAGATTGGTATCCTCTATAATATTCTAAACTGCATGACTGATGGTTCCATCGATATGAATTGGTGATGGAGGATACCCTATGACATCATGTGCCACCTCACACCATTGAAACTCTCATATATCCCCATAACAAAAAATTATCCCTTTTTCTGGTGTGATCTTGTTCAAGTTCATACACCACACATAAACTATGCTCCATAAAACTCCTACACTCTCTTCCTATGGGTGTTCTTGGATGGATAACCCTTTGGGGCTGGATATTTGGCTTCCACCCAATGGTTTCAGGGATATCTAGGGTGTTTAGTTATTTTATTAGGTAAAAATTTTCACAACCCTAGATATCCATCAAACCATTGGGGTAAATCCACATATACATCCCAAAAGTGTCATCCATGCAAGAACACCCACAGGAAGAGAGTGTTGGGGTAGTAGGGAGTATAGTTTATGCATGCTGTATGCACTTGAACAAGATAACACCAGCACAAGATATAGTAGTTTTTTATGGGGAGAGATGAGAGTTTCAATGATGAGAGGTGGTACATGATGTCATAGGGTATCCTCCACCACTAATCCACATTGATTGTACCCTCAGTCATGTAGTTTATAAAATTATATAGGGTACCTATCTATTTATTTATTGTGGGTTGTGGAATAATATCTAGGTACTATATGATTGTAAAAGTGGAACCATTTAAAAATAAACTCATGCCTTCATTCTTAGACACAACTACCACATATCCATTGACACCCACTAGAAATAAAAATACATGGATATCCAAAATAGAATATTTTTTCCACTATGAATTCAAGTTCTTCCACACTTTAAGCCATCCATGAATCATGGAATCCCCAGATGATGAAATAATGAATATAAAGTTGTTCCATCAAGTGAAGTATCACCTCGCAACCCCTTTTCCATTGGTTGAATGTAAATGGAGTCATATCATCATTTGAGGTGTTGGGACATGGTTAGTGTACTTAATGAAAAGGATAAGGCATGAATTGTTTAGTTATATTATTAAGTGGATATGAATAATTGATGAATAAGAATCTATAGTGTAGGGTTTTCACTATTTTATCGATATGAAAAAATTGAAATGTCTAGGAAGTGAGCTAGTAGAAGTTTGCATTCTTGGAAAAGATGATACATTGTAACCATACATGAGATGTACATGAGATGATGGATACACCACAATACTTCTATCCATATCGAAAAATTATAATTAAAGTACATATATTATATGTTCAAATATTTCAATAATCCTATTGTTATTGCTATTTTTTGGAGTAAATATGATGAATGATATTTTGTAAGGATTTCACCTACACGTGAGGAGTTTTAAACAACCCATAAATCAAGGGGAAGATTAAACAAATGCAGTATTTTTTACCATTCATTAAAAAATGAAGTTTATCATAAAAATACCTAAAATTTACATAAAGTAAATTTTTATGTCCCAATTCTAAATAAGTAGTTTATTTTGTCAAATGGAACAAATAAAAGTGAAAAAATAGATATAAAAGGGTTTCTCCATCAAAAGGTGGTAAAAATACCTTTTAAATATATTAGTGTATTTATGCACAAAATTGGATTCATTCTCATTTTAAGCCTATAAATTTTATTACATAAATGTAAAAACATTTATCAAACATCTTTAATCATAATATGGTTAGTTATATTCATTACCATAAAAAACGGCTATGCATTAACTACCATTTAAAATAATAATATTCTGTTATTATTTTTTAGTATGACTTAGCCTCGTGTGTAACATGATATTTTGGAGAAACCCATTATTTCGGGTCGGGTACTCCATTGAACAAATAATACCTTTTAATGTAAAATTGATATCTTACTCATAAGTATAAATATAAATAAAAAGTATTATTCTATAAATACCTGGGTCATTACAGATCTAATACCTAAACATAGATAAAATATATCAAGATTTAATTAATCTAGATTTAGATATACAGTCTATGATCTAGATCACAATAATTAGGTTTAGATCAAAATAAATAAGAAATAAACTCCACCAAAAGATCAATTAAATAATGAATAATAGATGGAATGAGAACCCGGATGAGATCCGCTTTTCGCGAGTAGAGAGGATCCTCGAATCGGGCATTGAATCATGGAGAATAGAGGTAAGATAACCATGTAACCCCTCCCATAAGCTCTGGAATTACCCAAAAATATTATGTCCCAAGACAAGGTCAAAATGAGGGTGTTTTGTGGGTTCCTGGGAATTTAATATAAATTTTTAGGTGAACTAAAACTGTGCGCATGGTTTTTCTTGGAAGGGGTGCACGATTTAACAAATAGTGTGCCATCCATGAAACCCTTGCTATCTGGGGTCACACAGTTAGCTTGGATGGTTGCATTTTTTACTCTAACCAAGTGCCAACAATGCGAACCTCGTTATCTAAGGTCATACAGTTAGCTGGGTTGGGTGCACAGTTGACTCTAACCGAGCACTAACCGTGCATAGTCTCATTTTCTCAAAAGTTTCTTAAAACTCCATCCAAAAACACACAAAATCACAACTCTAAAAAAAGGTACATAAATAAAAAAAGTACCTGAATTTTTTCCTGTGATAACTTAAGAAAATGTTTGGATCTTGTAATCTCACCTCCTTATAATAGCTCATCCCCGATCTATACTTGCATGATTTATTAAGATTCCAATCCAAAAATATTCGGCTATAGAGCCATCATATACGATTCCCTTTCCCATGTTCCCTCTTGTAAATGCCCATGTTCCCATAACACATGATCTATATGCATGACCTTTCCCCACTACACTTCCTCACTATGATCCAATACACAAATCAAATACTCCTCAATGGATGGATCTATCTCAAGATCATCCTCATACACATTTATCAAATGAGAAAGGTTTGGGTGATACCTCTGTAGTTGTGAAACATAGAAAACATCATGCATTGAAATGTATTTCTAGGGAAGATCCAATCGATATTCCATTGTCCTGATTCTCTCCATAATCTCAAAATGTTCTATAAACCTAGGCGCTAACTTTCCATGTCAATGTATCCTATGGTTAACCAACCTAGGAAAAATTTGATGGAATACCTGATCACCTGCTATAAACTCTAGGGGTCATCACTGTGTGTTATCATACGACTTCTTCCTACTCTAAGTCGTATCCATACATTTCCGAATTAGTTGTACCTTCTCTAATGTATCCTGTATGAGACTTAGTACCAACAACTCTGACTCACCAGCCTCCATCTAACATAGTGATGATCTATATGGCCCTCCATAAAGATACTCATATGGAACCATCTGTATTGTTTCTTGATAACTATTATTATATGAAAACATCTCTAAATGTAAGTTCTTCTACCAAGACCCACCAAAGTCATGCACACGTGCTTGAAACATCTCCTCAACAACCTATATAATACGCTCCAACTGCCCATCCATATTTGGGTGAAATCAATGATCAATAATATATATGTACCCAATTATTTCTGAAAGATCTACTAGAATCTTGAAGTAAATTGTGAATCCAGATCTATAACTATAGTCCATGCCACCCAATGAAGTCAAATTATCTCCCAAACATAAACTTCTCCCACCTTCTCTAGTATTAATGTTTACCATATTATAAATAAATGTGAATTTTTTTTTCAATCGATCCCTAATAACCTAGATATCATCATTATTCCTAAGTATATTTAAAAGGCCTTCCACAATGTCTATAGTCCTATCATACCACTTCCACTCAGGAATGGGTAACAGATTTAGCAAAACACCTGGTCATTGATGTTATGCCTTCACCTACTGAAATGTGTAGCATCGTGACATGAAACCATCTATTTTCCTTTTCATTCCCAGCCACGAAAACATTCATCAAAGTTCATGGAACATTTTATTCATTATTGTATTTACTTCCCACTTCAAAGCATGAAATTCCCACATGAGCTTCTCTCGCATGGTTGTAGGCATGAAAACATGATTATTCATGTAGATGATCTCATCCTCATCTATCAACTATTCCAAAGGTGTCTCCCCACTATCAAGGATTTCCCTCAAGCCCAATCAATCTATATCCACAAAAAGTTTATCTTGGATCGTTCTTAAAAGAGTATACTCCACTGAAACATAAACCAATGTCATATGCTCCTGAGTCTCCTAAACCAAAATGTGTATCTCAGCTACCAACATCACCATCTTCCACTCAGTACTATACTCTCAAACCACCGGATTCTTATTTTTCCTGACAAAGGAATCAGCCACACTATTTCCTTTTTCAGGTTTATATTCTGGTTCAAAATCAGAAGACTACATATACTCAACCACATGTGCTTCCGAATATTCAAATCTCATTGCGAGAAGATATACATTAATCTTTTTTTTATCGGTAAATGATGTAAAATTATTTCCCAATAGAGTTCTAATAACACTTGAAATCCTAAACAATATCTTCCAAATAAATATTGTTTTTAGATTAATTTCGTTTCGGTGGCCTCAACTGTCGAGACCCATATGCCACAACTCAATCTCCCTGTATCAGCAATGCTCCAAGTCCAACCTAAGAAGGATCACAATGAACCGTGTACTCCTCACCCAAATCAAGTAGGATCAATATCAGTGTGGATGTCAACCACTTCTTTAACTCCTAGAATGAATTCATTCATTATTAAGACCATTGAAACTTTATCCTATTCTTGTTCAAGCTTGAAAGTAGTGCTACCAAATGGGAAAAGTCATGGATGAATCTTTTATAATATCCAGCTCATCCTAGAAATCTTTAGATATCAAATACATTCTTAGGTTTCTACCAAGAAACAACTTCCTTAACCTTCTCCAGGTCAACTAACACACATTCCTCCAAGATGATGTTCCCCAATAACTATACCTAGTCAATCCAAAATAGACACTTGAATATTTTTGTGTATAATTGATGATCTCTTAGGGTACTATGGAAGGTGTCAAGATGTTGGGAATTATCTTCATTATTATTGGAGTACACCAAGATATCTTCCACAAACACCACCACAAACCGATCTAGTTATAGATTGAATAATCTGTTCATCAAGGCCATAAACACTAGTGGTGTGTTTTTTAGCACAAAAGTCATTACAAAAAACTCAAATAGGCCATACCTTCTTGTGAAAGAAGTCCTTGATATATCATAAGTTCGAACTCTCACCTGATAATACCCTGATCTCAAATCGATATTTCAAAATACACAATCTTCTTGTAACTAATGAAAAATATCATTGATATATGGAATAATATATCGACTATTTACAATGATCTTATTCAAATTTGGGTAATCATAATACAATCATAAACTCCCATCAACATTATTTGGGAACAATACATGTGATCCCCAAGGTGATGTACTCATAAAGATAATCCCTCTATCTTATAACTCCTCCAGCGAAGTCTTGATCAATTAAGGCTCTCTCGGTTCCATTCTGTACGGTGTAATAGATATCGGTTCAGCCCCCAATATGAGATCAATAGTGAATTCCATATCTCCCTTAGGTGGAATCACTAATAAGTCTTATGGAAAGACATCCTGAAATAATTACACTAATAATGGAAGGAAATATTTCTTAACACCCCACTGTTTAGCAATAGACTAAAAACTTAGGCTATGATCTCTCCCATTTTCTATGTAATTGTCCATGATTGGCCCATTTGGATATCCCACTCTCCCTGGTGAATGTAATGGTCACCCTTAGGAGATGAAAATGTACCACTCTTATGGTAACAATCTATGTTCAATCGATATGCGAATAGCCATTCCATACCCATAATTAGTTCAAATCCATTTATATCAATAATATAGAGATCCCACAGAAAACGGTAATCCATGATCCCAAGAGAACATCCCTTGCACAAACAAATGTCTATAGACCATACACCTAATGGTGTTTCTATTTTCAAAACCCTACTCAAAAACTCTACTACCATTCTCAAACCATTAACATGTTTAGCAGATACAATTAAATTAGAGGAACTAGTAACTAATAAGGCACTAGATAATGTAGAATCTATAATAATAGTACTTGTTAATATTGATAGTGCAGCCTTGTTATCCCCAAGTTTAGGTTTCACTACATGAAACTATCCTTCCCATCTTCCATGTGATGCTTCCTAACTTCCTTTAGTAGCACCACTTTTATAACATGGGTTTGTTTCCCAGAAGCACCACATCTACTACCTCTACTACCCCGGCTAGTATAACTCCAACTCTGAGACTGATAGGGTGCAGAAGGTCCCATTCCCACACTCTGACTCTGTTTAGCTTCTCCATCACTACCTGATGACCTTGGGATCCTACAGAACCTCAGTATATGTCCAATATTTCTAAAATATCGGCAGTCCATTGGTGTTGTGGAATAGTTCATATGATAATTTACCATCCCACTATAGTGATGACAGATCACCCCAGTAAGGTCCTATGCAACTGACCCTTCGGCCTGTGTATTATTCTTCCCACTTCCTTAACTAAAGTTGTCATAAAGGTTCTTCCTGCTATGGGATGTCTCACATCCTGATTGTCCAGTAGAAACAATCTATCGAGTACTAGAAGTTTCCCTCGGGTTATCTTTAGCTATGAGAGACAGATCCGGCACCTCAAAAAACTTATTTAATCACAATAGATTGATATGGGTCATAATATCACACTTAAGCCCATCCTGGAATGATTTTTTATAGATTCCTTATCTCCTTATAATTCTGTAGAAAACAACTATAGATCTTTAAAGAATATAATGTAATCCATAACATACATTCTCGCCTGAGCCATATTCAGGAACTTGGTTACTTTCTCTTGCCCTAGGGTCTCTAGATAGTAGTGATCCAATAACTTCTCCAAATATTCCGTCCATAGCAAAAAATCTGTCAGTCTAGTGTGCACATGAATACCCCAATAGTTCTTCATTTCTCCTCATATCATATTGGTGTCTATCTTGACCATCTTCTCTGCAAGAGTCTCCAGATTTGAAGGTATCATCTCAATGGACTCTACAAAAAAAATGATACCTTCGGTCCACCTTCTATGGTAATTGTCAGAGGGTGCTAAAATTGAAACTCCCTCATCATAATAAATATTCTTCCACAACCCTCCATGGGTCTTTATCGATGAATTTCTTGAAATAAGTGAACTTCTCCCAAAATTGTTCCCTTGCTTCCTCACCCGACACTGTTAGTGCCTTATGTTCAAGTACTGGAGGATCATCCACCCCCCATATCATCTATTCCTTCCCCCAACAAGCATCACCATGGAGGCATATCTCTTAAAATCAAAACACGCCCTTTAGGTAATAGTTCAAAAAGTTAACACAATTATGTAGGAGGGAAATATAACAAGCTACAACAAGTCTCTTCCCCATGACTGGCCACTTGGTCAAAATTTAGATGTTATCATTACCCTTAACCATCCTACGCATAAGTCCGGGTTAACAAGGGTAAAAAAATTCTCATTATTCAATTTTCTCATTTAGAGACCAATTTATTTTCATTAGTGCATCAGTTGATATTCAATTCCATAAATAAGGAAAAGTAGTATATGTTTCAACAACTTACCGATAACTTGTTTTCATGTGCATGCCTAAAATGATGCAAGAAAAATAAAAACTCATTCCATTATAGGCCACAAATCAATAATCAAGAAATTTTATAAATAAAAAACACATAACACAATAAGCATGTTACCCAAGGTGAAATAATATTCAACTATAACAACAAACAGCAAAAACAACAATCCCACCCTGAGTACTTGGGTTTTCCCTTGTACATGGATTTTCAACTCCCATGCACGAGCTCATTACCCAGCCCAAAATATTTCTAATCACCCATATTCCATTCCTCAAATAATAATTAAAAATAAGAAAAAATAAAACTAGACCTCTAATACAACTTTGTAACTTCATGACCCATGTACCACGCAATGGTTCCCCAAGCTGGTCGGTCACATGACCTCAGGCACACCTTCCTAAATGTCGGATGCTTGTGACTAGCAGTGAGGATTTGGTATGATATTCATGTGGAAAAAATACCCTCTTTCATCAGTTTAAAACACTAGAGTGAGTGATTAAGAAATAGAAAAAACATATATAATCATAAACAATACTAATGTCACAAGATATCCAAAAATAGAAATACAGTACTCTACTAAAAGGGAAACCTGCCATGCTAAAGTAAGTGTCAATGTGTCTGAAATTAAAATGAATGTAAAGAAACTAAACACTCCCAAGTGGGTCCTGAACCATTTCGGGTTCCCCTATCCATGATCTATCCCCAATCATCAATCTAATACATGGTCGTGTACCTTAACCTATCCTACAATAATGGAGTATATTCGGGTACTGGTCTGGCAGCCCAAATAGGGTGTGAGTACGACTCTGTAGGTCACCACTAAGGGTGTCTAAAACAAATCTATCCAACAATAGTGTATGAAATTTTAATTAGAATAATTATAATTCACAAATAAACTATTTATGACATTATTAAATATTCCTAATTTAATCACCGAAAAACCTTAGTTTCCTATAGATATCTTCACCTCAATACCTGCTTCAACCCATGACAAAATTTGATCCTTCCCCCAAGGTTTACCATGTATTTGAATTCCCATGTAACATTTCTTATTTAAAAAATTGAATGACCATGTTACTAATAATTTAAGTCACAAAATTTGAACGAGCATGTTATCTTTCATAATAGTTGGCTGAATGAGCATGTTACCATTCACTATTTCAAACATATCTGAAATGAATGATCATGTTACCATTATTTAATGAAAAAAATTGAATGACTATGTTACCATTATTATTTCACAAATGAATGACCATGTTACCATTCATTTAATCACACAATTTTAATGACCATGTTACCATTATTATTTCAAAAATGAATGACCATGTTACAATTCATTTAATCAAACAATATGAATTTCTATGTTACCATTCATAATAGTTTTCTCAATGATTATGTTACCATTCACAATTTCACACATAACTCATGGATCTCATTTATCAATATTAATAAACATTAACCAAATTATCACATATAGCACATCAATACATTAAGTAAGATTAATCGACATTAAACCTCTTACCCCAATATCACATTAATTAATTTATCAAATAATTAACCAACTCATCCTCATTTCTAATTCAACAATTAGTCTTCACATAAATACCGCTTAATTAATGTCACGAACCGAATATGGTCACCTTAAAAATGGGCACCCAACCCAGCCCACGACAAGGCCCGAAGGGCATTCCCGATCCCCATGGGTTGGTAAAAGTTCCAAGGTATTATAAAATGAAGTTTGGGAATTATTTACCCGAGTTTATAAACATCAAACAACAAATAAACTCGATAAAACAAATATGGATTTCTCAACTAAAAATTTATTTTAGAAAATTTCAGAATTGATTTAAATACGTTAAAACTATGTTTATAGACCATTACAAAGGTACGAAACCAAATAAGGACAACCTAAGACCTCCACATGGCAAGAAGTATCAAACTCAAGCCATCTCCACAACACCGCATCATGAACGACCGGTAAAAACCTAAACTATTGCCACAAAAGTTGAACCCAAACATAGAAAAAAATAACCAATCCTACTTACACACAATGGAGTAAGTAGGGTGTGAGACAAAGCCCAGTAGGATACCACCACTACGAGATTCAATGTGATAAACATTTAAAGTTTAAAAGCAAGCGAGTTTTCAAAAACATGAATTGCTAGTAACAATTTCTAAAAGATGCAACCTTGAATAAAAACAGTTCTCAAGTGTGCTAATTTAATGAGTCAAAACATTTAAAATAAATTCCAATGCTACTGATTTTTTCAATCAATCCTACTGTATGCCGACAGTATACACAAAACATCAAATGAGCACAAGCAATGGGAAATAAACCCAAGGAACTAGCTCATTGTGGGACCCATGTACCTCGTATCTTGGTGAAAGTAACTATCATTAATATATGTTCTCGTGAATGATCCACTAGTAGGGATCATATGCATAACCTAGTGGTCCCCCATAATCATAATCATAGTTTAGTTAGTGTTGTAAGAGTCAATATTTCTATGTGAAAGAGTGGCCAAACCCCACGGGATCACTAGCATACTAGTACACATCCACCCACCTAGATACCTGGGTTTACCTCTTGTGCTCAAACAAGTTCATCAATCCATGAAAAATAATTTTCAAATGAAAATATCACTTCCACATCACGCATAAACCCAACAGACCACATGTACATCATAGAAGAACATCATCCATTTTTCATTCAAATGCATTTTGAAATCATACTCACACCAAAATAGCCCACAACACATTTTTCATTTCTTTCACAATTAAACACATCATTTAACAATTTATAAAATATTTCCCAATATGATAAGAATCACATAACATCCCTCTCAGATGTTACATAATACCATTTTCATAAACAAAACCCATTTTTCACATTACACACACAGAACAAGTCACATCGCTTTCTTATCTCTTTTACATTTCAGTAAATCTGTTAAACATTTTTATAAAACATTTCCATGATGATACACATCAGATGACAACCCCTTTCACATTTAAAATGGACCATTTCAAAATATAAAAGATACAAAATAGTTTTCCAATACGGTTTCACCTCTTACATTAATCATTAAACTATTAAAATCTTTCATAAAACAACTCTAAGGAGCACACCCAAGCATCACACATAAAACCCATTTCAAAACCATATTTCAAGGAAAAAAATCATAGCAATACCAATCCAAAATAGAATTGGAATCCTTAAAAGATTTCATAATCCAATCTAAATTATTATAAAATCACATTGAATAATACCACAAAAGATACACATGAAAACACACACATTTTCGTAAAACACTTTCAAGAGGCATAACATGGTTTTACAAATAAAACCCATTCTAAAAACCTATTTCAAACCGAATGGCACACCAAGACCCTACCAAAGTAGAATTGTCAGCCCATAAAAGTTTTATTAATCCAATTTCACATGTTATAATATACACTCAAACAATACCCAAAGAGTTACACATGAAAACACCCAATTTCAAGCTAAAATGAAACTATAAAGTTAAACGCTTAACCGAATCAATCACAAATAGTTTTCCAACATACACACACATATGAAGAATATGGAAAATTCATAAATATGGCAAGCTAACTCATCAATAATTGTTTGCACGTGGAACCACCATCCTTTTGAGTTGAAACCATCAAATCTCGGTGCAAAACATCAAGCTCACCACCGCTCCACTACAAGGAAGTGAAGAGAAATGTAAAATCTCAAGATTACACCAAAAAAACCATGTCAAACCCTAGGTACAAACCCTACCTTCTAGAATCTTTGGAACATCAAGAAAGGGGAATGAAACCCTAAGGAAATTGAAGAAAAGGAATGGAGGAACACTTACTTGAAGTAATCTTGGATAAATCTCCCTAAATCAACTAGTATCTGAATTTTCAAACAACCAAACATTCAAGGGCGGTTAGAACAAGATGAGGAGATCATGTAGGAATTGGAATCGGGAAAAAATAGTGAGAAATTAAGGAGTTATGAAGGAATCAATTTACCTCTTCAAATATGAGTGATTTGAGAAATCCAGAGAATATTTGCCCAAATTCTTGATGATAATGATCTCCAAAGAGGGGTAGGAGTGTATGGGAGCACGACATGGGTAAGTGGGCTCGGAAATGAGTTTAAATCACCAATAAATTTAAAAATTGAATGAGATATTAATGAGTTTAAAGAATATTTTTAATACAAGAAATGGGCTTTCGGGTTGGCCCAACACCTAAATAAAAAACCCAAATCCATCATTATTATGGATTCATATGGATTCCAAATTGATAAGGTCATTTTAATATACTAGGGGATTCTATTTGGGTAGTGTAATGGGAGTAAAAACATAAAAAAACAAGGAGTTATAAAAGAAACTAAAATTTATTTTTAAATCTTGAAATGGGATTACGGTTTGGCCAAAATTTTGAAAACCCACCATTTCCGCCAAAAAGCATGGTAAACCCCCAAAAAAAATCAAGAATGGAAATTAAATGAAAAATAACTTTAAAATAATTCATGTATGTGACAAATCTCCCCACCATAAAACTTTACACCCTCATAAAGCCACAACAATTCCAAAAGAAAAAACCAAACCCAACCAAAAGGCCAAAATGGACACCTTTTCCAAGCATTGCCCCCGAAGGCCAAAACACCTCTAGTGATCAATTAAGGAAGGAATACTCTCAATAAACGTACTCCACATTACTGAAATGATCAAGAGAATTCAATATTTATCCCTAACGAAAACTCCTCAAATAGTATCCGAACAAGGATCAAGCAATTTTCCTAAACAAACAACAACATAAAACAAGGTTACACTTAGCTTGATATAACTAAACCATTTGGTACTCCCCAATCCCAATGTTTACCCAAAGAAGATGTAGGTAATTAGATAGCTCTGAATGAGACTATCCACTTCCAACCCAAGACCGAGGACAAAACCGAGTTCTTGGTATGAGGAGACACAAATGGGCTCCCCACCATAAGAGACAACTTATATTTTTCCCGAGATAGAATCGAGACACTAACAGGGTGAGGCCCGAATGGACTCCTTTGTAAATGGGGTAGACTTCCATTATACATTTCCAAAAGAACATACGTGAGACCCATGGGGGGTCTCCCAACCATAAGAACCAAACAACTTAACCGACCAGCATGGGCCGAAACAGAAAGACCCCAAGGCTCGAAGAGTTGGGACGAATACACGGTTAGTCTGCATAGTTTGTCAAATCTTGCACTAACCATGCAGATCCTTATATATTCATGGTTTTCTAGGGCACAGATACAACTCACATTATGAAAATCATGAACCTATCCTATCTAGACAAACTATAAACATATCTCTAAAAACTCAATGGAAACCAAAGAGGGAAGGATAGACATTAGGTGAAAAACATTGGAACAAGGTCATCCACCTCTTTCCATCATATGGGAATAACAGAAGAAATATGATGACCCCATATGTTTAAACTAATCCCATCTCTCATACTAAGGACACGACATTGTACAGGGTTGCGAATGAAACTGAGATTTCCCCTGATGACATTACAACATCTCTTTGGGACCTATGTATGGAGCTCAATGGATTGAATCATCTTCAGCCTCATAGTTAGTCTTTGGAAACCCCCTGAATGCAACTTCTCATTTTGGTCCTACAAACAACTACATCGCTATCCCAGATGGGGTCACAAAGACATAAAACACTCTATAACTCAATTTTTTGAAACCTAGAATTTCATTGTAAAAAAGGATTAGAATATTCATACACATCACAACTTGTTTCTTTGGGTGAGAAACAACAGAAGGAAAGGACACATATAGTCACCTTCCTCTATATTAGTGGATTTTGAAGTTTTTTCAAGGGAGACATACTCGCAACACAATAGAGACCCTTAGAGGATTGTAAGAACTTCTACATTACCGTCAAATGATCCCACAACATCACAAGGCATCACCGAACATGACCATTGTGATTGATAGAAACAATACATGGAAAGGAACCTTATTCCACATCCCCAAACAACACACAATTCCAGAAGGTGGCCATGATTTCCTCTGATGACCATATTTCCCACACTGGGGGTTTAACGTGAACTCATACTTAAAAGAAACTATGAAGGACCTAGAGGAACTCTTAGACCCCATCCAGACACTCATCCACACTAACAACCCCAGACCACTTCCACCTTCGATGAATCGGGGAACTTAAAAAACGATGGTCACTTTCAACCTTCCACAAGAACTCTCATGCTACAAGAGTATCCTCAAACCCAAAAATGAATGGGTGTAGACTCATTCAACAAATCTTAAGAAAATATTTTATACATTGATCAACTGGAGGATTTTCCAATGGTGAAACTATCCGGGTTTCACTTCAGTCGTGCACTAACTCTTAATGGGGGCGTACCTTGTCCAAAGAGAGAACCCAAGGACCCAACCAATCTGGACCATTCGTTAATAAATACCGCAACTAGATCCAAACAGATGAAGGGACCCACCATAAAGTCTACGAAAACTTTTATCAGAAGACACCACTAACCAGCCCTTCAACCCACATTACCGACCAAACACAAACCCAAAACACCATTCAAACAAGAGGGGATCTTGGAGTCAAAACATTCCACCAAATCAACATTTACAAAAATACATAACAAACACTATCACAAACCACTAATCAAGACATCATGTTTTCCTTTAAAAACAATTCTATGAAAACAAATGGTTCAGAATTTAGCATATCAACCAATGGTACCCCATGGGCCCCACACATGCATGTTTCCAGGCCACACCAAGCACCCTCTTCATATCTATCCCAACTGTCATCTCGTCATTCCATTAACCATCCATCATCCCATATAACCCTATGCATGTGGTCACCCATGGAAATACCAAAGGTTAAAACAAAAACTCTTTCCACTTTTCAAAACCAAAACAATCAACCAATATGTTCTTTTTCTCAATACTAGTATCCACAAAAACGAACCCAAATTTACGCTTACAAAACAATTCAGAAAGGAACAATCATTCAAATTAAAACTCACATTCAAGTCATAAACATTAATTTAAAAACATCTTATCCCATTAAAACACCTTTCAACAGTTTGAAAAACTCTATTGGAATCACTTTTTCAAGAACAACTTTAACATACTTCTTGGTTTCAAAAGAGGCGTAAACACACCATTTTCCTAATTCAAAAAGAATTCTGAAATTTTAGTTCCACCATTTCAAAAATGAAACCCTTCACTTTTTATTTTAAAATCATTTTAGAAAAATCTTTTTCTTCTTAAAACCATTTCATTTTTACTTTAAAATCAAACTTCCATGATTTCAAAACTAAAGGACACAAGACAATGGGAGGGGGAACTAGCTTCGGTGGGTGAGTTAGTCATATGGTTGGAAACATTATGCCAATATCTTAACCATCACAGAGAGTGTTATAGGGCAATATCCCCTGCTCCAAATGGATTTCCAGGCCCTGCAAGCTCTCTGAGACCATTAGCCCAACTCTCTTTTCATTTCCTCAGATCATCATCAAACCAAGAAAACCAATGGAATCAGATGAATCCTTACTTCCTCTGGTGACCTGAATCCCATCATGAGGTGTGTTATCCCGGAACACAACCCATAACTATAATTTCAAGTCCAGACAATCCTAGATTGAGGCTATCCTGAATGTTCCCCAAATAATATTACCCAAAGAGTTAACTCGAACCTCCTTTGATACCATTTTGTCACAAACCGAATCTGGTCTCCTTCAAAACTAGCACCCAACCCTGTCCGTGAGAAGGCCCAAATGAAATTTCTAATCCCCATGGGTAGCCATAAGTTTCTGAGTATCATAAAATGATGTTTGGGAACAATTTACCTGAGTTTATAAACATTAAACAATAAACAAACTCAATAAAACAAATCTAGATTTTCAACTAAAACCGTCTTTTAAAAAATTTCATAATCAAATTACATAAGTTAAAAATATGTTTAAAGGGAATTAAAAAGGTAAAAAACCAAATAAGGATAGTCCAAGAACCTCCACCTGGCAAGATGCACCGCACTCAAGCCATCTTCACAACACCGAATCACGACCAACCAGTAAAAACCTTAACTGTTGGCAAAAACGTTGTACCAAAACCTACGAAAACAAAATTACAAAGTCTACATACACCCAAAGGTGTTAGTAGTGTGTGAGAAAAATCACAATAGGATACCACCACTATGATATTCCATGTGATAAACAATTAAAGATGAAAAGTGTGAGAGTTTTTCAAAACCTGAAATGCCAGTTACAATTTCTAAAAGATGCAACCTTGAATAACAACAATTTTCACGTGGAAAAATTTAAATAGTGAAAAAATTTAAAATAAATTACAATGCTATTGAATTTTTCCTGACAATCATACCATATGCCAATGGTAAGCACAAAACATCTAATAAGAACAAGCAATGAGAAATAACCCCTAGGCACTAGCTTGTTGTGGCTCCTTGGTACCTTGTATCTCGGTGAATGTAACCATCACAAATATCTGTTCTCGTGCACGATCCACTGGTAGGGAACATGAACATAACCTAATGGTCCCCCATCATCATCATAAAAGTTTATTTAGTGTTTTAATCATCAATATTTCTACGTGAAACTGAGGAAAAACCCCATGGGATCACTAGAATACCAGTACACATCCCCCACCTAGATACTTGGGTATCCCTCTTGTGCTTAAACAAGTTTTACAAGCCATGAAATATAATTTTTAAAATAAAAATATCACTTCGACATCATACATCAACCAAAAATCCCACATGTACATCACAAAAGCACATCATCCATTTTTTTATTCAAATGAATTTTGAAATCATACTCACCCCAAAATAACCCACAACACATTGGAATTTCTTTCACAATTCAACACATCCTTTAAAATTTTGAAAAATCTTTACCAAGATGATAAAAATCACATAACATCCAACTTATATGTCACATAATACCCTTTTTATAAATAGAAATCATTTTTCACATTACACTCACACAAAAGAACCCACATCACGTTCACATCTCTTTCACATTTTGGTAAATCCGTTAAACATTTTTATAAAACATTTCCAAGATGATACACATCCCATGAAATCCCATCTCACATTTAAAATGGACCATTTCAATATATACACAATCAAAAATAGTTTTCCAATATGTATTGACCTCTTACATAAATCATTAAACCATTTAAATCATTCATAAAACAATTCTAAAGAGTATACACAACCTTTGCACATAAAACACATTTCAAAACCATATTGAAAGGAAAAAATAAAAAAAATACCAATCCAAACCAGAATTGTAAGACCTAGAAATATTTCATAAACCACTCTCAAGTATTATAAAATCAAGTTGAATAATACCACAAAATATGCAGATGAAAACACACACATTTTTAAAAAACAATTTTAGGAGGCATTGCATGGTTTTACACATAGAACCCATTAAAAAACTCTTTCAAACCCAATGGAACACCAAGACCCTACTATATAAGAATAGTTATCCAAAAAAAGATTTATTAAACCAATTTCAGATGTTAAAAAATACACTCAAATAATTCCCCAAGAATCACACATGAAAACCCCAAATTTCAAGCAAAAATGCAACTATAAAGTTAAATGCTTAATAAAATCAATCATAAACAGTTTTTTCACCACAAAAAACTTATGAGGAATATGAAAAATGGGTAAATACAGCATGATAACTCATCTATAATTGTTTACACGTGGAACCACATACCTTTTGAGTCGAAACCCACTAATCTTGGTGCGAAACACCAAGCGCGCCACCGCCGCACCACAAGGAAGGGAAGAGAAACATAAAATATCAATATTATACAAAAAAGACACCATGTAAAACCTTAGTTTCTAACCCTAACTTCTGGAAACTTTAGAACATCATGAAAGAGGGATGGAACCCTAATGAAATGGAAGAAAAGGAAGGGAGGAACACTTTCTTGAAGGAATATTGGAAAAATTTCCCTAAATCCACAAGTATCTGAATTTTCAAATAGCCAAACATTCAAGGGAGGATTGAACATTGATGAGGGGATCATGTAGGAACTAGAATGGGGGAAAATAGTTATAAATGAAGGTGTTATGTAGGAATCAATTTACCTCTTCAAATATGGGAGATTTGAGAATTCCAGGTAAGTTTCTCCCAAATTCCCAATGTAAATGATCTCCAAAGATGGAGAGGCGAGCATGGGAATGTGCCTTGGGTATGTGGTCTCAGGTGAGAGTTGCAATCACCAAAAAAACATAAAAATTTAATGAGATATGAAATAATTAAAAAACAATAAATATAATGTAAGAAATGGGATTTTGGGCTGGCCCAACACCTAAAAAAACCCAAATCCATCATTATAATGGATTACTATGGATTAAAAATTGATATAGTGATTTTAATATACCAAGGGATTCCATTTGTGAAGTGGAATGAGGGTAAAAACTTAAAAATACACAGAGTTATAAAAGTATGAAAAATTTATTTTTAAATATGGGAATAGGCTTACAGTTTTTCCCGAATTTTGAAAACCCACTATTTCCACAAAAATATTGGTAAACCCCTAAAACAAATCAAGAATGGAAATTAAATGAAAAACGACATTAAAAAATGTCACATATGTGACAATTAATTACCCAATTAATTAATCAAATCAATTTATTTAGTTAACTAAACCGTTAATTAATCACTTACTCACAATTAATGCATCGATTAATTATCTCAATTTCCAAACTGAACATCTCATAATTAATTCATAAATTAATTATTCAAACATACTATTCTAGTGTCTTTAAATTAATTCACCAATTAATTATCCATTTCTTGGAATCGATATCCCACAATCAATTTCCCAATTAATTATCCCTATTCACAACACCCATAACCCACACATACTTCCCCAATTAATTACCCAATCCAACCATCTCAATCTCATCCTAATTAATTCTCACAATAAATAATTAATGTTATTAATATCAAAATCTAATCATTAATTATCCAATTATTTATCTCATTCAATGTTCTTTAAATCTCACAATTTCACAGAAATCTCAATTAATTAATTTACCATAATAATTAATTAAATTAAGGATTATAATTTCTAAAAAACTCTAGAAATTATAAAACATGAACAAACACAATCAAATCATTACAATTATATTTAGAATTTTGACCACCTACCTTGATTCATTGATGGACGTTCACTCAATTGAAATCCCCAAAGGCTGAGCCTCACGATGACGTAGATATTTGATCCAGGTATAATCCCTAAAACAAGATAAAAAATATCATTATCCAATCAGTCTTGATTTAGATCTATAATCCTAGATATTGATATCAAAAATTATGTTTATATCTAATGTAATAGAGAATAAACTCCACCAAAAGATCAATAGAAGAAGGATTAATTGACAAGATAAGGATTGGGATATGATCCACTTACTGGGAGAAGAACAGATAATAGATTCAGGATTTTAATCTTGAAGAGCATAGGTTGGATGGCCTTGGAACCTCTCTATAATGCTTTGAAATCTCCCAAAAACATTAATTCGCAAGACAAGGTCTAAATTATGGTATTTTGGGGGTTCATGTGATTTTAAATTAAATTATCATGTGAAATAAAACTATGTGCACATTCATTCTAGGCAGGGGAGCATGGTTTAACAAACTGTGATCCAACAATGTGGACCTCACTATCTGGGGTCACATGGTTTTTTTGGGCTGGTCACATGGTTCACTCTAACTATGCACCAACTATTCATAGTTCCATTTTCTAAAAATTATCTTAATACTCTACTAAAAAACATCTGAATTCATAACTTGATGCAAAGGTACTTAAATAAAACAACAAGTACCTGAATTTTCTCTCGAGATAACTCCAGAAAAGGTCATTATATTACATTTAGGCTTACCTAAATCGATGTGGGGATCATTCTTTTTTCATTTTTTGTCATCTATTGGCTGAAAAATAGATTTCTATCGATCATCTAAAACCCTATAAAAATCTATAGGCTTTGGTTTTTCTCATAGTAGATCACCAGATCTCTAAATACACAGTTGAATAACCCATTTCCCAAAATCCAATAGAATCCATCCCCAATTCATCAATATGTCCATTGAATGAGAATATTTTATGAATCTGGTTGTTCGATCATGCTTTTTCCCACCTAGAAATGTCAAGACATGGACCTGTAGTCCAATGGTGAGGAATGTGATGAAAGGATGGGGGAATGAACACAAATAGAGTTGTAACATTAATTTTTTTAATAATTCTTAGATAACTGATATAGATTGTGATAGCTGTATTGAGAAACATGGAATAATAGGGAATAATTTTATAATAAATAGAATACTGATACAGATGCACACAAAAAGGCTTGATTCAACATAGACCAATATATATATTTGATCATTCTGAATATATGTAATAAATTGTGTGTATAATTCACAATTTATTTTTATTTAATATATTTCAACTGTTTTTCAATTAATTATTCTCTTTTAAATGAATGAGAGATGTCATTGAATTTTCTGTGCCTCCATTCACTTGGATCCATAGGATCATTTTCATTTGATATTTATTTGAAAATATAGGGTGTAATAAGATCCTATCAATGATGCTAGGGTTATGAGGATAACTATGGAGAATCATCATTAATGTGAATTTATAGAGGATTCAGGTTATGGATCATTTAAAAAAATATAAAAGTAATTTATTAATTTTAAATAAACACACCAACCAATGGAATCTTTATCCGAATGTCCCATGGTGACCCATTTTAGGTCACACCTATGTTAAATATCAGGTTCTAGATTCAACTAAGGTCTTAGATTTTTGATATAAAAATCCATTTAAGAGTTATCCACTTTTATTTAAGAAATCATGTCTGTGTTATATAAAATATATTTAATATTATTATAAATATAATTCATGGAACATCAGGCCTCAAAATCATAAACAGTATCAATGCATTTATTTGAAAATATTACTATATATATTTCATTGTATTTTAAGAAAAATAATAGTCTCTAAATTATTACCTCATTCAGGCCTTCCATCCCCAAATAGAAAAATGTAAAAAAATATATCAGGAAACTAAACTAGAATATTCCTCTCCCACTACCAATAGTTCTCCTAGATGTTTCCATACTAACACCACACCTAAAATGAGGGAATTATATCTCCAAACCGGGTCCTCTATTTACAATAATTAGCCTTCATTAGGTGATCCAAAAAAGTGGATCCTTCCTTGATTTATATCATTCCCTAGTCAATAACATGCATGAGTTCATTTACATATCTACTCAACTGTAACATGTGGAATATGTCATGCACCAAATCTAACTGTGGGGGAATGTAAAGGTAGTAATCGACCTCACCAACCATTTGAATGATATATAATGACCTGATGAACTTTGCGGATTACATTTTTCCCTAACAGAATACCTACAATACTCACTATGGGGAGACTCTCTGGAAAGCATGGTCTCCATTCTTGAACTCCATGAGACTAGGACATCAAATCTACATAAGATATATTCTAGCACTGGGTTGTTATGCCATACACATAGATTTACTATACCTTCTCCAACATCTCCATCACCATCTCTATCCCAATGTGAGACACCTCACCGATCTCATACCAGTAAGAGGGTGACCAGTAGTGTCTCCCACAGAGGGCCTCAAAAGGTGTCATACCGATATTATTGTGGTATAAAATGTAGTATGAAAACTCTACCAATGTAACGTGACCCTACCATATATGGATGAATTAAACCATGAAATCCCTCAACTTATCCTTCAACACTAGGATAATGCACTCAGATTTTTCATTTTTTTGGGGGTTGAAGGATACAGTCATCCTCATCTAGGTCTTGAATGCCTTATGGTAGACTATCCAAAAATGTGACATGAACCATTCCTCTGGGTTGAGGATTATAGTCATGGGAACCCCATGAAGGTGAAAAATCATTCATACACACAACTTCATCCAAATATCAACTGAACTCTTCTCCCTTATAACAATGAAGTTCACCGATATCATGGGTTTATCAACAATCATGAAAAAAAACATCGTGTAATCTCACTATCCATGGAATCTGTATCACAATGTCCATGTATCTTCTATCCCACTTCAACTCAGAGATATAAAGGGGTTGTGACGAACTTAATAGAACCTAGTGAGAATCCTTTACCTGTTGATAGGAGAAACATTGAGAGATGAACTCAGCCATGCCCCATCTCATACAATCCCACCAAAACTAACACTAAATTTATCTATATATGTTCCCCACAACAGGATGGGAAACAAAATCAGGGGATTGAAACACTCTCATCAACTCATCCTGCATGATGGATGGGAACACCATATATCCCTAGAAAATTATAACATGATTCCATGTTTCAAATATCCATCTGGTGAATCTCATAAGGATATCATTTCATGTAAGACCTCACAATCAATGTCTCCCAATTGGGAATACCTCCCATGTTGGAGTAGTGGAAGAGTAAACACCATTAATTGATGAAAATATACATCTTTCTACTCAACCAGGGTTAGCTACAGGGAAGCAAACTACTTATAAACCTCCTGCACCAAATATGCTTTGGACATCCTGCTAAGGGAATCTTCCATGATGTTATCCTTTCAAGGATTACAAACTATCTAAATGTTATAGTCCTGTATGAACTACAAATAGAACCTCTACCTAAAGATTAGGTATCACTATGTTAAATAAAACCTATGAGTCTAATGTTACGAGTAAGAAACATAGGGGTTTCCTAGAAGATAGTGCCTCTACATCATCACAGTGAAGAAAATCATTGATATATCTAAGTCATGAGTCATTTAGTGGTGCTCATGGGGACTCAACTACTTCGACCGATATGATATAACTCCGCATATCTATAACAATACGTAGTCGAGAAGAGTACCTCAGTCATTGTAGAGACCCCAAACTTGACGTACATTGATATTACATTACTTATGCGGAATAATTAATACATAACAAAAACCAACACTCAAGGACTGTACTAGTTTAGTGTCTTTGGAATCGTTGAATATAATCTTATAATGGTGGCGAGAGATCTTCAACATCTCCCATAAAGATCTTACCCTTTTTTTTTTAAATAAAACATTTCTTTATGTCATGGGGAAAAGAAAACATATAAATGGTGAGCTCAAATGTTCAATAAGTATAAGCATTGAGAAAATTAAACAAACCATATACATTTGAACTTAAAAACATGAACATAATGTTTAAACATCAAAATCTTGAGCAATGAAGTAAAACATGGAATTCCGTAAGGAATAGATCATAATGGAACATCAATCATGATAAAATATCATGTGAATAAAACATGTAATTATGGAAACCATTACGCACTTGTTATGATTTCCATAGTGTCAAAGACATTATTTCCAAGACCATTCTTAGTGTACAAAGTCACTTTCTGAATCGAGTTCACTCCTCGTTCAAGTCCTGTATCACTGAACCGGATTAACTATCCATTCCATCCATGTATATATCATTAGATATAAATCTTTACCCAATTCATTTAATGGAGATATAGGTCCCACCCATCACATATTGAAATCATTATTACTTGTGCCACAAAACAATCATACATCATTCATCATAACCCAAAGAATAAAATGGGTTTCATAAACAGCATCCCATCATAACGTAATCCATATAAAACAAATGGATACTATTTCATCACAAGAAGAATAAAACCATGTAAATAATAGATATATTATACATGAAACATAATCATACTAAATAATGTCATCTTAGAAGGAAAACAGTTTTGATAAAAAACTTGAAATGAATTCTTGAGGAAAATATCCTTTCTTTTTCAAAATAATTTTCTTTTCACAAAATGCAATGAAATTTGAAAAGGAAATGATTTTTTTTAAAATAATGATGAAATATTGTGGAGGAAGCTTCATTAAAATAAGGATTTATAAAACCATAAAAAATCCGTTCATGTCGTCTAGGTTAAAAAACATTTTTCTCTTAATTTTTCCGGAAAAGTCCAAAAGTACCACGTATGGTAAATAAAAGAAAGATTCCATCCATACAAAAAAGTAAAATTCAAAGAAGGGTAAAAATGAATTTAAACATCCATGGAAGAATATTAAACACTTTATGAAAAAAAATTATTGTCATGGATGAAAAATGTAACCCGAGTAAATTTTTATGTATAAGCAATCTCGGATAAAAATGAGATTGCAAAATTATCCCTTACTTTATGTCTGATATGCATCGTATGTATCCGAACCTTCCTATATAATGATTTAAATATTGTCATTGACTTATTATAGAATCATATACATTGTTAGGATATCATATATGGTTCAATTATGACTTTATTTTACCCGTTCTTTTGTAAATTAATGTTAAAGTAGTGTTTTGGGTAAAATCGTTTCATTTATCATCCATGTTTTGACTTGTAATTATTCATATGATTACTTATATTGTGATTACTTAATTACATAATTTAAAACATTATTTATATATAATATATATTCAGTATATACATATATATAATATAATGATAAATGGAAGGAAATACACCGTTCATGGAGACGATAGGCCGTACGTACGCATGAACGCTATTTTCGTTTCCTTATAAAATTGAATGGAAGTAAAAAAATAACATATACAAGTCCAGTATCATTAATATGTCATATATTTCATTATTATTTAATCATACACTTTATAATTATACTTTAATGGTTAATCATGGAAAATGAATCTCATCGCATTCGTGGAGACGGTATTCCGTACGTACGCACGAGCGATGATATCATTCCCATAATTATTGAATAGAATTGGAGTGGATGATATAATATCTCAGAATCAGTATGATATTATAATAACCATATATATTTATTCTTTACACCATTATACCCATCCAATTAAGGTCGTGGTGGGAAAACTGATTACACCACAGCGTGGAGACGGTATTCCGTACGTACGCACGCGCGATGATTTCATTTTCCGTAGGATGGATAGAAGGTGAAATGGGGTTGTTTTATATTTATAATAACATATCTATATATTGGTGATACTGATGGTATTACTTTATAATGAAACAAATAAAGAAGATGAAGTTGAAGAAGAAAGAAACTTGAAAGAATCAGTAGAAGAGATTACCTCTTCTTCGACACACCTCTTTTAAATTTTTTCACAAGGCACTAGCGTTGGTCTTTTGAGGAGACCAGAACCTATATAATTTATCTAGGTAAGTTGATAAGGGAAATGGGAATGGGTTGGACGAGCTTGAAGGCTAAAAATTGTGTAAGGAGAAGAGGGAGGAGGTGCCCTTTTATAAGGGAGGAGAGTGGCTCTTTAGCAAAAACATAAAATATTATTTTATAATAAAGACATATTCGGTTTATAATGGTTCTAAATTAATTTATTTAGAATATAATGTGGGTATGGGTCGGAATAATTTCAAACAATTGGTTTTAGACAAGTTTAGGTTACTATTTTAACCTTATCATTTAGATTTAACTCTAAGTTAAATAATTTAACTTTTACTGTGTCTTCTTGTTTTCTTACACTATATGGTTAATAAACTTACTATAACAAGAAAAAAGAACCCCAAGTTGTTCATTATTTATATATATAACTTTATATAAGTCATTTGGAAGATCCTTATATTTTTAAGAAAAGAATAACAATTAATAATATAATATTTGTTTTAAAAACCATTTTATGTCAATTTTGACACTATTTGGTAATTGATTTTTTTGAAAATCATAACAGACTTATTAGTTCAAATAAAGTTAATTGAATCAATAATAACATGTCATATTAACCTAAAAAAGTATTTTAGTTTATAAGAAGTCTCAAATTATATTTATTTGTGTATTTATAACATCAATTATGTTAATATTTCATTAATAAGGTAATTACTGCATTATTATTGTGTCATAAATAAATTAAATTATTTAATGTCTAAAAATTATAAATAAATTACCATTATGTAGGAAATGTTTTTATCTTTATAAAAAATATTTATAATCCTATATTTAAAATGTTTTAGTTATTAAACTTCGATTTTAACTATTTTAACTATTCTTTAAATAAAATTATAATAAATATCCTAATATAATCCAAGTGGACCTAAAGGGTAATATTTTATTCCTAAGGTTGTTTTTGGTCGAATTAAACTTATCCAATAGAATTATGTCATGTTTTAGGGTAATAATAATATCATTTTTACCCTTAATTACCCTATTTACATTTAACCATGTTAAATAATAATAAAAAGTTACTATTCATGAAAAATTATTTTTATCTTGTGGAACCTATTTTATTCCTTGAAATTAACCGTGTCTCTCATATTTTCAAAATTCCACTCACAGAAGTTGTAACATTATGTTTTATGTTAATTTTTTAATTTTCCTAGGAGGTGGGAAAAGACGGTGAAAAGTTCAGTAAAATTTTAATATATCTAAAATTATTATAAAATGATTCCAATGAATTAAATTGAACTTATATAGGTATTATGTATCAATTTTAAGAAAAAAATTTAAATAAAATAAATAATTATTTAAATAAAAAGTCTATTTTTAAATAGTAACCTAGTGTTTTCACTATTCATCAAAAATTGAATGTTTTCAGAGAAATACAAAAAATTCACCCTAGGATAATTTCGATATTCCGAATCCAAAAATGAAGTCCATTTTGAATTTTAAATTTTATAAAATTTCAAAAATTGGGTATTACAATTCATAACGGTTAGTTCATAATAATATTATAACAATATATCATTGTTTAGTGAAACCCGGTATTGCGTACTACACATGATATTGAGGAAGGCCGTGATTGCGTGTAATGCAAGCCAAGTCAGGGTTGCGTGTAGTGAAATACTCCTTTGTTGTTGCGTATAACAGAATACAACCATATTTAATTTATAAATTGAATATATATATATATATGCACTAAATGTTGCGTAGAATAACTACTATCAAACGAACTTAAAATTGTGTGTAACACAATCCAAGAATAGTGTTGCGTATATTGCAAGCTAATATGTTGTTGCGTATAACACAAGATAATCTTGGTGTAGCGTGCAATAGAAGATATGAAAGGAATTAAAAAGTATATATCTCATAAAATCTCTGGGTGTTATATTCTACCCCCCTTAAAATGAATTTCTCCCTCGAAATTCGTCGGGGTTATAAATGGTTTACTATTTGAAAGTTTCTTTAATAGAAACCCACTTCGTAAAAAGGAATACCAAAAATGAACTTTAAAAACTAAATGATGAAACGTAATGGTATCCCAAATTAACTAATCACTGGGTTTCCACATAGGAGAACATAGGTGAAAATATAAATATGGAAGGGAAATCTTACCATCATGTTCTGATGGAGAGTGGTAGAGGATATGGATATGATAAAGCCATAAATTTGTGATGATATAAGGTACCATCTGATTAATCGGATATGAGGACATTAGGACAAAATTTTTGGCTTTCAAGATCATTCCCCTAAAGTTGAAGAATAATTAAAATAAATACTTACTTTATTTTGGGTACAATCTCAATGTTTCTGATGCCTCGAACAATTTCCAATACATCTCTTAAAGAAATGAAGTTGAATTTGTATTTCATGAAGTTTTAGTAGATCATGCGATAGAATGATATGGAATTCCATCTGTCTCAAACATAAGTTAGCAAAAGTTATATACATAAGTCCACCTATGGTGAGATTAATCATATATGATTCCAAAAATGGAATTATACTTCATATATCATACCTCTTAATATAATAAAACTAGTTTCTACTAACCAGGGACTTCTTATAGGCCACTGGTAGGCAATAATGGCTTGTCGCACTTCAGTTGTGGGTTTGATTCCCGCAACCTTGTCCGACACTATGGGTTTTCACCCGTCCTATGGGTTATCCGTTTTTTAAACTATACTATTATAACATAACAAAAAGGTCTAGCCTCAAAAAATACTATCTGATGTCGAACTTAATCTATTCTAGTCTTTAGGTTTATTCAAAATACTTTGGTCCAAGCTCATAGTATAAGGAAAACAATTACTATAAATGTAATCTTCCGAGCATACCATCATTTATCCCCCATATATCATACGATATATCTTGTTGTTCACATTACAAACATGTGAATACCTTAATCATGTATTCTCTTGAAAAATGAATACCCATTGAACCTTAGTGAAAACATAAATGTTTTCAAACGTTTACTTTTTCCACATACTAAAATCCCAAAAATCTGTATACTCAAACGATGATATCACATTGTCCTTATACCAGTCATGACCACATTTCATTTTTTTCATTATCCCTTCACAATGCGCATATCATCTTATTTCCCAAAATATTTCAATCACTTTTCATGGTTACCGATACCATATAATTATTGAAAACCAATACATAGATATTCCAAAATTCCACGATACCATAAATTAGATTCCATGATACTATTTTGAAATTCCATTACATAATCACTTAATCATTACAAAACATTATTTTCATACTCAACATCAAAAAAAGTGATCGCATGTGACTTCCCTTTACCCATTTCCTTAAGAGGTTGATCACGTTGATCATCATTAACCCTTGGATTAGGGCAATGATTAGAATAATGCCCCATTTCCTTGCACTTGAATCATTAAAGTGTTGGTGGTGCGTTCTCTACAGTCTTTTCTTTATTCACAATAATAGAAACCCTTTTTCCATTACTTCGACACTCAGCTGCTCGATGACCTTCGTTTCCACACTTAAAACATTTTCTAGTCCTTTTAAGACAATCTCCACCATGCTTCTTTCCACACTTTGAGCATAAAGAAACATTCATCTTCTTTTCACCATTATTCTATGATTTCTCCTTGAACTCCATCTTTTATTTTTTGTCAAAACCATGAGATGGATATGTAAAACCAACTTCAATTTCTACATAGATAGTACAATGCACAATTTCTTCATAGCTACTGAAGTATCTTATAGCTAATGACCTTCGAAGACTTGGTTTTAAGCCACTAAAGTATCAATCAACTTTACTTTCAGGTTGGATGATAAAGCCAGATGCATACCTTGAAAGCCTTGTAAAATTCTCTTTCTAAATACAAATAGATTCTTAATCATTTTTCTTAAGATTAGCGAAATCCTTTTCCTTAATTGTTCAAATAATACGAGGTAAGTACTTATTAAAAAATAAGTTCTTGAACTCATCCCATTCCATGGATTCAATTTCATCTCGGGGCCTCATATTCTTAATTAGAGTCCACCATTGATTTGCATCACCTTCTAACTGGTAAATAACTAGAATGACTTTTTCATGTTTCGAACAGAAAAGTATGGAAAATATCTTTTCAATGGTACTAATCCATTTTTTAGCAACAAGTGGATTAGAAGACCCACTGAAAGAAGGTGGTCATTGCCTCATGAAGTACTCAATAGAATATTGTTCAGTTATCTGATCATTTGGAAGTCCATAATGATTCATAGCTTGTGTATGTATAACAATAAGATTTTTCACTCCATCTCTTATAACATTGGTTTGTTCCAGAGGAAAATCATTGAATTTTACATTAAATTGATCAACATGGTTTCTTTGGGTTCTATCCATTGTCAAAAACCGAAAAAGAATAGTGTGAGAGGCAAAAATCATGCTAGGGAAAACACCGTAATAAAAGGAGAGTACCTTCAATATATAACATCTTAGGGTTAATTCTAAGATTCTTACCATAATTCTATGACTATAACATATACTTATACTTATCCTTAGGGACATACCTAGGCATACCTTAGAAATATCTCTAGGGATCTCACTAATGTTTTCACATCCAAGTTTCCAAAGGTTAACTAATCCTTTCCTCTGATACCAACTGTAGAGACCCCAAACATGACGCACATGTACATTACATTACTTTTTTGGAATACTTAATACATAACAAAAACAAACACTAAAGGAATGTAATAGTTTAGTGTCTTTGGAAACTCTAAATATAATCTTCTAATCATGGTTAAAGATCTTCAACATCTCCCATAAAGATATTCCCCTTTTGTTTTCTTACCTAAAACCTTTCTTTATATCCTGGGGAAAAGAAAACATATAAAGGGTGAGAAAAAATTCTTAGTAAGGGTAATCATAGAGAAAAAAAAACAAACCATATACATTTTATCTTAAAAACATGAACATAATGTTTCAACATCAAAATATTGAGTAATGAAATAAAATATGGCAGTACGTAAGGAATTGATCATAATGGAACATAAATAATGATAAAATATCATGGTAATAAAAAATGTAATTGTGGAAACCATTAATCAAATGTTATGATTTCCATATAAGCCAAGGCATTGTTTCCAAGACCATTCTTAGTGGACAAAGTCCCTTTCTGAATCGAGTTCACTCCATGTTCCAGTCCTGTATCACTGAACTGGATTAACTTACCATTCCAACAATGTCTATATCATGAGATATACATCATTACCCAATGAATTAGAGGGAGATATATGTCCCACCCATATCATATTGAAATCATTCTTACTTGTTCCACAAACAATCATACATCATTCATCATAACCCAAACAATAAAATGGGTTTCATAAACAACATCCCATCATAATGTAATACATATAAAAAAATGGATATCATTTCATCATAAGAATAATCAAACCATTTAAATACTAGATAAAATATACTTGAAACATAATCATTCTAAATAATGTCATATTATATGGAAAATAGTTTTGATAAAACACATGAAATGAATTCTTGAGGAAAATATCCTTTCTTTTTCAAAATCATTTTCTTTTCACAAAATTCCATTCAATTTTAAAAGAAAATGATTTTGTTGAAAATAATAATGAAATATTGTGGAGTAATCTTCATGAAAATAAGGCATTATAAAACTGTAAAAAACCCGTTCATTCCACATAATTTAAAAAACACATTTTTCTTGTACTTTTACCGGAAAATTACAAAAGTACCACGTATGGTAAAAAAAGAAAGATTCCATCCATAACACAAATTAAAAGTGAAATAAGGGTAAAAATGACATTAAACATACATATAAGAATATTAAACACTTTATAAAAAAAATTTATGGACATGGATGAAAAATTTAACCCCCAGTAAACACTTACGTATAAGCAATCTCGGATGAAAATGAGATTGTAAAATTATCCCTTAAATTATGTTTGATATTCTTAGTATGTATATGAACCTCATGTATAATGATTTAAATAATGTCATTGACTTATTAGTTAATCATATTCATTGTTATGATATCATATATGGTTCACTTATGACTTTATATTACCAGTTATTTTTTAAATTCATGTTAAAGTAGCGTTTTGGGTAAAATCGTTTCATTTATCGTCTGTGTTTTGACTTGTAATTATTAATATGATTAATTAGATCATGATTAATTACTTCCAGAATGTATTACATGATTTATAAATAATATATATTCAGAATATACATATATATAATAGATCGATAAATGGAAATAAATACATCGTTCATGGAGAGGGTAGGTCGTACGTACGCATGAACACTATTTTCATTTCCTTATTAAATTTAATGGAAGTCAATAAATAACATATCCATAAGTCTAGTATCATTAATATGTGATATATTTCATGATTATTTAATATATACACTTTATAATCATACTTTTATGGTTAATCATGGAAAATGAATCACATCACGTTCGTGGAGACGGTAGTCCGTACGTACGCACGAGCGATGATATCGTTCCCATAATTATTGGATAGAATTATAGTGGATGATATAATATCTAATAATCCGTATGATGTTATAATAACCATATATAGTTATTATTTAGACCATTATAACCATACAAGTAAGGTGGTGGTGGGAAAACTGATTACACCACGGCGTGGAGATGGTATTCCGTACGTAAGCACGCGCGGTGATTTCATTTTCTGTAGGATGGATAGAAGGTGAAATGAAGTTGTTTCATATTTATAATAATATATCAGTATATTATTGATACTAATTTTATTACTTTATAATGAAACAACTGAATAAGAATAAGTTGAATAAGAAACAAACTTGAAAGAATCGGTAGAAAAGATTACCCCTTCTTCGACGCACCTCTTTTAAGCTTCCTCTTACAGCACTAGAGTTGAACTTTTTAGGAGAAAATAACCTATATAATGTTTTTAGGGAATTTTATAAGGGAAATGGGCAGGGGTTGGCCGAGCTTGAAGGCTCAAAATTGTGTAAAAGGAAGAGGGAGGAGGTGCCTTTTATAAGGGAGGAGAGGGGCACTTTAGAAAAAACATAAAATATAATTTTATAATGAAGTCCTATTCAGTTTATAATGGTTCCAAATTGATTTATTTCGAAGCTAATGTGGGGATGGGTCTAAATCCTTTCAACCAATTGGTTTTAGACAAGTTTAGGTTACTATTTTAATCTTATCATTTATATTTATCTCTAAGTTAAATAATTTATCTTTTACCGTGTCTTCTTGTTTTCTTACACTATATGGTTAATAAATATACTATAACAAGACAAACGAACCCGAAGTGGTTAATTATTAATATATAAAACCTTTTCTATGTCATTTGGCCGAACCTTAGATTTTTATGAAACAAATAACAATTAATAATATAATTTTTGTTTTCAAAAATATTTTATTTAAATTTTGAAACTATTTGGTAATTGATTTTTGTGAAAATCATAACAGCATGATTAGTTCGATGAAAGTTAATTGAATCAATAATAACAAATCATATTAACCTAAAAATTAATGGAATTTTTAAAACGTCTCAAATTACATTTATTTGGGTATTTATAACATCAATTATGTTAATATTTCATTTATAAGGTAATTACTGCATCATTATTGTGTCATAAATAAATTAACTTATATAAATATATAAAAATTGTGATTAATATATAATTATGTAGAAAATATTTGTAGATTTATAATTAATATTTATATTTGAATTTATCATTTTTATAACCCTATATGTAAAATGTTTTAGTTATTAAACATTGATTTTAACAATTTTAACTCTTCTTTAAATAAAATAATAATTAATGTAATAATCTAATACTAGTGGACCTAAAGGGTAATATTTTTTTCCTAAGGTTGTTTTTGGTCGAATTACCCTTATCTAATAGAATTAGGACATGTTTTAGGGTAATAATAATATCATTTTTACCATTAATTACCCTATTTAATTTTAACCGTGGTAAATAAAAGTAAAAAGTTACTATTCACCAAAAATTATTTTTATCTTATTGAACCACATTTTACCCCTTGATATTAACCATGTCTCTCAGATTTTCAAAATTCCACTCACAGAAGCGGTAAAATTATGTTTTTTGTAAATTTTCAAATTCTCCTAGGAGGTGGGTAAAAGACGATGAAAAGCTCAATCAAATATTTATATATCTAAAATTATTATAAAATGACTCCGATGAATTATATTGAACTTATATAGGCATTATGTATCAATTTTGAACTAAAATAAATTTAAATAAAATAAATAATTTTTTAAATACAAATTTGGTTTTTAAATAGTAACCCAGTGTTTTCACTATTCCTAAAAAATTGAACGTTTTCAGAAAAATACCAAAAATTCACCCTAAGCTAATTTCAATATTCCAAATCCAAAAATGAATTCCATTTTGAATGATAAAATTTATAAAATTTCAAAAAGTGGGTATTACTATTCATAACGGCTAGTTCATAATAATATTATAACAATATATAGTTGTTTAGTGAAACACAATATTTGGTACTACACATGATATTGAGGAAGGTCGTGATTGTGTGTAACACAAGACAGGTCAGTGTTGAATGTAGTTAAAGACTCTTTTGTTGTTGTGTATAACATAATCCAACCATATTTCATTTTTACATTGAATATATATATATATACACTCAATGTTGCGTATAATAACTACTATCAAACAAACTTGAAATTGTGTGTAACACAATCTAGGAATAGTGTTGCGTATACTCCAAGCTAATACGGTGTTGCGTATAGCACAAGATAATCTATTTGTAGTGTAAAATAGAAGATATGAAAGAAATTAAAACGAATATATCTCATAAAATCTCGAGGTGTTACAAGCATCACAAGAAACTACTTATACCATGCCCTCCTACAATAGCCTCAAAACGGGATCACTCATCAACCTCAACCTCAACTCCCCGAAGGAAATCTGGTAGTTTATAGTCTAGTTAAAAATCTACCCTTTCTACATCAACCGAGTAAAATGGGATCCTATCCTAGAGAATTATTCCATAAACGTTGTGTATTCTCGATACAATCTAAGAGTACTATTTACCTTAAACATGCTCCTGGATGGCTCCCAAGAAAGCACCCCATCGATCTTCACCAGGTACATAGATAATTCATGATCAGAAATGACATTCCCTAGAATGTAAACCTTCTGGATCCATAACTGTAACTTTGAGAGCTCACCATTAAACTTGAGATCCTAAAGCAAATATTAGACCATCCTAATGTTCTCTTCATGTTCCTCCACTGATTTAGATTGTATGATTATTTGATCATTGAATACAACCACAAACCGGTCCATGTATGGCTATAAGATGTATTTAATCGACTCCATAAACCTAGAGTAGGAATTCATGAACCCAAAAGGAATCAAAAGGAACTCGTTTTCTTAGTTGTAAAATTGGAAATCCAGCTTCGGAATATCAGCTTTGTGAGATCTCAAATGTTGGTAGCCAGACTGAAGATTGATATTCGTGAATCATCTCATTCCTTGCAACTGATCAAAGAGGTATTCTATCCCCAATAAGGGAACATTTTTCGGTATTATTTCTTTATTTAGGTGATTATAATAAACAAAAATAAAAAATCTCATATCCAACTTTTTTTATGAACAACACTATAGCTTCCTTGGTGGACAAATTGGGTGAGATAAAATCCATCCCTTAAAGGTACTCAAACTACAATTGAAGATCCCAAATAATATTTGGGGTCATATAATGTTATGTAAAAGATATTAGAGTATCCCAAGGTGAAATTATAAGAAATAAACCACATACCACCTCAGTGGTTGTCTAGGAACTTATTCAAGGAAGATGTCCGAAAAAGCCTCCCAAACTGACATAATAAAGATGTATAAAGAGCCTACTATTACCCGTCTACATTAAAAAAAATTGGTAATGGGCTAAAGCCTCATTCTCACAAAACACCTTCATACCACCATAATATTTCTCTATCCCATGAAGGAAAAGTTCATCCCATCAGGGAAAAGGAATCTGACCCATCTTTGGTGAAAATCAATCTAGACTCGGACCATAGGAAACCAATCCATACCATCAATGATGTAATATTGTTACATCATGATGAAAAAAGGTACCATGTGAACCTATACCCACCAATCAATAGCTTACAATGTAGGAAGATTAAATATATCAAAGATGCATTCCCCATGGGAACCTTAATGCAATGTTGTCGGGATAACGTCTCAACTGGGTGATCTAGATCTCACACCAAGAATAAGTAGGCGAAGGAAAGACTAGAACCAATGTATAATAATTATTAATTTAGAATAGAATCATCTTAGATAATACCTATAATCATCTCATATATCATTGGGTCATAACCCTCCATACCATGTAGCTTCCCATGGCCCCAATCTCCTACTCCCTAAACTTGACATAGGACATTTGGTGGTGGTGGGGGGGGGGAATAATGTCAAATAATTTTCTACCACCCACATATCCTCCTCCTAGAGCTCCAACTACTCCTCTTATAGCTCTTCCTCCCAAGGTTCTACCCTGACCTCACATGATAGATCTGTGAACATGGTGTTTCCTTTATTGTGGTTGTTCATCCACTATCTACCTTCCCTTCTTAGAATATGTGTCCCAGAAATAATGCACCATGTGACACAACCCATCTGATGAAAATTACCAACCTTATCTATGAAACCCTAGTCCTTTACATGGTCTTTGTGAATATGACCACATGATTTAGTCTAGTAATGGGGAGCTCTCATTCATGGAGTTCCTCCCGACTAGAATATGCTAGATTCATTAGATAACTTAGCCCTATAACACACACCGCCAACTATATCTTCTTAAGGTCCCTCTAAAAGGATGATATCCATCACTATCACCCACTCCAAAACACCTAATTAGGTGGTAATTCCCAATGGAAATGAACTCACACATATGTCTCTATGGGTAAACAATTCAAACATTGAATCCCAAAGTAAGCCCCCCAAATCAGGTCAAGGGAGTACCATGTATAGTACTTGAACCTCAAATCATACTCAGTCACTGTCATCCCTCCATGGTATAACTCTAGAAGATTATTAATCTGAACCAAGCACAAGTAAGAGGGGTATAACTCATCATGGAAAGACTTATGGTTGTTCTTCCATTAGATTATTGATTCACCATGTATCTATGAAACTAGATTTCTCCATTTTCTAAATACTCTATAGAAAATGATGATTCTGGCGTAACCAAATAATCATTTAGTTTCTAGATAAGCATATAGAAATGGATCATCTAATCTATCCAATCCTCCATTTCTTATGGATCTATATCTCCATAGAACCTAAACTCCCTCTAGTGATGGAACTCATGGTGTGTGATAAGCTTGCATGAATCCTCATCTATCTCTGATAGTATAATTTCATGCTTGAAAAGTGGGGCTGATACAGCCTGTCCATGTTGATAAAGAACCTCACATGACGAACCCTAATATGGGGCCTCATTACTCATTGGATCGTCACCACAATTTGGAATCGGTAACTAGGCTGGATTTTGTTGCAGATGCATCTAGAAAATATAATCAAGACATAGCACATTTAAATGATAATATATAAAATCGGGATATAAATCATGAAGAACATTTAAAAGACTCAATCCTATATGATGCATGTACTATTTTTCCTTACTAACAATGTCTCAGTATGCCTAGACGATAAAAAGGTAGTCATGGTCTTGGTGAGTGGATATGTCAACTGACACACCAAAACTGGGTTGTCCAACCTGAAATCTGCATTTGTGACACTTTTACACTATTTACCTAAATACTAAACAAAAACACATTAGGGAACTAATCCAAGAACATTCCTAATGAATAAACTACTCTGATACCTATCTTCCATGACCTAACCCAATAGGGCTCAATCCACTACTACCGAAACCTATCCTCAATTGTCTAGTGGGTGGAAAAAAGTTCCAAAAGGAATAACTAATATAATATGCCTTTTCCTAATGTACTTATATACACACACCCGACAATATCAATGCATTAGTGAAAATGAATAATTATAAAAGATGTAAAATTTAGTGTATAAAGATGAATGTAAAATAAATATATAGGGAGTAAAAGAGTATAACAACGTAAAATTTAAAGTAAATGGGAAAATATACACCCAAATAGAAATATGTACCAAGAAAAATAAACTAGAAAATTAAATACTGAGTGATCCCAACTCTAAATCTCTAAGATCTGACCACTGTACATGGTAAAATGAACTAGGTGTCGCTATGATACTCTATATTCACCATCAACTAATTCATTATCTGAATAAGACATTACTTGTGTAGGAAAATCACATCTAGGGTTGAGTATATACAAACCCATTGAGAAACCCTAAAGGATAATGCAGGTGTAGTAAGTGACATGATAGATACAGATAGCTCAACCTAAAGAAAAACTTTAAAGCAATCAAATGACATGGATATATATTTATTCCCAATAATAGAAGGCCAAATGAGAGAGAAAGAGGATATTCATCTCACATCCCAACATAGAAATTAGTGTCAATAGTTCCAAGAGGTCCATCAATGATGGGAAACATCTCACATGTCTTTCCATAGAAGTATGCATGTGGATAGACCACATGTCTCCAGTATGACACATAGTGGAGGGGGAATCACCTCCAATCTGAGGACCACTTCCATAGTGCGTTAGGGGGTTCTACTCAAAGTAAGGGGAAATCACACCTATCTAATATGGGTAAAAGTCATTTGATAGTGTAACTTCACCTTAATTCTATAGAGGTACCACTCAGTATATAGAGGTCCCATGCCCTAATTCCATAGGGGGGGGTACCACTACATAGATAGAGGACATGTTCCCTAATGTCATAGTGGGGAACCACCTAGTAGATAGAGGACCCACATGCTAAATCCAAAAGGGGTACCACTCAGTAGATAAATGGCCCATACCCTGATGCCATTGGGGTACTACATGGCGTATATTCATCCTAGTACACTCCATGCAGTTTAGGTTTTTCCAAAAAAATTACTTATATGATATTTAATTCCATATCCAAAACCTCCACATAAATTCTTGCCTCCATGACACCCAAAACTAAATGTGAATCCTTCATTACTAATTTTTAGTCATCCATTGGTCGAAAAACCGATTTTTATCGATATGCTCGAACCCCAAATGAACCCATATGCATTATCGTCACCCAAATTGCCTCACTAAATCTCCAAATACATGTTTGAATCTCCCATATCCTATAATCCATCCAAATCCATCGTGGATTCATCAATATATTCATCGAACACAAATCCATTGTGAATTTTGGGTTCGATTACGCTAGGTCCCACCCAGAAAAATTTAGTCCTGGCCCCGTAGCCCAATGGTAATGAATGTGAAGAACAAGTGGTGGGAAATATCCAAAAAAATGTATAACAGTAATTTTAAATTAATTGTTATCCAATAGATATAGACTATGATTCATGGGATGAGTAAAAATTAATATCATCTATTAATTTAATAATCAATTAAAATTTGATATATAGGCACATGCAAAGGATTGATTTAATGTAAATAATGAGACAAATTCAATGATGAAAAATATATGTAAAAAATTGGATAAGAATCCACAAATTGATTAGTCTAACCTGAATTTGGATTGTTAATCATTGAATAATTCACTCTTCAATGAATGAGAGAAGCCACTTCATTCACTACACCCCTATTCTCATATATCCATAAGCTTATAATCATCTGATATTGATTTTATAATAGAGGTTGTAAGAATATCCAATAAACAATTCCAAGGTTATGTGGATAACATTGGATATCCTTCATAATGGTGATATAATATAAGATTCATGGTCTAGATGATTTAATAAAAAATATAATTATTTACTAATTTTAATTAAATGCACCCGTCAACTTCCACTTTATCTAAATGTTCTACAATGGACCATTTTAGGCTGCACCATGGGTAAACCATATGATTTAGATTAAAATATTGTCTTAGATTTTCCACAGGAGACATTTATTATTATATATCACATTTTATTTAATAAATCATGTGCGCATGGTATAACATGTATTTAATATTTTTATAAAATTAACTCTGAGCACACCAGGTGTTAAGATTTCACTCGGTCTTAGTTCATGGATCTGAAAATATTACTAGATATTTTTCAAATTCATATAAAAAAGGGGTCTATACAGTTTTACACTAGTTAAATTTAAGGGTAAAATGGTACCCAAAGGTTATCTAAGGTGAATGGGCACCCTACTGTGAGACACATGATAAGGGTTTCAAAGGTATAAGAGTTGGGTGACGTATTCACCCTTGTAAAGCTAATGAAAAGATATTTTCCAAACAAGGATTGGTTGAATTCGGAACTAGACCAGTATAGTAGGGTGAAGTGTCACCATTATTTATTAATAAGGAGATGTTTCACCATGGAATATGGTTAGGGTGAAGTGTCTCCATTCATGAAGGATGACTAAGGGTGATGTGAATCGTTAGTGTTGTATTCCTAATGTGAGATAGGGACATGATGACTTATTGAGGATCCATCAAGGGAGGAACATCATCCTGGTTTTGGAGGGATATGGGTGAAGTGAAATTTATACATGTTTTTGCTGTGTTAACAATTCATATAACTTCATTACCACTAAAATTCATATCTTTTTCTTATAGTATTTTATCTTTTTATCCTTCTTGATTAGAGGAATGGGAAAAGATAAATCTGTAAATTCATTCATATTATATAATATTCTGGAATGATGAAAAATTGGGTTATATTTATAGTACATGAGTGTCTTGGGTTCATAGATCTCCCAAGGGTTTTTGGGTGAATATCGCTGCCATACAGTTAGGGAATACACTAGTTGGGAGATTACAAAACATATGCTAAGCATCAGGGAGATTGGACACGAGTATAATGGTTGGGTGCAATAACATAGTAAACATGGTTGGGAACCATGACATGGCCGAATATTCAAGTGATTAGATTTGGGTGTGGTATCTAGGTGTATGTATTTGGGATTTCCATGCCTCTGATCTCATTTTCAAGCACGCTAATTTTTTTTAGTTTTACTAGAATTTATGAAGTATAGAAAGAAGACAAGGTCATTTCTTGAAGGAGCCATAGATAATTAATTTTAAAAAATGTTTTTTATTTTTAAAATAAAATGGGAATTATAATTTGTAAAACTTGGGGTTTTTATTTAAGAATCCAATAAAATCAAAAAGCAATAAAACAAAGTGGAAATTAAAAACTTAATTAATCGTGATCAACCCAGTGAATTCTCATGACGCTCATACCGAAACCGTTTAAGGGATTGGGTATAGATCTTTTAATAATTGGTTTTTAACACATAAACCATAATTTTAGAGAGTTTATACTAGGATAAATCATAAGGATCAGTCAGAAACACATAATGATTCATCAGTTATCGTTGATGATTGGGTGATTTGTGTTAGACTTCATCACAAAAACTCACCAAGGAAACACACAAATAACATGAAAAACTATCCACAGTTTTATATTATTTTAATTTGTTACCATGAAAATAAATTACATGTACATGTAAGTGTTTATGAAAGATCAATTCACCAATATCAACCACAGAAACACTACAATTGCATAGTGAAAGAATAAGTTGTGAATGGTGCATGACACAGTAGATGAATGGGTACCCCAAACAATTATCATATAAGTTTTAGAATGATATACCAGTACATAAATAAATAAAATAAGAATATTTAATGAAGAAATAAAACATACCAACCTATAAATAAAAATATCATTCAAATATTAAAAAAAAATTCTCTAGATTTACATCGCGTTCCATCTCGAGTGATATCAATGAGTTTAGAACTCCATTGAAAGGGAGGAATCCATAGAAGTTGAATTAGAAATTCCCATAGACTCTAAAAATTCTTTGAATGAGGAGAGTACCCATTTGGGTCTACAAAATTTCAGAGCTCTTCTTCCTAACCAATATCCCAATTGATGTTCCCAAGGTGTAGTTTTATAGCCAAAATGGTATGTGGTTTTGGGAACATAGATTTATAGATACCAATTGTTCCATAATATTTGGACAGTAAATAGAAAAATATTTTCTTTGAAAAAAGAAAAAAAATATTATTCGACATCCTCTATATTTTTATTTGAAATTTTATGTCTAGATAATGTATAATATTAGATATATATCCAAAATAAATAACAAAACTTTTGACTTCATATAGATTATCTTTCCTAATTATATTGGTTAAGTTGGTACTCTTAATTGATGAAATGGGATTGGGAATATTTAGAAGAGTTATATCCAAATTAATATTGGACCATTGGACGAAATTTTAAACCAGTTGGATGCACATATTAGCATTACTATTCCATTGTGACTAATGGTATGCATGGATTCCTGCGCAGTTCAGCCCATTTTTCTTTAAATTCATCCAGGGGAAACTAAATCACCTCTAACTATAGTGAATTCACCAAAACATGTAAAATTAACTATTTTAATAGTAACTATAATTAAATTATTGGATCAAATATGAAGTGACATTTATTATTATATTTTTTAGTTTTCAATACAAAAATACATTAATACAGTGATATAAGGATGAAATAAAACAATGAATCATGGGGTGATCACACCCCCACACCAAAAAAACTTCACACCTAGGAAATTTCACATATCCTAATAATGTTAAATTTCTAAATAAATCATGATAGGAAATAAAAAATTATTTTGAAATAAATTGCATCATGTCTCTTTTATGAAATAAATTTTCCTATAATTATTCTTCTATCATTATAGAATTTACTCAATTTCATTTGTTCACCCATGAAAAATGTCGCAACCTACATCACTTATAAGTTTTCCCGATTCACTCTTGGAATATATTAAAGTGGAGTTATTCTCATTTACCAGAGTTCATGTGATATTATCTTATGATTTCCATGATTTTAAGTTCTCTACCAGTAGAAAATAGTTTGATACTCAATAGGACTTCCAACAAGTTGTTAAGAGGTTCAAGGGTTGGAAGGGTGTAATGTTTATAATATAAGGTACAAGTGAATTTTGTAATGTCTTAAGTAAAAAGTATGTAAAAATTCAGAAAGTGTTCAAAATGAATTTACTCACTCAACCCCTCATAGAGTGTATCATTTACAACTCACTCCCACCATTTTTCCTTTTGTTGGGGTCATAACTAAGTAGTGAATAATAATGAGTAAACATCAGTTATTCCCCATTTAATTGTTTTATTATGTTATTTGTTTATATGTACTAAATATCAATTTTTATGAAATTATTTTTGAATATAAAGAGGGAAGAATGAATAAAACATTAATATAATATGTCTTGTGGACCCACTTCCAAAAAAACATTTAGGCACCCTTTCACTCACCCATTACAATGAATTGTTCCCTATAATTCCAAAGGAAAACCCACTCCCCAACACATATTGAAACTAAATTTTGAATTTACACAATAAATGGATAGGTATGGATAAATTATCTTGTAATGTGGCTAACTAACTGAAATTTCACGGTCTCTAATTCTTATGAAAGGTGAAATTACAAGGTGGAAGAAATAGAGGTAACTTTTATAACGGTATTTTCAATTAATGATGACATATATCATGAATTTAACACACTTTAATCATATGGATCGAAATAGAATCATGGTAGGGTTTAGTTTTTCAATATGACCCGAGACTCTCATAAAAGTGGCTAAAAGGAATAATATGAAATAAATTCCTTAAAATGTCTCTCTGGTAAGGGATTAAAATATTGTTCAGCGACAATGATGCATGGGTATAAAAAATCCCTTGAAAATTATGAATTATTTGAAACTAAAAGTTACATAAAAATATTCCCTATCAAAATTCATTTGAAAAACATTTTCCAAAAAACAATGGAATTTTCCACATAATTAACTCAAGAAAGAAAAAGGATTCTTGGTATTATTTTAAGATTAAATGGGGCAGGGAATTAAAGTTACCATGTAATAAGAAAAAAATAAAGAATAAATAAAAAGAAAATCCTATAAAATACAAGAATGTATTCCCCCTCACCTATATTGTCTTGTTTTCTAACTATAATAAAAGATAATGCGGGAATGACAAAACCTAGCGGGTGTCACTAGTATTTTTCTTTTTGAAGGTGCATTTCCTTCCCTGGATGCTTTTTTAAAATCATTCTCAAAGTTTTTAAGTCTTTTTCAATTGAAGGTAACACTTTGACCACCCTACTTTGGAACAACTTATATTACACAAAAATGGAAAGCATTATAAATAATGTAAGGACTGATCCACCGAGAATGAAGATTATATGGGTGGTGATTTCTCATGGAATTGTGCAAGAAAATAATTTCACTAATATTAAACTTCTTCTGATGAATCATATAATCATGGATATCACTTTTATTTTATTTATAGATATATTAGTTCTCATATGCATCATTCCAAATTTCTTCTATCTTATGAATATGCAGCTTCCCTTTCTCACCTATGTCATAGATATTCATATTACATTGTTTAAGAAGACAATTTTCACAGTGTTTTACCTCCACCGTAAGGTGAAAAGCCTTTCCAAGCATAATCCTTTATGGTGACATTACAATCTTAGTTTAAAAAGTTGTATGACATGCCCAATCTAAATCATCAAAGCACAAACTCCAATCTTTCATATTAGTTTGTACCATTTTTTCCAATAGTGTCTTAAATTCGAAATTTAAGATTTATTATTTTCTGTTAATTTGGGGTTGATATGAAGTAGAGAATTTATGAACAAACCCATACATACAGAGATTTTTTTTTCATGTTGTCATTGAAAAAGTGTGAACCATGATCACTAATGATGAATCTAGGATAACCCAACCTACAAATAATCTCATACTTCACAAAATCAAAAACATATTGAGATTAATCTATCATTGTAGATTTTTCTTTCACCCATTTAGAGACATAGTAAATATATAATAATATGTACATAAATCCAAATGAATTTGGAAAATACCAAATGATGTCAATTCCCCAAGAATCAAATATTTGACAGAATAATATGTGTTGTTGGGGAATTTCATTCCTCTTGAATATATTCCCTATGAATTGACATCATGTGGGTGAATTAACAAAATTATGGTCACCCATATACAATGTAGTCTAATAAATACATGATTAAAGGACCTTTTTGATCTATACATTTAGAGAAAAAGTTCCCCCATAATCCAATGTGTGGTAGAAGATCAATAAAAAGTTGAGTTCATGGTTAGGGACACATCGATGGATAACTTTATCACTAAAACATATCCAAAAATATTGGTCATGGAAAATGAAACATCATGAATAATGGTTATGTTTCTAGGTTTTTGAGGTGCTAATATATTTTGGGACCCAATATGCTACTAGATAATTCAAAATCTATGCATACCAGGTGTTACTTCCACGACATTGTAAATATTATCATGAGGGAAGAATTATCCAATTGGTAGGGAGGAGTTAACATAGTGGTCCAATGATTGAGAAATGCTACTAAAGTGGCCATATAAATTTTTCCAATAATCTCTTATCTCTTATCTAAAGTTAAACTCTAGGAGGAGGATCATCAACTATATGATGTTATGCATAACATTGAGATACTTTTAGAGAAAACAATGGGATGGATGATAAAAACAGACAACTATTTTTTACCCAACAAGATATGAACAAAATTTTTCCAAGAAAAATACTATATAGATGTGTTATTATCTAGTGGTTTTGAAGTTTCCCTTGGAAGGGTCAAGGGTACATGAGGCATTTGAAATGACATGGGGAACATTCTCAACCCGTTGTGATAAAACTGACCCAACTTCAAAGTTAGAGGCGTCAAATTTAAGTGTCAAGGTGACATACCACCATGGTTTTTGGATTATTGGAGCTGACGTGAAACTCATTTTTAGTGAATTTAAATCATCCTCACATTTTTTATCATAAAAATTTCATATTCCTTTTGAAACAATTAAGATAATGGAAGTTTGATCTTACAAAAGCTTTTATTGAATTGGTGGTAAAAACAGAATGACCTAAGAAATACGGCACATCATGAACACATTTTGGATATGGAAGGGAAACAATTATTTTAAATTTTTATTTATAAACTTGAATTCCCTCATTTGAAATAACAGTCCAATGAACTATCCCTGGATTAACCATGAAATAATATATCTCATAATTTAATACGAGATATTTTTCAATGTAACGTTCGAGGAATGAACCTATGTGTGCCCAAAAGTCATCAAAGCAAGTTTCATAAACCATGAAATCACTCATAAAAAATCCATACAATTATCAAGGTACTCATAAAAAATACTCGACATACATCTCTTAAAAGTACTAGGAGCATTAAAAAGACCAAAAGGCATGCTTCTGTATGAAAGTTCACCAAATGAAAGAGTAAATATTTTCTTTTATTGATCCCAATAGGCTATATGGATTTCAAAACAACTCTAATATCCATAAAGGAAACAATAATGGGACTTACCAATATGTATTTCTAACATTTTTTAATGAAATGTAGATAAATGTTTTTTCCAATTAGGTTAAATACCCTGGGGTGAATCAGGGTATGGAAGAATAAAATAACTACCCCTTATGATATTTTTTTATTGTTATAAAAAACACACTTCTCTATCTTTACTTTTGTAATATATGAACCAAATTTAAATCATGCATGAGACACATCAATTTTACTTGGTTCTCCCTCACTAGGTTACGTCCAAGGAGCATACAACAACATTGGGCCAATGTACCAAATTCACTAAGTCTCACTACCAAACTATAAGGTTCATGATAGATCACTTCTATTCTTTGACTCAATACCTTTACAAGATTTAGGATAATCTCACTACTGTCCAAATGGTCACTCCCTATGAATATTTCCATAGCTCCCTACCGGTGGAAAGGATCACTATCTTCATCTTACTTTTCTCACTAATATGGAAAGGATCCAACCATTGTTTATAAAATTATAGGTCCCTTCATTTTCATGAAATCATACATCCTAAAATATTGATAGATTCTCTATTAAATTCTCATTTTCACCCGTAGGTGAAATTTACATTCCACATACCATTAATTTGTGGAAATTACTTTCACGACCTTTTATAGTCCCTTCGAGACTTCCTCAATTTATCTGCTAACTTCCTTGCACTATATTACGTGAGTGCTTCACGTACCACCTCTAATTCTATGGACCATCCTTGATTTTTAGAAAAAAAATTCTTTCATGGACAATAGTTCCTCCATGTAACCTTCTTCCTCTATGGGCTACAGTTCCCTAAAAACCATTTCCTTTACTGTTCCTGTGAACTACTAACCCTTCATTGAATTCTCCATTGAGAACTCTTTTAGACTTAGCTAAGTTATTCCTAGAGTGGTTATCTTTTCTAGTGGTATTTTCTCTACATAAGGATCTGATTAATAGTCCTTATATAATAAAATAGATCCAAAAATCTTGATAATTTAATTTCCTCAAATCTTCGATGTGGTACATCCTTCACCATGGACTATTATATGCGGTTCTCGAAGCACAATTTCATGATTACAATGACCAATATCTTCCAAAAATGAAAACATATGCATCTCCTTATATAACTACATCCTTTCTAAAAATGATGAGCCATCCTACAATATAGAAGCAACCCCAGAACTATTTTTCATTTTTAATCTACATAGCATCATTCATGGTCTACATAGAAATACAATATAGAAACCCTACCCTTTTTTTGAGTTTTTTGCAATTAAACAAACCTCCTTTGATGTTTGTAAACTATGCTTCGATGGGAAACTATTCCAACATGAAAAACTACTTCAAAAAAAATAAACCATGTTATTCGTGATCATATTACTTTGTTAACAAACATAATAACTCACAAAAACCCTGAGATAATGCCCTGAGGTATATTTTCCCAACAAAAGTGGTCCTTTTGTGTGGCTTAATTTAGTCGAAGATAGTCATTACATACTCTCCATCTATTTTTCACATGTGTTAGAACCAATTCACTTCGTTCATTTGACACAACCATTATTCCAGTTTTTAGGCACAATTTTCACTAGTCTAATCGATTAAATTTCAGATATCGGATAAATGATACCAACAATAAGTAAATTACTAACTTTGAGTTTTGACACTTCAATGAGTGGGGGATTCATCTAGCATTGAAATTTATTTATAGGACTAGCCTCATCATCTATAAGTATATGGTGTATAAAAATTTGTGGGATAATACAAGGAATATCAGCCAATGTACATACTATCACCTTTTTATACTCTCTCAAAAGATAAATCTAATTTGATTCCTAATATGGAGAGTGGGTTTTGGAAATAATGATGGGAAATTGGTTAATACCCTCAAGATAGGCATATTTTAAATTATATGTAAGTGTTTTTAATTCCCACACAAATGTTTTTTGGATTGAGGGAGGGTATTTATGGGGAGTTAGGTCCATGGAACTTTTTATATACTCTTTATTCTCGAAGGAAAGGGAATCTATAGAAATGACATTTTTAGAATCATTAACAATCATGGATATCTCATAATGAAAACACTCATAACTTAAATTAAAAATTCTACATTTTTCTGAACCCACACAACACTTAAAACATAAATCACAACTAAAATCATTCATGGGAGATGAAGAAAAATGTGAATCGGAGTATGGGTCAAAGAGAGATTTTTATGTGTGTTTCTGTGTCATTAGAGGTAACCTCCATCGAATAGATAAGAAGAGTGGAGTTGTCTTCAATGAGGTGTTTCATATAATCATGGATATTTAACCTTACCTTTTCACCACATAATTCCATGGAAATAAGACCTTTGTGAATGTTGATGATTGTCTTTGCTATTTTAAAGAATTTCTTCCAATGTGTGGGAGGAGTATGTCCTTTGGTTCAAATATTTTCCATCTTAAGAATGTATAAATCTGCAGGGATATGGGATTCATCACTCTAATAATGACATCCTAAATCACTTCTTATGGATGTGTTGTGATCCAGTTGGCAAGTTTTATGATGATTCCCGTTGGTTGAAACTCTCCAACATTCATATTAGTGTAAGAGAGAAATGTAATAAATTTATTAAAGCACCTAAATATAGTATTTTATCATAAAATATGTCTCCCTATAGTTAAATGTATCCGCAAAGTACATGGATTACTGAATTTGGATGGAATTGTTGGTTAGATCAAATTTGAGACATTCCTTCCAAGGTTGACTCTCTCATTCCCCTTTAATCGTTATCTATGGGTGAAAAGATCTTTAAGAAATTTGGTGTAGTGAGGGATTTTTTTAACTACATCAAATAAAAGAATGTTAACTTCCATCTTTTAAAATGTATCCATTATTTATTCATTAATCTTATTATCAAAACATTTATTAGATTTAATGAGTATTTGAGGAAAAGAAAACGAATGGATTGTTCAAAGGAATCCTAAATATTAACTTATTCACATTTTTTTATTATTTTCTCCATTAGAATATATTATGGGTATAGAAATAGAGTTTTCAAGTGGTGGACATACTTATTGTGTAGAATCAATGGAATAATAAACTTCATTACCTTTATGAATTGTGATTATAAAAACATTATATTTTCCTTTTGAATTAACAATAGGCCGGGATAATAATTTTATAGAACCTTGCATCTTTGTCTCACTGATGGGGATTTCTAACAGTCCCACTATATTTCGTAGGTCTCAAATAGACAGTTGTGTGGTCTATTGGAACTAGAGGTTTTGGGATTCCCTTTTCTTCACTATATACTTCAGGTTTGGTTCAGACTTGGGAGGAGGAGTATTGTTATGAGAATGTGGAGGATATGTTGTTTTCAAACATTGAACATGTTGATACCAATTATTATTAGGGAATATTGACTTTAATTATTTTTAGTACTATGGTTGTTCTTTCCACTTGGGGTCTTGATTTATCCTGAATAGTTCTTTCTTGAATGGAGGTACTTGTTGGAAAAGAAACCCATATAATACTTTTGAACATTACTTAGATGAATTCTGATGTTGTGGGAACAATTCTGAATAAATGTGTGTTATCAGAAAAAATACCGCAATGCAATAGAATGGTATGATAGTGTGAATTACCATGATCTTGAGATAATTTTATTATAAGGGTATGCATCTCAGAAAGTGTATTACCATCCTTTTGTTCTAGGTATGGATGACTCACCTTATGAACTCCTTATGATGGTGAAATTTCTCATATACCACATTAGGCTGGGGTTTATTCATAAGAGTTATAGCCCATTAATTTTTGGACCACCCCACAAAATTTCATCCCAATTTGGTTGCATAGACTAGCTGTATTGTGTGGTTATGTCCACTGGTATCCACATATTCCTTGGTAGTTTGTCCAATGTTTCTTCAACATCATCTTGGGACCTCCAAATCACCTCCAACTACAATGAAAACAACAAAAAAAATTGAAATATACCTTTTTAATAGAGATAAAAATTAAATTATGGAACCAATAATGAATTGAAATTTGTTATTACATTAATAATTTTAATTAAAAAATGTTTAATAAAATGTTCTAAGGGTGAAATAAAATAGTGAATCATGGGGCGATCACACCTCCACACCTAAAATGTTTCGATCAAGGGAAAAGTAACATATCTAAATCATATACCATTCAGAAATCAAATGCCAGTAAACACCCAAAATAATTTTGAAATGAAATTCATCATGTCTCATTTATGATATAAATTTTCCTATCATTCTACTTCTCACACATTCAATTTTTTTCAAATTTATTTGTTCACTAATGAAAAATGTAGAATCCTACTTCACCTAGAAAGTTTCCCTCCACTTTAGGAATATATGAAATTGTGGTTATGATTATTTCCCTAAATCCATGTGATCTTTTATGTTATTTCTAGGGTTCTATGTTCTCTACTATTAGAATCTAGTGTGATACACAAGAGGACTTCCAATAGGTTAATTTTTTTAAGGGTTGGTAGGATTTTTTGTTTAAAATCTAAGGCATAAGTGGAGTTCTTAATCACTTAATTACAGTGCATGCAAAAATTCATCAAATTTTCACAATTAATTTACTTAATAAACCTCTCACATAGTGTATCACTTTCAACTCACTCTCCCCATTTATCCTGTTGTGTGTGACAAAAACAAGTAGTGAAGAATAGTGGGTAAACAACCTCTTTTCCCCATATATTATTTTCTCCTGTTCAATATTTTTCAATGTAAAGATATATTTTTATTTTTATATACAATTATTTTTATGATAAAGAGGGAATCATGTATAAAACAATGATATAATATGACTTGTGGACCCACTTCCCAAAACAAATGTAGACACCATTTCACACACCCATTAAAATGAGCCTTTCCCCATAATTCCCATGGAATACCCTCTCCCCCCACATGATGAATATAAACCAATAATGTTGATATGATATGGGTTTATAGGGATACATTGGCATGTAATGTGTCCACATAATAGGAATTTTATAGTTTCGAAGGCAAAAGTAGGGTAAAATGTCAAGGCGGACAAAAATAGAGCATAATTGTACCAATATATTTTTAAATTAATGATGAAATATATCATGAATTTAACACAATATTATCTTATGGATTCAATTAGAGTCATGGAAAGATATAGTTTCTCTACATGACAAGAGACTCTCAAGAATTTTATTAAATGGAATAATATTAAATAAATAGATTATAATCTATCTTGGGTATGGGATTTAAATTATTGGTTAGTGACAATGAGGCATGGGTTTCAAACAACTAGTAAAAACCTAATAATGGTGTGAAAATAATAACTCTTGAAAAATATTCCTCATCAACATTAATTTTAAAAACATTTTTCCAAATATAGTCAAATTTTCCACACAATTGACTTAAGCATGAAAAATGATTTTGAATATTATTTGAAGATAAAAGAGTAGGTAAATTATAAATACTATCCATAAAGAGAAGGAATGAAATAAATTAAAATCTAAAAGAACTCAGTAATGTACCCCCCCACACACACACAACTAGGGTGTGCAGTGTCCTCACGATAAAAAAGTATAATGTGGGAAGGATGAATAAAACTCGGTGGGTGTCACTAGTATATTTCTTCTTGAAGGTGGATTTACATCACAAGATGATTCCAAAAAATCATCATATTAGTGTTTATGTATTTTCCGGTTGATTATAATACTTCATCTACTATGATCATGAAAAAAATGTATTGTGCCGAAACGGTAGACATTAATAATATTGAATGGACCGAGCCATTGAGAATAATGTATAACTGGGTAGAGCTTTATCTTGGAATTGTACATTATAACCTTCTCAACAAAATAAAACTTCCACTAATGAATCATCCCACCAAGGATAGCCTATTTATTATCTTAAAAGATTTAGTAGTTCTCATATGAATCATACCGAATTTCATCAAACTCTGGAATCTGTAACGTTCTTTGCTCACCTGAATATGAGAGATTCATTTTACATTGTTTAACAACAAAGTATAAAGTTTTTTTACCTCCAACAGAAGGTGAAAATTATTTCCAAGACCAATCCTATATGGTGAAATTCCAATCATGGTTTTGGATGTAGTTTGGTATGCCCAATGTGGGTCATCCAAGCACAAACTACAATATTTCTTAGTGGGTTTCACCTTTTGTTCAAATATTTGTATAAATTACCTATATGATATTTCTAAATTTACATTAGTTAGGGGTGATATGAAATTATTTCTTTTTCAGCATCCTCATACTTATATAGAATGTTTTTCATGTTATGATTGAAAAAATGTCAACCCAGATCACTAATGATGAATCATGGAAAACTAAACATACTGAAAATTTGGGACCATAGAAAATCAAAAAACACTCAAGATTCATCATTCCTAGTAGCATTTCATTCCATATATTTATATATGTAGTTAAAAAAATAATCTTCAAAAAAATCCAAATGAATTAATAAAATGTCCCATGAGTCAATTCCCCATTAATTAGATATTTCATAGAATAAGATGGGTTGTTGGGGCATTTCATTCGTCTTGGACATATTCATTGTCAATTGACTATGTGTGAATGAATTAAAAAATTAATGGGAATAACTATATAGTTTTGGCCAATAAATTCCTGTTTCAAGTACCTTTCAAGTTGTACACTGAGGGCCAAACTGGCCCCCATAAGCTAAAGTGTGGAAGAACCTCAAAATAAAGATGAACTCTGGGTCAGGGACACACCAGTGAATAACTTGGTCACTAAAAATTATCCAAAAATATGGGAAATCCCAAATGTATAATCGTGAATCATAATTAAGTATATGAAAAAATGGATTAAAAAATTTAGTAGGGACACTATATTCTACTATAAAATTCACAATCCTTGAATACCGAAGGGTAAGGTCCACAACATCATAAATTTTCTCATGAGGAAATATTTCTCCAATGGGGTGGGATGAGTCAACATGGTGGTCCAATGGTGGTATAATCTTAATAACATAGTTAGATACCATATTTTCCAATCCTATCATTTCTATAATCTCAATGTAAAACTTCAGTAGGAGGAGCATCAACCGAATGAGGGGGGGGGATTGGTGTTATTTTTATTAACGAGAAACCAAAGGGTAGCATGATTATGAAACATAATGATTTTTGACCCAATAATATATGAATGGAATTTTTCCAATGGAAAAACAATTTAATGAAGTTATATTTCATTTATTTTATAGTTTTGCTAGGCAATGTTTAGGGTATGATATGCATACACAATGAAAAGGGGATACTTCTCAACCCATTATTATAAAACATCCCCAAATGAAAATTTTTAAGAATCACACATATGTTTGAAAGGGAGGTCCTACCTTTGTGGTTGGATGATGGAAGGTGACCCGTGAAAAGTGGTCCTTTTATGTAGATTGATTAAATTTTTTATTTTTCAACATAAATCCACCAATTGAATTAAAATTCCAAATAATTTTCCATTTCTCAACCATGAAATTTCATTTATCATATGATAATATGTGATATTTTTCACTATAATGGTTAAGGATAGAACCTTGGGGTGTCAAATAGTCATAAAATGAAGATCCATAAACTATGAAATAATCAATAAAAACTTCCATAATATTGTTAAGGTTCTTATAAAAAATACTCAACATACATTGCTCGAAAGTATAAGAAGCATTACAGAGAACAAAAGGGATCATCCTGTATGAAAATGTGCTTAATGGATTAGTAAATATTGTATTTTATTCATTCTTTGGGGACATATGGGTTATTAAATAACTGGAATATCCATAAGGTTTTCAATAATGGTACTGTAACACCCGAGATTTTTATGAGTAATATTTTGTTTTTATGTTATCAAAGGAATCTTTCACTACACACTAACTTGGCTTACTTTACACGCAATCGCGACCTTCCTCGATAGCTTGCGTCGTACGCAATACAGAGTTTCACTAAACAACGATATGCTATTAAAATATTATTAAAATTAGCCGTTATAAATAGTAATAACCACTTTTTGAAATTTTATAAATTTTATTTTTCAAAATGGACTTCATTTTTGGATTCGGAATACCGAAATTAGCCTAGGGTGAAATTTTGGTATTTTTCTGAAAACATCCAATTTTTGATGAATAGTGAAACCACTAAGTGGTAGGTTAAAAACTGAATTTTGCATAAAACATAATTTTACTGCTTCTGTGAATGGAATTTCGAAAATCTGACAGAAACGGTTGATATCAGTAAGTAAAATGTGGTTCAATGAGATAAAAATAATTTTTTGGTGAATAGTAACTTTTTACTTTTTTTACCGTGGTTAATAGTAAATAGGGTAACTAAGGGTAAATATGATTTTACTATTACCCTAACACATGTCCTAATTCTATTGGATAATTTTAATTCGATCAAGAATCAAACATAGGAATAAAATATGACCATTTAGGCCCACTTGGATTAGATTAGGACATTTATTATTAATTTATTTAAAGAAGAGTTAAAATAGTTAAAATCAAAGTTTAATAAGTAAATCATTTTTAATATGGGGTTATACAGAAGATAAATTCGACTATAAATATTCATTAGAAATATAAAAAGATTTCCTACATAATGGTATTTTATTTATAATTTTTAGACATTAAATAATTTAATTTATTTATGACACAATGATGATGCAGTAATTATCTTATTAATGAAATATTGACATAATTGATGTAATAAACACCAAAAAAAAAATGTAATTTGAGAATTTTTATTAATCCCACTAATTTTATAGGTTAATATGATATATTATTGCTGATTTAATAAACTTGGTTCAAACATATAATTCTGTTATGACTTTCACAAAAATCATATATCAAATAGTGTCAAAATTGACACAAAATAGTTTTTAAATCAAATATTATATTATTAATTGTTATTTTATTCCTAAAAATCTACGGTTCGGACAAATGACTTAGATACGGATATATATATTAATAATAAACAATTTGGGGTTCTTTTGGAATGTTATAGTAAGTATATTAACCATATAGTGTAAGAAAACAAAAAGACATGGTAAAAGTTAAATTATTTAACTTAGAGTTAAATCTAATTGATAAGGTTGAAATAATAACCTAAACTTGTCTAAATCCTATTGGTTGATAGGATTTCGACCCATCCCCACTTTAGCTTCTAAATAAGACCCTTTGGAACCATTATAAACCGATTTTGACTTTAATATAAAATAATATTTTGAGATATTCTTAAGGTGCCCCTCTCCTCCCTTATAAAAGGGCACCTCCTCCCCCTCCTCCTCACACCAATTTGAGCACCCAAGCTCGGCAAACCCCTGCCAAAATTCCTTCTCCACTTCCCTAGAATAATCCTAGAGGTCCTGGTCTTCTTCAAAGACCAATCTTAGTTCCCTAAGTGGAGGATTCAAAGAGGCGTTTAAAAGAAGAGGTAATATCCATTACCGATCTTTTCAATTTCTTTCTTCTTCAACTTCTTCTTATTTAGTTGTTTAATGAAAAAGTAATAACATAAGTATTACTTACATACTGATATGTTATTATAAATATGAAACAACCCTAATTCACCTTCTATCCATCCTACGGAAAATTGAAATCACCGCGCGTGCGTACGTACGGAATACCGTCTCCACGCCGCGGTGTAATCTATTTTCCACCACCACCTTACTTGGATGGGTATAATGGTGTAAATAATGACTATATATGACTATAAAAAAGTGATATTGATTCTGAAATAGTATAAATACACTCTAATACAATTACATGATCATAGGAACGATATCATCACTCGTGCGTACGTACGGAATACCGTCTCCACGATGTGATGCGACTTGTTCTACATGATCATCATTACATAGTAATTATATAAATGAATTGAATGAATAAATATGATATATGTTACACTAATACCATTCTGGATATAAGGTATCTATAACCTTAAAAAAAGATTAAGAATTTATTCGGCAAAACATGCATAAGAACAAAAGGCAATAAAGACCCAAGTAACAAGTAACAATGAAATATTACTAATAAGAAGCTAAGAATATGACCATATATGATATCATGTCAATATGTATGATTCTGTAATAAGTCAATAACATTATTTAAACCATTATACAGGAGCTTCGGACACGTACAAAGCAAATCGGACCTAAGGAAAGGGGAAATATCACAATCTCATTTTTATCCGAGATTGTTTATACTTTGGTATTTACTGGGGTGTATTTTATCATCCACATCCATGTTCCCTCAATATGTAATATTGTTTCCATGCACTTACAATAGTTTAAATCCAATTTTACCCTTCGGTGAGTTTTTAGTAAAGAATATGAAAGGAATCTTTTGTCGTTTTTTCGTACGAGGTACTTTTTGACTTTTCCGACAAAAGTACGAAGAATGTTTTTTTTAACTTATACGGCATGAATGGATTTTTAAAACATTATTTCCAAGAAGCTTCCTTTACTAGTTTTCAAGTTTATTTTTAATCAACCTCTTTTAGTTTAAAGTCGTATGACATGTTAAGAAAGGAAAAATGTTTTTGAAGTAGAAAGGATATTTTCCTCAAGAATGGAGTTCAAATGTTTTAACAAAATTATTTTCCATCTAAGATAATATAGGGTTATGTTTTTATCCCTATTATTACATTGATTTGATTATGTTGTGAGGGAATTATTTTTATGAATTCATTTACCTTATATGATTTGTTTTATGATGTCATGATGTTTCAAGAATCCCATATTTGTTACATGTGTTATGTGATGATGTATGATTTTTGATTATGTGGCACACATAAGAAAGGATTCATTATAAGATGGGTGGGACCTAGATCTCCCTCCAATGCATTGGTTAAAGATTTATATCTCATGAGATAGACATGGCTGGAACGGAAGGTTATTTCAGTTCAGTGCTACAGGAATGAAACGAGGATTGAACTCGGTTCAGAAATGGACTTTGTCCGCTAAGATGGTCTTGCCAATGAGTCATGACTAACAAGAAATGATTTTCCATGATTTTGTGTGCATGCCACAAAGTTTCAAGTTTTATGTTATGATTATGGGGATCTCATTTCCACTTCCATGATTTATTCCATGTTAAGATATTATGATCTCTTTTGCAGGTTATGATTTTCAAAAAGATATGATATGATTTTTATTTCCTTTATTTGCCCTTGCTGAGCATTTGAGCTCACCCTTTTATGTTTTATTTTCCCCAGGTCAGGAAGATGGATATTAAGTAGAATATGCTGAAAGGGACCCTAGATATGATGAAATAAATGGGAGACACTGTAGAATATTTATGAACCAGTTGTTTATGTTTCATAGTTTCTAAAGACACTATACCTATACGGTCCTTTGTGGTTTTTGTCATATGTTGTAATAAGTGTGCTTCAATTTTGAAGTATTAACAATGTATGTAAAGTATGGGTCGTTATAGTTGGTATCAGAGGAAATGTATAGTCAACCTTTGGAAACTAGGATGTGAAATCCTTAGTTAGAACCCTAAGGATAAGTCTAAGCATAGAACACAATCTTAGTGTTTTAGAAATGGCCATGAATAACCTAGGATAAGACCTTAAGCGTGAAAATTTTATTCTTGAATTATGTGGTATTCCTATTATAATTAGTGTTGCTCACACTATACTTCTTGGTTTTAGTCAATGGCTGGAACCCGAAGGAACCGTGTTAATGCGGAATGCGATGGGCAATGCAATGATTGTCCCCCTGAGCAACCAAACGATATGGGAGATGGAATGCAAAATCTTGTAGCCATGCTCACACAACTTTCTCAAGCTATGAATCATGCAGGACTTCCAAACGAACAAAGGAAGGAGCAACATTCTGTTGAATCCTTCACGAGGCAGCGTCCACCTTATTTCAGAGGTTCAACTGATCCATTAGTGGCTGAACAATGGATTAGTACCACTGAAAAGATATTTTTAGTTCTTCAATGTTCTTAACATGATAAAGTCATCATAGCGGTATATCGTTTGGAAGGAGAAGCTGATCAATGGTGGAATATTATCAAGAATACAAGGACAAGGGATGAAATTGAGTCCATGGAATGGGACGAGTTCAAACTCTTAATTTTCAAGAAGTATTTCCCTCGTATTCTTCGATCTAAGATGGAGGAGTTTCTTGAATTGAAGCAAAGGGATGATGAATATGTTGGTACCTATGAAGCAAATTTTACAAGACTTGCAAGGTACGCTTCTGGTATTATTATCCAACCTGAGAGTAAGATCGATCGATTCTTTAGTGGCTTAAAAACAAGTCTTCGAAGGGAGTTAGCCATAAGGGACTTCAACAGCTATGAGGAAATCGTTCGATGTTCTCTCAAACTCGAGATGGAGATTGGAGTAACCCATCAGTCATATGGGTTTGATGAGAAGAGGAAAATGGAATTCAAAGGAAAATCTAAAGAGCACACTGAATAGAAGATGAGCTTTCCCTTATTCTCAAAGTGTGGAAAGAAACAAGGAGGGAGTTGTCTTAAAGGGACAAGTAAATGTTTCAAATGTGGAAAGGAAGGTCATCGGGCATCTGAATGCCGCGATAATGGGAAGAAGATATCTAATGATGAAAACAAAGGAAGGGATACACAGAATGAACCTACTACACTTCAATGTTTCAAGTGCAAGGAGATAGAGCATTATGCCAATCAATGCCCAAATCCAAGGGTTGATGATGATGGTCGACGTCAACAAACTCTTAAGGCTAAAGACAAAGGAAAGTCACATGCAATTTCTATTAGCGATGTGGAGTACGATAACGAAGTGGTGAAAGGTACACTTACCATCCATTCTAAAGTAGCAAATGTTTTATTTGATTTTGGATCCACCCACTCTTTTATTTCTGAAGAATTTTCTAAAGGTATCACCATATTACCTCAACAATTAGATGTTGAGTTAGCTGTGACAACGACTAATGGCACATCAATCGCATCAAAAGTTTATAATTCTTCTCTAATTGACATTTGTGGGAAAGTTCTTCCTGAAAATCTTGTGATCCTTCCTTTAGTGGAATTCGATGTGATTCTTGGAATGGATTGGCTTTCTTTATACGGAGCTCATATCAATTGCCAAAGAAGGGAAGTCACATTTCATATTCCAGATCAATCTATGATCGTCTATCAATGCAAGGATGAACATAACCTTCCAGTGGAAATTTCTTCCATTTTATTTGTATTGACTCTACTAAATGAAGGTTATTTATCTCAAATGGTTGGTGAGAAACTCACGATTAAGAATATGCCCATCGTACGTGATTTTGATGATGTATTTTTGGAGGAATTACCGGGTCTTCCACCAAATCGTGAAGTTGAGTTTTCAATAGAACTCGTACCGGGTGCTTTGCCTATTTCAAAGACACCTTATAGAATGGCCCCAATTGAGTTGCAGGAATTGAAGAAGCAACTCCAAGAGAATCTTGATAAGGGATTCATATTCCCTAGTGCATCACCTTGGGGAGCACCTGTTCTATTTGTTAAGAAGAAAGATGGATCAATGAGACTCTGCATTGATTATCGAGAACTTAACAAGATCACTATCAAGAACAAATATCCTCTCCCACGCATTGATGACTTATTTGACCAACTATGCGGAGCTCAATACTTTTCCAAGATTGATCTTCATTCAGGGTATCATCAATTAAGGGTCAAAAGGGAGGATATACCAAAGAAGGCTTTCCGTACAAGGTATGGACACTATGAATTTATAGTGATGCCATTTGGTCTTACTAATGCCCCTTCTATCTTCATGGATCTATTGAATAGAGTCTTTAGAGACTATCTTGATCAATTTTTGGTAGTCTTTATAGAAGATATTCTTGTCTATTCAAATAGCAAGGAAGAGCATGAAGATCACTTGAGAATTATATTGAAGACCCTGAGAAAGGAGAAGCTTTATGCCAAATTTACCAAGTGTGAATTTTGGCTTCAAAAAGTTGCATTTTTGGGTCACATAATCTCAAAAGAGGGGATATCTGTGGATCCAGAAAAAACAGAGGTTATCGAAAGATGGTCGAGACCAACAACAGTAACTGAGATCCGAAGTTTTCTTGTCTTGGCTAGATATTATCGACGTTTTGTAAAAGATTTTTCACGGTTATCTAATCCACTCACCAAGTTGACTAGGAAAGGAGTTAAGTTTGTTTGGATAGAGGAATGTGAAGATAATTTCAAGGAGTTGAAAAGAAGGTTATCCAGTGCACCTGTGCTCACACTGCCTTGTAGTGGAGAAAGGTTTGTGATCTACAGTGATGCATCCAAGAAGGGATTGGGGTGTCTTCTTATGAAAAATGATATGGTGATAGCTTATGCCTCACGACAGTTGAAAATCCATGAGCAAAATTACCCAACACATGATTTGGAGTTAGCTGCGGTAATCTTTGCATTAAAGATTTGGAGGTATTGCCTTTATGGTGAAAGGTGTGATATTTATACTGATCATAAAAGTTTAAAGTATATTTTCACACAAAAGGAGCTGAATATGCGTCAAAGAAGATTGTTGGAGCTGATTACGGATTATGACTGCTCAATCCATTACCGCCCTGGGAAAGCAAACAAGGTGGAAGATGCATTAAGTCGACAAGACAATGCTAGTTTATCCATGATGAGGATCACAAAAGATCCAATATTTATGGATTTACAATGGATGGATCTTGGAATTATAATGGAAGGGGAAAAATCTTATCTTTCTCAAATGAATGTTCAACCATCTATACATGTTAAGATTAAAGAGGCACAGAAAGAAGATGTCGAGTTACAAAAGAAGGTGAGAAATGTTCCTTAATTCAACCTTGATTGTGATGGGATAATAAAGTTCAGGAATCGGGTTTGTGTTCCTCCCATCCATGAATTAAAGAAGGAGCTGCTGGATGAGGCTCATAGTTCTTCATTCACTATTCATCCTGGAAGCACGAAGATGTATAGGGACCTGAAAGAGTACTTCTGGTGGGATGGAATGAAAAGAGATGTTGCTGAATATGTCTCTCGATGCTTGGTTTGTCAACAAGTTAAAGCTGAGAGACATAATTCTAAGGGGATGTTACAACCATTACCCATACCCGAATGGAAATGGGAAAACATCACTATGGACTTTGTCACAGGACTTCCTAAAACATCCAAAGGCAATAATTCTATCTGGGTCATAGTTGATCGTCTTACAAAGTCTGCACACTTCATTGCTATTAGAGATGATTTCTCTCTAGATCAGCTTGCCAGGATATATGTAAAGGAAGTGGTAAGATTGCATGGAGTACCACTTTCTATTATATCTGATCGGGATCCGAGATTTACCTCGAAGTTCTGGCGAAGTCTTCAGCATTCTCTAGATACAGAGTTGAGTTTCAGCACTGCTTATCATCCTCAGACAGACGGTCAGTCTGAGAGAACAATTCAAACCCTAGAGGATATATTGAGCGCTTGCTCTATGGATTTCAAAGGAGGTTGGGATCAACACCTACCTTTGGTGGAATTTTCTTATAATAATAGCTTTCACTCCAGTATTCAGATGGCTCCTTATGAAGCTCTCTATGGAAAGAAATGCAGGACTCCAACTTGCTGGGATGAAGTTGGGGAAAGAAAGCTATTAGGACCTGATCTCGCTGATGAAATGGCAGAAAAGGTCAGATCTATTCAACAACACATAAGAGCAGCTCAGATTCAACAGAAAAGTTATGCCAACAACCGAAGAAAAGACCTAGAGTTTGAAGTGGGTGATAAAGTGTTCTTACGAATATCTCCTTGGAAGAGGGTTAAGAGATTTGCAAAGAAGGGGAAGTTGAGCCCTAGATATATCGGTCCTTTTGAAATACTGGATTGTGTTGGAAAGGTATCTTACCGATTGGAGCTTCCACCGAATCTCTCTCAAGTTCACGATGTGTTCCATGTATCTCTCCTGAGAAAGTACATACCTGATCCTTCACATGTACTCAGCTCAGAAGTTGTACCGTTGGGGCAAAATCTTTCTTATGAAGAACAACCGATAGAGATTCTGGATCATAGCGAAAAATTCCTACGAAACAAGACCACTCGATTGGTGAAAGTTTTATGGAGGAACCACCAACTTGAAGAAGCTACATGGGAGCTTGAGGATATGATGAGGGAAAAGTATCCTCATCTGTTTGTTACAAAGTGACGAATTTCGAGGGCGAAATTCATTTTAAGGGGGGTAGAATGTAACACCCGAGATTTTTATGAGTAATATTTTGTTTTTATGTTATCAAAGGAATATTTCACTACACACTAGCTTGGCTTACTTTACACGCAATCACGACCTTCCTCGATAGCTTGCGTCGTACACAATACTGAGTTTCACTAAACAACGATATGCTATTAAAATATTACTAAAACTAGCCGTTATGAATAGTAATAACCACTTTTTGAAATTTTATAAATTTTATTTTTCAAAATGGACTTCATTTTTGGATTTGGAATACCGAAATTAGCCTAGGGTGAAATTTTTGTATTTTTCTGAAAACATTCAATTTTTGATGAATAGTGAAACCACTAAGTGGTAGGTTAAAAACTGAATTTTGCATAAAACTTAATTTTACCGCTTCCGTGAATGGAATTTCGAAAATCCGACAGGAAAGGTTGATATCAGTAAGTAAAATGTGGTTCAATGAGATAAATTTTTTTTGGTGAATAGTAACTTTTTACTTTTTTTACCGCGGTTAATAGTAAATAGGGTAACTAAGGGTAAATATGATATTACAATTACCCTAACACATGTCCTAATTCTATTGGATAAGTTTAATTCGACCAAAAAACAAACTTAGGAATAAAATATGACCATTTCAGCCCACTTGGATTAGATTAGGACATTTATTATTAATTTATTTAAAGAAGGGTTAAAATAGTTAAAATCAATGTTTAATAAGTAAATCATTTTTAATATGGGGTTATAAATAAGATAAATTCGACTATAAATATTCATTAGAAAGCAAAAAATATTTCCTACATAATGGTATTTTATTTATAATTTTTAGACATTAAATAATTTAATTTATTTATGACACAATGATGATGCAGTAATTATCTTATTAATGAAATATTGACATAATTGATGTTATAAACACCAAAATAAACAATTTGGGGTTCTTTTGGCATGTTATAGTAAGTGTATTAACCATATATTGTAAGAAAACTAAAAGACACGGTAAAAGTTAAATTAGTTAACTTAGAGTTAAATCTAATTGATAAGATTAAAATAATAACCTAAACGTGTCTAAATCCTATTGGTTGATAGGATTTAGACCCATCCCCACTTTAGCTTTTAAATAAGACCCTTTGGAACCATTATAAACAGATTTTGACTTTAATATAAAATTATATTTTGAGATATTCCTAAGGTGCCCCTTTCCTCCCTTATAAAATGGCACCTCCTCCCCCTCCTCCACACACCAATTTGAGCACCCAAGCTCGGCAAACCCCTGCCAAAATTCCTTCTCCACTTCCCTATAATAATCCTAGAGGTCCTGGTCTTCTTCAAAGACCAATCTTAGTTCCCTAAGTAGAGGATTCAAAGAGGCGTTTAAAAGAAGAGGTAATATCCATTACCGATCTTTTCAATTTCTTTCTTCTTCAACTTCTTCTTCTTTAGTTGTTTCATGATAAAGTAATAACATCAGTATTACTTACATACTTATATGTTATTATAAATATTAAACAACCCTAATTTACCTTCTATTCATCCTACGGAAAAATGATATCACCGCGCGTGCGTACGTACGGAATACCATCTCCACGCCGTGGTGTAATCTGTTTTCCACCACCACCTTACTTGGATGGGTATAATGGTGTAAATAATGACTATATATGACTATAAAAAAGTGATATTGATTCTGAAATAGTATACATACACTCCAATACAATTCCATGATCATAGGAATGATATCATCACTTGTGCGTACGTACAGAATACCGTCTCCACGATGTGATGCGACTCGTTCTACATGATCATCATTACATAGTAATTATTTAAATGAATTGAATGAATAAATATGATATATGTTACACTAATACCATTCTGGATATAAGGTATCTATAACATTAAAAGAAGAATAAGAATTTATTCGGCAAAACATGCATAAGAACAAAAGGCAATAAAGACCCGAGTAACAGGTAACAATGAAATATTACTAATAAGAAGCTAAGAATATGACCATATATGATATCATGTCAATATTTATGATTCTGTAATAAGTCAATAGCATTATTTAAACCATTATACAGGAGCTTCGGACACGTACAAAGCAAATCAGACCTAAGGTAAGGGGAAATATAACAATCTCATTTTTATCCGAGATTGTTTATACTTTGGTATTTACTGGGGTGTATTTTATCATCCACATCCATGTTACCTCAATATGTAATATTGTTTCCATCCACTTACAATAGTTTAAATCCAATTTTACCCTTCGGTGAGTTTTTAGTAAAGAATATGAAAGGAATCTTTTGTCGTTTTTTCGTACGAGGTACTTTTTGACTTTTCCGACAAAAGTACGAAGAATGTTTTTTTAACTTATACGGCATGAATGGATTTTTAAAACACTATTTCCAAGAAGCTTCCTTTAAAAGTTTTAAAGTTTATTTTTAATCAACCTCTTTTAGTTTAAAGTCGTATGACATGTTAAGAAAGGAAAAATGTTTTTGAAGTAGAAAAGATATTTTTCTCAAGAATGGAGTTCAAAAGTTTTATCAAAATTATTTTCCATCTAAGATAATATAGGGTTCTGTTTTTATCCCTATTATTACATTGATTTGATTATGTTGTGAGGGAATTATTTTTATGAAGTCATTTACCTTATATGATTTGTTTTATGATGTCATGATGTTTCAAGAATCCCATTTTTGTTACATGTGTTATGCGATGATGTATGATTTATGATTATGTGGCACACATAAGAAAAGATTCATTATAAGATGGGTGGGACCTATATCTCCTTCCAATGCATTGGGTAATGATTTATATCTCATGAGATAGACATGGCTGGAACAGAAGGTTATTTCGGTTCAGTGGTACAGGACTGAAACGAGGAGTGAACTCGGTTCAGAAATGGACTTTGTCCGCTAAGATGGTCTTGGCAATGAGTCATGACTAACAAGAAATGATTTTCCATGATTATGTGTGCATGCCACAAAGTTTCAAGTTTTATGTTATGATTATGGGGATCTCATTTTCACGTCTATGATTTATTCCATGTTAAGATATTATGATCTCTTTTGCAGGTTATGGTTTTCAAAAAGATATGATATGATTTTTATTTCCTTTATTTGCCCTTGCTGAGCATTTGAGCTCACCCTTTTATGTTTTCTTTTCCCCAGGTCAGGAAAATGGATATTAAGTAGAATATGCTAAAAGGGACCCTAGATATGATGAAATAAATGGGAGACACTGTAGAAGATTTATGAACCAGTTGTTTATGTTTCCCAGTTTCTAAAGACACTATACCTATACGGTACTTTGTGGTTTTTGTCATATGTTGTAATAAGTGTGCTTCAATTTTGAAGTATTAACAATGTATGTATAGTATGGGTCGTTATAGGTACTTACCTACTTATATTTCTAATACTTGGTCAGTGAAAGTTAGAGGAAAGTGGTCCTTTCATGTGGCTTGATTCAATCAAAAATATTCAATACAGACTCGCCAACTATTTTGCATATGTGTTGGAACCAATTAATTCCTTTCATTCAACACTAATGTTATTATGATTTTCAGGAACAAGGTTGAATGGTATAACCCATTTACTATCAGATATAGGGAAGATAACCCGCACAACAATCATTTTACTAACATACAATTTTACTACTTCAAAGATGGTGAGATTCAACTGCCATTTAGATTTCAATATAGGGTTATCAAAATCATCAAAAAGTATATGGTTCATAAAATTAGATGGTATGATCCTATTAATATTAACCATTTTCAATCATGTCACCATTATACTCTCTCTTAAAAGGTCTAGTAGTTTTGATTCTTATTATGGAGAGAGTTTATTGGAAACAATGTTTCGAAATTGGTAAATACCCTCAAGATATACATATATTAAATTATATGTAAGTGGTTTTTATTACGAAACCAATGTGTTTTGAGTTGAAGATGGGGGTATAAGGGGGAGTGAGGCCCATGAAACTGTCTATATATTCATGATTATTCACTATAGAAATAGAACCAAGGGAAATTAAATTTTCATAATCCTTATCATTCATTGGTACCCTATAATTAACACAATCTTCTATTAAAGAAAAAACTTTACACTTTTATAAACCCAAAAAACACTCAAAGCATGAATCAAAACTCCTATAATACAAGGGTGAATAATAAGAAAATGAATCATAGTATAGGATGAGGAGATATTTTTTGTGTCTGTTTCATTAGAGAGTACTTCCATCAAATAGACTCGAAGTGTGAAGTGAAATTCAATGGGGTGTTTTATGGACGGTTTTAAAGCATAACTTTTCTCCACTAAACTCTATGTAAATCATACAATTGTGAACATTGATGACCATATTTTCCATTTTAAGGAATGAAATTCCATGTATGAGAGGATAATGTACTTGGGTTTGGGTATCTTCCATCTCAAAAGTAAAGAACTATTTAGAGAATAAGTGATTATTAACTCTCATGATGACATCCTAGATCACCCATGATGTGTGTGTTATACTCTAGTTGGAATGATTCATGTTGATTCATGTTACTTGAAGCTCTCCAAACTATAGAGAAATGTACACAGCGTAAGACATCACATTAATCGAATCACCCAAATATAGATTTGCATTAGAAAATAAGCCACCCCCTATGGTTCAAGGCATCATGAATGTTCTCATATCCATGAATTTGGTTGGAATTTGTGGTTGGATCAAAGATGAGAAATTCCTTATAATATTGATTCTCTCATTCCCCTTCAGTCTCTGTCTATGGGTGAAAATATAATTAATAAATTTGGAATAGTTATGTATTTGTTTAAATACATAAAATAAAGGAATCTTAACTTGAACATTTTTAAATATATCCACTATTTCCATACAAAAATCATTATGTAATTTTTTATTCTTTATAGATAGTTTTTTGGGGAAAGGAAGAGGAATGTATTTTTTAGGGGAATCATAAATAATAACTTATTCAACCTTTTTATTTTTTAATTCATTAAAATATTTAATGGGAAGAAAAAGTGAATTTTCAATTTGGGTACGTACCTATTATTTAGAATTAGTGGATGAATAAACTTATTTATGACTATGAAGTGTGATTTCAAAAATATTACCTTTGTCTTATTGATTATAAATATATTGGTATGGTAGATTTCCAAAACCTTTCATCTTTATCTCACCGATGGTGTTTTCCAATTGTACCACTTGAGTTCATAGGTCTTGAATAATAGATTGTGTTCTCTTTTGGAACTATAGGTTTTTGGTTTCCATTTTCATCAATATATCCTCATGTATTGGAAATAAATTTGAAGGGGGAGGATTGTTCATAGAGTTTTATTGATAATAAGGTTGTATACCTTGTCCTTTTATATACTAATTATTATTTGGGTAGTTTGAGTTTAATCCTTTTCAATATTGTGGTTGTTCATAAAAAACATGATTTTTAATTAGCTTAATGTTCTCTTTCTTTAAGGGAGATTCTTTCTAAAAATCACACCTTGGTAATACTGCTGCACAAGACTCAGATGAATCATAAAGTTGAGTTAATTAGTCAGAAAAATAAGTTCTTCAGAACAAATACCACAATGTAAAGGAATAGGATGAGAGTGGGAATTAACTTTTTATTTATCCAATTTTATTATATTGGTTTTCATTTTAGCAATTTTATTATCTATAATTTTTTAGGGATGAATGAAAAACCACATGAACTCCCCGAGTTGGTGGAATTTCTCATGTACCAAAATCTTTTGAATTTTGAGCTGTGTTTGTAATTATGTCATGAGCAGTAGCAGGATTTTTATCAACCAGGGAACCACCATATGTAGTATATATTATTACAAGATCAATGCGGTTAAGTTCCCCATAAATTGTTAAATAACGAATTTTTCAATTATTTAGTTTTGGGGGAAACTTGAGCAAATTATTTTTAATCTCTCCCATTATTGATGAAAGGTATCTCTTTGAGGTTACCTAATTCCACATATTTCTTTTTTTTGATTGATGCAGTTTAGAAGGAATGGAAAACCATATCTATAAAGAGTCCTTCATGGTTATTCTATCCCCCAATTGTGGTCTAAAAATAGTATATCCAATATTTGGAAACACCATCAAGGGATAAAGGGAAGTCCCTAATAATTATGAGGTCACTAGTCATATGTGGGGTTTTATGGTGGATCACACCATATAAAACCCTTTGAGATGTTTACGAGGGTCATCAATAGAAAGAACATGTACTTTTCGAAGGAGGTGAATGAATCTCTATCTTATATCAACATTGGATGGTTCCATTGAGTATGGGATGTACATAGGTTGGTACTCCTCATCAAGGGTGGGTGGTTCTTTTAAAGTTTAGTTGCTTTCATCCCTAATTTTTGGTGTATCGTTTGGTTTAGTTATTGATTGGTTTGGTACTAACTGAGGTTCCCCAAGGGTTTCCTCGATGTTACCTGATTTTCTTATCTAAATGACGTAGTTCTCTTAGTGAAATATTTTTTCAATTTTTGTGTCAAATTCAAGAAGAATATTTTATCTGATCTTATCACATAATAAAGTTGTGTAGTTTGCCTTTTTTGTTTTCTTTTATTAATAGAATATTAATAACATGAAATAAATTAATAAGGATTAAAGGATAAAATATAATATAATTTTATAATATATAATTACATAGAGAGAGAGAAGAAGAGGGAGAGAAGAAGAGAGATAGAAGAAGAAACACACAAAAATAAAAAAATCAAAAAAATAAAAAAAACAATCAAAAGGGTAGGGGATATTGAAAGGATTGAAAAATTAAAAGGAAAATAAATAAATAAAAATATATTAATATAAAAAATTATATTGGATCCCTTAAAAGGATTCTAAAATTTGATCACATTTTCTAGCGTTTTAATTTAGATGTTTAGTTTTACTAGAATTTCTGATGTATATCAAGAAAACTAGGCCATCTATAGAAATATCCATAGATAATTAATTTATGAAGAATATTTTGATTAATATATGAAATGTAGAATCAGATTTCATAAAAAAATGGGTTTGATGATTTAAGAATCAAATAAAAGATGAAAATGATAAACTAATGAGTAAATTAACAAAAGTAATTAAGCATGAAAAACCTAGAGAATTCTTAGGATGGTTATCCTTCATCACTTCAAGATAAAGGGTTTAGATCTTTTAATATTTGGTTATAACACCTAGGACCATAATTTAACTGAGTTCATAACAAGATACATCTTAGTTTTTTGTCAAGAACACATAATTATTCATTGGTTAACACCGATGAATGGGTGATTTGTGTTCGACATCATAATTGAAACTCACCAAGACTACACACGAATAACTCCACAAACTTTCCAAGTTTTTATATTATTTAAATGGGTTACCATGAAATAAAATTAAATTTCCATGTAAGTGTTTATTTGATTTCAATTGACCAATTTGAACCAAACAAACACCACAATTGAACGGTGTAAGAAGTGGTTAATTGTGTGTGAAAAATCAAATGAATGAGTACCCCAAAACATGATCATATGACTTGAGTTTGAAATACCAATACATAGCTCAATTAAATAAGAAGAGTGGATATATAAAACATCATACAAACATGGAATTCAAAATGTAATTCAAATACTATTAACAAAATTTTTTGGATCTGCATAATGTCGCACCCCGAATGATCATAATGAGTTTAGATGTAAGAACCTGGTCCTTCATTTCTGGTATGTTTTTCATTTTCTGGTCATTTTTGAGAAAAAAAGGAAAATATGGAAATTTTCTAAGTACACACCATGTACTTTATATGTACATTCCATGTACTTTGATGTCGCGCCAGGCCGTGTGTTGGTCGTGTCCGGGGCACACACATGGTGTGTAGGGGCGATGTGGAGGCCGCTTAAAGCGCAGTACATAAAATTAGAGTACACGTCGTGTACCCAAGAATTACATGCCATGTAATTTCTCTTTTTTCATTTAAATCGACCGGGGTCGTGCCTAACGAACAAAACTCTCTTTTTCTTCAGGGTCTTTGTCTAAGAGAACCTGTACGGCCGTAAAACTTCTATGAGCCCCCGTGCGTCCATCCGTTCTCTGAATCGACTGCCGTCGATTGCGTTGGAAACGCAGTGGTAAGATCTTCCTTGTCCTAGAGCTTTTTTTTTACAATTATCCCTCTTTCTCAAGATATTGTGGGTTGAGCGTTTTGGACGTTTTCTAATATCTTAGACGTTCTAAGGAGAATCAATCATCGTGGTTCAAGTATATCGATCTCCTAGCCTCGAGGTAGGTGGTTTGTGCCTTTATGTAGGAATTACTTGAATATTTTGTGAAATTCCACCAATTCCCTTGAACGGGGTATTGTGTGTTTACTATGTTTTCCATTTTGTTTTCCTGCTTTGTGTGATTTCTTGAGTATAGGTAAATTCTTGTGAATAGAGAAATTTTTACAATGTTGTGGATGTTTTTCCATGCATGTTTTTCCTGAAGGAATTTTTACAATTTCCATGCCTAGTTGTAGGATAGTGGAACTATTGTACTATAATGTTGTTGTGACTTAGAATGATATCCAAATAGTTCTTGAGGTTTAATTGGGTGATACACGCACTATGCATGTGTGTTTTACATGGGGCTGTGAGAACCTAGTGTAGTGGACCATAGGGAGAATGGAAGTAAGGGGTTCTCTAGAGTGTCTTATTAATTCGATATGAGACCAAAGGGGGAATTAATGATGAGTGGTTCCTCATAGAGTCTATAGTTCCTCGACATCAGCCACAGGGGGAAAGAGAGGTTGAGTGCTTCCCCAAAGAGCCTTTAGTACGATACGAGACTATAGGGGGAATTGACAGTGAGTGCTTCCTCAGAGAGTCTATTATTTATCCAAACCAGAGGGGTGAGATTGTGTGTGCCTCCAGAGGGTTGATATTACTTGTAGGTTGAACCATAAGGGGTAGGCTATGAGGACTACCCAGTGGGTTACTTGTTGTTCTACTTGGTGATTTGGATATTACTTGTGTACTTTATATGATAGACACTATGGATTGTAGCTAATGTGTGATTCCCTGTTTACTGCTTCCTGTACGTTTACATTCCATGTATTCACTGACTGTTAGACACAGATATTTGGGTGGTTGCCTACTAGGACCTTGTCTCACACCCTGTTTGGGCCATGCTTTTGGGCCCAAACAGACTATATTGTTGCAGGTATAGATAAGGGAAATTACCCTTCTACTTCAGGTACTTGACTTGTTGTGAAGCTGGAGAGCATGAGACCAAGCTATGTCTTGCGATGCTGAGGAGTTTACCTGTTTTCTTTTGCACTTTGGTTCAGTATTTTAATCATAATTTTGACTTGTTTGGATTCTTTCCAAGACATATGTATCATTCATCATTTTATATATATGTGTGTGTGTGCTCCAGTTGCCTACTGCTAGTCTTCCACTGTTTATCGTTTACTCTTGTATGGATGGTTACACTTACTACTATTTTCTATTGTTTTTTCTTCTACTGTGTATTCTTCCAATGAGGGAATGGTTTTCCCACTATCACACCCAAGGCCATCGCTACTAGTCGGCAGCCTCTGGCGTTTGTATAAATGCGCTTGAGTCCATGTGACCAACCGGGTACGGGGTGCCTCTGGGAGGCTTCCGGAACCGGGACATTACATATTGGAATCAAAGGATTTCTTTTCTATGGATTTAATGTTTAGAACCTTTAGCCAGAGATAGGATGAATTCAGTACTTGGTATCAAGCTGTGCTCGGGAGTAGCTATCCCATGTACAGGGAAAATCAAATCTACCTTGCTTATTATAGTTTTCTGGTTTTGATATGTTACAGTTGATCTGATTTCACCAAGAGTGATTCACATGCTTTGTGTTGTTATGGTTGTTGATATTTTGGTTCTATTTATGTCACAAACCAATGAGATGAGGGTATGCCATCTCACCCATCATATATGAACTTGTTATAAATCGCATGCCATGCATTCTTTCCATGTCATCTAGGGTGAATTGGCAATTGCATGTTGTTTTGATAGATGTTGTGTAGATTATTCATGCTATTGTGATAGATGATTTGATAGAATCCCTGCAGTTTGATAGAGAGGTTGTTTCTATTGTACCTTGCTTAGATGAATGCAAAATTTTGGTTCTTGAGGTGTTATGGGACCTCATGAATCGGAACATGGTAGAAAATTGACTTTTTCCCTTATATATGATATGTAGGAGATGCCAAGATTTGATTCATGGGGAGTATGGGCCCTCACAGATCAGAATTTGGAACCTTCATTCTTGTTTTTCAGTGTTTTCTGGGCTTCAGTGTAGTTTCAGAGCTACTGCCTGAAAAAACCCAGAATACACGGCATGCACTTTATATAAACATGCCATGTAGTTTTTAAATTATGTCACTGACAGTGTGAGCAGAAACACGGGATGAGAAAAATATCCATGAACAGGCCCTGTACGGTAGGTACACGCCGTGTAGTAGTGAGCCGTGTACCCGACCGTGTCACTAACAACACGGGTCAGGGAAGCTCATGTAATACACACCGTGTTTTGTATAAACACGCCATGTAGACTTGTTCTTGGTACCCGGATGTGTCTCGAACAATACGGGACAATGTTATCTCCTCCTATACACGCCGTGTTTGTTCAGAACATTCCGTTTAAGGGTCAGCCGTGTACCCAGCCGTGTTACCAACAACACGGGTCAGGAAAGATCTTCTAGTTCATGACGTGTTTGTTCGGAACATGTCGTGTTGTCTCATCCATGTAACCGGACATGTAACTAACAACACGGGTCGTTAAAACCTTATCTATTACATGCCGTTTCCACAAGGAACTTACCGTGTTGTCTCAGTTTAAGAAGACCGTGTGGGTTTTCCCTGAAAGGAGACTCGGGCAGGGAGCTAGAGTTAAGTACACACCGTGTAGAGTTTATACACACTTTGTAGTCATGTTTTGTAATACTTGAGTGTTTCCTTCTCTTGTTTCCATTTTTTACTCCTTTGTTCTCTATCCCTGATATTCCTGATCTAAGCTATGCTTTTGATCTTTCAGAGATATGCCTCCAAGACGTCCTCTGGTTGTACGTCAGTTGCATGATAGTGGTCAGATTCCAGATATGGTTGATCAGGGACTTCCTTCCGATCCTCCAGTAGTTCCAACCTTAGCACCGACGGTCATACTAGTTGCAGGCGCTGATGCACAGTTTATGTAAGTCTTTATGAGGATGATGCAGACCCTTCAGGGAGCACCACCTCCTTCCACCACTATGGAAGACTTCACGCCGGTTTTCCAGCAGTAGCATCCTTTTCCTTTCTCGGGGTAAGGAGGACCAAAGGTTGTAGAGTCATGGCTAGAAGCCATGCTGAATATCATTGAGCATCTCGAAAGGCCTCCAGAGAGACTGGTCAATCTTGCTACCTATATTCTATGAGACTCCTCTAAGAGGTGGTGGGACGTGATCTCACAGGCGGGTCATCAGCAGGTTATGGCTTGGGAGGAGTTCCAACACATGTTTTACGACTACTTCTACCCGGAGACCCTGAGGGCCGATCGAGCCTGGGAGTTCATAAGTCTAGAGCAGGGTTATCTTTCTATTATGGAGTATTCTTATCATTTCACCGAGCTGTAGAGTTTCACACCCCTCCAAGGTGGAGATGTGATGTTATTAGCAATGAATTTTGAGGATGGTCTCAGGTGGGAGACACGCTCGCAGGTGAATATCTTACAGTTGACTTTCATCACTTCCGTCGTCAACCAGGCACTGATTGCAGAGTCCAATCTGAGTGACTCTGGAGTTGTGAGCCAGGGCGGTTCTGCTTCAAGAGCTAGTATTCCTCCAGTTGACTGCATGAAACACCGTAGGGAGTCTACGCATGGTGATACGAGGAGGCGAGATACATCTTCAGGTAGCCAGGTAGTATGATACTAGTGTGGAAGGGCAGGGCACAAGAGGTATCAGTTCCAGAGAGACTGAGTGGAGTGCAGATCTTGTGGAAAGATGGGTCAAATTCAGCAATACTTCCAGGTTTTCTCACCAGTAGCTAGTGATGGGGGTTCTTACATGACTCGTCGTTTAGGAGCAGCACCGCCAGTTTCTCACCAGTTAGGGAAGTGGAGTTATTCCGGCCATTCGGTCCGAGGTTGAGGTCGAGGCCATGGTAGTCAGTCTCTAGTCTTTCAGTGTCAACAGGGAGGATCAGCTCAGCATTGTCAGTCAAGGTCACAGGGTCGCGGGGTAGGCCAGAATTTTGTAGTGGAGAATACCTATCTGGAGTAGGATCCCATACCTTCTACAGTTCGAGTTACGATCATAGTAGCCTTAGTTTTATCTTCAGCTCTTTTTGATACTGGTGATACACCTAGATTTTCTATGTTACTGTTGTGGAGATCCTTGGGCTCTGTATTTTTCTTCTGCCAACTTGTTGACACTAGAAACACCTTTGGGGACGAGGAAATCTAGTGTCCGTCAGTGCAGAGAGTGACCTATCGAGGTTGCAGTGTATCATTTATTATAGGATCTCTATGTCCTAGAGATGACAGGCTATGATGTGATTCTTAGGATGACTGGTTGGTTCCCTTCCATCCAGTCGTCGATTGTTATCCCCGCAGGGTGAGTTTTATGTCACCAAAGGGTGAATCTTTTCTTCATAGAGGCGAGTGGGATGTTCAAGCGAGTCGAGTAGGACTCGAGCATCATGGGCTAGGAATGGTTATGGCCCAGATTGCTAGTCTTTATCTGGATGATCAGGGGACTTCATAGTTAGTCTTTCCAACAGTGGTGGATCGTTTCAGGTGTGTATTTTCAGAGGACTTTTCAGGTTTTACTCGGGAGTTTGAGTTAGAATTTTCTATTGAGCTCTTTCTAGGAGCGGCACCGGTGTCCATTCCTCTTTATAGGTTAGCTACACTTCAGTTGCAAGATCTCACAAAGCAGTTGGAGGAGTTATAGGCAAAAGGTTTCATCCGACACAGTACCCTCCTTGGGATTTTCCTGTCCTATTTGTGAAGAAGAAAAAAGGTACCCTTAGGCTCAGTGTGGATTATCAGAAGCTGAACTTGTTGACGGTCAAGAACCGATATCCCTTGCCGAGGATTGATGATCTTTTCGATCAGCTTCGAGGATCCTGGGTGTTCTCAAAGACCTATTTGAGGTCCGGTTATCATCACTTGCACGTTAGACCATCAGATATACCTTTGACAGACTTCAGGAGTAGGTATGGTCTCTACGTGTATACTGTTATGGTGTTAGGTCTCACGAATGAACCAGCAGTTTTCATTTCACTAATGAACCGAGTGTTCCATCCTTACTTGGATTCCTTGGTCATGGTCTTCATGGATGATATCTTGGTGTACTCACACACTCAACATGACCAATCTACCCATCATGAGATCATTCTGATTACACTGAGAGAGCATCAACTTTATGCTAATCTCTCGAAGTGCCACTTTTGGATGGATTAGATTCACTTCTTGGGTCACGTCATCTCAGAAGTAGGAGTATCTGTTGACCCAGAGAAAGTGAGAGTTGTAGTTTCGTGGGAGCACAAGAAGAAGGTTTTTGAGGTACGAAGTTTCCTAAGGATGGCTGGATACTACAGAGGCTTCATTCAAGAATTTTCACGCCTTTCATCACCATTGACAGGTCTGATCCTAAATGGGGTGATGTTCTTATAGTCAGATTCTTGTGATTCATCCTTTCAGGAGTAGAAGGTAAGGTTGACGTCAGTACCGATACTAGTCTTTCCAGAGCCAGGAATGAGCTATAGTGTTTATTGTGATGCTTCAGGAATCTGTCTTGACGCTGTGCTTATACAGGGAGATGGAGTCATTGCGTAAAAGTCTCGGCAATTGAGGCCACATGAGAAGAACTACCCGACATACGATCAGGAGTTGGCAGCTATTGTTCATGCCTTTAGCTATTAGAGGCATTACCTTCTCGGAGAGAACTTTGTGGTTTTTACTGACCACAAGAGTCTCAAGTACATTTTTACTCAGTGTGATATGAATCTAAGACAGCGCAGGTGGGTCGAGTATCTTCAGTATTTTGATTTCGATCTTGCCTATACGCCGGGAAAGAGCAATGCAGTGGCAGATGGGTTGAGCAGGAGAACTCTGATTCAGGAAGTTCAGGAGTCCAGTAGTGAGTGGAATCCTATGTCTCTATTTTATGATATTCATATGGAGGTTCACGAATGACGGGGAAAGAATTACCTATCTTCTGTATCTGTTACCTCTACACTTCTTGATCGGGTGCAGATGAGGCAGCTATCAAACTCAGAAGGCATAGTCTTGTAGGAGACTATGTCAGGAGAGGACCCTCTTCCTGGATGGGCAGTGGGCAAGGATAATATCTTGAATTTCCAGGTACGTGTATGGGTTCCAGCAGACATACGTGAGGAGCTGATGCGGGATTTTCATTACTCATTTTTGGCAGTTCATCCTGGTGTCACCAAGATGTATCAGGATCTTCATTTCCAGTACTGGTGGCCAGGTATGAAGAGAGGTGTTGTTGGTTTCATCTTGAGGTTTTTTACTTGTCTGTAGGTGAAGGAAGAGCATCAGTGACCAACATGCCTTTTCATGCAGTTACCCATTCTGGAGTCGAAATGGAATGATGTCGCGATGGACTTCATGACCAGATTGCCGAGTTCAACTCGAGGGAATGATGTTGTTAGGGTTTTCATCAACAGGCTTACGAAGTCTACTCACTTCTTACCAATCAATGAGACCTTTAGTGTTGATGACATGGGATGAATATAAATCTGAGATATTGTATGTCTACATGGAGTTCCACACTCCATTTTTTCAGACAGGGATGTGCACTTTACTTCTCGGTTCTGGCAGGGGATTCAAAGGGATTTGGGTACACAGGTACTTTTGAGTACATCATACCATCCCCAGACAGATGGCCAATCTGAGCGTATGATCCCGGTGCTTGAGGATATGCTCCGAGCTTGCATTCTAGACTTTGGCGGTTCTTGGGATAAGCATATCCCCTCGGTGGAGTTCACCTACAACAACAGTTTTCAGGCGACTATTCAGATGGCACCTTATGAGGCTTTGAACGGTAGGCCATGCCGATCACCTTTATGCTGGCGGGAGGCAGGAGAGGCAACTTTACTGGGACCTCATATTTTTCAGGAGACCTCAGAGTAGATAGAGTTGATTCAGAAGAGGATGGATACAACACAATCTCGACGGAAGTCTTATGCTGATTAGCGGAGACCACCTCTGGAGTTCGAGGTCGGGGATCTGGTTTTCCTACATGTCGCACCGAGGATGGGACAGAAGAGGATTCAGAGACAGGGTATGCTTTCACCACGATACGTTGGGCCATTTGAGGTATTGGAGAGAGTTGGGCCATTTTCCTATCAGTTGTAGTTACCTCAGAGGTACCAGGCCATGCATGACGTCTTCCATGCCTCTCAGCTCCGATGTGACTTTGCTGACCCATCACATGTCTTTCAGCCCGAGGAGGTTGAGATCGAAGCGGATGCATCATTCTATGAGCATCCTATCCGGATTTTCGATCATAGTAGGATGGTTTTACGTGGCCAGTCTGTTCCTCTAGTACGAGTGTTATGGCATCACGAGCAAGTGCAGGATGATAATTGGGAGAGCGAGGCCGATGTACGATCACAGTGGCCGGATCCGTTCGGGGATTCTTCTTCTACACCTCACTAGGGAAATTCAGTGACCAATTTCTTTAAGGTGGTAAGTTTTTAAGAACTCGGATCCTCATTTTAGCTATGTTTTTCCTTTTCTGGTCGTTTTTGAGAAGAAGAGGAAAATCTAGAAATTTTCGATGTACACGCCATGTACTTTATAAGTACACATCTTGTACTTTGATGCCCTGCCAGGCCGTGTGATGGTAGTGTCCGGGAAACACACATGGTGTGTGGGGGCGATGTGGAGTCCGCTTAAAGAGGAGTACAGAAAATCCAAGTACACTCCATGCACCCCAAAAGTACACGCCATGTACTTTATTTTTTTCATTAAACGGACTGGGGTCGCGCCTGACAGACATAACTCACTTCTTCTTCAAGTTATTCATCCAAGAGAACCCGTACAGCCGCAGAACATCCCTGAGCCCCGATGCCTCCATCCATTCTCCTAATCGACCACCTTCGATTGCGTTAGAACCATAGCGGTAAGATCTTCTTTCTCTTAGAGATTTTTTTTCCAATTTTACCTCTTTCCCAAGATATCATGGGTTGAGCGTTTTGGATGTTTTCTCAGATCTTCAACGTTCTAAGGAGAATCAATCATCATGGTTCAAGCATATCAATCTCCAAGAATCGAGGTAGGTGGTTTGTTCCTTTATTTATGAAGTCCTTGAATATTTTGCGCAATTCCACCAATTCCCTTGAATGGGGTATTGTGTGTTTCCAATGCTTGCCCTTTTGTTTTCCTTCTTTTCTTTATTACTTGAGTATAGGTCAATGCTTGTGAATAGGGTAATTTTTACTATGCTCTGGATGTTTTTCCATGCATGTTTTTCTAGTAGGAATTTTTCCAGTTGCTATTCCTAGTTGTAGGATAGTGTAACTGTTGTACTATTATTTTCTTGTTCCTTAGAATGATAGCCAAGTAGTTCTTGAGGTTTACATGGGAGATATACGCGCTATTCATGTTTGTTTTACACGGGGCAATGAGAACCTAGTGTAGTGGACCATATGTATAATGGATGTAAGGGATTCTCCAGAGTGTCTTATTAATTCGATGCGATACCAAATGGGGAATTGACGATGAGTGATTCCTCAGAGAGTCTGTAGTTCCTCAACGTGGGACATAGGGGGAATGAGATGTTGAGTGCTTCCCCAGAGAGCCTTTAGTATGATACAAGACAATAGGGGGAATTGATGGCGAGTTCTTCGACATAGAGTCTATTCTTCAGCTAAACCATAGGGGTGAGACTCTGTGTTCCTCTAGAGGGTTGCTAGTACTTGTAGGATGAACCATAAGGGTTAAGATGTGAGGAGTACCCAGGGGGTTACCTATTGTTCTACTTGTTCATTTGGCTATTACTTGTGTTAATTATATGCTAGACACTGTGGATTGTAGCTACTGTGTGATTCCCTGTTTAGTGCTTCCTGTACTATTACTTGTCGTGTATTCACTGACTGTTAAGAACATATATTTTGGTGGTTACCTACTAGGACCTTGTCTCACACCCTATTTGGGCCATGGTTTTGGGCCCAAACATTTTATGTTGTTTCCAGGTATAGATAAGGTCAAGCGCCCTTCTTCTTTAGGTACTTGACTTGCTGTGGAGATGGAGAGCATGGGACCAATCTATGGGTTGTGATGCTAAGGAGTTTACATGTTTCCTCCAGAGTGTTTCTAGTACTTTTAGGTTGGACCGTAAGGGTTGGGCTGTGAGGACTACCTAGGGGCTTACCTGTTGTTTTACTTGTTGATTTGGTTGTTACTTGTGTACTTTATATGCTAGACACTGTGGATTGTAGCTGCTGTGTTCTTCCCTGTTTACTGCTTCTTGTAATTTTACATGCCATGTATTCACTGACTATTAGGCACAGATCATTGGGTGGTTGCCTACTGGGAACTTGTCTCAAACCCTGTTTGGGCCACGATTTTGGGCCCAAACAGACTATATTGTTGCAGGTACAGATAAGGGCAAGAACACTTCTACTTTAGGTACATGAATTTCTGTGGTGATGGAGAGCATGAGACCAAGATATGGCTTGCGTTGCTGAGGATTTTACCTGTTTTCTTTTTCACTTTGGTTTAGTATTTAATTCATCATTGTGATTTGTTTGTACTATTTCCTAGACATATGTACCATTCATCATTTTATATATATATCTGTATGTGCTCTAGTTGTTTACTATTAGTCTTTCGCTGTTTATCGTTTACTCTTGTATGGATGGTTACAGTTACTGCTGTTGTCTATTTGTTTTTCTTCTGCTGTGTCTTCTACCAATGAGGGAAGAGGTTCGCCACTATCACACCCAAGGCCCTCACTTCTAGTTGGCTGCCTCAGGGATTTGGGGAAATGCACTTGAGGCCACGTGACAAACCAGGTATGGGGCGCCTCTCGGTGGCTTCCAGAACTGGGAAGTTACATTAGAACTCCACAGAAAGGGAGGAAGCCATAGATATGGACATTGAACATACAATAGTATCCAAAACCTCTAGTAATGAGTAGAAGACTCCATTGGGTATCAAAAATGGAAGTACTTTTCTTCTAGGTCAAACTCTCAAATTAAGTTCTCAAGGTACCTTTTTATAGACAAAATAGTAGGTGGTTTTGGGAACATAGATTTCGAAATTAAACTTTTCCTATGATATCGGGCAAGTAAACATACTTATAAAGACTTTGAAAAAAATAAAAATATTCATTGAATATTTCATCTCTATCTCTGTGTCAAATTTAGTGACCGTATATTTTGAAAATTGGATATATTTTTAAAACAAAGAATGAAAATTTTGACTTAGTATATATTCCTTTACTTGGATAGATCAGTTTGTTTAGGTCCCTTAATGGTTGAATTGTGATATTGTTTCTTCAAAAGAGTTCTACCCCATTTCATTTTTTCCCAGGACAAAAAATATATGCCCAATTGGATACACTTATTAGCTGAAGTGTGCGGTTAAGTCCACTGGTATGTATGGACTCTTACACAGTTGGACCCATTCCCCTTCAACTTCGTCATGGGCCCAACAAATCACCTTCACATACAATGAAAAAATAAAAATAATAGAAAATACCCTTTTTAATAGTGATAAAAATTAAATTATTGAATCAATAATGACATTAAATTTGTGATTATATTTGAATTTCCAATACAAAACATGTTTAATATAGTGGTGTAGGGGTGAAATAAAATAGTGAATCTTGGTGCGATCAGCTACACATCAAGGATATCTTCAACCTGATTAATATTGAACAAATTGAGTACCAAGAAATTCTACCATGACGTTTATAATTTTTTTTGATATAGAACATTTTATGAAACAAATTCCCAAATTTTCATTTATAAATAATTTAATAATAATATTTTTCTTATTAACAATTTCTATACCTTTTAATTGATTTTAGCGAAACAAAATTTCAAGGGATCTCATTTTCCTCTTAAAAATTCAACAATTAAATAAATTTAATCTATATAAAGATTCAATTTTAAATATTTATTTGTGTAGTGGGTTATAAAGTGTTACCTTGAACCTATATAATCTTGATAAATAGTCATTTAAATACTTTTCCCTATATTTATTTGATATTCCTTGTACATGTTATCATGAACACTATAACAATCATGTTATAGGTTAGTGTTGTGATTTTACAATGCATAATATGTTTGAATTATTATAAAAATCATATTAAAATCATTTTTTGTTTCTTATTAGTACATCTTGGGATATTGGTATATCATACACATGTGATTCTATTTTACTTACTCTAGTACATTTGACCACTGCATTATTGTGTCATATTTTTTTGGATTAATTTACTATATAAAGCCTTCTATGTGTTTCTTTTTTGTTTATTTCATGCTTGAATGCTATAATTATTTTTAAACACTTGTCATTGGTATTTTTGTTTGATAATTAGTGACCATGATAAATGGTATTCATAACTTCTTTATGAAATCTAAACAAGTTTTACTATTGGAATATATCATGTATTTCTTGGGTGGTATAGAAAGTTGATGATGACATATTCTACTATTCCTATTTATGAAGAGTAACCAGCCACTGAAAAACATGGTTGAAATTTTGATATTTTTACCTTGATGAATATATACCCATTAAAATTTGGTTAATGTGATGGGACACTAGATCCTTTACTCTTGTATACACATTCCCCTGAACAAGAGACGATGTTATTATCATAACTTATATGAGTAGAGATGAATTATTCATTTTTTATAAGGTTGGGATACTAAGAGGACATACTATACTCATATTATATTTTAGGTGTGATGTAAATTAGGGGGTAAAGGTATTAAACCTCATAATAAAGGTAGTAAATAATCACTATTGGTCTAGTTATCCATGTTTCTTTATTGTTAATCTATTTTTCTATGTTATGGGTAATATACTACTATACTATTCTTTTCATATATAAAACTAATTATATTATATTTATTTAAATAATGAGACATGTACATGTATATGAATACATTTAACTATTGTGTGGAGACAACATTGGTGGTTTCCTACCAATTATTTTTGGCTCACAATATGCATAGATGAATTAGTAAACATACACCCAATATTTTGATTAATTTGATATAGTTATAGTCATACATGTTTCTATTCGGTCTTTATATATGATAACTTATTTTTAAATATATGTCGGAAGGGTTCACACTTCATATTTAGAGCTATTATGTATAGTTAGAGACTTTATTTTTGTACTTCTCTTATTCTTCCTAGTATATCCGTTCTCTAGGACCCTATTTGGATTCAAATTTATTTTACCCTATTTATATATTATATTTTGAATTTTTTTTACATATTTTTATTTCCTATAGAATTTTATGATCAATATTAATTATTTATTTCACAGTAATTATTATTTCTGTTCCATGTTCTATCTTTAGAATATCTGCTTTATGGATTAGTAATTTCATATTCTGGGTAGAACTCTACTATAAATCTTCAGCCTAACAGAGAGAATACATCATTTCCTAAAAATTATACTAATACCTACATTCTTTTCCCCAACCCCTAGGTAAAAGGGTGTTGCCTTGGGGTTTGTATCATCCTAATTCATGTTCTATAAGCGTATCTAGATGACGGTTACTAAAATGCAATGTTGAGATATATTTTTACCAATAAATGAAAAGATATTTATGATATATATATTGTTTTAGGATAATAATTTTATTAATTTATCTAACTAATGACTTCAAAATTACCTAATTATAATTATTTCCCATTTCCCATCATTTTAGAATTTTACTATATGTGTCCAAGGTACTTCAAATATGAATATATTAGATTTGATTTTAAATTTAATTTAACTTTCATTAATATACCGTGAATGCTTCTCAAATTAATCCATCTAGTATCTTAATTCTTATTTAAATGGTTAGTTCTGGGGGAAACTATGAATGCGATTGATGTTTTTGAATTTGAAGCTGACTATAACACATAGATGTTTATATAAAATATTTTCTTTAAATAATTCTTATTCTCATGTAGCTTTGTTTTCAAGGAATTGGTAGTTTAAATGAAAATGGGACTCCCTTATTATAAAATTACCATTATATCCTATCCATTTGGTTAGCGGGAATAATTATAACTAACTAATGAAAATGCATTGTGAATTCATTTACTATTAATTATTTATGAAAATTATTAATGGATAATTGTATATTTGAGTGAATTACTATTGGTAATGAAATTAATGACATATATATGTGTTATATACTTAATAATATATTTTTTATATTCATCCAATAGATATTTTAGTCATAGGGTATGAATAAAACCCTATTAGATGTATAAAAACCTTTTATTTTTTAAAAAGTAAATTATACTCCATTGAATAGAGAACCTATTTTAAATTAATATTTTGACCCATTAATAATTTTTATATGAAAATTTAAAAACATTTCATTTTAAATTGGGATATAAAAATTTACATTGGATGAATTTTTAACAATTTTCTGATAACTTTCAAGTGTGATGAATAGTAAAAAAACACTAAATTTTAACTGAAAATAAATTTTTTTAATTGAAATAATTTATATGGTTAAATTGAATTATTGACTGGTTTAAAAGTATAAATAGAATATATTTTTACCATTTAATATAATTTAGGACATTTGAATTAATTTTACATTAAATTTAGTTGTAAAAACTTTTCAAACTTTTACAATATTTTAACTTATAAAACCCGTTTTCTCATTTAAACAATGAGATTAATTTTAAATTAATTACAGAATCTTATGTGTTTTCAATATTAAAAAATGGATTCCATATTTGGAATAATTTGGTAAAAATTATTTCAATAAATATATTTTATGTTTGGCCAATATGAATATTAATTTTGGTACGTTTTATTAACACCGTAAAAGGGAAAATCGGGTAATTAAGAGTAAAAATAATATTATAAAATTACTATAACACTTGTATTAATATAATTGGATGATTATTATTTTCCCTAAAACAACATTTGGTTAAAATGGTATCCACTAGAACCCACTTGGATGAGATTATGACATTTAATTTATTTTATTTAAAGAAAAGTGAAATATGTCTTACTCAAAATTTATTAATTAAATTATTTTTAATATACGATTTTACATAGGATAAATTTGATATTATAAAATCATTTGAATGAATTTTTTTTCTTTATCATGAGAATTTTTTTGTAATTTTTAGGAAACATATAATTACCATAAATAAATATACTTGGATGATAAAAAAATTAATTAATTGATGAGAAACCAATAAATCAATTATTATTAACATATTAATAACCATAAAAAGGACCCAACACTTAACAAAAACTGTTTGGTTGATTATATATAGACCAAAATCATACAAGTGTATACTTATTTACCATTAAGAGCCTTATAGGAGATATTATGAAACTTATATTATTTTATTTAAAGTGAAGATAAATTTGTCACATTCATGTTTTAAAAGGGTGTAACATTTTTAATATAGGTATTTTTTCAAAAATAAAATAAAAAAATATTATTATAAACTATAATGTATTTTTATTAATTATATTATTTTATTTAGAATTTTTTTTCAAAAAATTATATTAAATAATTACACAAAATTAATGTAGTAATTATTTTATTATTGAAGAGACAAAATAAATGGTATTAAATTTTTTTTAATAATAATAATTTGGTATAATTATTATGTCTAATTATTTTAATATTTTACCTATACTATATAGGGATATAATAAAAAAAACTTATTGAGGTTCCTTTCTTATTTTTATAATTTAAAAAATATATGAAATAAATAGTGTCAAAATTGACACTATTTATATTATTTCAAACTAAGGTTTTCTTAAATTATTTAAAAATCATAATTTTTTTAAAAAATATATAATAATTATTATATGGTCTATAATTTCCTAAATTATTTATTTATAGTCTATGTGAGTTCATATAATTAAATATCATACCCTTTTAATGTAGAAATATTTGTTACCCTAGTTAAACATTAAATAGAACAATTAAGTGTCAATTAAAATGATAATTCCTAAATTGACATAAAAACATGTATAATGTTTATTGTTTAATGATATTACAACCCCATAAATCTAATCTCAGAAATTTGGAAATTTTTGTTTTTTTTATGTGGGGTTTGAGTTTATTATAAATTAATATTTTTGAGGTTTCCAAAAATGCCCCTCACCTCAATTATAAAATGGAACATCCTCCCTTAACTCTTCACTTCATTTTCAGCCTCCAAGATCTACCAAAACCTACCCATATTCCTGATAAACTTCCTAATAAACATTCTATAGGTCCTGGTATTCTTCAAAGACAAACTCCAATGGTCTAAGAGGATATTTAGAGGAAGCACATCAAAGAAGAGGAAATATCATTTACCGATTCATTCAAACTTATTTATTATTATACTTCCTCTTCAAGAGTTATTTCATTATAAAGTAATAAATCCATTATTAATTATATACTGAGAGGTTATTATGAATATGAAACAATCATATTCCACCTTCTACCCATCCTATGAGAAATGAAATCACCACGCTTGTGTATGTACGACTTACCGTCTCCACGATGTGGTGTAATTCGTTTTTCCCCACCACCTTTCATGGATGAGTATATTGATGGAATTAATAAATATATATTTGATTAATATACAATTATATTGATTCTGAGATACTATACACCATTTAATTCAATACCATTCAATAATTATGGGAATGATATCGTCGCTCGTGTGTACGTACGACTTACCGTCTCCACGATGCGATGTGATTTTTTCTACATAATATGCATTAAATCATGATTATATTAATGAATTGAATTAATAAATATGATATATATTATACTAATAACATGTTTTAAATGATAAAATAATAATCTAGAAATTTTTATAAGAACATATCCGACAAAACAGACATAATAAAATAAAGCAATTAGCACCCAAATAACAAGTAACAATTAAATGTTAATAATAAATATATGAAAATATGATCACAAATGTTATCATAAAATAATTATGATTCTAGAGTAAATCATTAACATTTTTAAATAATTATACAACAGTTTCAGATGCATACAAATCATATCGCCCCTAAGGTAAGTGATAATTTTTCTATCTCATTTTTATCTAAGGTTGTTTATATGTAAGTATTTATTGGGGTATATTTATCATTCACATACATGTTTCCTAAGTATATAATATAATTTTTATTCTTATAATATTTCTTAAATTTAATTTTATCCTTTGTTTATTTTTTATCAAATATTTTGAAAGAAATATTTTTTCGTTATTAGATTTGATGTACTTTTTGACTTTTCTGGAAAAAAGTATGAGGAAAATGTTTTTTAACTTATATGACATGAATATATTTTTAAATATTCATAAAGCCTTATTCCAATAAATCTTCCTATAAACTATTTTATGTTTATTTTAAAATAAATTCTCTTAATTTAAAATTGTGTGGCATATTGAGAAAAGAAAACATTTTTGAAGAAGAAAGTATATTTTCCTCCGGAATTAAGTTTTAATGTTTTATCAAAACTATTTTCCATCTAAGATGACACTCTTAAATAGGGTTATGTTTATATCCTTAATATTAGTATGAATCCATAGTGTTAATAATGGAATGATATTTTATATGGATTATGTTATGATGGAATGATGTTTAAGAAACCCATTTTATTTCATAGGTTATGCTATGATGAATGATTTATGTTTTTGTGGAACATGTAAGAATGATTTCATTATGAAATGGGTGGGAACTATATCTACATACAATTAATTGGGTAAATATTTATAACTCATAAGATATACATGACTATAATAGAATGTAAATATGGTTTAGTAATACAGGACTAGAACAAGGAGTAAACTCACTTCAGTAATGGACTTTGTCTGCAATGATGGTCTTGGAAGTGAGCCTTGACTAATATGAAATGATTTTCTATGTTTATGTGTGTGTTCCACTAAATTTCAAGTATTATGTTATGACTATTGGGATTGAATGTCATTTTTATGACTTATCCCATGACATGATAGTATGTTCTTTTATATGAAGGAATGAATTTTCAAATGTTATGTTCTTATGATTATGATATGATTGATATTTACCTTTTTTACCATTACTAAGCATTTGGGACCACCCTTTCATATATTTCTTTTCCTCAGGTCATGAATAAGGGAAATAAGTAATATATGTAAAAAATAAGTATTGTTACGAAGAAGAAAGCATGAGAAAATGTTGATTTTTTTGTGAACCAACTGTTTATGTTTCCCAATTTCTAAAGACACCAAACCTATTTGGTCCTTGAATGGTTTATATTATTTTAATTAATACATATTCTTCAATATTTATGTAAAATATATATGTAAAGTATGGGGATTTATTTTTGGTAACAAATAAAAGGAATAGTTTACCATTTTAAACTAGTATAAAAAACCTTAGTAAGAACCCTATGGATATGTATAAGTATATGTTAAAATCTTATCCCAGTGTTTTAATGATGTTCATGAACAAACTAATAGAACCTAAATCATCCTAAATTGAAATTTTATTCTTGAATTATGTGGTTTTACAATTATGATTACTGTTCCTCACACTAGGCTTCTTGGTTTTAGTTAATGGATGGAACATGATGGAACCACATCAATGTTAAATGCGATGAGAAATGTAATAATTGTCCCTTGAGAAACCAAATGTTATTGGAGTTGGAATGAAAACTCTTGTAGCCAAGATCACACAACTTTCTAAAGATATGAATCATGCATGACATAGAAACGAACAAACGAGGGAGGAACATTCTATTGAATCCCTCATGAGGCAATATCCACCTTCATTCAGTGGGTCTTCTGATCCATTAGTTTATGAACAATGGATCAGTACCAACGAAAATATATTTTCCATTATACAATTTTATGAATATGATAATGTCATATTAGTAGTATATTGTTTTGAAGGTGAAGCTGATCAATAGTGGAATATTTTCAAGAATATGAGGCAAAGAGATGAAATTGAGTCCATGGTATGGGACAAGTTCATTAAATTATTTTTCAATAAGTCATTTCATTGAATTATTCTAAAAAAATAGATAAGGAGTATCATGAACTTAAGAAAAAGGATGATGAATCTGTTGGTACCTCTGAATCAACTTTTACAAGATTTTCAAGCTATGATTTTGGAATTGTTATCCAACCTGGTGTAAAAATTGATTAATTCTTTAGTGGCATAAAACAAAGTCTATGAAGGGAATTATCCCTAAGGGACTTCAATAACTTAAAAGAAATTGTTATATGTACTCTAATAGTTCAGATAGAGTTTGGAGTAACTCATCTGTCTCATATGGGTTCAATAAGAAGAGGAAAAAGGAATTCAAAGGACAATCAAAATACCACAATTAAAAGAAGATGATTTTACCTTATGATTATAGTGTAGAAATAAACATTGATTGAATATTCTTAATGGGACTAGTAAATATTTTAATTTTGGAAAAGAAGGTTACCTGGAAGTTTAATGTAGATTTAATGGGAAAAAGATTTATAATGATGCAAACAATGAAAATGCTACATAGGATTAACCTCCTACACTTAAATTCTATAAGTGAACGGAGATGGAAAATTATTCCAATCAATTCCCTAATCCAAGGGTTATTGATGAGGATCGAGTTCAAGAAAATTTTAAGGCCAAAGACAAAGCAATGTCTCATGAAATCACTATCAGCGACGTAGAGTACAATAATGAAGTGGTGAAAGGTACACATACCATCCACTCTATAGTAGAATTTTTTATACATGATTCTGTAATCACCCACTATTTAATTTTTGAAGAATTTTCTCTGGGAATAAATGTTTTACCTCAACAATTAGATGTTGAGTTAGCTGTGATAACACTTAATGGCAGAAAAGTCACATCAAAAGTTTATAATTTTTCTCTGGTTGATGTTTATGGGAATGTTCTTCCTAAAAATCTATTTGTCCTTCATATAGTGGAATTTGATGTGATTAATGGAATATATTATCTTTATATATATGGATCCCAAATAAATTTCCATGGAAGGAAAGTCACATTCCATATTTCCAATCTATCAATGATCAGATATCTATGCAATGATGAACCTGACCTTATAGTAGAATTTTCTTCCATGTTCTCATGAAAAATGATATAGTGATATATTATTTCTCATGGTAGTCGAAAATCAATTAAGAAAAATTACCCAACTCATGATTTAGAGTTAGCTACAGTAATCTTTGAATTAAATATATATAGGTATTATCTTTATGGTTAAAGGTGTGATATTTATACTGATTATAAAAATTTAATGTATATTTTCACCCAAAAAAATATTAATATGTTCCAAAGAAGATGGTTAGAGTTGATTAAAGATTACAGTTTCTCAATACATTTCCACCATGGGAAAGAAAAAAAAGTGGCAGATGCTTTGAGTCAAAAATACCATGCTAGCTTATCCATGATGAGGATCTTAAAATATCCAATATTTTTGGATTTGCAATGGACAGATCTTGATATTTTAAAGGAATGGAAGAAATCATATCTTTGTAAAAGGAATTTTCAGCCATTTAAATAGTGAATATTAAAGAGGTGTAGAAGAAATATTTAGTGATAAAAATAATATTAGAAATGTTCTGAGTTTAACCTTGATTATGATGAAATAATATGGTTCAGGAACATAGTTTGTATTCCTCCCATACCAGAATTAAAGAAGGAGATATTGGATGATGCTCATAGTTCATTATTCTCTATTCACCTTAGATTCAAAAATATGTATATGGACCAAAATTAATATTTTTGGTGGTATGGAATGAAAATAGATGTCACCGAATATGTCTCTCGATGATTGATTTTTCAACAAGTTAAGGCTGAGAGATAGAAGTCTAAGGGGTTGTTACAATCATTACCTATACCGTAATGGAAATGGGAAAATGTCACTATGGACTTTATTGTCATACTATCCAAAACATATAAAGGATATATTGATATATTGTTTATAGTTGATCTCCTAAAAAATTCATCACACATCATTTATATTAGAGAGGATTTCCCTCATTATCATCATTACAGGTGATTTGTAAAGAAAGGGCTAAGATTTAATGGAGTACCACATTCCATTGTATATGATCGGGATCCGAGGTTTACCTAGATGTTATAGAAAAATCATCATCATGCTCTAGATACAGATTTCAGTTTCATAAATTCATTCCATCCTTAGACAGGTAGTCAATATGAGAGGAAAATTCAAACTCTATAAGGCATGCTGAGAGCTTTCTCTTTGGATTCAAAGGTGATTGTGATCAGAAACTAACTATAGTTGAATTTTCTTTCAAAAATAGCTTTCAATATAATATTTAGATGGAAAATTATGAAGCCCTATAGAAAAAGAAGTGAAAAATTCCACCTTTTTAGGATAAAGTTGGGGAAGGTAATCAATTAAGAATTGATCTTGTTATTGAAATGGAAGAGAAGGTTAGATATATGAAACAAGATATAAGAGGTTCTTATAGTCGAAAAACATTATGCTAACAACTGAAGAATAAAACTAGATTTTGAAGTGGGTGATAAGCTATTCTTATGAATATCTCCATGTAAGATATTAATGAGATTTTGAAATAAGGTCAAGTTGAACCCTAGGTATATCGATTCTTTTGAAATTATGGATTGTGTTGGGAAGGTAGCTTACCAATAATAACTTCCACTAAATCTCTATAAAGTTCCATATTTTTTACATGTATCTCTCCTAATAAAGTAAATACCCAATCCTTCACATTTACTATGCTCAGAAGTCACACTACTGGAGAAAGATTTTTCTTTTGAAGAACAACCGATAGAGGTTCTAGATCGTAGTGAAAGAGTTCTATAAAACAAGACCACGTGCTTGGTTAAAATTATATAGAGGAACTACCAATTTGAAGAAGATACCTAGGAACTTTAGGATATGATGAGGGAGTGGTATACTCATATGTTTGTTTCCAAGTAAAGAGTTTTGAGGGTGAAATTCAGTTTAAGGGGGGTATAATGAAACACCTGGATGTTATTATGAAATATTTATTTCAAATAATTTTTATTCTTAAGTATATTGCATTGAACATAATAATTAGTTTAAGCAAACCAAAATACTCCCTTATTATAAAATTTCCACAATAGATTAGTTGTTAGTTTTGAAGGAAAAATTATAACTAACTTATGAAAACACATTGTGAATTCATTGGCTACCAATTATTTATGAAAAATATAAATAGATACTTTTATTTTTTAGTGAATTAATTTTTTAATAAAATTAATGAGATATATATTCATTATATAATTAATAAAATATATTTTTATATTCATCCAAAGGATATTTTAGTCATATTGTATGAATAAAACCCAATTTGATTTATCAAAACCTATTTTTTGAAAAAAGTTAATTTCAAACCTTTAAATAGAGAACCTATTTTAAATTAAGATTTTTAGACATTAATAATTTTTATATGATAGCATAAAAATTTTGTTTTTATGTTGGATATAAAAATTCACTTGGGATGAATTTCAGATATTTTTTTGAAAACATTAATGTCTTGATGAATAGTAAAAATATGCTAATGTTTAATTGAATATATTTTTTTCATGGAAATAATTTATATGGTTAAATTATAATATTGAATGGTTTTAGAGTATAAAAATAATATATATTTTTCATTTAATTTTATTTATGTCATTGGAATTAATTTTACATTAAATTCATATGTAAATGCATTTCAATCTTTTGCAATATTTTAACATTTAAAACACTTTTTCTCATTTCAATGATGGGATTAATTTTAAATTAATTACTAATACTTCTATGTTTTGAATTTGGAAAGATTTATTTCATATTTTTAATTAGTAGGTCCAAATTATTTAAATAGATTTATTTTATTTTTGGGAAATATGAATAGTAACTTCGGTAAATTTTATTAACACTTTAAAAGTGTAAATCAGGTAATTAAGGGAAAACATAATATTTTAAAATTACCCTTAAACATGTATTAATATAATTGGATGATTATAATTTCCCTTAAAATTTACTTTGTTTGAAATGCTATGCATTAGAACACCCTTGGATGAGATTCAGACAATTAATTTAATTTATTTGAAGAAAAATGAAATATGTCGCACTCAAACATTAATAATTAAATTATTTTTAATAAAAGGTTTTTCAGAAGATAAATTTTATTATAAATAATCATTTAGAAGATAATTTTTTTATTTATCATGAAAAATTATTTTTAATATTTAGGAAATAAATAATTACCTTAAAGACTTTTAATTGAATGATGACAAAATAAATTAATTAATGAGAAATAAATAAAATAATTTTTATTGAAATATTAATAACCATAAAAATGCCCAATCACTTGACCAAACCTTATTTTTAGAGTAAATAAATAACATAATCATCCAAGGGTCGACTTATTGACCATTTTGCAGCTTATAAAAAATATTATGACACTTATATTTTTTTATTTTAAGTGAAGATAAATATTTCACATTCATATTTTAAAAGAGTCAAGCATTCTTAAAGTTGGGTTTTTAGGAGATAAATTAGTCTAAAAATATTATTCTTAAATATAGTGGATTTATATTCATTATATTTTTTAATTTTGAATTTTTATTTGAAAAATATGCATATTAAATTATTACACAAATTTGAGGTAGTAATTCTTTTCTTAATGAAGAGTCCAAATAAATGTTATTAAAAATATTTTAATAAATATAATTTGGAATAATTATTATATAAAATTAATTTTATAGATTAAATTTAACCCTTAGTGATATAATAAAATAATTGGATTTAAGATCAATTCTTATTTTTATATTTAAAAAAATCCATGAAATAAATAGAGTCAGAATTGATGCCATTGATATTTGGTCAAAATAAGTTTTCTTAAATTATTTAAAAATTAGTAAACGTTGTTAAAAATATATAATAATTATTATATGGTATAAAAATTTCTAAATTATTCATTTATGGTCTAATTTACTTTAAATAAGTAAGTATTTTACCCTTTTAATATTGAAATATTTTTTACCCTAGTTATAAAATAAATTTAATAACTATGTGTTAATTAAAATAAAAATACTTAAATTGACATAAAAACGTGTCTAACTATTATTTTTTTATGATACTACAACATTATATCATATCATATAAGAAATTGGGACATTTTGGAGGTTTTTAATTGGGGTTTGATTTAATTATAAATTAATAAGTTTGAGGTTTCTAAAAGTTCCCCTCTCCTCAATTATAAAAAAGAACATTCTCCCTCAACTCTTCACATCATTTTGTGCCTTAATTCTTGACCATATCCAGCCCATTTACATTATCAACTTATCTAGAAACATTTTAGATGTTTAGGTATTATTCAAATACCAACTCTAGTACTCTAAGATGTGATTTAGAGGAGGCACATCGAAGAAGAGGTAATATCATTTACTGATTCTTTCAAAACTTCATTCTACCTATAATTCCACCTCAAGATTTGTTTCATTATAAAGTAATAAGTCCATTTTAGCTTATATTCTGAGAGTTTATTATGATTATGAAACACCCACATTCCACCTTCTACCCATCGTATGAAAAATGAAATCACCACGTGTGTGTACGTATGACTTACGGTCTCCACGCAATGGTGTAATCTATTTTTCACAACCAAATTACATGTATGGGTATAATGATGGAATTAATAAATACATATATGACTCATATAAAATTATATTTATTATTACATACTATACACCATCCACTTCAATACCATTCAATAATTATGGTAACGATATCGCTGCTCGTGCGTACATACGACTTATTCTCTACACGGTGCTATGTGATTTGTTCTACCTAATATTCACTAAAGAATGATAATTTAAATGAATTTAATTAATAAATATGATATATATTATAATAATACCCTGATTTAAATCATATAAATATAATATAAAAATATGAATAAGAACTTATCCGACAAAACATGCATAAGAACAAAAAGAAGTTAATACCCGAATAACGAGTAACAAGGAAATGTTACTACCAAATGGAAGAAAATATGATCATAAATGTTGTCAGAAAAATGATTATGATTATGAAATAAACGATTAAAATTATTCAAATCATTTTACAGGAGGTTCAGATACATACAAATCATATAGTACCTAATGTAAGGGATAATTTTGCAATCTCATTTTTATCTAAGGTTGTTTATATGTAAGTATTTACTGGTTTATATTTATCATCCAAATTAATGTCTCCTAAGTATTTAATATTAATTACATTCTTATAAAAAAATTTAATTTAATTTTACCCTCTGGTTAATTTTTATTAAATGGTATGAAATAAATCTTCTTTTATTCAATTTGAGGTACTTTTTAACTTTTCCAACAAAAGTATTAGGATGATGTTTTTTATCTTATACAGAATGAATGTATTTTTACATATTCATAAAGAATTATTTCCATTAATACTAATCTAAAATATTTCATGATTATTTTGAACTAAAATATTTTCTTTTAAAATTGAGTATACTTTTGAGAAAAGAAAACGTTTTTGAAGAAGAAAGGACATTTTCCTCAAGAATTAAGTTCAAATGTTGTATGAAAATTATTTTCCTTCTATGATAATGATATTAAATAGGGTGTATTTGTATATCCATAATATTACTATGATATTATTTTTTTAATGATGGAATGATATTTTATATGGATTCTGTTATTATTAAATGATGTTTAAGAAAACCATTTTATATCATGGGTTATGGTAAGATGAATGATTTATGTTTTTGAAGAACATGTAAGAATTATTTCATTATAAGATGGGTGAGACATATATATACCTTTAATGCATTGGGTAAATATTTATATCTCATGAGATAGAAATGAATGGAATGACAAGTAAATCTTGTTCAGTAATACATGACTGGAACAAGGAGTGAACTCAGTTCATTAATGGACTTTGTCTGCGATAATGGTCTTGGAAATGATACTTGACTAATATGAAATGATTTTTTAGGATTATGTGTTTATTCCATGAAATTTCACATCCTATTTTATGACTAATGGGATTACAGTTCACTTTTATGATTTATCCCATGACATGATTTTATAATCTTTTATATGTAGGATATGATTTTCCAATTTTATATTCATATGATTATGATAGGATTTATATTTCCCTTGTTTACGCTTAATGATTATTTGAGCTCACCCTTTCATATGTTTCTTTTCACCAGGTCATGAAGAAGGGTATTAAGTAATATATGTCAAAAATGTGTCTATTTATGAAGAAATAAGAAGGAAAAAATGTTGATATTTTATGAACTAGTTGCTTGTGTTTTCTAGTTTCTAAAGACACTAAACATATATGGTCCTAGAATGGTTTTTTTATGTTATTTAATAAATATTATTGATTTTTGAAGTAAAATCTATATATAATGTGTGTGCCATTATACTGACACACTCATATTATTATCTTTAAAACTAGTAAGCGAGAGAGGCTTTTGAATGATAGGTGGAAATGAATGATTTTCCTATATTAATAATATTAAATAGATAATTATTTATTTTTGTGAGGATATCATAGGAGTTTAACACCCATTGAAATTTTGATTAACTACTACACCAATATGGTCCTACCAATCACAATTTTAATACCCAATTTATGAAAAATAGTTTCAGCACAACACCATAAAACTAAAAACACATTACTCATGGTAAATAGTTTGATGAAACCATATGGGAATCAATATCTTCATTATATAGTCTTATATATTGACTTGAAAGAGTATTTATAGGAATAAAAGTGGTGGTTTGTCATTGATGTTTCTTACATACTAACTTAGGTGATTTTAATTGACATACATTTTTTTCTACATGTAAATACACTCTCAAGAAAGTGATTTTTTTTATGAAATCCCACTCCTGGATTTATTTCATTATCTTTTCCCACATTTCTAATTTACGATTCAAAAATTCTAGATTTTATTTCTTTGCTAATAATAAAATACCAAAATCACCAGTAAATACTTTACTTCCTTTTGAAGAGAAATATATCATTATGAACCTATATTGCATTATATTTAACATATACACTTATAGGAGATCGTGTAGCTAACACTATAAATGTTTTTTTACTAGTAACAATATTTATTAAGAAATTTATTTCATTAATATTTCCTATTTTTTATATATTCATCATGTCCCCATAATTCATCAGTTGATCTGGTGTATTGGGGTTCACTACCTTCCCCTAAATCATCTAAAAAATATCTATTGGAGTGTTACCTATTTTTTTGATGTAATGGATGATTGATTTAGTGATGATGTAAAATATTAAACATTTCATTAATATATTTTGTTCTATATTATAATATATATTCCAGTAGAGTCCAATGTAGTTCACAATATATATATATATATATATCAATAATTTCAATGATATATAGCATAATTTTATACATAGTGCCACATGGAATTTGTAATTTTCATTTTGGAATCATCAGTGATTTTTAGATATCACTAAATAAATTTTGACTATGGACTACACTCTTGTATTATAATTGTAATAATAGAATTAGAGGCAATGATGTGGGAATAAAGTAGAAAATAATGGAAATATTGACTATAATCCCTAAAAAATGCTCCATATTGATACCTCTAGACCACTCCAATGGTTGTTGGAAATCAATGCAGAATAATTTATAAAAAATGTAGATTACAAAAAATAAATGTAAATTTAATTTTGATTATTATATCAAGTGTTAGTCACCTTTCCTATGTGTGCATACAATGTTACTCAACATCAATGTCTTATGTGTTGTAAAAGATGCATTATAAGAAATAAATATCCTAATAAACACATCCTAATAAGAAACCACAATCTCTCATACCATTAATAATGAAATCAGGCTATGATTAAATGTATTTTTCTATTGAGATCTCGTATAAACATTATGACCACAATATAATAGTATTAGGAAATAATACACATATCATTGGCACCCTCTCTCTCTCTTAATATTTTATAATGTAGGATGAGTCCTCTATTTTTCATTATGTGTGTTATTATAGTTCCTTAAATCTTGTTTACCAATATTTCATTGATCCGACATCAAATAATTTACATCACATGAGTATTCGAATAAATCAACATTTAATGTAATTGTAAAAATTTACTCATTGAATGAATTTTTACAATATGAAATAAATATGATAATTTCATTAATTTCATATCATAATTAAAATTTTAAATATTATTAAATAAGATATTACTAAAAAAACATCAAATATATACCTGAATTTATACCAAATGTTTTCATATATTTTCCATTCACATTCCCGCATATTTGAGTGAGTACTTTTCTATAAGTAATTACCAATAAAAATATTTATAAAAAATTTAGTAAATCTTGATTCTAACATTGGGTTTAATAATGATTAATGGTAACAAATTAGTTTAATCATGGATTTAACAAGAAATACCTTATAAAACCTATATATCATAACACCCTCATTTAATTATAAATTTGCATACAATAATGATTCATCATTATATAATAGATATTAGTCTTTATTTTTGTATTCTTTATTGGAGTTAATATTTCCTATCCATTCCACCCCATTGACAATAAGGTATCCATTATAGACACATTTTTCATAATCTATTAACTTTTATTTGTCCATATTCATGTTCATGTTGACTATATTTAGAACAATAAAATTCGAACCAGTTTCCATCCCATATGGATAATTTTCATGACCAGGGTATGGAAAAAACATTATAAAACTAGTTTTTAAAAAGATCTTGACTCTTACTTATCAATTTAAATTTTCAATATAACACAAAATTTAGAATTATATTACAATATTTATAGTTTGTTACCAAAAAAATTATTTTTTAGTAATTAAATTGACATACCAATTTATTGGTTAGCTTGGATCACTAAAGTGTTACCCATTGAAATAAAAAAACTTACTCAATATTGAGTATGTCAACCTCTTGTGTACATTCCATAATTTGATTAACCTAAAATATTTTCTATTAATTTATAGTGTTCTAATACTATAAAACGTAATCTTTGTTCCCTTAGATTTTTTTATCCATATGTTTTATGGGAATAATTCATTTAGGGTTTTTAATATTTTGACATATTACATGACATAAAATATTCCTCCACATATGTTTTTTATTGTTTTGATATTTTTTTATGTATATTGGTAGATGCAAATAAATATCTAATGAAACATTTTCTATGAAATTGTAATGTGTGGAATAAGATAACATTCCCCTTCACTTGTGATCCTTTTATTAATCTTCTATTCTACTTATAAAAATTTAATAACTTTTATTATTATAGTGGTCAACCCCAATAAATAAAACAATACTATCATTATAGAGAACTATTTTTAAATTATTATAAAAAAATAAGACAAATTAAAAATCATATTCTAGAGATACCTCCTAGTATAAAATATTTTAATGTTTTTAGCATGACTTCTCAAGATTCATTCTATGAGAATATTTTATGTGGATGTCTCTAAAATTGCTCCCTTAAAATATGGATTCATCCTTTTTCCCATTCACCATGAATGATTTTTCTCAAACACTAATAATCTCAATTATTGTGTTGTAATATTCATTTAGTAATTTTAATTATATAGTAAAACAATACTAGAGTTTTCAGTAAAATAACATTTTTATTTAATTTAATTATTTTTCATAATGTTTCTCTTTGAATTTCCTCTATTGAACAATATTATCATCAAATAGTTTATCCATCTCCTTCGTGGTATCAGAATTCTCAAAAGAGTCTATTCTAATTTTTCCTATTTCATTAGAATCATGTTTAATCTTCTTTGGAAGTTCTCTTTTAAAATATATATCATGGCCTCAAAAAACCAAATTGTCTTTCCTTCACATTAAAAATGCAATTTAAATTATCTTCCAAAAAATATATTATATGGATACATTACAATTACTATTTCTTAAGTATTCTTATAATACCAAAATTCATTGTAATATTTTTTGGTCAATTTTATCCATTATTTATATATATAATTTTAAAAAATTACCACAAATTCCTTATTTGGTTCCTCAGCCTATCCACTAGGTTATGGGTGAATGGTTGTCCTTTTTTTAATTTAAAACCATATTTTTCTATAAGCGATCTCAACAAATTATTTTAAAAATGAACTGGTTTGTTATTAATAATGGAATTCATTATAAAATATTTGTTTAATATGATATTTCTTCTAATAATTATGTCTATGGATTTATTATTTTCTAGCAATGTAACCACCTCTACCCAATTCTACATGTACCACACTATATTTAATTTAGATTTATTTTTTAATATATTTTATGATTCTACAAATTAAATATGGGTGCCACTCATCAAGGATATCTTCCTCAAGTATTCAAGTATGAGGAATCACATATCATAATTCCATTTTCCCTATATTTTGGAAGATTTAAAAATATTTTTCACATTCTCTATTATCCATGAAACGAGTGGAATAGTAGAAAAAACTATTTGATACCTTAGAATTAAATTTATAACCCCCATGACTTATTACACATAAAATTGTGTGAAAATGGTGCATAAAACAGGGAACAACCATTTATAGAAAATATTACCATATCATTTATACCAACTCATTTTTGAATAAAAATGTATCCTATAAAAAATAATATTTAATATTTTCCTTGAATCGCTTCTATTCATTCTATGAAATTAATTTTTATACGAATCTAGTCACGAGATATTTATAAAATTATAAATACTTATGTATTACTCAAGATTTTATTTTAATTGGTCTATCATCAATGAAATCTCCATGGATAAGGGAAACATGATAGTTAATTGACTCTTCTAATCCAGAGAAAGTTTATAAAAGTTTATTTTTCCTCTTATTTCCTTGAATTTCATTATAAAATTCATATAGAAGGAATAATAATCTTAACAACCGTGGTATAAATACCATCATTGATTATAAAAACATAAAAGACTTGTATTTTATGTTAAACTTTACCTTTCATCAATTGATAAATAGGTTGAGTTTCTCCATTTTATAATCCATAATAAACACTCATTTCTTTTTAGTTGCAACATTTATTTATTGTCCATCCAATAATTTTTTATCAACATAAATGCTATATTGTTACTTATTATTTATTTTTCATAGACTGATCATTTTGTAAAATCCATAGTGTTATACATTATTTTCAATGGTATATCCCAATATAATATTGTTTTATTTGGATAAATGGATAATTCCTTTTTCAATTATTGAATAATTCTAAATAGTATTAATTAATGTTATATTTCATAAAAATCACAGAAATTGAACAAAATGTCCATTCAATTTTCAATAAATCCATGATAAAAATTCAATATGAACTTATATTCCTATAGAAACATCACACTTTTTTCACTGTTTTTGTAGGGGTTTTGTGGATATCAACTCAATTTATTATGTAATCTTATATTACACTCTTATATATATTATAATAATTTAATTACTTATATTTCTATTATAATATTTTTTCCAATTTTTTACAATATTTTTATATTCATATTTCTTCATATAATCATATAAATATAATGAAATGTCTTTAAATTTAAATACAACAAGGATAAATTCACCCAGGGAAATTTTGATATCAAATTACCCCTACATAAGAAAAATTTTCATTATTCACTTATAATGTAGTTATAGGATAACAAACCCAAAATGAACTCTCATATTAGAAGATGTCATATATATAAAAATGGATGTAGATTTTATTTTCCATTTTGATCAATTGGAACTTTAATGTATCATGAGTGACCACTAAATATATATAAATTTGAGTTCCTAGAAGTCCTTGGAATAATATTTCATATAAAATATATATTAAAGTGATAATTCCTTATTATTATTATTTGTTTTTAAAATTATAATCACACACTAACTATCCTATTAATATCCTTGTTGAAATATGATAAATAATTTCATTCATAATCCCAATTATTCGACCATTATTGGGAATGAAATGTATAGAACTAACCCATGCTCAATCCGATATTGGTTTTATTTTCTCAACATAATGTAGTTTAATAATTATTTCCCATAAATCTTACCTTTTATTGAGATTCAATCCTCAATGGAACTCTAAAGTAGGATTTATTGAATATTCAATTGAATTTTTTTTTCGAAAAATGTTATGGATTATCCAATTAATATATAATATTTTATAAAAAATGAATATTTTATCTTTCTTAAAAATAGAAAAAAAATTACGATATATGATTCAACTAAATAAGCTAAAATAATGACTGACAATGTGTTTTTAAATCCCATATAAGAATACATCAATATGATTATTTTTGATATCAAATACAGTGTAGTCGGATAATATCACAGATGGAAATAAAAAATTTTATCTTAAAAATAAGTATAATAAGTATGAAAACATTTCTATTAATTTAAATCATGTTTTTTCCACATCTATAATATCTTCATTTTTATTGAATATCTCAGTGATCTATAAATTTTTTATTTGAAATATAACATTCAAATTAAAAATTTAAAAAGATAAATAATCATCAAAATGAAAATTTTATTTCATTACCCTAAAAACATTTTGATTTTCCTTTACATATCCCCAATAAAATTTTATCATTCATTATTGAGAAATAATGAGAGCGCATCCTATAGTAATGAATGGTTTTCAATGAATGATAGGTTGACCAATGTATATTTCCAATATAATTCCCATAATATAAGAACATAATAAAAACATACCAAAAATTTTTAATCAAATTTTAAATTAACCAATGTGACAAGTAATGAAACTATTTGTAAATTGGAAATCTACCGATGTTAGATTACGATAACCCATTTCTGGATGTCTAAGCACTTTAAATGATATTAGGTTAATATAATAATCCAAATAAAACAATAATAGAAATAAACACAATCTATAAAATTCATTGGGGGTATTTTAAACATCCAAAGATCCTTTAGCATCTATGGAATAATTTTTGGAATCACAGAATTACACTCCCTGATCAATGAAATTGTGGAAAATTCCTTTAGACTATTCTTATTTAATATTATGGAATTTATAAACATTCTATATGAATATAAATTTTATAATGACTCTAAAAATATAGTACCCAATATAATATTTTCAAATATTTTTATTTATTTATTAAATTTAATTTCATAATGTTTATATAACACTTTATTTCATTTTGGTAATGAAATAGTGAGTTTATATGTTTTGTATCCATATTTTACTAAAGTCAACATTTAATTTTCATTGATAAGATCATTTATGTTTTTCATTGAATAAATATTTTTAGTGATCATTTTATTGTCTTCTTATTTTTAATCATCTTCCATTTTTTGTAATAGAGTTTCTTAATCATCTTTATATTTTATTATATATATTTTTAGAGTTTCCATGTCATTTCATTTCACAATTTTTATCATCGGGTAGTTATATCCAAGAATATTTACTTATTATTACTGTTAGTAGTACATGGAAACTTACTCTTAGACCTCATGATATTTTTCACTAATAGTTTCAGTATTTCTATATTGGGACTTCTAGCTTAGTTACTCTATAGAATTTGATAAATTTTTCAAAAATTAGATTATGGGATACCAAAAAAACCACAGATCCCCAATTAATTATTTTCAATCCTTTTCAAATTAATATAAATTCTTTAAGTTCACTTATAATTTTTTTTCAAATATTTCTTTCCATGAACATATTTTTGTTCCCTTAATTGATATCTAGATGAAGGTTTCCCATGGAAATCATATTTTAATTCATTTTTTAAGTTTCTTTTTCATTATATGATAAAATAGGAGGTTTCATTCTATCTAGATTATTTTATTTTAGAAAAAACGATAATTTATATTTAGATATCTTTTTTTAAATTCCTATGTAACACAACTACTAGAATTAATATGATTAATTAGCTTATGAAATATCAAATTTATTGATTGTATATCATTATACCTATATAATCAATAATAATTACACTTCCCCTTATTTTGTTTTGATTGTGACCAAATATTTTCAATTTATTTTGAAGATTTATAATTTAAGAATTAACCACATCTATTGAAGAAAAAACATTAAAAATAAACCTCCATTCTATAAGTTTTTTCTTCTAGGAATTTATATAATGTGATGTGACTATGAGATGATGGTGTAAAATTGTGAAGGGTGTATTAAATTAGAGCTAATAACTATGTCAAAGTTTTTTTAAAAATCATACTCTTTGAATTGTTAGATACAATATCAACTAACCATGAAATCACACACTCGTCCACATAAAACAAAAATAAATAATCCCTTATTATTTTGAAAAATATTTCCAATAAAATATAGGGTGAAGTGATAATTACTTTTTATTTTTTTGTATTTTCAACTATAAACACACACTATCCATCCTATTAATATCCTTTTTGAAATATTATCAATAATTTAATTCCAAATCCCAATTATTCAACCTTTATTAGGAACGAAATGTATTAGACTAACCCATGCATAATCTGATATTGGTTTTATTTTCCCAGCAAAAAATAGTTTTATAATTGTTCCCATAACACATCATTTTTATTTGGATTCAATCATCAATGGAACTTGAAAGTAGGATTTAATGAATATTTAATTGAAATAATTTGTCAAAAAATTTAATGGATTATAAATTTAATATCTAATATTTTATAACAAATGAAAGATCTATCTTTCTTAAAAATAGAAAAAAATCACTATATATGATTCAACTATATAATCTCAAATAATTACTGATAATGTGTTTTTAAATACCATATAGGCATACATCAATTTTATTAGTTTTAATATCATATGCATTGTAGCCGGATCATATCATTGATGGAAATAATAATTTTTTTCATCAAAATAAGTACAATAATTATGAAAACATTTATATTAATTTAAAATATATTTTTTCTACATCTTTAATAATTTCAATTTTATTGAGTATCTCAGTGATCTATAAATTTTTAATTTCAAAGATAAGATTCACATTAACAACATGAAAAGATAATAATTATCCAAATAAAAATGCTGTTTCATTATATGAAAAATATTTAGAATTTATTTTACTTATCCCCAAAAAAATGTTATCATTCATTGTTGAACAATAATGAGAGTTCATCATAGAGTAATGAATGGACTTCCAATAATTATAGGTTGACCATTGTATATTTCCAAGATAATTCCAATAATATAAAAAGATAATAAAAACAAAAAATTTTGAATCTAATTTTAAATTATCCAATGTGACAAGTAATGAAACTATTTGTAAATAGAAAATCTACTGATATTAGATTATGATATCCCATTTCTATATGTCTAAAAATTATAAATGATATTAGTTTAATATAATCATCCAAATCAACCAATAATAAAAATAATCCCAATCTATAAAATTCATTGGGGGATTTAAAATATCCAAACATTCTTTAGTATCTATGGAATAATTTTTCGAATCACAGAATTACACTCCCTGATTAACAAAATTATGGAAAATTCCTTTAGCGTCTTCTTATTAAATATTATGGAATTTAAAAAAATTATATATGAATATAAATTTTATAATGACCCTAAAAATATAATACCCAATAAAATATTATTAAATAGTTTATATATTTATTAAATTTAATTACCTAATTTTTATCTAACTTTATATTTATTTTTTTGAATGAAATAGTGAGTTTATACATTTTGTCTCTATAGATTTCTAAAGTCAACATTTCCTTTTCATTGATAAGATAATTTATTTTTTTCATTGGATCAATATATTTTGTGATCATGTTATTGTTTTCATATTTTTAATCATCTTCCATTTTCTGTAACAGATTTTCTTAATCATCTTTATATTTTATTTTATATTTTTTCAGAGATTCCATGTCATTTAATTTCACCATTTTTATCATTAGGTAGTAATATCAATGAATATTATCTTAGAATTGGTTTTAGTAGTACATGGATACTTACCCTTAGTCCTCATGATATTTTTCACTAATAGTTTCCTTATTTCAACATTGGGACTGCTAGCTTAGTTACTCTATAGAATTTGATAAATTCTTCAAAAATTAGATTTTGGGAAACAAAAAACACCATCCATTCCCAATTAATTATTTTCAATATTTTTCAATTTAATATGAATTATATTAGTTCACGTATAATTTTTTTAGGGGGAATATTTCTTCCCATGAACTTAATTTTGTTACCTTAATTGATATCTAGAATAATTTTCCCCCTAAAATTCATATTTTACTACTTATTTTAAGTCTCATGTTTGTTATATGATAAAATAGGTCGTTTCATTCTATCTAGATTATCTTATTTTTGAAAAAAAGATCATTTATATTTGGATTTCTTTTATAAATACCTATGTAACACAACTACTCAAATTAATATTATTAATTAGCTTGTGAAATATCAAATTTATGGATTGAATATCATTATATCTATATACTCAATAATAATTACACCACCCCTTGTTCAATTTTGATTGTGACAAAAGATTTTTCAATTTATTTTTAAGATCACGAATTTAAGAATTAACCACATTTATAGAATAAAAAACACTAAAACAAATCCTCCATGCTATAACTATTTTTTCTATGAATTTATATAATGTTATGTGACTATGAGATGATGGTGTAAAATTGTGAAGGGTGTATTAAATCTGAGCTAATAACTAAGTATATGTTTTTTTAAATCATACTCTTTGAATTGTTATAGTCAATATCAATTAACCATGAAATCACACACTCACCCACATACAACACATATATATAATATAAAAAAAACACATTTGACTTTTATATGGTTTAACATTAATATTGGGTACTATATCCTTGATGTGTTCAGTTAAAATATAAGAGAAAAATGTATCTCTAATTTTTTAAAGTGACAACATGAAGGGAATCTATCATCAATAATCCTTATTATTTAAATATTATATTCATCTACAAATTTTTATTTATAATAGATCTATATTTTCTAAATAAGATAATCAATAATTGAAAATATCTTATTAAACATTCAAATACATTAACAGAAATTCAATATATTATACTTAATCCTTTTGAATATTAAGAATTAATTTTTTCTTCCCTGAATCAACATTATATATAGTAATTGGATCAGTGTGAAAAAGGACTCACACACACCACCTCATAGGTTGAAGGATTCCAACTTGTGGAAATGGACTAAATTATACATTGGGGGATACTGTTCCTACTATATGATAAACATAATTTAACAATATTTTACTAAAAATATTTCATAAAAAATAATAAGAGTATAGAAAAACCAACAATGTATCTACTCTATTACCAATGTATATTAAAGTCAAACAAACCATCTAATTTATCACTATTTTGATAACATATAATGCATATAGAATAATATAATTCACATAAGGAGTCTCTAATACCATCCTAATACCTAACCACATACCATATATTTTCCTTGTCATTCTTGTATAGCACAATCAACTATTCAAACTATGATGCAATATATACAATAGACATATGTTCTATACACATACCATGGTTATTGTGTAGGTTTTAAAAATTAAATAATATTATGGGACTAAAAAGTACAACTATTATATTTTATGATATATATATATATATTTTACATAAAGATGAGTAAAATAAATTACAAAATCATAACACAAAAAATTGAATTTAGGTCATCATGTTCTAACCAAGCCATTACTATACCAATCATTCTATATCCTATTCTAAAGAACAATAATCAGATAGAATATAAATTAAATCAGACCTAAAGAATCTACATGAGGTTTCCTAATGATCCTTGGTACATAAACACACACACACACACATATATATATATATGGTATGTTCATTTCCATATATTAATACATTTACAAACATGATGTTAAGGCTTATTAATATACCACAACCCAAACGCCATTATGTAGAGTATCGTGTCTTACCATGTCATAACAACTAACATCTCTCTCAATGTAAGGTCTCGTACCAAACCTCTCCCTATAATACCAAGGGAAGATCTATACCCTTTCCCATATTATGAGGTATCATAACAAAACATTCCAACAACCTCGTCAATTATAAATTTTTTATAAATAACTTTTCACCCATGGAAGGGGAATAATTTTTATCTCATTCCATATAACATCAGAAACCAATCAATCTCTTATTATAGGGATCACACCATATCATATATCATTCCTTGACATGGAGAAAACCCTTTCCATTCCTGATGGCCTTTCATGTACCTTTTCACTCATGGTGATGAAACCCATCTTGACTCATCATCAACCAAATCAAACTAACCCCATCAATCTACTTGGGGGAAGGGTCACATAAACACAAACCAGATGATTTTTTTTAATATAATATAGTCAAAGACAAAACATTATCACTCATGTCGAGGCCATACAAACATCACATCATCACCAACATCAGATTGACCATGATGTCCACAATCAAGGTAGGGTCCTATATCATATCCTAAGAATTAAATTCACACTCAATGTAATGAACTAATGTTTTATCAATGTAATTACTTTATTATAATTATGTATTATAGATTAATCATATAATATTACATATAGAACACAATACAAACCATATAACTAAATAATGACTATATTAAAAGGTATCTCTAGATGATAATGAACATATACCTATGAAATAATAACTTGACCTTTGGAATAGTAGCATGACCCTTATGAATAATAAAATGTCCAATTGAATAGTAACCAAAATAATGAATATATTAATAAAATTTACCCATCTTATAAGTGACAATATGGTTTAAATATAACATAGTACAAGGAAGTAAATATTTTAAAAACTATAAATTAAGTTTCGGTATATTTGTAAGTCATGTATATTTAAATATAATTTTTTGATTAAATTAATAAATTAAAAGAAAATTTGTTTTCATAAAATGTATTCACGAATAAGTAATTTGATTATTTACGAATATAAGATAATTTTAACTGATGTTAATTAATTTTTCAAAGTGTTAGAAAAACAATTTTAATTTGAAAATATCAAATTTTCAAGTAAATTATGATTTTAAATAAAAATTAAATTTCATGTATTTAGAATGTTATGTTCATTAAATGGATTTAATTTTTTAATAATAATTGTAAAAATATAGCTGGGGTTAGTTATTTTAATTTTTCTAAAATATATGAATTTTATGAATAGTAAAATATGATAATTTATGATAAATGAAAAATAAATGAATTTCTGCATCATGATTGGGTCATAGATGATGTAAATAGAAATTTTTTCAAACTAACATGCTCTATTTACTATTTTTTCACACAAATCTATACTTTTCATATTAATGAGAAAAAAATATGAAACCAAGGATTAAAATAATGGGAAACCCCTCCTCTCCTCCACTATAAATATCACCCATCTTTACCTATTCTCTTCACTCCACTCAAGCCTTGTACCTAGTCCAAATTCTACTAAATATCATCCTAATCTCTTATCGCATGTTTTTAATCCCTTATTAATTTAAAAAGTCCAAATAATCTCCCCTAAAGAGGTTCTCAAGGAAGATATGTTCAATGGTAAATTCTTGTTTTTCATTTCTTTTATTTTCTTTGAAGCTTCTTTCTTTCTTTTTCATTCCTCACATACATTAATCCAAATTTTATGATAAATCTAGTAACATATATTTACTAGAATTTTTTATAAAAATTTAATAAATCATCATCATCTCTCCTTCACCCCCTTTTATACTAAAAATGAAAACACCATCCGAGATGTGATAATTTATCACATTCAAGGACGACGGGTTTTCAATTTCTATTAACATGTTCAATTATGGTCATGAAAAAAATTTATTACTGAATTACACTGTTATATATGTATTTTATCTTATTTATTGTTCTAGAATCTATTTTACACATGATATTAATTTATAATGAAAAATGTGTTCCTGATGATTAAAAACATCCAATTAACCAAAACAGTTATCATTAATTTTTTATATATTGATTCATTCTCACTCAAAAAACAAAATGAATTATATAACCATTTAATAATATATATTTTCACTAATAAAATATAACTATAATTATAGACAACCAATCTCAAATTACATGTTTATACTCACATATATATAAGTAAACCAATCATGAAAACCAAGGAGAAAACACTCCCAAAAAATGAAACGGAACATCACTACCAATAAAAAATGTCATGAATGAAATTAATAGGGTTATAATAAATCAATTACATATATAAGTGGATCTTGAAATATTAATTTCTTAATGTAATTTGGTAATCCAGGTCATTAAGTTCAAGTGAAGGAAAACTTCAGACTTAAGGTAAGGGATTCTACCCAAACCTCCATTATTCCTTCAGGATATTCTATCATTATTTTTAACCAAATGTGTTTATATATTATTATTTTTAGATATATTACAAGATAGTTATATTCTCCAAACTCATGTATCATGATCCATTCATATTTCTATTTTTGGTATATACATGTTTTTAAGTGGTTCCCTCCTGAATACTTCCCAATAAGAAAACCCGTTTAATAGAACATATCGAATACTTATCAATTTTCAAGTACACTATATAATCTATTTTTAATCATCCATTATTTTCATAAAATCTATGTTTTTATTATTAAAATATTATTGGTTCACATATGGTTTTATATAAAATATTATTCCCTTTTATGTTTTAAATTAACTTTTATATTTTCCTTTAACCGCACTTAAATGTTTTAATTTTAAAGATTTTTAAGTACTCTTTTTACAAGTTATTACTTCAAATAACATAAATTTCCATGATATATTCATATTATACCCTATTATTTTCCATCAATGATCTAATTCCTTTACTTAAAGGACATTTTTTTGATACTCCCATTTTATATGATTTATGACATGATTATGGTACCCAATTCTTATAATGGTAACCCTTTTGTTTTTTGTATGATTGATTATGTATGACGAGATATGTGACAAGAATATTCATGAAACATTTATGGTGTGTGTGACCAGATAGTAATTCAATAAATTTGTTAAAGTTAAGTCACATGAGATGTTTTGTGTAATGGTCTTGGTTGTATCCTTGACCCATCCTACCATGTGCAACAGTCTTGATAATTAACCATGACTTCTGATCCTCTATGTGAATGAGCCTTGAATCATACCACTTTATATTTTATGTTTCTTACACATTATTATGAATCCATTTTTATATGATCCCATGTTTATATGTTATGATTCCATATATTCCATGCCTTTTTATATCATTAAGCCATTGCTTCTAACATATGTGCTAAAGATTTATTATTATGATTATTCTCTTAATGGTATTTATCTCATACCTTTGTTAATGTTATTCCTAGGTTATCCTAATCACAATGGAATTTTGGATCTATTTTTTATGATTAATTAATGAAATGTTTTATTTAGTCCTATGTTTTTCAGATTTATGTACCCAGTCTTCCAAGACACTAGACGTTACGATCCTTGGTATATAAAATGATGATTTATTATGCTTAAAATATTTTAAGGATATGTGTAAAAGGATATGGTCTCTATATTTGGTATCAAAGTATGGTTTATTTATTTTTTGAGATTATAAATAGAGAACTTTAATAAGTACCTTAAGTATAAGACTAAGTATAAGAAAACATCCCAACATTTTGGTAATTATAGAGTACATAGGTTATCAATAAAATATGACCCTCTCTATATACGAACAAGTTGATGTGGCTCTAGCACAGATGTATCTAGGGGTAAAATCCAAAAACACTACATTGAGTTAGACTTGAATGGGAATTGGTGGACTATAATGGGACTTGTTGCACTACTTTTTTGACACTCCCAAGGAATATTCTTTGGTAAATTTATAAGGTTAGTATGAACCATTATTAAGGGACCAAAAATAAACCCATAAGAATAAATGTGAGGAAAATTATCATAGGTAACCTAGATTAAAACATAAGGAATCATGAGTTAGGATATAATTTCCCATTAAGTGTTTATCCTTTTATGTTTAATTTTTCCATTTTATTCTTAATAGATAAGTATTCAAGCACTCTAATTTAATGTTATTTTTCTTATTTAACAGTGGGAAATAGTGTAACATGTGCCAACAATCAATGTGAGAGTCAACGTGATGATTTATCTAATAATATTCCTAATATGATGGGAATGAGTGCTCAAAATATTATGAAAGTACTTGAATAGATGGATCGAGTTATGAATAATAACTTGACTCATGTAGAACTCCATATTCCTCCAAGGAAAGATAATGTTTCAATAGAATCCTTCATGTAGAGAAGGCCTCCCGTGTTTAGTGAATCTTCTGATCCCCTCCTCGTGGAACAATGTATTAACTCCATTGAGAATATATTATTTTTCCTTCAATTCTTAGAAGAAGAGAATGGTTTGTTTGAAGTCTATCATTTTGATGGGGAAGCTAATCAGTAGTGGAAATTGATCAAGAATATGAAGTCCCGGGAGGAAATTGATTCCTTGGTTTGAGAGGAATTCAACTATTTTTTTCAATAAATATTTTCCACAAACCTTTTCTATCAAGACAGAAAGAGAGTTCCTCAAACTAAAGCTGAAGGAAGATGAGTCTATCAGGGTGTATGATGAAAACATAACAAGGCTTGCAAGAAATGCCTATAGCATTGTCTCAAACACAGAAAACAAGGTGTATTGTTTCTTTAGAAGACTAAATATATGTCTACAAAAAGTGATAGTGATTAGAGACTTCAATAGTAATGAAGAGATTTTATATTGTTCAATCAAGGCAGAAATTCATATCGAAGACTCTCAATGGTATCTTGGGACTGGTGAAAAAACATGTAAAATGGAGTCTAATATGGGTGGTTTAGAAAATAAATCCCATGATGGATACAAGATCGAACATACCATGTGTCAAAATTGTGGGAAGAAGCATCATGTGAACTGTCTAAAGGGAACCATTAATTGCTTCCAATGTGGAAGAATTTTACTTCTTGATAAAACCTGACGAAAGGATATGAGGAATCCAACTTCTATAGAAGAATAAAGGAAGGTTCAGATCAAAACTCTTCCAGTAGTGTAGTATTTCAACTACAAGGTAGATGGGAATTATTAGAACTATTTCGCTAAGTTAAGGGTTTCTTGAGGCAATCAACTACAACCTCCAAGGAAACAACGAATGTATTATTCAATCACTACTACTGAGGTGGATCCATACAATGAGGTGGTGAAATGTATTCTAGTTATTCATTCAAGAATATAAAATGCCCTATTTTATTTTGGTGCTACTCATTACTTCATATCATTCATGTGTAGTAGAACCATTCAAAAACCACCCCAAAATTTGGAGGTTGAGTTATCAATGAGAACACAGAATTGGAAATTGTTGCGTCCAATGTTTATAACTCCTCCCTAGTAAATATTATTGGACTGAACCTCCCAAAAAATATTTTCATACTTCCTCTAGTGGAGTTTGATGCTATTTTGGGAATGGATTAGCTATCTTTATATAAATCCAACATTAACGGGTGGGAAATGGATATCACTCTTCACATCTAAGAGTATCCTACAATCCTATAAAAGTGTAAGGAGGGAGATTGATCTCCTTCATAATCATTTTCATAAGTATGGATAATTTTCCCTTTTGAGAAATCATATCTTGCTCAAACGGTTGAGACAATGTAGATGATACTTCTTGAATATATACCCATCATGAGGGATTACACTGATGTATTCCCTAAATAATTTCCTGGCCTTCCTCCAAATCGATAGGTAGATTAATCAATTGAAAATTTTCCATGATTTCTATCTATATCAAAGACACATTATAGAATGTCCACCGTTGAGTCGGAAGAGCTGAAGAAGCAGTGACATGATAATCTAGACAAGGGTATTATACACCAAAGTGCTTCCCCATTGGGTGAACCTCTACTTTATGTTAATAAGAAGGATATATCAATGTACCTATGTATTGATTATGTTGAGATCAATAAAATCATGATAAAGAACAAGTATCATCTATCTTAGATAGATAACTTATTCAATCAGCTACGTGGGGCTAGTTATTTCTCTATGGTGGACCTTCAGTCAAGATATCACCAATTAATGGTGAGGCAAGAATATATTCCCAAATAATCCTTTTAAACTTCATATGGACACTGTGATTTCATAGTGATTCCATTATAACTCATAATTATCTAGAAATATTTATGTATTTAATGAATATAGTATTTCGATATTACCTCAACAAATTTGTGGTAGTCTTTATCTATGATATTCTGATATAATCCAAGAGCAATGAGGAATAGGAGTAGAATTTGAATACTGTGCTGATGACATTTCAATGTGAGAAAATTTATGAAAATTACTGAAAATGTGAGTTCTAAGTTGAAGAATTATCATTATTGGGTTATTTTGTCCCTGTAAAACGAATATATAACGACCATTCCAAGGTAAAGGCCATTGAAGAGTGGCCCAGACAAACCTATGTAATAGAGATCCACAACTCTATAGGTCTAGCCTGGTATTATAGATGATTCGAATAGAACTTCTCATGATAGTCAAACCCAATGAATATGCTGACACATAAGGGAGTGAAGCTTGTTTGGACTCAATAATGTCACGAAAGATTTCAAGATCTCAAAAATAGACTTATCGTTGCGCTGATAGTCAAACTTCCGAAAATTGGATAACTCTTTGTGGAGTATAGTGATTCTTCAAAGTAAATCTTAAGATGTGTACTAATAAAAATGATAAATTGATATCCTACACCTTATGGATGTTGACAATCTATGAAAAAAACTATCCCACACATGATTTGGATTTGGAGGATGGATCTGTGCACAAAATATCTGGCGGCATTATCTATATGGGGATAAGCATGTGATATATACTAATCATAAGAGTATAAAATATATATTTAAAAAGAAATAGATTAATATGAACTAGTGAAGATGATTATATCTCATCAAATATAATGATTTTCTTGTCCAATACCACCCTGGTAAGGAAAATAGGGACACAAATGATCTAAGTAGAAAGGATCATGCATCTTTATAAACGATAATAATTGAAAAGGATCCAATCTTCTTAGATTTTCAGAGAATTGAAATAGTATTCATTAAAGAAGTAACATCATCAATCCTTTCTCAAGTGATTACTCAACACTCCCTCATGGAGAAAATAAACTATTCCCAAAGAAATGATGTGGAAGTTCAGAAAAGTGCGGAAGCTATCAGAATGGGGAAATCCTATGAGTTCAAGATTGATAAGGAAGGTGTCATAATATTTGGGTCACAATTATGTATACCGTATAATGAAGAGATGAAAAAGGAGATTCTGAATGATGAACATAGCTCAACCTTATCTATTCACCCGTGAATCACAAAGATGTATCAAGATCTCTATGGGAATTATTTGGGGGAAAATATGAAGAAGGAGATTGCTGAGAATACATCAAAGTTTCTGGTATGTCAAAAAGTGAATGATGAAAGAAAAATGTCCAAGGGGATAATGAAACTACTATCCATAACAACATGGAAGTGGGAGAACAACACCATTGAATTTGTCACTAAACTTCCAAGGACATCAAAAGAAAACAATGATATATGGATCATTATGAATCATCTAAAAAGTAAAGTTCACTTTATCACAATTTGAAGGGACATCTCATTAGATAAAATTTCATAAATATATATCAAAGAGGTGGTAAGGTTTCATGGAGTACCACAATATATTTTATCTGATAGAGATCTTATATTCACCTTGATGTTCTAGAAAGGTCTCCAACATTCTATAACCACTGAACTAAACATTAGTATGACCTTTCATCCCCAAACTGATGTCCAATCCAAGTGAACTATTCAAACACTGGAATACATGTTGAGATAATGTTATATGGACTTGAAATGAGGATGGGACCTATATATTCCACTATTCAAATTGTCCTATAATAACAGTTTTCACTCCAATATCTAAATGTCACCATTGGAAGACCTTTATGAAAAAGGTGTAGAACACTGGTGTAGTGGGATGAAGTTAGTGATTGTCACTTTCTATGAACTGAAATGGTTGTTGAAATTTTGGAGAAGGTGAAAACCATTTAGAATCACATCAAGGAAGCCCAAAGATGAAAAAAGAGTTATTCATATAATTGTTAACGAGACCTTCAGTTCAAAGCGAGATTCATGGTATTCCTCCACATATCTCCATGATGGAAGTTCTTGAGGATTAGGATGAAAGGAAAGCTAAGTCCTTGGAACATTGTCCCCTTTGAGATTCTCTATTGTGTCGGAGTTATAGATTTTTGACTAGCAGTTCTACCTACCAAGTATAAATTACATGATGTATTACATGTATCCCTATTAAGTAAGTACATACAAGATCCTTCACATGTACTCTCTTCAGAGGTGGTACAATTAGATAATTCCATATCTTATGAGGAGCCGCCATTGAAGATCTTGGATCATATACAAACTGTCATATACAACAAGAACACTCATCTAGTGAAATTAATATGGAAAACCCATAAGTATGAAGAGGAAACATGGGAACTAGAGGAAACAGTGAAGGAAAAGCACCCACACCTATTTATACCTTGGAATGTAAAATAAAATTTCAAGGGAGAAATTTCATAAGGGGGAAGAATGTAATGAACCAATGTTTTATCAAGGTAATTACCTTATTATAATTACATATTATAGTATAATAATATAATATTACATATATAACACAAGACAAGCCTTATAAATGAATAATGATTAAAATAAAAGTTATCTCTAGATGTTAAGGAAAATATACAGATGAAATAGTAACTTGACATTCAGAATAGTAATATAACACTTATGAATAGTAAACCAGCCAATTGAATATTAACCACACTAATGAAATTATAAATAAATTTACCCATATGATATGTACAAATATGATATAAATATATCATAGTATAAGGAATTAAATATTTTAAAAATTATTAATTAAATGTTGGTATTTTTCTAAGCCATGTATAATTAATAACAATTTTATGATTAATTTATTAATTTAAAAGAAAATTTATTTTCATAAAATTTATTCACAAATAATTATTTTGATTAATTATGATTATAATATAATTTTAAGAGACATTAAATAATTTTTCATTGTATTAGAAAAATAGTTTTAATTTTAAAATTTGTCTTTTTCAAGTAAATTATGATTTTTAATAATAATAAATTTTAACATATTTTGAAAATTATTTTCATAAAGTGTGTTTTTTGAGTTATACACATCAAAAAATTGTTGGTGTAATTTTTTAGGATTTTTCTAAAATACATGAAATTTTGGTGAATAGTAAAATATGATAATTTATGAAAAATGCTAAAAAATGAATTTTTTCATCATGCTTGAGTCATGGAAAATGTAAATGGCCTTTATTTCGAACTCATATTCCCTTTTTACTAGTTTTGGTCACAATAATATTGTCTATTCGTTGCCTTTAGAAAAAAAATATTAAACTAATGATTAAAATAATATGAAGCCCCTCCTTTCCCCCAATATAAATACCACCCTCTTTACCTCTTCTCTTCAGTGCTCTCAATCCTTATTCCTAGACCAAATTATACTCAAATCACTCCCTAATACCATATCCTGTAGCACCCCTGATTTGAGGTATGTGGCCTTTGTTTATGTATTTTTATGTGTTTAAAGTGCACGAAATGAGTTGGGAAGAGGTTGGGAGAGTTTGGAATGGTATTGGATTAGTTTGGAGGATTTTAAAGGGGTGTATGGTTTGGGTACGGTTAGTAGAAACCGTGCAGATGAACCAGAAAACTATGCAAGGGGAGATAATAGGTTTCACTTGGCCTGAACATGATTTTCCAAACCGTGTGAGGCAACAGTGCAGACCCTTGCTCTCGAGGCAGTAGAGTGCGCACGGCTAGCGCATGGTTTGCCAAACCGTGCGGCCAATTAAAGTTAGGGTTATAAGTTTCGGGCTCACTTATGATTGCCTCATTTCACTCCAATATTCCTCCCACTCGAGCCTCACTCGGGTTTTAGGGTTCTTAGGGGTTAAGGGTGCTCTCCCACTCGATTTTGAAGCGTTTCAAAGGGGTTTCAAGGTGGTTTGAAGGTGTTATCTCCTGAGTAAGTCTCTCCTATTGTTTCTCTTGTGTTTTCCTCTAGATATGCTCTTCCCTCTTTCTTAGTTTCCTATATATACACTTGTCTTGTGTATATCTAGGGTTATGGTTTCCATGGATGTTAATATTAAGGCTTGTGGATGTTAGGGGAAGGAATCTAGAGAGGATTCGGTGGTGCGTTCGCCGGATTTGAGGTGTGGTGGCTTGTGGGTTGATTTCTCAGGAACCCTAAAGGTAGGTGGCTCCTCTCTAGACTCCACTTGGTTAGAAATAGTGGTTAGTTGTTACAATTAATTTTTGTGCTGAAAAATAATCGTGAATTTCTATGCAAAATTGGTTGGAAATCCCTTTGGTGATGTTTTGGGGATTTTTGGGAAAAAATGTGTTTTATGGTGAAATGATATTCTTGTGGATTTTAAAATGAATATTTTAAAATGGTATTCTATAGTTGATTTGTTAAAATTATTGATGGAAATGGTTTTCAATAAAAGGATTTTTTTATTGAAATGTCGTTTGGCATAGAAAATTGTTTTCAATAAATGGGTGATTTATTGAAGTGAATTGCTATGCAATGGAAATTGGTTGATTGCATGATGTTTTGACCTTGGTGTGTTAGGTGCTTGGTTTGGGTTGTTTGTAATGTTGTGTGGAAGTGGCAAGAAGTACCACTATAAAAAGGGGATAGATAGTGGTCAGAAGAACTACCATATGAGTAGTGGTCGGGAAGTGCTGCTAGTTGTGGATGGGTGAATGGGTTGGGCGGAAGTCCCACCGTTTTGATTGTTTTGGGGTGAATGGGTTGGGAAGAAGTCCCACCGTTTTGGTTGTTTGTGGTGAATTTCTTTACAAGGTGGAAATTTTTGTTCTAATGTGTAAATTATGACATGGATTGTGGCATGTTTGTTTGGCTTTACCTTGGTTGCTAGGTTTGGGAAAGATGGCTTGGTAAGGGCATGTTTGGGCTTATGAAAATGGTTTCACTTGTGGTTTAATTTATATAAACTGTTTTATATAAATGTGTTAATGGTTTTATCCTAGTGTAATGTGTAGGGAAGTCATTTGGGGAAAACATACTGAGTTTTAGTACTCATCCCCAACTTTGGCACATTGGTGTCTTTGCAGATGTCATGTATCTTGATGTGGGCAAAGGTAAGGAATCAATATCCTTTAGTGGGGCGTTGTGATGTCTTGGTAGAGCATAGAGCTTGGAGCTGGGTGTGGATCTTTAGAGGTGTCATGACTCATTGTACTTTGGCTGTTTAGTTTCCGCTTGTACTTTGATGTTTGTGGACATATATGGTTGTGTTGGTTTTGGGGTTGTATTGTGGAACCACTTGGTTGTCTTTGGGAATACATGTTTCGTTGTTTTATTGACATGCATCATATAGTGGTGGGTTTTATCTTAAGGGAAAATCATTCCCCAACTTTTTCTAGAAGCCCTCGACATTTATTGTCAGCATTTGGCCCCTTGGGAACGTCTCTTAAGGCCAAGTAACCCTCACCGCCTCCTCAAGCAAAATATGTAGGGGTGGGGTGTTACAAGTTGTATTAGTTTGTTCTGTCCTTTAGAGTTGATTCTTAGATTTGGTGTTGACATTCGTTCTGTTACATTCCTTGAGTTGGGATGGTAGCAATGTGTAGGATTGTCAGAACATGGAATGTATATCATAAAATGATGTAGCTAACCCTTTTATGCTGAAATTCATGTTACTAGGGAGTTGGGTACATAAGTGTTTTAGAGACACTTATAGGCATTGGATATCTCATTGTCATGGGTGTAACCAATGAGATGAGTGTGGCATGCATGTTAGAAATGACTTCCCTCTATGATCCATATTTCATTGGGGTAAAATCATTTATGATGTCATATGAATTTGTGAAATTGTAATGTGAATAAATTGGTAATTTGAAAATGGTATGATTTTCAAAATGGTGAAACAAAGGAAATGTGATCTTCTGGAAAGCCTTATTGTAAAAGTGTTGTGTAGTGTGATTTGAAATGGGATTTCGTGATGTCTATAGAAGTGAGGCTCATGTTTGTTTGTTTTATGTTTATAGAAATGGCACCGGGTAGGCGTCGTAGAGACCAACCAGAGGAGGCTGTTGAGAATGTGGTAGCACCTGAGCCTCAGGTGAACCGACAGCTAGTGCAAAGCATAGTGCAAGATTTCCAAGCTGTGGAAAGTGGAAACAAAGTGGATGGACCAAGGCATGTGGATCATGCAGTTCAGTTTCAAAAGTAGAATCCACCCATCTTCAGGGGTGATTCATAGCCAGAGAAGATAGAAGCATGGTTGATCAGAATGAACAAAATTTTCGAGTTCATGGGAATGACGGTAGAGTTAAAAGTGATGTTGGCCACATATATGTTGAAATATATTGCCCTTAAGTGGTGGGAGATGGTAGTATAAGTGGGAACGGACTAGGGTATGATGTGGGAAGGCTTTGAGGAATTTTTTAATAAACAATTCTACCCACATACGTTCAGAATTTAGCATACAACTGATTTCTTCAGTTTGAAGCAGGAGCTTATGTCTGTGATAGAGTATGCAGCTATGTTTAAGAACTTAGTGTTCTTTTCACCTGAGGTGGAAGGTAGCACGTCATTGAAGGAAATTATCTTTGAAGTAGGGTTAAGGAAAGAAATCTGTTCAAAGATAGTAGTGTTGTGTATAGATGATTACACAGAGATGGTGGATAGAGCATTGGTGGCTGAGCGGGATCTTTTGGGAGCTCCGGGCAGGGGAATCATGGTGGTAAACATGGGGAATAGTGGGAACTCTAATGCTGGGTTCAAGAGAAGAGGATACACTTATTCCCAGGGCGGGAATGTGGCATATAATCTGACAGCTGGAACGGTAAATCTTCCTCCGAAGCCCCAGAGCAAGCTGGGATGTTTTCAGTGTGGTTCAACGAGCCACATCAAGAGGGATTGTATGGAACAACCTCGAGCATGTCATAATTGTAAGAACATGGGGCATCTGCAGTGTTATTGTCAGAATTCTCGAAGTTCGGGTGTGTGTGACACTCCTCAGACATCACAGACATCGTATGCATTTACGGGATGGGGGCAGCAGCATAACCCTCATCAGCAGGGTAATGTGGGTCATGGTGATTCTCAAAATACCACGATGCCTCATCATAGAAATAAAGTGATGTGTGTGGAAATAAAACATGTGTTTGGTGATGATTAGATTATATTGGATGATCAGTCGGGACCATCCACAGTGCGAGGTACTATTCATTTAAATTCTGCCTTGATGCAAGTGTGGTTTGATATGGGTGCTTCACACTCTTTTATTGATGCACGTGTGGTTGATTTGCTGGGTTTAAGGGTAGAAATGATTCCCTCCATTTGGAAACCTCAAAATCCTATGGGTCGAAGAGAGTGTCAAGCCTTCTTGTGTAGATAATGTTGTATTGTTGTGGGAAAGGATGATATAGTGTGGAATTTCTCAATGCTTGTTATGGACGGGTATGATTTAATCCTACGAATGGATTGGCTCGTGGATTTTATGGACCACATCGACTTTGATGTACGGATAGTGGATTTTATGACACACGATGGCGTTAGACATCTCTTTAGAGGAGAGAAGCCAGAAAGTAAGGGTGAAACATGTTTGTTGGCACCAGTAGTGGGTAAATTATCGTATCAGTTGGCGGTGTTGTCATTGGAATTGGTAGAGGGTGTTGAGAAGAGTGTTCCTTCGGTAGTGGTGGATCAGTTCATGGATGTTTATCTTAAATAATTCTCTGGGTTACCTCCCGTAAGAGAGGTGGAGTTTACAATTGATATCCCTCCAGGGTCCAATTCAATATCACTTACATCTTACCTGATGGCACCAGCTGAATTGCAGGAATTGCAAGCCCAGTTAGAAGAGTTGGAAAACAAAGGGTTTATCCGGACTAGCACGTCTCCATGGGCTGTGCCGGTGTTGTTTGTGACAAAGGAGGATAAAACCTTGAGGCTATGTGTTTATTATCATAGACTTAACCATGTTACGATAAAGAATAGATATCCACTTCCATGAATTGATGATTTGTTCGACCAATGGAGGGAAGACCAGTGGTTCTCTGAGATCGACCTGAGGTCGGGATATCATCAATTGCGGGTGAGGAAGGAGTATATTTCTAAAATAGCTTTCAAAAGTAGATAAGTCCATTATGAATATGTGGTTATGCCCTTTGGTCTAACGAATGCACCAGTGGTGTTTATGGCATTGATGAATAAGATATTTCAAAGATATCTGGAATCATTTGTGGTGGTGTTTGTCGACAATATTCTGGTGTATTCAAAGGCAAGGGTGGAATATGAGCAACACTTAACGATAGTACTGGGGATCTGGAGGTATCATCGGGTGTATTCCAAATTTTTAAAGAGTGAATTTTGGATACATGAAGTTCGTTTTCTTACACAGGTGATTACTAAAAGGGGTATTTCAGTGGATCCAGAAAAGATAGAGGCTGTTATCTCATGACAACTTCCAAATAATGTGTTTGAGATACGAAGTTTTCTTGGTCTAGATGGGTATTATAAGCATTTTGTTCATGATTTTTCATGTTTGGCTTCACCAATGATAGATTTGACAAGAAAGAATGTTCCATTCCAGTGGAATGAATAGTGTCTGTAGTGTTTCAAAGAGCTGAAGGGGCATCTTACATTAGCACCAATCTTGGTTTTTATAGAACTAGGAAAATGGTACGTGGTGTATTGAGATACATTGGGATCTGGGACGGGGTGCGTTCTCATGAATGGGAATAATGTGGTTTCACATGTCTCAAAACAGTTGAGAGTGCATGAGAAGAACTACCCAACACATGATTTGGTGTTGGCAGCGGTGGTATATGCTTTGAAAGTATGGTGTGACTATCTATTTTGTGAGAAATTTACTGTATATACAGATCATAAGATCTTGAAACACATTGTGTCACAAAGGGATTTGAACTTGAGGCAAAGGATATGGATGGAATATCTTCAGATGTTTGATTTTTACTTCATGTACACACCGAGTAAGGGAAATTAGGTGGCAGATGCATTAAGTAGAAAATCATATGCTCATGTGGTGAAACATGCATCAAACCAATGGAAGTTGATTTCGGTTATAACTGATATTCATTTGGAATATGAAGAACTGGGTGATAGAGCGGTCTTCTTTCTGGTTTTGTTGATTCCTGACCTGGTTAGCCTGGTTAGAGAGACACAAATATCTGATTCTGAGTGTGTGACCGTGGGGTCAAGACTCAATGGTGGGGAGACCATTGAGAGTTTTCAACTGAATGGAGATTTAATTTTGTGTTTTCAGAATCGGATGGTTGTACCAGTTTCTTGTCTAGGGGATCTTCTCAGGGCGTATCATCATTCCAGGTGGGCTGTTCATCCTGGAATTCAGAAAATGTATAATGCATTGAAAGCGTAGTTCGGGTGGGATGGTATGAAAAGAAGTGTGGATGAGTTTGTTTCGAGATGCTTGACTTTACAGTAGGTCAAAGCAAAGCATTAGAGGCCAACAAGAATGTTGAAGTCTTTACCAATCCCTGTTTGGAAGTGAGAGCAGATACCAATGGATTTTTTTATAGGTCTCCCAAGAATCGTCATAAAGCACAATTCAATTTGGGAGATAGTGGACCAGCTAATTAAGTCGGCCCATTTCATCCCAATTCGTGAATATCATATGGTGGAGGATCTATCCAAGATCTATATCTAGGAGGTGGTAAAGAGGCATGGTGTTTTAGTTTCTGTTGTATCAGATAAAGATCCTAGGTTTACATATCATTTCTGAAAATCCTTACAGTAAGCCCTTGGAACATAGTTGACGATGAGTACGGCGTATCAACCTCAGCCGGATGGTCAATCCGAGAAGATGATACAAACATTGGAGGATATGTTGTAGGATTATGTCATGGATTTTGGTGGCTCATGGTAATAGAAAATTTCGTTGGTTGAGTTCTCATACTATAATAGTTATCAGGAATCCATAAAAATGGCTTAGTTTGAAGCATTGTATGGGAGGCCATGTTGTTCTCCACTATGTTGGGATGAAACGGGTTGGTCTTCGAAGGTTGGACCGAGCCTTTTCTAGGAGACTACAGAGAATATCAAGTTGATCAGGAAGAAAATGGATATGTATTAGAGTTTTCAGAAATCATATGAAGATCATCATCGATGACCATTGTCGTTCTAGGTTAGTGATCATGTGTTCTTTAGGATCTCTCCTAGGTTGGGAAATCATCAGTTTGGGAAGCAGGGAAAGCTATCACTGAGGTATATTGGACCTTTTGAGGCTCTTGAGTGGGTTGGTGAGGTGGCTTATCATTTGTCTTTGAAACCAGGGATTAGTGTAGTGCACAATGTGTTTCATGTCTTGTAGTTGAAAAAGCATCAGCCGAATCGTGACCAGTGATTCTATGGGATCATGCAGAGCTAGAACCAGATGCCTCGTTGGAGCATGTGCCAGTGCAGGTTGTGGATAGGAAAGAGAAATTATTGCGTGGTAAAAGAATCAGTTTAGTTCGTGTTTTATGGAAACATGGTTAGATTCAAGAGGAGACTTGGGAGTGGGAGAAAGAGAAGGTCGAGCAGTGGCCCGAGCTCTTTTAGCAAAGGATGGGTTCACAAATTTCTGAGGACAGAAATTCCAGTGGTGGGGAGAATGTAGCACCCCCATTTTGAGGAATGTGGCCTTTGTTTATGCATTTTTACGTGTTTAAAGTGGATGGGATGAGTTGGGAAGAGTTTGGAAGAGTTTGGAATGGATTTGGATGAGTTTGGAGGCTATAAAAGTGGTGCAAAGTTTGATCACGGTTAGTGGAAACCATGCGGATGCTCTAGGAAACCGTGCAAGGGGAGACTGTAGGCTTCGCACAGCCTGGGCATGGGTTTCCATACCGTTCGAGGAATCCTTGTAGACCCTTGCTCCTGAGGCTGTAGAGTGCGCATGGTTAGCGCACGATTTTCCAAACTGTTTGGGCTAACCGTGTGTCCACTTAATGTTAGGATTATAAGTTATGGTCTCGCTTAGTATTTCCTCATTTCACTCCAATATTCCTCTCACTCGAGCCTCACTCGGGTTTTTGGGTTCTTAGGGGTTAAGGGAGCTCTCCCACTCGATTTGGAAGTGTTTCAAAGGAGTTTCAAGGCAGTTTGAAGGTTTTATCTCCCGGGTAAGTATCTCATCTTCTTTCTCTTTTTTTCCTCTAGATATGCTCTTCCCCCTTTCTTGGTTTTCTAGATCTACACTTTTTGTGTGTAGATCTAGGGTTGTAGTTTCCTTGGATGTTAATATTAAGGCTTTTGGATGTTAGGGGAAGGAATCTAGGGAGGTTTTGGTGGTGCGTTCGCCAGATTTGAGGTACGGTGGCTTGTGGGTCGATTTATCAGGCTCCCTAAAGGTAGGTGGCTTCTCTCTTGACTCCACTTGGTTAGAACTAGTGGTTCATTGTTACAATTAATTTTTGTGCTGAAAATTAATTATGAATTGCTATGTGATATTGGTTGGAAATCCTTTGGGTGATGTTTTGGGGATTTTATGGAAAAATGGTGTTTTATGGTGAAATTCTATTCTTGTGGATTTTAAAATGGGATGCTATAGTTGATTTGTGAAAATGATTGATGGAAATGGTTTTCAATAAAAGCGTTGTTTTATTAAAATGTTGTTTAGCATGGAAAATGGTTTTCAATAAATGGGTGATTTATTGAAGTGAATTGATATGCAATAAAAATTGGTTGATTGCATGATGTTTTGACCTTGGAGGGTTAGGTGCTTGGTTTGGTTTGTTTGTAATGTTGTGTGGAAGTGGTGAGAAGTACCGCTATAAAAAGGGGATGGATAGTGGTCGGAAAAACAACCATATGAGTAGTGGTCGAGAAGTGCTTCTAGTTGTTAATTGGTGAATAGGTTGGGTGGAAGTCCCTCTGTTTTGGTCGTTTTGGTGTGAATGGGTTGGGTGGAAGTCCCACTGTTTTGGTTGTTCGTGGTGCATTGCTTTACATGGTGGAAATTGTTGTGCTCATGTGTAAATGATGACATGTCTTGTGGCATGTTTTTTGGATTTCCCTTGGTTGCTTGGTCTGGGCAAGATGGCTTGGTAAGGGCATGTTTTGGCTTATGAAAATGGTTTCACTTGTGATTTAATTAATATAAATTGTTTTATATAAATGTACTAACAGTTTTAACCTAGTGGCTTGTGTAGGGAAGTCATTTGGGGAAAACCTACTGAGTTTTTGTACTCACACCCTACTTTGGAACGTTGGTGTCTATGCAGATGTCGTGTACCAAGATGTGGGAAAAGGTAAGACATAAACCTTCTTTAGTGGGGCTCTGTGATGTCTTGGTAGAGCTTGGAGCTTAGAGCTAGGTGTGAAGCTATGGAGGTGTCATGGCTCGTGGTGCTTTGGTTGTTTAGTTTACACTTGTACACTGATGTTGGTGGACTTGTCTGGTTGTGTTGGTTTTGGGATTGTATTGTGGAGCCACTTGGTTGTCTTTGGGAATACAAGTTTGGGTGTTTTATTGACATGAATCATATAGTGGTTGGATTTATCTTAAGAGAAAATCATTCCCCAACTTTTTCTAGAAGCCCTCAGCATTTATTGCCAGCCTTTGGTGCCTTGGGAACGTCACTTAAGGCCAAGTAACCCTCACATTATCCTCAAGCCAATGAGGTAGGGCTGGGGTGTTACATATCCCATGACCAAAAACCCTTAATCTATTCAATAGATCAAATCCTCTCCCCTAAAAAGGTTCTCAAGAATGATATATTCAAGAGGTAAATTCCACGTTTTCATTTCTTTTATTTTCATTCAAGTTCTTTTCCTTATTTTTCTTTCCTATCCTCCTTTCATATAAATGTTATGATAAATCCAATTCCTTACATGTACAATTTTGGTTTATGATAACGTAATAATTCGTTGTTATCCCTTCTTTTACCTCCTTTTATACTAGAAATTAAAAAACCATCCAATATGTGTTATTTTATCACATTCATGGACGACAAGTTTTCCATTTGAATTACCAACTTCAATTCTTGTCATTAAACCATTTTTATGGTTAAAAAAAATACTATAATATATTTATTATATATTATGTAATTTTATATAATCTTTTTTAGATATGAAATTGATTTATAATGAAAAAGTGTTTGTGGTGATTAAAAACCGCCAATAAACCAAAATAGTTATCATTGTTATTTTATATAATGATTCATATTCAATCTAAATAAGCAAATAAATTTTATAACCATGTAATATTTAATATTTTCACTAATAAAGTATAACTCAAATTATGTACAACCATTATAATCTTACATTTATATCATTACATGTATATAAGTAAACCAATCATTAAACCCAAAGGAACAAATGCTCCCAAACAATGAAATTGAACCTCTTAACCCATAAAAAAACTTATGAATGATGTTAATAAGGTTATAATAAAGAAATTAAATGTATAATAGGTTCTAAAAATATTAATTAATTAGTTTAATTTGGTTACCTAGGGAAATTAGATCAAGTGAATGACACATTCAAACTTAAGATAAGGGATTCTACCCGAACCTCCATTATTCCTTCAGGTTGTTTTGTCTTTATTTTGACCCAAATTAGGTTATCAATTATTTTTATGCTAGTCTTATAAAAGATATTTATATGAACCAAACTCATGTATAAATATCCATTCATCATTCTCTTTCTGAGCTATACATGTTCGTAAGAGGTTCCCTCCTAAATACTTCCCGATAGGCAAACCCGTTTAAGGGAACTTCTCGAATTCTTACACATTTTCAAGTACACAATATAATCTGTTTTTAAGAAACAATTATATTTATAAAAACTATATTTTCATTATTAAAACATACTAGGTTCACTTATGGGTTGATATAAAATATTATTCCCCTTTATGTTTTAGATGAACATTGATATTTTTTAACTGTACTAAAATGTTTTAACTCTAATGTTTCTTAAGTACTCTTTTTACATGATATTACTTCATATGACATGGAATTTCGTGATATATGCCTATTATAACTTAGTATTTCCCATGAATTATCTAATTTAATTCCTTCATGGACATTTTTATGATACTACTTTTTTTTATGCTTTGTGACATGATTATGATACCCAAGTCTTACCTTGGGTAACCCTTATATTTCTTGTAGGATTGATTATGTATGATTATAGATGTGGAAAGAGTAATCACAACAATTTAATGATGGATGAGTTTAGATATATATCTAATGAACTGGTTAAGGTTGAGTCTCTTGATAGATTATGTGCAACGGTCTCATCGGTTAGTCGTGACTCGTACTACCATGGGCAATGGACTTTGTGGTTAACCTTAACTTGTGCTCCTCTATGAGCAACAAACCTTGAATCATTATAATGTTATGTTTTATGTTTCTGAAAAATTATTATGAATACATTTTTATATGATCCCATTTCTATATGTTATGAATCCATATGTTCCATGCCTTTTTATATCATCATGTCATGCCTTCTAACCCATGTGCTAAAGCATTATCATTATGATAATTCCCTTACATGGATTTTAGATCACCCTTTGATCATTTTATCACTAGGTTATCATATTAAGACATATGAGAGCAATATAATTTAGTTTCTATTAATGAAGATTAAATAATTAAATTCTATATTTAGTCCCATGTTTTTCAGTTTTATGTACCTAGTCTTCCCATACATTAGAGCTTGCGATCCTTAGATTGTAATAGGATTCTGTATTATGCATAATATCATGTAATGATATTTTTAAAATTATATGGTATCTATACTCAATGTATGATCCTACCAAAACATTATCACTCAATGTGTGTAAAAATCACAAAACATATCGTTTAAATTACACATAATTGGGCACATGAATCAAACAAAAAACAAAACATCACTTCCCATCCTATAATCTCACCATCTAAACATTGGGGTACTTGTCACTCAAAAAATAAAAAATCATACCAATTAATGGATATATATATATATATATTAATGTAGTCAGCATCATTTAGGTCATTCAATAAAAAAATGTTGATCGTATTTACATTCTCATCTTTTCCCTAAAGGCACCGACATGGTTCTCTAAATGAAACATAGACTCTACTTATTGATACCAAGAAGAAAGCTTCAGAACACAATTATTACAAATTGATCTTAGGGCCAATTAAACCCTTGATATAAGAGGATATTCCAGTCATATACCATATTATACATCACAACCTATATCCATCTAAAGATAACTCCCACTAAGTCCCTTGGATGCCTTATTTAAATTAAATACAACTATTCCCATGACCCGCTCTTAGGCCATATCTCACTTATCCCATTGGTTATTTATTAAAACCATTGTTATGAGGAATCATTCAATGTAATAGTATATTATTCCTTAGAGGACCTATTTTTTAATAATACAAGACAAGTCTCCACTCGGCCTCCAAAGAGGGTGTTCCACGTTACATGTGATATGTATAACTATCTCAACCATAATAATTATTCTCAGAACTCTCATTTCTACCCAAATATCCCTAAGAAACCAAGATTGGATATTTTGTATGTCATCTCATTCTTGAGGACCTATCTCTGTCTTCTCTCATCCTAAATCGGCATGCTCTCCCCCTTAGTGACATAGTCTCCTGGTGATTCCAAATTACCCATGTCTAAATAGAGCCCTTATTCTATATCCAGAAGACTCAATTATATGTAATATCCTTACCTAAGGTACCCTATGTCATTATAACTATTACTTAAATTTATATATTCCTAAAATAATTCTTAATCTTGAATAAATTGGTATGTGGACTATTATTTTTTAGATAACATTGCTCCAACATGATGTTATCATTCAGACAATGCTCATTATTTCCTTATCGCATCTCACAACAACACCCAAAACCATAACTCATCCACCATGTTCAAAAAAATGATTATAACAATTTTAAATTCCTTATATTATTTCAAAAAATGTCCATAGTTTAAAAAATATAATTGAGTTGTTCATACATGCTATATCCTCAAGTAACCTCATGAAAATTTCCGATGTAATGCCCATTATAGACCTCAAAAAAATGAACTATCATAATATTACTAATCGGTTATACAATACTCAAAAAAATGATTAAAACAGAATAAGATCCACCAAGAAATGTACCACAAATGAAATTTTAACCAACATGTGGTATCTCTACTATTTTCAAATCCAGAAACCACTTCCACGTAATACAGCATCTTATATTTACAATTACACCAAGATCTAGTTGAAAATATAAAATACTTAAGAAAATGACACAAAAATTAGTAGATAATAAAAGGATAAAGGATGAATGATTTTTAGGGAATAACTTCCCTCAAATCATCATTGAAATATCCATGATTCACACCAGAATAAGTGATGTTTATGAGAGGAATATAGGGGAATTATCCAACGAAAATGGCCCTCCACGCACCCATCTTCCATCTTAATCACATAAGGGTCTGAGCTAGGAAGCATAGGTCTACCGCTCCTTTAAATGACAAGATATGTTCCACATCATGGAGTTACCCATACATGTGATATTGTTACACCCCTATAAGAAACCCCGCACAATGTGTCCCCATGTAAAGTGGCATGACACACCACCTTTGGTCAGAACCAGCTATCTTACTGCCTATGCCTTTATGGTGTGGCTACTAAGCCTCACGATTGAATGGGATCACATGGTCAGGATTGATGTAATGATCTCTAATTATAAACCTCTTCAATGAATTTATATATCAGTCACATTTTGATGAAACATCCTTGTGAAAATAATTAAAATGAAAAAAACACACGGGTTTATAAACCTTATCAATTAATCACTATCATTACATGGTTCCCTCCTTCAACAATGTGACTCTATATAAGAGTCCATTACATTTTACAAAATACTATATATAAGGTTTGTAATAATAATATTAAACCCTCAAAACATCATAACCCCCAATACATAAATAATTATTCCTTAATGAAAAACCCAATATAAAATCTAGAATATTGTGACACCCACATATCAAATTCTAGCATGTTTATTTCAATTCATAGTGGCCCTTTTGGATACAATGTCATCCCCATATCACCACATAATTAAAATGTGATCCTAACCTATAATTTAATGATGATACATATGTGAAAATAATCACAAAAAGGTCCCCCAATCCATATCCACACAAAAAATTCAAATTTCCTCTTAATTCTATAACTGAAAATGATGTGTGCCCTTAAAATTTTCATTCACCCTCCTACTTCATGACCATGAAAATAAAGATAATCAAACATATAACAGCATATTATTACTCTTTAAATCAACATAACTCATAAAAGTTTCTTTAATAATTGAATTAATTCAATACCACAATTCAACAACCAATGTTTAATATCCTAGCTTGAAATTGTTTCCAAAATATTAATTTGGTCTCTCTCATGAAATATTTGGGAAAATAAAATCTCTTTTGAAATATGTAATATATCATTTCAGTAAATACTCTATCTTTTATCCACATAATTTTTTTGACATCATTCTATTTAAAACTCCATAATTATAGATTAATGATATTCCCAAAACCTCTCAATAAATTCTCTAAAAAACTTATTCTAACTCTTTCTTTAAGATTTCTTGAAAATTAATAATTCAATATCTTCTAAATGTGAAGGATAATATACATAGACTAATGTTGTGTAATGATTATACTCATGATTCAACCTTATTCAAACACCAAAATAAAAACAATAGGTTAAATCATAGATCACCACTATATATAATGATTTTTTATTCCATTAAGATCAGTAAATAATCATCACATTTAAAAAATTATAATCTAGTTGGAAGAATATTTTTATTCTTTCAAGACACATGGTGTTTTTTATATATCCATATAAACACTCATATTTTTATTATTTAGAATTATATTTATTAATACTTGATATTAAATAACTATTTATTATTCTATTGAAACACTAATAAATTATTATGTAGCCTTTGATAACAATTGCATAGACATTAGATCATTTGATTTATTATAATTCTACATTTATGAATTAAAAAATAATTTCTCAGTTTCATATTATGTGTCCATTGAAACATATATTGTACTCTTATAAAATAATTAAAATCATGAAATCAATCATTAAAACCTCTAAATAATTCCAACTCATGCAATTTGGAATTTTGGGGACTCATTTTCTTTATTCGATGAAATACTAGTCCATTATCCATATTCTAGAGAATGATTTTCCTCTATGATTTTTTATGGTACAACACCATGTAAACCCATCTAGATCATGGTATATTCATGTTTTTATTCTATTTGTAGTGAAATAAATTTTATTATAGAATATATTTATTTATTTTGGGATGCTAAAATCAGATGAATCCAATTCTTAAAACATTTGGATTTTTTTCGCACAGGTTGATTTTATAAAAAGAAATTATGGAACTTGAAGGTATTAGGAAAAACCATGATTTAACTTTTATTCTTATATTATACGTTAATTATCAGTGTTATTATTAAAAAGAACATTAGTTTTTTCATGTATTAAAAATTTCATGATACACTTATGAACATGTCTGTTTTTTTCATAAAGAGAACACTAATAATTTCATCAAAAAATTTATGCAGAATTTATTAATCTCGTCAATTTCCTCATCAACTCATCTCTAATAAACCTCAAAAAGTTAAATTACTCTAAATCACATCCAAAATTAATTCCCAATTCAAATAATTATCCATTCAAAAAATTTCAATAAAACATCAATAATTGAAATGTGTTTTCATATCAATAATTAGATTTCCTTTCAATTCAATAAACACTCAAATATTCATTAATTATAGTCCTTTGTGAAAGATAAATATCCTGATACAACTCTACAAGAAAAACAATTTTTTATGTATTTTTATCCCTTGGTGTGATGATTTTTTTATTTTTTTAATTCTCTCTCCCCTAAATAATCAAACCCATTTATGCACATTTTCTAAATTGAATCCAACATTAGATTTATCTTATAGAAATGAAGTATGAGATGTTTACCTCTTCCCACATATTAAAATATAAATGAATAAATTATGGAGAAATCCAAAAAAATCATGTAGGAGGTAAATAAAAAAAATATTTTAACCTCAACTCTTGTAATTAGTCCAATGAAATAGCCTTGGTGAAAACATCATCAATATGTTCTATTTTGGAGATATATTCCAAACTAACTAATTTATTTTAAAACATACATTTAATGAAATGATATTTAATATATTTTAACCCCAAAATTTCAGTAGAGTGTTTATTTTATGTGATATTTTTTGTTTGAGGGTTGTTTTTAAGTTTCCATGGAGTTTAGGCTCGAAACATGGAAATTTTAGAGTTTTCCATCAGTGCATAGTTTTTATGCACAATTTAGAAGAAACTATCTGGAATCCCTTATGTGGTTCCATGAAACAATTACTTGATGTTAATTTTTTAATGTTTCTATTTTGGGTGGATGGGTGGGGAATAATAGAGTCCTAAACTATGAGATAATGGGGGTAGAAACTATGAGAGGCCTCGTTTGAGTTTTTGTTGTGGCGCGTTTCATTCACTGGATTTGGTAATCCATGAGATGAGTATGAGAATCACCTATGAATATTTAGTTTTTAATTTATAATTTTTGTAGAACCATTTTAAAACCATTCCACACCTTAGGTAAACTGTGTGGGTTAAGGTTTGGCTAATAAGTGTCTTGGGTACAGTTGGAACATGGTTAGTAAAACCAGGAAACTGAACCCAACAACCTGACTGAATTCATTAAATACAATAAGTAAAATTATTACCCACATTTTAAACCTTCAACCCAAATTTATTATCCCCTATCATTTTGATGGACTAGGTTCACCCCTTGGGTACATCCACCTTCCTTCTCTTCAATTTTGTAGAATTAATCTTCAGTTTCAATTTTCTTTCTTCTTGTAAAGTCCATTTAAAACTATTTCCTATAATTTATTCCTTCCTTTATCCATGATTTCATTACTTACCAAGAACCCTAATCTCTTTATAGAATGATTTTATTGTCGATATTGGTAAAATAATAGGAAATTTTACATGAATGGGGTGTATAGAGAATTTCTTTGCTTGGGGAGTGGTCTGTATTATAGATGAAAACATATTAAATGGTCTCCATTTAACTGAGGTAGGGTTTTATTAGTTTAATTTATTAATTACATAAATTTTAGTAATTTTTGTTTGAAATTGATTATTTTTGATGTTATTCCTATATGTATGACCAATGAGGTCAAAAAAATTAAAATAAAGTTTAAAAAATAGAATGAAATGATATTTCCTACTATGTGTTAGTGAAAACTCCTAGTTGGATTTTAATGATTTATTATGTTTTTAAAAGTAGTATTCAACACCAAATTGTGATTTATAAATTTATTATCCAATTAATATAACTTTCATACCATGATTTAGGTGTTTAGAATGTTTTTATAGTGTTTAACTTGAGTTGTTTTTTTTAAAGGGGTGAGTTAACCCTTCTATGCTTTATGTAAAACAATTTTACAACATTAGTTTATTTATAAATCATTTTTATGTTGTTTTTAAAGTATATAAACTAATAAAAGTAGGTTTTTTAGATTCAAAATAGGGTTTTATCCCATGGTAAATTTATTTTAAAAATAATTAATAGCGTTGAATGTTTTGAAATGATATTTTAAAGGGAAGATTGGATTTCCATTTGAGTTTTAAAGGCGGTTTGATGAAATTGTTCTCAATAGTAGATTAATAACTCTTCTAAAAATGTTATATTTTCTTGGAACTAAAATCTCATTTTGGTTATATAATTTTCATTTATCATTTTATGAATAATGTTTTTTCATAAGATATATAACACCCTCTTGGTTTCCCCATTAATTTATTTTACACTTTTGTGTATTCTTTATCACTATGGGATGATTTGTTTCCATTTTGGGGGTAATATACTTGTTTATTCCACTAGTACCTCATTTATAAGGGGATATGAATTGTGTGGGTGTTGGGGGGGGAGTCATTACTTATGCTTCACATGTTAATCCTATCTTAAATATTCTTTCACCTAAATTATTTATTCCCCACAGGAACTCAAATACTAAGTTAGAGATCTAATTATCTTATAAATGTTTTTTTAAATGATGTCATTGTCCGTCTAGTCATTCAATGAACAAGGGATAACAGATAGAATCATAAAAATGTATATTGTTTTGGAAATATGGATGAATTAAGGTTTTTATTTTAGCATATTTTTGTTATTTTTCTATTATTTGGAAAAACTATTAAATTACTAGATGCTTCACAAGTTAGGGATCATATTTTAGATCCCATAACACATCTTATTTCTAAATTAAGAGTTTATAATATCGGTTTTTATTTATTGATTGATTGTATCATTTCCACTACTTTTATTATTCAATGCCTATGATCTTGTCATTTATCATTATTGTTTGAATTGAAATACTAGTGGCTTGCTATGTGCCTTCTTAATTATTAGGAGGTTACTTTAAAAATTATTTAAAACTATTTATTAAATGTTTTAACAGAATGGGAAAGTAAACTATGACTAAGAAATTCTAATTGTTTATAATAATATGTTTGAAAGGTGTTCATTAAAATGTAAATTTTTTATTGCAAATAGTTTTAGAGATTTATTTATTTAAAAAAATGTGGTTATTATTTTTGAAATTATGAGTGTGTGTGAGTTTAATTTTTTTTTAGGAAATCGGGCTTAGTTTTATGGAAATGTTTGTTTCCAATGCTATTTTAGTACCTATTTTTAAGTGTTTAAGAGTATATTTCAAATATCACTGTTTATAAAATTGTTCTAAAGTATGACTCTTCAATGATATTTGTTCTATTATTTCTGGGAATATTTTTTACAAAGTGATTTTTTTATTTAGTTAAAATTATGGGAAAATGGTTTTAATGAACATTTGATTTTTTCTGGTTTCTTTTGAAAAGTGTTATGAGTAATATTTATACTTATATTTTAATTCAATATATCATGGTTATAATATAATATGGAATTAACATCATCTATTTTGTGGGATATAGTGGTCTAATGGGATTCTAGGTCATGCCAATATTTTATTCGTTTGAGTTCCATTTAGTTTGATTCACTCCCTTTAATCTTTTTGAATATTTTTTTCGATGCATGAGGAGGGGACTAAAGATCACTCATGGTATCATCATAGTTAGTATGGGGATTTTATTTCATTTTGTTATTTAGGATGTTGGGTCCATTTTACTTTAAACATTAGATTATGTATACCTATTTTTTAATTCCATTAATTATGTATTAGTTATATCATGTTGGGATTTGTAGATATATTTGACCTTACTACTTGATTATTTATTTTACTTCCAATGTTGTTCTATTACTATTGTATATGGGTGAATGTTTTACCAGATTACTTTTCATGATGCCCTATATGTAGTTCTTAGCCTTCTGGTATTTTGAATTTCCTTCAGCCCATGGGTCAGATCGAGTCAGGTTTTGGGTTAGATAGAACCCTGGTCCGGTTTCTTACAATATGGTGTTAAATGCTAGTTTCTCAATGATAACTAAGTTATTAATCTCCAAATTGTTATTTTCTTGTTGGTATTTTGTTTATAAGTATATTGAGACTTGTGAGGTAGGTGTGGGGAGAGTATTATGAGTTCTTTCTCACTATGTTCAATGATTTTCTATTAGATGATTGGATTTTCAATAGATCATTAATTTCCATTTTACAGCATTGTTGGATTTTGGTTTGAAGAAAATGGTGGTGGTGTTTGATCCTTAATTTCATGGATTGGGTTTCAATGGGGGATCACATTTAATTGTGGGGAAGGAGAATAAAAAATGGAATTGATGCATGATAATGGATTGTAGGTCCTAAAATACCATACCAAAACCAAAAAATTGATGCTCAATTAGTTTTAGGAACCTTTACAAGATTATAATTTGGTCATCAACCATTTGTCAAAGTTGAGAACAGTTCCACATATACATTATTTTTATATATAAAAACCTATCCCTTGGATTTATGAGATTATTATGGTAATGGAAAAAGATTCATGGTTGGTCTTGTGATAATTTTGTATCTTTGGATTATGTTTTTCCTTAGTCTTTTGTTATAAATTTTTTATGAAATATAATGTGAATATTTTTTATGTTAGTGAAAGAAATATTTCATGATAAAATGATTTCTATTTTAAAATTAGGCCTTAGGTCATGATAGTAAAATAAGTCTTGTTTCATGAAACCTTTTTAAAATGTTGATTCATTTTAAAATTTGGAAAATATTTTATGTGTGGAGGGTTTTTATAATCATATTCACACTATGTTTTGAAAAATTAGTTTCCTATTTTAAGTGAAACTAGTTATTTCCATATTATTTTTTGTTGGATGTTTGGGGTTTTCCCTATGTAACTTGTAAATAAAAGGGATAAATGATTAGAAATTTTTTAAAATGGAATGTTTTTTTATTATGAAATTCATAATGGAGTTTTTTCTCGAAAAAATGTTAGTGTTTAGTTTGAAATCCTTTTTGGATTTGTTTAAAATTTACAAAATCAAGATATGTGTTAGTTTTGGATATTGAAAAATGGTTTCCATTTAGTTATGAATGTAATAAGGCCTAAATTTAATAGTTCTGTGGCTTTCAAAATTTAATTTTGATACTCTTTATTATAGGCTCTTTGTTTTAAATAAGGTCCATTTTCGATGAATTTATTCTATTATTAGTAATTTTAGTGATTGTATTTAACCCTAGTGTGTTTTGGGGTATTATGGTGTGATTTTAGGGGAAGTATCATTTGAGGGTTAATGTCTTAGTTTTTCCGATGTAAGCCTCCAAGAAAGGTATAATATAAATGAAGAGTGTTCATATTTGGAGTGTTTAAATCTTTTAGTGCTAACAATAACGAAGATCTATATTGAGTGGAATGTTTTTTTTCTTTCTTAGAGTAGCGGGACTTGGATTTATCATTGGTTTATTTCTCAAGTTGATATTATTGATATCTTGTTGGTGAATTGATTTATAAACTTGTGGTTTTATTTTATGGTTGGATCCATTAGTATTAGTTTATCTTGGATATTTTTGAGTTTTTATGGGTGATTGGTCATCGTTTGATGCATCCTTCGAGTGCTCAGTTGTGTATCATTTTTATGATGTACAATTTTGGGAAGAATTATCATTGCCATTATAGAATGTTTTGCATGAGGAAGACATGACCAAGTGATTTATTCATTTCTTCTTTGATTTCCCTATATAGGACTCATATCATATTGGGAATCATTTGTGAATTTTTTCCTAATATTTGATTCCATTATATGGTGTTGACTGAAGGCCAATTTTTTTCCTGTTAGTTTAGTATTGGGAAGATCCTCAGGTGAATATGTGGATACTTACTAAGGGTTTGGATTTCTTTCATGTTAGAACAAGGAAAAAACTAGGATATGTTTCTGTTGGGATCATCATGAGATGATATTATATGTATTTGGACATAGAGACCCCCATATTCCCATTTTTACCCTTAGGTTAGAGCTATTTATTTTCTTAACAAGTCATATATCCCATATATGACCTCCTTGTTTAGATTTTTTCTTGGATTTGGTATCCATTTTTTCTATCTATTGGGATCTTTTTGGAGTATTTATATCATTTTCGTTTTGAACCAATTTATTGTGGTTGAATTCTTCTAGTGGCTTTTAGTAAATTCCATCTGAATATTTTGGGAACAAGGTTATTCAGCAGTGTCCTCTTATTTTGTAGAAGGAGGTCTATGATTTTTACATTAGTTTAGCTCATTTATAAATGGTGATGAGATCAAGGTACAATATCCAAATCTTTCGATCATTTAATTCATATTTTTTATTGGAACTTATTTAGTATTCAATCATTTGTTTGAGGATTTCATGTAACACACTAAGATTTTGTGAATTTGTTTTAAAATGAATCTAGTATTTTCAATATTTTGTGTTGCACACAAAATCAAGCTTGTCACGCGTTATACAAAACAATGATTAAAGCATGTGATAGATATAAAATCATGTTAATATTACGTTAGATGCCATACCATGTTATTCTAGCTCTATACACAACACTGAGTGAGCTTTTGTTACAGACAACAATGATTTTGAACAAAACCATGATAAATTTTTAATATTATTTAAAAATGAACATGATAAAATAACCATAAAACCTAGTGGTTTGAATAGAAATAAATAATATTATAATATTATTTATTATTTTTTAACCTAAATAAAACATATTAATATAAAAATACCTAAATTTTTAATAAATTCTTTCTATGTTCTAAAAATACTATTTTTCAACAGAATGATCTTTCTATTTATGTTTGTGAATGCTAATAAAATTCATTTTTCACACTTTTATAAAATCAATTTGAAAAAAAGTAGTTTCAAATTCTAAATGTAAAAATTATCTAAATAATATTTTTTGGGATTCTTCTGAAGGGTTTCATGTTTTTGAATAATAGTGAAAAATATTGAATTTTAATTGAAAACTGTCTTTTAGCCTCAATTATTCGTAATGCTAAATTTTATTTTAAAAAAATTTACAGTTTATTTATTTAATTTATATATATATTAATACAATTTAGGTCATTAAAATAAACTTCATTTTTAATTTTTATATAAAAAATTTTCAAACTGTTGAATTGTGTCTTTTTAAAAACCCGATTTCTCGTCATATCTACGGTAATCATGTTAGATAATATTTTGGAACTGTAGTAAATTTAATTTTGTAAAATTTATTATATATTTGGAATCATAAAAATTTATAATGTCTAATAAGGTCATCATAATTTTTTACCAATATGAATAGTGAATGAAATAAAAATTAATGACAGTAGTTAAGGTAAAAAAGGGTCTACTTGGGGGTAAACCTGGAATTAAATGATGAAAATGGAATAAAATATTATCTTAATTTTATTTAATGAGTTTATTTAAAAAAATAAAATAAAATTATCTAAAATATGGAAATTATGTTTCACTCTCATTTGTATATGACCCATATAATACGTTAAGTAATGAAAATGGAAAAAGAGATACTTTTCTTGGTTTTAATAACTTTAAAGCGTTGGGGTGGGGAAAAGAAAACATATGTTATGTTAGAAGTATTATTTTAAAATATAAATTAATCTTTTTTTATAATTTATTTTAATTTTTATAATGTGATATAATTACTTAAATGATTAAGAAACACCCACAAAATAATTATTTAGTTAACAATTAATTAATACAAATGATACTAAAAATATTAAAAGTGAATTAAATTAAATGAATATTTATTTTCCAATATTATTTCTTACTATTTTGTCATGTTACATATTTTTTTTCATAATATATTCAAATTACACCATTTTCATAATATTTTTTAATTCATTTTAAATTAATAATGTCAAAATTCAAAATAATGTTATTTTATCACAATTTATATTTTATTAAATGATTTAAAATACTAAAATTTGATATTATCCCAAGTAATTTTTTAATGAAAAAATATCTACTATATTCCATTAATGGTTTAATCTATCTTTTTAATGAATATATTAAACCATAACTAGTAGAATATCTGTTAGCATGGTGAAGGTTAAAGTAGTGTTTTTTCACCATACATGTGCATGTGTAAAAATTAATTTCTAGCCATATAGGTTATATATTTTATAAATATGATATAATATTTATAATTATTGGGTATAAATTATATAATAAGTATCACTTTATTTTAGTTTTACCTTATATATTACATACATTATAAAAATCATTATTGTAGCAAAAACCTAAAATGGTTAATGTAAAGAAACATAGAATTTAAGGAAATAAATGTTTAAAATATGTAATATATTTTGTGGTGGAAGTTTTAATAGAAAATATAATCTATAAAACCCATTAATTATCAATTTTTGAGCCACTATTTGTGATATTGACCTCCCAATAGTGAATACGTTGGACTATTTAGAAGAATGCCACTCAACCTCAACTATAAAAGGCTATCCCCTCTCTTATGTTCTTCACAAATCATATCCTCTTTGTTCAATTCAATACTTAACAAAATGACTTAAAAACATACCTTTACTCATCATATAATTCCTATTTTGGTAAAAACCCTAATTTTTAAGGATTGAGGGTAAAAATAAAGGGATATCTGATAAAGAGGTAATGTCTTTCAACAAGCATCTTTATTTTACTTATTTTTATACCACAATAAATTTTTATTAAACAATGATTAAACAATAATATAAGAATCATTAATGTAATGGGATGTTTTGATATAAATTACATGACCTAAAACCATATTCACTTTCACCAAATGGGTTATGAATTCATCATTCGTGTGTACAGTGGACTACTACCTTGCAAAACATTGTCATTCATTTTTACATTACAACCTATCAAGGGTTGTCATAATAATGGGTTTATAGATTATAAATAATATTAATTATATTCATGATTTTACTATGATTATTAAATTATTATATCACACATACCTTAATGTCTTCCATTTTGTGGGAATACAATAACATCGTTCTGGTGTATGAAAGACTACTATCTCATGAAGTGATGTTATTCGTTCATGATTTTCATAGAATTTATAAAGGATGTTTTTAATAGAAATATGTAATATATTTTAAATAACCATTATTTTGGAGTGATTATATATATATAACATCAGTTTCTTTTCTTTTCTTTAAATTTTTCTTGAAAATAGAAACAATGTTCATGCATATGTACTACCCACAGTCTCTATGAACAGTGTATTTCATTTCATTTGACTAGATTATATGAATTTATATAAATACATGTATACTAAATATCTATTATATTTATATCATTTTATCATTCTAGAGATGATGTAACTATTACCAAAGCAATAGAACCAAAAATATTTTAAATGAAAACATATAAAAAAAATTAGTGATCATCTGAAAAGAAACATTGATATGAAATTGTAAATAATAGTGCTATAAGGTTCATAATTATGTAACATATGGAATTATACATATGAATATGGTTATTTAATAGATTTATAAAAAAATTATATTTATTAAATAAGAGATTTGAATAAGGAAAAAGGAATGCAATAGTTATGATAATAGATTTTGTCTCACTTTTTTACTTCGATGAGACACATGTCGTATTCATCACCTATTTATTTAATTTAGTGTATATACTAACCAGGAATTTATAATATGGTGCTTCAACTGAATAATAATTTTTTAAATATCAATTTTATTGTCTATATTCCTTGTGTTTTTTGGTTCAAATGTTAACAAATCAGTAAGGGGTTTTGTCTCAATTTTCCTTCTTTGAGACTTACATTATGTTATGTGGAAATATGAATTCATGATGTGTATATATAGAAACATTGACATGTAATATCATGAATTTAGTTATCCCCATAATATTTTAAGATCATGTTTATGTTATTCCTTTATGTGGGTTATGATTCAAGTTTACCAAAGTGGTATGTGTTTTATGTTACAATATTATCATTTATCGGGATTGTTTATATTTAAGTTTTCAATGTTGGTATCAAATAATCTAAAACATGATAATTCTCATGAGTTTTTTTCTTCTATGGCTTTTCATGATATCTTCATGTAATTTTATCATTTTTTTAATCTCTAGTACATAAAATTAATTAAGAAAATATTTTTATGAAAATCAAACATTATTTCTCTCTTCGGTTAAAAATATATTTTCTTTCAGTAAGAAATATTATAAAAAATGAGTTAATAAATATTTCATTACTAAAATATGATTTTTAAATTGATTTTTTTTAAATTTTTTTTATGTTGTATAGGTTTTATAAAAGGAATCTCTATGTAAATTTCAAAAAACAATTTTTATTTGGATTTTACTAAAAATGAGAAAATAAGGTTTCTTTTTAAAATGAAATCATGAAAAATATTTCCCAATATCATGACCACTCAAGGATTTCAATCTTTTATTAAATGTTTTCAGATTTATTTTAAAAGAAATTTTCTTCCATAATATTTGAGAAATTTTAGATTTTTAATAAATTATTTCCAAAGGAAATCATTTTGAAAAAATATTTGTTTTTAAAAATTACATTCAGTGTCGAAAGGATAGTTACCACATGAAATGAAAAAAATGGTTTTAAATCATAATTTATAATTTTTCGATATTATTTTAAAATAAATGGATTTCAAAAATGTTTTCAGTTTTGAAATTTTAATTTTAGAGAAAATTTATTTTTCATCAATAAATCTTTTAAATAATCATGGAAAATCATTTTCCATCTACCATTACATCCATAGATATAACTTATACCTCACTAGGGATACTATCCATGGATACCATTTTTATTCTTACTTATAATATTTTATGTTTATGATATAATTATGTTGTTTGAAACCCAATTCCCTTACATGTGTCATATGATGAATAAATTCTTATAAAACCAGCTTCTTTCAATGAGTTGTACTATAATGAAATTATTATGAAACCTATTTATTTTCTAGAGGATAGAGATGATTTAATGATTAAGATAACAATTTCTTGTCATGGGTTATGATTTGATGAATTTTTAGGATATTTCAACATAAAAAAATATGGTTTTAATTATGTGACTCGTGAGACATAAATCTACCTCCAATAAAATACATATTGATTTATATTTCATGAGATAGATTGGACTATAATGAGGTGTGTTGTAATTCCCTAACCCCAGAATCCAGGAGTTGGTGCATTATTTTAATAAATTGGCATGATTAGAGGGAATCAACTACCGAATGGACGTTTAGTTAAGTAGTATTGTAAATAATATGAATACATAAGTTCAACATTACAACATGAAAAGAAAAACAATAGTAATTTATTCCATTATAAACATCCAAGATTCAAATATTATTTTTGCAAGTCACTCATAACTAACTTCTTTATATAATGGGATAATGAAACATGAGAAAGGTCTGAGATTAGATGCTCAGTAAGAGTAATAAATAAATCGGAATATAACATAAACATTAGTCATGGTTAATAATTGAAAACACATGCCTTAACGAATAATAAACATGAGCTCTTTATGGCAAGAATATGAGCTGAGTAAATAATATCGTAATAAAACACAGTCATGGGTGTTCTACTAGTCGATTAACAACATGAAATATCAATATCTAATATCATAATGATGTAATGCATAATTCCGGACATTCTGAAACATTTTGTTATGGCCAAGGCCAAGACATCTAAAAATGATTAAGTCCTCGACCAAAACCATATATCAAAAACTTGGAAAGCCCTCAACCAATTCCACGTCTAATTATCTAATGAGACCTACATATTCATCATGGAGCTATAGCGGGCTCCACCCATCACTTAATAAGTCCAATTCATTCCTCATATGAAAATATTGAAACATAATATATACATTCAAACTAAAACTAGCATACGAAATGTTAATAATTTAACCACCAACGATGAATGGTATTAAAATTGCACATCCATAGTGAAACATAACTCATTAAATACAATATGTAATATTTTATTATAACAAATTAACCTCAATCTATAATAATAAATTATATTGACATAGATGAAAACAATAATCAAAACTATTTGATAGGAATATACCCCTTTTTCTTGAAAACATTTAAATGTCTCACTATTTATCAAGAAGACATTTAAAATAGATTTTTAAATCAAAGTGTCACATATCAAATTGAAACTTTTAAAAGGAATTTCAATTTGAAAACATTAATTTCCATATAAATAGACCATTAAAACCATTTTTAAAACATGGAAATTAATGAGAATGATTTAGAAGAATAAATCTTTAAAACATTTTAAAAGATATTTTAGTTAGAGTTCCTAACAAAATGAGAGATGCTTGAATATAAATAACTGAGATAATAAAATCTTTATATTATCATGAAAATAATGGATTTCATGATATACTATGTTAAAGGATAGTATATACACCATATAAAAGTGAATTGGTTTATAACAACAAATAAGTCTCAATGGAATGTAAGTTGAGATAATGTCCATTATAAAAACATTTTCCTAAGGTTAAGGATAAATCAATGACATAATTATGTGTGAAAAATATAATTACAATAAATATTATTGGATATTCAGTGTAATTCAATCTGAGTAAATTCACACATATTTTATTAAAAACAACATCAATGACTTGGATGTTTAACTCAATGAATGGAAATTCAGTTAAGATTACTCTTATCAAGTTCACATCAATGACTTGAGAAATTAACAATGGAGTGATTAAGTGTATCAAGAGTATATCCACACAAAGGGGAGTGGAAATTACTACATAAATAATAAATAGTGATTAACCACATAATCTTGGAGTAAAATAATCAATGAAGATTGCGTAAATCCGAATGAGTGGAAATTGAAATTTGAAATTCCCTTACTGATTTGGTAACTTACGAAAGATACACCCCATGAAAGAAAAATCATAAAATTATTATGTAAATAACCATAAATTAAAGAATATTACACAAATTATTTCAATAATGGATAATACATATGCCACATAGAAGGAAATAGTTCCCAATATAGCATGAATATCACAAGAATAAAAAGTGAGATGAAAAACCCTTACTTCATTGTAATCAATCGAGTCGTATGACCAAAAGTTAATAACCACCAAATGAATCATATAATTCCATGAATATAAAGAGAATCATGATAATATATATAAAAGTTATGTACACAATAAACCACATTCAATAAATAAGTGACGAACAATGAATATCTCACAGAATTATAAGTGAGATAAGAAACCTCTTACCTCAAGTCCGACTAGTCTTGTATGTTCCTTGTTCTTCATGAATAATAAACATAAGTGAATTTCTAATTGATTAAGAAATTTTTTGAATATTATTATTTCTTTTATATCACTTATTACCTTGTTATAACCATTAGTTAATTATTTTAGTTCATATTGGATATTATATTGATGTTCGGAACTTGAGTAAAAAATTAACATGTTACCATTAAAATTTTTCGATGTGGTCAGGAGTCCATTATCTACAGAATGATATAAATTATTTTTATATAATATATATATATATATATTATATGATGTATATATATTTATTTATAACAATATATAACATTTGGAGGTAAAAATGAAATGGACCGTTCATGGAGATGGTAAGTCGTACATACACATGAATGCTACTGCAATTTATATTTTATATTTTAATTGAATTAAATAATAATTATACACAGGTATATTATAATTCCAGTATAATATCATATATAATATCATTAAATACATACTTTATATGTCCCACTCAAGTCATTAAGGTGTCATTTCACTTTGAAGGGGCAGTAGTCTGCACTTCCTCAAATGAAATTATTGCATTTTACCCATAATTGAAACCGTAAAGGTATGATATAAATGGAAAATACAGAAGAAAAAAAAGAAAAAATAAACATTATATATATCATATATAAAAAAATATCCATCTTAATGGCCACCATGAGAGGTGGTAGAAGATAATCGAACAATCATCGTTTCGTGAGGCGTTAGTTTTCCAACCACAGAAACAGTATGTTCATCACCCATTAGATGGAGGTGTGTGTATGTTTAGTTAGAATAATTCTCATAAAAATATCCTAGTATATTTAGGACACTAGTGTTGATATAAAATAATGCAATAATAAGAGTTTATGGGGTTGTAGAATTAAAATAAATCAAAATAAATAGAATAATTTAATAGAAACTGTTACATTTAATTTCTTTAACTTCCTTTGGTTTGAACCAAAAGGACTTATTGAAGTGCTTATGCCTATGTTAAGGCTTTTAGGTGTAAGAGATAGATCTTTAGATCTTGTTTATTTATTGGTTTGATGAGCCAAGGGTATTGAGAGGTGTGTGGAATGGGTTAGAATTGGTGTCATTTTATAAAGGGAAGGAGGGGATCTTTAGGAAAGTGTGAAAATATTATTTTATTATATAGTGATATTCGGTTTCTAAAAGTAAAAAACTAATTAACGTCAATGATAAGATGACTCATGGTCGAAATAATATCATCCAATAATAATTGTATAGGTTTTGGATATTTTTTTATATTAATAATCATATTTATTTAAATCATTTATTAATGAGGTAAATACTACATCATTATTGTGTCAAAAATAATTTAATCAATTTGGTGTTTAAAAAATATTAAAAAACAACCATAATGTAGGAAATAATTTTATATTTCCAATGAATATTTATAGTCTAAATTATGACTTATATAACCCCATGTAAAAATTGATTTACTAAAATATATTTGTTTTTTTAATTCTTGACTTTACTTTAAGTTAATTAAAATAAAGTGTCGTTATCACTCATAAGTGGCTCTATGGGGTCTCGAAATCAAAACAAGGATGACTATGGTCGGACATGACTCATAAAAGAATGTCAGGACAAGTTTTTTGTTAATTTTTTATTATCATAATATTCTTTTTACCTTGAATTACCCTATTCACCTTTAACCGCGGTAAATAAAAATCAAAAGTTACTATTCACCAAAAATTATTTTCATCTTATTGAACCAAATTTTACTTAATAATAACAACCAAGTATCTTAGATTTTCTGAATTCAATTCACAGAATTGGTAAAATTTCATTTAAATGAAAATGTTGGATTTTTAACTACCACTTAGTGGTTTCACTATTCATCAAAAATTGAAGTTTTTCAGAAAAATACTAAAAATTCAGCATAAGTTATATTTGATATTCCAAATTAAAAAAATATGTCTATTTTATCAAATTAAAACCATAGAAGTTGGATAAATTAATTCAAAATTAATTCCCGTTGTCAAAACAAATAGCGTGTTTTTAAGAAACAAACACTATCAATATATTGACACTTGTTTTTGTATGATTTCAATATGAAATTATTTTCAATGACCAAAATTGGATTAAAGGGTAAAAAATATAATCTAATTAAACTTAAAAACCAATTTTAAATATAATCTATCCTTATAAATAAGTTAGATAAAAAGGAATTTTTGAATTAAAATACAATATTTCTCACTATTCATAAAAAATGAATACTTTTAGATTAATACCAAAATTTCATCCATAGTAAATTTTGATGTCCCAATTCTAAAGAAGAATTTTATTTGGTAAAATTGAATAGGTAAAAGGGTCATTTTTTCGATTTAAAAAGGGTTCACCATTAAAATGTGGTAAAACCGATTTTTTGGAAAATTACATTTTTTATCTGAAATATTGACTTTGTTCTTATAATATGTCTAATATAAACATAATAAATAAGTTAAAATTATATGGAGTATATAAAAATTAAAATCTAGTTAATACTATTGATAACCGCTTTTGAACAGTTACTTTGGTATGTCATGGTGCACTCGAACTAATTGTTGCGTGTAGTGCAAGCTATTGAATTTAAAGAAAATAACTTATTCTGAAATCTTGGGGTGTTACATTATACCCTACTTAAATAAATTGTTTTCTCTCAATTTGAAATTTTTCTTCGAAAATAAATGGTTAAATATACAAAAATACATTTTTGGAAAACCCACATCGGAAATTGGGTTAATAAAATTTAGTCTTAATAAGAGGGGAAGGGAGATAAAAAATTCACTCCCAAATTATGATCTCGATTAGGAGGTCATTGGTGAAAATTAGAGCCACATAGTTGGAGAGAAAAAAATTAATATTTATAGGGCGTGATTGTGGTCATAAATCAAAAAAAAATGTAAAATTGAGGGCCTCAAACCCATCAATCTATAATGATTAAAATATCATTGGTTCAACAAAACACAAAGCATTAGGATAACAATTTTTTTTAAGATCCCTTCCCAAAAGTTTAATAATTAATTTATTCATTGAATAAGAAAACAAAAATATACATGACATGTAGAGTTTCATCCTTCATCTAATTCTTTCCAAAACTCATCTTTCAATCCAAATGACGAGTATTAAAGATGACTTGGTCATACCTGAAGTGCAGAATCAACTTATAGAGAATCACATAATCTACAATGGTTGAACTATATATCTAACTTTTCTTTATATATTAACAAAAATCAAAATGGTTAGTAAATGATTAGATGATTGCAACAGGATAACACTTTAGATAATGAAATTCAAATATTAATTTCTAAAATTAAACCTACAGCACCCAATGTTCAATAAATACCATTCAATAAAAAATTGTCAAAAATATGTTTCAATATAATCTAAACTATTATTTAAACCCAAAACTCTGAAGAATTTTCTTTCATAGTCTTCCATGTTAAACTATATCTCTAAAGAATATTGACTACTCTTAAATTAACGTACTTAAAAAATAATTAACCTAATCCCATATTCTATATGATTGGTTAATCATATCCATAAATAACCCAAATCACTAAAAATCCACAATAAAAACATATGTAAAAAACACCATTACTCTTCAAATGAAATCCCATAGTATTCTATTTTCCTTTGGCATATAGTATTCCCAATAGAGAGAACTTCTTACAAATTAATATTTATCACCTAATCACAAAATAATTTTTTGGTTCTATGGATTTTCATTTGATAAGACAAAAGATCCCAAATCAACTTATTATTGATCACTAAAATCATTTAACTAAAAATAATTAGTCACACTAAATGGGGACTTCACATAGTCTAGTGGTTGGCGATAAATCCCAATCGCACTATGGTTGTGGGTTTGATTCCTACAGCTATGTCTGACCTGATAGGTTGTCACATGGTCTGCGTGTTGTCCTTTTTTCAAAATCTATATAATTTTATAATATTACAAAAAATGATATATATTCCTCAATGTAACTATAACATAACTTCATCACAAATTTTATCTCATACCAAACATTTTCTTCCCAAAGTTTAATAACTTGTAATTTCCTCAACCTTAATGATCTTATAAAACGAAATGGTTATCTATAACTATATACAATAGAGAAAACATAATTATTCCTCAAATATCATTTTCACATGAAAAATTACAGGATTACAAATACAAGTGAAGAGTATTCCAAAGTAATCCCATCAACAAAGAGCACTAATAATTTTAAAATTTTCTCCATCCATTTATTTACACAGAGCTTATTTCTTGACCAAGAAGATATCATATAGAATTGGGCATTCCCTCGAGTAATGGTCAGGTCCCCTAAATTTATGGAAACGACTGTAAATGGATTCTTGGGACAATTTTTATTTTCTATTATAGTACTCTTCATTTTTCCTCGAAAATTCTTTTCTTTATGTCCTTATCACACATAAAGCATTTCTTTTTTCCATTAAGACACCTTCCTAGGCGTCTCCTTCCACATTTCCTGCATTATAGAAAATGAGCATTCTTTTCTCCATGGTCTTCACTACTAGATATCTTATCATTCACCACTTTTCTCGTTTTAGTTGAGTCCGAGAGTTGGTTAATATATATTTTGTTGATCATGTTTTTGGAAAACAGATTCGGCATGAACACGATATCTTTTACACCTATCAAAATTCCATTTTTTTGCTCATTTCCACCATTGTTCCCACCTTCTACATCATCTTCAATGTTACTATGAAATCCTTGGAATCCAGCCATTGAATAACATAAGAAAGCATAATGTGAGTCATGTAATCATTTATAGAATATCATAACATCATGTTTTTAATCTAAAGAACCTTAGGATTAACCCATGTTATTTATTATTATCTTATATTAAAATCCTTCATATAAGTATGTAAAGAAAATGTGAATTATCCTAAGTATATCCCCTGGGTGTGTCATAACCAAGAGAGCAGCAAGGTCCATTGTAGTGTAATATGATACCCCGGGTCATGCCCAAAACTCCTTATCAAAGTTTTCACTCCTAGGTACATCTGTGCCAGAGCCACCTCTACCTACTTGTATCCAGAAAGGTGTGTATTTCTTGAAAAATACAAAAAATATCTACATTACCAAAATTTAAGGAAGTTCTTCTATACTAATCCTAAAATTCTATCTTATGGCAATGTGATATAATCAGATTTTATCTAAATATAGTTTCCAACCTTTTTACTAAACTTCCTCTGATACCAAATGTAATGCCCCGACCCAGAATCCATGAGCCGATGCATTATTTTAATACATTATAATGATTACAGGGAATCAAGACCAAAAGGACCGATTAGTTTAGTAGTCTTGGAAACAATATGCATTCTTAAGTTAAAAATTACAACTAGAAAAGAAAAACAACACTAATTTAGTCCATTATAAATATCCAAGATTCCAAGATTATTCCTACAAGTCACTCATAACTAACTTCTTCATATCCTGGGAAAATGAAACATGAGAAAGGGGTGAGCACATATGCTCAGTATGAGTAAGAAATACAGTGGAAGATAACTTAAACATTAGTCATGGTGAATAATAGAAAACACATGCCTTAATGAATAATAAACATGAGCACTTTATGGCAGGAATATGAGTTGAGTAAATAATTATATAATAAAACATAGTCATGGGTGCTCTACTAGTCTAATAACCACATGAAATATCAATAGTTAATCTCATAATTATGGAATTCATAATTCTAGACATTCTAAAAACATTTTTTCAAGTCCTCGGCCAAGATGTCTAAAAATGAGTAAGGCCTCGACCAAAACCATATATGAAAAATTGGGAAAGTCCTTGGCCAATTCCATGACTAATTGTCTCTTGAGACATACTGATGAATCTAAGAGCTATAACGGGCTCCATCCGTCACTTACTAAGTCTAATGCAATCCTCTTATGAAAGGAATGAAACATAATCTAGACATTAGTACTAAAACTACCATACAAAATATTAACAATTTAACCACAAACCATGAATGGTATTAAAATAGAACATCCATAGTCAAACATTAATCATTAAATAAAATATGGGAGATTTTATTATAATAAAATATCCTCAATAGATAATAATGAAGGATATTGACATCGATGAAAATAATCATAAAAACCATTTTAGAGAAATATCCCCCTATTATTGAAAACATTTAAAAGTGTCACTATTTATCAAGAAGATGTTTAAAATAGATTTTTGAATTAAAATTTACCATACCAAATTGAAACTTTTAAAATGAATTTTAATTTGAAAATATTAATTTTCATATAAATAAATCCTGAAACGAAATTTTTAAAACATGGACATTAATGTGAATGATTTAGTAGAATAAATATTTAAAACATTTAAAATGATATTTTAGTTAGAGTTCCAAACCAAATGATAGAAGCTTGAATACAAATAATTGAGATAATACAAAATTTATAATATTATGATAACAAAGGAATTCATGATATACTATGCCAAAAGACAATATATACACCATATAAAAGTGAATTGGTGCATAACAACAAAGAAGTCTCAATGGAATATAAATTGAGATAAAGTCCCTTATAAAAACTGTATCCTTAGGATAAGGATAAATAAATGACATAATTATGTGTGAAAAAAATAATCACACTTAATATGCTTGGATATTTACTATAAATCAATCTGAGGAAATTCACACATATTCATGTAAAAACAACACCAATGACTGGGATGTTTATCTCAATGAATGGAAATTGAGTTAAGATTACTCTTATGAAGTTCATATAAATGACTTGAGAAATTATCAATGGAGTGATTATGTGTATAAAGAGTATATCCACTCAAAGGGGATTGGAAATTACTACATAAATCCGATATAGTGATTCCCCACATAATCTTGGAGTAAAATAATTAATGAAGTATACGTAAATCTGAATGAGTGGAAATTGAAATTTGAAATTCCCTTACCGATTTGGTAACTTACGAAACATGCACACCATGAAAGAAGGATCATAAATTGATGATGTAAATACAAATAAATTAAATTATATTACACAAATGAATATGATCATGGATAGTAGATATGCCACATAAAGGGAAACAATGGCCAATATAGCATGAATCTCACAGGAATAAAAAGTGAGATGAAAACCCCTTACTTCATTGTAATCAATCGAGTCGTATGAACAAAAGTTATTAAGAAACAAATAATTAGAATAATTGAATTAATATAAAGAGAATAATTATAATATATATCAAATGTAAGTACAAAATACCCAACATGTAATAAATAAATGACGAACTTTGGAAATCTCACAGAATTAAAAGTGAGTTTAGAAACCATTACGTCAAGTTTTAATTGCCATGTATGTTATTTGTTCTCACTGAATAAAAAATTAAAGTAAATTTATACTAAATTAAAAACATTTTTAAATTTTATTATTCCTTTTGTATCTCTTATTACATTTCTATAACAATTAGTTAATTATTTGAGTTCATATTGGATATTTTATCGATGTTCGGAACTTGAGTCATAAATGAACTTGTTATAATTACAATTCTTCCATGCGGTCAAAAGTAGATTATATTCATAATGATAAACATGATTTATATATAATATATATATATATATTATATCCATTATATATATTTTTTTATAACATTACATAACATTTGGATATAATAAATGAAATGCACCGTTCATGGAGACGGTAAGTCGTACGTATGCATGAACCCTACTTTCATTTGTATTTTGTATTTTAATGGAATTTAAACATAATGGTAAATAAATATATAATAATTATAGTATAATATCATACATAATATAATTAACTATATAATTTATATGTCTCACATAAGTCATTAACGAGTCATATCACTTTGAGGGGGTGGTAGTCCGCACTTCCTCAAATGAAATTATCACGTTTTACACATAATTGAAACAATAAAGGTATGATATAAATGGAAAATACAGAATCATAAAAAAATAAACATAATATATATCATATATAAATAATGTTCCATCTTAATGGCCACCATGGGAGGTGATAAGAGATAATCAAACAATCATTGTTTTGTGAGGTGTTGGTTTGCCAACCAAAGAAACAGTATGTTCTTCACCCATTAGATGGATATGTGTGTAAGAGTAGTATGAATACATCTTGTAACAACATCCTAGTATATTCAGGATACTGGTTTTGTTATAATAGAATGGAATAAAAATATCTTAGGGGGTTGGAGAAGTAAAATAAAACAAAATAAAACAAAAGAATTTAAGAAAAACTGTTACCATTAATTTGGGTAGCTCCCTTTGGTTTGAACCAAAAGGACATATTGAAGTGACTTCTGCCTATGTTAAGACTTTTAGGTGTAATAAATGGATCTTTAGAGCTTGTTTATGTAGGGTTTTGATGAGCCAAATGGATTGAGAGATTTGGGGAATGGGTTAGAAATGGTGTCCTTTTATAAAGGAGAGGATTCCTCTTTAGGAAAGTATGAAAATATTATTTTATTATATAGTGATATTCGGTTTCTAAAATTCCAAAACATATTAATATATAAGATAAGATGACTCATGGCTGAAATAATACAATCCAATAAGAATTTTACAGGTTTTGGATATTATTTTAATATTAATAATCTTATTTATTTAAAACATTTATTAATGAGGTCAATACTACATCATTATTGTGTCATAAATAATTTAATTTATTTGGTGTTTATAAATTATTAAAAAAATATTATAATGTATGAAATTTTTTTATATTTCCAATGAATTTTTATAGTCGAAATTATTACTTATATAATCCCATGTTAAAATTGATTTACTAAAATATATTTGTTTTTGTCATTATTGCCTTTACTTTAAGTTAATTAAAAACAAGTGTCATTATCATTCATAAGTGGCTCTATAGGGTCCTGAAATAGACCCAAGGATGACCATGGTAGGACATGACTCATCAAAGAAGATTATTACAACTGTTAATAAAATTGTTTATTATTATAATATTCTTTTTACCATGAATTATCCTATTTACCTTTAACTGCGGTAAGTAAAAGTCAAAAGTTACTATTCAACAAAAATAACTTTAATCTTATTGAACCAAATTTTACTTAATAATAACAACCATGGATCTCAAATTTTATATATTCAATTAACAGAAGCGGTAAAATTTCATTTAAATGAAAAAGTCGGATATTTAACTACTACTTAGTGGTTTCACTATTTATCAAAAATTGTAGTTTTTCAGAAAAATACCAAAAATTAGGCCTATGATATATTTTATATTATGAATTCAAAAATTATTTCTATTTTACCAAATTAAAAACATAGAATTTTGTTTAATTAATTTAAAATTAATTCCGGTTGTCAAAACAAATAGCGTGTTTTTAAAACACAATAGTTATCGAAAGATTGACACTTGTTTATGTATAATTTCAAAGTGAAATGAATTCCAATGACCAACATTGCATTAAAGGGTAAAAATATAATCTAGTTAAACATAAAAACCAATTTAAAATAGAATATAACCTTATAAATAAATTATATTAGAAGGCATATTTGAATTAAAATACTGTATTTTTCACTATTCATAAAAAATGAATATTATTAGAAAAGTACCAAAATTTCATCCAATTTTTTTTTTGATGTCCCGATTATAAAGAATAATTTTATAATGTAAAATTTAATATGTAAAAGGTTATAATATTTTATTTGAAAAGGTTTCACAATTAAAATGTGGTAAAATTGAATTAAAAAAAACACATTTCTTATCTAAAAAATTGAATTTGTACTTATAATATTTCTATGAAACACATATTAAAAATGTTAAAATTATATGGATAATATAAAATTCATAATCCAATTAATAGTATTTATAATCGCTTTTGAACGTCTAGTTTGGTAAGTCATGGTGCACTCGAACTCGGCGTTGTGTGTAGCACAACCTATTGATTTCACAGAAAATAACTTACTATGAAATCTTGGGGTATTACATGTGAACTAGGATTAGTAAGTGAATTTGTCTACTATAATAGTCTTATGAGTTAACGTTAATTATTTGATGTTAGGAGTGGGCCTATATTTCATTTTCATAAGGATAGGTGTGAACCTAATTTCATGTTCACAATGTTATGGATGAACCCAATCACTTGTTCATATTGTTATTCATGGACATTCCTTTTGTGCCAATAATGTTTTGTGTGGATCGAGTTTCATGTAAACTAGTTTAAGAGAAGGTTTTATTTCATATACATAATTATATGAGTGATAATGTCTATATTTATACATGTTTAAAATGATATAAGTTGATTTGTATACATATAATTGATGTCTTATTCCAATTTAATGCTCTCATTTCTCATGTTATTTGATTATCTGATGATTCATGTATTATAAATTGTAAATATTTATTCCATGAGCTAAGATTGTGATCTTTGATATATAGGTTATGGATTTTAATTGTTATTATCAAGTTATCATACCCTTTTGATCATGTTATTCCCATTTATTTCCTTTATCTACCCCTATTAAGAATCTAAGACCACCTTTTCTTATTCTTCCTTTCCATGGGTTATGGAGAATGGTTTTAAGCAAGAGTACAAAAGGGAAAGATATTTATGGGAGAAATTGATGATCATTTGCGAATTAAGAAGATTGTGTTCGATCTTTCCAAATTAACTATACTACTATGGTCCTGATGAATGTGTTTATATAATGTAATTAATATTCATTTAAAATTATAGAGTATACATGTAGGAAAATCTTGGGTTTCAATCATTGGTATCAGAGGAATGTTTTAGTTATCCTTTGGAAGATAGGATAGGAAATAGTTTTTGATATCCATAGGGACATGTCTGAGGATATGTCTAGGGATGTATCTAGGGTATGTCTATGAATGATTTAATGTGAATGAAAATATCATTGAATTTTATTAATGGGTAGAGTGAGTAGTTTCCAAAAATTTATATCCATGTCAGTTTCATAAAGGTTAATGCGTATCTGGAATAGATGTAACTTGGGGTAACAACCCCAGAATCACTATATTGTGTAAGACATGACTAGGAACAGGGGAAATACAATTTTCCTTGACATACACATGTTTTGACTCTTCTAGGGGCTATGATTTTGAAATTTACAAAATACTTATGGACAAATAATGATGTATTTAAATTAATGATGACTATGAATAACGTAGGATAAATATTTGTTATCATAGGTTAAATAGATCGTTTCTTGATTTCAATATCTGAAATTATGTTACAAAATGTGATTTTCTATTATTATTAGCAATACCCACAATTTATTTTTTTCTATTATATAATGGTAAGAACTGGAAGTAACTTCTCTAACATTGAATGTGATTAATGATTTGCTGATAAACAGCCAAGTGAGATGATGATTGGAGGAAGTGATGTTGTGATAATTATTAATTATTTTTCATGGATCATTATTTACAATGTTTTTCTTTATCCAAGTCTCAGAATCACTATAGAAGATTATCAAGGAGTTAGATGAGAGTTTCAAGGATGGTTACCCTAGAAGAAAGAACATTCAGTTTCATATATATCTATAATTTCGAGAGAATCACCCAAGTGAAAGTGTTAGAGTAATGAGAAGATGTTTTGATTATGGAAATAGACACAGAGACATTAATTTTGAAAGAAAAAATGAATGGTTTAGTTAAATAAATGGGTGAGAATATTAATATCCCTACGATATCATTGGCTGTAGAATGCATTAAATGTGGAATATTTGAGAATTAAGAAAATTGATGTCCTATGTAAAATGATCATGTGGGAGATTAACATGGTTGTACAATTAATGGTTTTATTACTAATTATTAAGAGACTAAAAATGACATATTAATGGAAATAGATATTAAGGAATAAGATGATGAAACAAAGTTAACAGTTTGAGAAGGAAGTGGGGTGAAGAAAGTATTTATGTATTGAAATTCAAATATTATGTCATATAAATAGTGAAAAATATATTAATTTTTTAATATAAGCTTATCATTAAGGATTTTAATGTGTATGTTTAATGATTTTGATGTACATGAAATGTTATTTTAAGGAAATATTGTATTATGATTAGGGGAAGGTACCTATTTATATATTCCAAATTTTGAGAAAAATGGTGTTTACTTTTGATGAAGTAATTATTGATATAAATAAAGTAAACTAGATAGCATTTATTACTTTAGAAATGATAAATTATTTATTTAAAAATTACTTTATGTTATCATATATTTAATATACACCATTTTTGGATATATAGAATAAATTCAATAATCAGTGATTTTACTTGAGGAATGAGGAAGAAAGTATGATTTCCGTAAGGTTTTATGGTAGTTTGGGTTTTTATCAGGTTTCAAGATAATACATGATGAAGGTGTTAATATGTTTGTTATGTGAAAATAAAGATCCATTTTATAGTGTATATGTGTTTAATGAAAATTTAATTTTTGAAATTTAGTGACCCGCTTTATAATGTTTTTGATTTTAATCATTCGGAAGGATCATAAGGTTAACTATTTAGGGAATGTTTTATGTTGAAATCTATATGAGGAATTAGATATTAATGTATTACTTCATTGTATGAAGATTTATCTATAATGGATAACATGATATAAACATTATATTGTGATGATATATAAAGATACATGGAATGAATTGTCTTTCTATTTATGGATCTTATGATCCATGTGGAATTCAAGCACAATAAATTTAACTTTATTTCAAAATGTAAGAGATCATGTGGAAATTGAACAAGCCATAACCAATGTATGAGATTATTCCTGTGAAATGGAATGAAATAAAGTAATTATATCATCTTGTGAAAAATATTCATCTTTATGAAAAAGGATCTCGACATAAATTATATTCTAGTTATCATGATTTATGATGATATCAGTGGCCTCTTTTGCAGCAATTTTGTTTATGGTTTTATTTTCACTAAATTTCATTTGATCACCCACATTATTTCAAATGATGATATTTATCAATCCCTATAATTATTTATGATTTTTATCCATGTCCACATCATAATTTTCTACCTATGTTCTTCTATGTGGAAAACTATTTATAAATAACTTTGGGTAACTATTGTGCTTTTAGATTTCAACTTTTAAAGGAAGTTTTATTATTCATTTATATGATGTGGGTTTCTAAGATTTTTTTTTTAAAATGTTAACCCGTTAATGAATGACATGAATTTCAACGGTGAAATTCATTTTCATGGGGGTTGAATTTAACAACATGATATTTTGTGAAATATCTTTTTTAAAATAAATTTATTCTTTTAGAGATTTTATCTTACACATAATAATGAGTTTAGTTTTCATCATACACAAGAATAAGTTTAGGTTATGTTATAAGAAACTAAAAGTTAGTCTTATTTTACATGAAACACCAAGTTATACTTGCATTATATATAATAATGGGTCAGCTTGGATTACACTCAATGATGAATATTTAAAAAACCATGATATATTATTATGATTACTTAAAAGAAACCATTATAACCTAGCTGTAAAACATTGTGTTATGAATAAAAATAATTAATTTTTAAATGTTATAAAATATGGTTTAATATAAAGAAAATATATTAATAGGAAAATAATTAAATTTTTTATTGAATTCTATATATATTTTGAAAATACTATTTTATTAAAACCAATTTTTTTATTTATTTTTGTGAATATGTATATAATTAATTTTTCATACTTTTTTGAAAATTAATTTGATAAAATTAAATTAAATATTTGAATTTGGAATGAAAACAATTATCCTTGGGTGAATTTTTGAGAATATATATTTATTTATAAGTATTATTTTAATATATATATGATTCATTTTTATCATGAGCATTTAATTTAATTTTTTAGAACAAATAATTAGTTAAATTATTAAAAAATTATAAGATAGTAATTATTTAGTTAAACAAAAAATAAAATAAATCATACTAAAAATATTTATAGTGAAGTAAATTGATTTAATTTTGGTGTAACAATTTTATTGTCAATGAATATATCATGTTACATAAGTAAGAACATTTTATATTATAATTCCAACATTTTTTTGGATATTTTTAAATTCATTATAAATGAATAATAAAAAATTTGAAATTAAAGTTATTTTATAATAAACCATATTTTATTAAATTAATTACAATTACAAAAATCACTATATTCAACTAAGTTATTTTTAAATGAAAGTAAATATTAAATATTTTCTATTTTTGGTCTAATTGATCTATTATAATGAATATATTTACCCATAAATGGTAAATTTTTTTTTTAACATGGTTAATCTTAAAGAAGTGTTTTTTTGCACGTTACATACGATTTTCTTGAAATGAAATTAACAAACACATATGATTTATATGTTATAAATAAATATAATATTTTAAAACCATATATCTAAATAATATAATGAGGATAATTTTATTTTAGGTTTAAATTATAATTGACCTATGTTAGAAAACTAGTTATCGTAGTGAATACCCAAAATGGAAAATGAACGGAAATGTCAACGTTAAGTAAATGGTTGTTTAAATAATTTATTTTATTGTGTGGTTGGTCTTTTTACTAACCATATCATCCCTCAAACCTATTTATTATCATATTTAGATCCACTTTAGAAAATATTGACCACCTAATTGTGAATTATTTTTAGTATTTAAAATAATGTCACTCATCCTAAACTATAAAAGGAAACCCACTCTCCTCTATTTTTCAATCCTAAAAATATATATGGTTCAACTAATACTATCATAAAATACAATTAAACATACCTTAACACATCATATAATCCCTAGTTATATCATTGATCCAAACATTCAAACATTTAGTGCAATCCTGAGGAGGATACCCAAAGAAGAGGAAATGTTCTTCAAAAAGCAGATTTATTTTACTTGTATCTCCAACAATAATTTTTTTATTAAAAATTGATGATATAATAAAATTTATATCTTCCATATAATGGTATTTTTATATAATAATTTCATGAATTAAATCCATTTCCACTTCTATAAAATGTGTTAAGATATCATAGTTTGTGTTTACGACAGATTGTCTCCTCAGGAATTGATGTCGTTAGTTCTTCTATTACCACCGATCAAGGACGTTAATAATGATGGATTTATATTTTATATATTATATTAATATTATTTAGTATTTTATAATGTATTTTTAATTAGTATATCATGCATAACATCATATTTTATATTTTATGGGAATACAATAACATTGTTCATGTGTACGGTGGACTACAGCTTCGCGAAGCGATGTGATTGGGTCACACTATACATGGAATGTATTAAGGATGGGTTTAAAAAAATGATATATATTAAATAAAAATTATTTTTTAATAATATATACATATATATATATATATAATTTTATTTTTCTTTTCATATTTAAATTCGACATAAAAATAGAAACATTGTTTATGTGTACTTATTACCTTCTGTCTTCATCAATGATGTATTTCATTTCATATCAATAAATTTGATGAATTAGTAAAAATTAATATATATTTAATATATATTATATTTATATCATGGTTAATATTTTAGATATTATTGAATCATGATAAAATCTAGAGATCCAAAAATATAACATATCAAACTAAATACGAAAACAAAGCGGCTATTACCTTAAATGAAACATTAACATAGAATTTTTTATAAATACATAATAAATGGTCATAATATAATTACATATGGTATGATATATATGATTAATTTTATATAAGAGATATATATTAAACATATATATTTATTATATATTGTCATTGAATGATTATAAAAGAATCCAAGACTTAAGGAAAGGGATTTACGTCTCACTTTTCACTTCCATGATACACATGTCACATTCACCAGCTATTTCTTTTATGTGGAGTATATAATTAAAATGAATTTATATTGTGATTATTCTCCTAAAAAATAATGGGGTTCATATTTCCATGTTAAGATCTCTATTTCATGGGGTTTACAGTTTTAAAGTTAACCAACCAGTTAGGGAATTTGTGTCGATTTCCCTTCCCTAATATTTACGTTATATTATGAACCTATATTATTTCACTAAGCATTAATAAATACCCTTTTAAATGTTACATCATAAATTAATTTATCCCAATGAAATTTAATTTTCCACATATTTTATCCCTTCATGGTTCTTATGATTCAATGTTTCCAAAGTGGTATGGGTTTTATGTTATAACGTTGTAATTTATTCGGATTGTTCATGATTAAGGCTCCAATGTTGATATATCATGATTTACCTATCGAGAATCACAATTAATTTTATTATTATATGGAATAATATACAAATTTAATTGAACCATATTTCTATTTTGAGTATATAAAAATAATTTAAAAAATGTCTTTATTAAAATCTGAATTTATTTATCTATTTAGTTGAAAATATTTTTTTTCCAAGAATATGTTCCCTAAAAGTGTTTTAATTTTTTTATACTCACTGATAATTTTAATAAAATTAATTTTTACCCATGTCTAAATGTTTAATTTTTTTTTAAAAGGAATGTTTATACCATTTATAAAAAATAATGCCCATTTTTCTTTTATAGAAAATGTTAAAAGATTTATTGTTTTTAACATTATTAGAATGAAAAATATTTCCATCTATCATGACCACTAAATGATTTAAATATTTGATAAAAATTTATGAATGTCCATTTCTAATAATAAAATTACTTTATATTTATGAAAAATTTAGATTTTAAATAAAGGACTTTAAAATAAAATGATACAGAAAATGTTTTAAATATTTTGAATTTATTTTAAAATTAGAAAGGGTGTTTTATTCCTAAAATGTTTTAATGTTTCTTAAATATTAATTTATATGTTTTCAATATTATATTTAAATAAATCCATTTTAATTGTATTTATGTTTCAAAAAAATTCAATGAAAATTTATTTTCCCTCAACAAATGTTTTGAATGAACGTTCAAAATAATTATCCATCTGACATTAAATTCCTTGATGTTACATATTATTTACTGGGGATATAATCTAATGATACCATTATTATTATTTCTGTAAGTACACTATTTTCTTAATGTAACGATGACTTATGGAACCCATTTCTCTTATATAGATTATATGTTGTGGAAATTCCAATGAAACCCACTTCTTTATACGGGTTATGCTATGATGGGATAATTATGAAAACTATATCTTCTATAAAGGTTATGATTTCATGTGATGTTAATTATTCAAAGTATCTCTCTCCAATGCATTGGTAAAAGATTTATATCTCATGAGTTTGATAATAATGGAATCGGGAATGAAATAAGTTCATTATGGGTATTTTTCAACTATGATGGTGGTCATGAACTAGCCTGTTTCAACCCTGAACTGGTCACCAAGGACACTCCACGACAAGTCCCAAGAAGCATTCTTGATCCTATTGGGAAGGAAAAAATAACCAAGGACATCAGTAGAGTGACAAGGGACCAGTTTCTCCCAAAAAAAGACAATTAAATAAACTACAGAAAGAAATGGACTTCACAATATACATTTATATAAAAGTTGAAGTGAACATTATTCACACATAAAAGTGAAAGTACATATCAAATGACCAAACATGACAATAAAATAGCTCCATGTGACCCCACTGGTCACTCTCCAACACAATAGTCAAACGTAAACCAAGGTGATTGGACTCAATATAAAACCTACATAAGGGCTAAAAATAGAGTAAAACTATAGGTGTGAGTATTAACACTTGGTAGTTTACCCTGATATTCTATTCCCAATTTACTTCCTTTAAAATAAAAGAAACATAAATTTAATATTTGAAATAAAATATATAAAAATACAATTTCCAAACAAAGTTCCATTCTCTAAACATTAAAAATTAAATATCTTATATGTTTTTATAAATATGAAATGCAAGAAACCAATTTCAATGAGATGAAAATTCAAACAGGGCTTCTTTAAATATTCTACACCATTAAATAAAAAAACAAGCTACTGAATTTTCTGATCAAACTAACCATATTTCAACGGTGAATATAATATATCCAACGATAAAAATTCATGGGAACATCCCTAGGCACTAGCTACATGTGGGCCCTAGGTACCTCGTCTCTCAGTGAAAAGTAACTATAAAGAATATTAGTTGTCGTGTACGAGCCACTAATAGGGAATAATACCCATAACCTAGTGGTCCCCTATATTATCATAATAGTTTTTTTAGTTTTTTCATAGCCAAAATTGATACGTGAAATAGGGATCAAACTAATCTGTATCACTAGTATGCTAGTACATGTCCACCCACCTAGATGCCCATGTTTCCCTCTTTGTACTGAAACAAGTGTCCCATGCTATCAAATGCTATATACACATAAAAAACCAGTTCTAGTCACACACACACACCTAACAGTATCTAAAAATGTTTTTCATTTTTTATATAACTCAATAAACCATCTAAAATTTTCCTATAACAATTTCTAGAAGTTTAACAAATATTGTCACATAAATTTTATTTGAAAATTCTCTTTTAAGGCCAAACGCACACCAATTCTATACCAATTTAGATGTGGAAGCCCCAAAACCATTTAATGAATCAATTTCATGAATCTTAAAATGAGCCCAAATAGTACAACATGGAATACACATGAAAACCCTCCTGTTAAAAAAATGAAATTCCAAATGGGAATTTAAGCATTTTACCAAACCAACATATAAAAAGGTTAAAATTTAACTTTTCATAAATAGGTGTACAAAAACCATTATAAGTTGAAATAATATTTCACAAACCCATTAAAAAATTTAGATGACACATTTAATATCAACTATTTTCATAATAATTAATAATGAGCCACTTACCGACATCTCATGCCAAAACATGTCAAAAACCAAAACCCAACTATTTATAAAACCCAAACCACTTTTTATAGAAATAACATGATACCGAAATATCACATTTCATGTTTACCATACTATAATAAATTCATAAAATTTATTTTATATCATGTTTTTCAGACAAAGGCCAACTAATAACTTTTCTGAAGACTAGGCATGCAATATTTAGAAAAACAACTTCTATTTAACACTCAAATGTTTAAAAACCCAAATGTTCATGACAAAAAATTATTACAGTAGTTATACTAGTTCATGAAAATCACAGTACATATGCAAAAACCAGTGTAAATTTTATTTGAACATGTAGTGTGCAATTTTATAATGAAAAAACTCCATTTGACACAAAACGAGGACTAAATAAGCATTTCTCATAGCAAATAAATCATCCAAAGGTTCAATAGTAAGAATAAACATTTATATAAAGTGGTAACAGAAAAAAATATGAAACATAAATAATAAAGACATGTTCTTGGGATAACCTACCTCAAAACCATGGTGGAATAGAAACACACACAAGAAAACACCCGCCGTGGGTTCCAAAACCCTAGATCACTGAAAACCGGTAATAAAAAAACAAAACCCCCATAAAAATATTGTTAAAACATAACCCAAGGTCTATAATGACGATGATATATGATAAATCCAACAAACAATGAAAGAATATGGAAGAGGGAATAGAAAGGATACTGATTTGATGAAGTAATTAAGAAGAACCAGTAGCCTTTAGTGAGAAATCGCCCAAAAAGAGGCCCAAAATGATGGAGAACGAAGGGGGAGGCACCTCTGGTTGATATTAAATAGTTAGGTCTCCATTTTGATGTATAATCACTAAATAATTTCAAAAAATTATTAATATATAAATGAAAAACAAATATATATTTTTAGAACAGGAAATGGGCTCACGGGCTGGCCCAACACTTGAATAAATAACCCAAATCCACCATGATTATGAATTCATAAGGGGTCCAAATGGATATGGTGGTTTCAATATGTTAGGGGACGCCAATGGAAATGTTTAATGGTTGAAAATGTTGGAAAATAAAGGATTTATTAAATAAACAAATTTTGTTTTTAAATCTGGAAATGGGCTCATTGTTGGCCCAAATCTTGAAATAACCACCCTTTCTCCAAAAACACAGAAATAATCTGTGGCGAATGCATGGTAGGATCATTAGACATAGATTGAAGTTAAAAAATAAATACTAATCTCCCCAAATACCCAAGAAAAGGATTGCTATTTCCAATAAAATGTATCAAAACCAAGACATGAAAACCGAGTGTGACAATTCTACCCACCATTAAAGCTTTCCACCCCCGAAAATCCATAATACTTTTCTGTTGAAATATCAACAACAAAGGATTACTTATCAACATGGTCCAGCCTCTATATCCAAGGACATATCATCCATAATAAATTGATCTTAATCCTCTTTCTCGAACAAAACACCAACTCAAAACCACTTCCTGAGAATCGACGGAAAGATCAAGTGCTCCACAACCAAGATGAAAACCATATTGTTGGACCTTCTCTTAATGAACCCAATGATCACCCAAACCATAGTGCACTCATTAATGCCAATGAATTTGGTTGGGGAGTCCGTAAATAGGTTCCCACCATTAAATAACAACTAGCATATGAAAAATCCTTAAAGGAAAGATCCTTAAGACCTTCAGTGGCTCTTCCAACCATTAGATACCAACTCAAAATGAACAAACAAGATTAAACATGAACTAAAATCGGGCATCACCCACATTGGACCCCCAAAACCCTTCCACAACAACCTAACTAATCAAGTTAAGAGGGTTTTAACAAGAACATTTAAACCACCCACTCCTGAATGTGGGGAATAAGGACTGGGCCAACACTTTAGACATAGATCAAAACCCCCACCACTCGAGGAGGGGAGGGAATGAGACCCAATCATTGGGCCACTGATACCACAGAATAAATAGAGGAAACACCCAAAACTCTATACCCACAAATATGTAAAACCAAGACCACACCTGATTCACATTGTTGGTCCACACAGGGACATTGATCGGAAACCCATATCTGAGAACACATTACCATAGTCACTTCATGAGGGTTAATTCCACCATGCTATTTGCAAAAAAAATATCATAGTAATGCGAAACCATAATAAAAACATAGAAACTTCCTTACCACAACAATGAAGTCAAGATCTTAATAGATCTCCCAAAACCTCTAGTGATTTACTGACTACGTGAAAAGCTTCACTCTATTGCCCATGGATAGAGCCTAGATGGTTGAATCTTCCACTACCTTGTAGTCATAAGTTAAGGATCACAGCACCCCATGAAACTCACTAACTCAAAAAAGCCATTACCGAAATAAAGATATAGAAGATACACATCTCTATACTCTCTCACTCTGAATAAGGAGTAGAATAAACAAGGAACACAATGATCCCCATCAATATCACCAAGGAAAACTACCAAAACCAAGAGAATAACCATATTAGGAAGTTTCTTTAATCTAATCCCAAAAAACTCTATATTCAGTCAAAGGGGCCGAGGGATCATTCAATGAGGTGGATTTAACCCTTCAAACGAATCGTTAGGCTGATCAACTCAAAATATATCCAATGGAGAACCATCTGTGGATACATCACAATATCCAACACATCTTTAGAAAACCACTGATCATTCCTCCAGAATCGTGTCACCCACAAGATCAAATATCAATACACAATAAGAGTATAACTTCCAAATGACATGGAAGCATAATGAATAAACAACACTTCAAATAAATTGAAAAAAACCCACAACATAACCATCAATTTATAAGACAATGCCACAATTTTTAAGCTTAAAAACTTTTAAAAAAACTATAATGGTGGACTTCCACATTCTCCATTGGTGTTTCATCAAGTTTCACTCACATGGACATTTTCATGCCACCCCAGTAACCCAACTACCATACCATACCATTCATACATACAAATATGCATAAAACCGTGCACGTGAGCACCCATGAAAACACGAAAGTCTTAAAAAACATCATCATCAAAAAAAATCATATAACTTCTAAAGGCACACTAACAACCATGTCAAAAAATGCCTTTCAAATTTCACAAAACAAACCAAACATCATCAAAAAGTATTTTCATAAAAACCTGACCCTTTTCATTTTCAACCCATTTCAAAATAACCAAGATACCGCAAACAACCCCTAACCATTTCGAAAAAATAATAAAGGTATATTTTCATAATTTGATATCCACAAAGTCCAAAACTCATTTTAGGAAAACACCAAATGCTTAAAACCAACCCCCAAAACTAATTCATTAGATTCAAATACTCTTAATCAACCAAAAAAAACCATTTAAAAAAATTCAAAATCATCTTCAAATAAATCATTCCTTCCAACCATTTTATTTCTATAAACCATAAATTTAGATTATGGAATCTCAATCCCATTATATCATTCCACTTTCTCCCCCCAAATTTGTTTTAAAAAACCCAAAATTCTCCAAAAAATTATTATATTATGAATTGAAAACCATCTTCCTCATTTATCACACAAGAATTTTTAAAACAAAATTCATAATTCACGAAACGTCTAAGTGTCCCAAAAAAGGGAACTAGTGTCAGTGGGTGACTTCACCATATGGCTAGAGGCCATATATCTAACACACCACCAACACAGAGAGCCTTATTAAGACCATTCCCCAACTCCAAATGGATTTTGATGCCCTATTATCTCATGGAGGCCATTATTCCAACTCCTCTTGTTGTATCCCAATCACCAAATAATCCATAATAACCAAAGAAACTAATAAAACCATGCTTCCCATGGACACCAAAGGATCGAAATGAGAAAGAGTTCACGAATCTATTCACAGACATACCCCTCAATTTTCAATGATCATACTCCATCTACGTTGACATCCACTAAATATTAAGGGCGCTCTAAAAATAAATGTTTTCTAATAGTTGAACTACTCTAATACCATTTTTTTATGAACTAGTCTAGGTTGACCCTGAACCAATCACCAAGGCCATTCTACAACAAATCTTGAAAAGCATTCTCAATCCTCCTGATATGGTGGCAAGAACCAAGGGAATTTGTAAAGTTAAATAGAACAATTTATCTCAAATATAAATAATTAAATAAGTAGTAGAGAGAAATGGAAATCCAAATATATATTTATATAAATATTGAACTGAACATTATTCCCACATAAAAGTGAAAGTACAACTGAACCAAAAACTCAACTGACCAAACATGACAATGGACGATCTCCATATGACCCTGATGGTCACTCTTCATCACAAAGATCACACATTTCCCAAGGCGATCAGAATCAAGCTAAAACTAGTACAAGGGCTCAAAACCGAATAAGACTATAGGTGTGAGTATTAAAACTCCGTAGGTTTTCCTGATATTATATTCCCAAGGCACTTACATTAAAATAAATGTAACATTAATTTCATGTTTAAAATAAAATATATATAAATATGTTTTCCAAACATGGTTCCATGCAATAAACTTTAAAAAATAAAAATGCTCGCAAGTTTTCATAAATAGGAAATTCTAGTAACCAATTTCAAAGAGATTCAACATTAAAGTGAAAATGGGTTTCAAGATAGATTCTTTAAAGAATGTAAAAATTTAAATAAAACACACATAATACTGAATTTTACAACCAAATTCACCATATGTCAATGGTGAATAAATTATATCCGATGAGTACATGTCACAGGAACACCCCTATGCACTAGCTAGCTGTGGGCCCAAGGTACCTCATATCTCAGTGAAAAGTAACCATAAAAAACATATGTTCTCATGAACAAGCCAGTAATAGTGAACAAACTCATAACGTAGTGGTCCCCAACATCATCATAATAGTTTAGTTAGTGTTTTCATCATTAAACTTGCTACATGAAATAGGGATGAAACCACTCCAGATCACTAGCATACAAGTACACGTCTTCCCACCTAGATACGTAGGTTTCTATCATTGTGATCAAATAAGTTTGAAATGTTATCAAATTCCATTTACATATAAAAACACCATTTCTGGTCTTACACACTCTAAATAGTAGCTAAACATGTTTTCACCCTTTGTGTAACTCAATAAACCATCTAAAGTTTTCATAAACCAATTTAAAGATGTTTAAAAAAGCATTGCACATGAATTCCATTTGAAAATGCACTTTTTAAGAAAATCACCCACCATTTCCATACCAAAATAGATTTTAAATCCCTACAAAAAATTTCGAAATCAATTTTATGAATCCTAAAATGACCCCAAATGGTACAAAAACACATGAAAACCCCATTCTTAACATAGAAATTCATTATGATCCTTTAATACTTTTACAAAACAAACATATAACAAAGGTATACATTTTATTTTTCATAAAGGGGTGTACACACACCATTAGTAGCGGAAAAACATTTTCATAAACCCTTTAAAAAATTTAGGTGACACATTTATGCTCAAACATTTTCATAAGTATGCCGAACATGAAACATACCAAAAAATCGTGCCAAATCTTGTTAAAAACCAAAACCCATCACATTATAAAACCAAAAAAAAATTTACAGACATAAAATGGAAAAAAATGTCACATTTCATGCTGAAAATACATTAATAAATTAAAAATGATTAGTTTATATAATATTTAGCACCCAAAGGCCAACCATGTTCTTTTAAGAAGACTAGGCGTGCAATATTTATCAAAACAACTTATATTTAACAACCAAAAGAGTAAACAACCATATTTTCCTGCCAAATATTTATTGTAGAAGTTAAAATAGGCTATGAACATCACAATAAATATTCTAAAACCAATAGGATTTTTATTTGAACAAGATTTGTGCAGTTTTATAATGAAACTACTCCATTGTACATAAAAAAATAATAAATAACCATTTTTCAAACCAAATAAATCATCAAAAGGTTTAACATAAATAATAAACATTTATATAGGGTGATAACATCTGGAAAAATATGAAACATAAATAATAAAGTCATGTTCATGGGAGAACGTACCTCGATACCATGGATGAATGGAAACACACACCCACAAAAACCCGCATCGGGTTCCAAAAACCTTGATCTATGAAGACCACCAATAAAGAAAAAAACCAATAAAAATAATGGTAAAAAAGAACACTAGGTCTATAATTGAGAAGGTACAATATAAATCCATGAATAAATGAAATAATACGAAATATGGAAGAGAAAGGAGAAAGATTTGATAAAGAAATTAAGAAGAACCACTTACCTTTCTTGAGAAATCACCCTAAAAGAGGCCCAAAACGAATGATAAATAAGGGTGAGGAACCAAAGGTCAATATAAAATAGTTAGGTATCCATTTGGGATGTTTAATTATAATAAAATATTAACAAAGTAATGAAATATAAAAGAAATATTTTTTTACAAAACTGGAAATGGGCTCACGGGCTGTCCCAATACCTGAATAAATAACCCCAATAAACCATGATTTTGAATTAGTAAGGAGTAAAAATGGATATAGAGGTTTTATTAGGTATGATAAGCCATGTAGGAAGTCTAATTGGTGAAAAATGTTGAAAACAAAGGATTTATAAAAAAATTGTTTTTAAATCTAGAAATGGGCTCAAGGTTGGCCAAAATCATGAATTAACCACCCTTTCTCCAAAAACTCTCAAACTTGATATGGGGAACCCATGGTAGAATTATTATACATAGATGGAAGTTCAAAAATATATATTCATCTCACACAAAACCCAAAAGGGTTGGGATTTCCAACACATAGTATCGGAACCAGTATATAAAAAATCGGGTGTGACACTGGTCTTGGGAGTTAACCATGAATACTATGATGTTATGAAAGGAACATAATTTCATGTCCATAATATTAGGTGTAAAACTAAATAAATGTTCATATTGTTATGAATGAACTAGATTATATGTTCACAATATTATGTGTGGACCTGTCTTTCTTGTTCATAATGTTATACATGAATCTGTTTGAATGTACATAAGTTTATGTCAGGGCATGATTCCATGTTCTTAACTTAATGAGTGAAACAATATCTATTTATAAATGTTCAAAATGTTAAACGATTATTTCCATTCCCCAAATACATGTCTTATTCCAATGTTATGCTATCATGGAACATTTTCTTTGATTATTATATGATTCATGTATTATGAATTTCCAATCATTATGTCATGAGTCAGGATTATGATCATTGATATGAGGGGTATGGTTTTCAATTTTTATACAGATTTTCTTATGCAGTCATGTTCTTGTTATGACTATATATCTTGTTTATTTACCCATATTGACAATTTTAGCTCATCCTTTCTTATGTTTTCCTTCCCTGGGTTATGGAGAATGGTTTTAGTAGGAGTACTAAAGTTGAAGATATTTATGGGAGAGATTTATGATCTTTGACGAATTTAGAATATTTAGTTCCAGGTTTTCAATAACACTAAACTATTACAGTCCTCAGGAGTCTAATTTTATAATGTAATGAATATTCATCTCAAATGATTTAATTTCCACATATGAAAATATTTTTTTTATATCATTCTAATTATCCTCAGGTGTTATTTTAGAATTCATTAACTTTTGAACTCTTGATGGACCTAGGACATTACAATGGAAAAAATATTATTATTAGAGAGAATTGGGATACCCACTATGTCACTGTGTTGTTTATTTTATTTTTAGTTTTGTGATTTTTAGGGGTTGTGTTTCTTCTGTGGAGTTTCCACTAAAAACATGGAAATTATTGAGTATTCATACTATATATGGGTTTTAAACACATTTTCGAGGTAACTAGTTAGAAATACTATGATGAGTCTTGGAAAACCTTATGCTTTGTTTGTTTTCAAATGAGAATACTGTGGGTACACCACTAACACAAGATTGAGTCCTAAATCGTATGAGTCCATATAGAAAAATCATGGGACCTCAGGTGTGTCTGGCATGTGGCCCAAAAATGGTGTATGATTCATAAAACAATAATAACAATAAGTGTGTCACGTATACATTTTTATAGGACCATGAGGAATTGTTGGAACATGAGTTTTTCAACAGTGTGGATTCCTAGGTAAATCGTGTGTGTTAGGGATTTTCTATGTACTGGCCTCTATAGGGTTTAGAAATCCATAAGGCCAAACCTGGTGGCATAACTAGATTCATTAGAAGTGTAAATTAACATTTCCCTCTTCTTTGTACTCCAACCATAATTCTATATCTCCTCTCAATAAAAAAATCTAGGCACACCCCCTTGGGTGTCTCATCCATCCTCGTCTTTAATTTTTTGACCTTCTTCATCAGATTCAAGTGGGTTTCTTTATTTTATGTCCTTCTAAACCATTTAATCTTCTATATTACCTCCCCTTACCTTGATTTATATCCTTAATAAGAAACCTAATATTCATATGGTCCTTCTTTACTATAGTGATTGGTCCAAATTATGAAGACATTCTCAGGTAGGGGTGATAGAGGGAACCTCTTGGCTAATGTGATTTCTCTCCATCAAAAGGGAAAACCACAATTATGATCACTATTGAACTAATATTGGTGTTTCTTGGATTTAACATTATATTAAATTCCATTGAATGGTTGTTGTTTTGAAAAGTTTCTTTATAAATGCTATACCTATACATATATGTCCCACGAAAGAAAACAATTATTTAAATATAATTTTAATCCTTTTCATGGAATGTGATTCAATGAAAAGAATTTTTGAGAACACTTAATTTTCCTTAAAATAAATTTTTAGTTGTAAAAGTTGTTTTTAGCACTGAATTTCTGTTTTTTATTTTTTTATTAAATTAATATTATTTCCAAACTAATTTTTGGGTGTTTGGAAAGTGTTTAAAATGTTTATTATAGGTTGTTTGATTGTAAAGGGGTTATTTGACTATTGTACACATTATTTAAATTATCTTTACAACTATAGTTGATTACTAAATCAAAGTATTGATGTGTTTAAAGCGTATGAAATAATCCAAGTGGGTTGTTTGGTTTTAAAATTGAGTGTTATCCCTTATGGATTTTATTCTGAATGTTTATAATGTATTTGAATGATTTTAAAAGTTATTTTAAAGGGAATAGTGAGTTCACATTTGAGTTTCAAAGATTTCATTTATAAAATTTGTCCCACTACTAGATTGAGAAAACATTTTTCTAATGGTAAATGATCTTGGAATTAAATTATTATTTTGAAGAGTGAAACGCCATTTGAAATTTTATAAGGAGTTGGTTCTCATAATGGAGGTGAAACCCTCTTTGTTCCCCCTTTGAGTTATTTACCCTTTATGAAGGAATTATATCATTATGAGATTATTATTTCTCCGTTTCTATGGGAATATTATTTTTTATTCCATGTATGACTTGTTCATATAATGTTATTCATTATGTGCATGTTGGAATTATGGAATAGTCATTTCCAATGCCTCATGGGTTAACATTTTCTACCAATTTATTTCTCATCACTTATTTCTTGGTCATGGGAACCTTGATACTATGTGAGAGATATATTTATATTAAACTATTTAATTCACATTACACTAGTGGCCCTCTAGTTGTGCTAGAAACATGGGAGAGGAGGAAGTGTCATCATAATGAGGCTTCTGTGGGATAGTTGGATGGCTCTAATTTTTGATTTCATCATAATAAAAATGTTGGACTATGATTGGGGAAAAAAATTAAAAGATTTTATTTGTTTCACATGAGGGATCCTAGGGTAGATCCGACGACAAATTAGATTAATCAATTGAGTGTTATAATTATGGTTTTGATTATTTTTATTGATTGTTTCATTTCATTTGATTTTTTTGTTCGACACTAAGGATCTTATTCTCTATATTTGTTGTGTCACATGACATAGTAGCACCTGAATGTGTCCTTTATTCATTTTTTCTGTAGATATATTTCAAATTCATTAAATGAGTGGGTGAATGGATTTAAAAGAATTGAAATAAGAAATTTTAATTTTAATTTTGTTTCAAAATGTTTTTAAAAATGAGTTTGATAGTTTTTTACAATAATTTTAAAGTCTATTTCCAAATATTTTGGAAAATGTTTGAATTAAAATGATCACGTGGTTTGTTTTTAGAACCATAGAGTGTGTGTGGGTTTTTAAAACCTGGTTTTATGACGTTATGCCTAATTTTTTGAAATCATGATTTTCCAAGATGTTTTGGAACCTATTTTAAGTGTTGAAATGCATATTTATAAAATAGGTGATTATAAAATGGTTTCAATGGGGAAATTAGAAAATATGTTTTGGATAAGAGTTAATAGTTTGGGAAAAGTGTTTTACATTTGACTGTTTTCATTTAGATAGAAGCCTACAAAAATATTTTAAACACACTCTTATGAATTTCCATTTATTTTGTATTGAATTATGAAAAATTCTCAATTTTCTATTATATTTCAAAATATAATTCTTATGATGTAATATGAAAGTGAATACATAATTTTGGGATGTTGTGATCACCTTTTGGGAATTTATCTAAAGCCTATATTTTAAATTTTCATAATCATTCAAGTTCAATTATAATTCTTTTACTTTTAAGAGAGATTTTTTCTTGGATCACGAGCATGTTTCTCATAGATTCTTATTCGTTCCTTTGTTGGGGATTTTTATTCAATTGTATTTTTTGGTCCATTTGGCCCATTGTATATCATATTAGATACTTGGGGGGTAAAAATACATTAATCAGACACCTAACACAAACACCAAGCCCTAAAAGGTAGGTCATATACTCCCATGGGATATAACACACAATAAGCCACTTTATTAAATTATTATTTTCCTAAAGGCCCATTGGGCATGAAGCCCATTACATGGTTTGTAGGATTGAAATTTTTATTGATGGACAATTCTTTGAATAGTACTGATATAGTACCCTTACTGCTATAATACAACTATAGTATCTCCACTGTTATAGTACTTGCTACAATACCTTCCACTGCTATAGTACTGCTATAGTACCCCTTATATATTTTTTGCTTCAGTGTGGCTACAACACCTGTACTCTATGGGATTTGAACGCCCAACATTCGATGTAGAATTTCAAGTTGCTTACCACTATGCCAAACTACAACTACACCCACTTCATATTATATTATGGATTATGTATATATAATTTTTCTATTTATTCTCTTTATGTATTTGTTTTATAATATTCTAATGGTCATATATATTTATCTGTAGTTGATTTTTTATTTCATTTATTTTTACTATTATTTTATAATAACTATATCAGGATGAAATCATTCCCATGGTACGTTCTATGATTCCTAAGAACTAGTTTATAGGAATTTTCTATTAAAAATTCCCTTTGGGTCATATAAAAGACCATGATAGGAGCCATGTTAGATGGAACCTCGATTCAAATTGTTATATTAATCATATTATTGTATCTATAGTGTAGAATTCTATTTTTTAGATAAATCAATCACACTATGGTTATCATATTAAATTCTAAATGGATTTTTTTCTATCACGTTCATGTATTTGAATTTCTTTCTTATACTAAAATTTTGTGACCATGCATGTATAACTTCAACATACATATCCTCCGTAGAGCACAATGTCATTCGATTATTTGTCATAAAATTACAACTCACATAATATTGAACCAAAAAAATATACCACCTAGATTGATTTTCATATCATCATATCCTATTAATAAGTCAATATTTGTATATTCATATAAATAAAATTCATCACTTATTCTATAAAATATAAAATAACTTATTGTACCCTTGACATATCTGAGACCTATCATTGAATCCTTGATGAGTGATTCTTTGGGAATACATTAATATATTCAAAACATTGTTATAGAATAAATTTTTTATTCCTTTTTATAGGGAGATAATGAAATACATAAATCAAGTTCTTGAATTCCTTTTGATTAACACTTTTACTTTTATCATATTTGCTGAGCTCCAAACCAACTATAATGGGTGTGGCTATTTCATGAGTTATTTCATGAAACATTCCATTAAATATCAATCAAATATTTCTTATAAGATGATAAAATTTATTTGTATTCCCTCATAACTTTTAATCCAAGAGTGAAACTCATTTCTATTATAATGGACATTTCAAATTGGTACATCATTTTTTTGGAAATTTATTTACAAGAACACACCCATATCGGTTTAAATAATTATATCATATTTATGAAAAGTTCTAATATCCAATTATCATTTATTTCATTTAATGATTTCATTTCACTTTCCCTCTGGTACAATTAATTCCTTGAAATAGTTTTTATCTTGAAATAATGGTAATTAGGGGACTATTTCAACCCATAAAAATATTTATGTAATTTTTTGACTATGGTTCCATCACTATCTAGGAAAATTAACTCTAGTTACTTAATAAATACCCCATATTCATTATCTCCATTAAATTAATCGTAATTTACATACATTAAAAAAACTGAATTTTTGAGATAAAAGAACAAAGAAAATTAAAAATTCACAAATTTCTGAAATATAAATAAATATTTCGTGAAAATTAACTCATTCAATAGAAAAATATCCTTTGGAAGAAAATATGTCCTTAAATCAATAAATATATCAATTTTTACTTAGCTTATTTTTTAAAACCAACTTAAATATAATAATATTATTTTATTTTGGTATTGGAATAAGATTGCATGTGAAATTATTTTCCATATAACAAAGATCCTAAAACGTGGAAATTTTTCTTCTAAAAAACCTTTTAATCTTCTTATGGTTTAATGTTGCACCCATGTATTGTTTGGTTAACAAAACTTTGTATTGTTCTAGTATGAAAAAGTCCATTAATATTTCCAATTAATATTTCATGTTTAATGTGTTTTTTAAAATATGTTACTTCAATTTATGAATCCCTATTGCACCCACTTAATCATTGGTCATATGTGAATAAATATGTATATTATTTAATTAACTTATATTGTTTTCACCTAACTTTTATTGAATTCTAAACCTTGTATTTTTCAGAAATATTAAAATTTTCATCATTAATCTCACTAAAAATGGGAACATATTTAAGGATCATCATATAATATAATTCTATCATCTTTAAAAGCATGTTTTTATAGCATTTGTTTATAGTTACATTATATATGTATCCTAAAAAACAATTTCATTATAATTTCCATTAAATATTCTCAAATCTGGATTATGTAATTTCACTACGAATTGACTAAAAAAACAATGAAGTACATCATATAATACTTTTTTAGTATAATATTTGTAAGGAATAAATTTTACATTCAGAACTCAATAATATACTGTGTTCAATCTACATAGTACTTATTATAAACACTCCCCAAATAAATTTTCAGTTTCTAAATTTAGAAAGCATGGTTTATAAAATTTCAACCAAACATTTATGCCATCATTTTAATGAGATATTTTATTAGGTCGTATAAGGAGAAATATATTATATTTTAATCCCAGATAAATAAAATAGTATTTTGAATTTTTTTATCGAATTCCATTAAATTATATATTCATGGATTCTTGATATAAATTCCAAACTCTTTATATACTTAAATTGTAAATATTTGGAACTTCTCCATAGGTTTATACTTGTTCGTTATAAAAATAAAAATAGTCTTCCTAGTAAAATAATTAATAAATATAACCAAATAAATATCATCTTTAGTATTTTGATATCTCATTGACACATACAAATCTAAAAGTATTAATTAATGTATCATATTCTACTATAATATTAACCACTTTTTAAATTGTTACAACATTGTCCCTTTTTATATATTTCACAATTAATATCCAATTATCTATTTGATTAGGGTAATTATATCACTAGATCCCATTTGGATATATTTACAATATTACTTTTACAATGATATCAGAGGCTTTTCTGCCCAACCTTATTCTCATAACATGAACTAATATAACAATTGTTACAAGAATTCCCAATTTAGAATAGTTTATGAATAGTTAATTTACTCATAGTTATATGTCCAAGAGTCTTTAAGAATTTTAATATACATTAAATAACCTTATAAATAACCTCATTCCTATTATTAAATAAATTAATAACAGTAAATTGATTATTTATCCTGTCAATAAACAACCCCTCCTTTGATTTTATATTTTAAGGTTGAGTCACTGCTTTACCAAATCATACAGTCATTAAGGAATAATATATCTTAAAAGAAACTAACCATTATTCATAATATTATATATTATTTATGTTGATAATTTCTCCAATAATGTTGGATGTACAACCACTCTCCATAATACATAAAATGTTTTCTATTGAAGGATTTACAAGCCACCTGAAAAAGAAGATAATTATTTTTCTTTTCTCTTTTCTAAAATATCCAAATTCCAAAAGAATGATGTTATTTTTATAGTATTTTATTTATAAAATATTCTATATAGTAAACTAATTTTTCATATATTCCTTATAATTCATAAATTCAATAAATTTTAGATGTACATAAAAGATGAATTTTTATTCATATATTTTTTGTAACCATGATTACACGTAGATTTGTTCATAGATTTGCTCACCATATTATTTTATGTTTCTAAACAATATATTAGTGTTGTTTTCCCATTTAGTACTTAAATTTTAACTATAATTAACATCTTTATCAAGAATTATACTTATTTTTCTTCTTAGGAAACTCTTCTTATATTAAACAACTTTATTTATTTATTTGGAGTTATAAAATTTTCAATTATTCTAAATATTATCTTCTTAATCATTATCTTCATGATCATCACCATTCATATTTAGAAAATCAATTGAAAATTGTCAAATTAAACGACATCTAAAACACATTATTTAGAGTTAAAAATTTATTTTCCTTCTATATTCAAGACATCATTTGGAATGAGACATAATATTCTCTTATATCCTTCATCCACTACAAAATCATCAATTTGTACCTATTTTTAATCATTGATTTTATTTTAATTCAGGGACACATATTCCATATCATTCTCATCCTTGATTTTCTATTTGAAAATATTTTTTTTCAATTTCCTAAGAAAGTTGTATATTAAGAAATTCACCAAGATAAAAGTAATCTATGTCATCCAAGGTAAAAATATTTTCATTAAATAATCTTAAATGGTTATCTTTAATTTTTGGAATATTTTTGAATAATCCAACATATACCCTAAATACCTTCTATTTCAAACAATATCATTAACACTTATAATGAAATCCTCATTCAGAATTATAATCTCATCAAAGATTTTTATCTACATATTCATCGTGGATTCCTTCAGCATAATATTTCATTTAAAAATGTTTTCCAACTTATCCCATATTTCATTAGATTTTTTGAGACCCATCACCATTTTATATGATTTATTATACAATAACTTTAGAATTTGATTTATTTCAATTCCATAAACAACTAAATTAATATTTCTAGAATTTTTTAGGTGATATTTTTTCAATTGTTTTAAAAATAACAGGGGTAGAATTAATAAACTCAAGGAATAGAGAAAGAAGATTAGGATTAATCATTATCTTTCATCCATGATAGTTCTTTCTATAAAATATATATATGTATATACTATTGAGTGGACATATATTTTCCTTGTATTTTTGTTGGATATATGTTATTTTGTTGGGAACCCAAATTACTATGATACCTCTCGATGTACATATGAGATAATGGTGTAATACTGATATGTGGGGTTCTATTAGTGTTATTAAAATTTTAAAATATTCATTTTAGGTAAATATTTTTTATTTTTTGGATTTTTTATCCAATCATCATAAAATCACACCATTAACCTTATTCCAATGAAAAGAATATGATCCCAAAAAAATTATTATTTGTAAAAGGTTCTACCTAGAGGTTGTGTGACTATATCTTTACTCTTTTTAGGTCATGTCTGCGACACAGATTTACCAAAAATGAATGTGTAAACCTTAACAGTTACTTTTTAAAAAAATATCACCAAAATGATATTAATATATTTTCACACCATGGAATTATTTTATTAATTATTTTCAATTATTTAATTTTTTTATTCTCGCTGTTGAGTTTTTGGATGAACATAGTTTGATTTTAAAATTTCTATGATTTGTAGTATTGGTTCATGGTTGGCGCTTAAATAGTGGAAACCATGTAAAGACCATGAAAGTGTGTCTATTATCTTTATAATGTTGAATGCAGGTATAGTTAATGGTTACCCTAACTATGTTTCATTAATATGCAAGGTGACTCAAGTCATCCATTATGGGTCTCATGGTAAGAGCACAACTTTACCAATTGTGTGTATTGATGATACCCTTAAAATAGAATTTTTATGTTTTTTTGCCTAATATATAATTCCCAAAAATCAACCAAGACTCTCCCTTGCCCATTTTTATTAACCATTCCTAGAATGGGGATCTCATGTGTGTTCAACCACTCCTCATAGCTCTAATCCTTGGAGTTTTTTCCCATGTTTTTATTGTAATATTTACTTATAAGGTTTAATCCTCATCTACACTATTCTATTTAAATTTCCAATCTCTACTCTACTAATTGAACACCAATATTAATCCCAAATATATTTTTTGGTTTCTTTTTGGTTGGTATTTTGTTTTTATTGTTTATGGGGTCCAATTCAGTTTTATTATAGCCAAAACTATTTAAGGCATCAAATTCCCCATCATTATTTGTAAAGGTTTCCTCTATTCTTTTTATTCATCTAAATTTTATTAATTTAATTTATTCTTTTAGTTTACTTTTTGTTCTTTAGGGTTACTTAATCCTCCATGAGGAGGATTTGAGCCACTATTGTCAAAAACAATTAGTTTTGTGGAAGGTTACCCTATACCCAAGCCTTTATATTTATAACTATGATTAATTAATTCTTTTAATGTGTATTTAGATTATTTTATAATGTAAATATTTTAATTAAAATTTTATTTTGCATAAAAATGGTATCCCCTTATTTAGAAAATTTTCAATACACATTCATCATTGATTTATCTCATCGAATCATTTTTTTATGTTTGTTTGAAATTTCAACATCCTTTGTTGTTGGTCATGCTTTCAAAATGGTTTTAAATGGGTGAGTTTAAAATTGGTAGGTGTGTTTTGTCATTTTACTAGTTTACTATATATATATAAAGGCATGTTTTCTTCCAAATGGGTGTCTAAATGGTTTCAAATAATCTCAATTTCTTTAAATATAGATTATACCCAAATATGAATATATATAAGAAGACCCTTTGTAAAAATTCTCACAATGTTGTGTGATTATTTAAATTGGTTCAAGGAGTATTTATATATATATTAAGGTTCTTATGTGTCTATGTATAAAGAATGGATTTGGTACCTAAAAATATTTGGATTGAAAATGGGTTGAAATGATAAATATTTGTTTCAAATATAAAGGCTTGGTTGGGAATATGATAAAAAGATTTGATGTTTGCATTGGTTTTGGAGTTGAATTTTAAAAGAAAAATATGTTTCATTGAAAGTGATTTATAATTTCCAAAATCGTAAGGACCATTTTATACATTATAATGTTTCCGTAAAGTGAATTTCACCATGGAATTACTCTATACTAGAGATGGATTTTACATAGATGGGGTTGGGAGGTGGGATATGAAGATGAGATAGTTGTTTGTGGGAACTCAATTATGGTATTATGTGAAGGCCACATTACATCCTGTTTTAACTAATGTCATGGAATCCTATGCATTATAGTGAGGGTGGAGATATGGTTTCTTTTTATGTATCGATTAGATAGAATACATCCCCTATGATAGAAAAATGGAAAAAGTGGACTACAATGATAGTGAGGATCATTCATGGAAGAATGATAGTTATAGACTATTGATCACATTGATTTTCATGAATAGGGATCCTAACTTGGAACATTTGGGGTCCCATCACCTAGTTTCTAGGAATCTACCATGATAAATATTTTATATGTGCCCTATTTTTCCCTTCCTTTGTGGAACTTTATAAAGTTCTTACATTGTTATTAATTATGATGTTTAAATATAATTCGTCACCAATTTTTCACATATCCTACATTCCCCTATTCCACAACAAATTCAAAATGATTTATATTATTATTATTCCCCATTGAAATGATTTTTTCATCACATGATTCTTATTTTGAATGGATTTTTGGAATGTATTTCATTCAATGGATACTATTTTGCAAAAAAAGGGGGAAATGGTTTTCAAGATGAATTAGCTGGTTACTAGTTTTGAAATGGAAGGAAACCCCTTTTTTATATATTAATATTTTCAAAGTGGAATGGAATTTTTTTATTTTTAAATATAACAAATATTGATTGGTTTATATTTGGTATCCCTACCAAGATCCCCAGTGCTCACTATTATATATCTAGTATTTTTCAGATATATGAATCATCATATCTATTCTCACCCATAAGGAATTATGGTTTTTATTGTTGGGTGGTAAATTTTATAGTCATAAGGAGGTAGTTATGTTTGTATTTTGGTTTATGTTGTTTTATTTTATTATATTGGCCACTTATGATTTTATTGATTTATATGGTCAGAGGTGTAGAGATATTCCAATGGGTGAGAATTGGCATTTGGTGGGTGTCTATCCAGTGTATGAGTGGGAGATCGAGGTGGTGTTGGTGGTTTTTTTATTTCAATACTATTTACTATTTTCTGTATTTGATATTAGGTTTTTATTTATATTTTAATTTCTTCATTGTATATATTCAATATTTTATTTAAATTATTCTATTTATCTAATTATGTGTTAATGGGATATAATTCCCAATGTGATCTTATGATCTTAAATCACAAGTTTCTAGTATGTGGTGATCCAGAACACCCTTTAAGCCTTATCATGGATATAAAAACTAGTCCACACAATGCCTGAAGGGTGTTCCTACTTTCCATGAGATGGAAATAGTTACTTGGAATTATAGGAACAAAATTGGAAATGGTATATGCCATAAATATTAACAAATCAAGCAGAAACAATTAAAAAAAATTTATACATGACCAGTTTATACCTCAGACATCTACACCAATTAAAAGAAAAAAAAACAAAAAAACTATCAAACTATAAAAGTGGTAAATATTTTTACGCACAAAAAACGTCCCTCACTAAAATTTTTCTCCCTGCCATACAAGGAAATTAAACCCACTAAAGTCCAATCCTCATCCATCATCATATATCTACAACTTCAACCATAAAAATCAGAGAAACCCTAAGTGTAAAGTGAAATAAAATAAGTTGAAATAAATATATCAATAGAAAAACATGAATCCTTGTTAATATATTAGTCATGTCTAAAAAAATAACCACAATGCTTTATTAGGGAGAATAAATATGTTGATTCTAATCTCTAAAACGTGACAGAGATATAGTTTTGAGCACTGAGATGATGAGTAGTGATGTCAAAGGGAAACCAAAACGTATGCCTTAACATTAAAAATAAAACCATTATATGATAGTATAAAAATATTAATATATAAAAATAAGGTTTTCATCCTTTTCAATACATGTAGAAAACTGATGGTCCTTGAAAATAGTTTCCCCTTTTTATTTTCAAAATTGTTTCAAAAAAATGAAATATTTTATGAAAACCCACTAGCATAAAGAATCATGTGATTAATGAAAATTTTATCATGAAATAATAATTATAGAAATAATTTCTCATTTCTTATACAATATAGGAAAGTTGAAAGCATAGAAAATTGGTGATGGAGTAAGAGTTAACAAATAAAAAACCTAACAATGTAACGATTTTATTACGATCCCAAAATCATTGGAAAACATTGTATAATTAAAATGGTTATCATGGAAGATTCCTATAAACTATGTGAAGAGACCTTACTTGTACTCAGTTCAAAACCATTTTCTTATGTAGTGATGTGATCAATAGTCTATAACCAACTGGTGCCCTGAAATAGAATCTCTAGTGCTATTTGCCCATTATTGGGTATCTAATCTATCAAACTGAGACTAAATAGAAACCAGCTCTTGAACCTCACTATGATGGATACGATCCCAAGATATTAATAAAAATTAGAGGTGTGACTGTCATCAAAATACACCACAATTTATTTCCAACATACAATTGTGTAATCATACTATATCACCTATCAACACCATCCATCAGAAGAACCAACCTATTCTAGAGGGCTTCCATGGAGGTGTTCGCTTTATGAAAACATTCATTTGAACCAACTAGGCATTATCATTTTTAGAATTATAAATCTCATACATGGAAACATATTTCAATTAAAAATGAAATTCCAAAACCATGTAAAACATCATATAATGTTCTCAGGGTTCTAACAGGGACTTCGTATCGAGAACAATGATTTTTTATTTGAAACAATTTTCAATCGAAAAATATTTGTGTTCTAAATCCACTCTGTACTCTTAGAAACATATGAGACTCTATTAATATATAAATACCCCTTGAATAAATGTTCATATTTACGTACCTTGGTTTGAATATGTACAATGATAATACCTATACATATATTTATAATATATATATAAAAATAAGGAAGATAACTAGAAACTATTTAAGATTCTGGTTGGGAGGAAAACATGGAATTGTAACTTTATATAAAACTATTATAAATACGAAAAAATTATTATTCATTTAAAAAATATGCATTTAGATCCATTTGTAAAGAATGTTCAATAACCATGTTTCTTGTATTCCGAAGATGCCTACAAATATGATTTAATAATATAAATACATGATGGAAGCTTGGAGAAAAAATCTTAAAAAATAGAAAATGTTTTCATACATCATGACCTCATTTGATAACATATTTACCTTATATAATTGTTAAATCATACATTATAACAATCAATACAACATAGTTATTAATTCATTTTGTTGTACATAAGTAAACCTAAATAAAAAAATGTAACAATTGACAAAAATAGCTCAAATAAAACTCATTAAGGTCAACGGTTCCCTAGAGAATAAATTAAAAACTAAAAATAAAAAAAAACCTTATAAAAATTGTTCCAAAGAAGAACAGAAAAAACAATAACAAAAAATGAATGGTAATTCATCACTATCAAGATTTTTCTCTGGAATAGGCCTCAATCAAACCCCATAAACCATAAGAACAAAAAATAAATTAAAAATAAACACCTAAACACACTAGGTTTAATTCCAGGCATGATTTTAGTGGATGAGAATAGGAAACAAAATAATAAAAAGTAAATTGATGAGATTGAATGGGGGATAAGCCCATACCGGTGAAGATCATAAGTGAAAATAGAAGAAAACAAATTATGATAGGAGTCGGTAGTAGGTGTTTCAAGAATTAGGGAGGCCATTTGTTGGGAATGAGTTTAATGAGAATGGGTATCTAGAGGGGATTGGGGGATTTAGGGGTAAAATAGAGTAGGGGAAAAAAATAAAAAAAAACCACTTTTACATATTTTGGAGTATCATTCATATAGAGGTCCTTTTCGGTAGTTTGAGTTGAGGGAATTGGGAAATTTAAGTATATCCCAATTTTTATTTTGGACTACATCCTCAATTATTACCTATATTTTTAGTAGATATCCTTGTTTTTTTGGAATTGTTATTAGTATGGGTCTTAGGCCACTTTTCTCTCGAATCAATAATCTCATCCAAATGGTTTCAAGGGAAAAAAGCATGATAGTGGGGATGATTATAACACCCTTAACATATTTTATTATTATATTTAATTATTAAATTATATTTATCCTCATTCTTGAATATTAGATTGAACTGGGTTAGATGTTAGTTTTTTTTTGTTTTTATAATAGGATCAACGTAGGTTCATGGTTAGTGGAAACCAAGTGCAAGATCTGTAAATGTTAATGTAAAAACTACACAGCTAAAAATGGTCATTAAAAGTTTAACTTATAGTACACCCTTACCATTTAGCATGCCTGAGGTTGTCTAGTGTGGGGAGTGTGGTTAGAATATAATTTGTCCAATCATGCAGCCAAATAGTCTATAGTTTGTATAACTTGAAAAAATATTTTTTACTTTTCCCATATATTTTCACCTAAATCACCCAGGAATCTCCCTCGATCCATTATAATTAAACCCGCAACCCAATTGGGGTCTCTCGTGCATGTGACACCACCCATCCTAACTCACATCCTTGGAGTTTTATCTTTCATTTTCTCTTGCGATCTTCACAAATAATGGTTTACACTCCTCCACTATCATCTATTAACTTTTTATTGTTCTATATTCTATTCTCATCCATTTTTTTTGTTCTAGGGATAAACCATGATGTATTCTAGGGATTCATTTTAGTCAGTTTTTAATTTATAGTGTGTTGGGGTCTGATTTGCACCATTCTCACCATGGACATTAAAGTTGATTAATTGTCCATCATTTGGGGTATGGTTTCTAAATTTATTCTTAATTATAGGAATTTTAATTAGGTAGTTTATTATTTTTAGTTTCAATTTTTAATTTAGGAAACATTGGAATTTTATATGGTGGATTTGAGACACCATTTTTATAGGAGACATGTATTGAGCTAGAATATATGACTCCCAAGACTTTTAAATAAGAAAAAATATTACTTAATTATATTAATTGTGTTTATAGTGTAAATTTGTTATGAAAAATTATGTTGATTCTTGGAAATAGTTTCTCCCGTGTATTCCATAATTTAATCAGTCTTTTATCATGGGTTTCTCTAACAAAATCTTTATTTATGCTTGTTTGAAGTGTATAGAACCGTATGTGTTGGAATTTCATTCCAAATTGTTTTAAATTCATGGGTATGAAATTAAAAAGGATTATTTTTTATTTTAAGCATTTTTTTATTAAAGGCATAATGGCATGTTTTACCCTAAACATGAATCTAAATGGTTTCTAATGCACTACCTTCATTTTTAATATGTATTATACACTCACAAACATGCACACACATATATATTTATATATATATATATATAGCCACTTTGTATGTATTCAAAAAAGGTTGTGTGAATATAAACATTGGGTCAAGGGGGATTTATATATATTGAGTTGCATAAGTGTTTAAGTGTATAGAGTGTATTTGGAACTCAAAACACATTAGATTGAAAATGGATTCTAATGATAAATGTTTTTCCAAATTCTAAGGCCTAGTTTGAACCATAAAATCATGTTGGGATGTTTTCCTTGTTTTTGGAATTGGATTTTGAAATGAATTATGTTTCCTTGGATGAGATGTATAATTCTGAAAATGATATGGCTCATTTGGTAACATTGAATGTTTTAAAAAACTGAACACCTCTATAGAATCCCTCTAGACATGAGAGGGTTTTCACATAAATGGTGTTGGGGGGTGGGATATGTGAAGAAATATTTCCATGAGGTAACTCTATTGTGGATATATGTAATGTACACCTCAAATCCCATTTATACTAATTCCATATAATATTAGGCATAAAGATGAGTGTTGAGAGAATGTTTTTATTTAAGTCCCAACTATATTGATTATATTCCTTATTTTTGGTGAATGGTAATGATCATTTTTCAACTAGTGCATTGAGTTTAGTAAAGCAGGATGGTTATACATTATTGATTGAATAAAGAAATTGTTAGAGGGTCTGAATTGAGTACATATTCGATCTCTTTAGATGGTGTCTAGGAATATCTCTTGATAACTGTTTTAATTGTACTCTATTTTATCATTTCAATGTGTCGCATTATAAAATACTTACACTATTATAAATTCTAATCAGAAACTCTTACTTCATCACCTTGTTTATACGTATCATACCTTCCTCTATTTTATACCACATAAATTGGATTTATACTATTATTATTTCCAATTGAAACTCTTATTTTTTTCACATGATTATTCTTACAATTGGGTCTTTGGATAGTCTTCATTCATTGGAATGTTTCTTGAAATAAAAGGGTGAAATGTTTTTAATGATGAATAAAATTGTTAAATGTTAGGAAAATTTAGGAAAACCAAATATTTATATGTTATTATTTTGAATATAGTATCGAATTATTTTATTTTTAAAGGTATAGAATATGAAATGTTTTATCTTTGGCAACCCCAATGAAAATATCTATTATCATTCTTTTATATCTGTTAGTGTCCATATATAGGTTTAGACTTATCTATTCTCACCCATGTGCCATTGTATTGCTTTTTGTTTGGTGGTGACACATTTCATCATAAGGAGGAAGATATATATTTTTAGTTCTATAGTATTTTTTTATTTCAATGGACAATTTTTATTTTACTACTTTACATAGTATAAGGAGTATAGATATTTTGGTTTCCATGGATCGACATTTATTTTGGTATATTTTCCTTATAGGATTGGGAGACTCAGGTGGTGAGGGATGTTTTTATTTATTAATGTTGTTTATCAATTTCATATTTTGATATTAGGTTTTTTTCTACCTTCTTTTCACTAGTGTGAATGTCTTACTTATAGATGTTTCATGATATAATTTTATTTTAATTCTACATCTTATTTAATTAATTTTTATAGGTGTAGTGGTTCTGAAGCGTGTTCATTTGATATTGAGTTACTAGTATTATATACCACCATGAACTAGTTTATGTGTTCCATGGAGCAAAAAATCATGTTAGATCATGGAAATACTGTATCTCACAATTTTATATATGATAATAAAGACTAAATACCACTTGGGATAAATTAAACACTAATTGGGGGTGGTGAATCAATTTTGGGGACGTTGTTATCCAATTTTATATTTTTATCCCTTAACCTATTTGTTAGGTTAATATCATGATTCTCTCATTATTTAAGAATTTATTAATTGGTTTGAAAAGAAATAAATAGAAAAGTAATTTTCATGTTTCACCATTCAATTAGAAATGATGTTCCTTGGTGAAATCGGCCGATAAACCTTGGTCACACAACCCACTAGAAAAAAATCCATTGAGCTACAAATATAGGGTATATCTTCAAAAACAAATGTTACACTACAATCACTATAACACCCCGAGATTTTATAAGATATATTATTTTTAATTTCTTTCATATCGTCTGTTGTACGCTACACCAAGATTATCTTGCACTATACGCAACACCATATTAGCTTGTAGTATAAGCAACACTAATCTTGGATCGTGTTACAGACAATTTCATGTTTGTTTGATAGTAGTTATTCTACGCAACATTGAGTGTATATATATATGTATATTCAATGTATAAATGAAATATGGTTGGATTTTGTTATACACAACAACAAAGGAGTCATGTACTACACACAACCCTAACATGGCTTGCATTACACGCAATCACAACCTTCCTCAATAGCGCGTGTTGTACGCAATACCGGTTTCACTAAACAACGATATATGGTTATAATATTATTATAAACTAGTCGTTATGAATAGTAGTAAATAAAATTTTAATTTTATGACATTATAATTCATCTTACACATTTTATAGAACGTGGTATGAGAACAAAATAAATTTTCGAGTAAAATAAGTATTTTTAAAAAAATGCAGTTTTGCCACCTTTTTATGGCGCACCCATTTTAAATATAATTATTGACAAGTTTGTAAGTTAAATTTTAAAAAATAAACTTCTTCTTTGGAATCAAGATATAAAAATTTATATTGTATAAGCTTTTGATATATTTCAGATAACTTTCATACTTTAATGAGTAGTAAAAACATGCTATATTTTAATTAAAGACTACTTTTTTCAGTGTAATAATTTATATGGTTAAATTATAATATTTAATGGTTTTAAAGTATAAATAGAATATATTTTTACCATTTAATATAATTTATGTCATTAGCGTTGATTTTACATTGAATTAATAGGTAAAATCATTTCAATATTTTGCAATGTTTTAACTTTTAAAACTCATTTTTTAACAAAGGGGTTAATTTAAAATTAATATCTGCAAATTTTGTGTATTGAAATTAGAAAAATTGATTCCATATTTGGAATCAGTGTGTCTAAATTTTTTTAATAGGATACTTTTTATTTTTGGCCATTATGAATAGTAACTATGATAAATTTTATTTAACCTAGTAAAAGGTAAATCGGGTAATTAAGGGTATATATTATATTATAAAATTAACCTAACACATGTATTAATATAATTGGATGCTTATATTTCGTCCTAAGTCATATTTGGGTCGAAATTGAATCCATTGGAACCCACTTGGAGGTGATTAGGACATTTAGTTTATTTTATTTAAAGGAAAGTGAAATATGTCTCACTCAACTTTAATTATTAATGTATTTTTAATATAAGTTTATACAGAATATAAATTCGGTTATAAATACTCATTTGAAAGATAATTTTTTTTATTTATCATTGTAATTTATTTATAATTTTTAAGAGATATTTAATTACCTTAATAGATTATACATTAATGATATAGAAATTATTTATTTAGTGAAAAATAAGTAATATAGTTTTTATTGAAATAATAATACCCATTAAAAGGCTCAAAAAATTTAACAAAATTATTGGTAGTGTATATATACACCATAAGCATCCAAGGACCGAATATACGACCGTTTGGAGTCTTATTAAAGTGATTATGACACTTATATTATTTTATTTTAAATGATGTCAAAGTTGTCACCTTCATAATTTAATAACTGTAACATTTTAAAAGTTGGGTGTTTTAGAATATAAATCCAACTAAAAGTATTATTACGAAATCCATAAGATTTGTCTTCATCCTAGTATTTAATTTTAAATTTTATGAAACAAATAAGTATATTTAATAATTATAAAAATATGTGGTAGAAATTATTTTATTAAGAGAAGTATAAAATAAATTGTTTTAATAATAGTAAAATAAATATTATATGTACTATTTAATGTGATCCAATAATTTTCTATATGAATATGACATTTTAGAAACCTATAAAATATTTTATTTCGAATATATCCTCTGTTTGGATTTTATTTAAATTCAAATAAATGAATAGTTTCAAAATCGAGACTATTGTTATTTTATGAAAATAAAATATTATTAAATTATTTAAAAATCAAAAAAAATATTTAAAAATTATAAATTGAAATTTATATAGTCTAAAATTTCATTAATTATATAATTATGGAAAATTATCAACACATGTGAGATTATTTATAACCATTTAAAATTTAGAATTTTATTACCACAAATAAAATTAAATTTATTAAATAATGATAAATCAAAATGATAAGGTTTAAAATAATATCAAAACATGTCTAAATTTGATTGGTTGATTCGATTACAACTCTATATCATCTTAACTTTGAATTAAGTCATTTTTGGGGGTTTTTATGTGGGGATTGAATTTATATTAAACTAATATTTTTGAGGATTCCAAAGGTGCCTCTCTCCTCCATTATAAAAGGGCACCTCTTCACTCTCAAATTTACACAACATTGAGCCTTAAAACACGGCCAACCCCTGCCCATTTACCTTCTATAAATCCATATAAATATTCAACAGGTCCTCGGCTTCTTCAAATACCAATTTTAGTGCCCTAAGAGGTGGTTTCCAAGTGGCGTGTCGAAGATGAGATAATATCCGTTACCGATTCTTTAAAATTTATTTCTTCTTTTAATTATTCTTCTTTAGTTATTTCATTATGAATTAATAACATAGGTATCAATAAAATACTGATATGTTATTATAAATATGAAACAACCCTATTTCACCTTCTATCCATCCTAAGGAAAATGAAATCATCGTGCATGCGTACAAACGGAATACCGTCTCCACGCCGTGGAGTAATCTGTTTTTCCACCACCACCTTACTTGGATGGGTATAATGGTTTAAAGAATAACTAAATATGATTATTATAACATTATACAGATTCTATGATATTATATCATTCAATCCAATTCCATTCAATAAATATGGGAACAATATCATCGCTCGTGCGTACGTACGGATTGCTGTCTCGACAACGCGATGAGATTCATTTTACATGTTAACAATTCAAGAATGATTATAAAGTATATATAATAAGTAATCATGAAATATTTGAAATTATAATGCTACTAGATTTATTTATATATATAGGTAGGTCATATACTTAATTCCATTAAATTCAATATGGAAATGAAAACAGCGTTCATGCGTACGTACGACCTACCGTCTCCATGAACAGTGTATTTATTTCCATTTATCGATCTATTATATATATGTATATTCTGAATATATATTATATATAAATAATGTTTTATAATATGGAATTATGTAATCATGATCTATGTAATCATATTAATAATTATAAGTCAAAACACAGACGATAAATGAAATGATTTTACCCAAAACACTACTTTAACATGGATTTACCAAAGAACGGGTAATATAATGTCATAAGTGCACCATATATGATATCATAAAAATGAATATAATTCTGTAAAAAGTCAATTAAATTATTTAAATTATTATACAAGAGGTTCAGATATATATGAAGCATATCAAACCTAAGGTAAGGGATAATGTTGCAATCTCAATTGTTTTCTATCATAGATTACGTATACTTAAGTATTTAATGGGGTTATATTTATCATCCATGTCCATGTTTTATAAAAAGGTTTTCATATATGTTTAAAGTCCTTTTTACCAATTTTTGACTTTTACTACATGGGTTTTAAGGAATCTTTCTTTTGTTTACCATACGAGGTACTTTTTGACTTTTCTGGAAAAAGTATGAGAATAATTTTTTTAACTTATACGGCAAAAACGGATTTCTACGGTTTTATAATGCCTTATTTTCATGAAGCATACTCTACGAGATTTCATGACCATTTTCAACAAAATCCTTTTATTTTAAAAATGAATGGAATTTTTGTGAAAATAAAACGATTTTCAAGAAGAAAGGATATTTTACTCATGAATTCATTTCAAGTTCTTTATTAAAACCATTTTCCATCGAAGATGGCATTATTTAATTTGTTTATGTTTCATGTATAATGTCTCTATGATTTATGGTTTCACATTTTTTATGATGAAATGATATCCAATTTTTTATATGGATTATGTTATGATGGGATGATGTTTATGAAACCCATTTTATTCCTTGGGTTATGATGAATGATTTATGTTTATGTTGTGGAACATGTAAGAATGATTTCATTATGAGATGGGTGGGACCTATATCTCTCTCCAATTCATTGGGTAATGATTTATATCTCATGAGATAGATATGGTTGGAACGGAAAGTAAATCTGGTTCAGTAATGCAGGGCTGGAACGACATGTAAACCCGGTTCAGTAAGGGACTTTTTCCACTAAGATGGTCTTGGCAGCAATACCTTGGCTACTATGGAAATAAAAAATGTGATTAATGGTTGCCAAAATTACATGTTTTATTACCATTCTATTTATCATGATTGATGTTCCATTATGATCTATGTCTAATGTATTGTCATGTTTTCTGTCATTGATCATGATTTTGATGTTTAAACATTATGTTCATGTTTTTAAGTTCAAATGTATATAGTTTGTTTTATTATCTCCATGCTTATCCTTACTGAGCGTTTGAGGTCACCCTTTATATGTTTTCTTTTCCCCAGGATATAAAGAAAGGTTTTAGGTAAAAAAAGGAAGATCTCTATGGGAGATGTTGAAGATCATTCACCAAGATTAGAAGATTATATTCTGAGTTTCCAAAGACACTAAAATATTACGGTCCTTTGGTGTCTGTTTTTGTTATGTATTAGATATTCCACAAAAGTAATGTAATTTCTATGTACGTCAAGCTTTGGGTCTCTATAGTTGGTATCAGAGGAATGGTTTAGTTATCCTTTGGAAACTAGGATGCAAAAACTTTTGTGAGATCCCTAGAGATATTTCAGAGGTATGTCTTGGGATGTCCCTAAGGTTAAGTATACGTATAAGTTATAGTCCTATAATTACAGTAATGATATTATAATTACACCTAAGATGTTAGAAATCGAAGGTACTCCCACTTTATTATGTTGTTTTCCTTAGCATTATTTTTTCCTCTCGCACTATTCTTTTTTGTTTTTAGACAATGGATGGAACCCGACGGAACCGTGTTGATCAATGTAATGGACGATGACGTGATTATCCTATTGATCAAACCAACGTTATGGGAGATGGAGCGCAGAATCTTATTGCTATACTTACACAAGCTATGAATCATTCTAGAATACCAAATGAGAAGAGAAGGGAATAATATTCTATTGAGTCCATCATGAGGAAACATCCACCTTCTTTCAGTGGGTCTTCTGATCCACTTGTTTTTGAAAAATGGATTAGTACCATTGAAATGATATTTTCCATAATTCGTTGTTCGGAACATGAAAAAGCCATTCTAGCTATTTACCATTTAGAAGGTGAAGCAGATCAATGGTGGAATCTAATTAGGAATACAAGGCCCCAAGATGAAATTCGATCAATGGAATGTGATGAGATCAAGAACTTATTTTTCAATACGTACTTCCCTCGTATTCTTCAAACAAAAATGGAAAAGGATTTCCTTGAGCTAAAGGAAAAGGATGATGAATCTGCTGGTATATACGAAGCGAATTTTACAAGGCCTGCAAGGTATATATCTGGCTTTATCATCCAACCTGAAACTAAAGTTGATCGATTCTTCAGTGTCTTAAAACCAATTCTTCAAATGGAATTAAATATAAGAGACTTCAGTAGCTATGAATAAATTGTGTATTGTGCTTTCAAGGTAGAAATAGAAGTTGGTTTTACCTATCCATCTCATGGTTTTGACAAGAAACGAAAGATGGAGTTCAAGGAAAAATCTCACAATAATGGTGAAAAGAAGATAAATGTTTCTTTATGATCAAAGTGTGGAAAGAAACATGGTGGAGATTGTCTTAAAGGGACTAGAAAATGTTTTAAGTGTGGAAAATAAGGTCATCGAGTAGCTGAGTGTCTATGTAATGGAAAAAGGGTTACTAATGATGTGAATAAATAAAAGACTACAGATAATGCACCACCAACACTTCAATGCTTCATGTTCAAGGAAATGAGGCATTATGCTAATCATTTCCACAATCCAAGAGTTACTGATGATCAACGTGAACAACCTCTTAAGGAAAACGACAAAGGGATGTCACATGAGATCACTATTATCAATGTTGATTATGAAAATGATGTGGTGGAATGATTATGTGTTTATGCAAAGGGATTACAAAATAATGTTGTGGAATCTCATTTATAGTATTGTGGAACATTGTAATCTCTATGTAATGGTTTATTGTGGTTTTTGATAATTATATGGTACCAGTAACATTGAAAAGTGATTCGAATATTTTTGGAAAGCAGATGATATGTGCATAATGAATGGATAAAAAAAAAAATAAATGTTTGATAGTATTCATGAGCTCATGATTGATATAAGTACAAAGTTATATCATGGATTGAGTATGCAGAATTTTGAGATTTTGGTTTTTGGAAAGAGTTTACTTTTGACAGCATTCATGTTTTCACTAAGGTTCAATGGGTATTAATTTTTTTCAATAGAATACATGATTAAGGTATTCATATGTTTGGAATGTGACCAACAAGATATATCGTATGATATATGGGGGATAAATTATGGTATTCACATGCTTTATAGATGAAATTTATAGTAATTATTTTCTATGAGTTGGATATAAGTATTTTGGATAAGCCTAAATATTGGAATGGATTATGTTGGACATAAATTAGTATTGTTTAAGGCTAGAACTTTTTTTTGATATTATTTATGGGATGTTATAATAATGTAGTTTTAGAAAAAGGACAACATGTAAGACAAGTGACAACCCGTCACGTTGGGAAAGGTTGCGGGAATCGAACCCACAACTGAAGTGTGACATGCCTTTATCGCATACCACTAGACTACAAGAAGTCCCTGGTTAGTATAAAGTAGTTTTAATTTATTATGTGGTATTAGATATGAATTATAATCCCACTTTAGGAACCAAATACGATTAATAGACTTATGTATATTTAATAACTTTTTCTAACCTTTTGTTTGAGACAGATGGAATGACCCGTCATTCTATCACATGATCTTCTAACACTTCACGAATAAAAAATTCAACTTCATTTCTTTAAGAGATGAACTGGAAATTGTTCAAGGAACGAAAAACAGTGAGATTGAACCAAAATCATGTAATTATTTATTTTAATTCATCAACTTTAGGAAAATGATATTTGAAACCAAAAATTTTGTCCTAGTGCCCTCATATCCAATGAATCAGATAGTACCTTAGATCATCACAAATTTATGGCTTTGAGATTGTTGGGTTTTTCATAGCCATGTTCTATACCACTCTCTATCAGAACATTATGGTTAGATTTCTCTTCCATATCCATATTTTCACATATGTTTTCTATGTGGAAACCCAGTGATTAGTTAATTTGGGTAACCGTTACGTTTCATACTTTATTTTTTAAAATTAAGTTTTAGTATTCCTTTTTACAATGTGGGTTTCTATGAATAGTAAACAATTTATAAACCTGACGAATTTTGAGGGAGAAATTCATTTTAAGGGTGGTAGAATATAACACCCTGAGATTTTATAAGATGTATTATTTATAATTTCTTTAATATCTTCTGTTGTACACTACACCAAGATTATCTTGCGCTATATGCAACACCATATTAGCTTGTAGTATACGCAACAATAATCTTGGATCGTGTTACACACAATTTCAAGTCTGTTTGATAGTAGTTATTATATGAAACATTGAGTGTATATATATATATATATTCAATGTATAAATGAAATATGGTTGGATTTTATTATACGCAACAACAATGGAGTATTGCACTACAGGCAACAGTGACGTGGCTTGCATTACAAGTAATCACATCCTTCATCGATAGCCTGTGTTGTACGCAATACCGGGTTTCACTAAACAACGATATAGGGTTATAATATTATTATAAACTAGCCATTATGAATATTAGTAAATAAATTTTTAATTTTCTGACATTATAATTCATCTTACATATTTTTTAGAACCTGGTATGAGAACAAAATATATTTTTGGGTAAAATAAGTATTTTTTAAAAAATGAAGTTTTTCCGCCTTTTGATGGCGCACCCATTTTAAATATAATCTTTGACAAGTTCATAAGTTAAATTTTAAAAAATAAACTTTTTCTTTTGAATAAAGATATAAAAATTTACATTGGATAAAGTTTTGATATTTTTCTGATAACTTTCATATTTTAATGAATAGTAAAAACATGCTATATTTAAATTAAATTTTTTTTTCATCACAATAATTTATATGATTAAATTATAATATTTAATGGTTATAATGTATATATAGAATATATTTTTACCATTAAATATAATTTATGTAATTATCATTAATTTTACATTGAATTCCTAGGTAAAATCATTTCAATATTTTGCTATGTTTTAACTTTTAAAACTCGTTTTCTTAACAACTGGATTAAATTTAAATTAATTTCTAAAACTTTTATGTATTGAATTTAGAAAAATGGATTCCATATTTTTAATCAGTGGGTCCAAGTTATGTTAATAGGCTAATTTTTATTTTTTTGCATTATGAATTGTAACTACAGTAAATTTCATTTACCATAGTAAAAGGTAAATCGGGTAATTAAGGGTAAATATTATATTATAAAATTACCCTAACACTTGTATTAATATAATTGGATGCTTATATTTCGTCCTAAGGCATATTTGGGTCAAAATGGAATCCATTGGAACCCACTTGGAGGTGATTAAGACCTTTAGTTAATTTTATTTAAGGGAAAGTGAAATATGTCTCACTCAACTTTAATAATTAACGAATTTTTAATATAATTTTTTACAGAATATAAATTCGTTTATAAATACTAATTTAAAAGTTAAAATGGTTTTATTTATCATGGTAATTTATTTATAATTTTTGAGAGATATTTATTTACCTTAATAGCTTATACATTAATGATGCAGAAATTATTTATTTAGTGAAAAATAAGTAATGTAGTTTTTATTGAAATAATAATACCCATTAAAAGGATCAAAAACCTCCCAAAAACTTATTTGTAGTGTATATATACACAATAATCATCCAATTACCGAATATATGATCGTTTGGAGTCTTATAAAAGTGATTATAACACTTATATTATTTTACTTTAAATGATGTCAAAGTTTTCACCTTCATAATTTAATAAATATAACATTTTAAAAGATGGGGTTTTTAGAATATAAATCCGACTAAAAGTATTATTATAAAATATATAAGATTTATCTTCATCATATTATTTTATTGGTAATTTTATGCAAAAAATAAGTATATTTAATAATTATAAAAAAATGTTGTAGAAATTATTTTATTAAGAGAAGTATCAAATAAATGGTTTTAAAAATATTAAAATAAATATTATATGAACTATTTAATGTGCTCCACTACTTTTATAGATTAATATGACATGTTAGAAACCTATTAAATATTTTATTTCGAATATATCCTCTGGGTGGATTTTATTTAAATTCAAATAAATTAATAGTGTCAAAATTGACACTATTGTTATTTTATAAAAATAACATATTATTAAATTGTTTAAAAATCACAAAAAATATTTAAAAATTATAAATTAAAATTTATATAGTCCAAAATGTCATTAAGTATCCAATTATTAAATATTAATAACACATAAGTGATTATTTATAATTATTTAGAATTTAGAATTTTATTACCACAAATAAAATAAAATAGATTAAATAAGGATAAATGAAAATGATAAGGGTTAAAATAAGAACAAAAAATGTCTAAATTTTATTGGTTGATGATATTACAACTCTATATCATCTAATATTCTAATTGAGTAATTTTTGGGGGGTTTTATGTGGGGTTTGAATTTATATTAAATTAATATATTTGAGGATTCCAATGGAGCCCCTCTCCTCCCTTATAAAAGGGAACCTCCTCCCTCTCATCTTTACACAACTTTGATCCTTCAAGCTTGGAAAACCCCTGACCATTTCTCTTCTAAACTTCCCTAGAAATATTCTAGATGTCCTGGTCTTCTTCAAAGACCAATTTTAGTTCCCTAAGAGGAGGTTTTAAAGAGGCGTGTCAAAGAAGAGGTAATATCTGTTACCAATTCATTCAAATTTATTTCTTCTCATACTTGTTATTCATTAGCTGTTTCATTATGAATTAATAAAATTAGTATCACTAATACACTGAAATGTTATTATAAATATGAAATAGCCCTATTTCACCTTCTATCCATCCCAAGGAAAATGAAATCACCGCGCGTGTGTACGTATGGAATACCGTCTCCACACCGTGGGGTAATCTGTTTTTCCACAACCACCTTACGTGGATGAGTATAATGGTGTAAAAAAGAACTACATATGATTATTATAACATTTATATGATATTATATCATTTACTCTAATTCCATTCAATAAATATGGGAATGATATCATCGCTCGTGCGTACGTACGGATTACCGTCTCCACGACGCGACGAGGTTCCTTTTCCATGTTAACAATTAAAAAATGATTATAAAGTATATATAATAAGTAATCATGAAATATATGAAAAAATAATGCGACTGGATTTATGTATATATATGTATGTCATCTACTTAATTCCATTAAATTCAATAAGGAAACGAAAACAGCGTTCATGCGTACTTACGGCCTACCGTCTCCATGAATGGTGTATTTCTTTACATTTATCTATCAATTATATATATGTATATTCTGAATGAATATTATATATAAATCCTGTTTTATATTATGTAATTAATTAATCATGATCTGTGTAATCATATTAAAAATTACAAGTCAAAACACAGATGATAAATGAAATGATTTTACCCAATACACTGCTTTAACATAGATTTACAAAAGAACGGGTAATATAAAGTCATAAGTGAACCATATATGATATCATAAAAATTAATATGACTCAGTAAAAAGTCAATGACATTATTGAAATCATTATACAGAAGGTTTGGACATGTACGAATCATATCTTACCTAAGGCAAGGGATAATGTTACAATCTCGATTGTTTTCTATCTGAGATTGCTTATACGTAAGTATGTACTGGGGTTATATTTATCATCCATGTCCAAGTTTTATAAAATTATTTTAATGTATGTTTAACGTCCTTTTTACACATTTTGACTTTTACTACATGGTATGTAAGGAATCTTTTTTTTACCATATGAGGTACTTTTTGACTTTCCGGAAAAAGTACGAGAAATTTTTTTTAACTTATACAGCACGAACGGATTTTTATGGTTTCATAATGCCTTATTTTCATGAAGCTTACTCTACAAGATTTCATGACTATTTTCAACAAAATCCCTTTATTTTTAAAATTGAATGGAATTTTGTGAAAAGGAAATCATTTTCAAGAAGAAAGGATATTTTCCTCAAGAATTCATTTCAAGTGGTTTATCAAAACTATTTTCCATCTAAGATGAAATTATATCATATGTGTATGTTTTATGTATAATGTCTTTATTATTTATATGGTTTCACATTTTTTATGATGAAATGATATCCATTTGTTTTATATGGATTATGTTATTATGGGATGATGTTTATGAAACCCATTTTATTCCTTGGGTTATAATGAATAATTTATGTTTATGTTGTGGAACACGTAAGAATGATTTCATTATGAGATGGGTGGGACCTATATCTCCCTACAATGCATTGGGTAAAGATTTATATATCACAAGATAGACATGGTGGGAAGAGAATGAAAATATAGTTTAGTAATACAGAGTTGGAATGGCAAGTAAACCCGATTCGGGAAGGAACTTTGTCCACTAAGATGGTCTTGGAAGGAATGCATTGGCTACTATGTAAATCATAACATGTGATTAATGGTTTCCACAATTACATGTTGTATTCCCATATTATTTTATCATTATTAATGTTCCATTATAATCTATTCCTTAAGTACTGTCATGTTTTATGTCATTGATCAAGATTTTGATGTTTAAACATTATGTTCAAGTTTTTAAGTTCAAATGTATATGGTTTGTTTTATTCTCTCCATTCTTACCCTTACAAAGCATTTGAGCACACCCATTATATGTTTTATTTTCCCCAGTATATAAATAAATGTTTTAGGTAAAAAAAGAAAGATATCTATGGGATATGTTGAAGCTCTTTCACCAAGATTAGAAGATTATATTCTGAGATTCCAAAGACACTAAACTATTACGGTCCTTTGGTGTCTATTTTTGTTATGTATTAGATATTCCGAAAAAGTAATGTAATGTCTATGTACGTCAAGCTTTGGGTATCTAAAATCACTTGGAAAATTATTCAATGCTTCTTTATAACCTTGTGCGTCCATCACCATATGATTATTATTGGTGTGATTCATGTTTCTTATCTTTTATCTCGTATTTTCGAAGAAAAACAAAAGAAAGATAACCACTTGTATTCCCAATGGTTAACACACTCTACACAATATTAGGTATATGTACTAATCCCCCCTCATGTTATTTCTATGTAAAAAAATTGTATATACTTTTAATTCATGTTAAATTAATGGACACCTTGTCCAATTGTTGTTTTTAATCCTCTTTTGCATCAAAAAAATATCTCTATGTTCAATTCACATTGTTCTTCTTCATCACAAAATAGATTACACTAGATCTCATAACAATTATTTTAATATTTCGGATGTATAAAAATGGATAGATTTGGGTCTATTTATTCTTCTTCAATACAAGAATGTATTAACATCAGTTTCAATACCTGATTATTCTTATATACTCATTGACAACATGATATATATATATATATGATAATAAGTACTATAATTTTGGACATATATCTTCTCTATATCTTATTAATTTCAATATACAGTAAACCATGTAAATTTGTGAATGGTTTTTCCTAGTCAAATAGAAAATCAAGTACAACTGGATCTTCTGTAACATCCCCTAACTAGATGAAAAAATCTAAGTCAGCATTTTCTTTCAAAAAAACAACCTCATTAACGGTATCATAAACATATGCAGTTAAGATCTTTTATCATGTTCCTTCCAAACAACAAACATTCCCATTTTTTCCACAATAATTTAAATGAATTTATAATTTTATATAAATATTATCAATAATATGTGTCATGTATTCTTCCAAAAATAGTGTCACATTTTATATTTACATGATATATTTCCACCTATATTATTTTGTTTGTTAGATTCATTCAACTATTCTCATTTAAATAATAAATCATGAATGTTAAAACATTATTATCCTCTTTGAAATCCATTTGTATACTAGATACAATGATGGAATAAAGAATATAGAAATCTTGGATGTATTCCTCATAAAATATATTCATACTTATATATTCGTCCATGTGAATAATTATAATACCAATAAATTATCATATGTCATGAATTCAGATTCATAAAATTTTATGTGTAGAAGAAACCCCCCATGTGGCACATTCAGTTATGTGAATCGCCTTCATATTAAAATTTTACTATGTTTAACATTCTTCCATGTGAATCACTTCTAGGGTGGGATCACATATGTGATTAATTACCATACATAGATCATTACAACATACATATTTTTCAATGTGAAATATTATGATATCTCAATCAACTCCACAAAGGAATCAAATGCCTAATTATATACTTCTTCAACCAAATCCAAAACTTCATATTTTTCATTATTTAATAATTTTTCATCCTGAGCATATAGTAAGAAGCATGATAATATTATAGTTTCTCCACACATTCAGTCCAAATTGAACATGTCGTGTCTTCAACTCATAGTTGGTTCATCTTGGGTCATGATATCACTTTCATGTTCTTTATGCGGTCACATAAAAGATATTCATGGGGTCAACTGTATACTATTCAATTGATCACATTCATGTTATTCATGTAGTTTCATGACATAAATTATAGAACGTTTTTCTAATGAATGAACTCCCTTATTCTTCCCAGATATTTCTCACATCACATTGAGATTTCTCCATAAAAATGTTATATCACACTCTTCATTGAACATCGATTATTCTAAATTTTTTTTCAATATATTGATGTTGCTTGATAATAATTATATAACAACAAATAAAACACACACAAATTGAGATCAATAATATCCCTATTTTTATTTTTTCACAATACCATCACAATGATGTGAAAATATGAGTCATGAATCCTCTACCTCATTCTTATAAAACATTGAACTCTCTTTCCCTTACCCTTATTGAACAAATATTAAAAGTATATTAGGAAAAGATGAATAAATTATTACTTAGAAAATTTAATTAAACCATTCCGCACACCATCTATTTTATCCATAATCAATTTAGAATAGAGGAGGTATTTATATAGAAAAAAATATCCCACTATCAAAATAGCATGATACCAAATGAAATTAGAACTAATAATATTATCTTGAATGATTTTACAACTACATTCTATGCTAAAACAAATGTTAAATAACAATTTAAATTCAATTTTCTAATAAATAGAAACCTAAAACTCTTTAACTCAATTTAATTAATAGTTTAAATAGTTCATTTACCAATAATATGTTAAATAAACATAGTACATCTTCATCCTTCCAATTTTCTTATTTAATTAACTAGTTCAATTTTTTCCCTTTGTGTTTTTGTTTTTATTTTAGTTTCCAAGGATTAGAGATAAGAGTGAATATATACATATCCAATTTCAGGTTCCTCAAAATTCACCTATTATGTTGACATTTATATGAAATAATAATTGAATAATTTTATTCATCATATTCTAATTTTCTCCACCTCAAGGATACATTCAAAAATAATTTATAATGATGATTCACTTCAATAGATATGATTCAAAATATTTTTGTTATGAGTACACCAAAATGGATATTCTAATACTAGATCAATAGATATTATTTAGGATATCCATATATTGAATACACCAAATTTTATCTTCTACTTATGGTCATCCATATTTGACAGCTTCCATAACATTACAAAGGATGACATTATTTAATAGACATTTTAAAGATTAATAGATGTAATTTTGAATAAATTTGAAATCTTCATCATTTTTCTACAAAGTTTCCATGTCAAAAACATCCTTAATATTCATAAAATATGATCTAATAATTAGATATTATAAAATACAAATCTAGAGATAAATCTTGGATAGTGAAATCCACATCTAGACTATTTATAGTAAATAACCATCACACGCTCATTATAATTTATCATTTCCATGTCAACCAATTTGATTTCCATTTATAAAATCAATATATTGAAGAAATTATTATCTTCTTCAAAAACATCTAGTATATCACCACAACCATTTATCATTCTTCCAACTTCATAATCATACATTCCCATCCTTTCTTAAATAAGGGTATAAAAATTAATGATCTTATTGGATTTAATACCCAATTCTATGTTCCTGAAAAAAATATTATTTTTTCATAATTTTTTCAAATGAAAATATTGTATTCTCAAACTCTATAGTGTACCCATACTTCTATAGTATTGTGATGAGACACACTTCTTTTAAATTTAGTTCATGTATCTTAAAGATCCTCATTTATCTCACTATAGGAAGTAACTTGTATTATGACCTCCATAACATTTCAATCCCTTCCTATTAAATATCTTTATGAGTTATATACCTTCTTCTAAGCCAAGTTATCACTTCTTACGGAATTAAAAAATACCAAAAATAATAAAATCCAATTCATTTAAAAATTCATGAATAATAACTTTTAATGATTAAAAATATAAATATTCTAATATATGGCCACACACACTTGAATATTCATATTCATTGAATGTTTTAACATGAATCCATACATAATAAAGTGTCACTCGAATCCTATGATCCCACTAGGGTAGTAATGATGTTCATATATTAGAAGGTGAAGTTAACCACTTGTTCTTTTTTTAAGATAAAAATGTTTTCATTGTTTATATAACATATAACTTCTTCCTCATTTGATTAAAGGGACATCCTATTCATATTATTCAACTAGTTAGTTTTCTGTTTTCATCAAACTCTTCATTGACATTAAATTTTTATCAGATATATGAACTTATTTAATAAAAAATTATTTCATGATAAAATATGAATGAAACTAAAATAATCATAAGATAAAAACATCAAATATGGATAACCCTAATGTAGTTTAAACTCATTTGTATTAAAATTTTAAAAAATACTTGAAATAAAGAAAACTGTAAGAGGTGGGAGGGGTAGAGATAGTTAAATTTGGGTTATTGGGGTTTTAATCCATTTCAATATTTTTAGTCATTTCACTATTTGATCAGTTAATAGCATGATTCCCCCATTATCATACGTCTCAATAATTTTTTAGAAGATACATAATGTGGAAAATAGATTTACGTGGTTCACCTTTCATTAAGAAAGGATAGTCATTATTGTTAAATATAGATAGTCTATAATCACAGAACCCATTAGAAACAATATGGTGATCATTAAATATGTAGGGTATATCCATGAAACCCATTTTTCAATATAGAATCTTATATAGTACTTATATTATTCTTCACAAAGAGGTTACTCCAAAAAATTATGATTATTATTGGTGTACTTATTGGTTCTTCTACTTCCTCTCTTACATTCAAAATAGCATTAAAGAAACACCCTATTCTCAATGTAAAATTGTCCACAAAATCTACCCAATAGAAATTAGTTGAGTTACCTAATAATACTATATTTTTTATGAAAAATAATTTTCACAACCATTTTAAACATGTGAATTTCATAGTAATCTTGGTCAATTCATCATCTTCTTCTTCATGTCTAATTTAATTTCATGGATATCTACACTTCTTCCTTTTTTAATCAGTTCACAACTGATTACTCTAGATATCATTTCAATTATGTAAATATTTAAGATTCATAAAAATTACCAAGGTCAGGTATATCTATATTATTTGATACTAGTTTGTAATAACTTTAGTTTATATATCAGATCATACTTATAAATTCATTGAAAACATAAATAATATATATTTGTGTGTGATAAGAATAATTATAGTGATGAATGTATATTTTATATATCTATTCTTTTTATTTGTACTTATTTAATTACATAAATACATGAATTTTATTACAATGTTTTCCATTAATTAAAATCTTCTTAAATCATCAGTAATATACCTTGATAAGATCCATGATTCTTGGCTACAAATTCCTTTTATAAAACCATATAATTAATTATTTCATAACATTATGCAGTTCAGTTCATGAGATATCTTCCTTCCAAAATTAAAACCCTATATTTCTATCCATAATAATTTATATATGTTTATAATTGTAAAGAATATATAAGTATGAATATTTGGAATCCATTCTTCATAAAAAGTTTGTCAACGTTTATTTCTCTAGGATATATTTCAACCTTTATTAAGGCATAATGTCAGTTTTAACTTCAATCATAGATTTTTCTTCCTAGAATTAATCCCTTGATATATAAATTTATTTTCCTCTATAAAATACACTCATATTAATGAAACAAATTTGGAATCAAACCAACTGAGGTCTAATCAATCATACTCATAATATAGATCAATATTTGAATAATCAACTAAGTGAACAATGCATATACATAGTAATTCGGATATGTTATGGATTCAGATAATTTGAATCCCGCATTTATTATAAATTGCCTGTGTGACACATTTGGCTAAATGAATCAAATTTTTTGAAGAAAATATATATGTGAAACATTTAGTTCTATGAATCACCATTATAGAGTAATAAAATATGTGATCCATCCACATTTTTAGATCATTCTGGTATATAGATTATTATTTGGGAAATATCTGGCTAATTGAATCACCTCCATTGAGTAATCCTATACATGATTTAACACATATGAAATCAGCTATGTAACTTGACCTTATTATATGTCTATAATTCATCATCCATAACTTATAGTAAGAAACGTGTTCACAAAAAAATTTCTTCACAAAACTTGTTAATCAGGAACATGTTGAGGCTATACTTAATTCATAGTTAATGTTGTTTTTTATAGTCACTGGCATGTCCGCAATGTGGTCACTTCATTTATGTTCATTATGTCTCTTTTATTTTCATCATGTAGTAATTTATATGTTTTTTATGTGGTCAATTTCATTATATAATAAAAAGATCATCTAAGTCATGAACTCCATAATTCATAATGATATTTAATAAATAACTTAGGGAAACATATTTATTAATATCAGATCACAAACTTCATTCATAATCCAAGATACTTCTTTTTCATCAATATTATCACATCCCTTGACAATAATTCCTTAAAAAAATAGAACATACACAAGGCTGGATAAACAAAATAACTGAAAAAGTATTATCCAACTATTGGATGGTTTATGGGTAATTGATGATATATTATTCAAGAATTAAAAATCATAAGAATGAATTAAAGTACCCTTATACATCAGGAACATAAATATAAAGATGATCAACCTTAAAATAATGGGTTATCAGTATTTCACCCGTTATTCCTAACATTATTAAAGTTAGTAATTTCTATATTCATAAATAGAAAATCATGCTCCAATTTTAAATTTTCAATCATGATAATTTTTACAATATATGAATCTTAATACTCATATAATTTTATTTATCATGATTACCCTTTCAAAACATGTCATAATGAATTTCAAAACACATAAAATCTTTTATCATTAAAAATTATTTCCAAATATTTATATTTGAACTCTATAATTATTTCACATAAATATGTTCATGAATTTCCTTTAAATTATATAGAAAAACATAGGTGAACTCTATTATTCATAATTCCTCAAAATATGTATCACATTTTCTTAAATTTTTGTTTGACCATATTTATAGACACTTGGGATTTAATGCTTCATCTCATGACACATCCTTGTTCTTCAAATATAAAAATCCCAAAACATGAACATGAATCATGACTAAACATTAAAAATAATAATTTTTTTCCATAACTATCACTCATGTTATTTAAAATTTAAATATTTATGACTAATGTGGAAGAATTATTTTAATTATACATGACACATGACGTATCATACATAAATTCACAAGACCATATGTTAATATTTCAAAGAATCAACATTATTCATAAAAGTGCTAAACCTAATTATATATAAAAATATTAAGCATTAAATTATTATTTAATATCGTCATATTACTTATATATAACCTCTTGGGCCTTTGATTTATTTGGATAATGTATCAAAAAATTAAAAATTGAAAATTCATATGATTGGTTTCAATTTTTTATTCTTTGAAATAGTTGAGTACACATATAAAAATATTATAGCCTTGTTTTTAATCATCTAATAGTTTTAATTTTAATCCCATATAAAAATTTTAATTATGGTCACTCATTATAATTCATCCACAATATCATCCCTCTTGTTTCTACTTCTGGAAAATGAATATCCTCTGAGGATTTTTATAATACCAGACCATGTAAATTATTTTGGTGATTGATGCTTGAATTTGAGTTTCATTTCATAGAAAATTTTTGTTTCGTTAAATAATTTATATATTGGATTCTATATTTTGTCCACTAATGTATCATATTTCTTAAAAATTTTATTATTGTTCTATTAGTTGATCTTCTATAATGAAATTCTTGAACATGTTGGTTTTTATCTAAATAAAAAAATTGAAATATTTTTAAATTCCTTGCGAATCATTGAGTTATTTTTATATAAGAAAAATTTATTATTATAAAGGTAGTGAAATATTTTTTTACTCCTATACATCATCATATAATTCTAACATATATAATACTTTTAAAAAATTTCAAAATCTACAACATAAAACTTTCAGAACTCTTCTCCAAACTTTAAAACTCATATCTAATCTACCATAACCACTTAAATTAATAAGAAAACCATTATAAATTAATTTCCAATGTATATAAATTATTTTTGAATGAAAATAATAGAGAATTTTAAAAATTAAATTGGTTCATTATAAAGAATGTTTAATACTCATTTTAACTTGTTAGTTATTTTACATCAATAATGTCCATTTTCTATTGAATATTTAAATAATTGTCCCATATAATGTATCCCTCCATTGAAAAAAATTAATCAATAATGAGGTTGAAAATTGGTCACACGAACTTTGATAATATTAACGATTAGGACATTCCCATGATTTATTAAACAGTTCATTCTCCTTCTCTACATAGGGTGAAATACATAATCTGTAATAAATTTTTTCATAGGTGGGAAATTATCTCATTATGATAACAATGTAAATATCTACTCAACAGATGAATTAATCCCCTTCTTTGTGTACAAAAATAGTTACTCTTTTTTCACTCAATAAATTAGGGAAACCATTAAAATATAAGACATTATTTTGAAACATTATATCATGGAACATATTGAAAAGTCATTAAAATACCAAATGATAGGTACTAAATCAATTCGTATAATTACATTAAATTTTAATGATAATTATATTTTTTATGCATCAAATCATATATTTTTTTCACTGGATTTTATTCTAATACAAAATTTATTTCAAAACACCCATATAAATTACTGATCTATCATACTTAATAATATGTTATCTCTATAAATTAAAGAATCAATTTTTTAAAAATTTAATCCCTTATATAACCCTCACTAGAATATCCAAATTAATTTCCATGGAAATTTTTTAAACTCCCATGTAATGATCTTTTAATTTATGAATTTTTGGTGGAACTTGAGTGTAAAAATCTATAATACAACATCTAAAAGTCTGTACCTCGAATCTTGGATAGTGATTTGGGTGATTTATGTCATAGGTATTGATTCTTACATGACACAATCTAGATTATGAAGGCATGAAACTGCAGTGGGACTTCAGTCCATGTTTATTATCCACATGGTCTTGGTACGTCAGGCTATGTAATGGGTCACTGTATACCATGATAGAATAAGGTCTTTAATTTCATTATAATATTTTAATTCATAATACTGATGTTATTCAATATATACTCAATGATAACTTTGTAAACATATATGTACAATTCCAATGAATCTGTTAAAGCTCAAAATCCAATGAGAAATAGTTAAAATATTTAATTATATATAATGAATGCAATCTCACTATTTTAAAAATTAATATAATAAATAAAAACTATATTTTATCATTAGAAAATAACTTTCCCCATATTTGGTATTAATAATTCTTTATTATTACACTTATGTAGTGTTATAAATACAATACCCTATCATGTGGAAAGGATCATTGTAGCATAATGACTAGAATATCCATCCCATCTCTATATGGATAGCCCCTATTAATAACAAATAATTGTAATTTATTTTAAAATAAAATATAATAATACTTGTTTTTTTCATTAATTAAATTAGTTTAAATATAAAATATTTTTGAAGAATTGAATATGTTTGGTGTATATAAGAGTGTATTGAAGAAATAGAGTTTTGAATATAATGATGAATTTGTTATGTGTTTTTGGATATTTTTTCTATAAACATTGATTTTAGTTGATGTCCCTGAACCAAAACAATCATGATCACTCAATCAATTGAGTGATCTAATAACATACATTTACGCTCCTTTGTATAAAAATATTCCATTATAAGGTTTTATGTAAAACCTAGATTAATAGAGATTGGGTTTTTGTGTTATAATCAATATATTACTTTATTTATTTAGATTACATTATACTTCATATCCTCAACTAAATCACTCAATTTTTTTAGTATGAACATTAATATTAACTAAATTTTATATCCATAAAATTATATAATAAAATTGATTATGAAAGTGATGTATTAAGATTAAAAAACTACTATGAATTCAATTCATTTATCCAATCATTATGATAAAAGAACAAAACACCACCCAATAACCTTTTGTAATATTATATTTTCATTATCATAATATAAATTGAAATGAAACTAGGGGAGAGACATATTCTATATGTTGATGATGGCTTAAGATCATAATTCCCTTTTCTACCAATAATCTCCTCTGAAAGGATGAAAAATTGAATTCACCTTCCCGAATTTAACATCATTTGTTTACTCACTCCTAAACATTCTATAATAGAGTTACATGTCTATATACGAAAGTATTTTTTAAATCACTTGATACACATAGAGATATATATATGATACTACTTTAACATTCATAATTTAAGTACTAGCTCTTCTCTGATTTCTCATATTACCATAGATTAGCACATATAGTAACTTCTAGTTATAAATTTTATTAGAGGGTTACCTGATATATTAAAAAAAATAAACTAAATAATTCAGTCATTTTATTACTTTTACACATCCTCTAATAACCCCAACCCTAGTAATCTAGAACCTATGCGAACATTGTTAAATTGGAACTAGATATAAGAAATTATGTATCAATGTATGAAATACTGCAGTAGACCTCATAAAATAAATACACTCATCAAATTCACAAAACAATTGGAAACATAAAATTAAAAGGTTTTTTCTTTGAGAATTCCATATTTTTTCAGAGTATATCCCACAATATCAATTACAAAACACTTCTTGGAATCCTATGGAAAATACAACATAAGAAAATGGTGAGAATATATTCTCTTTAAGGGTATCCATACAATGGAACGTAACATGAATAAATAACCCTAATCAATATACCAAGTAGAATAAATTAATCGTAATCCATTAAAAAAATAACTTCTACACAATATTTAAGGAATAAAAGATGATCAAATAAAGCAATAAAAATAATGACATGGAATGAAACTTATCCAAGAAAATTATATCTAATCGTATAATCATATATGCATCAATAAGATTTCTTATAATGAGGTTATTCATATTTATGGGCATCTGAAACATACTTTCAAGACTGTTTATAAAACAATTCAAATATGTTGTTAAAAAACATTTGATTTGACTACTCATTTCTCTCATGAGACCTGTTGATGCATCTTGGGGATATCTATAACTTTCCCTATCTGTAACTAAATCTTATACATTCCCCATATTATATGGGTGAAAAATAATCAATATAAACATTAATATTTTAAAACCAACGTAATAAAAAATAATACTTACCCCATCATAATAAACATAATCATAAAACCTCTAGAGTAATATGGTGAATGTTAATAAAATTTTATATCCTCAATCAAAAATATTATAAACCATGAAATAAAATAATAATGATGATATCAATACAATATATCTCTAATGTATAAAATTTATAATTATTTTTTGATGTCATCGATGGAGTGAAAAACCATAAAATTTCATTAATGTTTTTTGAGGAAAATAAGTTTTTCAAGTTGAAAACGATTTTAAATCAAATATTTCTGAAAATATTTTGAAAATAATTTTATTTGATAATAATATATTAAATATTTTAATATAAATCTTAAAACATTTAGTTTCTATGATGGTCAAAAATTCCATTCATGTCGTACACGTAAAATATATTCCTTTCACATTTTCGGTAAAAGATAAATGAGCATTGATGGGAAAATTACATGAATACTAATTTAATTATTTATAAAAAATTAAAACATATGTATATTTTTTTATTAATTAATTCGGAGAAATTTAAAATTATATTTTAAAATATTTTTAGAAAATAGGGTTTTGGAATAAAAATTATTTTTGATCATAGAAGGAAATGAAAATAAATTTTTTAAGAAATATTCTCAATAATTATAAGTAAAATAGAATGAAAAATGGTAAAATTACATTAAAATTTCATGAATAAACTTTTTATATGGAAATATATTTTTGTTATTATATACATATTAAATAATTCCTCCAAGGGAGACATAAATAAAAATAATCCTTAATAATCATGAGATTTTGAAATAAACCCTTAAATATTTGGTAACATTTAAATCATGGGTCCCATGAAATAATTAAAATAAAACGAAACATTATATACCATGAATAGAAATATATTAATGATATAAAACATCAATGTGGATGTATATAGACCACCTAAAGGAATAATTGTTGAATAGGGAATATGTATCATGGATATAGAAGTTAGATGAGAAACCATTAACTTATGTTGAAATTTCATCATATGTGTCCAAAAATAATATTAAATGATTTTAATCAGGTTATTTATTTATAATTGAATTATATAGACATATATAAATTAATATATAATCATTTTATAATATTTTACCACATATTTATTAATAATATTAAATTAATTTTATTTTTTCGAGGTTTAGTTGGCATGTTTTCTCAAGAATGTTTAGTTATGAATGGTTTTTATTGTACATAGGATAATGATAAATAACGGTAAAAATTATATTAATGTCGAAATTATAATATTTCCTCATTATATTTTTTTAGATTTTTTCTTGAATTTCTAACATGGAAAATGAATTGCATCGCTTCGTTGAGATAGTATGTCGTACGTACGCACGACTGATGATATCATTCCCTCAATGGGTCAACTATTAAGGAATTTTATGATGCATTAATTTTATATAAATCAAATAATTTAATATATATATCATATATATTCAATAAATTTATCATTATCACCTTCCATTTAAAACATATGTGACAAAAATCACATCGGTTCGGGCGGTGGTAGACGACCGTACAAACAAATGAAGTTATCCTATTTTCAATGGGATTTAAATTAAGAAGGTATATATGATATTAAAACTAAAAAGTATTAATATATCATAAATATTATATATATAAATTATATCTATCTTTATATCCAATAATGAGAAATTTTAATGTAAAACGAGTTGCATCTGTTAATAAGGATACAGTTCACCGTACACATGATTGTTGATTTTATTTAATTTTCTATAATTGGACATGGAAAAATGTTATTACATTAATATAATAATATATAATTATAAGTTATAAAAACGTGTTATTATATTATAAGTGTTAAAATATAAGTGATGGTGGAAAGTAGAAATAAAAAAAACTGAGAGGTTTGTTAAGATGATTATATTCTCTTAGAGAAACCTCATTTGGACCACCTATTAAGGGCAATAAGGTTGGTATTTTTAGAAGATTAGAACATCTATAATGTATATAAGTACGTTGAGGAAGGAATATATAAGGGTATTTTAGCCTAATTTCTTGATATTAGTGAATAACTTATGGGAGTGAGTTCCCATTATAACTAGGAAGAGTGGATTTTTTGTAAATACCCAAAACTATTCAATAATGGGAAGTATCTATCACCCCATGTGGATCTAAAATTTATAATTATTGTGGTTTAGGGATTATATTTTCAATTAAAATCTCCACAACACAAAAAATAACATTCTTTAATCATGTGTTTTTTAACATTTTTGTTTCGGTACTTTTATAATTTTCAATTTTCACTACTTTAAGTATTATTGTTAACATAATAAATTTATACATAATGACTAAAATAAAATGATAATTATTTGATAAATTAGAAAAAAGGATTATAAAAAAGAAATCAAATATAACAAAGAAAAATACCATGTGTTTTGAATTTTATTTTTAACACAAGTGCATGTAACTTGTAAAAACACTGATTTAACCTTAACCGTAGTTACGAATGTTATAACTTTATAGGTTAATTTTTAAACTATAAAAGATAAATTGGTCCATTAATGGCCCATTTATGGTATTTACAAACATTAAAATAACATTTGGTAGAATATTTTATTTTTTTAGGTATTTTAAATCATCTAATAAAATATCATTTTTTAAAAATAACTATAATGTCAATTCTAATATTATTCATTTAATTTAAATTCAAAAAATATCAAAAAAATAATATAATTTGAGTATATTATTATTCTAGAAGTATAATATTATATTTTTTTCTAAAAAGTTATGTAAATATATTATTATTTAAATTAATTTTAATTTTATTATTTTTAGAATCATTTATTTTATTTCTTCTACTAATTAAAAAATTGATGTGTTGGTGTTGCATAAATATTTAATAATATTATATGATTACTGAAACATAAAAATAAATTATCCCTATTAAATTAATTTCATTATACTCAATATTAAAAACTATATCCATTCACAAATTTTTCTCCTATGTTAACACATAATTGAAATTTAATAGAGGGGGGAATTTTTTTTACTTAAATTATTAAATGCGTCAATATTATGGAAAAATTTCTCAAAAACTCATAAAAAAATAATATAGTGATGAGGGTATAAATATTACCACAATATTGTAATTGGAGAAGTTTTTAGTTCATTCTAACCCTTATGTTTTTAGTTTAACATCATAATAAACTCATTTCAACCTTATCTATGGTAATTAATTTTTTAAGTTTTTACTATAAAAAAGTGGAAAAAATTAAAATGAACATATTATATAAAATTAATTAGGTTATTTAAAAATATTTGATTAATTTTATAAAATTTAATTCATATAATTTTAAATATTTAATTTTAAAATAAACCTACAAATGTGACGAAAAAATATGGTTTTCGAAGACAAATTTCCATAGCTGTAGAAAATATTAATTTGAAATTTTAATATTAAATTTATTAAAATAAATTAATTTTTATTTATTATATTAAAATTGAATTAATTTTAACATAAAAATAATTTGAAATAATAATTAAAAATTTAAATAATTTAAAAGAAGTTGAAGTTTTAAATAAAAACACGAATTTTAACTCTTTATCAACAAGTGAAAATTTTCATAGAAATAAAGAAAATAACCCTAAGTTAATCTTAATATGATGATTTTAAAAAATGAAGTTAATTTTATATAATAATTTTTTAAAAATTGGTGAAAATTTAATTTAAATTACATGTAAAATAAGCTATTAAACATCAATTTAGAAAAATAATGTTTTTCATCAAACATTTTTTTTAATTTCATATGATTTTAATTTAATTTAAAATTAATAGATTACTATTAAATTTATTTTATAAATATGTATACCATTTAATTTTCATAACTCATTTATTAATATTCATAACTTCCAATTTAATGGCTAGGTTCTAATGGCCTTGTCTAAATAATAATAATATAATATGGTATCTTCTTTTTCTTAAACATGGTTTTGCCTGTATCAAAAGAAATCAAATACATTGAAATTAATTAAAAATAAATATAACATAAAGTCTTAGGGTGTTTCCTTATCTTCTTATATTGGTTTCTCATGTCATATACGTTATCGAACGTGATGCCCCTCTTTTAGAAACATGGGGTTTTAAATTCTACACCTTAAATAAATTGCATACGTTCAATTTAATCATGATCACATTAATCTGGGGTTTGATATGTGAAAACTACATGGTTAGAAACATGTATAATAATAAGTTATAATAAAATTTTCTCTTTATAAGAGATAATAGAATGTACAATGGTCATCTAGAATAAAACATAAATCAGATTCCAAGTTGGAGAATAGTGGTGGGAAGTTAAGATATAAACATGAAATAAAATAATAAATAATTATATAGTGTGATAATGACCATTTAAAAGAATAAATTTAATGATTAATGAAATGTTAATATCCTCAAATGATTACATATGTGATTATTTAAAAGATAATTTGATTATAAAGATATTGAAGGTAATTTGATGAAAACATTTAAAGATCATTTTCTTAAATTTGAAGGATTATTTTACTATAAAATAATATAAATAAATAATATTACATTTAAATATAATTCTATTATTTAAACAATTCCCATTAAAATATTATATTATTCTCAAAAAATGACTGTTCAAGTATAACTTCTAATATATGAAGCACTAAAATTAACATTTAACAGGTCATAATATCTATAAAATAATGAGAATTCCTTCATCTAATATTATCCAAAAGTGAAATGGATATCATGAGTTATCCACAAACACCAAAATTTCAATATAATAAATTCCATGAATAGTTAAAATTAATACCTTCCCAAAATATGTACGACCAGATTCAAATTCTAAAAAATTAGAAGGGTTGTTACTAAATTCCCAAAATCATTATTTTCCTCAAAAAATAATGTTTCTCTTAATAACAAATACCAATTTTTTTAATACCTTTATCACAATATAGTATTAATGGAAAAAATTCACAATTCCAAAAATAATATCGCAGGTTGTTGAATATCTTACATAAAACCATACATTCAGTAAACTCCAAAAAATATAACATAAGTTGCTAACTAATTTCAATAATACAAATAATATTTTACAAAAATATCTGTATAATTATTATATGAAAATTGACAACATTTTATGGGTTATATTCTATCAATAATTCTTAATAAAAAAACCAACCTTCCCATATGTCACTATTCTTGGTCATCAGTACCGTTCAACATATGTATTCAAATATTTATAGAATAACTATAGTAGTATAATCATTATATGATTTATGATTCTTATCATTAAAAAAATAATTCTATAACATAATTAATGAATCCAAATACACACTCAATTAAATAATTCTACATTGTCCATAGTAATAGCATAATATTGACCATGATCACTTATCTTTTTCTAAGGATTTTTCATTTGATTCTTGGGGAATTTATTTGTCATCTTCCACAACTCCGAACATATGAAACCCTGATCCTAAAAGGTTTATTTATTAAACATGAAATCATGAGCATGGTGTCCAATCTATCTTCACTTATAGAAAACTAACATTCCCTTTAAGGAAGTACCTCCATTTTTCTTCCCACAATTATCACATGCGAAAATCCATCTTTACATGAATCTATTTGTCTTTATTATTCTATAACATCCTCTTATTTTGTTACTTCCTTTTAAATCCATAATATTTGGAGAAGTATTTTTATATCTCTATACTATAAGATAAAATATCTTCATATTATGAGAATGTTTTGGAGATTATTTCCCTTCAAAAGATTGGGATAAGACCATCATATAAAATATCATTTTAACTCTTTGGATAACCTTCATTTATGGAATACACATTCTTTATTTTAGGAACCATTTCAAAAAAATGGAATATAATAGATTAGAACATAACTATACAAAATATCATGTATAATCCAAAAAAGATGAAACACATAGCCAAAATTGATAATGTTTTTAATGGCCAATCTTATAATCCTAAACATTGTTTCCTTGGGAATGCTTCCAAATAAAAAAATTATTTTCAAAACCTTCATAATGGTTTGTAATGAAAATTAGATTTATCTAAATATTATTAGATTGGAATGTAAAAATAGGTGTGCAACAATTCCTATTTTCATATTCCGAGTAATTCTTGAGTCAACCCCAATGGGCCTTTTCAGAGTTATCACCCCTAAGAATATAATTTCTATAGCCAAACCCACATATAGTTTCTAGATATAGTTGTATTTATAGAAAAAACACTTAACATCTAAATTACCAAAACAATAGTTTTTTATCTAATGCATAGACTTATTGTTAAATTATTTCATACATTTTTATTCTCGAATAAATATTTTTTTACATCTTTTATTCACATTTTTTACTAAAATTACTCTAAAACTGACACTAAAGACCCTGAACTTAGTAACCTAGAGCTATTGTATACCTTATTAGATAGTAACTAGGTAAAAATAATTATATCCTGAAGGATAGAATATTATATTATTCTTATTAAAATAGCTACATACGTAAAATTCACATTATAGTTGAAAAATAATATAAAAAAAGTGTTTCTTTTGAGAACACTATATTCCCCATTGTCATGTCCTTTCATATCAATTACAAAAAACTTCCCAATATGTTAGGGAAAATAAAACATTAAAAAGTGGTGTGATCAAATTCATAGTAACGGTAAGCATCAATTTTGCATTATTATGAATAAATAATCATAATCATTATGAAATGTTGAGTAAATGAAACAAATTCTACTTAAAAATTACATGATCATAATATGGAAGGAATAAATAATGGTAAAATAAGTCTATATAAATAACAAATAGATTGAAATAAATTTATGGATAATATAAATAATAGATTAATAAAAAGGGAATCAAAAAATGATTTAATAATAATGGAATTCATAATGAAGGATATCTGATAAATGTAGTCAAGACCTATCACAAGACAGTTAATTATTTGTGTAAAACCCTTATAATTTGGCCTACTATTTTCTCTCATGAGACTCATAGATTAATCGATGAGTCTCATTATAAATATTTCCCACCATTCACTTACTAATTCTAATTCTTTCCTCTTATAGAAGGGTTAAAATATAATAAAAATAATAATTCATATTGGAAAAATAAAATTTTAAATGAAAATACATACCCTAATAAAATATACACAATCATATACCATCAAGAGTAATATGGTATGGTAAAAAAATTTACATCCTCATAAAAAATGATCATTTTCCTTGGAAAGAAATAATATTTATGATATCAATAAAATATATTTCCATTCTATCATATGTATAATGAATTTTTGATGTTATTGATTAATAAAAATAACATTAAAATGTCATTAAATTTTTTATAGGAAAATAACACTTCCACTTTGAAAATAAAAAAAAAGTATTCCCATTTTTTAAAATTTGTATTTTTGATAACAAAAACTTTTAAAACCTATAAAATGCAATTTTCTACATTTAGCAATCTGGATAAAGGGAAATTGAGGTCTTTTGTACACATTAAAATAAAGATTCCTTTAACATTTTCAGTCAAATCCTAAGAGGAATTGTTTGGAAGATGACATGAAGATTATTTTTAATTTTATTTGAAAAAAAGTAAAACATGGTTGAAAATATATGTAATAAATCATTTTGATAATGAAAAAACACTTTTGGAAAAAAAATTGAAAAAATTTGTTTTCTATGAAAAAGAATTTTTGATTGAAGAGATAAATGAGGTGGGATATTATTAAAAACCTTTTATCAGTAATTTTGAGTACCGAAGAGTAGAACAATTGTACAATTACATAAAAAGGACATGAATGACTAGAGGATAAGGAAATATATTGGGTTTTTGATTTAAATACAAAATAATCTCTCAAGTGATAGTTTATTAAAAACAATCCGGAATAATGATGATATTGTGAAATAAACACTTCAAACATTTGAAATTTTTAACCATTGGCCCCATTGAAGAAATAACATTGAATGAAACATTATATTCTGTGAAGATAAATATATTAATGATATAAAATATAAAAATGGTTTGTATATACATGAAACAATAATTATTATGTGGTAAATATGGTATATATCTCGCATAAGTAAATGTGAGACTAAATACCCTTACATCAGGATTGAATTCCATTATATGTTTCAGAACCTCCAAAATAATTTTTTTAATAATGTTATTAATTTATATCGGAATAATATTATTATTTAAAATATAATATATGATCATATTGTAAAATTTTTCCACCCTTTTATTAAGAATATACGCTTATTTTTATTGATTAGGTTGTTAATTTCCGTGTTTTACCATGAGCGTCTTTTTATGAATGTTCAAGTTATTTTATAGAGGATATAGATCCATAATAACCATAAATATATTAATTTAATAAATATGATATTTAATTATTATATTATTTTTTATAATCATTCTATGATTATGTACATTTAAAAGGAATCACATTGCTTCAAGGAGATGGTTGGTCGTACATATCCACAAGTGAGGACATCATTCTCTTAATGGGTGAAAGGGTAAATAGGTGTATGATATATTAAAATTTAATAATTTATATCATGTTATATATATAAAATATATTAATTTATTGTTTCATTATTTTTTTCCAAGTAAATTGTAAGTGAAAAATAAATCATGTCACTATATGATGTGGTAGTCCTTCGTACACATGAGAAACATTATCATATTTAAAAAAAAATGAAATGTAAGAAGGTTTATATGATATTATAACTAAATAATTATAATTATATAATAAATATTATATATATACATTAAATCCATTAATATATCCTACCATGAGAATTGATAATGGAAAACGAGTTATATCAGTTCGTGAGGTGGTAGTCCTCCAAGAACACAATTGACAATTTTTTACCTGGAGATAGAAGTGGGGATGGAGAAATATTATTCCATAAAAATTATAACATTTGAGTATATGGAATAGATCTTTTTTGTTATATTTTATGTGTTAATGAATAATTTAATGTGTAAAAATAATGGAGAGAGAGAGAGATTCGTTTAGATGATTACCTTTTCTTAGAGAAACCTCATTTGGATGTCTTATTATGGACATTATTTTTGATAATTTGGGAATAAAAAACACATATAATAATATTAAAGATGTTTGGGAAGAAATTTTGTATTTCTAGGTCAAGAAAAATTTATTTAGATATGTGAATAACTGACAGGTGTGCTATTTTATTATTGAGGCGGCATTGCATTTTTGTAAATTCCCAAAACTATTAAATAATGGGAAGTCACACTCATCACATGTTGATCAAAAATTTATAAATAACGTTATATAAGGATTATATGGTAGTTCCAAATCTCTAACCCCAAAAAATAACATTTTTCAAACATGTTTTTCATTAACTAATAAGTTTCCTTAATTTTACCATTTTAATTTTCCACTATGGTATGAAGTTTTTTAATATTGTTAATTTATGCTTTATGCCTAAAATAATATTATCCTTATCAGATAATTAGTGCCCATATATTAAAAATATGATATTAAATTTTTCAAATAAAAATCCTTTGTGTGTTGAAAATTCATTTTAATAGAAGCGTATGTAATGTGAAAAAAGTAATGCTTTAACCATTGTTGTTATAATGATATTTTTAATCTTTTGGAGTAAATATTAAAACTATAATAGAAAATGTGGTCCATGAATAAAAAATATCTAATATTTTTAAACATTTAAAAATCCCTTGGTATAGTATATTATTTTTATAAATTTTAAATCATTTAATTATATATCATTTATTATAAAATAACATTAAGGTCAATTTTGACATTATTCATATAATGTGAATTTTCAAAATGTCAAAACACTTATTGAATCATAATAAATTATTATGAAACCTATATATAATGGTATATTTATCTAATAAAATAACGGATCATAGTAATTCATTCCATTTATTATAATTTTTAATATTGTTGGTATTTGTTATTTTATTATTTTATCAATTTAATAAATATTGTTTTGGTGTTTCTTATGATTTTAAAGTTATTATATGATTAAAAAAATGTAAAATAAATTGACCAAATTAAATTAATTTCATTATTCTAAAAATTGCCATCCATTATATATCACATGTTTATTTTTCCCTAATGTGAATAAATAATTTATATGTAAAAGTAAGAGTGTTAAGTTTCATATTTTTCAATACAAAAATTATAATATAGGTAAATTTCATGGAAACCTATCCCAAAAACTCATGAAATTTGATTATATGGTGATAAGGGTATAAATATGGACATTCAGAAAGAATTGGACAATTTATTAGGGCATTCCAATATGTACTGTTTTAAATTAACCCTATGGTAAATACGTTTTACCCATAGCTGTGATAATTAATTTTTATTTTTTACTATTCATAAGATATTAATTAAGTTGAACTTCTTATATAATATTAATTATATTTATTCCAAAAATGGAATCTATTTAATCAAATTGAAATCATATAATTTTAAATATATAATTTCAAATTTTACTAATAAATGTGATTAAAAAGTGTATTCCAATGAGACAATTTTGACAAGTATAGAAAATTTTAATATCAAAATTTAATATGAAATTTTTTCCACTAACACAAATTGATTTTATTGTAATATAATTTAACTAATTTTTATTTAAATAATATTTTTAAATTAATATACAACCTTTAAATGCATTAAAATAGAATCTTGGTTTTAAAAAAAACTAGTATTTTCAATAATTCAATGAAAAATGAATCTTTTCAAAAAAACCCACAAATTCACCCTATAAAAAAATTGATATAATTATTTAAAAAATTAAGATATTTTTATTAAATCAATTTTATGAAAGTGATAAAAATAAATTTTAAGATATATTCTCATGATGTGATGAAATATCGTTTCATGAATTTTTAAAAAACATTTGTTTTGTATCAAATGATTTTTATTTTATTTATACTTAATAGATAAACATTAAATCAGTTTTATAAATATGAAAAACATATAATTTTAAAAATTTAGTCATTCCATTACATACACTTTAATTTAATGGTGAATTTATAGTCTTCAGGTTTAAATGATAATATTTCATTAGGGTATTAGGTATTTATTAAACTTGGAGTTGCATGCATCGTATTATATTGAGGAAATTGAATTTAAAAAAATAAATATATCAAAAATTCTTGGGGTGTTACATTATATTGTAAGATTGGTGCTTCATTTAATGTACTCTATCAAACATGATGTTCCTCTTAAAATCTTGGGCTGTTACATATCCCCCTACATCATCAATTACACTTATTATTTAAACATCTCTCCCATGTTTTAAATAATATGAAAATTCCTTATGTAATATTACATGGATTATTTGAAGCTATAGTTTAGAAAATAAATTATTATTAATGTTATTAAATATTCCATATGGATAATTTAATTAGTATGGGATTTTATTGTGTATATAAATTTAATAATATTCATGATTTTGATTCCCACGATAACATATTGACCTCACTATATTTCAATACATTTCTGATAACCATACTTAAATTTGACATTATGAATTAGTGAGGCCATAGTGATTTGAGGCTATCATGATATATATTATTAATATAGATATATTTTTGGCCTATAACTTCCTATGTTGGTATCAGATGTTATATTGAGGGACTCACATAGAGTGTTGGCATGAATGTTTGCATTCCCTCAAAAAGGAAATTATAACACAATAACTAAACTATTTAAAAACGTTCGTGTTTTTCTAATAATGATATAATATTTTTTGTTCACTTTATAATTATTTTTTGTGTGATAAAAATTCTAAATGTAAATTATTTATGTTTTATTAGTTAAATTTTATTATAATTACAACATTAGAACTTCATTTACGACTATTAAAAAGAAGATAATTTTTGGAGATGAAACATACTTCGATCACTAGAAGTTACAGTGGTTAAAATTGATGTTAAAACATGTAACTATACACTAATTCATGTCATAATATATACATATATTTATTAGGGGGATTTTGATCCTCTATCTTTAGGATCCCAATTCCAAATTTAATTTTGTTTTAGACGGTATTCATAGGGTGTTATTTGGAAACACATAAGGCAATTACTATGGTTAAAATAATATTTTTGCTCAAACTAAAACAATTTGGACTACACCATGATCGGTATACTCATACTATATTAAAGTTATTGTAATTTTTAAAAAATAGGTACATTATATGATCCACCTTACCTTGTAACCAATTGATTTAATTTAATCATGAATGAAAGATGGAATTTTATTTTGTGAAGAAAAATCATACCTTAAATTTTTTTTTTCTATATTGAATATATTTAATTAATTCAACTATTTCATATTAACATTAGTTAATAAAAATATATTATAGTTTTTATTCATTATATTTTAACAATATGATTACATATAAATCATTTGTCTCATATGTTTCTACTCAAGGAATAGAACATGAATATGCACTAGTCAATGCCTTAGTAGTTTAATAAAGTGTAAATAATTCCTAAATTTTAATACTTTGATAGGACATTTGGAATAATGATATCATCAGGTAGGTCATTGTGAATTATATTGTGAACATTTTATTACAATGTGAAGAAATTCATTATGTATTAGAAATATTATAGCTTATGATAGGCCTCATTCATATATGAAAATACATTGTAACATTGCATCACTACCTTAATAATTATCATATTCAAGTCATACAATATAATTTCCCTATAAAAGGCATAATATTCATAAAATATAAATCATTACTTCATGTTGCATAGATGTAATAAAAGATCTAATTTATAATTCTTTGATATTTTATAAGGATAATGATAAGTCATTATATTTTTATCAAATAATGCATACATAATTGAAAATATCTATCACTATTCATTGGTTATGATGAATATTAAAAGCCTACCTTTGCCCATAAATTTATATAGTTTGATAATTCATTTTTTCAAAACATACCTTCTAATAACATCAATTAAATGAAAAGGAAAACTATTTTCAAATAAAAATATATTTGTAAAACATATTAACAATTCTATCTTACTGACTGCAAATCATTTTTTTATTTTCTAAAAGATGGTTGAAGGGTTTCTGGTTACCAATACATGACATCAACACTTCCAAATCCACACTTCACAACATCCAGATCAAATTCAAATTTAAAATTTCAAAAAAAAAAGTTAACCAGACAGCTGCCCTCGAGCCGCACACCTCGTCGGCTCCTCAAACCAAGCACCCTGCCCTCAAGCACCTTCACCGAGGTATATCGCCGGAGCGATTACACCGAAACATCAATGCATCACCACTCAAACAAACCATTCATAATCATTCCAAAGAAAATACAACAAGAAACATCATGCATCACTACAGGCTCACATAAGTTCATCATGCCGAAAACCACACGAAAAAAAAAACAACCGAAAACCAAAGCGCAAACCAGAAGGCAGATCAACTTCAAACCAGAACATAAATCATAAAAATCAATCTTCAATCAAAGATGAGAGCACAAAATGAAACCATATCCTAGATACCCTTGAGTAGATCCATGGAAGCAAACATGAAACAAGTTAATTCATACCACGAGGGATAAGCCAAACCCTATCCTTCAAAATCCTTGGGTAGCCTCCGATTAAGCAAAAATTGAGTACTGTGACCAAACACCAAAGCATTCTCAAACTCAAACAACATCCCGTCACCACCGACGGCAAGATCCACGAAGCAACGCTCAGCCTCCAAAGCCCACGGTGAATGAGGGGTAGTTCTTGAGCCTCCAAGGTAGAGCTCAAGCGTAGATTCAACATCGTGTCGCCTTGAAGAGATAGCCACCAGTGCGCGCAAAGCGAGCCAAAATGAAGCCACAGTAGCAAATAAGATGCCGCCTAAAACCACCGAGCAAGGGAGACCAGCACCGATCCGGGGTGAGGGAAGGTGGCGTGAGATAGAACCCTAGCGGAGCTATGCCCCTTACGGGCCTATGCCACCTCTACTAACATCAATTACTTTAACTTTCCTGGATACTAAAATAAATCATTTTTTAATTTGATGATAAAATGTATTAAATGAATTAATTTCAACTATATATAATAAATATAATATTATGATTCAAAATATAACATTATTTTTATTTCAAATGATACTTAGTCAATTTTACAAAAATACCCACTAGAATATAATTTGAAATAATAAAGGACATCACAATAAATTTAATCCATTTATTCACAAAAACAATGTGAATATCCCCAATAATGTAACCTATATTAATATATACACATGCATATCCTCTCATAGGTTACTCACTAAATATACACATATTTTTTGGGGCATTTTTTACCCTTGAGACACTCAGTGGATTTCAAGGATTCGGTCCCCAAGGACTACCCCTACACAACCTATATTTGTTGTGAAGTTTTACACTAAGGATGATGATAATTGTTTTATAGAGTGTACATATTTTGGAAAACATTCATCCTCATACTAAATTACAAACACTACACATACCACATCCTCATAATGCATCAATTTTTTATATATACAGCTCTAGGAACATGTGTTGTATTACCAGATCTCAACCCATCATAACTCTCAACAAAATAACTCACATCATCAAAATCACACATTAATTATACATTATGTATATTTGTGTCATCTATTTTACTACTACCACCACAAGCATGATTTTTTATAAAATATTCCCATTTAAATATCATTATATTATATTTAAAATTATTCAGACACCCGATATATATTTATTCTCTAATAGAGGACACTACATAGTCAATAGTCTTAGTTATAATAATCACAAGACATAAAAATATATTTACCCCATAGTTATATAATAATAATAATCCCTGAAAATAATTATATATATCAAAAATATTAATCATATCCTAGAAATAACTAGTATATGTAACCACAACACTTCATTAATTCAAAATAAAATATCCCTTCAAGCAATTCCACAATATCAACAACACCATTCAACATTCATAACCATTTCTATTAAAACTATTCAGATTTATCCTAGAGTTTATACTATATTTATGAAACATAACACCATCAAATAATCACACAAGAAACTTATCCCAATTTTTTTTTAATTTATATATAAAGAACCATGTTTTATTATAAGAATATATTATAATACATTCATATTTTCTCTTATGAATCAATTATATTAAATTTATTGACACATTTTTTTATTTAATGATATATCTCTTTGGTTCAAAATGATAACATGAGATGTTAAAAACAATATAATGTTTTTGGAAGCTATTAAAATTAAGGAGGCTGATGTTTTAGACATAGAATTGTGAATATCATATTTTAAATTCACTATTTGGCTCCCTTTTCAATTACATGGATTTATATAACCCCCAAATTTATTAAAATAGTCCCTTCAAGTGTTTTGGTATAGTTCCATTTTATGCTAGAAAAATAGTCTTGGTGGTTGGTTGTCACACCCACTAATTATATAAAAATGAATATACCTCATAAATGGTGTTTTTAATTGGGAAATGAAATAATCTATTCATTTTGAGTTAGTAAATTTTCTATGTGATGGGATTTTGGTTTTGATAAGAGGTTATCAATTTTTTAGATTAGGTTTTATTAACTAATTATATATATATAATTATATATTATTTTTTAATTTGAAGAAAGAAATATCACCTTTCGTTATTTCCCAATTATCTCCATACAAAGAAAAAAATTCAAGGCTGAGATGTATAGTAGAATTGGATCACTGATACCACCATTTATATTAAGAAGTGTGATTCTTGGATTCAAACTTATAACACTATTTATTCATCACCATTTATTAATATTAATTTAAACTTTATATATATTATTATCCTTTATTATTTTATGTTTGATATTATTAGGTATTTGGGAAAATTTAAACAAATATTCTAGTGGAAAAAGAACCTCAAAAATCATATGTTTAAATAAAGAGAAATATAAGAGATATGATTTCATCCAAAACACCATACCTATTATGTATGAGTTTAATTGTTTGAAAAATAGAGATATTAGAGGCCATAATTATTTTTGGGTTGATGAGATATTGTTATATCGAGTATTTGAGACCACTTAGAGTATATTGGGAGGAATAAGATAATGAAAAACAGTTTTGGCGGTGGCTGAAAGGCTGATAACTAATCCATAAAGTTATCAAAAACATTATTAAATTGAAAATAAAAAATTAAAACACCATAGTATTACTCACCCAAAATTCATGGTTTGTTGTATAAAATATGTGTCTGACCAAAAGGTTGTCATATTATAGAATAAAAAATTTAAAAACCATGTGGGGATAGATTTCGCCTACAATGAAAAAAGACTAAAGAAAAGGTTGAGGCACCTCCTTCCACCCTATAAAAAATCATATATATATATATATTCAATAAAAATAATGATATATATATATATATATTATTATATATTATACACTACATATTACAAATTATATATTATATATTATATATTATAATTGAATATTTTTTAAATTGATAATTTATTAAATAAAATTTTCATACGATGCTAAAATCATGATCTATTAGATGCATTCAGATCATGATATTGAGATATATACTTTTAATGAAATGTTGTGAAAGTTATTTTGATATGTTTTGGAAATCTCAAGAATATAAACTATCATTTATGAGTCCCAAATGCATGAAAATATTTATTTTTTACCTAATATATCATTAGAACAAATATATAGTCCATTATACTCATTTTTATATAACTTTCCATAGTGATAATTCTGAGTACATTCATGTTTACCAAAATATATGTTTTGATAATTTAAATTTTTAAAGAATTCATTTGATGATATAATAGTTTTATATTTTTAATATCATTTTCATTACATTATTCAGTATAATATAATTAGGTCTTGTGATGGGTTATTTGGAGATCAAAAATTACAGAATTTTATAAACTATGATTTTGAATAGGGTCCATTGATATAGTTTTCTAAAAATAAAGTTAATTGAAAATAGAATAAATGAGACTTTACATGTGACCCATATACTGGGAAGCATCATGGTTACCATTTCTTATAAATGATACAACTTTATTTTTTGTTTTGGTAGTGTTATTTTTTATTACAATTAGGGTAGAATATTTCATGTTTTCATTAAGATGTTACATTTGATGAGTTTTATGTGTTTGAAATTTATTATTTTGATAATATTATCTAGATTTTATTGTTCAAAGTGGAATAATACATTTAAATTCTTGTTACAACATAAGAATGCTCATGTAATAGAAAATTCATGTCAAAGTACGGTATTTATAGATGATTAAAAAAGGTTATGGGGAATTATATTATTGAAGATGTATCTCATTATTATGTTGACTTATTGCAAAGATGATATAGATTTATCTTACTAAAAAAATATATCTTTTCATTAGATATATTGATTTTAATAATAAAAATGTTCTCAATTTATATTATTTAGGATGTGTGATATGACTTCAACCATATTTCCCACTATAACACCATTTTTCATTCTAACATAGGGGTGGGGAAGGATATAAATTATCCATAGAGATGGTTCCTTGATATTTCTCTAGTATTTTTTCTTCTATAATGAATTTTTAATATTACTTCATTTTCAACTCTTGGTGTTTCATTTTATTTCAGCATTGTTGTTTAATTTTATCAGTAAATAATATTTTTATTGATGTCTTCTAATACTAATATGATAAATATAGTGTCTATCGATAGAGATTATATATATAGGTGTATTTTTATTCATTTTAAATTATTTATCTATTTCATTATATAATCCACTATATGCTATTGAATAGTGTTAAGTATTTATTCACCTAGAATACCCATGATTATGTGTGATCCTTTATATACTAAGACATAGAGTGTTGTTTTCATTTATATTAATAATTATTTCATTATTCGATCCTATGTAATTTTGTACTAGTATTCCTTAAAAAGCACTATGTGTTACAAGGCATGATTATATGTGTATTTGAAAATATTCATCTAGTTCCAATTTGGTATTTCTGTCATACTCAATACGTCATTCATGTTTCTTATTATGTCATTTTATTTATAGAAATATAACTTGTAATTATTCATATCTAATAACAGTAAAAGGAATACCAATATTATGGTTTTTGAAAATTGAATCAATCATTTTATGTGCTCCCCTCCTTTATAAACTCATCTATGTAGTAAAATCATCCCTAGGTTTTACTTCAATATCTCATAGCTATTTATTGGCATGATGGATCCCAAAAGAGGGCCTCATGATGAACATCAATGTATCCTATGATAACCGAAGCATGTCATAGTGTGGGATTGTTTTTTGATTATCAATAGTCACTAGTATTGGATTTCATTGATTTATATAGAAAAGTTGATTCTCTCAATGTTGAGCCTCGATATATACATTTTTATTCTTCCCATATTTATGTTATATAATATCTTTCATTTTACTAGGTAATATTATTTTAATTATATCCTCAAGTTCATTCCCAATTGTTTACATATTAACTATTAAATCACTTCCTTTCTTAGGGGAAACAAGATTTTGATATGGAGAAATAATGAGATTTACCACAGATTAAGGATGGGAAAAAATGATATAAATAACCTTGAGTAGATACTTGGTTTTTGAATTTTAAGACTTTGAAATATTACTATACATATTTCCAGAGATAGGTGCGGAGATGGTGTGTGATTAGGAGGCTCGGTGTGTCTAGGAATTAATTTTATAAAAATACAAAATATATTTTATATTACAACCACAAATATTCTTACAAATAGAATAACACTTAAATAATTGATCAAATTGGAAATCCAAGACCATGTCTGGGTCGAGAACACATTGTTTACCCTAGTCATGAAATAAAATGAGTCAATGTGGGATGTCTAAACTAATCGATCATTGGAAGTGTGTCTAATTACTTAATGAATTAATTGATTCATTCATTCATTTATTTTCATCACAATGCTTTATATTATAATTATATCACCCTAGAAAAGTTTTTCAATATTGGCTCATAATTTCTAGAATTTTCCAATGAGAGATCATTCCTCCTCTATTTGTTGAATGAATATGGAACTCACAAATCAGATCAAGTCAAATGCAGAAAAAATAAAATATTCCTTCAAATAATTTGAGAATTAATTCTTCATTAGAGATTGATCCAAAATAGTTTTAGGACTCATCAATTTGTCCTTTGACACCCCTAATTAAATCGTTGAATATATCTTTTTTTTATTTGATCTATGCCTCTGTTGCAGCCTCTACATGCACCCCTGTACTAACATCTAAATTTTTTCTATCGTTTTCTAATATGAAATATTTTCTTTGTCATTGCCCAATAATTCTTGGATAACAAAGATTAAACTTTGGATTATGGTGCTCTGTTTTTCATGTTCTCTTCTTGTTGGATCCCTATTGTCTCGACTTGGATTTCCCAAGAGCTCCCAATATTGATCAGTCTCCCAAATTCAATGAAAATTAATGAAAAAACAATGGTTTAACAAACCAAGTTTAGATCCAAGATAATTAATAGGTGAGAATTATTTATTTGGTGTCAAGTCATTAAGATTGTGATGAACTGCGGCATGGAAGCATGAAGAATGAAGGAAAAAACCCTTGTGGCCTCTGTTGGCTGATTTCTAGTAAATGATGATAGAAAAGCCTAAACCACTCATAGATATAAATATTTGAGGCTGATTACAAGTGATATATATAGTAGATCAAGTTGATCTAGTCATGGAATATTAGATGTGGCTTTATGAAAAAACTATGACTACATACCATGTTTAATGAAGAAAACCTAGCATGTATCCCCCTTAACAGCAGCCCTAGTGTTTTAGAAAAATTGTGGGTAACACATTGTGTAACAATCCCTCAAGTGATGTGTACCCTATTCCATTTGAATAACTCATGTGGAAGTCCACATAGGTGGGAGTCCGTGTTATACACATACACCTGGTTCGGTACACTAACACGACGACCATCACACAACCTTGGTCCCAGTTAGCTAAGACAAAATGTGTAGTCCACCAATACAGTGTGTACTGATGCACATGACAGAACTTGTGTGCTGACCGTGGACATGGACATGTTTTGAAGTGGGTCCATGTGTCGTGTTATCCCCCTCACATTTTTTCTGCCCCTCTGGTTCTTTTTAGGAAACTTCCATGATTCATATATCCTTCGTTTGAAATCAGATTTTAGCTCATGAGTAGCCTATACTGAGTGTTTTTCTGTGTAGAACGTGATGGTTCTATAATTGGGGATTTTGAGATACATTGTGAAATGTTCTAGGAATGACACCTTTTTAGAAAACCCTGATAACAAAACTGATTAGGTAGGTTCCCCAGTGGCTTATTTTCCAATGGATTCCTTCATCTGGGCTAGGCATGGGTCCTTGATGGCTTCTAGAGTGGAACCCTCTAGCGGGGCTGGGAATGGGTCCTCTATAGACTCCCAAGTGGAACCCTATAACTATAATGGGAATGGGTCCTCAGAAACTATTAGAGTGGATCCCCCAAGCAATTTTGGGCATGAATCATTGAATTCCCAAGTGAAACTCCCCTATAGTATTAGGGAATGGGTCCTCGATGACTTAGAGTGGAACACATCAGCTGGGATGGGAATGGGTCCTTAACCATTGGAGTGGAACCCTCCTGCTGAGAAGGGCATGGGTCATGCATCAACCATCAGAGTGGAACCCACATGTTGTACTAGGTCATTGGTCCTATATCAAGAATGTGTTGCCCCTTGATTACGAGGAACATAGATTAGATGTGGTTTGATGTAGCTTTGGACTCCGGAGGAAGAGGGATACATTCAGTACCAAGATACATTTTTCTGATACAACCAAAAAATGTACGGGAGAGTCAGTTCCAGCCGAAGTGGATAGTATGAAGGTGCGATGATTTAGTTCCTTTGACTCATGTGTTCTGGGATGATATGTGGGATGCGAGACACCATTTTTAGAAGTCATGAATTGTTGTATACTATTATTATTTGGATGAGCTGTGAGATGAATATCCCTTTACCCTCTTATTTGGGATTATTTCTACGGGGAATATATATATATATATATATATATATATATCCTTTTACTATATCCACTCCAGGGATTTGGTTACCCAAATTTTAGGAGAGGTGAATACACATGGGGTATTCCACTTGTTTCTATGTCTAGTTTCTAATGGTTGGATGTGTCTACTCTCCTTCTATAGGTGGTGAAGTATTGATGGGCAGTTCATCAGCTGAGAATGATTAGTCTCTTATGTTTGTAATATCTTACTTCAAATATTTTTTGGGTCGATATCTACTCTTTCACTTTATCTTGTGCATATTATATCTTTCTACCCTATCATATCTCTTGTTTCACCCCCTTCAGATTTCAGGGAGTCGTACTGGGTATGTTTATAGTCACCCCTACATGGGATTTTCCCCCCACGACTTTTTTCTTATAAAGACATCAGATAGGTTGACTGAGACTTTAGTGGAGTTTAGATATACCCAGTTTATAGACTATGTATGGTGTTTGTAGCTTTATATTTGGGATCTGGGCTCTCTCATCTATTTACTTTTGTAGTTTTACGTTAGGTTGGCACATATTTCTTGTTGGGCATGTATTTTTCACCACTACTTTTCAGTTTACACTACCATACTTTTTACTGTCTAGAGGTTCATGCATGATTTGATTAGTTTATAGCAATGTTCCATGTTTTCTTCTTTCCCACTACATTTTTTCAATGAGTTGGCTCTGTGCATGTGAACAGGTTCATAGAAAGATGCCTCTTCAAGTTAGTTGTGTCTTTTACGTTTCTTTCTGCCTCATAGTTTATATAGGTGGGCTTGGGATGGTTAAGGATCGAGCCACATCTTTGTTAGGGTCCTGAACGATTGGTATTAGAGATAGTTCATTCCCTGAGATGTTGTTTGGATATATACACCTAAATAGGATTGGTTGGGATTAGGGAAAAAATATCAAAGTGTCTCAAGTGCATCACTCATGTAGGGAATCTAGTGACGGTGTGCCGACCGACATATCCATCAACCAGGGCATTGCCTACCAACTAGTCAACTCAACATGGTGAGATATTTTTTGTAGGGTTAATGGTATATGTATCATACAGGACTGAGTCTGTGACAGTTCTCATGTCATCTCCTAATTTTTATAGATATATATTTATATATACATATATGCTCATCTGACCATGGTAATCATTGATAACATTTAGGATTCCTCCATGACAGTATCCATCCTGAATTCTAGCTTTAGTTCCTAACGATTATTGGATGACTATTCGATCCTTAGTTGAGGTTATATCTCGGAATCCCCTTCCTCAAGGTCGGTAGGTAAAATAATCCCCCCTATAAAAAAATATACCATCTCAACAAAGTAGACTCGGGACATGTGAAAACATAGGTCACTCTGAGAGTTCCTATGTTATAAACCATTGAGGTTCTTTGGAAATCCAAATACTCATGAAATGAAGAATTGGGTATGGTCAGTGGTCTGTATCATCACGCTTGTTCATACACTGAGAGATCAAGTGGTGGCAATGTCAGAAATCATTTTCCAAGAAGCATCTTACTGTTGGTGGGGCCTTATTACAGAAATTTACGTTGATCTAGAACAATGATAAGATGTATTTTAGTAACTATTTCATGAGGATTACTACCCCTCATTCCAATGCTCAATTCTGATCCAAGAGCATCTACAGCTAAAGTATTGATGGAGGGTGGTGTCTGAGTATGTGGTGAGGTTCAAATAGCTTACATGTTACTCCCTTGACATGATCAATGATGACTACATCCGAGCACAAAAGTTTGAGAAGGGACTACATACAAGGATCTAAGCCAGAGTAGTGCCATTTTTTACCCCCACATATTCTAGTATTATATAGATGAAACTTGTGATATATAGATTTATGTTGGAGGGACTCTAGAAGGCTAGAGCTGGAAGTGTGTCCCAGAGAGTGGAGTCATATGTTGTAGCTATAAAACGATGGGCCCTAGGATCTTAGTTCTAGAGATTCTTCCATGATCAGATTCATTTGTATGGTCAGAGGAAACATAGGGCACTAGGTTATCCTTGAGAGGGGAAACATGTTAATTTTGTCGGGCAAGGTCACATGGCATGAGACTTCCCAACTAGGTGTGTAGGGTAGCCCAGGCTGATAGCTAACAGACCACCATGAAAGAGGCAGAGACATGGTCAGATATCTCTCATGTGTGGATAGGGTAGTCCCTAGTGAGGATGAATAAGAAGAGTATTAGTAGGATCTATGGTTTGTGGACTTCATTATGAGGCCCTTCCAACACCACCAATGGTCATTATTTGTCTAACTCAATTAGCTAGCAGCCACGACCATGGATAGCTTCATTATTTGGATTTCTATGATCCTGTTGTGCATGAGATGATTATACATATGATTTTTGTTCATTATACTCTTTTCATATTTTCATTGAAATAGGTTATATTCATTCCCTTGTATCTTGACTTCTTATGAGAGATATGTAGCTCCCAGTTGAGGCGCTAGCAGAAAAACTTTATCTTGAGGTTTTTATAGAGAATTCTTCTTATGTATAATTAATATTCCTACAGTATGAGATATCAGTTGGCGGATAGAGGTTTATATGATACCTTTTAGTTATTCATGATGGAACCCTCTAATGTCTTATAGGGTATGTATTTTCTTTCCATGGTCTGATTTCAAATAGAAAATCACCATAATTATGTTAGACATTTAAAAACTAATAGGTCAAGATTATATATTTATAGAGAGAGAGATATCATGGAATGATTGGAGGATGGTACGAGTAGGATGTTGCAACCTATCACCAATAATTTTTTAATTTTATCCCTTGGTACAACATGCTCTTCTATATGGAGGACCTTCATGAGAATGGTTCCAGCAGACCCATTGTGTCCCCCTAGGAAGCTCTAGTCCTGTTCATGAAAAATGTAGACACGATCCTGAGGATTTTCATGGATTATTGGCACATGAACCAGGTCATGATTAAAAATAAGTACACCATATTGAGGATTTAGGACCTTTTTTATTAGTTTTTTAAGTGTGAGATGTTTCTCAAAGATCGATCTTGGGTCCGACTACCAAAAACTATGGGTTCACTAGGTTGATATTCTAATGTTGTCATTATAATGTATCTATATACACTATGAGTTCCTAGTGGTTCTCTTTAGTGTGAGGAATTCCACTACTATATTTATAGATTTGATGAACCGGGTCTTCCAGTGATACTTGGACCTATTTGTTATTGACTTCATCGATGACATACTCAACTACTATGCATCATATAAGGAGAATACAGAGTACATGAGGATGTTTTTTGATTTTATTAGAGAGTACTAGCTTTATGGATATCTCTCAAAGTGCCAATTCTGGACACATGAGGTTCACTTTATATGGCATGTCATTTCTAATAAATTATTTTCCATAGACCAAATGAAGATTAAAGTAGTTTTTTCATGGGGGACACCCAAGAACGTGTCTGATAAGTGGAGGTTCCTTGTCTTGGTAGGGTAATACAATAGATTTATGGATGACTTCTCCAAAAACACATCAAATTTTCTACACTAATATGGAAAAGAAAGTCTTTTACCTAGTCTGAGTTGTTACAGAATGAATTTGAGGAGTTGAGGTAGAGTATGATGATTTTTACAATGTTGAGACTACCGTGGGAAGGTGTGGAGTTCTTAGTATACTATGATCGCTCAAAAGATAGGCTCAGCTACATGTTGATGCAGTGTCAAGCAGTTATCACATACAGTTTGAGTTAGTTTAGACCTAATGAGAATAACTACATGACTCACTACCGAGAGATGGAATTATTAGTCTTCAACCTATGTATGTTGAGGCACTAACTTTTGGGAGAGCACTTATTGGTTTACTCAAACCACCAATGTCTTAGGTATGTCTTCATGTAGAGAGACCTAAACCAGAGACAATGATGAAGGTTGGAATTTCTACAAGAATATGACTTAGATATAGTCTATACTCAAGGTAAGGAAAATATAATAGTATATGATTTTATAAGGAACTTCTAGGATCACTTAGTGTAGGAATCTTTGGAGAAGCTAGCTTCCCTATAGATGAACCTAGTGGAGAAGGAGGCTACATCTTTTCATTATTTAATGATATTGAATCCACTACTTCTCGAGTGAGTGAGGGAGTCCCAACTGGTAAACAGAAACTCTGAGGACCTATGTGACCATATATCCATAGGCGAATCAACATATGGATATTATAAAAAAGGGAATCATGTAATATTGTTCCAAGGGAGAACAATGCTTCTAGTCTTGTTGTGGGATGAGGTGATGTAGGAATTACACACTTCTTCCTTAGCTGTACATAATGGTGTGTAGAAGATATACAATTACCTTCAGTGGCAGTTTTTGTGGTTCTACATGAGACTAAGAGTAGATTATTTTATCTCATGGTGAATCACTTAATAGTAAGTAAATGGTGAGTAGTAGGTTCTGGATGGTTTGTTTCTACCCCTTGAGATCCTATAGTGGAAATTGGATGACATGTTAATGAACATTGTCAAAGGGATTCCATGAACAATAAAGGGTCATGACGCCATCTAGGTGATTCTTTACATACTCATGATGTTGGGGCACTTCCGTTCCATTAGGGATCAATGTTTGGTGGAGAGTATGAGAAATTTTTACATACCAGAGATCGTTCACCATCATGGGGTTCTTTTGATGATTGTATCTGATCATGGAACATGATTTATGTCAGGATTGTGGAAGGTCCTTTATATGGAATTCAAGACCGAATTATAGATGACTAAAATACTTTCACCCCTAGAATGATGGGAAGACCCAGTACATAATCTAGGTTCTAGAGGATATGATGAGGGCTTGAGTGTTAGACATCATCCAGTGCTGGTAGGACCACCTGCCCTTAGTAGAATTTAAATACAATAATAGGTATAACTCTACCATCGTCATAGAACATTTTTACACCATGTGTGGAAGACCTTGCCGGTAACCCTTATGTTGTAAAGATATGGATAGGCCAACTATAGTGGGCCCATAGATGGTGTAGGTGATAATGAAGAAAGTGTAGGTCATCTTTTAGTGGATGAGGATGACCCAAAGCTGACAAATGTCTTACGCTAATCACAATCATAGGCCCTTAGAGTTCGATTACGGAGACCACATTTATTTGTGAGTCTCCCCATAATGAGGATTGTGGAGATTCGATAGTGGAGGAATGAAATCCTCCTGGTTAATCAGTCCAATTAAGATCGTGTAGTGGGTTGGCAAGGTTTCCTACCACCTCGCCATACCACCATAGCTAGAGAGGGTTCATTACATCTTCCATATGTCGTAGCTAAGGAGATATGTGCATATACCCATGCACGTCATTGAATGGGGAGATATGAACATTGATGATAGAGAAACATTTTTGGAGCACTTATTAGAAATTGTGGATTGGATAGAGAGGACCCTGCATGGATATAAAATTCCTTTATTTCAAGTGTTTTGGCACTCTAGAAACATTTAAGAGAGTTACTGGCAATGGGAGATCCCAGTGCGGGTTCCGTATCCCATGTTATTTTCCATGTTTTTATTTTAATGGATTAAAATATAAAATTTGGGAATAACTTATAGAACCATTTTTCCTTTCATGACTTGAAAATATTTCAATATATATTTCCTGATCTGAGCACTAAAATGGTGTTAGATTCGGTGGTCCGGTGGGGCTAAAATTAATTTTATAAAAAATCATTTTTTTTATATTATGTGCACATAGATTTTAAAATAAAATGTAAAAACTCTTAGACGGTCAATTTTATTAGAAATCTAAAACCACAATTGGGTATGGAACATGTTTTTTACCCTAGGAGTGTCATAAAATGAGTCAGTGGAGGACGTTCAGACCCCTCACTCATTGGCAGTGAATCTAATGAATTAAGGAATTAATTGTTTTATTAATTTATTCATTTTCTGAACAATTGATAAGATTATAAGTTTACCACCGTAGAAAACCTTTACAGGTTTGTCTCATAATTTATAGAATTCTATAGTGAGAGATCCTTCCTCCTCCCATTGAATATAAATGAAAAAAACTCTCGAATCAGATCAATCAGATGCAATGAACACAACAGCTTCCTTCGAATCTCTAGCGAATGTGTTATTCATTAGCAATAGATCCAAAATAAGGAAATGACTTGTCAATTGGAGTTTTTATTCCCATGATTAAATTATTGAGTACATATTTTGTTGTTCTTGGATATATGTTTATGTTTCAGCCTCCGCATTAAGCCAAGTATTGAAATCTCAATTTTGCTGAGTTGTTTTCTAATATGATATCCTAGTTCTTGGTTATTGGATAAGAATTCTTGCACAATAAAAATTAAAATTGGTTTAAAGTACTTTTATACCTTGAAACATTGTCCCCAACACAAGTTGGATCCCCACTTTCTTGGCTCAACTTTTCTTGGAGGTACTGAGCTCAATCGGACCCCGGATTCATGGAGAATCGAAAAGACAACAATTGTGTGATAAACCAAGCATAGATATGGAATTATTCCGAGGTGGGGTGTAAATTCAGTGTTTAATCATCAAGATTAGGATGAAATGAGGTGAAAAATTGAGAATAAATAATGGTGAAACCATCATTGCCTCAAGTTTCTTATTTTTGGAGAATAAAGACCGACAAGAACTATCCATAGAAATATAGATTTTGGTAAAAAAATCCGGACTATAATCCATGTTTAGTGAAGAACACATGTTGTATATCCTACTAAATAGAAGTTCTAGGTTTTAAGGAAAATTGAAGGTAACACGGCTCGTAAAAGTCCCTCATATGTCATATACCATTTACTAGTTCAATAAACTATGTGGCAGACCACATGGGTGAGAGTCCATGTTGTACTCAGACACAGGGTATGAAACACAAACAAGGCAAGTAGTACACGACCTTGGTCCTAGGTAGCCAGGACACATAGTATACTCCACCTACGTTGTGTGTACTACTGCCCAAATAGGAACCTGTGTGCTGGCCAGGGACGCAACAAGGTTGTGACGTGGGTCCACACACCATGTGGTCCCCCTCACACTCTGTTTACCCCCTCGTATCCATTTAGGAAACATATATTTTTTTATGTCCTTTTTTGATGTAGGATTCTGGCCTTAGAGTATCCTATCCGGAGTTTTTTATGGGTAGAACACAATGGTGAACATAATTACGGATTTAGATATATGATGTCAAACGTTATTAGAACTACACCTTTTGAGGATACCTTGATGATGATAGTGATCAGGAAATATTTTCATAGGCTTATTTTTATGTGGAACCGTCTAGTTGTACTAGGTATGGGTCCGTGTTGGCTTTTAGAGCGGAACCCTACATCCAGACTAGGAATATGTCATCTACAGAATCCTGAGTGGAACCCCCTAGCGGGTAGGTTCATGGTTCCATGATGTTTATTAGTGTGGATTCAACGATATGGGCTGGGAATGAGACCTCAACATCCTGAGTGGAAGCCTCATGTGGTATCAGGGCATTGATCTTTAATTAATTATTATGGAATCCTCCAGCTAGGATGTGAATGGGTCCTCAACCATCATAGTGGAACCCTCTTACTAGGCATGGAATGGGCCCTCCCTAAACTATTAGAGTGTAACCGTCTTGTTGTACAAGGTCACAAGTCATCTATCTAGAAATTTTGTCCCCTAGACTATGTGGCACAAATATGAGATGTGGTTTGATATAGATTTAGTCTCATGAGAAATATAGAAACTTTCTCCACCAAGATGTATGTTTTTGACATGGCATAAAACCATGTGGGAAAATCTATGTATCCCAAAGTAGATAGTATCAGGGTGTGGTAACTAAGCTACATAGACTTCTTTGATCAAAAAAGACACATGGGATACTAGGATTCATTTTTTGACTTCTGGAGCTCTTGGATATTGTACTTCTTCGGTTGAGATGTGAGATGGATATCCCCTAAATCTCCCATTTGAGATTCTTTCAACCGAGCATATATTTTTCCTTTTACTATATCCACTCCATGGATTTGGTTACTCTCTTACCGAGAGAGGTGAATAAGTCTATGGTATTACACACCATTTCCATGTGTAGATTCTCATAGTTCGATGAGTCTACTCTCCTACTATTGTTGGAGAAGGCTCTATAGGTAGTTTATCTACACACCTTGTTGGTCCCTTGTGTTTGGAAGAGCATATCTCTACTCCTTGTTGGGTTGATCTATACTCATTCATTGTACCTAGTGAATATGTTATCTTTCTCTACTATCATATCTCTTACCACTCCACCTTCATCTTTTGGGGCATCTTACTTTGTATTTTTATACTCACCCTTACATGAGATTTTCCCCATGACTCATTTATTATTTAGAAGACATATAGGTTAACCATGGGTTCATAGGAGCTTAGAGATAATAGGTGATTGGACCACGCATGGTGGTCGCAATTTGGGATTTAGGAGACAGAATCTCTCAAATATTTACTTTTATAGTTTTATATATTTTTGGGACATATTTCTGGTTGGGAATGTATTTTTCACCTTTATTTTTTGGTTAACACTATTTTTCTAGTGTATATTCTAGAGTTTCATGGATGCCTCATTTATTTTACAGTATTTCTACCAATTTTATTCTTTTAGAATGAAATTTTTCATTGATATTGATGTGTACATTTTTTCTGGTTTCTAGTAAAAGTCTTATCTATGTTTTCTATTCCTTCGGTGCTTGTCTCCAACCCTCAACCTATGAAGATAATCTTGGGGTAGTTGTGGCTCGAGCCCCAGATTGGGTCGGGTCTTGAAACCTTACTTCCAAATGAAATTATATTAATCATATCCATGTGTGTAGTAATAAAAATAAGAACCTCTATTATTTTATCATAATATTATGATAGGATATACCCAACCATCATTACATTAAACCATCGTGATTATGGATTCAACACTTTTTCTATTCAGTATGACTTTATATTATCCTGGTGATATTTTTGAGATTTTTTATCAACTAGATTACACATTATTTTTGGAGCATGCATGTAGTTACAGATTTTACATCGAGTTGAGAAAATTTCCTGGCAATACTATAAAATGTATTATTACTCACCCATATACAGACAAATTGGTATATACCCTTGGTGTTAATGTAGATTCAAATTGAAAATTTCAATTTCAGTTTTCAAAATTCAAACACCGCCTCAGGCCATGTCCTGTATCAAGTCACAAATCTCGAACCGATCAACGTCGCATCGGCATAGTTTCATCCCATCAGCGTCGTTCCATCATCATCATAACATAGTCATCAATAGAGGTGACGGTCAAACCTCGCCCCGCCGTCTGAAAGTCATTTTTTAACACCGTAAGAGTTTCCAGAAATATCCACCCCCAAATTCCATCAACCTCGCCGTAAACCACAAAAACACAACACCAAATACTATGTGAACCACCAACACCAACAAAGGAAACCATCGATGTATGAGAAACCACTTCCGTCACCGCCAACACAAAGACATCATCATCATCATTGTGACATAGTCTTCATGACATTGAGGATGAATGTCAGAAAACTAGATGGAGAGATAGACGGGAAACATACCCTAACACACCTTGTCGTTAGCCCGAATCGCACACCCTCAAGAAATTCCGAACGTCCACCGAAACACACCGACTCCGTACACAAACGGTCTTACACAAGGTATCCACTCAATGATCTCTACACCGAAGCCACCAACGTCCACCAAGAAACACGAACGACCCAAAAATGCCTCCAGGTGACGAGCTGCATCCACAAAGTCATCACCAAAAGCCAAAAAAGTTGAAACCACCATAGGCCGTCTGCAGCCCGAACACACATCAGAAAGCACCTGGAAGACCACCTCTCCAAGCTGCCACAGAAAGGGAAGTGGAGTCCTGGAACCAGAGCAGAGAAGTGAGCAGGATGGAGTCTGGTTGATCTCATCCTCGCAACACCCCACCGGGAGACCGACCAAAGAAAAAAACAACACCAAAAACACCCAGAACAGAAATGGAAACCTCCAATGAAGAAAAAGGAAAATCAAAGACTGAAAGAGAAGGGAAATCGGTGAGTGAAACCCGAAAGGGGAGGAGAAGCAGACACCGGTAAAATCCATGATCACCGAGCCTCTAACCCAAAACCATAGAGATTCCATTGCTCCAGGTTCGACCTGGAGAGGGGAGTTGGAGATTGAGTTCATAGCAAAGCATCGACAACCACAGGAAAAAACCAGAACTCCTTCTCCGAAGTGAACGCGAGAAGCAGGGCCAACGAGAAAAATAGGAGCAGACAACCCATGAAGAAGAGCTAGGGAGAGAACCTATAGAGAAACAGAGAAGAAGGGAAAATTGATAAGGGGAGAAGAAGCGAATAGCAGAGAAGGTTTCAGGAGGTAACCCTAAGACCACGAGCAGAGTGACCGAGAGTGAGCGAGAGGAGAGATCCAGGGGAATGCAGAGCCTTCTCCAAAGAAGTTTTTTGGTTTAATTTAGATTTATTGCTGAAAATATGATATTTCGATAGTTATCGATGGATGTTGGAGCATTGGGTGGTGTATTCTCCTTTCCATTATGAGGTGACTATAGTATTCCCTCTCGTGTCATGTCTTTATATTGTGTATATTTAGATATGTATTCATGGAGGTTAATAATTTTGTTGTTGTATAGAAAAATGTTATTCATTCATTTTTTCATTGTATTCTAGATGAATACTTTTTTATGAATTTTTTTGACAGAACAATGTTGTTATAGGGATATGGGTGTTTATTACAAGTAATACCTCCCATTATGTGTTTTGATACCTTAATGCTAGTCACTATCCCTTGTCATAGTAGATGATGACTTGGGAAGTTATCATACCCATACCATTGATTTCCTAGGTGGTCTAATTACAGTCGGGATGAGAAAACTTACTACCAAGTAAAGCATATGGTTCATTAAATATGTTTTAACATGTGTGGTTTGGTTCAAGAATAATTAAGTAAATGTTGATACAATAATATTTTGTTGATCAATCAAACCAACGATCATAGTGTTATTAAATAGGGGCTACAACATTACTATCTTTATAAATTGATTCATTATTGATTGTCATGAGGGAAAAGAGTTTCACATTGATTTAAAATTATATTATGGTATGTGTCATGATGTTTTTGGAAATAATTTATTTATGTGTTATTTGTATAAGATTATTGTTCTCAGGGTAAATTATTGTTTATTATATATCCTAGGAATATTTTAATTATATGAATTGAGAATAAGTTTTAGGATTTAATATATAATTTAATTGAGTTATAGACTTTCAATGTTAATATAGTTATTTGTTTAGGGGTTCTGAATCATCATCATACCTCATAGGATATATTGAAACAAGCTAAGGAAAAAAATGTTTTGAGATTCCAATACATGAACTTAGATGGAATAATCTATGGTGATGGAATCTAGAGTAGTATATACTAATTATAATTTCATGAAGTAATTCTAATTTTTAATACATTATTTCATGCGTCATTTGAATATTTTTCAATAAAATGAATGTTTATTTTTAAAAATATCTATAATTTGTTTTGTTTCATGGGTCACTTTTATTAAATGAAACAGATAAAAAAACCATGAATATGAAAATGGATGATCCATTTAGTAACCCAAAACTAGGACATATTTATAACATTGTATAATAGAGGCTGATATCTAATGATGATGTTGTTTTGTATAATTATTGGTGGATTATTACAATATATGTGGTTAAGTTGAGATTGATATTATGAGATGTTGGAGCTAGGAGATACAATATCTAGGGTAAGACATGATATGTTAAACTATTCTCTTGAGATGTATTTTATTTATGATACTATATTCTGGTTAAATGTTAATTTATTTATTGTGAGAATTTGGGCCATAAGTGGACTACCATTATATAATAATGTGGTAGACATTATTTTTGAGCCTATTATTTCATTAAATAAAATTAGGTGTGATTATGGGATGTATGATGTTCCGTGATATTACTTGTTTCTGTTGGGTCACAAATATCATGTCAAGGGTCTATGTAATATCACCATTTGAGATCATATGATCTCTTAAAAGAGATGTGAAACATTACTTGAGTTTTAATGATTTGGGGGAATTGAATATCTTTTGTGGAATATATGTGTGTCTTGAAACATATTTGGATGATATGTAGTGAATCAAAGTTATGATGGTTGAATTGAAATTTTCACTCATTATATTTTGGGTAGTGGTCATAAATTGAAATTATAATCAGTATAGTTTCCCTATTCCTTATATAATATGTGATATTAAATTATAGTTTGTGGATTTTAAATATAGCAGAGGATATATTATGAAAAGGAATTTTTATAATATTATGACTACATATATTATTTTAGATACATCATGTATTCATCTATGTATTAACATTCCTCATATAGATCATAGTGAAGATAATGAAAAATTATAATTAAATTGAAATTTATTATTGATTCCTTAGAAAATTAAATTTTTCTAAATATTATTAAGACTATTTTATTTTTATGTAATTCCCTTTAGTTAGATATGTAACTATGATATGTTATGGGTTCATTATAGAAATTTTTACTAAGTTTTGATAGACCGCTTGATGTCATGAGAATGATATGGATGTGATGTTAACATAATGGTTATTATGTTCTAATATATATTATTATTGAAATTTTATATGCTGGGACCTTGATGTATCTAATGAAAAATACATTTTGTTTGTATTTTATGTCACTTCGTATAGGAAAAATGATTTTGGGTTATATTGTAAACAACGTAGGGTAATCTAAGAGTGTTCAAGACTATTCAATTCATATAAGGAAGTATGGATCCAAGATGGATATTTACTTGTTTTGTATAATAGTAAGAGGAGTTGATTATATAGTACAATAAATAAACATGGCACTTATTATAATGGGTCCTCCTCTAAAGAAATATATCTTATGGGTGTAACAACATTTATCCCGAGATCATTAGGGGGATTTTTTATTTTAAAACAAATATGTTTTTCCAATTTATATTTTAAATATAATGAACTCTAGGAAATATTAATGTGGAGTTTACACTAAGGTGTTAAATTATGGGTAATGTAGGTCAGTACTGTAGAAGGACATGGATAGTTCCCTTACAAGGCATGTTACTACCTTTGTGACAACCACATCATTAGAGGAATAATTCATATGCATTGAATGAATATTGATATTTAATGATATGATTTTGGATTTTTTTTATGATCATTATAAGTTTTAAAATTCAATTATCTTAAATGATTATGGCATTGATTATTGTTCTGACATGCGATGATGACAAATTTTTATAATGATGTTAATTAAATTAGTAGTATGGGCGTGGCTTGTTTTTTTTAAAGGAAATTTATAATTTATGTATTGATAAATATATTTAAATGTTCTCTTTTAATAGGGGGTTTTTTAGACAAAACCATGGGTTGTGGATGATTCATGAGCTAAGACTGGTGATTTTATTATGTCTCCATGAAAATTAATAATGGTGTGGGGATTTGTCAGATTTTGTTAGAAAGAAATTAGAAATATATTGTATATAAAAGTGTGTTTTGAAACCCTAATTCATAATGGTATTAATGTATCCATAGTTACACATACTAACCATAGGGTTTATAAAATATACATTAATTGGTGTATAATACTATAAGCTGTAAAACCCTAAAATTCCATGTTAAATTCTTGAGAATTAAATGGGATTATTTCAAGACCAGGCTTGGAGACAACACGTAATTCAGAGACCCAGAGTGGCTAGAACATATTTTTGAACTATTTTTAATGTTCATGAAATAAATGTGTGAGAGAGTTTTTATAACCATTAAACTGGTGCATGAATAAAAAATCCTAGGGCACTGTTCAACTCAGAGCATTGGGATTTTCCTTTAAGTGGCCTAACATTGGCCAGTGTGGGCTAAGAGTGGAAAGTAGATTTTGGCCATAAATAAAATAATTAATAAAATATTAATTTACTTTCAAATATTTAAAACTCATAAATGATAATTTTTATTGGAAATTAGAGAGTACCATTGAGCTCGTGAGGGTATGTTTCCCTTACACGGTGCTTCACCTCGACCGGCATGGGTCGCGGGTGATGGATAGTTTTCAGAAATTTTGAGAAAAATTAAAATAAAATAAACATGATTTTTTTTACCTTTTAATTTTTTTGCAAATAAATAGTGTTGTAACGTAATGTAACTGAAATTTTGTTTCATAAATGAAATAGCATAATGTCACTACAATGTAATGGTAATGGAAAACCATTTACTCCTTTAATGATTTAACTAGGGGTGTGTCATTGACATGTTGGGAGAATCACTCTGAATCTCTGGAGGATTTCCATTGACAAACAACGAATGATGATCTCCAATGACATTGAGAACTCCCCCTCCTCTTTGAGAGATGACGTCAGATCAAGATCATCTGCAAACGGATCACCATCAGTGACCAATCAACCCTTCGATCGAACTTCCACTCCAGGCAGAGGCTTAAATTATTAGTAAATTATTTCCCCCTATTATCCACCTCTAAATGAAGAACATGGATTAACTCTCTAAAAATTTGATCCTCTTATGGATTTCCCTTGCGTGGTTGGGAAATATAATTGTTGGTTGATATCGAGATTAATTGTTAGTGATTTATAATTTATATGTCGTAATCCTACAAACACGAACAATTCTAGGAAAAAACGAACAAAGGACTATTTTTCATATGGGTGTTCTTTGTGATCCCCTCCACATATCTCTCTCCAATATTTGTGGTGTAACAGATGGCGGTGCATCGGCTGTAGAAGTTCCAGGTGGAAGGGTCATGACCAGGTAGGCCACATCACTCGACCATGGCAGTAGGCGAGAGGCACAATGCCATAAGCATGACACAACAGTGACAGGAGCTGATGGAATAGAGGTCAGAGGCTGGCAGCGGGATTACATGGCCACCCAGAAACTTTCTGCAGACTACGGCGACAAGCTGGACCTACACCAAAGGCGCATACCATTGGGGGAAACCGAACTGCATGGGCAGACCAACGCAAACAGGCGGCTCCGCTCAAGAAACATGTTGGAGGAGCAGCCCACCCTGGCTGGCCATGATAGGATCTGGCACGCGGTCCAAGATCGCATGCAAAGGAGGTGGACATCCTCATCCATCCACATATGATGTGAACCAGAAGCCCGATAGGTGTTCGATCAGGGGAGAAAACAGCTCGCCATGGGGGCTGGGCCGGTGGCACAAATAGGGTCGCTGGGTGACCCAGGATAGAGAGGATTTGGACCTCCGATTTGGGTAGGGCCGATGAAAAAAACTAGGGCATTGGGAAGCCTTGGTTGGGAAAAAACCAGCCCGCCTATTACAGGCCAGGACAGATAAAAATGGGTCGTTGGATGACCAAGTGGGCTGGACCCACATCCGAATCAGTCCTGGTCTAGCAAGGCCCAATGGGCCTGACCCAATGACTACGTCAGCCCATACCCAACCGGGGCATGTCTTCTAGACTTGCTTGGTCATCCAGGACCCACAAACCGGGATGTTCAGGTTGGTCCGACTAGGTCAGACTGGGCGCAGACACAACTGGCCCCTGTTTAATAAAACACAAGTATATTTAAGACAAGGTTTCTAATTCATGCATCGTCTACAGCATTGGAACCCTTTATATGAGAAGGTACTTTGTGAATACTATAACAAAAATTTCATTGCATTGGGATGAGTGGATCTTAGTGATCCAGATGGGCCATAGATGAGCGGTTTATAGTGATCCAACTAGCCCAGAGACGATTGGGACTTAGTGATCTAACTGGCCAAGATAAGAGGGGGTCTTAATGGTCCAATTGACCCAAAGATGAGCGAGTATTAGTGATATAGTTGTCCAATATATGATCATGTCTTATTGTTCCAGCTGGACTATATAAAAGCAGGTCTTAGTAATCCAATTGGATAAGAGATGATTGGGTCTTAGTGATCAGGCTGGATTAGAGATGAGCGGGTCTATGTGATCCGGTTGGGCCAGAGATGAGCAGGTATTAGTGATATCGCTGACCTAGAGATGAGCGGGTCTCAGTGATCCAACTGGCCCAGGTGATGTGTGGGTCCAGATAATGAATTCCTCAGTGGTACGAATGTTCATCATTATGACTGAAAATTCTACTTTCTATACTTTATGTTGTACCTTGTGTTAGCAGTTTTTCATTATGGTTATTCTTTGTGGTGTTTCCTTTTTGGATTGGGGTCCCAAATAAGTATTATATTACTCACCCCTACACAGGCTTCTCCCGAAAGTGTTGTTTCTTGTGCAGGTGATCTACGCTTTGATGGTGACCCTGGTGGTACAGGACCAGGTGGTGCTCAGTGATATGAGACAGACAGGCATAATTCAAGGCTTCTAGTAGCTACCCAACACTTCCCCATCAGGTGGGGATTTCAATAGACGGATTATCCTTGACCTTTTAGTCCATTTTGTTTGCAGTTTTATTTTGTTGGGTTTCTATTCTATCCCATTTACATTCATATTGTATTGTACTAATAGTAATTGTGTTGTGTCAGTAGTTGTTTACTTAGTTTTTACCTTTCCAGAATTTGTGATGTGTGTATGTGTATAGGTTTAAAATAAAATGCCTCCCGTTTCAGGATATTCATCTTCAGATCTAGTCTTTAACCCTTGGCCTATGTACGACGAGATTGGGGTAGTCATGGAATATGCCCTAGGGGACGGGTCGTGACAAAGTGGTATCAGAGGAGGCTGGTTCGACCTAAATAACTACGAGTCTATAATTTTCATGGGGCAATAGTGTTAAGTGTTTTGAGTTCAGCTTTCCGTCTAGAGAGTCCAGTGTTTGTGCGGTGGCTGATGTATCCATACAACATGACCCTAATTATTTTCCCGACCCGACACATGAAAACACTAGTTTCATGTGTCTTTGAGTGTTTTCTCATGATATTTTTAAGTCTGATTCATCTCACCAGGTATAATCTATTGATTGTTGTTCGTCATGATCTCTTTCACAATTCTCCAACACAGACAGCTAGCCAGGATTCTAGTGTGTGACCATGAGGATGGTCCACACAGCGATGAGGCTTTGGTACAGGGACTGTTGCATGAGATGGCACCTTCAGGTTGTGTCCCAGGGATACCACCACATGTTGGTCAGTAGTTACTACTAGTTCTACCATTAGAGGTCGCACGTAATCTCAGTTCCGCACACACGTTCTAGTGACAAAGGCCTCCCAGGTTCATAGGAGAGATATATTTATAGGTCACTAAGGATTGGCTGGAGGTAGTGAAATGAGTCTCCCTCTTACTGAGGAATCCACTAGACCAGATGGTGGTTCTAACAGAAATCCTTGTGCAAGGATCGTTGGGGAGATGGTGGAGTTTCACCATCTAGACTCATGGGGAGGAAACCCTCACATGGTCCAACTTTGAATGAATTTTCATGGTGGAGTTTTCCCCATGACATTTCCCTCAGTGTGCATACAGAAGCTGCTTCACTTATAGTAGGGAAACCTGGAAGTGGCTGAGTACTCTATGAGGATCATAACCCTCTCATGTTACTCTATGCATATGGTGCATACCCATTCTTCTGAACATAGACATTTGATCAGGGACTCTGATGGGAGATCGGGGTATCAATAATTTCCCTCAGCATCCCCACATAGGCTGGGATGTTTGAGGGATCTGTACATGTAGAGAGCTTCCTCACTGTCCAGACACCGATGGTGGGAGAAACCATCGGGCGATGGGTGACCGAGTCATCTATGGCGGGTAGCTGACAATTGATGTAGAAGTCCAAGTAGGCCAAACCATCTAGTAGATGACCCCATGACTCATAGATGGTGGTACGAGGCTACCAAGGTATAGTGAGTTAGCAAAGGAGTATTGTGTGATAAATGTGTGGTGGACAGGGACACATGGCTCCTGACTGCTCGACCAGCTACACAGACGATCTGCGGATGGTCGAAGGGACACTGAGGAATCATAAAAGTTTGAGAGATGTGGTCCATCGGTCAGCGAATGTGGAAAGTGAGTGGGAAGAGTGGAAGATAGTGGATGGAGGTTTGAGGTACTACCACCACCACCCCCATGCAGTCCACCACGGGCTCCGAGAGCCAGTTGACAAGGGTGAGTCCAACTTCAAGCAATGAAGACCTTCGACCACTATGATCTAAGGATGGTTAGAGGTACAATATGTATCTTCTCCACCTTGGTTATAATTCTTATATACATACGTTTCAGTCACTCTTTCCCTACCACAGATCTTTTTCAGAGCTTAGAGAGTCCTATCGAGCTGTTGGATCGATCTTTATGGTTGAGACTCCAACGGTAGGGTATTCAGGGATTACACACTGGTGTCAGCAGTGTTATATTACTCTAAGATTTGAGACATTTATATCGGATCTTCTAGTATCAATTTTGAGGCCATACAACATCATTCTGGGTATTGAATGGCTATCTAGAGTTCGTTCCCATATCAACTGATTTAGGCGCAAAGTGCGGTGTGTCAGTGGAGATGGGACCAAGTTTTCCTTTTTCAAAGAAAATAAAACCATATTAGAGAAGGATGGAATCGCATGTAAGAGGGTGTGGTTGATCACTAATTAGTTGGAAATAATGACCCTCGGTGTAGTGGATGAGATGAGTCCACGGTTTCCTGCAATGATGGATGAGTACTAGGATGTCTTTCCAAAGGATATTCCAGGACTAACTCATTATAGATAGGTAGACTTATTCATTGATTTGTACCTTGAGAAGAGACTGAAATCTACACCTGTATAATGGATGGATCCTGTAGAGCTCAGTGATCTGAGGGTAAAGTTGGAGGAATTGTAGAGGAAGGGGTTCGTATGGCCCAACGTTTCGCCATGGACATCCACAGTGTGGTTCACCAAGAAGGAATACATAAGCTTGAGGTTATGTGTGGACTTCTGACACATGAACCATGTGACCAAGAATGAAATTTATCATCTACTGATGATTTAGGTGTTCTTCGATTAGCTTATGGGAGCATGATGGTCCTCAAATATAGACCCAGATCAGGAAATCGCCATCTTCTGGTATGAGATGAGGACATCTCAAAAACAGATTTTAGATGTTTCTATGGACATTAAGAGTACTTATTGATTCCATTTGGAAAGATAAATTCCGTATCATTGTTCATTGGAATCAAGAATAGGATATTACTGTCGTAGTTATATCAGTTTTTAGTGGTCTTCTTTGATGACATTCTGGTGTATTCATCATCTGAGAGAGATCACACGATACAACTGGGGATGGTTCTAGACACACTCCAATAGTATGAACATTTTGGAAAGATCTTGAAGTTTGATTTCTAGATTCAAAATGTCCAATTTGTGGGACATGTCATCTTCGAGGATGGAGTTGCAGTATATCTAGTGAAGATCAAAGAAGTGCTTTCTTGGGAGCCACCCAAGAGTGTTACCGAGGTGTAGAGTTTACATTGGTTGGATGGGTACTATAAGAGGTTTGTACCTAACTACTCTGGAGTGGAATAACCCATGATGGAAATGATGAAGAAGGGAAACACTTAATGTGTATAGAAGGATTCAAGTAGAGATTTAATCACCTAAGGAAGAGCTTGAAGAGTTCTCATATATTATGGTTTCTTGAGGAGGGTGCCGACTACGTGGTATAATGTGATTCATTAGGTATCAAGCATGGTTGTGTCCTAATTCAAGGGAAATGAGTAATTTCTTATGGATCACAATAACTGAGACTGAATGAGAAACATTATGCAATCCATGACCTTGAGTTGGCAACGATAGTCTTCACACAGAAGATGTGGTGACACTACCTTATGGATGAATGATTTTTTGTCTACTATAACCACAAGAGTCTCATGTATATATTTTATAAGAAGGATCTAAACCTAAGATAGTGGATTTGTCTAGGGTACCTCCAGGTATATGACTTCCAAATAGTATATACTCCTGGATAGGGGAATGTGGTGGAAAGTTCTCTCAACTAGAGATCGAGTTCACAACTATGTAACAAGGTATCAAAGAAGTTTTCCCCTATTAATTTATCCATTGTGGGTAGAGAAGATTAATATTTTATTCATTCGATGGTTGTTTCCCCTCCACTCTTACAATGAGTTAGGGAGGCACAACTTGGAGATTCTAACTACGAGACTAAACATTCCCAGATGTCCACAGGGCATGCCCCTATGGGATATTAGAAAGGTGGGGACCGCATCATCCATTTTAGAGGACACACTGTAGAACCAGTTTCATTGTGAGAGGAGGTGTTGGTGGAGTTCCATAAAACCCCTTTTGTGGTACATCTAGTGTGGTGAAGATATAACAAGACCTATGATATTAGTACATGGGGTTGGGGATGATTAAGGAAGTAGTAGAGTTCTCCTCAAGATGCCTCACTCTTCAACAAGTAAAACCAGATCACAAGGATCTAGTAGGTTTGACACAACCCATTGAGGTACTGGAGTGGAAGTGAAATGGAATACTGACGGACTTCATGACGGGCATACCATGTATGTCTAGGGGGAACGATACCATCAGGGTGATCGTAGACCGACTCAAATAGTCATCCCACTTCCAACCCATTTGAGATCAGGGATTAGTAGAGAGCATATGATCCCTCTATGTAAAGGATATAATTAAACTCTAGGGAGTCCCATCTATGATAGTATCACATTGTGATGCACACTTTACATAGCGATTGTGGAAGGGATTACATGAGGCTTATGGGACTCAACTACACTCGAGCAAAGGATTTCAGTCATAGAATGATGGTTTGAGAATGTGTACCATACAGACCATGAAGGACATGCTTCATTCTTAAATCCTTGATTTTGGTCAAATTTGGGAGGACCACCAACCATTGGTGGAGTTTTCGTACAACAAAAGCTACCACTAAACCATCAGTATGGCACCGTTCTAGAAACTATATGGATAACCATAAAGGTCACTGTTATGCAATATAGTCATAGGGGAGTCCTCACCCATGGGTCTAGAGATGGTATAGGCTACCACTGAGACGTTTCATGTCATCCGAGAGCAGATGAAGACTGAACAGAGCCAACATAATTCCTATGTTGATAGGTGATCGAGACCCTTGGAGTTTGAGGAGGGAGACCACATATTCTTAGGAGTATCTCCTTGATGGGGGATATGGATATTTGGCTAGGGTGGAAAGATATCTCTGAGGTTCGTCAAAACTTTCCTGAAATTGCATAGAGTTGGTGACCTGGAATTCCCCTTGGCTCTACCACCACAATTAGAGAGGGTACACAACGTCTTCCGCGTATCCCAGTTGAGGAGAAACATGCCAGACCCATCTCATGTCATCGACCACGGTGAGATGGATATTGACGACAGTGTGACATTCAATGAGTACTCAATGGAGATAGAGGATCAATAGGAGGGTATCCTTCATAGATGGTCGATTCCACTGTTGTTTGTTTTTTGGCATCCATGGAATCTTTAGGAGAGCGCGTGGGATCAAGAGTCTCTGATTCATTCTCATTAACCCCTTTTGTTTTATTAGAATTTGTTTCGGCCTATGAGGATGTAATGCCCTAATGGGTGGAGTAATGTAATACCCTAGAATTCCATTTAATTTTTTTGAAAATTTAATGGTATTATTTTGATACCAAGCTCTTAGACGACAAGTAATTTTGAGTCCTGAGGTGGCCGGAATGTATTTTTGAGCTATTTTTAATTTTCATTAAATTAACATGTGAAAGGGTTTTTTCAACATTTAAACTAGTGCTCAGATGAAAAATTTTAGGGCTCCATTGAACTCAGAGCATCATGATTCACCTAGAAAGGGCATAACATTGGTCGGTGTGGAAAAATAGTGGAATGCGGTTTTTGGTTGTAAATAAAATAATTAAGTAATAAATATTTTATTTTCAAATCAATATAACTCTGAAATTAGTAACTCGGATTGGAAATATGAGAGTTCCATTGAGATTACGAGGGTGTGTTTGCCTTAGGTGAAGCATAACCTTTACCATTGTGAGTTGAGGGTGAAAGATAGTTTTTATACATTTTTGATAAAAATTAATATAAAATAAACATGAATATTTTATTTTTATTTTGAAATTTTGAAATTGGTGTAGTGAAACGGCATTGTCACGTAAGGAAACTGAAATTTTGTTTAATAAATTAAACAGCCTAAAGGCACTACAAATCAAGGGTAACAGAAAATTATTTCCCTCTTTAATGATTTAACAAGGGCTACATCATTGACACATTGGTTGAAACACTTTAAATATAAAGAGCATCATCGTAGATGAATGACGAACGATGATCAATAATGACACTGAGAACTCACCCTTTTATTTGAGAGATACCACCTTGGACGTCGAATCAAATGATTCCACAAAAGGATCATCATCAGCAAAAAATCCACCCTTCCATCGAACTTTCACTCCAGGTGGGATTATAAATTACTAATGAATTTCTTACCCACTGTTCCCCCCAATCTAAATGGATAACACAGATCAATGCTCTAAAAAGTTGATATATAAATGGATTTCCCTTACTGTTTTATGAAATAGAATTACAGGTTGATATTAGGATTAAATTTAGTGACTTATAATTTATATGTTGTGATCCCACTTACGCGACCAATTTCAGTCCAACACAAATTAAGGTTGGTTGTTCATATGGGTGTTTTTTGTGATCCCCTCCATATATATCCCCCCATTATTTTTGGTGTAATGGATGGAAGTGCATTGGCTATAGAAGCTCTAAGAAGAAGGGTCGCGGCTAGGCAGGTTGTGGCATCGAGGATAGGCTGCGGCACCCGACAACGGTGGAAGCACTAGGTCACTACACTGTGGCTACATGGAGAGGTGAGAGAGGGAGCGCTGGCAGTATGCCACGATAGTGACAAGAGCTAATGGCACGGAGTCCAGTGGATGGATGTATTCAGACGTGGCCACCTAGCCTTGTTGGAGGCGTACGCGACATAGAGCCACAATCTAAAAAATGTGGTGGCGAGCATGACCCGCAACAGATCTATATGGGCCATTGGGGAAAACTGATCCGTGTGAGAGGACCAGCACAGACAAGAAGTGATGATTAGGGAGCTGTATTGGAGGAGTGTATTGAGATGGCGGGCCTCTGTAGGATTAGTTACGCAGTCCTGGACCGTGTGGGGAGGTGGTGGCCAGCCTCAGCCAGCCGCGTGCGGCGTGAACTAGATACCCTGTGGGCATCCAGGCTGGGGGGAAACTAGAGAGACATGTGTTCTAGGCCGGTGTTGTGAACCAGGCCACATGGAGACCCGAGCTGGAGAAGAGTCGGCCACTGATGCTGGCACGAATGATGGGACAAACAGGTCAACTAGGCAGCCTGGGCCATGTTGGATGAAACCAGGTCAGTGGGTGACCTAGCAGGCAGGACCCACGACCAAGCCAGGCTGCATCCAGCAAGGCTCAATGGGCCTGGCCCAGCGACCGGGCCAGACCATACCCAACCAGGTCAGGTCAAATCTGCTGAACTGGGTCAGGTCATACAGGAACCGCAATATGTGTTGGTCGGGTTGGTTCGACAAGGTCGAACTGGGCCCTATTTTTTAAAACACCAATATCTTTCAGACTGGTTGACTGATATACATGCCGTCTGTGGAATTGGGACCCTTGGGATGAGTCAGTCCTTTGGGAATACTCTATGTGAGATTTAATGATAGTTGGGATGAGAAAGTCTTAGTGATCCTACTAGATTAGAGATGATTGTGTCTTAGTGATCCAATTTTCCTAGAGAGGAGTGAGCCTTAGTGATCTAGCTGTCCAAGACAAGAGTGGGTCTTAGTGATCTAGGTGGCCTAGAGACAAGTGAGTTTTAGTGAACCAACTAGCCAAGAAAGGAGAAGGTCTTAGTGATCCACCTTCCCCAGATATGATCAGTCTTAGTTATACATCTGGCTAAGAGAAGAGCGCGTCTTAGTGATCTGGCTATCCCAAAGATGAGCAGGTCTAAGTAATCCAATTGGCCCCGAGACGAGTGAGACTAAGTTACCCATCTATCCTAGAGACCAGCGACTCTTAGTGATCCATTTGTCCATAGTGATGAGTGGGCTCAGATAATGAATCCCTCATAATTACGAATGTTCAGATCTACAAGTGAAAATTATACTTCCTATACTTTAAGTTATACCTGGTGTGAGCTATTTTTCATTATAGTAATTATTTGTGGTCTTTCCTTTAGGGATTGGGGTCCCTACTAAGTATTTCATTACTCACCCATGCACGAGCTTCTCTCACACGTTTCATGTCCTATACCCGTGATTGACGCGTCAAAAGAGACCTTGGTGGGCAGGGACTAGGTGGTGTCGAGTGAGATGGATGGACATACATAATTCTATAGCTTTCGGTAGCTACCCTACGCTTACTAATAAAATGGGCTTTTCAAAATATGGATTATCAGTGATATTGTACTCTCTTTTGTTTTAATTGTCTTTTGTTGGGTATATATTATGGCCCATTTACTTTCTGTTTATATTGTACTCACAGTAGTTTTCTTGTGAAAATTATGGTTTACTTTGTGTTTACCTTTCCATAGTTTGTGTTGTGTGCATATGTACATGTTTATAGGAAAATGCCTTCCTTTTTGGGATATGCCTATTCGGTGCTAGTCCCCAGCCCCGGGCCCATGGAATGCGATCTTGGGGTAGTCATGGAACGAGCGCTAGGGGATGGGTCATGACATGAGCATAGCGATATGTTTCATTTTATATAATGTGATATGGTGTAAGATCTTGGTTCATGGGTTTTATCTTTAATATAATTTCACTAATGAGAGATTATTATCTCCCAAAATTTAGGCTGAAATTAGTAGGGATTAAAATTAATAAACTAATTTTATATTTTATATTTTATTTTTTGTGAGATGAGTAAAAATGTAAACATTTTATAAGTTAAAATATATTTAATGACTTATCATTCCTATAATGAAATGAAATGTTTAAACATATAATAGTTTTTTTGATATGTAGAGTATTTCTGTAACTATAGCATTTTAATCCACCATAATATAGAGTGAGTTTATGATATAATATGAATATCCTCTATAGTTTTTTTTAATAATGATATATAGATGATACCTTTTTCATAATCTATAAATTAAGAGATTCAATGGTTTATGACTTTAAAAAATTATTATATTATTTAATTACATAGCTTGAATATGGAAAGGAATATTTATAATCCATGAACCAACAATTTTTTGTGTGCTTACGTGTTTGGGTAATATTTTTTTGGATTTGATTAACTGTATAAAAAATAATTGTGAAATGCATGTGCTAATTTAGATAATTTTAACTCTAGTTTATTATTTTTTGAGGATGAAGAATTTCAGTTTATAGATTTTGTATATACCTGGGATTTATTATAAGAATAACATAGCATGGGATTGTTTTTCATCATTTGAATTAATTCTATTACATTTTTTTGGTTCCTATATTTATAAAATGATGTTTCAAATTGGTTATCCTTTTTAGCATGGAATTTTAGGATATTTATATTGGTGTTGGCCCCTGATACCATAAAGGGAAAGATATTAGAGTCTTTTAATTAAGAATAACATTTGTTATGTCCTCTTTTTTTAAACCATATTTTTTTTAATTTAGTTTTTTATAATAATACTTATTATAATATCCCTGTAATTTTTTGATTATGTTTCATTAGAAGTTGGAAAAATATTCTCGAAGTTCGGGACTCATGTCTACTAATCCTTGAAAAAAAATTATAATATCGCCTAAATGGTTCATCACTCTGGGAAATATACTACTTGATTGTATCTAAAGTGGTGTGTTTTATTTGGGATGAGGTTTTGGTGTCAATTAAAGGTTATATAATATTTATAATATATCAATTTTTCTACTTTTTGAAATATAAATATATTTTGAAAATGATAGAGGATGAGATATCACATTCCCATATTTATCTCTTTCCTTTTGGGGGGAACTTCTGGTAGATATGGGAGGTGAAACAATAGATATTTGAGGTTACATGGGTCTCACAACAACAAGAATGGTTTTTTATGTTTTCCTAATACATTTGTTGGTTTATTATTGTTTAGAAATTTCAATTTCATTTTTAGTTCTATAGTGATCAACTGTTATATGACAAATTATTTATTTATATATATATATATATATATATATTTTAATGAATAAATTAGATAATTCAAAGAGTATAAGAAACCCAATAATATAATCATTTGATTGAGAGGAATATTTAAGATTCAATTTCATATAAGCCACCTTATATCCATGATTTAATGTTATTAAAATCTAAAAAAACATAATTTCATAATGTGTGGGACTCTTTTGCACTAATAATTGTAAATATATATATTCAAAATATTTTATCACTTTTGAAAAAAATACAAATTCCTTATTTCTTAGTTGATGTTTTTTTCATTGGGATGTGATTAGGCTATCAAAATTTAATAGCATTTTTATTTCAATATTTATTTTTAAAATTTATATTATTTTTATAGGATGAAGGAGGTGATATAAAATTCTCATTATTTATCCCTTATTTCTATTTAGGGAATCTCTAATGCATGTAATATGTGCATTAATAATAGTTTTATGATATAAGGGGCCCACACCGAGAGTAAAAGTTTATTAAGTTGTCTTCATACCGTCATTTTTATTATTATTATTTTTGAAATTTATACATCCTTTTTAAATATATATTGATAAAATTTTATTTGAAACCTGTTATATATATACAAATGTGTGTGTGTGTGTATTTTAAAGAATCAATTATTTGATTCCAACCATACAATAACCCTAATGAACCTATCATTGGATTGAGAAAAATCTTAGAGATAATATTTCATCAGACCTACCTTATCTTAATTATTTAATGATCATAATATCCATATAAGGGACATTATAGGTCAACATTGGGTTTATTGTGAGAATAAAGAGTTTACCTAAGATTTTTTGTTGAATAGTGTCCAATAAATGACTAAAAGTGAAAATTGGTCGTAGTTTTTGGTGGTGGGAGTACCGATAGTGAGCAGTGATAGCAACAACCACCATAATAATAATTAAATTTATAAATTTATCAAAGTATAATTTAATGATATACCCAATCCTAAAATATCTATTAACATTATGGGTTTTTTCAAAATGGTATACCATCTACTGATTAAGGAATTCAAAAAAATAATGGCTGACTTTATCCAAGTAAAAGAAAATTTAAGATAATGTTGATATCCCAACTACACACCTATTAATATATGTTATACATATATATATATATGTGTGTATCTATATATTAAAAAATAATATTTTGTCTCATATTATATAAATATATAATCTAACTAATAATATATGAATTAAAATTGTCATATAATATAAAAACCACTTTCTTCCCGTAGCACCAGTTTTTTTAAATGGAGATGAGTATTTCAAGTCCAATATGGGTTCAGTGATTCTAATCTACGATGGTCTCCCTATAACTATAACATAATAATTTTAATTTCAAAAATAAAAAAAAATTTATTTTTCTTATAATATACAATTGATGAAAATGGTATGTTCATTATTCTTCCATCAATATCATAATAGGGAAACATTAAATTCCATTTGTGTTCATTAAAAAAAATTATTTTTGATATTTTTTCGAACACTAAATTTGTTAGAAAATAAAGTTATATTTTTTTGGAATATTGATGTTTTCAATTCCTTGAGTAGAATACAATAATTCTTTATAATATGGTTATATTATATTCCTAAAATATTGAATTTATTAATTTTAAATTTTAATGAAGTCATGTATGAATTTGAGATACCCAAGACAAGCATACATAAATAAAACATAAATCTCACAATTTAAATAATGCATCTCACAGATATTAGCACATCCAAAAGGACAAAAGTTATAGTGTCATGGATTGTAGTAACATATACATATTAGTTTATTAAACATAATAATTTTTTTTATAATCATACTCCACTATAACCTTTCTAAATATCTCATATGATATAATCATCTTAATAATATAGGAAATGGAAACATAAGAAATCGGTGAGCTCAGATTATTGTTATTGTAAAAAAAATCAAGAAGTGTTAGATCGTAAACATGAAGGTGAACGTGATGATGAAAATTGTTTTATTAAGAGATCATAATACCATGGATGATAATCACAAAACATGATATATAAATATAATACATTAAATAGACTGTGAAACACGTTTAAAAGTTATGATATAGCTCAAAATGAATATCAAAAAACTAAATCACATAAACTTGAGATAAAACAGTTGATTCTTTAAAATAGGATGTAATCATGAATACAGGGAATAAAATTATAAAGAAAATGATAATTTTAAACAATAAAAAAATATAGATTTTCGTAACATTGTGAACGCGTATAACCAATACCATATTCACAAGTAAAATTTTAAGTTCACTATAATTTCATAACACTCACCCTTCATGAGCCTATCTACTAGCAAAACGATTCACACATGAAATTATGAGTAGATATTATTTTCATCACACTAATGATTTTTCAACATAGCAACTCACTAACCTATTTATACATAAAATTTGTTGTAGGGCATAATTCCATCACACTCACCATTTCTGGACCAAGAAACTGGATAACCAATTCTTATAAAATTTGTACGTAATGAGATATAATCTGTTACATAATAAATTTTATAGAGATATAGGTCCCACCATAATCATAAATCATAAGTTTCCATGAAACTTGAAAATAAGACATCCACCATCTCATTATTAACCCTTTAAAATAAAATAAAGGGTTTCTTAAAAAATTCAAAAACAAAACATAATATGAACTTATGAAATCATATAACATCCAAAATATCATTTTAAAAATTAAATCATATCATAATAATAAAAAATTATAGATATGATATATATGGTTTATAAAAAAGTTAATGTTAATATATTTTAAAACATTACCTTTTAAAAGAAACTGTTAAAAATTGATTCTTGAAAATTTTATAATTTATTTAAAAGAAAACTGAAAATACTATGAAAACCCATTATATTAAAAAATATTATTCAATAATGGGACCACGATAAAAGGAAAAATGTTATAAAATGGGGAAGTGAAAATAATTTTAAAAAAAATTATGTTTGAAAATAATATTTAATGATTAAAAATAGAACAAGATATAATATTTTTAAAATTATAAGTGGACATGATATGAAAACTGTTACATTTAATAATAATAATAAATAAATAAAACTTGAAAAGATATAATGTTTTCAATAAAGATAAGTAGAAATAATTTCAGAAAATTTAATTTTTTAAATAATATTTAATAATACAACGTTGAAATATAAATAAAGGTTCTCAAAATAAATTGTGGAGGGTATAATAAAAATTAATTATTTTGAAAGGATGTGATAACCTTTTGAAGATTTTGAAATAAACTTCTTTAAAACCCTAATTTTTTAAAATATTGGGAAACCATTATTTTAAAATTAATAAATGTTAATAAATAGATTATTGTATATAAATAAAATTTATTTTTCCACTAGGGAAAAACAAAAATTGGTGGTAAGTAAAAAACATAATCATGGAAACAAAATCCATTTAAATAAATGAGAAGTATTCTTAAAAAAATTCATTTTATTGGTAAATTAGAATCTTCCAAGAAGAATAATTTTGGGTGAAACATGTTTTACAACAAAAATAAATTTATAACAAATATAAAAATAATCATAGGTTAGGATATATAAATCATTATAATTAATAGAAAAAAGAATATTTATTATGAACCAATAAGGATATTTGAGTCACAATAAACTATTAAAGCCTTTTTAAATTTTGAATAAAAATCCCATGATATGGATAACTCAAAATTGATCATTTAATATAATTAAAAATAAGATAATAGTGATTAAAAAAATTAAAATTGGGTGATAAGATAACCTTACAAATGTATTCATGGTGTATAACATAAAAATATCGCAGTAAAAGAAAACTGAGATGGAAATCATTACCGTATTTCCTTGCTGATAAGATCACATTAAAATATCCTTTAAAAAATAATAATTAACATAATATGATATTATAAAATATTACTCATAATTATAATTATTTTATAATACTTATTATAATTTTTATCTCCCAAATTCATTAATTATTTTTAGTGTATTATGACCATGAGGTGTTAATAAATTTAACTATTTTGCACATGTTCAATAATTTAGATATCATCACCCTTCATTTGATACAATGTTAATATTTATATATCATTTACTATGATGTAATATATATAACTTATATTGATTTAATATTTTCTCATTTCATTTTTTATGTGTTTCGTTTATGTTATGTGAAAACCAAACTGACAACGACTTATTTCCATGATTTTAGATAAGGGAAATGATACATTAATAACGATTTATATAAAAATTATAATATTTCTATAACCATAAAAAATAATTTGTTTTTTCATTAAATAAAAAAAATTATTTTCTCATGTTCTTATAATCTTTTGTAATTGGCATTTGATGGAATATTCATGTAATTGGCTAAACCGACCCAAACACAAAAAAAAATTTAATTATTTTCGTGATTATGGTTACGGAGGTGTTTCTTTTGAAATTAAATATTTATGATAAGGTAATAATTATATCATTTTCATATTTTTATTATTTTTAACCTAATTTTAAAATATTTTGATATGTAATGAAAAAATACAATAAAAATGAAAAAACGATTCTTTATAGATGTATAGTTTTCACACACGTAGGATTGACATTACATTATTTTTTTATGTAGGTGGAAATGAAACTCCAACCATTATTATAATAGAATATCATATTTTCAATTATAATTAAGAAATTTTATTATTATGGTGATAAGATACTTGGATGGTTAATATTAAGAAGAAAAACATGAACAAAGACAATACTAATATTTGAGACTTGAATTCCCTTTAAGTTCCCATAAAATTGAATGGATTATAATAATTATGATTTTTCCATGGATTATGTGTGAGTATAGTTTTATAAGGAGTGAAAAATTTAATGGTTTCATGTTGGAATCTAGATAATATGTTTGTATTTGAAATCATGTATGTGACCCCATTTATAAGAGATAAATTTTTTTTTTGAAACAACCTTTATATTTTAATAATTCCATGAATCTTTTACATTTTTAATGTATAAAGAGTTTTCAAATAATATAGTGTGGTTTATTTTAGGTTTATAAAATTTCAACCATGTTTTCCTCTTGTGTCTTTAACATGTTATAGATTTTTAACAATTAAGTTTTTATATTTTACTATTTTAGTTTTAAACTCAGTATCTAATTTATCAATATTTTATTAAATGTTTTATTAAAAATATAACATAACACAAATATATAAAATTAATTGTAATAGATCTAAATATGGAATCTATTTAATATAATTAAATCTCTAAATTTTATAAAATTAAGTTTCAAATTAAGACAGATATAGAGTAGAAAATGACTATTTTCCAATAGGGATTATTATTCTTATTTTGGTATTTATTAACAATTAAATGAGTTTTAATATATATTTATATTTATAAAAATCATATTATATTAATTATTTAATGTTTTTCACATAAATTTATTCTATATAAATTCTTTTATATTAATAAACCAATAATTCTAAAATGATTCTTTCACCCTTATCATGGTAAAAATCATTAATATTTATAATCTAGATTTTATTACTAAAAATGAAATTCAACATATTAAAAAATATGCAAATTATTATCTAAAATATAATAATAATGTTATTAAAATATCTTTTTATTTTTTGGGAAATAAATCATAATGTTAGTGCATGTATTACTTAAGACAACAATTTTTTTTTTGAAAAACATAAATTTTAAGAAAGAAGATTTATGATAAGTATATAATTATCAATTAAATTAAATAAAATGAATTGAAAAAATTTAGTATAATTAAAAGAGTATTTATTTTAATATAAAAAAACCAAAACATTTTTTCAACGTGTTATAATTCTTTTAACAATACTATCCAAAAAAGTTTCAATAAAAATACTACAAAAATTTTAAAAATGCTGAGCATGGTTTTATAAATTTATTATAGTATTTGAAAATAAATTTTTATAATTTTAAATATATAATAAATATGTGAAAATGTTTCAAATAATATATGTCAAATAAATGCTGTTGAATTAGCATAATCGGTATTTCTCACTATTCACCTAAAAATCCATTATTTTTTTAATTTCAAAAAAGTAATCCTAAGATTATTTATTATGTGGAATTAAAGAATTATTTTGAAATTATGAAATTATAATTATTTTTTTAATTTATATTTATAAAAATAAATATATAATATAATGGTTAAATATTTATTGAAAATAACCATTTCAATTTTTACTAATAATAGTTATTTACATTATAAATGTAATGGATATTAATGGTATACCATATTTGTTTTATGATAGAATCATTAATAGTGTATTAATAATATGTTTTTGTTTGTTTACATTAGGTGTGGAATGCAACACAAGATATAGAACATAGTATGTATTTTTATGGATCTGAAAACTCGAGTTTTTACATTCTACCCCCATAAATAAATTTCATCATCACAATTTAATTATCATTTTTAATGGAAGAACATAAGGGATCGATAACAATCTCATGATGTATAAATTAATAAGATATCCATCCCACTAATCCTTGGTAAAAATATGAATCATATTATCCCAACTCTTCTTATTATGAATTCATAGGGACATACCTTTTACAAATCCATTTTTATGGTCTCATCTCCAACCAAAATGTAATTAAAATGTCAAATATAGTTAAAGTAAATGATTATATGAATATAAAAGCACAATACAATGATATTTTCTCTAATGAATCCATTATTTATATATATAATACTTTATTTTGAATTATATCACACTTGGTTCATCCTATAACACTCTTAGAGATACTTAGATTTGTTTATGTTGGGATATCCTTGGAATATTATCCTAATTCGTAAAAGTAACAGAAAATTAATTCATCTTTGTGGTTTGTAAAGATAATTTCATCAAAAAATATAGTAACCCATTGGAGGGTCAAACGAGGTTTGCATTCATATTTACAGTTATTTTTCATCGAGGAGATGGCCAAGTTAGTCCTTGGCCATCCCTTTTCAGGGTGATTATCTGAAGTTGAATCTGTGCCACTGTAGTATCCACTTGTAGTATCCAGACATGGATTTGATTCCAAAAAATACAATCTTCTTAGAACTTCACCAATATTTCAGGATATTATACAAGTTTTAGACTCATCTCTAGGGTTTTAACTAAGGTTATCGAACCCAAACATCAAAAGTAACTTAACTAATCTTGAAAAATAACTTAACTATTGAAAAAATAACTAAACCCTACTCTGTTTCAAACTATAGAAATCCATGATAAACATACATAAAAAATAAATAAATTTCATTACTTAAGTAATACATATCACAAATAGTAACACATGCCAACAAATGAAAGATGTAACATCATAGGGATTAGGTATATAAATACTTAATTTTCATTATTTTTAAATGTATACATAAGAATGATCCTCTATAAACTTTACTACAAATATCACATGTAATAATCATCTTTATAACCTAGATAAAGGGAAATATTAGAATGGGGTGATATCCTATTATCATAAAAAGAAATAATATATCAAAAAGTGGAATATCATATACATTATGGAGGACGTGAGTGTGAACTAAATATCACATTTGGAGATCATAATACAATGGATGATAATCATAAAATATATTAAAGACACATAATATCATAAATTAAATGTTATGGATGTATAGATGTTAAGAACTGGATGAGAATAAATATAAAAAACTAATAATATGTGATAATGACATAAAATTGAGGTATTCTTTAAAATACATTTTAATCATGAAAACATGGAATAATATGAATAAAAAAATCTAAAAATGTGGGGCAATTATAAACATAGGATTTCATATCATTATGAACCCTGTTACTTGAAAAACTATTCAAAAGTAAAATTGTGAGTTATTATTAAAAACATTAAACTCATCCTTTGTGTACCTAGCTATAAATTATTCTATTCACATTTGAAAATGTGACTAGAGATTAATTCCATCACACTCACCCTTTTAAACCTAGGGACTCAATAACCTCTCCACACAGAAAATTTTGATTAGAGCATAATTACACTACAATCACAATCTATGAACCAAGAAACTTTCTAACCTATTTAGATAACATTTATATCTCATGATATGTAAAAATTTATCCAATTCATTAGAGATAGATATAGGTCCCATACATCTCATAATGCATACATTTATGTGCCATATTAAAATGAAACATTTATTTTCTCATAAATAATCTTGGGAAAAAAATTGGATTCTTACTGAAATCAAAATAACAAATAATATCAAATTAAAAAAATAAAAAAACATCACAATTCCAATTTTAAAAATAAAATCATATCATAATAATAGATAAATGGTGATCAAAAAATATCTTCTTGAAAGATAAACATTATAGGGTAAATATAAGTGAAAATAATCATTTTCACAAATCCTTTAAAATCTATTGAAGTATAAATTAAATTAAAAAAATACATTTTTTTGAAGGAGAAGATTATTCTTCTAAGGAAAATTAGTATAAAAAATTTTAATTAAGACTTCTTTAAAAATACATAAAGGTTATCAAAAATGATATATTAAAATACACTAAAAACAATTACTTTTAAAATATCCTATAAATTATAAATTCGTGAAAAGGACAATAAATTTTATAAAAATCATAAAATACTGAAAAAATTACTTTTAGAAAGAATATTAATTTACATATCCTTGAAAGAAGACATAATGTTTTTAAAAGGGTACGTGAGAATTATTTGAGAACTTTTACTTTTGAAAATAATATTTAATAACAGAAATATGAAAAGGATATTGTAACATCCAAAGTAATTAATGAATAATTGATATTTTTATCTATGTCTATTCATGAATTAGAGAGTGTTTTTGAGGCCTAAAATGAGAATAAATCCAACCTAAAGCATGGAATACTCTAGTATTTTTAAAAGATTGTTTTACAGCTTTTTGATGGCAAGCCATTTTAAATATATCTTTTGACAATTTTATTATCTATATTTGTGAAAATAAACTTATTATTTATGATTGGGACATTGAAATTTAATTTGGATAAATTTATGGTATTTTTCTGATAATGCTCATTTTTTAATGAATAGTGAAAAGTGTTGTATTTTAATTCAAAACCACTTTTTAATATAATTTATTTATATAGTTAGATTACCTATTTAATTGGTTTTAAAGTGTAAATAGAATATATTTTTACCATTTAATATAATGGTGGTCATTAGGATTAATTTCACTTTGGAATTTGGCATAAACTAATGCCAAATGTTTCATAGATATTGTTTCAAAAAAAACCCGCTATTTGTTTTGACAACGGGAATTATTTTTAAATTAATTATTTCAATTTCTGTGCTTGGAATTTGGAAAAATGGATTCCATATTTGGAATCAGAAGGTCCAAATTATGAAATTAAGACTCTTTTGTTTTTTGGACACTATGGATAGAAACGACGGTAATTATATTTAATTATATTGATTAATGAGTAATCGGTTAGTTAAGGATAATAAAATAATATCATAATAAAACAAATGACACCAACATGTGTCCTAATGCTACTGGTTGTCTCATGGCCGACCATGGGATGCCTTGTTCTAAACTTGGGGACCCCATGGAATCACTTTTGTGGAAAGTGATTTGTTATCTTTTTATTTTTTTTAAAGAAAGTAAATATAACAAAGAATGTCTCAACTAAGTAAAACATTTTTAATTTTGTCTATATAGATGATATTTTGGACTATAAATATTCATTGAAAAGGTAAAGATATTTCCTAGATCATAATATTTTTTTTCATAATTTTTATACATTAAATAAAGTAAATTATTTATGACATCATGATGATGCAGCGATTACCTCATTAATAAAGGATTTAAATAAAATGAAATGATAATGTTAAAACTATAACATACACTTGTCAAAAACCTACTGGATGAGTATATTTCGAAACCTTATCACCTTATCCTCTATTTTTATCAATGTGAGACCTTTTAAATACGAAACTCATCTTAAAATAAAGTAACATTTCTTTACTTTCCAAGAGTGCCCCTCCTCTCCTCTTATAAATGGCCCCCACCTCTACCTCTTTACCCACATTTCCAAAGCCTTAGGCTCGGCCAACCCCTGCCAATTTTGTCTCTCCACATAACTATCTTTCTCCTTGAAGCCTCAATTTGTGTATAAGTCTTCCCAAGTAATCCATTAATCTCAAATCAAAAAGGGTTACCCGTTTTTAAGGTAATGTCTTCACTTGTGTTCTTTTGTTTTATTTTGATGCTCCAACCCCCTAACCTCTTTTTATTCAATTATTTTGTAACAACAACAATATCTTCCATATACGAGGATGTTTTTATATGAATTATTCGAGCAACACTTACACACACCAACATCTAAAGGTTAATGAACATATTGTTTCTGTGGATGGAGAATTTCTGCCTCACGAAACGATGATTGTTCAATATTCTTATAACACCTTAAATGGTGGCCATTAAGATGACATTATATTTATATTTGATATATTATATGTTTATGTTTTCCTTAAGCTTCTATATTTTTTATTTTTTTTCATACCTTTATGGTTTCCATTATGGTTAAACGTGATATTTTCATTTTAGGAAGTGCGGACTACCGCCACCTCAAAGTGATTTGATTTGTTAATACCATATGTGGGACATATAAAGGACGGAACTATGATATTATATATGATATTATAATGGAATTATCATATACCTTTATATCATTATGATTCCATTCCATAAAATATGAAATAGAAATGAAAGCTGCGTTCATGCGTATGTACGGCATACCATCTCCATGAATGGTGCATTTCATTTCTTACCTCTAAATGTTATGTAATATTATAAATGCTTTTATATATTGTATATATATGATATATATGATGTCAACATCATGAGTATAACTCTGGATATAATGGATACATGAACAACATGTAATTATAAAGAGTTTTCTTTTTACTCAAGTACCAATGATCGTTAAAACGGCCGTTATTAACATAAATAATTAAATAGTGTTCATGACATGGAAATAAGTGATATAAAAGGAATAATAAAATTGAAAAAGGTTCTCAAACAAGTAGAAATTAACTCAAGTTTATTATTCAGGAGATTAAATAACGATCAAGTCAAGTCGGACCCGAGGTATGGGACTTCGTCTCAATCTCCTTTCATTGATGCATATTTTGTTTTATACACAACCTTCTTTTATACGGTGTATAAACCCCTTTGAATTTTACGATTATCCAAAAGGAATATTTTTTATATGAAGCATTTTAAAAATCAACAAAATGGAATGTTTTTTTCGTACGTATGAGGCGACAACGACTTCTCCGCCGCCGTGACCATTATTTGATTTTCGGCTTCCTCTATAAGCCATACCTTTTTTTAAAGTAAAATAAATACCATGTTTGACTTTTCTTTTATTTTGGTATTTAAAATGGTTTTGATAATGTTTTTATTATATCACTGTGTTATTGATATCTTGTGATTGAAATGTGGAAATGTTATGTTTCCTTTATGCATATTTTATGTGATACGATTATGTTATAGTTCTTGTGCATTGTTTTGAAGACGGGTGGTTCCGTGATAAAATAAGGGAGGGTGAGCCCGATATAGCTCTCCAATGCATTGGGTAACGCGAAGGAGTGAAAAGTTAAGGTTTCTCCGAAGAGATTTAGGGAATATTCTGTGATGGGTATTCCGAACGTAACCAAGAGGGTTACTCCCTACGTAAGAATTTTATGAATGCCTCTAGTTACCTTTATGTCTTATGATTTCTATGATTTATTCATAATTTTGTTGAGGTATGTTAATGTGCTTATGTTTTATGGGTAAAGTACGATTTCATTCTTATATATATATGTACTCATGTTTCCTTTCCATATTTGTATATCCCTTACTGAGCTTTTTTATGCTCATCCCAAGTTTTTTTGAATTATTTTTCACAGGTCAAGGGAAAGGTACATGATAAGATGATAGTGTTAAGGAATTGTCAAGAAGGAATCCATGTTATATTTTCAATATGTTTTCGTTGATGGGAAAAATGAATACTATATTTTTTTGTAACCACTTTGTTTAAATGTGGGATGTAATGCATGTTTTATGGTGTAATTCTCTAAAACTCTAAACCTGAAAAGATCCTCAATGTGTAATCTTGTAATAACTCAAGATTAAGTAAGGTTTAAGGTTGGGGCGTTATAGTTGGTATCATAGGTCAGTTTAAATAACATCAGGAGTTAGAATTCTATTAAATGGTAATCCAAAAATATTTTTTTATGGTCAAATTGAAGTGATATAGCATTAGTAGATTCCCATGTTGCTTCATCTACGAAATGTTTATTCAGAATGGTTTTCCGCAGAGGAAACAGGGAAGCAGTGCTAATAAGGTACACATAAGGAAATAACCTTCCAAATCAGCATCCTGAGATGGTCGAATTGGAACTGAACAGTTTGTTGCAACAATGGAGCAGTTGACTCAAGCGATAAATGGCGGTGGTATCCATGCACGAGATCAGCCAGATCAACCGCAGAGGAACATGTCAGTGGTGGAACATTTCATGAGGCAACATCCCCCATAATTTAGAGGATCATCTGACCCAATGCTAGTTGAAGGGTGGATTAAACCACTGGAAAAGATTTTTGATGTCATGGGGTGTTCAGACAATCAAAAGGTTAGTCTTGCTATTTACCGTTTGGAGGGTGAATAAGATCAGTAGTGGTCGATGGTTAAAAATATCAGGGACGCTGATGAGATTGATGCTCTCGACTGGGATGAATTCAAATGTATGTTTCTTGAGAAGTATTTTCCTAAGGCTGTTCGACTTAGGAAGGAAAAATAATTCTTGGAATTGAGGCAAGAGGAAGACTCAGTGGCTGCCTATGAAGAGAGGATCAGTCGATTTTCAAGGTATGCTCCAAATTTTATCCGAGACCTTTATAGTAAAATCAATCGTTTCTACTCAGGATTAAAGCCAAAATATCAAAGGGAATTAACTTCTCATGAGTTCAAAAGTTATGAAAATCTTTTTCGATGTGCTGAGAAGGTGGAAATAGAGTTTGTTGATGATCATGTGTTCTATAACCACCAACAAAAGAAGAGACCGAGGTGGCAGGAGAAAGGGAAGAATTCTTCAAAAAAGTCTGACGGTAAGAAAACTAAGTATCCAGTTTTTGATAAATGCGGTAAAAGGAATGATGGGGAATGTCTTCTGAATTCTGGAAAGTGCTACTGATGCGTTAAGATGGGACATAAGGCTCGTGATTGCACTAAAAAATATCAGGGTGATGGTAACACCAAATTTGATTTACAATTAGTGAAATGTTTTAAGTGAAATGAGATGGGTCACTATGCAAACGAGTGTCCGATAAAGAGCTTGGGTGATGGGAAGCAGTTAGACTACAATAAGAAAGGGGTGGTGAAATCCTTTGCAACTACTTCAGCAAATGTCAGTCCATCAAATGAAGTTGTATCAGGTACTTTGTTTGTTTTTTAAGATTATGCTAGTGTGTTGTTTGATTCGGGGTCTACACATTCTTTCATCTCTGAAACATTTTCTAGTAAAATTGGAATACCATCTCAAGAAATGACTCCGGAACCTATGGTAAAAACACATGGGGGAAATATTGAGGCAAAAAGAATTTTTAAGAATCTTCCTATCCTTATCCGTGGAAAGAACCTACTTGTAAAACTTATTGTTTTACCTCTAGTAGAGTTTGATGTTATCATGGGTATGGATTGGCTCTCTATTTACCATGCTAAGATTGACTGTAGAGATAAAGAATTTTCTTTTCAGAAAGACTTTCAGTTTGTATACAAGAATGAACCCTTACTGTTGATAAAATATCAAGAGGCTGAGAAACTTGTAAAAGATAGAAATGAATGTTTCCTTGAACATATTGTTGAAAACAAAGGAACTGTTTAGATTAATAATGTGACAGTGGTAAATGAGTATCCTGATGTTTTTCCCGATTAGTTTCCTGGAATAATACCAGATCGGGAAATAGAATTTACTGTTGACTTAGTTCTTGATGCTAAGCCAATTTCAAAACCCCCTTATCGAATGGCTCAAATTTAACTTTTAGATTTTAAGGAGGAATTGCAAGATTTATTAGAGAAAGGTTTCATTCGACCTAGCACATCACAATGAGGTTCTCCTATTTTATTTGTCAAAAAGAAAGATGGTTCAATGAGACTTGGCATTGATTATAGAGGCTTGAATAACATCACTGTTAAGACCAAATATCTTTTGCCACATATCGATGATTTGTTTGATCAGCTCCAGGGAGCTCAGTATTTTTCAAAGATTGACTAGAGATCGGGGAACCATAAGTTGATGGTAAAAGAAGAAGATGTTCCGAAGACCGCGTTCCGTACAAGATATGGCCATTATGAATTTGTAGTAATGCCTTTTGGGATAACCAATGCACCTGCTATATTCATGGACATAATGAATAGAATTTTCCATGAGTTCTTGGATAAGTTTGTGGTGGTTTTCATTGATGATATTTTGGTGTTTTCTAAAAGTAAAAGGGAGCATGAAAGACATTTAAGGGTTATTTTTCAAACCTTGAAAGAAAAGAAATTGTATGGGAAATTCAGCAAGTGTGAGTTTTGGTTGCAACAAATTTCTTTCCTTGGACATACTGTTTCTAAAGATGGGATAACTATTGATCCTGCAAAAACAAAGGTTGTGGAAGAATGGCCAAGGCCCACAAATGTAACTGAGATTCGTAGCTTCCTTGTTTTGGCAGGATATTACCGAAGGTTTTTGAGAAATTTTTCCCGGTTATCTAGTCCAATGACCAAGCTAACTCGAAAGGGTGTTAAGTTTATCTGGAAAAATAATGTGATGATTGTTTTCAGGAATTGAAAAGAAGATTGGTGAATGATCCAGTTTTGGCACTACATTCCAGGAATGGTCAGTTTGTTATCTATAGTGATGATTTATTTAAAGGAAATGGTTGTGTCCTAATGTAGAATGATCAGGTAACTGCTTATGCTTTACAACAGTTTAAAAATCATGAGGTAAATTACCCTACACATGATTTGGAAGTAGGTGCTGTTGTTTTCACTTTAAAGATTTGGAGGCATCATTTGTATGGAGTAAAGTGTGAAATATATACCAATCACAAAAGTTTAAAGTATATATTCACTCAGAGAAAATCGAACATGAGACAGAAGAGATGGCTAGAATTAATCAAGGATTATGATTGTACAATTCATTACCATCCGGGAAAATCAAATAAAGTGGCTGATGCTTTGAGGCGAAAAAGTAATGCTTCATTAGCAATGTTGTGTTTGGAACATGATCCTTTGGTTAAGGATTTGATGAAATTTGGCATAGAAGTTTTTGGTGTAGGATGTTATTCTGTTTTGTTTCAGGTATCAGTGAAATCTTCTCTATCAGACAGAATCAAGCAAGCATAGAAGCAAGACAGTGAGTTGCAGAAAAAGGTAGAGCTAGTTCAGAAGGGTAAGTTGCTTGAATTCATCATTGATAATGATTGTGTTTTGAGATATGGGAAGATATTGTGTGTTAATTGTGATTCACAGTTGAAGAGAGAGTTGTTATGTGAAGCTCATAGTTCTCCGTTTTCAGAACATCTTTGCAGTATTAAGATGTATAGAGATATTTGAGAGTATTACTGGTGGGATGGAATAAAAAGAGATATTGCTGATTTTACTGTGAAGTGTTTGACTTGTCAGATAGTTAAAGCAGAGCGGTAGTTACCGAAAGGGATGCATCAGCCTTTACCAGTGCCAGAGTGGAAATGGGAAAATATATCCATGGACTTTGTTGCGGTATTGCTAAAGACACATCGAGGTAATAATGCACTATGGGTTATTGTTGATCACTTCACTAAATCTGATCATTTACTTTCTATACGAGATACGTTTTCCCTAGATCAACTATCCCATTTGTACCTTAAAGAGAGAGTCAGGTTGCATGGTGTTATTCTCTCCATTGTATCTGTTCATGATCCCATGTTTACTTCTAACTTTTGGAAAGGCCTTCAGAAGTCATTGTGTACTGAATTAAATTTTAGTACATCTTTTCATCCTTAATCAGATGGGAAGTAAGAAAAAACGATTCAGACATTGGAGGATATGCTATGGGCTTGTTCGATGGATTATCAGGGAAGTTGGGACCAACATATTTATTTGGTTAAGTTTTCTTATAATAAAAGTTTTTATTCCAGTATACAGATGGAACCATTTGAAGCGTTATATGGGAAGCGGTGTCGAACTCCAACTTTTTGGGATGAAGTGGGTGAAAGGAAGTTGATGGGAAAAGAATTGGTAGAAGAGTTGGCAGAAAAAGTTCAGTTGATACAGAAATGCATGAGAACAGCTCAGAGCAGGCATAAGAGTTATGCGGACAACAGGAGGAAGAATCTCTCTTTTGAGGTAGGTGATCATGTTTTTCACAAAGCTGCACCATGGAAGAGTGTGATGCGATTTGGTAAGAAAGGAAAGCTGAGTCCAAGGTTCATTGGACCATATAAAAATTTGGAGAGAGTTGGATCAGTTTCATACTGAGTGGATTTACCTCCAAGCTTATCTTAGGTACACAATGTTTTTCATGGTTTCATGTTAAGGAAGTAAATGCCAGATCCATCTCAGGTTTTGAGTCCAGAGGTAGTTCATCTGGAAGAGAACCTATCTTATGATGAAAAAACCGGTCCAAATTCTTGACTACAGGGAGAAAGTGTTATGGAAGAAGGTGATTCATCAGGTAAAGGTTTTCTGAAAAAAACCAGGTGATTGAAGAGGCAACATGGGAATCTGAAAATGCAATGAGGGATAAATACCCCCACATATTCGATATGTAAATAAATTGTGGGGATGAAATTTTCTAAAGGGGGGAAGGATATAACATCCCAAGTAAGTAATGAATAATGGATATTTTTATCTATGTATATTTATGAATTAGATAGTGTTTTTGAGGCTTAAAATGAGAATAAATCCAACCTAAAGCATGGAATACTCTAGTATTTTTAAGAGATTGTTTTACAGCCTTTTGATGGCAAACCATTTTTAAATATATCTTTTGAAAATTTTATAAGCTATATTTGTGAAAATAAACTTATTATTTATGATTGGGACATTAAAATTTACTTTGGATAAATTTATGGTATTTTTCTGATAACGTTCATTTTTTAATGAATAGTGAAAAGTGTTGTATTTTAATTCAAAACCACTTTTTAATCTAATTTATTTATATAGATATAATATTCTTTTAATTGGTTTTAAAGTTTAAATAGAATTTATTTTTACCATTTAATCCAATGGTTGTCATTAGGATTAATTACACTTTGGAATTGGGCATAAACTAATGACAAACTTTTCATAGATATTGTTTTAAAAAAACCCGCTATTTGTTTTGACAATGGGAATTATTTTTAAATTAATTATTTCAATTTATGTGCATGGAATTTGGTAAAATGGATTCCATATTTGAAATCATAAGGTCCAAATTATGTAATTAAGACTCTTTTGTTTTTGGACATTATGAATAGTAACGACGGTAATTAACATTAATTATCTTGATTAATGAGTAATCGGGTAGTTAAGGATAATAAAATAATATCATAATAATAATAAATGACACAAACAAGTGTCCTAATGCTACTGGTTGTGTCATGGCCGACCATGTAATGCCTTATTCCAAACGTGGGGCCCCCATGGAATCACTTTTGTGGGAAGTGACTTGTTATCTTTTTATTTTTTTTAAAGCAAGTAAATATAACAAAGAATGTATCACCTGAGTAAAACATTTTTAATTTTGTCTAAATAGATGATATTTTGGACTATAAATATTCATTTTAAAGGTAAAAATTTTTCCTACATCATAGTAGTTTTTTAATAATTTTTAGACATTAAATAAATTAAATTATTTATGACATCATGATGATGCAGCGATTACCTCATTAATAAAGGATTTAAATAAAATGAAAAGATAATGTAAAAAATATAACATACACGTGTCAAAAACCTATTGGATGAGTATATTTCGAAACATTATCACCTTATACTCAAATTATATCAATGTGGGACCTTTTAAATCCGAATATCATTTTAAAATAAAGTAGCATTTCTTTACGTTCCAAGAGTGCCCCTCCTCCCCTCTTATAAAAGGCCCCCACCTCTACCACTTTACCCACACTTCCAAAGCCTTTGGCTCGTCCAACCCCAGAAAATTTTGTCTATACACATCCCACTATTACTCCTTGAAGCCTCACATTGGGAAGAAGTCTTCCCAAGGAAGCCTTTAAGCTCAAATCAAAAAGGGTTACCCATTTTTAAGGTAATGTCTTCACTTGTGTTCTTTTGTTTTATTTTGCTTCTCCAACCCCCTAAACTCTTTTTATTAATTTATTTTGTAACAACACCAGTATCATAAATATAGTAGGATTTTGTTATAAGAAATATTCAAGCTACACTTACACACAACTATACTTAATGGTTAAAGAATATACTGTTTCCGTGGATGGAGAATTTCTGCATCACGAAACGATGATTGTTCAATATTCTTCTAACACCTTCAAAGGTGGCCATTAAGATGACACTACATTTATATATGATATATAATATGTTTATGTTTTCCTTAATCTCTTTTATCTTTCATTTTTTTCATACCTTTATGGTTTCCATTATGGTTAAACGTGATATTTTCATTTTAGGAAGTGCAGACTACCGCCCCCTCAAAGTGATTTGATTCGTTAATACCATATGTGGGACATATAAAGGAAGGAGTTATGATATTATATATGATATTATAATTGAATTATAATATACCTTTATATCATTATGATTCCATTCCAAAAAATACGAAATAGAAAAGAAATTAGCGTTCATGCGTACGTACGGCTTACCGTCTCCATGAATGGTGCATTTCATTTCTTACCTCTAAACATTATGTAATATTCTAAATGCATGTATATACTGGATATATATGATATATATGATTTCTAAATCATGATTATAACTCTATATATAATGGATACATGAACAACTTGTAATTATAAAGAGTTTATTTTTGACTCAAGTACCAATGATCGTTAAAACAACCGTTATTAACTTAAATAATTACATTGTGTTCATGACATGGAAATAAGTGATATAAAAGGAATAATGTACTTGAAAAGGGTTCTTAAACAAGTAGAAATTAACTCAAGTTTATTATTCAGGATATTAAAGAAGGATCAAGTCAAGTCGGACCTGAGGTATGGGAATTCGTCTCAATCTTCTTTCATTGAGGAATATTTTGTTTTATACACAACCTTCTTTTATACGGTGTATAAACCCCATTAACTTTTACGTTTATCCAAAAGTAATCTTTTTTATACGAAGTGTTTTACAAAACGAAAAAAGGGAATGTTTTTTTCATATGTATGCGGTGACACAGACTTCTCTTCCGCCGTGACCATTATTTGAGTTTCGGCTTCCTATACAAGCCATGCCTTTTTAAAAAGAAAAATAAATACCATGTTTTAATTTACTTTTGTTTTTTTTAAAATCGTTATGATAATTTTTTTATTATATCATCGTGTTATTGATATCTTGTAATTGAAATATGTAAATGTTATGTTTCCTTTGTGCATGTTTTATGTGATACGATTATGTTATGGTTCTTGGCCATTGTTGTGAAGACGGGTGGTTCTGTGATAAACTAAGGGCGGGTGAGCCCTATATAGCTCTCCAATGTATTGGGTAACGTGAAGGAGTGAAATTTTAAGGTTTCTCCAAATATATTTAGGGAATATACTGTGATGGGTATTCCGAACGTAACCAAGAGTGTTACTCCCTGCGTAAGAACGTTATGAATGCCTCAAGTTACCTTTATGTCTTATGATTTCTATGATTTATTAATAATTTTGATGAGGTATGTTAAAGTGCTTATGTTTTATGGGTAAATTATGATTTCATTCTTATGTATATATTTACTCATGTTTCCTTTCCATATTTTTATATCCCTTACTAAGCTTTTTATGCTCATCCCAAGTTTTTTTGAAATGGTTTTCACATGTCAAGGGAAAGGTACATGATAAGATGATAGTGTCAAGGATGTGTAAAGAAAGAATCCATGTTTTATTTTCAATATGTTTCTGTTGATGGGAAAAATAATTACTATCTTTTATTGTGACCACTTTGTTTAAATGTGGGATATAATGCATGTTTTATGGTCTAATTCTCTAAAACTGTAAACCTAAAAAGATCCTCAATGTGTAATCTTGTAATAACTCAAGATTAAGTAAGGTATAAGGCTGGGGCCTTATAGATATAATGTTTTTAAAAAGAAATATAAAATTTCAGTGACAATTAGTTATTTTAAAATGAATCATTAATAATGGAAACTTGAAAAATACATATGGTTTCAAAAAATGGAAGTGGACATAAATTAAAAACGTTTAATTTTAAAAATAATATTTAATAATGGAACATTGAAAAATATATAATGGTTTTGAAATGGAATTATGGAGTGTATGATAAAATCTTTTTATATTGAACAGATGGATAAACCTTTTGAAAATTTTGAAAAATCCTTGTTCAAAACTCACAAAGAATGCAAGATGATTAAACCATTGTTTGTAAATGACTAAAGGGGAAGAAAAAGGTCAATGGAGATAAACAGAATTAGTTTCCATTTGGTAAATAGGAATATATGTGGGAAGTAAAAAATGGATTTGGAAGAGAAATCAATTAAAAAAAGTGAGAATTATTCATAATAAAAATTGCTTTTAAAAAATTGAAACATCAAGAAAGAATAATTTGTTATGAAACATTATTTCCATAGGAAATAAGTTGGTAATATTTATTAAAATAATAAAAGTTATTTATAGATAAATAATGATAAAATATATAAAAATTTGTGTGATTATGTCCTATTAAATATATTTGAGTCATGAGAACCACTTACAACCATTGTAACTTTTGAATCAAAACCCCATAAAACATATCATGAAATTGAATATTTAATAACATGAAATATAATATTGAAATGGTATAAGAAATAAAATTTATGGTAAGAGCACAATAATAATGAGGAAAATTTATTTGACATAAAAATATATCGGTCTAAGGAATTCGAGATGAAAACACTTACCTTGTTTCCTTGTTTAGTTGATCATAATATAACCTTTTTTAAAACAATCATAAATAACAAAATATCCAATTAAAATACCATACTCCTAAATATTAAATTTTATAATCCTTATTATATTCTTTTACCATGAGTTCACTAATAAGTTATTCTATATTATGACCATCAGTTGTTAATAACTTTAAATGTTTTATGCATGTTTAATAATTTTGAAATAGTTACCAATCATTTGACAAAAAATTATTAATTGATATATCATTTATTACATTTTAAAATTTAATATATATGGATTTTAAATTCTTGTATTTCATTACATGTGTTTTTTGACTGAGTTATGTAAAACCTGAATTGATAAAGAATTATTTCAGTGATTTTATAGAATGAAAATGGTACATTTATAATAAGATATGTACTTAATTTTATATTTCCTAAAAAATATACTAATTATTATTTTACCAGAATTTTATAATAATATTATTTTTTATTCTCCCATAGTCATCAATAATTTAAATTTAAATAATCATTCATGTAGGTGGACAAACCGGCCCAAACATGTACATGCTTTAACTAGTTTGGTGAGTATAGTTAAGAGGGAATTACATTATCATAATATCCCTTTGAAAGAATCATAATGATATTAATTTTATATTTTTATGATTTTCAAAAACATTGTATGATGTTTGGATAGATAATTGAAAACTAAATGAAAAATGGAAGAAAATTGATTCTTTGTGTAGGCGGTAGTCCACCCAGACAAATGATTGATGTTCCATTATTTTTCAATGTGGATGGAAATGAAAATATAAGGTTGATACAATTTATGAAAGGAGATATTAATATATTTATGACACTTTATTCATCATATTATTATGGTGATAAGATATTTGAACTATTAATATTAATAAGATACACATAATAATTAAATATACTTATGGTGGAGACTTTATATTTCCTTGTAAGCTCCCATAAAATTAAAGGTCTTAAGATAATAATTAGTGACTATGGAGTTATTCTTATGGGGGAGGGCTATAAGTATATTGAAAGGTAATGATATAAAGTAATAATTGTATGGATAGTTTTGTATCTAGAAGTTTTTATCTGATCACATTTTAAAATTGGGAAACATGAACTCTTGGAAACACATATTATATTTTAATAATTTCTTGACACAATTCAATGTTCTATGAAGAGAAAGTCTCAAAATAATAGACTTTATGGTATGTCTAGTCCAAGATAATCTCGACCATGTGTTTACATAAATTTTTCAAACATATTATCATGTTTTTACTAAAGATGTAAGTATTATAATCCATAATCCGATTATTGAATCATGATAATATTGCATTCCTCTTACACTTCTTCTCTATTGAGAACATGTCTGGCATGTTCTTTTTTAGTACACAATAAAATTGTGATGATTATACATAACAAATTATTCCCTTTATCTTATTTTTATTTTACATTTATGGTTGTATGATTTATAATTTTATCTCTCTTATTCCTTTCTAGACTATACTATAAACACTAATTTCCATGTCACACAATCATTATTCAATGTAACAACCAATAATCCTCACTTGTTTATATAAATTAAAAAATCATATAATTTTTATTCTTTCCCATTAGTATAATATTTAGGTTTATAATCTAAATTTAAATTAATATTACAAAAAACTAACTGTCATTATTTGGTTCCAACTTATCTTCTATATTTTTCTTATATCATATTCTTTTTGGAACTATCTAGGTTATCAAAGTGTGATTTTGTAATTTACATCATCAAAAATCAGTTCCAACAACCTTTTAATTCCTTTCATGACATTAAATAAATTTTTATATCACAACCCCATAATCCATTTTTCTAGGTATAGATGTCATAGCATGTCTCTATTCACCAAGACATGACTATCCTTCGATAGATAATGTTCTTAATTTTCCGTTTCGGATGGGATTAGTTCCCTCACACCATCATATATTACATAAAAAGAACTCCACATTTTTTATATTCTATAATGTTCACTTGGCCAAAAAATATTATGAAATTGAAAAACCATATATTCTACTCAAAAATATTATATGAACATGGAATGAAAATTATATTAACATTATGGAAATAATTCTCCTATTATAGATTCATTAAATATTTTAGGATAATTAAACAATCACAAAATATATTTTGCATAGTAATATTTTATTATTCTAAATTATCCCAAAATTTCAAATATAATTCATTATAAATCACCATATTGAATTATAAATCTTTTTTTTGACTTCAAGAAAATAACCCTATTAACTTCTAGAACATCTCATTTTTTTCTATGTTCTGAACCGACTTTATATTTACGAATTGAAACCTATGTAATAGAAATAATACTCTTTCTAAAACTGGTAATAACTATTACATTTGACGATATATGAACATTTTCATACCATATATTTTTAATTGACAATTATGTATATAGGAAAGGATTGAGGACTTTGTATATTTTATGGTCTCTTTTTAGGGTTATATTTAAAATCCCATATAGTAACACATACATATGTATGTACATATCAAAATTTCAGTTCGTTATAACATATTCTTTTTTATGTAATAGTATGATTATTCTAATTCATAGAATGAATTGTCCAATTTTCCTGGATAAGCTTAGGGTTACTTTTATGCACACAAGGAAGTTATAGCCATTTTCAATTATATATATTCTATACATAGTGACATTTATATATTGTGCATAATTCCTATTATATATAGAATAAATCAAAAGATTTCCAATTCAATTATTCTCAACTCTAAAACATATTTGACAATTCCAAACACCTCCAAAGAACTCAAAAATTCTCTAAAATAGGGTGAAAACAAATTTAAAGACTACTAAACATTGGAGTATACTCCACCTAATATAATGGAAATTATTCTATATGATTTTTAATTTTATTAAATAATCTAACTCAAAAAAAATACAATGTTTTCATCTCTAATTATTCATCAAAAATTGGAATTATAATCGCCCAAAGAATCACTTCATCTCAATAATATATTTGTTTATATTTTCTCAGAATAAACGGAAGATAGATAAATGTAAGACTCATTACACATAGAAATGCATAATCATTCAATAAATTATTCATAAATGAGTGAAAATGATGTAGGGAGTAAGAAAAATGAAAACTAATTTCATGTTATACATAAAGATGAATTATATACACAACTTCAAATCCACATATTCCACGTGATTAGAACTGAGATTTTTTCTAACAACTAAGATTCCATACTTCTATTATCTTTCGAAAATATTAATTTAATCTGTGTATAATGTGTTCCAAAAACACATTCTCACAAAAAAATTTAAACAAACATCTAGAATTACAGAACTCACACACCCACATATTGGCCTTATATCATACCTCTTATAATAATTCACTCTAAATAAATAATCCACATAAAAAATAAAAGTCTACCTATTATAAACAACACATATATTTGGATAATCCTCTATATTTTTTTCTCCTCGTTTTTAAAAACATTTTTCACATAAATTAAGGATTAAATATAATGTGATTTTACTCCCATATCCCCTTTTAAAATAATAATATAAATAACAAGTGATAAAGGGGTTGGATTACTCTTACATTATCCATTTGATGAATGAAGGATATAAATTATTCTTTAAAATAAATGGATTGGTATTCAATATTAACTTTGACTAAAAACTCATATTATCTACCATGTTATTCTTCAACTACTATTTGAAATTGAGAGAACTCATCATCATCATAACATATAAATTAAATAAATTTTTAAAGATTAATTCATCTTGTTACTATTGATGCGATAAAATAAAACCATTGTAATCCCCTTTATTTCCCAAACCGATTATTATTGAGATACCATCCTCAATATTATCATTTGAATACTAGTTAGTCCAACCATTTAGCTTGAATGCCACGAAGGCATTCTTTTTTATTTATTTTTGATAACCCCCCTTTGAAGAGATGAGGGGGAACCCTTACAAGGCCCCTAGCTGTAGAGATTAGAAGGCCCATAATATGAGGAGATTACATGATCCAAAGTTATTAGGGAACTCAACCAGACTATCTACAAGGAACTGGCCCTCCCCAACACCTGCATCGTGATAGTAGCTCTGCACCTTCGCATGGTCATCTGGCTAGGCTTCTGGTGTAAGCACAGGCTAGTCCCAATGGCATATCCATAACCTATCATTCTGAAAATACATTTTTCTCTTCTCTAATGAGTTCACCTACTATGAATCCTCTTCTGGGGATGCTCCTTTTTTATAGAGTCTATCTGGGGAAACTGTATGTGGCCCAAAGGCCTTGATGTGGAATGAAGGCCTTAAAGGTGGCACAAAAACCCTACTAACCCAAAGTCTTGGGTGGCCCAAAAGCGTTAAGGAATCCTAGCCCAAACCGATGTCCCAAGGGGAATAGTTCCAACTGATATAGTATAGAACATTAAATGCTACAGTGAATACACAGTGTATAGTCTACTATAGTACCCGCACAACAATAGCTATAGTGCTTGCTACAGTACTGCTATAGTGCCCGAAATATGCCTCTACCTGGTTTTGAACCTGGGTCTCATGGATGCACTTAAGGATACCTCACCAACTGGTCTGAGGCTCATGTTCTTCTCTTACCATTTAAGATTCAACAATATCCAAGGCATTCTCATATTCTTACTCGAATTTTCATGCACGAAATATTTTTATTTTCCTTTAATTTATTCTTATAACTATCTTGAATATTACAATATATATTTTTGTTACTTTGACTCCCCATTTGCCCAATGGTACCCCACCATGTATGATAATAATTATAGGAAGATAATAACCACCCAATTATACCCTTAATGAGCCATGAGTGGGTGACTTGTACCGAGGGTATATCAAATAGAATCATGGTTATAATTTCACTCTATAACATTTATGAAGTATTAGATAAGATGATAATAACTACCTACCAACACTATGAATAAATAAAATAGGAATACTATATACATGTAATGTCATACAGTGTTTGAAAAAGTGAAATAAAAAATAAAAGAATAAAAATTAAAACTAATTAGTCACCATGAACTCCACCAACACTTGAATGAAGCTTAATAACTCCTCTAAGTAAGTAAAATCCCATATAATCACCAATTTTTTCCTGATTACCAGGAAATAGTTTATAAATATATAGGGTGAACATTATAGGTTTACCCATTATGATACTCCCCAAAACCTCTCATGAAGAGTGTGAAAGTGAAAACCAAATCCTAGTGAGTAAACAAATGACACTACCCATCACCTAAATTAGGGATGCAAGATCCTATCCTTAACCTCACTTTCTCATTAATTAAAAAAAATATAATTAACCCAATATATATCAAATTAATTTATGTAAAATAAGGTAACCTTATTCTATATTCTTATAGGTTTTTCACTCTCATCACCATATTCCACTCATCCTATGATCATCCCTTCCATAATTAAGTTATCCCTAACGTAAATAATGCATATTAACCACACCCGTTAGTCCTGAATAGGTCCAACATCCCATATTGGCATCGGTCCACATAACAATCTCATCATCACCACCATCCAATTTATAACCAAGGGTATATGTTGAAGCCACTATAAACTAGGTGAATGCATTATACCTCAATCCATAAAATACCATGCATATCACCCATGGGATGTTGAATCCACCATTGCAAAATAAAAAAATATGTTATACCTCAAGACATTATAGCTCATACATAAATTTATAGTAATACAGTTATCCATCCCAACCTGGGTAGGAACACACCAATTACCATAATCCATTATATCCTGATATACACATACATATATATATATACTCAAAGGGAGAGTGATAGAGTGGTAGAAGTGAACTCTTTATTCACTTATCATCCTGGATGTCATAGAAAACTCTCCCAAATACATTTTTGAGTTGGTTTTCCTACATAAAAAAGTTTGGTAGTTATGAAATACAAAAATATAATTGACATCACACAAAAATAATATTATGGGAAGAAATATACTTATAATCATCTACAATTGTCATCACACATGATCCCCAAATTCAAATTATATGATCTATAACTTAAAAAATCACATGGGTATCAGGGTTCTTAGTAATTAATTAATTAAACATTAATTAATTAAAATTTTCTAATATTGAAATTTTAATTAACTTATTCCAAGTTCCAATAGAACTATTAATTCTATTTTATATATTCTAGAGTATACAAATAAAAAACCCCATCCCATGGGTTATTTATTTATTAATTTATCATTAATAAACCATATGTGATCTTTGGGACTTCTTCTAAGCTACCATGTCGGGATTGAACATGGTATTTGAGGAATTCGATTGTGTTATGTCATGAGAACCCAATAGCAATGAATATATACCCACCTTCACACATAGAAAACATCAATAATGAAGAATTCATTCATGATAGATCCTCATTTTTAAATCATTCTATCCACTCATGTGTCCCACAACAATACACAAAGAATACAATTTTCCTTCCATCACCAACATCAACCACCATTATACCCTAGAAACCCATCCCATCCACCAAAACACCATCAGTCAAATTTTCCATGATAGTCAATCCTATCACTCATCAATTAAAAACAACCACAAATGTTAATCAAATAATAAAAAAGGAAAAAAATTTCTTGATCAAAAATACATTTCAAATAATTTTTTCAAATAAAATAAAAGGCACAATGGGAATAAAATAAGGGCATACAATCCATCCATAATAAGAATGAGAGCACTCAAACATAGAGTAGTAGTAATTAAAAAAACATAATTCCCATAATTAATTAAATTACTGATTTTTCACTGTTATTTTTATAGATAATGTATCTATATTGTATCAACTATCAATAGATATGAAACAACATAGATAAGAATTTTACAATACATTAACAATCCAATAAGAAAAAATAAGAACAGATTTCAAATTAAATGCCACTTTATTTAATTACATCATCAAAATTACTTAATATTCTTTTATGTTCTCATAAAACAAATATTATATTATAAACACAGAAACATAAATAAAACTTAGATAATAAAAAATTCTGAAAAACAATAATAAATAACAATAAACTATAAATAAATCTAAAACTGAAAAGATGAAATTATTCCTCTATTAAATTCCATGTTCTTATTTTTATTAGGATAAATTAATTATTATATATAGGAATGAAGTATGATAATATCAAACTTGTGGTTTAAATAAATTAGATTTAATAGATCCCCTATCTCAAGACAAAGCTTCACTAGTCACTATAAAGACCAATACTTAAGAAGAAATCTTTAAAGCTCATCATGAAAATGAATCGCATTGATATAAATCAGGAAAAACCCATTGGACCCCCAATTGAAACAATTGAATAATTATTTTGAAACATAATGGGAGATAATTGAAGAGTTATTAGGTTAAATGGGAATAGTAAAACACACTTCAGATCCCCACAATTCAATCCCTGGAAGATGGGGTTGAATCTAGATGAATAGGCTTGAAATCCCATAAAAAAAGATCTCATGGTCACTTAGTGTTTGAGAAAGGGGAGGAATAATAAATGGAAAATAAGGAGGATACATAAATTATAGGATATCAATGAAAATCCAAATTCATAGACTGAAATATAAATTCATGTCATGAATTTCACATGTTAAGATTCAATTAAATATTATGTCCTGTCATTCTTAAAACCTGAAATCTAGTTCAAATTTGGAGAACCAATTAAATTTATGAATTATTTTTTTCCTAGAACCACCATATTACACCTCAAACCCCTTAATTTTATAAATTAGGATTGAAGTTATGAACTATAATTCATGTTGTAAATACAATGTTTAGTCCATTAATTTGTAATGAAAATGGACTTCTATTTTCGGAAAACCTAATCTTATTTCAAGTTCGCAAAAGGAAATGACTTGCAAATTTTTTCCCCTAAATAAAATAACTCTAAATTAACTCTGATACATTAATTTTTTTAAAAAAAACTATAAAGTGGAATGGGGGTTTGAACAACCTCTCCTTGAGATAATTCTTAAAGGTCCCACCACACCATGAACACAACCAACCAACTAGAGGAACAAGGCTCGAAAACTGACAACATCACAAATCAACCAAAAAACACAATATTGTGGATGATTCTGCTAAAGGGAAAGGCCAACATAATAAAAACACCACATAAGGGAAACTACCTCATAAAAAATCCAAGTGCTTACAAACTATCAATCCAATGATTAAAAAAACCATCAATGAAATTAATATTTAGCATTGCGAACTCAGGATATTAAGTGCACAGTTTTTCCTCCATATCTAATGTAATCTCTCCCATTCCACCATAATAACATAGATCATGAATCAAACAAATAAAAATCCCACAAAAAAAATTCTTCTAATGGTACTGAATCTCATTGGGTTAGTCCTTAACATTTTCATTGACTTCAATATCCAACTCTACATAATTAATAATAAGATACTCATTATGATGATACAATTGAAACTATAATATGTAGACAAAATTGTCAATAAAACTCATTTGTATGGGTAGTGAGAACTGATAATCGATACCCCCAACTTAAAACAACCCCAAGAAATGCCAAATTAACCTGATAGAAATCATATCCCAAGAAAAAAACTTCAATACCAATGACTGGGAGACACCATTAAGAATACATGCTATCCAACATCGAACCCCAAAGGCCTCCTCATATTATAAATAAGGTAAACCTAGAAATACTTCACCACATTAATTAATTTATTCTTCACTTAGACCTTCTTTGTTGTACACCACAGCAATTTTAGTTCTGTAATAACTAACACTTAGACCTTGATCCCACATAATGTAGAGCATACAGGTCAATCATAAATATATTCAAAAGAATCCATACCAATAGTTGAGTGATAATATTTTTCTAAGAAAAATACACTAAGGGTATCTTCCACACCCACATACATATAAAATATAGCATACACATGTGAAAAAATGCCACTAGAATTTGGACAATCTTATCTATTTAACCATCCATATATAGATGAAAGGAGGTGATAAAGAATTATTGAGATCTAGAATAACTCTGGAGACCTAACCACACCATGTGGATATAACCAGGATCATGATCAGATATGATCTCCTTTGGAATTCCTTTAATCCTCAATATAACCTCCAAATAACAACTTAACAACACCAACACTATGATTGATTCCTTAATCATTAAGAGTCATGTTTACTTCATCATATTGTCCAAAATAAAACATATATTATCACAACCTATGAAAAATATGATTAAATTAGTGATGGAATTCATTATAAACTACTTCTACTTCATCTGTGGAATTATAAGTATTTGAAGAAATCCAAGAAGAACCTGATTCATAGCCTTCAACTTCTAGAGTACCAAACACTGAGATAAAAACACTATAACTAAACACACCATAAATATTAATATTTATTTATTAAAAAATAGTTTAAAAAATAAAAAAATTTCAACTGATAGATGATAAAACAGGATCATGGAGTCCTAATGTTTTGGAGACCAAGTGAATCTTCTCTAATTAGGTTCAATACCTCTATAGGAAATGGAGACATGATATGGATACAAGAAATGGGGTTATCATGGTCTATCATGGAAGCCGGGTAGTTCGAAACAATGATTCCTTAAAACCATTTGTGTGATACTTATATTTTTTTGTTCATGATCATCCTACATCATCAAATTTTTTCCATCCTCAGAACATGAATTAAGAGCATCACCAAAAACTACTCAACCATGCCAAACTTCTTCCTTATAATCCCCCAGATGAGACTCTTTCACTTTTTACAATAAATATAAATGAACATTAATTGTAGAAATATAACCTCTATAATCCAATACTCCCATATCAAGGTGAATCACTACTAAGTCTTTCATTACTATCCAAATGTATCCACACACGCACAACACAACAACATGAATGATTTCTCAAGTAATCCACCATAGATTTCCCTTTTCTAATTGAAATGTAAATACTAAGATCATTGTCATGTATTAACTCCAATTACCATAATTTTTTTAGATTAATGTTATGGTGGTAGAAAACATAATTTAGACTCTAATGATCCTAGAAGACCAGAAAATGTACATTTATATTATTGTTTATCCAAAAAATAAGTGACAAACTACTAAAAGAAGATCGATTTCATGGGTGGCATAGTTACATTTAGTTTTCTAGAACTTTTGGGGAATATAAGATAAAACTAACCCTGTTGTATTAAAACAAAAACCAAACCGATGCTTGAATCAATACAGTAAACCTTTATTTAAATTCCATCCATTGATAGATGAAGGACCAGGGAATGGATTTTCTACTCTATAAAATAATTATAATTATCTTCACATTAGAAAATGTGCACAAACACATGATCCATTCTAGTCAATGATGTCATTGAATATTTATTAAAGATTATGTTATATTATTCATCTATACCATGGAAGGCATATACCTCTACACATTATTTTTATTAAACCAAGAAACCGTGACCACAATCATCGAAGATGAACTACTAATCTATTTTGAGATATGACATGTCCTAAGAAATAGTCCTTATGGGCCAAGAACTCACACATTGATATCTTCCTAAACATATGATGAAATCAAAGATCTCACAACCTAGCTTCAGTATTCCATGTTATTTTCCTCCTTTGGCATTGAAAAAAGGATTTTGTTGACAACGACTACCATGAATTGTTCTAAAAACTCACTAAAAACTACATTCATCGATCCAATGAAAATAGGTGGATCAATAATTAAACCGAATAACATCACAATAAACATGCAATTCCCGTAAAATCATTTTAAATAGTCTTTAGGATACCCTAAACCTTTAATCTCATATGATGTTTCCAATAATAAAATAAATCTTTGAGAATGAACCTTCTCCAATTAATAGAAGGAATAATCCATAGTCTATGGAAGTGGGTAGAAGTTCTTCACTATCACCTCATTAAAATGATTATAATTGACACAATTCTAGAAAATATAATCCAAAAACATATCTAGATCTCTACAATGTGACACACTAGGTCAATTAAATCCTATATACACGAGACCATCAAACTAAATCCATAGCTCCTGCAACTCACAAGGGGTCATTTGATATGGAGAAATCAATATCAGAGAGACACCTAATCATAACCCTATCTCAAAATTGATCACTCATTGAGGGTTTCGTATATCAATCACTTTTGGAAATACATCAATGTTCTCTTATAAAATATCATGAAACCCAATTGGTTGATCCTCTATAGAACACAACACCAACTCAACCAAAAAAATTAGATTTTTACACACCTCTCACCCATATGAGGGTCTCAATCACTCTGAAACACTTCTAGGTATCTAGTAGTGTCAAAGAATATAACAGACCTACTAATGATATACATGATAACATAAATCATATACAACTAATCCATGTTGAGGATGATGTTTTATGGTTTTATCTTGAAACATAAGAACCATCCCCATGATTAGATTTTCCCAAACACAAACTCAAAGTCTTTACACACATCAAATAGTCAAGCTTGACCACAAATTGGAATAATTAATTCCATGGACATTGGAAGCCTCTTTAACACATTTTCTAAATCATGGACTATGGGGTTGAAACAAAGTAGTTCATATATCTATAATTAAAAAAATGTGTATTCCTAAGTAGAATATATGAAGATAGTACCACTTATTCCTACAGGATCTACTAATACTGGAAATGTTAAAGAAACCATCAATCCATGATGAGATTCATGGCCTCTATAGACCTAATAAAGACCACATCCATTATCATTATCTACCTATTATTCTAAAGGATGAGGGTTATCAAGGGGTTATCCTTTTACTAACCATTATTTATTTATTTATTAGACGATGGAATGAATTGTAACAAATACTACTTTAGATGAAACTATTACAATTGTTGGGATTAAAATAGGATAGCAGTTTCACACTGACTATTGAGAAAGGTTTTTGACTCTCTATTCAGATTAGCATGACATTTTAAGAACATTAAACCATTCCTGACCAGAATGAAATGACCTATAGACTTATATATAAATTATATGGAGTTTAATATGGATGAAAGCTACTCCCTACTAACTGAAATTCCTTTAGACTAAAAAACTGATAACCCTCAATCATAACTCTTATCTTTTAATAATCTTTATCACTCCCATCCCATTATAAAATTTTCATAGCCAAATTCTTCTTGATGACCTCTAACTTGGATAGTACTTCAGTATATGAATTCATCACAAATAAACTAACATAGAAGTGGATTTGTAGACATAAACCCTCCTCAAAAAACATCACCCTTTTCTTATAATCTATAAATAGTTCCAATACATAACATATGAGGTTCTTATAACAGATCCTGAAGTCATGAACAATTGAGATCCGCTATTGATGGGTGATAATAATTTGCTGGAAGCAAGCCATAGTGATAATAAATTCATAAAATCATCTTATAACTATTCCATGGACTTTTCCGATGGAATAACTAACTCTTTATGACCCCCCATGAACAAAAATCACCACTACTGAGATGACACGTGTAGTATCATCACAACTAATGAATCATAGCTCTCCTACAAATCACTTATATTTCTGAATGATTTATTCTCTTACCCCATCCATTCTTCTATTTCATGATTTAAAAATTCATACATCTTTAGAGTCTGGTTCAAGATCTCTCTAAGGGTCCCATACCTAGTGTTGTCATCATTGACCTCTACACTATAGATATCCACTAGAATATCTTGGTGAATGTATTTGGAATAAACCTAGTAGGTAAATCAACCTGGTTCCATATATATTATATAAAGTCCATTAGTACTCTTAAATCTTATAAAAATGAAAATTTTGATGATAATTAAATAAGTCTTTGTTATTATACTATTTTTAACATTTACCTAAATTCAAACATATGTTCAGAACAATCATGAGGCCTGATTATTCAATGGGTCTCTACCCTTCAAGAAGCATCAAATCTCTTGAAATTTATAATAATATTGAAGGACATTAAATTATATTATATGTTTCTAAAAAACATCTTATATCATATCTAGCCTCACTTATTAATAGTACAAACTATGGCCACCAAATACAAATGCCTTACCAACTAATCCATCATCACTAGTGCATAAATAAAAACTCCATACTATCTATCAATCATTAAATTTTATACCACTATGTCATTTCCCATCCCTCGAAATGTACTCCAACTAGTTCAGTATTGACTAAAGGATGATAATGATTGCTGTATCCCTCATATAGTAATCCATGGGTTGATGAGTAGTGTTGAGGGTTTTTCAGATACCCACATGGGAAGCATTAAAATTGAAAAAATCACTTAGAGATAAGGTGAAGAGAACCACCAAAAAACATCATGAATGAATAAAATATTATTTTCAATAAATGTAATGTCAAATATATATAGATAAATTAAAAATAAATTTAATGTTCCAAATGTAAAACTAGGAAGCAGACATGAACTACAAAAACACCTAGAAGATGCTTAAATACTCATTATAGTAAGTAATTTCTTTCCCGATATCTAACCTTTTACCAGTTAATTAAAAATAGTTTATATATACATTGTGGGATCATAACATTTACACTATATTTGTTACACCTCAAATAATCTCTTGCAATATGTGAATGAACCATAATAAAGACCACTAAGTAAAAAAATTAAACTAAATTATCACTTAAATGGGTAATACTAGGTCCCCATAAATACTATGGATCACTAACCAAACAACACATAAAAATAAGACAATAAATTTCAAAACCATATATATAAAATAAGTTACCTCCCTTCCACTTATCCAATATTTTTTCACTATCGTGAAATAATTCCACACATCATATTCTCATCATTTACATAAGTAATCCATCACTAATATGGGTTTTCCCTCAACCTATATACCCCAATCTCATGTAGGGACCAACATATCATGTTGGAATCATTCAACATATCCACCTCATCATCATAATTATCATATTTTAATAAAATATATTATCGGAAACCACTATAGATTATGTAAATAAATTATACATAAATCCATCACAACCCACGCACATACACCCATGGGAAGCTTCATCCACAATGATTGGATAAAAGTATGTTCTATACCTTAAGATATTAAAAACCGCACATAGACGTATAATAAAACCGTGATCCATCTATACCAAGGGAGTAACACATCCCATAACATAATCCATAATATACATGGATAAAAATATTCATATATGCATCTAAAGTGAGATTAGTAAAGAGGGTGAATCTAGTTATCCATTACCTATCTATCATAGAATATGGAGAGAACGACCCACACAATGGTTCAATGTTAATTTACTTACCAAAATGGTCATGGGGGTATATAAAATAAAAATATATAAATAAAATATTTCAAATACCTCATTAATGGAATACCCTATCCTTTGACTCATCTATTATTATTATTACATACAACCTAATGATTTCTACATTATAAAAATTCACCCAAGGATCATTGTTATTTTTTATTATTTAAATTACTATTAATTTATTTAAATTGTAAATTTTTTTATTGAAATGATTATTGTCATTGTCTAAGTGTTGAAAACACTATTAATTCTTCTTATTACAATCTAATGTTTTTTATCAATAACACACCATATCATGGGTTATTTATTTATTAATATATTATTTATAAACTATCTATATACTCTATCACTCTGCCAAAGCTACCAAATCAGGACTATACATATCATGTAAAGAGTTTGAGTACATCTAGCAATGGGAACCCACCAAAAGGAACATCCAACCTCCTAAATGTAAAGCAAGAATCCTGAAAGAAGAATTATTTTGTAAGAAATCCCCAAAATGACGTCATCATAAATTCCCAGTTTCCCACAACATTAAAAAAACATCAAATGGTCCATCCATCACTAAAATTAAACAACAATACACCAAGATCTCCCACCCATCCACTAGAAAAAATTCTTTCAAAATATCCCTAGGGTTTTATCCCATTTATCGTTAGGGAAAGCTAACCACACAAGTTTATCATATAATCGATACAAGACTCTAAACTTCATAGAGAATATGTTCAATTAAAATGTATTTTTCATACATAAGAAAATGACCTGTGTTCATAGAACTAAGGTATACATTCGATAAAAAACTAGAACATTATCTTTCAACCCAAAATAATTTTTCCTTATAAAACAACCATTTTAATTACCATCCTAAATTAAGAATTTTATTATACATAGATTTTTTTCAGGCAAGAAACCTATGAATGAACAAAAAATACATGGTATGAAATAATTTAATTATTTGATTATAATATGTTTAATATTTAACCAATAAAAATGATGGATGGATATAAAATTACATGCCACATCCCATAATCACCTAATTATAAATATTATATCATTATATTGTTTATCATAATTATAGCATAATTATCAATGTTGGGTACTAAAATAACCTCAATAAGTAGATAATAATGTTTTTAGAAAAATAATTTGCAAAATAATAAAACATTAGATCAAAAACCCAAATATAAAAAATATTAAATGGTGTTTCCTTAAATTTATTAGGTTAATTATACTATTTTAAAAAGGATTAAAACATGATAATCTCACAGAACCACTGGAAATATAAGAGAGGTAATAGATCAGCCACCTCTTGAAATGTTTTTTATAATCATTGTACAAAAAGATGTGAAATAAGGAAATGTGAAATAATATCGCAAAATGGAATTTAAGTAGAAATTATATATATAAGTTTTAATAAAAAGAGGAAAACTCACCCTAGACCACCACATATCAATCTCTTGTTGACATGGGTTGAATAAAATAGAAGAGGATTCATGGGGAATTGTAAGATATATCTTATTATCCAAGATTTAAATAAATGGGAGGAGAAATAAGAGATACACAATGGGGATCCACAACTTATATCCCAGTAGGGAAAATACCCATTTATGGTGTAAAAGCCCAGTTCATGTTATGAATTCCATAGGTTGTGCATCTGTCAAAAATAATGTTGCATTATTCGTAAAATAGGAAAACACATTCACATGGGAAATAAATAATTTAACAGTGATTTATTTCTATAATGAACAACAAATTCCATCTATAAACCCATCAGGATGAAAAAAATCATTATATCCATGAAATACTATTCATTCCATAAATACTAAGTTCATGCAAAAAATCTATCCTGAAACTATATTTATAGCTTCTGAAAACTTGATCCTACCTCATGCTCACAAAGGGAATGAAATAAAATACATGTAATTTATAATTTTCTGGTTATAATGGAACACAAATCATTATTAATGTGACCCCTCTGGTAACATCTTCCATTAATCTCTTCCAATTCGTGAATGATATTCTCAACCTTCAGTCTAGAAATTTCAAATTTCCACTGAAATATTCCATATATAGTGTGATGACACCACAACATCCATTAATCATTGACTCCCTTGACCTATATAATTTAGTTATTATTGGTAATTAAACCAATTTCATATATTTATGTGCCAAAATATTCTAATGTACAAACTTTATCAATACAAATAATTTGTTCTACTATAATTAGATTATTTTCCAAATGATGATACTTATTTATCTTCTATATTTTCTTCATCTATTTTAAACCCATAACATAAAAACAAAATTATAGTACACTCCCAATAAATTCTATTTTGGATATGACTAACTTATTGCCCCAATTTAAAATCTATTAGTAGTTAGTTTATATTAATATTTGTGTTAAAAGTAATTTATAGATTTCAAAGAGTTTTCATTTATTAACCAATTTTTATTTATTAAATTGAAAAGTTTTAAAAAAAATTCACTAAAATTTTAAAGATAATTTCCTACAATTTAATTTTATCTTTATTTAGAACAATTGAATCACATAAATCTATCTGATTTTTACTTCTCATAAAATATTCATCCATTAATTTTTTTTCAATCTCATGGATATAATTGTGAAAATTATATTTGTACCAATCCAGTTCCTTTTGATTACGAATAATTTTTTATTTTAACATATCGTAATCTATATCATTTTCGTTAACATTAATTACCCCATGTTAAAATCATGATAATTATATTCATCAATGGGATTATACATAAGGAAAATGTCACCTATGTGTAATTACTCATTTTATTCATTTATATTGACATACATGGCTGATAAATGAAAAAAATTCTTCTAATTTATTTTTCCATTTTTGCAAGTTATAAAGACTAAATAGACACTCTTTAAGTCCACATTCAATCATTAATTCTATATCTATATCTTCAACACATTTTTCACTACTACTCTCATTTTATATAAATTATTCTTCCTTCTCCTTTCAAATAACAACATGTCTTTATGTTCACAAGATGACTCTGGTTATGTATTATCATCACAACTATCATTATCATCAATCATAGTTAAGAAATTTGTGTCCTTTAATTTTGAGATATTATTAACCTTCTTATTGAAATAATATTTTGATAATTTCTTATTCAAAGAACAACATGAATTCTCATCCTCATATTTACATTTTCAAACTTCATATTCTTTCAACCATGTATAGTTCTAAGAAAAGCAACACCATGAGATTGTAAATTAATTTTATTGGAACCTAATGAGTTTAATGATTGGTTCACATGGAACATCGAACCATAATGAATCCTGAAACAATATATACCCTTTAAAATGTTGCCATAAAATAGGTGTTTATAAATTATGGTAACCAAATTATTAAATAAATGTATTAATAAAAATTATCTTCATTATTTATACTAATGCACTGATAAAATTCAATTAGTGTGGAAAAGTAACTAATAAGAATGATTTATTCTTTAAAATGTACCCTTTCTAAAAAACTTATATGATTTATTTTTTTATATAATTTTTATTATTGATAAAATATATTATTTATTTGATAATATTTTAATAGGGAATTGTTTTAGTAATTGGTAGGAAATAAGCATAAGAATATTTAATATTTTAAAGAGTTTTTTTCCTATGAATTCAGCTTTCATTATATATTTATGTTTTTATTTAAAATTAAAATCATAAAATTTTAGAATCATAATTTCTCCAAAATTACTAACATTTTTGGATTTATAATAATTATATTACCTTGAGATGATGTTTGGGGATTTTTATAAAATAAATGATATTTAAGTGAATAGTGGATATTATACGTTTTAAAGAAGTCATATTTTATGGAAATATATTGATGTATGAATAACATATTAACCAATAGAATCATTATCCTTGATCTATTATTAATTTATGGAGTATAAATACATATTTAAAAATTATATTATGGATAAAGAAAACCAGTGTTTAACATTTTACTAAGTAAAGTAATATTTTCAAATAAATAAAACTATTTTTGGTCATTTTTTTAAATAAATATTAGTAGTTTAAAAGTATGTTTTTTATTTCGTTGAAATCCACAAAACATTTTTTTATAACAATAATATTTTTATAATGGAAATTTAAAAAAATGATAATTTTATCCAATATATAAATTTTATTATTAAAAAACACTTTTTCTAAAAACATGTTATTACTCATGAAATAATTTTATGTTAAAATTAGTTTTTATAACGAATATATGTATTATGTTATAAATTATATATTATATATATAATTAGTATATCTGATTTTTTTATTAATTTTTATTTTTTTTCATTAAAATTTAATTACTTGGGTAAAAAACTAATTACCATGGTGAAACCCAAAAATGGTTATAGTGAAAAATATAATAATAAATGGTTGGATATATGTTTAATATTTTTTCAATAAAAAGAATTGAATTAGATATATTAAACTTATCTCACCCAAAGATTCATTATTTCCTACTTCTAGAGCCTTTGAACATTGAATAGTGACATACCATTACTGTAATATAATGTGTACATCCAAAATTACCCTTCTATTCACTTATAAAAGGGGATCAATTCCACCTCATCATGATACGTGTATCCCTTATAATTTCAACATTAAATAATTCCATTTTTATCTTTATATATTCTAATATCTTGTTCATGTGCCTTTAGGCTCAATTCGTTTTACCGTAAGTCCTCTATTTCATATGATATTTCCAAGAGAAATCCTAGGTTCACAATGTAAGTATTTATTACTCAATAGTATTATATTATTAAGATTACTCATATAATCATATTCTAGAAAACATTATATAAATAAATTGTTATAATTCTATACTAAAACATATTATTATATAGTAATAATCATAATCCACCTTTCCTTTTATCTAATAATAAAAAAAAGATGTCATTCATGCGTTCGTGAAAACAACTACCCACATGAAGTCACATATTTCAATTTACATATATTGCCTCTATTATTAATTGCAAGTAATAGATATATAATTCACCACCTTGAAAATATCTAAATTATATCATTTTGTATATAATAATGATATTATAAAATCTCATATTCATAACCATATATAATTATGGTATAATTATGATTGGATTTCTCTAACCCCCTATTTGAAAAATTTAGTAATATAATATCATTATTGACTATGAGAAACAAATTAAATACAATATACATATTAAATATTTAGATTCATTTTTCTAGAGTGTAACAATAATAATAAACCCATTAATTAAGATACTGATATCTGTTCATTGAGAATCATTGAAACATTATTATTTTTTATTTCAAATATAAAGATCATAATGAAAACTCTAATGGAATGAAATTAAAAAATTTTATAAATATAAATATTATATTTGAGTAAATTTTATGATAAAGGAATGATGAAATTTTGAATATTAATGAAAAATATCCCTTCTATAATGAAACCAATAAAAATGACGAAGATAACTCACACCCAATATTGGAAATAGATAATAACTAACCAATATAAATGTAAAGAATAATTATAAAAAAAATTACAAACACTTATATATAAGAATAATTATCTACAATAGGTGATTAATATAGTGATTTTTTATATAGTACATTAATGTGATTTAGTGGAATAAATGAATTAAGGTAAGGGGTTCTCTGTCTTAAATTTATTTTATTTGAAACATATTTTATATTGTGCACTATTATATATTTGATATGGTGTGATTAATATCCAATGGATGTCTTATGCCATATTCAATTAATTCATGATTTTTGATGATCCATGTCTTATTTTTTTCTTCAATTAGATTTCAATTCAAAGGATATGAGGGTTGTAAGGGTTTATGTATCTCAGTTATTCATCAATGATATAGGATGTTTATTCACAAATTATTTATATTTTTTGATGATTATATTTACCATATATTTATTTCATCCCATTTTATCATGAAATTTATTGTTTTTTAAAATCCAAACCATTTTCTACCTTCTATAGATTTTTAACTTAAATGATTATGATGTTGTAAGGGTTATTTTTCTCTATTTTGAATTCCATGATATATGATGGATATTTTTCACCATAATTTATTTTTATAGTGTATTTGATTCGATAATGTACTTAATTTATAATCAATTTCATTGAGTTCAATAAAATATATGGTCCATAATAACACTTATTCTCTTGTAAATATTATACTTTCATTTCTAATATATTATACATTCCATATTTATTCTATTATAGATTTAGGTATATGATTTCCATTACTAATAAATTGATCTCACCCTTCTAATATTTCCATTATATTAGGATATGTTGGAAACTAATACAAATGAGATTTCTTAAAGAATAGCATATGTAGAGGATTTTAAGAGGATATTGAAGGCATATTGTGGATTATTTATTTCCTTATTTAGTGGAAAATAATACACTAGAATATAATGACATGGTATTTTTTAGAAAATAAGTTATAATAATTCTATAATACAATAAACAAAAAAGGTAATGGGAATGTATAAAACGAAATATTTTCCGATAATCATGTAAATATGGTACATTATCATCAATAATTTAATTATTAGAATCAGAGAAGGGTTTTTATAACTTTATAGAATAATATGTTATTAGTTTAAGATAAATTAACAATTATAAATTTTATCATTGGTTGAGAAATAAATGGTGACCACAATTTAAGAGGGATAGATATATTTTTTTGTTTCCTGAGGTAATAGTTAGTATTTAATTATTCTTAAATATTAGTATAGGATAACATTAGTGAAAATAGTTGGGATAATTCTAAGGGATATTCCTCTGAATATGATAACATGATGACATTATAAGAAAGTTGAGACTGAGTACTCTCCTAGAAATTACATCCCTCTCAAGATACTGGAAATTATATGTCTTTGTCGCATTCATTCACATAGTGGCAATCGCCCTAAAAATGATAGTTGGTTATTAACCCAATATTTAATTTTGTGAATATTTATTTGGTCTAATACTACACACCTAGCTAAAAACTCATGGGGGATTTCAATAGTTAAAACACATTCTCATTATAAAAAATTATGTAGGACTTGTTATGTTATGGATTTAGGTTAATGAATATGAGTGGAATCAATCTAACAAAACTAAAATTAGAATGAATGATATAAGATGAATTGAAAAATAATTTAATAATTTCATATAGAAATAAATTTGGATTTTTATTTAATTATAATACAATTATCTATGTTTTTAATTATTCATATATCATGATGAGAAACTTTTGTATTTAGTAATGGATGAATATTATAGGAACCAATTTTTCAATTTAATCCATGGGTTGTGGGATGACTATCCCAATGTAAAATCGAATGGGGAAAGACCTGTAGTGTTAAATCCTATAGTTATTATTAATTATATGTCATGAATTATCATTGAAAATTTGAAAATAATTGAGTTTCTAAACAATCCAAATTGGATAGGAATAGATTCTGATGGATGTTCAAGTGAAAATGTTAATAAAGGAAAGAAGATTCAATTTCTATCATGTCAGTTTTTTGGTATAATATCCAATGATAATATCTCAAAATAACATGAAGATACTTTATTTTTAGAAAACAAAGGTGTATGGAAATATTTTTTAAATGAAAAATGAGGCAATTAGTTTACATGATAAAGGTAAAATATTTTTTTCAATTCATTCATAACATATTAATGAAGGCAAATATTCTGATATTATATCTCGAGTTATGATTATCATTTAGATACCTTACCTAATTTTATTATCATTTTATAATTAATATTATGTTGGTATATTTTATTTAATGTGGAGATAATGTAACACAATAATATTTAAATTATATTTTCATTTGAAACACAAGGTGTTCCATAACATGCTTCACATGAATCATTAAAACCCTATGAAAATGGAAAAATATATAACCAATAAAATATATACATAAAATTTCTGTGTATAATTAAAGGTAAACAAATTATTAAATATACATAGAAATAAAAATAAGGTCATTATTGAAACTAAGGAATTGGAAAAAAAATTAGTATGACCAAGCGATTAATAATACTAATTTATGATTTAAAATGCATCCCTTCTAAATTTGGATTTCATGCACTTTATACTAAGTTACTAAAAATATTATTGAAAAAATACATCACTATTTTAGAAAGTATATTAACACTAAATTTTATTTCTATTTAATAGTAAATGTGAATATTAATAAGAATGATTTTAAAATTTATTTTTCTATGAAAATTGCTTTCATTATATGTATTTTTTAATTAAAATATAAACCCTAAAATTTTAAAATTTTAATTTGAACAAAATTATAAATTTTTTGATGTAGGATAAAAATATTTACATAAAGTATAGTGTTGTGAAACTCATAAAATAATTTAGTTTTATTTGATTTTTCAAAATTAAATTTTTTACTATAAACATAGAATTAAAGGATATATCAAATAAATAGTATGAATAAAATACATATAAAACCTTTTTCATGATAAAATGTCTATTAAATATTAAAATAATACCATTCAAAATAATATTATGTATTTAGAAAACCAATTTTTAATATTTTTTTAAAAAAAATTAATGTTTCAAAAAAAAGAAATTGTTTTTCAATTTTTCTTTTAATTAATTATCATTATTATGAAATACTATTTTAGATTTTTTTTATAAAAAATGGATTTTAAAAGTGTAATGAAATAATATTAAAATTATTTTTTCTTACAGATATAAATATTATTTAATAAATTTTATCTCATATTTAGAATAATTCGATCTAAATTTTATAATAAAGTGAATTTTATTTTCACACATTTAATTTAAATAACTCGTGTAATGAATTACTAACCTTATTAAAAGATAAAAATGGTAGATGTGATAAATCTTGGAGAGAAATGATTGAGACATGTTAAAATTTTCAGTAATAATGAATGGTGGAGGATTTAGAGAAATTATATCACCACTAAAACCATTATTTCCTACTTTTAGAGTTTTTATCCCTTGAATATTGAGAATCCATTATCTATATGCAAAGGGTACTTTCAATATTACACTTCTATTCACATATGTAAGAGGATCACTTCAACCACTTCATCTTACACTTATCCCTTATAAGTAGATCAAAAAACACTACAATTTTTATCATTATCGAGTCCTCTCTCTATTTCAAAAGCCTATGGTCTCAATTATTTATCCTCTAGCCTCCATTTCCAAGAATATTTCCAAGGGAAATACCAAGTTCTCAACTAGTGTATTTCATACTCCATATTTTTTTCATCATAATATTTCTCCTCCGTAATTTTTATAACAATATTTATATAAAGAAATTTTTATTGTTTATATACTAATTTGTATTATGATAATTTATCAATCATTAACCACATTTTCCATTTTCCATTAGAAAATATGAAAACTCTATTCTTGAATTTGTTTGTACTACCACCCCCCTAAAGTAACAATTCACATTTTTTTATTGAGATTCAATAATATTTTTTAAATCTTATAAAATATGATTCAATAACTTTAAAATATCTAAATAATGTCTATATTATTATATAGTAATGATATTATTGCAGAATATACCAATTTCATAACTATACTCATCCATTACTTATATTTTTCTCATATTTCGGCCAATCTAATCACAACTTTACCAATGATACAAAATAATATCACAGATCATTACGAAAAAAATTTATGATAAAATATTATATAAAAAAGTACATAATCATTTTAATTTTTTCTGTAGTGGTATCATTAATAGTAATCTCATTAATTACGATTTCAACGTCCATTAAATATAAATTACTGAAACATAATGATCACCATTTTCATCTTTAAGGACCATTGCCGAATACCCATATAATGAAAGTATAAAAATTACAAATAATTATTAATAATATATTCTAGTACTTAACATTTATTTGGAATAATGTACTTTGGGTTATGTTTGAATAACAACACCATTATTACAAAACCAGTTTAGAATGATCAATATTAAACACCCAAAATATTGAAAATAATTAATAAACAACTAATACACATGTAGAGAATAATTGTAAATGAATTTTATAAATTGATATATATATATATATATATATATATTAATAGGTTTCAGAAATTTTTGATTATGATTATTAATTTTTCTACAGGATATTCATGTACTTTAGTGGCAGTTTGGAGATATTTTAGGGGGTTCTTTGTCTCAAACTAAATATCCTTGTACATTTTTCATATTTTTCTTTATGATATCATTGATAAGGTTTTATTACAATATTTTAGTTTTATATTAAAATACTTATGTAATTCATGGGTTTTTAAGAAAAATATCATATTATTCCATTATATGGACATCAATTCAATGAATTCCATGGTTGTAATGGTGTTTCATCTTAATTTTGGTTCATTGGGTTATTTTTTTATTCACCACTTTTTGTGTTTTTATGCATATATTTTCCATGAATTTCATTTATCATAATTTATCATGAAATATAAGAGGTATAAAAATCCATCCCATGTTCTATGAACCATTCACATTCAATTGAAATGATTACGACATTGTGAGGTTTATTTTTCACAATTTTAAATTCCAAGAGACATGTTTCATAATTTTCACAGTGTTTCCCTAAATGGTGTTTCAATGGCCACATTATTTAATTATAACACTATTATTTTTCTATTTGTGATGTTTAATTTTTCACTTCTTTTTTTTAATTCAAGAGGCGTTTATTGAAAAGTTATCTAAGTCATACAGGTTTCATCTCAGAATTTCCTTCTATGAGGAATGTCATTATTTATACACAATCCATCATTTATATGGGGTATATAAATCTTATTTGAAATAATATATCATGAATCTATATTTTTTCGTAGTATTGGATGTTTTATTTCATGTTAACTCTTTAGAAAGTGTTTTTTATCAAATTCAATGTCCTTTGACATTCCTTATGTTACACATGGGATATGTGTTGTTTAAGCATTAAACTTATTTCTCTGGATGGATTATGTCAATGTTATCCCAATTATTAGTCATTAAAGTATTAAAATTCCATTTTATTCTATCTCAATATTTATTTTTATAGGTTCATTAATAATGTTGGTTATAAATTGTATATAAATTCATAACATTCATATGGTGGATGTATTGGACATAAAGAAGTGACAACAATGCTTGATATTGTATTTCCCATCATTGAATCAGTTTTCCAAATGAGAAATATAGTTTTGGCATTTGATTTATTCCCACTTATTACATTAGTGGTTTCTTCGATGCGACCTAGACAAAAATAATGTTCTCTTCATTGAGGCCCTAAGAGTAATGATCAAGATACCTGTAATTATGCATTCCATCAATCGTAAAAAGAGTTCTTGTTGACTATGAATTTATTTATATTGTTAATCACAAAATTATTTCAATCTCAAGTGACCAGTAATATGGAATTATTTAATTATTATTTACATTCTTCCATATTATTCATGCCTTTATTATTATATGATATCTTCGAGTATATATTATCCTTACAGAAAATTTGACTTCTCCCTTATTATGCTTTAATTTCCAAATGATAAAAAAAATATAACATATGATATTTCTAAAATAATAAACTAATCATAGAATTTCTATGATATGTTAATGATATATTATAAATTACATGGCTTCTTATATAGTGTTAAATTGTTTTTTCCATTGGATGTGAATGGAATTATATTTTTTAGTACATAATATGTTCAAATTCACTAAATCACTAAAACAAAAATATTTAATGAATTTATATTATTAAATATTTTCAAATAAATCATGTAATATGCGACAATAAAATCTGGGATATCATAAAAAATGTATAATATCCACATATTAGACAAAATTTATTGGCAAATTACCAACAAAATTACCTTTTTCTATTTGAAAACCTAATGGGATGAGTGAAAATATATTATAAAACATAAAATAAATATCTTCATCCCAATCTTAAATTCATGTGTCATTTTTATCTTCTTTCTAACTCAAATATTTATTGAATGATTTTGAGGAAATTTCCATACAATCCATTGTATTTATCATGTAATACATCCCTTTTAAATTAATTTGAAATGCCTTTTCTCTTTATATCATCTAATAGAATTATATTAAAACCAATTTCATTTTTAATTGATACTTTTTCATCAAACCTATCAATATGAATTCCATGTATCTTCTTGATAACGATTAAATAGTTCAAATTCTAACCAGAAACTCTAACTATGCTCACATTTTCATTTACTCTACATATAAAATAACTTTAAGAGTTAATAATAATTTTCAAGACATATTAATATTCATTATTTAGATGTCATACATCTATATTCATTATAATAATATTGTGTGATTTTTCAATAATAAAGAAAATATTTTTAATCTTATTAAATTAATTACATGCATTATAATATCATTAAAAGAATAATTTATATATTTTAGAATTTTAATTTGAAAAATCTAAATTAATTATAGAAATATTAATATCAAATTTATCTTATGGGGTAATTTTGTGTTTTTTTATGAGAAGATATTTATTTTCAGTGAATAGAAAAAATGAAATTTATTTAAAAATAATAATTTCATCTCATTATATAAAGTAATTTAAAATTATAATTGTCACAAACCATCCTTTATGTTTATTTTTATTTTATTATATCTTGGCTCCAGGTTCTCGTGCCAAGGACTGGGTTGGTTCCAGATTTAAAATTTATGTAGTCTAATAATTTTAGTGGGTTTTAGACTCAGGCATGGTCACAAAATAGTGCGTGGTAGCCGTGTGATCAACTCGGGTTCCCACACAAACGTCTAACGGTGAAAATATATAATTTTTTCTGTAAATTAATTGAGTTAAGTGTTTAAATTGCAATAATAATATGGTTATTGTGTAATTAATAAAATTATTATTAATAAGGTGTTATTGTTATTATTTTTATTTGTATTAGTATAACTTTTAGAATTATTATTATTATTATTTTTCTTGTCGTTATTTATATTATAATAATTTTTGGATTTATTATTTTTATTATTATTATATAATAATTAAGAAAAAAAACCCTAACCCTAATCTACATAAACAGTCATCCCCCTCCCCCTTCATTTCCTTGTTCGTCACACCGGGACTTCACACTCAGGCCCCTTACCCATTCCAAATCTCTTGGATTTATCCTCCCAGATACGTGAGCCTCCATCTCAAACTCCCATTTCACCTCTCACGCTTACCCTAGAACCGCCTTTCCCCTCGCCTCCATTGTGCCTAGGGCCCCTCCGCTCTTGCCCCAATTTCCTCACTACCCACCTTCACTAGCCTCGCTCCTCTTGCTCCCCAGCACCAGCCCTCCATTGTCCGCCCTCCCTCGAGCCCTCTGATGATGCCCCCTCAGACCACTCTAGACCACGCATCTCACCTCAGTAGTTGTTGCTCTAGTAGTCATCCTTGGTTTCTCCTCCTTCCAGGCATGTTGTGAGGCACCTTCTTTCTGAAGTGCTTTCCCTTGACCCCCCAATTTTCTTTGTTCAGCACACCACCTAGTATCCGACTCCTATCCTCCCATTCTCACTTTGACCACTAGCCGCCTCCGTATCATGCCTCTTACAGGACGCCACCTTCGGCCCTCCTCCTTTTGTGCTACATTCAGGTCCCAGCCGGCCATCCCCCTCTCTCCCTTCACATCGGTGGGAATCCGACCACTGCCCTTGGCTCCCCAGCACTGGTCACACTCCAGTAGATCACTCTGGCCTCACCCTCCACTGTGGAAGCATCCATACCCCCACCCCCCACTCTCTCTTGCAACTCAAACAGGCAAACCCCCTCCTCCATTATCCGGTATATTTATTGATTTATTTATTTATTTACATATTTAGTTTTTCTTCATTTCATAATTGGTAACTTTATTTATTTTGGATAAATCTTAATAGCATCGCAGGTTGTGTGTCAAGTGTTTTTATCATTGTTTAGCATGCATGCTTGGTCCATGGGGAATTATCCCTTCTTCCTTAAAATTTTTGCTCCATCTGCATGGGATTTGAGGTAGGTGAATCTGCATTTTCATTTCTGATTAAGAACATTTAATTCTTTAAGGTTTTTAAATTAATATTTGATTTGATTTTCACCTTCATATTATATTTTTTTAATCATATATTATGTTTTAAAGAATATTGTTTTTGCGAAAAATAGTTTTCAAAATATTTTCCCATTGTTATGTCTTTCTGCTGTTATGGAAACTATGTTATTTTAATGTCAAATGTATTATTTATAGTCTATTGTACATGATAGGTGCCTTTAGGATAATCTTTAATGGTTTATCATGGTGTTTCTAGTTTTTGTAATTTTTTAGATCTGTATATGGGAATTTTATAAAAAAGAAAATGTTTTATTTTTTTATAGAATTTCTAGAAAACGGTTTGGGTTGCTTATAAAATTATTTATGAATTTTTTGGCCAGATTATAAAAATTTTCTTGTAACTAGTTAGTCTGTTTACATAATTTTTGATTAATTTGTTGGTATGTTTTACTAGTTTAATGTTTTTCAGAAATAATGGAATTATGAGATATTTTGGTCAAATGCATTTTTGGTTTGGCATGTTTGGTATGATAATGATGTATCGTGGAAATTCTATTAAAAAGCATTTGAAAAGGGGCTTATGGATTTAAGAGTATTTTTTTTCTGTCGTCTAAATTTTGGGAATGGTTGGTATTAATTTTCAAAACAAAATGAGTCCTAGTGGAAATGGTTTGGAAATTTTATTTTTGTTGTTGTTAAGACATTGGATGTTAACACATCCATGTGTTCACTAGGTGCACACATAGATATACCCTCAAATTAAGATGGAATCTTCAAAATAGTGTTTACTTAAAACTTTGGTTTTCTAAATCAATTTTGTTTCCTAAATATGGTGTGGTCCTTTGTGTGTCATTTATGAAATGATTGAAATGTAGTCTCAAAGGGGTGATCATTGGGGCTTTAATGTGTGTTTTGATGAATGATAGGCTCAAGGGTTCATTTAGTCATTTCATAATATTGTGTATTAATTATTTAGAGTTTGAAAGGATTTAATAAAAATGCATTGGGAACTTTTGATTTAAAGGCTCTTTTAACTTATGGGAGAATTTTGGTTAACCGTTAGAATTGTTTTTGTTTGGAAATTGTGTGTGCTTAGTCAGAGTTTTAAACATTTTTAGAAAAATGGTTTAAACATGGGAGTGATGTGATGGCCCAGTTGACACATTAATATTGTGTAATAATTGAATGTGAATTTGTGGGCACCATTATCTAGGGTAACCCTTTATTGGTGAATGCATAAGAAGTGTTTGTATTTGGGGTAGGAAAGTGCTTTGAGATGAGTCATGCTTGCAAGGGCATCTTACTTGCACTGTATTATTATAATCACCATGGGTACATGTGAGTCTTTTATTTGATTAAGTTATGATTTCTTATCAGCCTCGATTAGATGGGTAGGTACCCATTATTAGGTATAGAGGTCGGATGGGGAGTTTCACTGGTTTCTTTTTCTACGAGGGAATCCGTTTGGTTATAGATTTAGGAGCTTCACCATATTCTGGTAGGTGGATCCGAATAGAGTATGTCTAGGGGTCTTATAGGGATGTTTAGGATCACCCTGTGATACTTTATTATTTCCATTGCTTGTATACATTATGTAGTACTATTTTATTTACAGCATGCATTGTATACCTATTTTATTTTAGTCCAGCTTTGTTATACACTATTTTGAGTTTAGTTTATAAAATGAAAAATAATTTTGGAAATGGTATGTCACATGTGTTGGATTTTTAAAAGATATAAACATGTTTCTTATTTTAAAATTTGAAAATTGTACTTTTATATTTTTATTTAAAACTTATGTTAATGGATGGTTTCAGAAAAGGAGACGTTGGATTCTATTGTTTATCTTGGAAACCCAACTAATAATTTTTAATGTTCATGCCTATTTTATCATTTTAGTTACAGTTTTCCAATACACAGGTTTAATTGGATGAGTATCTCATTATTGGATCAAGGTCGGCCTTTGGTTGGGAGGTGACCTAGAAGGTCACGTAGAGGTATGTTGAGTTGTTCTATTTATTTCTTTTCCACTAGTAGAGTTTAGTTCTGTTGTTTTGTTTATTCTTGTTTATTTATTTATATTTTATGGTTCAAATAAATCCCAGTGATTAATGTTTGATGCTTGACACTGGTTTCCAGCCCATGGGGATCAGGAACGCCCTTCGGGCCATGCTGCATACCATATCGGGCGATCGATTTAGGGTCGACCGATATTGGTTAATAGAAAAATGGTATCAAAGGAGGCCCTTGTTATTTTGGGTATCTGGTAGATGGAGAATAGGACTATCGGCACTCTAGAGGTAGGTACGAGAAGGGCGTCATGAACCGTCTCTTGTTCCAAACCTCGAGTCACCAGGGGTAGTCTCGGAATTGATTTCGTGTCTCGTTCAGGTTTGTTTTAGATTGAGGGATGACAATGGAGGTATGACTATGTTACGTCATGATTTTTCATAGAGTAGTGACCCATGTGGATTCTGAGTACATGGTTCAAGTTCTTCTTAGTTGTTGACTTTTACATAGGGCATGGCCCAACACCATGTTTCTAGGTTAATCTTGACTACTAGTCCCTCACTCTAGAAGTTTGATGCATGTTTAGTGTCATCTTGAAACTAATTGGTGTAAGTTTACTTTTGAAAATGAAAAACAGTTTTTTAAATGAGAATGACATCTTTTAAATGGGTTTAAATTTTTGAAATGAGTTTTTAAAACCAGAATCTCTTAGTCAAAAAATATTTTGTTTTATTATAATTGGTAGAGAAATGGTTTGGGTGAAACCTCTTGTACTCTTTATGAATGTTTTCACATGTGAGGAATGCATGGAAAGTGTGTGTTCATGCATATGGATAGAAGTTGATGAAGACACGTGCAATGGTTCACGGGATTATTAGGGTTTGTACTTGGAATTAAAGGCTTGAAGTCGTTTTTTAAAGTGATTTTAAAAAAAGGGGAAATTATTTTGGAAATTGATTTTGGTTTGAAAAGGGGGTTTGGTATATGGAAAGTGGCCTTGACAGAAGGTGGTTTTGAAATCTAAAATGGAAATGGGGTTTTAAGAAAAGGTAATTTTGGGATGGGTTTGTATTTGTTTTGTTTTTGATCAAGTCATTTTACATCTGTATGTTAGTTTTAATTATACATTGATTTGATATCGGTTTCACCTTTGTGTTTTATATGTTGTTTAGAAAATGACACCCAGAAAGGTCCCCAAGGTTTCTGATAATTCCTTCCCAGTTTTTGGTCATTCTTGGACATTATCTATCATTAATGGTGATCAGGGTTCATTAAAGGTATTTGTGTGCTTTGAAGAGTTCGAGTGTGTTTTTAGGATGTTGGGAACTTTCGAGTCTGTTAGAGTTTGAGTTTTCCTTGGATTATTTGAGGGTACAAATTTTAAAGAATGGGAGTTTCTCGTCCCGCCATCAATAAAAGTTGGGATGAAATGGGTTATCATTTAATATTTATTCATCTGATGTTTCATTCCTAAAGAGGTGAAGATGAGGAAAAGGGAAGAGCTCATACGTATTTAACAAAGACAACGAATGGTGAAAGCATATGTTGACCAATAAAGAAAGTTATGTCCTTCTCCTATGAGGTAGTGTCGTAAGATATGATGAAGTATCTTCTCTTGATCAGGAGTCTTCATCCATAGATTGAGGATAGGGACATCCCTTATAGGGACCATCATTTTGAGATGTTGATGAATGAGGTGTTCGTAGAAATTTTATTCTACAGAGCACTGATGGTTGGAAACCCAGTGTATCCAGTTGCATATGAAGGTTCCCCATCTGGCATGAAGGGTGTGCTAGTGGGACCTGTTTATAATGATTCCTCTATTGTGGTTCTGGATTCCAGTTCAATGGACCTTTCAGTGGTGTACCACCAGTGTGGCCGGTTTGGGCATGTGAAGCTACCATGTTGTATCCCTATGAAGACGTGTCATCGTTGCGGGTGTCTAGGTCATCTATGGGAGTTATCTAGGATACTTTGCCTGAAGAAGATTATGTGACCAAAGGAATCTTGTGCCTGACTAGGAGGAATGAGATGCATTAGCCATCAAAGCCCCAACCATATGTCTTGAGGTGATGCTCACGCGCAGACATGAGTTTCCGGGGGTGTGAATCCTTGGTTTGGGTTTTATGTTCTGTGTTGGTGGGGGACATTTAAAGTCTTTCATTTCTTGTTTTTCTGCTGTTAATGTTTTATCATTGTAAGTTCATTGTTTATTCATGAACTTATGATGGAATCATCCTCTTATAATCCAAGTAGTCATGTTTTTGTGGATGTGGTTTTCTGAATTCTGTGTTTATCCCTTGTATGGGTTGATCTCGGTTTACCTATGTTTGTTTAGAGATGTATGTTCCTATAGAGTAAGCGATGCATGTGGGTATTCTCAGATTCACTATTTGGGGTATGTTTTTCTCAGAGGTTTTTCTCTCGTGTTGGGGGTTTTTGGTATGAGTCGATAGTTCCACGTTCTAGCTGAGGTGTTGTTTCACTCATGCTATAGAAGTTAGTTTGGATCAGTTGGGAGTTCTCGTGTCTCCCCCTCCCCATCCCGGGGTGATATGTTCGGGTTTTAAATTTCTTCATTAGTTGATTTATTGTGGAGGGTAGAACACTCTCATGTTCTACCATTCTCTTGAGTTATGATTTCTTTCGATTTCAATCAGAAATGGATTGATGTTTTGTCTATTGTTTGGCTGGAAGACTTTCTGGGGGAAGAAAGTTTCTATGGTGGGGAGAATTGTCACACCCAAACTTTTAAGTTTATTTTATTTTATTATTTCTTTCGATTGGGTTCTCGAGTCAAGGTCCAGGGTGGTTCCTAGTTTAAAATTTTTGTTGTCTAATTATTTTAGTGGGTTTCAGACTCATGCATGGTCACAACACAATGCGTGGTAGCTACGTGGTGAACTCAGGTGCCCAGGCAAAGGTCTAACCATTAAAATAAATAATGTTTTATGTAAATAAAGTGAGTTAAATATTCAAATTGTCAAAATAATAATGTTAATATGTAATTAATAATATTATTATTAATAAGGTGTTATTGTTTTTATTTTTATTTCTATTATTCCTATTTATAATAATAATAATAATTATAACTCTTAAAGTTATTACATTATTTTTTTTATAATAATATTGGGTTTTATTATTATTATTATTATTATTATTATTATTATTATTATATAATGAAAAAAAATTAAAAAAAAGGACCCTAACCCTAATATACCCAAACAACCATCCGCTCTCCCTTTGTTTCCCTATTCAGCACCCCAGGACCCGGTGTACATGCCCCACACCCCTTCCACATCTCTTGTCTTCCTCCTCCTAGTTGTGCGAACCGCTGCCTCACTCTCCCAGATCAGCTCTCACCCATTCCCCAACACCGCCTCTCCCCTCGCATGCGATGTGCCCAGGCCCCCTCCACGGTCGTCCCAACTCCCTCACCACTCACCCACACCGGCCTCACCCCCCCTGCTCCATAGAACCGAACCATTGTCGTCCGCCATACTGGTCCCCTCACCCTCCAATTCCCACCCCCTAGACTCCTCCCGACCTTGCATCTCACCCCGGCAGCAGCTGCTCTATCTTCCCTCCTCAGATTCCCCTCCTTCCAGCGGCTTATCTAGGTGCCCTCCTTCTTGTGAACTATCCCCATCCCCCCATTATTTTCCATATTATGTACACCACCAAGAAGCTGTCTCCTGACCTCCCATCCTCAGTTAGGCCTTCAGCCACTCTAGGAGCATCTGCATCTTTCCCCCTAAAGGACCCTGCCTCTGGTCCCCTACCTCTCGTTCTCCATTCAGGTCCCAGTCATCCATCCCCGTATATCCCTTTTCTCTGGCGGGCTTCTAACCACCACCCTTGACTCCCCAGTTCCAACTGTGCTACATCAAGTCACTCCGTCCACACCCTCTGCTCCAGCAGCAGTCGCACCCCTTCCCTCTCTTGTGACTCGCACCAACAAACCCTCTCTTACCTACCCTGTTATATTTATTTATTTATTTATTTTTCATTCATTTCACATTTGGTGAATTTATTTATTTTGGATAGATCCTAATACCATCGTGGGTTGTGTGTCATTTTTTTAATCACTGTTTGTCTTGCGAGGCTGGTCCGAAGGGTGGTGTCCTTTCTTCCATCGAAGTTCTTCTCTATCCACACTGGATTTGAGGTAGGTGAAACCACATTTTCATTTCGGATTATGTTAATTTAATTCTTGAATGTTTTTAATTAAATATTTGATTTTATTTTCACCTTCGTAGTACGTTTGGTTAACCAAATATTATGTTTTGAAGTAAATGTTTTTTTTTTCTAAAAATAGTTTTCGAAATATTTTTTCATGGTTATGTCTTTATATAGTTATGGAAACTATGTTATTTTAATTTCAAATGTTTTATTGATAGTATTTTTTACATGATATGTGCCTTTGTGATACTCTCCAATGTTTTAGCATGGGGTTTCTAGTTTGTGTACTTTGTTAAATCTATTTATATAATTTTTATAAAAGAAAAAAATGTTTTATTTGATTATAGAATTATTATAAGAATGTTTGGGTTTCTTATGAAATTATTTATACACTATTTGACTAGCTTATAAAAACTGTTTCGTAACACGTTAGTCTGTTTACATATTTTTTGATAAATTGGTTGGTATGTTTTACTAGATTCTTGTTTTTCAGAAATATGGGATTTTGAAGAAATTTTGGGCAAATGTATTTTTGGTTTGGAATATTTGGTTTGACAATGTTGTATCTTGTAAATTTTGATAAACTTGTTTTGAAAAGGGGATTTATGAATTTAAGGAGATTTTTTTATTCTCTTAATGTTGGGATTGGTTGGTTTTGATTTCAAAAAAAAATTAAATCCTTGTGGAAATGGTTTAGAATTGTCATTTTGGTTATTGTTGAGCCATTGGATGTTAGCACATCCATGGATTAACTAGGTGCACACATGGATGTTCCATCAAATGAAAGTGGAACCTTTAAAATAATTTTTTCTTCAAAACATTGTTTTCCAAATAGATTTTGTTTCCTAAATAACGTGTAGTCCTTTGTGTGGATCTTATGAATAGATTAAAATGTAGTCTCAAAGGGGGTTCCCATTTGGACTTTAGTGTGTGTTATGATGAATGTTATGTTCAAGGGTTTTTTTGACCGTTTCATAAGATTGGGAGTTTTTAATTAATATTTTGAATTGTTTTACTAAAAATGCATTGGGGACTTTGGATTTAAAGGCCCATTTGGATCCTCCATCTTATGGGTGAAGTTATGTTAACTATTATAATGGATTGTGTTTTGAAATTGTCTGTGTTGAGGTTAGTGGCCTAGAACCAAATACTTTGTAAATTATTCATTAAATAAATACTTTATCACATCTTGATTGTTCTTCTGCATGACAATTCATGTGATAATGTCCTAAGGATAGTTGTTGCATTAAAGGGTCATAGAGGATCCCTACTATGGTGACGACCCGAAAGTTCCATAACATTGTTCTTAAATATATGTTCCACGGCCGGATGATGTTATTTGAGGGACACAAATAATACAGGCCACTAGGGGTGAGGACTCATAATGTTTTTAGGCAACTTCTCATGGTGTGCGTCCTTTGTAATATTCGGGAGGATATTATGAGAACAAGACCCTATAGTAGAAAATCCACATTCTATAGTGTCATTGGATATTCCTATCTACAGACATGTGTATTAGTCCTTATACATTAAGATTATTATTAATCGGTATTATAACTCACACACTTAGATGCCTTGACAAAAACTATGATGACACACTATTCACAGTAAGGTAGTATATGTTGGGTGCATCATGAGTAATACTAAATTAATATATAATATGAGAAAGGATTTGTCCCTTATTTTCCATAATAGATGTCGATATCTCATGCCCATTGACGGAAATGATATTGCCTAAATAAATCCATGTCCATGGTGTGGAATGGGAAAGTTCAATTATGGGACATCAATGAAAAAATAATCAAGAACATGGGTTGATGGCACCATCATGCAACCCATGTGATTCAACATATCGAGACAAAGGGATTATATTAGACAATAAGAATTTGTAGAAGGTGATAGGTCATTGTGGCATTAACTTCTTTCTCTATGGGTGCCATGGCGTGTTTCTAGATGCTAACCATGGACTTTAGGCAGGCTCCACCTAATGCCACTAAGAGTACTAGAGGGTCAAACACTAAGTGTGTATAAGTATCATATTTAAATATTAATTTATCAAGTTAAATAAAGATTATTCATGCTTGTGGTTTTATAATTATTTATGGATTCCTGATCACATTTATATCAACACTATTTAGTCGAGAGAATATATTGTGGGAAAAATAATATATTTATTAGCAAGTAATGCAGTGATATTTATTTTAGAAATAAATATACATTATTCATGGTCTAATAAATGTGGTAAAGGAAATAAATAAAGATGGAAAAAAATAAAAGTACATGCTGTGTATATTAAATATACATTCCATGTATTTTTTTGGGAATTTATAAGAAATAATAATATTTATTTAATTAAATAATATTGGGTATAATTCTATGGGTGTATTTCAAGTAATAATAATAGTCAACTGTTATTATTAGACACGGGGAATTACTATGATTTAAATGAAATGAATAAATGCTTTCGGCTAATTAATAAATTTCATTATTCTATGTAATTAAATTCCAAATTATATAATTCTCATTAGCCTAGACATTTTTTGGTTGTCTACAACAGATTTGGATAATCTCTCAATCCAAGAGATAATTTTTTTCCACCAAGAATGCTCTCAAGCTACATGGGAGAGATCCACCACCATCAGATCAAGGCGATCGAAGGAGGACAATGCACATGAAGTCACTTCCACACTATCACCCAGAGATCCCTTTGGTGACATCCATAGATACATAGAGCATGTGTGTAACACCGTTAGAGGAACCTACACTTGGATTCTATGACACAATGGCAGATAAAAAAAAATCATAACCGGAAACATCAATGAAGAAATAATTGCATCAAGGTAATTATTTTTAATTAATTAAATTATTTTTAACCAACATATGATGATCTTATCTATAGTTCTAGGACTCCCATATTTCTTTTTTGTTCTTCATTATATTCCGAAGATCCGTTGTTTTATTATCATGATGGATCTCGTATTGATCATTGTTAACGCTAAAATTAAAGTTGGGTACACCCACCAACACGCTTCTACTATGCCTGGAACCTACAAGTGGAATCAACAGGTTCATATCGTTGATTATAATTATTTAGTTTTTAGTTGGTGATTTAAGTATTTAATAATTTAGTTGTTTCAATTCATGTTAATCGTTTTTAAAATCTGAATCTTGTGATCTGTTCCTCCTCTCTTGTTTCTCATTCACCTTATAGAGATGAATTTTTCTTTTGATTTTGATTAAAATAAAATAGAAAATCACATTATGAGGTGCCAAATGTTTCTAGTTGTACAACTCTAGAATACACGACATGTATTCGGAAGTACACGCCGTTTATTCTAGGTTCAATGCATCATACTAGTCTTCTAAATCAAGCCGTGTGTTGGAGTATTTCTAAGACATAAATGACATCGTGTGTTGACTAGAAATAGGTTCCACATGGTTTCTAGATTACACATCATACGGTCCACTGAACACGGCGTTTAGTCCCTTCAGGTTAGGGTTGGACCATGTACCCCACAAAAGGCTTTCCTGGATGAAAACCATGTAACGTAGATAATACATGGCATGTGTCCCACTGAACACACTGTGTACTCTGAAAATTTCCCAAGTACATCTACACTCCATGTCCCCGGGAGTGTACTCCAAATGGATGGTGAATAACATTACACACCATGTAGTTGGAACTACACGTCATGTACTCATTAAAAATTACACATATCTATTAAAATTTATTATTATATTATACAAACCCTTGAGATTTTTACCATAGTACAGGTGTAAAGCTGAGACACAACACATGATAGGTGTTTTATATATGTTTGTTTAATTTAACATCTGCATAATGTTCATTTCTTCTCATTGTGTATTTATGAATAAGAATTCACCGGGTTTCCTCCAAGGTACATGTTACGTACAACGATAATTTCAAATGAATTTATTTGTTTAAAATTATGATGCATGATAATCTCAAAGAAATCCATAAAAGGGTTTAAGATAAAATGATTACATAATTAAAGATAATTAATTTATTAAAGCATGATTAATATTAAATAATAATGATTAATGAATTAAATGATAGTATTATTTATTTGAAAATATCATTGCATGCATGGATGATCATGATCTAGAACAACAACTTTGTGTCTGAATGGTTTCATTTTATTTATATATTTAAATTAAATTTGTTAGCTTGCGTGCCTTATCCTCATTCATATGTAGGGAATGGGAACCCAAGGTTTCTTTTATGTAAAACCACGTTTTACCCCTAATGTTCATGTGAGATGAAAGCATATTTAATGGATAGAGCTCCCAAGAAGGTGGAGCCAGCTCAATTTAGGATCCAAGGTGAAACCAATCCATGGAGATACAAAAGAGGATAGGTGGAATGCTGTAAACACGAACCCAAAAGGTTCAAGGTGTTTCTTCCTAGGTTTTGGGTTAGTTTATAAAACTCTAGATATATTAACCAATAGAACAAGATCATGATCATACCATTTATTTTATTTTTGTCAGTTTCTTGTTTTATTTATTTAGGGTGCGTTGTCACGATCACACAATTAATGAATTAAACAAGATTTAAAGATAGAACTAAAATAAGAACGGATTATGCATAAAATATTATCTTATAAATGGTTAATCACTTAAGTATAACCCACTTAACATTAACAAGAATGTAATCAGAGATAATAAAATAGAAATTTATGTATAAGGATAAAATATCTCAAAGAAATATTAATTCGGTGTAGCCTTCCATAATCTTGGATAGAATTGAACCTTAGTTCAAAGTGCTTTACCAACCCTAGTTTGGGTGCTTTCAATTATCGGGGAATTCTAATTCAAGGTTTTGGGTTGACTTGACTTGGTTCACATCAAGGGTTGACTGCCATAGTAGGACTTGGTGTGACCAAGAGGTAATGGTTAAGGAAATCAAAAATAAATGCATTTCAAGATTGGGGAGTCCACTCAGCGGATTAAGGAGTTGCGAGTTAATGCAGTTGGCATTTGTAATGCCTACCAAAAAACCTTCAAGATTCATGAGTAACCCTAGTTGGGGTAATGAGAAGGGAAATATGGATCCTTTCCACTAGAATATTCAGGAAATATAATATTCTGATGTCAATGGTGTGGGCTACTTGATTTTGATAAAATAGTGGGAGACTAATAAGTATTAATTTATTTATTTGTCCCAATTTTATCATAATAAAGTATTAAATCATTGATCAACTGAATTTGTAGAAATGGAAATAAAAACAACTTCAAACGTATCATTACGAACCATACTCGAGTTGGAAAACCTTCTCACCATCACCAATTTCCAAGAGTGGCAGAGGCGTTTATGCATCATCCTTCGCCACGAGATTAACATGTATGTGTTGGAAGATCATATTGTAGTTGAACCTAGAAAAGAGGTCTGTGATAAGGAACTATATCTCTATATGAAACATGTGGATAATTCCACATATATCCAGTGTTTCATGCTATCAGCCATGTATAATGACATCTTGAAGCAACATGAAATCATCGATGCTTATAGCATGACGTATCACCTTCAGAATGTCTATCAAAGAGAAGGTGATACAGGAGATATATGAGATCTCCAATGCTTTGTTGACAAATAATCTTGGAGCATCTATGCTAGAAGGGCCTCATGTATTCATTCTTATTGGCTATAGTGAATGCCTGGACATATTAGGGATTATGTTACCAGATGATTTGCATACAGATCTCATCCTATCAACACTTCCCAAGAGCATCTCTAGATTTATGGTCAACTACAACATGAGGAACAATGAGAAGAGTCTATCAAAACTTCTGACCTTAATTCACTAGGTAGATATGGAAATGGGGCCTAAAAAACCCGTAGTCCTTATGTTGAATAAGGAAAGGAAGGATAAGGAAAAAGGTCCAAAGATTTATAAATGGTATGAAGCCCTCATGAATCGTCCCACTAAGAAGGGGAAGATCCAGAGGCAGGGTAAGGAAAGGGAGGTGGTATGGTTTTCATGTGGAAAGAAAGGCTATTGGAAGAGGAACTGTACCCAGATGCATGGGGTTGATAATGGTGTGTTCGTTACGAGTGTAATATTTCCATTTCTACATATTGGGTATTAGATACAACTTGTGGGGCTCACATGTGTATTAAAATGTAGGAACCACGTAGATTTAGAAATATTTCGAGAGTATATGTTGACTTTCAAGCTTCCAATGGCACAAGGCTGGCTGCGTTAGCCATTGGAGATTACCACATCTCATTGCTGACTAGGATGATTTTAGTTTTACATAACTGTTATTAGTTCCTAGTGTTACCAAAAACAAAATTTTTGTATCATGTTCGGATATGGATGGATTTATTTTCAAGGTTGAAAATATGGGTTTCTTCTTTTATAAGAACAACATATGTTATGGTATGGTGCATTCAAATAGTTGTTTGTATGTATTAAATTACTAAAACAAAGTGTTGGAAATCGATATCAAAACAAAATCACATGAATCATACATCACCTAGTTGTGGAATCACCATCTCAGACATGTAAACAAGAAGTTCTTGAAAAATCTCTACAAAGATGGTTATTTAGACTCTACTAATCAAAAACCACTTGATAGCTTTCATGCTTGTTAAAAAGGTAAAATGAACAAGCTACCCTTTGGTGGGGAGGGTGAAATGGCCACAGAGCTTCTAGGATTGGAGCACACAGATGTGTGCGGACCATTTCTAGTAGATGTTAGAGGTGGATATTCTTACTTCATTACTTTTACTGATTATTTGAGTATATATGGATATGTATACTTAATGAGGTATAATTCATGGTACTTAGATAAATTTATTGATTTCAAGAATGAAGTAGAGAATCATCTTGGCAAGAAGATAAAGAATCCTCAATCAGATCGAGGTAGAGAATTTCTGAACAAAGATTTCATTGATCTTCTTTGGGATTCTAGGATTCTATAACATCTCACTCTTCTTTATACACCAAAGTGGAATGGTGTGAGTTGAAGGAGGAACCACACCTTGTTGGACATGGTGAGGTCGATGATGAGTAATGCAGATCTTCCATTATCCTTTGGGGGAAATGCATTACAAAATAGAGTATAAAAATTAAACTGAGTACCAACCAAGGTGGAAAATGGAAATCCCTCCGAGTTATGGAATGGAATGAAACCCATTCTGCTGCACAAACATGTATGGGGATGGGAGGCATTTGTTAAGGCTTTATCAGGAAACAAACTATCACCCCGGGGAATGATGTCTATATTTATAGGATATCCCAATGAAATGATATGATATTACCTATATAACCTTGTAGACAAGAAAGTGACTATCTCCAGACAATCCATCTTTCATGAGAGGGAGAACATCCTCAAAAATGATAGTAGGAGAAAGAGTGACTTCAATGAAGTCCATGCTCAAGATAAATAAGTGTTGGTATAGGAACAAGTTCCATAGGTCCCCGTGGAAGAGGTTTCAGAAACAGAAGTACTGCCTAAGAGCTCAAGATATGTAAGGGAACCAATGATATTTGGTTTCCTAGTCACCTAGGATGGTGAATCATTATTGTTGGACAACGATGAACCTCTCTCTTACAAGGAAGATGTCGAAAGATCAGAAGCTGCAATATGTCTAGAAGCTATGAATTCTGAGAGGGATTCCATGTATCAGAATGATGTTTGGGTTTTGGTCAATGAGCTAGTTGTTGAAATTCCTGTTGGATGCAAATGGGTATTCAAGAGAAAACTGGACATGTAAGGTCAGGTTATCACCAATAAAGCAAGGCTAGTGGCTAAATGATTTACACCACATCAAGGAATTTACTATGATGAAACCTTATCTCTTGTTGACATTTTTAAATCCATAAGAGTCATACAATCCATAGCAACTTACCATGACTACGAGATTTAGAAAATTGATGTCTAAACATCATTCCTTAATGTGAACCTCCATGAAGATGTCTATAGGACACAACGAGAAGGTTTTTTTGACACCAGGTGAATCCAAATAGGTTTTCAGGTTTCATAAATCCATTTATGGATTAAAGAAAACATCCAGGTCGTGGAACATTTGATTTGATGAAGCCATAATGGAATTTGGTTTCATTGTGAAAAAATGTGAGCCATGTGTTTATAAGTAGTTTTAATGGAATGTGTTCGTTATTCAAGTAGTATATGTTGATGACATATTCCTTATGAAAAATGATGTACCGGTATTACAGTTAGTTAATGACTGGTTGAACAAGTGTTTCTCCATGAAGGACTTGGGTGAAGTAGCCTACATTCTAGGGATAAAATCATTTGTGATAGATCCAAGAGGGAACTTAGACTATGTCAGGGTACATACATTGACCAAATACTAAAGAGATTCAGTATGGAACAATCCAAGAGGCGATTAATTCTAGTGTCACATGGCCTAAATCTTTCTATGAAATCGTGTCCTCATACACAATACGAGAAATATAGAATGAGTATGATCACATACACTTTGGTTATAGGATCCGTCATGTATGCCATGTTATGTACCAGGCTTGATATTGCCTATGCACTATGCATGGTAGGCAGATATCAAGAAGATCCAGGGGAAGAGCATTAGGCTACTGTTAAGACTATCATTAAGTATCCGAGAAGAACTAAGGATATGTTCCAAGTGTATGGAGGAGATGATGGGATTGCCATCACAGGGTATGCTAATGGTTGTTTTTAGACAGATCAAAATGATCTGAAATCACAATCTGGATTTGTTTTTATCTCAATGGAGGAGTTGTGAGATGGTAGAGTTCAAAGAAACTAGTTGTAACTGATTCTATAGCGGAGACTGAATATATAGTGTCTTATGATGCAGCCAAATAAGCCATTTGTATTCAGATCATTGTCCAGGATCTTGATGTAGTGCCTAGAAGTAAGGATCAGGTCACATTATATTGTGATAATACTGTAGTGGTGGCTCTTTCAAAAGAACCAAGGTCACATCAACGGACAAAGCACATACTCTGGAAGTGTCACCTCTTGAGGGATTTCTATCAAAGGGGTGAAGTTGAAATGAGCAGTGTTTCCCTGGAAGACAATGTGGCAGACCCCATGACTAAAGTCCTATCTCTGCAGAAGCATGAATATCATGTGAGAGCTAGTGGGTTAAAGGTTGTTAGCAGTTGGCTCTATTCCAAGTGGGAGTCTCTCAGATTTGGTGGCCTAGATCCAACTACATTGTACATTATTCATTTAATAAATACCTGATCACATCGGGATTGTTTTTCTATGTGACAATTCATGTGATAATGTCCAAAGGATAGATGTGGCATTAAAGGGTCATAGCATATCACTGCTATGATGAGGACCCGAAAGTTCCATAAAACTATTCTTGAATATACGTTCTACTATTGTATGATGTTATTTGAGGGACACAAATAATACATGCCATTAGGGGTGAAGACTCATAAAATATTGAGGCACCTTCTCATTGCTTGTGTAATGCCTGTGTGTTTTATGAAATATTTAAATAATTTTATTCTTTAGTAGCTTGTTTTGCACACAATTGTGAGTTTGAAAAAACTATGAGGTTCCCTAAATATAAAGTCACCATCAAAACCTAGTCGTTATGTTAGAAGGGATAAATATAAGTAACTTATAAAATATATATGATAAAATTAAATCAATTATATGTCATATTAGTTATTTGAGTGAATTAAATTAATAAGATATGTATGTTATATAATTAAAAAGATACATTTGATATTCATCAAATAGATATTAAAAGAATGTTTTTCCGCCTTTTAATGGAAAACCATTTTTAATTTAATATTTAGACACAATAATAATTTTAATATGATAATGAAAACATTTTCATTAGAATTGGGATATAAAAACATACTTTGGTTAAAATTATGATATTTTTCTAATAAACATCATAATTTTATGAAGAGTAAAAATACGCTCAATTATAATTAAAAACACATTTTTTCAACGAGATAATTTATATGGTTAAATTATAAAATTTAATTCTTTTAAAATTTAAATAGAACATATTTTTACCATTGAATATAATTTATGTCATTAGCATTACTTTTACATTGAATTCATAGGTAAAAACATTTCAATCTTTTTCAATATTTTAGCTTTTAAAACATGTTTTTATCAACAACGTGAATAATTTTAAATTAATTACTGCATATTTTGTGTCTTGAATTTGAAAAAATGGAGTCCATATTTATGATCAATAGCTTCATATTATGTTAATTTGAGACTTTTATTTTTTGGCATTATGAATAGCAACTAAGGTAAATTTTATTTACCATAGTTAAAGGTAAATCGGGTAATTAAGGGTAAAAATAATATTATAAAATTACCCTAACACTTGTATTAATATAAATTGATGTTTATATTTCATCCTAAAATACACCTGGGATTAAATGGTATCTTTTGGAACCCTTTTGGATGAGATTGAGACATTTAATTTATTTTATTTAAAGGAAAGTGAAATACGTCTCAATAAAAATTTAATAATTAATGTATTATTAATATAAGGTTATATAGAATATAAATTGGATTATAAATAATCATTTGAAATATAAAATGTTATTATTTATCATGTTAATTTATTTTTAATTTTTAATAAATATTAAATTACCTTAATAGCTTACACACTAATGATGCAGAAATTATTTATTGTGTGAAAAATGAGTAATATTGTTTTTATTAATCTAATAATACCCATCCAAATGCCCAAAAACATGACCAAAAAATATTTGTAGAGTATATATAAACCATAATAATCCAAGGGTCTAATTTTGGATCTTTTATATCCTTATAAAAATATATTAATACACTCATATTATTATATTTTAAATGATGTCAAAGTTGTTCCCTTATTAATTTTATAGTTATAACATTTAAAAAGATTGGTTTTGTAGAAGATAAATTCGACTAAAAGTATTATTATGAAATATATTAGATTTATCTTCATCATTGTATTTTATTTTTAATACTTATTCAAAAATAAGTATATTAAATAAGTATACAAATATGATGTAGTAAATATTTTACTAAGATAAATATCAAATAAATGGTCTTAAAAATATTAAAATAAATAATATATTAACTTATTAATGTGATCAAATAATTTTATAGATGAATATAAAATTTTATGAATATATGAAATATTTTGGTTCGAATATATATTCTGTGTGGATTTTATTTATATTCAAATAAATGAATATTGTCAAAATTGACACTATTGATATTTTATAAAAATAACATATTAATAAATATTTTAAAAATCAAAAAAATATTTTCAAATTATAAATTTAAAATGAAATGGTTAAAAATTTCATAATTTAAGCAATTATGGATAATTAAAAAGTATTTATAACTATTTAAAATTTAGAATATTATTACCACAAATAAAATCAAATAGATTAAATAAGGATAAATCAAAATAATAAGGTTTAAAATAAAATAAAAACATGTCTAAATTTTATTGGATGATGATATTAAAACCTTATATCATCATATCTACTATGTTGAATCATTTTGGATGTTTTTAAGTGGGGTTTGATTTTATTATAAATTACTATTTTTGAGGTTTCCAAAAGTGCCACCCCTCTCTTATAAAAGGTCACCTCCTCCCTCTTCTCTTCACTCTATTTTGATGATTAAAAATCGGCCAAAACCTGACTATTACTCTTATAAACATACCTAGAAATATACTAGAGGTCCTATTATTCTTAAAAGACCATCTTTAGTGCCCTAAGAAGAGGTTTAGAAGAGGCGCGTCAATGAAGAGGCGTGTCAAAGAAGAGGTAATATCCTTTACCGATTATTTCAAACATATTTCTTCTTCTACTACCTATATATGAGTTGTTTCATTATTAAGTAATAACTCCAGTATCACTTTTATACTAATATTTTAGTATGAATATGAAACAACCATATTCCATCTTCTATCTATCTTAGAAAAATTGAAATCACTACTCATGCGTACGTACGACCTACCATCTCCACGTTGTGGTGTAATATTTTTTTCGTCACCAACATACTTGGATGGGTATAATGATGGAGGAAATGACTATATAATATTATTTTAAAGTGATATTTATTATTAAATATTATACACCATACACTTCAATACAATTCCACAATCATGGGAATGGTATAATCGCTCGTGCGTACGTACGGCCTACCGTCTCCATGATGTGATGGGATTTGTTCCACATGATCTTCATTGAAGAATTATTATATAATTGAATTAATAGAATAAAAATGATATATATTATACTAATAAAATTATATAAATGATATATCTATAACCCAAAAAGAGGAATAAGAGTTTTTTCTACAAAACACACATATGAACATAAAGCAGTAAACACCCAAATTATGAGTAAAAATGAAATATTGCTAATAAAAAGATATTAATATGACCATATATGATATCATTAAAATTAATAAGATTATGTAATATGTAAAGGAAATTATTTAAATCATTATACAGGATGTTCCGATACGTATAAAGCATATTGGACCTAAGGTAAGGGAATAACTCACAACCTCATTTTTATTCGAGATTATTTATACTTTAGTATTTACTGGGGTATATTTATCATACACATCCAGGTTTCATAAATATGTAATATTATTTCTATTATTATATAATTTTTTGAATCCAATTTAACCTACTATTCAATATTTAATTAAATATATGAAAGGAATATTTTTTTTTTGTTTTCAGTACGAGATACTTTTTGACTTTTCTGGCCAAATTATGGGAAGAATGTTTTTTTATCTTATTTGGAATGTATAGGTTTTTATTGTTTCATAGATAATTATTTCCATGAATATTCCTTTACATGTCTTCAATTTTATTTCCAATTTACTTCTTCGATTTCAAAATTGCATGACATGTTGAGAAAAGAAAATGTTTTTGAAGAAGAAAGGTTATTTTCATCAAGATCTAAGTTCAACTGTTTTATCAAAATTATTTTACATATAAGATGATATAGGGTTAATTTTTTATCCCTATTATTACATTTAATTGAATATTTTATGATGGAATTATTTTTATGAATTCATTTTATCTTATATGGAATATGTTATGTTGGAATTATGTTTAAGAATCCCATTTTATTACTTGGGGTATGCTATAATGTATGATTTATGATTTAGTGGCACACATAAGAACAGTTTAATTATTATATGGGTGGGACCTATATCTCACTCCAATGCATTGGGTAAATATTTGTATCTCATAATATAGACATGGTTGGAACAAAAAATTAATCGAGTTCAGTGATACAGGACTGGAACGGGGAGTGAACTCAGTTCAGTAATGGACATTGTCCACTACGATGGTCTTGGAAATGATCCATGACTTATATGAAATGATTTTATATTATTATTTGTGTATGAAACAATGTTTCATGTCTTATTTTATGATGATTGTGATTACATCTCAGTTTTAGGATTTATCCCATGACATGATATTATGACCTCTTATGCACGGTAAGATTATCAAACGTTATGATCTTAAGAATATGATGTGATTGAAATTTCATCTGTTTATACTTACTGAGCCTTTGTGATCACCCTTTTGTATGTTTCATTCCCCCATGTCAGCAAGAATGGTATTAAATATGATATTCCAAAAAGGAGTCTAGATATGATCAAATAAATGGGAGAAAATGTAGTTTCCTTATGAACCAGTTGTTTATGTTTCCCAGTTTGTAAAGACACTATACCTATAAGGTACTGTCATGGTTTTTTTATATGTTGTGATAAATATAATTCAATTCTAAAGTATTAATAATGTATGTAATGTATGGGTCTCTATAGTTGGTAATAGAGGAAAGGTATATTTAACCTTTGGAAACTAGGATGTGAATGCCTTAGTAAGAACCCTAAGGATATGTCTAAGCCTAGGAAACAATCATAGTGTTTTAGAAATGGCCATGAATAAACTATCATAAGACCTAAAGTGTGAAATTTAATTCTTGATTATTTGGTTTTCCTCTTATGATTAGAGTTTCTAACACCATTCTTCTTGGTTTTAGTCAATGGCTAGAACATGAAAGAACCGTGTTATTGCTGAATGTGACAGGCAATGAAATTATTGTCCCCATATGAAACCAAATGTTATGGGAGATGGAATGAAAAATCTTGTATCCATGCTCGCAGAACTTTCTTAAGATATGAATCATGCAGGACATCTAAATGAGAAAAGGAAGGAGAAATTGTTTGTGGAATCCTTCGTGAGGTAGCATCCATATTCATTCAGCGGGTCATCTGTTCCATTAGTGGATGAAAAATGGATCAGTACCGCTCAAAAGATATTTTCAGTTCTACAATGTTCAGAACCTAATAAATTCATCTTAGCAATATATCATTTGGAAGGTGAAGATTATCAATGGTGGAATCTTATCAAGAATATGAGGCAAGGAGATGAATATGAGTCCATGGATTGAGATGAGGTCAAGAACTTATTTTAAAATAAGGGAATCCCTCGTATTCATCAGAAAATGATGTTGAAAGAGTTTGTTGAACTGAAGTAAAAGGATGATGAATCCATGAGTACCTAAGAAGAGAATCTTCCAAGACTTGCATGGTATGCTTCCAGAATTATTATCCAACCTAAGAGTATGATCGATCGATTCTTCCGGGGCTTAAAACCAAGTTTCCAAAGGGTGTTAGCCAAAAAGGACTTTAATAGCTATGAGGAAATTGTTTGATCTGATATTAAGGATGAGATGGAGATTGGAGTAACCCATCATTAATATGGGTTTGATAAGAAGAGGAAAATGGAATTGAAAAGAAAATATATAGACCACACTGAAAAGAAGATTAGTTTTCCCTTATACTCAATTTGTGGAAATAAACATTGATGGAATTGTATTAAAGGGAAATGTAAATGTTTTAAATGTGAAAAAAAATGTCATGGGGAAATTGAATGTCGAAGTGATAGGGAAAAGACGTCTAACGATGCAAATAGGGAAAAGGATATGCAGAATGCACCTCTTACACTTCAATGTTACTAGTGTAAGTAAATGGGTCATTTTTTCAATCAATTACCTAATCCAAGGATTGTTGATGATGATCGACACTAAAAACACTTAAGGCTAAAGAAAAAGGAAAGTCACATGCAATTTCAATCGGTGATGTGAAGTACGATAATGATGTGGTGAAAGGTACATACACCATCCACTCTAAATTATAAAATGTTTTATTTGACTATGGATCCACCTAATCTTTTATTTATGAAGAATTATCTAAGGGTATCATCATACTACCTCAACAATTAGATGTTGAGTTAGCTGTGACAACTCAAAATGGCACAAAATTTTCATAAATATTTTATAATTCTTCTCTAATTGAGGTTTTTGGGAAAGTGCTTCCTATAAATCTTGTGATCATTCCTATAGTGTAATTTGATGTGATTCATGATATGGATTGGCATTCCTTATATAGAGCTCATATCAATTTCAAAATAAGGTAAGTCACATTTTATATTACAAATCAATTTATGATTATCTATCGATGAAAGGATTAATAAAACGTTCCAATAGAAATTTCTTCCATCTTGTGTGTCTTGATTCCAATAAATGAAGGTTATTTGCGTCAAATGTCTGGTGAGAAACTCACAATTAAGAATATTCCCATTGTACGGGAGATTGATGATGTCTTTTTAGGGGAATTTCCAGGTCTTCCACCAAATCGTGAAGTTGAGTTTTCAATAGAACTCATATCAGGTGCTATGCCCATTTAAAAGACACCTTATAGAATGGACCGAATTGAGTTGTAGGAATTGAAGAAGAAACTCCAAGAGAATATTGATGAGGGATTCATATGCCCTAGTTCATCACCTTGGGGAGAAACAGTTCTGTTTTTTAAGAAGAAATATGGATTATTTAGACTCTACATTGGTTATTGAGAACTTAACCAGATCACAATCAAGAAGAAATATCCTCTCCCACACATTGATGACTTATTTGACCAACTACATGGAGCTCAATACTTTTCCATGATTTATCTTCATTCAATGAATCATCAATTAAGTGTTCAAAAGGAGGATATACAAAATATGGATTTCTGTACAAGGTATGGAAAAAATTAATTTATAGTGATTCCATTTGGTCTTACTAATGCCCCAGATATCATCATAAATCTAATGAATATAGTCTTTAGAGACTATCTGGATCAGTTAGTGGTGGTATTTATAGACTATATTCATGTCTATTCAAAGATAAAGTGATAACACAAAGATCATTTAATAATTGTATTGAAGACCCTGAGAAAGGAGAAGCATTATGCCAAATTTACCAAGTGTGAATTTTGGATTAAAAAAGTTTCATTTTTGGGTCACATAATCTCAAGAGAGGGTATATTTGTGGATCTAGAAAAAATAGTTGTTATTGAAAAATGGTCAAGACTGATAATATAAACTATGATCCAAAGTTTCCTTTTTTTGGCTTGATATTATAGACATTTTGTATAATTATTTTCACGATTATCTTATCAACTCACCAAGTTGAATCGAAAAAGAGTCAAGTTCGTTTGGATGGAGGAATGAGAATAAAATTTCAAGGTGTTAAAAAAAGCTTATCCAGTGCACCTGTTCTCACACTACCTTGTTGTGGAGAATGGTTTGTGATCTACAGTGATGCATCTACGAAGGTATTGGGGTGTGTTCTTCTGAAAAATGATATGTTGATAGCTTATTCCCCACGATAGTTGAAAACCCATGAGTAAAATTACCCAACTCGTGATTTGGAGTTAGCTGCAGTAATCTTTTCATTAATAATATTGAGTCATTACCCTTATGGTGAAATGTTTGATATTTATACTGATCAGAAAGGTTTAAAGTATATTTTTACACAAAAGGTCCTGAATATGAACCAAATAAGATGGCTGGAGTTGATTAAAGATTTTGACTACTCTATACATTACCACCCTTGGAATGAAAACAGGGTGGAAGATGCATTAAGCCGACAAGACCATTCCATCTTGTCGATGATGAGGATCACAAAAGATCCAATATTTATGGATTTGAAATGGATATATCTTGATATTATAATGGAAGAGGAGAAATCGTATCTTTCTCAAATGAATGTTCAACCATCTATACATGTGAAGATTAAAGAGGAATAAAAGGAAGATGTAGAGATAAATAATAAGGTGAGAAATGTTCCTGAATACAACCTTGATTGTGGTGAAATAATAAGGTTTAGAAATCGGTTCTGTGTTCCTCCCATACCAGAATTAATGAAGGAAAAATTGGATGAGGATCATAGTTTTTCATTCTTTGTTCACCCTAGAAGCACAATGATGTATAGGAACCTGAAAAAGTTCTTCTAGTGGGATGGCATGAAAAGAGATTTCTCTGAATATGTCTCTTGATGCTTTGTTTGTAAGCAAGTTAACATAGAAAGTCAAAATTCTATGGGGATTTTTCAACCATTACACATACCAGAATGGAAATGGGAAAACATCACTATGGACTTTGTCACCGGACTTCCCAAAACATAAAAAGGAAATAATTCTATTTCGGTTGTAGTTGATTGTCTTACAAAGTTGACACAATTAATTGATATTATCAAGGATTTCCCTATTAATCAGCTTGTCAGGATATATGTAAAAGAAGTGGTAAGATTTCATGGAATACCGTTTTCCATTATATCTGATCGGGATCTGATGTTTACCTCGATGTTCAAGAGAATTCTTCAGTATTCTCTAGATACAGATTTCAGTTTCAGCACTGCTTATCATCCTCAGACAGATGGTCAGTCTAAAGGAAAATTTAAACAATAGAAGAAATTTCGAGAACATTCTCTAAATATTTTGAAGGTTTTTGGGATCAACACCTCCCATTGGTGAAATTTTCATACATCAATTGCTTTTAATCTAGTGTTTAGATGGATCCTTATAATGCCATCTATGGAAAGAAGTGAGAAACTCCAACTTGGTGCAATGAAGTTGTGGAAACAAATCTATTAGGACCTGATCTCAATGATGAAATAGAAAAACAGGATAGATATATTCAACACCATATAAGAGAAGCTCAATGTTGGCAAAAAATTTATACTGACAATCGAATAAAAGACCCATAGTTTGATGTGGGAGATAAGGTGTTCTTACGAATATCTATCTAGAAGAGAGTAATGAGATTTGGAAATAAGGGAATGTTGACCCCTAGGTATATCGGTCCATTCAAAATTCTGTATCATGTTGGGAAGGTATTTTACCAATTGGCGCTTACACCGAATATCTCTCAAGTTCATTATGTGTTCCATGTATCCCTCCTAAGAAAGTACATTCATAATCCTTCACATTTACTAAGCGATGAAGTTGTACTACTGGAGCAAGATCTTTCTTATAAAGAAAAACGATATAGATTCTCGATCATAGATAAAGTGTTCTACGAATCAAGACCACTCGATTGGTTAAAGATTTATCGAGGAACCACCAATTAGAAGAAGATACATAGAAACTTGAGGATATAATGAGGGAGAGGTATCCTCATCTGTTTATTTCCAAGTGACAAAATTTTGTGGGATAAATTCAGTTTAAGGGGGATAGAATGTAATACCCGTGTGTTTTATGAAATATTTAAATAATTTTTATTCTTCAGTATCTGGTTTTTTTCACGCAATCATGAGTTAAAAAAAATATGATATGCCCTTAATGTAAAGTTAACGTTAAAACCTAGTAGTTATGTTAACGGGGATAAATATAACATACTTTTAAAAATATATGATATATGTAAATCAATTATATTTCATATTAGTTATTTGAGTGAATGAAATTAATAAGATATATATGTTTTATAATTAAAAAGAAATTTTTGTTATTCATCAACTAGATACTAAAAGAATGTTTTCCTGCCTTTTAATGGAAAACCTTTTTTAATTTAATATTTATAAACACTAATAATTTTAATATTAAAATGAAAATATTTTCATCAGAAGCGTGATATAAAAATTTACTTTGGTTACAATTCTTATATTTTTCTAATAAACTTCATAATTTTTTGAATAGTAAAAATATGCTAAATTTTAATTAATTTTTTTTCATCGAAATAATTTATATGGTTAAATTATAATATTGAATTGTTTTAAATTATAAAGAGAATATATTTTTACCATTTAATATAATTTATGTCATTAGAATTAATTTTACATGGAATTAATAGGTAAAATCAATTCAATCCTTTGCAAGGTTTTAGCTTTTAAAACCTATTTTCTCAACTATGTGATTATTTTGAAATTATTTACTGCAACTTCGGTGTATTGAATTTGGAAAAATGGATTCCATATTTGGAATCATTGGGTCCAAATTATGTTAATTGGCTACTTTTATTTTTGGTAATTATGAAAAGTAACTACGATAAATTTTATTTACCATAGTAATAGGTAAATCGGGTAATTAAGGGTAAAAATAATATTATAAAATTACCCTAAGACTTGTATTAATATAATTGGATGATTATATTTCCTCCAAAAATATACTTGTGTCAAAATGGTATCTCTTAGAACCCACTTTAATGAGATTGAGACATTTAATTTATTTTATTTAAAGGAATGTGAAATATGTCTCACTCAAACTTTAATAATTAATGTATTATTAATATATGTTTATACAGAATATAAATTAGATTATAAATAATCATTTAAAATCTAATTTTTTATATATCATGATAATTTATTTTTAATTTTGAAGAAATATATAATTACCGTAATAGATTACACATTAATGATGCAGAAATTATTTATTTAGTGACAAATGAATAATATAGTTTTTATTAAAATAATAATACCCATCAAAAGGACCAAAAACATTAACAAAACATATTGGTCAAGTATATATAAACCCTAATCATCAAATTGTTGACTATTTTATCATTTAGGGCCTTATAAAAGTGATTACGAGACTAATATTATTTTCTTTTAAATCATGTCAAAGTTGTCACCTTCATAATTTAAAAAATATATCATTTTAAAAGTTGGGGATTTTAGTAGATAAATTTTACTAAAAGTAATTATATGAAATCTATTATATTTATATTCATCATAGTATTGTAATTTTAATTTTTATGCAATAATAATTATATGAAATAAGTATACAAAAATGATGTTGAAATTATTTTATTAAGAAAAATATCAAATAAATGGTTTTAAAAATATTAAAATAAATATTATATTAAATTATTAATGTTCTCCATTAATTTTTAAGATTAATATGGCATGTTAGGTATATTAAATATTTTGGATCGAATATATCTTCTTTGTGGATTTAATTAAATTCAAATAAATGAATAGTGTGAAAATTGACACTATAGATATTTTATAAATTTAACATATTATTAAATTGTTTAAAAATCAAAAACAAATATTTAAAAATTATAAATTCAAAATTATATGGTCTAAAATTTCATTATAATGCAATTATAAACAATTTACAACACATAAGTAAGTACTTATAACTATTAAAAAGATATAATATTATTACCAAAAATAAATTAAATAGATTAAATAATGATAATTCAAAATGATAAGGTTTAAATTACAGTCAAAACATGTCTAACATTTATAGGTATATTCAATTACAACCCTACCTCATCTCAACTTTGAATTTGAGTCATTTTTTTGGTGTTTAAGGGGGTTTAATTTTATTATAAATTAACATTTTTGAGGTTTCTAAAAAGTGCCCCTACCCTCTCTTATAAAAGGGCACCTACTACCTCTTCTCTTCACACCATTTTGAGAATAAAAAATCAGCCAAACCCAACCCATTTCTCTTATAAACATCCCTAGAAACATACTAGAGGTCCTCATATTCTTCAAAGACCAACTTTATTTCCCTAAGAGGAGGTTTAGAGGAGGCACATCGACGAAGAGGTAATATCCTTTACCGATTCTTTCAAACTTATTTATTCTTCTACTTCCTCTATATGAGTTTTTTCATTATTAAGTAATAACTCTAGTATCACTTGTATACTGATATTTTATTATAAATATGAAACTTCCATATTCCTTCTTCTATCCATCCTATGAAAAATGAAATCACCATGCATGCGTACGTACGGCCTACCATCTCCACGCCGTGGTGTAATATTGGTTTTCATCACCAAGATAATTATATTGGTATAATTATGGAAGAAATAACTATATACGATTATTGTAAAGTTATATTGATTCTCAAATATTATACACCATACATTTCAACAAAATTCCACAATCATGGGAATGATATCATCGCTCTTGCGTACGTATGGTCTACCATATCCACGATGTGATGTGATTCGTTCCACTTGATCTTCATTGAATAATGAGTATATACATGAATTGAATGAATAAACCTGATATATTTTATACTAATTCCATTTTTTAAATGATATATCTATAACCTAAAAAGACGAATAAGAATTTATTCGACAAAGCGGCATAAGAACATAAAGATGTTAACACTCAAATAACGAGTAAAAATGAAATATTACTAATAAACAGATAATAATATGACCATATATGATATAATAAAAATGACTATGATAATGGAATATGTAAATGAAATTATTTAAATCATTATACAGGAGGTTCAAATACATATAAAGCATATCAGATCTAAGGTCAGGGAAAATCTTGTAATCTCATTTTTATCCGAGATTTTTTATACTTTAGTATTTACAGGAGAATATTTATCATCCAAATCCATGTCTCCTCAATATGTAACATTATTTATATCCTTCTAAAATTTTATAAATCCAATTTAACCTATTGGTCAATTTTTATGAAATGATATGAAAGGAATATTTTGTCTTTTTTAGTATGAGATACTTTTTGACTTTTCTAGCCGAATTATGAGAAGAATGTTTTTTTAAATTATAAAACATCAATGGGTTCTTATACATTCATAGAGAATTATTTAAGTTAATCTTAATTTAAAAGTTTTCAATTTTATTTTCAATTAACTTGTTTTATTTTAAAATTGCATGACATGTTGAGAAAATAAAATGTTTTTGAATATGAAAGGATATTTTCCTCAAGAACTAAGTTCCAGTGTTTTATCAAAATTATTTTCCATCTAAGATGATATAAGATTTTGTTTCTATCCCTATTATTACATTTATTTGAATATGTTATGATGGAATTAATTTTCTGATGTCATTTTATCTTATATGGATTATGTTATGATTTGATGATGTTTAAGAATTCCATTTTATTACTTGGGTTATGCTATGATGTATGATTTATGATTTGGTGGAACACATAAGAATGGTTTTATTATGAGATGGGTGGGACCTATATCTACCTCCAATGCTTTGGGAAAGGATTAGTATCTCATGAGATAGACATGGCTGGAATGGAACGTAAATCTGGTTCAGTGATACAGGACTAGAATGAGGAGTGGACTCAATTCAGTAATGGACATTGTCCGCTACGATGGTCTTGGAAATGATCCATTACTAATATGAAATGATTATCTATGATTATGTTTATAGGAAAAATAATTTCCTTTATTATTTTATTATTATTGGGATTACATTTTAGTTCTATGATTTATCCAATGGCCTGATATTATGACCCCTTATGCAGGATAATATTTTAAAATGTTATGATCTTAAGAATATGATATGATTGACATTTCATTTGTTCGCACTTATTGAGAATTTGAGCTCACCCTTTTGTATGTTTCTTTTCCCCAGGTAAGGAATAATGGTATTAAATATTATATACCAAAAAGCGGTCCAGATATGATCAAATAAATAGGAGACAATGTAGATTCTTTATAAACCAACTTTTTATTATTCCCAATTTATAAAGACACCATACCTATATGGTTCTGTAAAGGTTTTGTAATGTGTTATAATAAATACAATTCAATTCTTAAGTATTAATAATTTTTGTAATGTATGGGTCGATATAGTGTGCCCTTGGTAATATCCGGGAGGATATTATGATAACGGGACCTGCCAGTTGGAAATCCACATTTCATAGTGTCAATGGATGTTCCTATCTACAGACAGGTGTATTAGTCCTTGGACTTTAAAATTATTATTAATGGGTATTACAACTCACACACTTAGATGTATTGACAAAATTTGTGACGACACATTATTTGCAACGAGGTAGGATATTTTCGGTGTGTAATGAGTAATACTACATTAAAATATAATGTGAGAAAGGATTTGTCACTTTTTTCCATAACAGAAGTAGATATCTTAGGACCTTTGATGGAATTGATATAGCCTAAATAAATCCATGGCCATTGTGAGAAATGGGCAAGATGAATTCTAGGAAGTCAAAGAAAGAATAATCGATCACATGGGTTGATGAAACCAGCATGTATAACAACCCATACTTTACATACATCGTTATTACTTTAAAATTAAATCATAATTATTACAAAATATAAATAAACCATGAAAGGACTGTATAGGTATAGTGTCTTTAGAAACTGGGAAACATAAACAACTAGTTCATAAATCATCTACATTGTCCCCCATTTATTTCATCATATTTAGAGTTCCTTTTTGGAATATCCTACTTAATATCCTTCTTCCTGACCTGGGGAAAGAAAACATAAAAAAGGGTGAGCTCAAATTCTCAGTAAGGGTAAAGAAAATAAATATCAATCACATCATATTCATAAGAACATAACATTTTGTAAATCATAACCTGCAAAAGAGATCATAATTTCATATCATGGGATAAATCATAGTAGTGAAATGTAATCCCAATAATCATAACATAAAACATGAAACATTGTTTCATACACACATAATCATAGATAATCATTTCATAGTAGTCAAGACTCATAGCCAAGACTATCTTAGTGGACAAAGTCCATTTCTGAACTGAGTTCACTGCTTGTTTCAGTCCTGTTTCACTGAACCGGTTTAACCTGCCGTTCCAGCCATGTCTATCTCATGAGATATAAATCATTACCCAATGCATTGAAGGGATATATATGTACCACCCATCTCATAAAGATATCATTCTTATGTGTGCCACAAAATCATAAAAATCCTACATCATTGCATAACCAATGTAATAAAATGGGATTCAAAAACATCGTGACATCATAACAAAATTCATATAATATAAAGAAATTCATAAAAATAATTCCATCACAACATAATAAAATAAATGTAATAATAGGGATAGAAATAGAACCCTATATTCTCTTAGATGGAAAATAATTTTGATAAAACACTTGAACTCCATTCTTGAGGAAAATATCCTTTCTACATCAAAAACATTTTTCCTTTCTTAACATGTCATACTATTTTAAACTAAAAGAAGTTGATTAAAAATAAACATGAAAACTTGTAAAGGACTCTTCTTGGAAATAATTTTTTAAAAATCCATTCATTCCGTATAAGTTAAAAAATACATTCTTCTCGTACATTTGTCGAAAAAGTCAAAAAGTACCTCATACGAAAAATGACAAAAGATTCCATTCATATCTTTTACTAAAAACTCATCAAAGGGTAAAATTGGATTTAAAAAATTGTATATGGATGGAAATAATATTACATATTGAGGAAACATGGATGTGGATTATAAAATACACCTCAAGAAATACTAAAGTATAAACAATCTCAGATAAAAATGAGATTATGATATTTTCCCTTACCTTATGTCCGATTTGCTTTGTAAGTGTCCGAACCTCCTGTATAATGATTTAAATAATGTTATTTACTTATTCCAGAATAATACATATTTTTATGATATCATATATGGTCATATTCTTAGCTTCTTGTTAGTAATATTTCATTGTTACTTGTTATTCGGGTGTTTATTGCTTTTTGTTCTTATGCGTGTTTTGTCGAATAAATTCTTATTCTTCTTTTTAGGTTATAGATACCACATTTATAGAATGGTATTAGTGTAATATATATCATATTAATTGATTCAATTAATTTATATAATCATTATGAAATGAAGATATTATTGTAATATATATCATATTAATTCATTCAATTCATTTATATAATCATTATGCAATTAATATCATGTAGAACGAGTCACATCACATCGTGGAGACTGTATTCCATACGTACGCACGATCGATTATATCATTCCCATGATCATGTAATTGTATTGGAGTGTATGTATACTATTTTAGAATCAATACCCCTTTACAATAATCATATATAGTAATTTATTTTCACCATTATACCCATCCAAGTATAGTGGTGCTGGAAAATAGATTACACCACGGTGTGGAGACGGTATTCCGTACGTACGCACACGCGGTGATTTCATTTTCCGTAGGATGGATCGATGGTGAAATAGGGTTGTTTCATACATATAATAACATATAATTATATGAGTGATACTGATTTTATTACTTCATAATGAAACAACTAAATAAGAAGAAGTGGAAGAAGAAATAAAGTTGAAAGAATCGGTAACAGACATTACCTCTTCTTTGAAGCGCCTCTTTGAGACATCCTCTTAGGGTACTAAAATTGGTCTTTGAAGAAGACCACAACCTCTAGGATGTTTCTAGGGAAGTTTAGAAGGGAATTTGGCAGGGGTTATCCGAGTTTGAAGAATCAAAGTGGTGTGAGGAAGAGAGGGAGGAGGTTCCCTTTTATAAGGGAAGAGAGGGGAACCTTAGGAAAAACTAAAAATATTATTTTATTATAAAGTCATATTCGGTTGTTAATAGCTAAAAATTGATTTATTTAGAAGCTAAGGTGGGTATGGGTCGAAATAATGTCATACAATATAATTTAGACAAGATTTGGTATCTATGTTAACCTTATCATTTAGATTTAACTTTAAGTTAAATAATTTTCCTTTTACCGTGTCTTTGTTTTCTTACACTATAAGGCTAATAAACATACCATAACAAGCCAGAATAACCCCAAGTTGTTTATTATTTACATATATAACCTTATCTAAGTCATTTGGCCAAATATTAGATTTTTAGGAATAAAATCACAATTAATAATATAATATTTGTCTTAAAAAATATTTAATGTCAATTTGGACACTATTTGGTAATTGATTTTTGTGAAAATCATAACGGAAATATTAGTTCGTAAAAAGTTACTAAAATCAATACTAAAATATCATATTAACAATGAAAATTATTGGAATTCATAAAAAGTCTAATATTACATTTATTTGGGTATTTATAACATCAATTATGTCAATATTTCATTAATAAGATAATTACTGCATCATCATTGTGTCATAAATAAATTAAATTATTTAATTTCTAAAAATTCCAAATAAACTACCAATATGTAGGATAGTTTTTTAGATTTCTAATGAATATTTATAGTCGAATTTATCTTATGTATAACCCTATATTAAAAATCATTTATTTATTAAACTTTGATTTTAACTATTTTAACCCTTCTTTAAATAAATTGATATTAAATGTCCTAATCTAATCCAAGTGGGAATAAATGGTCATATTTTATTCCTAAGGGTTTTTGGTCGAATTACACTTATCTAATAGAATTATGACATGTGTTAGGATAAAAGTAATATCATTTTACCCTTAATTACCCTATTTACTTTTAACCGTGGTTAAAAAAGTAAAGAGTTACTATTCACCAAAACTTATTTTCATCTCATTGAACCACATTTTACTTTCTTACATCAACTGTGTCTCTCGGATTTTTGAAATTCCATTCACAAAAGCGGTAAAATTATGTTTTATGTTAATTTTCAAATTCTCCTAGGAGGTGGGTAAAAGACGGTGAAAAGTTCAATAAAATTTTTATATATCTAAAATTATTATAAAATGAATCCAATTAATTTAATGGAACTTATATAGGTATTATGTATAAATTTTGACTGAAAATAAATTTAAATAAATAATTATTTAAATAAAAATTTGGTTTTTAAATAGTAACCCATTATTTTCACTATTCATCAAAAAATGAAAGTTTTCAGAAAAATACCAAAATTTCACCCTAGGATAATTTTGATATTCCAAATCCAAAAATGAAGTCCTTTCTGAAAAATAAAATTTAAAAAATTTCAAAAAGTGGGTATTACTATTCATATTAGCTAGTTGTAATAATATTTTAATAGCATATCGTTGTTTAGTGAAACTCGGTATTGCGTACGACGCAAGCTATCAAGGAAGGTAGCAATTGCATGTAAAACAAGCCAAGATAGTGTTGTGTGTAGTGAAAGATTCCTTTGATGATTTATATAACATAAAAACAAAATATTTCTCATAAAAGTCTCGGGTGTTACATTCTACCCCCCTTAAAATGAATTTCGCCCTCAAAATTCATCACTTTGTAACAAACAGATGAGGATACCTCTCCCTCATCATATCCTCAAGATCCCATGTAGTTTATTCTAATTGGTGGTTCCTACATAAAACATTCACCAAGCTAGTGGTCGTGTTCTGTAGGACTTTTCACTACGATCGAGAATCTCTATCGGCTGTTCTTCATAAGAAAGATCTTGTTCCAGCGGTACAACTTCTAAGCTGAGTGCATGTGAAAGATCAGGTATGTACTTTCTCAGGAGAGATACATGGAACACATCGTGAACTTGAGAGAGATTCGGTGGAAGTTCCAATCGGTAAGCTACCTTCCCAACATGATCCTGTATTTCGAAATGACCGATATATCTAGGGCTCAACATTCCCTTCTTCCCAAATCTCATTAATCTCTTTCGAGGAGATAATCGTAAGAACACTTTATCACCCACTTCAAACTATAGGTCTTTTCTTCGATTGTCAGCATAACTTTTTTGTCAACTATGAGCTGCTCTTATGTGTTATTGAGTAGATCTTACCTTTTCTACCATCTCATCAACAAGATCAGGTCCTAATAGCTTTCGTTCCCCAACTTCATCCCAGCAAGTCGGAGTTATGCATTTCATTCCATAGAGAGCTTCATAAGGAGCCATCTGAATACTGGAGTGAAAGCTATATTTATAAAAAAATACCACCAAAGGTAGGTGTTGATACCAACCCCCTTTTAAATCCATAGAGAAAGCTCTCAACATATCTTCTAGATTTTGAATTGTCCTCTCAGACTGACCGTCTGTCTGAGGATGATAAACAGTGCTGAAACATAACTCGGTATCCAAATTATGATGAAGACTTCGCCAGAACATCGAGGTAAATGTTAGATCCGGATCGGATATAATAGAAAGTGGTACTCCATGCAATCTTACCACTTCCTTTACATATATCATGGCAAGCTGATCTAGAGATAAATCCTCTCTAATAGAAATGATGTGTGCATAATTTTTAGGACGATCAACTATGACCCAGATAGCATTATTGCCTTTGGATGTTTTAGGAAGTCCAGTGACAAAGTCCATAGTGATGTTTTCCGATTTCCATTCAGGTATGGGTAATGGTTGTAACATCCCCTTAGACTTCTGTCTCTCAGCTTTAACTTGCTGAGAAACCAAGCATCAAGAGACATATTCAGTAACATCTATTTTCATGCCATCCCACCAAATGTACTCTTTCAGGTCCCTGTACATCTTCTTGTTTCCAGGATGAATAGAGAATGAAGAACTATGAGCCTCATCCAACAGGTCCTTATTTAATTCGAGGATGGGAGGAACACAACCCTGATTCATGAACCATATTATTCCATCATAATCAAGTTGAATTCTGGAAGATTTATCACATTCTTTTGTAACTCTACATCTTCTTTCTGTGCCTCTTTAATCTTCACATGTATAGATGGTTGAACATTTATTTGATAAAGATAAGATTTTCCCCTTTCATTATAATTCCAAGATCCATCCTTTGTAAATCCATAAATATGGGATCTTTTCTGATCCTCATCATGGATAAGCTAGCATGGTCTTGTCGACTTAATGCATCTTCCACCTTGTTTTCTTTCCCAGGGTAGTAATGAATTGAGCAGTCGTAATCCTTAATCAGCTCCAACCATCTTCTTTGGCGCATATTCATCTCCTTTTATGTGAAAATATACTTTAATCTTTTATGATCAGTATAAATATCACACCTTTCCCCATAAAGATAATGCCTCCAGATCTTTAATGCAATGATTACCACATCTAACTCCAAATCATGAGTTGGGTAATTTTGCTCATGTATTTTCAACTATCGTGAGGAAAAATCTATCACCATATCGTTTTTCATGAGAACACACCCCTATCCTTTATTGGATCCATCATTGTAGATCACAAACCTTTCTCCACTACAAGGAAGTGTGAGCACAGTTGCACTGGATAACCTTCTTTTCATCTCTTTGAAATTCTCATCACATTCTTCCGTCCACACGAACTTAACTTTTTTTCGAGTCAACTTAGTGAGTGGATTAGATAGTCGTCAAAAATCTTTCACAAAAAGTCGATAATATCCATCCAACCCAAAAAAACATTGGATCTCAGTTACTGCTGTTGGTCTTGACCATCATTCGATAACCTCTATTTTTGCTGGATCCACAGATATCCCCTCTTTTGAGATTATGTGACCCAAAAATGAAAATTTTTAAGCCAAAATTCACACTTGGTAAATTTGGCATAAATCTTCTCCTTTCGCAGGGTCTGAAATATAATTCTCAAGTGATCTTCATGTTATTCCTTTCTCTTTGAATAGACAAGAATATCGTCTATAATGACAACCGCAAACTGATCAAGATAGTCTCTAAAGAATCTATTCATTAGATCCATGAAGATAGAAGCGGCATTAGTAAGACCAAATGGTATCACTATAAATTCATAGTGTCGATACCTTGTAAGGAAATCCATCCTTAGTATATCCTCCCTTTTGACCCTTAATTGATGATACCCAGAATGAAGATCAATCTTGGAAAAGTATTGATCTCAGTGTAGTTGGTCCAATAGGTCATCAATGCGCCGGAGATGATATTTGTTCTTGATAGTGATGTTTTTAAGTTCTCGATAATCAATGTAGAGTCTCATTGATCCATCATTATTCTTAACAAACAGAACAGGTTCTCCCCAAGGTGATGCACTAGGGCGTATGAATCCCTTTTCAAGATTCTCTTGTAGTTGCTTCTTCAATTCCTACAACTCAATTGGGGAAATTCTATAAGGTGTCTTTGAAATAGGTAAATCACCTGGTATGAGTTCTATTGAAAACTCAACTTCACAATTTGGTGGAAGAGCTGACAATTCCTCCAGAAAGACATCATCAAACTCCCGTACAATGGGAATATTTGTAATCATGAGTTTCTCTCAAACCATTTGAGATAAATAACCCTCATTTAGTGGAATCAAGACCCATAAGATGGAAAAAATTTCCACTTGAAGGTTATGTTCATCCTTGCATTGATAGACGATCATAGATTGATCTGGAATATGAAATGTGACTTCCATTATTTGGAAATTGATATGAGCTCTTTATATAGAAATCCAATCCATCCCAAGAATCACATCAAATTCCATTGTAGGAAGGGTCAAAAGATTTGCAGGAAGCACTTTCCCACAAACTTCAATCTGAGAAGAATTATAATCTTTTGATGCGACTGTTGTGCCATTAGGGGTTGTCACAGCTAACTCAACATCTAATTGTTGAGGTAATACAGCGATACCCTTAGAAAAATTTTTAGAAATAAAAGAATGGGTGGATCCAGAATCAAATAAAACATTTTCTAATTTAGAGTGGATGCTAAGTGTACCTTTCACCACATCATTATCATACTCTACATCACCGATAGAAATTTCATGTGACATTCCTTTGTCTTTGGCCTTATGAGTTTGCTGACGTCGATCATCGTCATCAACCCTTGGATTAGGGCATTGATTGGCATAATTCCCCATTTCCTTGCCCTTGTAACATTAAAGTGTATGAGTTTCACTCTGTGTAGCCTTTTCATTGTTCACATCACTAGACATCTTCTTCCCATCATTGCGGCATTCAAATGCCCGATGACCTTCCTTTCCACATTTGAAACATTTACTTGTCCCTTTAAGACAACTCCCTCCATGTTTCTTTCCACACATTGAGAATAAGGGAAAAGTCATCTTCTTTTCAGTGTTCTCTTTATATTTTCCTTTGAATTCCATTTTAATCTTCTTATCAAACCCATATGACTGATGGGTTACTCCAATCTCCATCTCAACTTTGAGAGCACATCGAACGATTTCCTCATAGCTATTGAAGTCCCTTATGTCTAATTCCCTTTGAAGACTTGGTTTTAAGCCACTAAAGAATCGATCGATCTTACTCTCAGGTTGGATAATAATACCATAAGCGTACCTTGAAATTATTGTAAAATTTTCTTCATAGGTCCCAACATATTCATCATCCTTTTGCTTTAGTTCAAGAAACTCCTTCCCCATCTTTGTTCGAAGAATACGAGAGATGTACTTATTGAAAAATAAGTTCCCGAACTTGTCCCATTCCATGGAGTCAATTTCATCCCTTTTCATTATATTATTAATATGATTCCGCCATTGATCAGAATCACCTTCTAAACGATATACTTATAAGATGACTTTATAATGTTTAGAACATTGAAAAACTGAAAATATCTTTTCAGTAGTACTGATCCATTGTTTATAAACTAATTGATCAGTAGACCTGCTGAATGAGGGTGGACGTTGCCTCGTGAAGGATTCAACATAATGTTGCTCCTTCCTTTTCTCGTTTGGAAGTCCTAAAAGATTAATAGCTTGAGAATGTTGTGTAATCATGGCTACAAGATTTTTCATTCCAGCTCCCATAACGTTTGGTTGTTCAGGGGGGCAATCATTGCATTGCCTATCACATTCCGCATTAACACGGTTCCTTCGGGTTCCAGCCATTGACTAAAACCAAGAAGAATAGTGTGAGAAACACTAATTATAATAGGAAAACAACATAATCAAGAATAAAATTTCACACTTATGGACTTATCATAGGTTGTTCATGGCCATTTCTAAAACAATAATATTGTGTTCTATTCTTAGACTTATCCTTAGGGTTCTTACTAAGGCTTTCATATCCTAGTTTCCAAAGGTTGACTATACCTTTCCTCTGATACCAACTATAACGACCCATACTTTACATACATGGTAATTACTTCATAATTAAAGCATACTTATTACAACATATATCAAAACCATGAAAGAACCGTATAGGTATAGTGTCTTTAGAAACTAAGAAACATAATCAACTGGTTCATAAATCATCTACGTTGTCTCCCATTTATATCATCATATCTAGAGTTCCTTTTGGGCATATCCTACTCAATATCCTTCTTCCAGACCTAGGGAAAGAAAACATACAAAAGTGTGATCTCAAATGCTCAGTAAGGGTAAAAAAAAGAAATATCAATCACATCATATTCATAAGAACATAACATTTTGATAATCATAACCTGCAAAAGAGATCATAATTTAATAACATGGGATAAATCATAGTAGTGAAATGCAATCCCAATAATCATAACATAAAAGATGAAACTTTGTGGCATACACACAGAATCATAGAGAATCATTTCTTAGTAGTCAAGACTCATAGCCAAGTCTATATTAGTGGACAAAGACCATTTCTGAACCGAGTTCACTCCTCGTTTGATTCCTGTTTCACTAAACCGGTTTAACCTGCCATTCTAGCCATGTCTATCTCATGAGATATAAATATTTACCCAATTCATTAGAGGGAGATATAGGTCCCACCCATCTCATAATGATACCATTCTTATTTGTGCCACAAAATCAAAAAAGTCATACATCATTGCATAACCCATGTAATAAAATGGGATTCTTAAACATTGTGACATAATAAAACAATTCATATAAGATAAAGGAATTCATAAAAATAATTCCATCACAACATAATCAAATCAATGTAATAATAGGGATAGAAACAGAACCCTATATTCTCATAGAAGTAAAATAATTTTGATAAAACACTTGAACTCCATTCTTGAGGAATATATCCTTTCTACATCAAAAACATTTTTCCTTTCTTAACATGTCATACTATTTTAAACTAAAATAAGTTCATTAAAAATAAACACGAAAAATTGTAAAGGAAGATTCTTGGAAATAATGTTTTAAAAATCCATTCATGATGTATAAGTTAAAAAAACATTCTTCTCGTACTTTTTTCGGTATAGTCAAAAAGTACCTCGTACGAAAAATGAAAAAATATTCCTTTCATATCTTTTACAAAAAACTCACCGAAGGGTAAAATTGGATTTAAAAAATTATAGATGGATGGAAATAATATTACATTTTGAGGAAACATGGATGTGGATGATAAAAAACACCCCAGTAAATACCAAAGTATAAACAATCTCGGATAAAAATGAGATTGTGATATTTTCCCTTACCTAAGGTCCGGTTTGCTTTGTATGTGTCCGAACCTCCTGTATAATCATTTAAATAATGTTATTGACTTATTCCAGAATCATACTTATTTTCATGATATCATATACGGTCATATTCTTAGCTTCTTTTTAGTAATATTTCATTCTTACTTGTTATTCGGGTGTTTATTGGTTTTTGTTCTTATGCGTGTTTTGTCTAATAAATTCTTATTCTTCTTTTTAGGTTACAGATACCTCATTTCCAAAATGGTATTAGTGTAATATATATCATATTAATTCATTAAATTCATTCAATTCATTTATATAATCATTAAGAAATGAATATATTAGTGTAATATATATCATATTAATTCATTCAATTCATTTATATAATCATTATGCAATGAAGATCATGTAGAACGAGTCGCATCACATCGTGGAGACAGTATTCTGTACGTACGTACGAGCGATGATATCATTCCCATGATCGTGTAATTGTATTGGAGTGTATGTATACTATTTCAGAGTCAATACCACTTTACAATAATAATATATAGTTATTTAGTTGCACCATTATACCCATCCAAGTAATGTGGTGGTGGATAATAGATTACACCACGGCTTGTAGACGGTATTCCGTACGTATGCACGCACGGTGATTTCATTTTTCGTAGGATGGATAGATGGTGAAATAGGGTTGTTTCATACATATAATAACATATAAGTATATCAGTGGTACTGATGTTATTAATTCATAATGAAACAACTAAAGAACAAAACGTGGAAGAAGAAATAATGTTGAAAGAATCAGTAACAGACATTACCTCTTCTTTGAAGCGCCTCTTTGAGACATCCTCTTAGGGTACTAAAATTGGTCTTTGTAGAATACCAGAACCTCTAGGATGTTTCTAGGGAAGTTGAGAAGGGAATTTGGTAGGGTTTAGCCGATCAGTAAGGCTCAAAGTGGTGTGAGGAAGAGAGGGAGGAGGTGCCCTTTTATAAGGGAGGAGAGGGGCACCTTAGGAAAAACTAAAAATATTATTTAATTATAAAGTCATATTCGGTTATTAATAGCTCTAAATTGATTTATTTAAAAGCTAAGTCGGGGATAGGTAGAATTCCTCTCATCCAATAGAATTTAGAATAATATAGGTTTCTATTTTAACCTTATCATTTAGATATAACTTTAAGTTAAATAATTTTACTTTTACCGTGTCTTTTTGTTTTCTTACAATATAAGGTTAATAAACTTACCATAACAAGCCAAACGAACCCCAAGTAGTTTATTATTAATATATATAACCTTAGATAAGTCATTTTTCCAAACCATAGATTTGTTGGAATAAAATATCAATTAATAATATAATATTTGTTTTAAAAAATATTTAATGTCAATTTTGAAACTATTTGGTAATTGATTTTTGTGAAAATCATAACAAAACGATTATTTCTAAAAAGTTAGTCAAATCAATAATAACTTGTCATATTAACATATAAAATTATTAGAATTCGTAAAAAGTCCAAAATTACATTTATTTGGGTATTTATAACATCAATTATGTTAATATTTCATTAATAAGATAATTACTGCATCATCATCGTTTCATAAATAAATTAAATTATTTAATGTCTAAAAATTAAAAATAAAATATCACTATTTATTAAATCGTTTTATCTTTCTAATGAATATTTATAGATGAATTTATCTTATGTATAACCCTATATTAAAACTGATTTACTTATTAAACTTTGATTTTAACTATTTTAACCCTTCTTTTAATAAATTAATATTCAATGTCCTAATCTAATACAAGTGGTCCTAAATGGTCATATTTTATTCCTAAGGTTGATTTTGGTCTAATTACACTTATCGAATAGAATTAGGACATGTGTTAGGGTAATAATAATATCATTTTTCCCTTAATTACCCAATTTACTTTTAACAGTGGTAAAAAAAGTAAAAATTTACTGTTTACCAAAAATTATTTTCATCTCATTGAACCACATTTTAGTTACTGACACGAACCGTGTCTCTCGGATTTTTGAAATTCCTTTCACAAAATCGGTAAAATTATGTTTTATGTAAATTTCCAAATTCTCCTCGGAGGTGGGTAAAAGAGGGTGAAAAGTTCAATAAAATTTTTATATATCTAAAATTTTTATAAAATGACTCCAATGAATTGAATTGAACATATATAGGTATTATGTATCTATTTTGACCTAAAATAAATTTAAATAAATTATTATTCAAATAAAAAGTCGGTTTTTAAATAGTAACCCATGGTTTTCAATATTCATCAAAAAATGAATGTTTTCCGAAAAATAACAAAATATCACCCTAGGCTAATTTCGATATTCCGTATCCAAAAACAAAGTCCATTTTGAAAAATAAAATTTACAAAATTTCAAAAAGTGAGTATTACTATTCATAACGACTAGTTTTAATAATATTTTAATAGCATATCGTTGTTTAGTGAAACTCGGTATTGCGTACGACACAAGCTATCGAGGAAGGTCGCAATTACGTGAAAAGAATGCCAAGATAGTGTTGTGTGTAGTGAAATATTCCTTTGATGATTTATATAACATAAAGACAAAATATTTCTCATAAAAGTCTCGGGTGATACAGCATGCAACCTGCTTGATTCGTGATATCGAGACAAAGGGATTATGTTACACGGTAATCATTCGTAGGAATTGACACGTCAATGTGGTGTTAATTTATTTCTATATGGGTGTCTTGGCATGTTTCTAGATGATAAACATGGACTTTAGGTAGGATTTGCCTAATTCCACTGAGAAAGAGCCCTATAGGGTCACAAACTAAGTGTGCCCAAGTATCTCAGTTAAATATTAATTTAATAATTTAAATAAATATTATTCTTGATTGTGGTTTAATAATTATTTAAGGATGCCTGATAAAATTTATTTCCACCACAGTTATTTGATTGAATATATTGTGGGAAAAATAATATATTTATTAGTGAATAATGTAGTGATATTTATTTCAGAAATAAATAGCCATTATAAGAGATCTAATAAACATGGTGGAAGAAATAAACAAAAATGGAAAAAAATAATAGTACATGACGTGTATATTAAATATACAAGATGTGTATTTTTACTGGGAATTTATAAGAAATAATATTTTTTATTTAATTAAATAATACTAGGTATAATTCATTTGGAGCATGTAAAGTAATAATAATAGTCAACTGTAATTATTAGACATCGGGTATTACTAAGAATTAAATGAAATGAATAAATTCTTTCGGCTAATTAATTCATTTTATTATTAAATGTAATTAGAATCCCATTTATATAAATCGAATTAGCCTAGACATTTTTCTATGGTTGTGAAGAATGGATTTGGAAATTCTCTCAAGTCAAGATAGAATTCTTCTTCCAACAAGATTGCTCTTAAGCTAAGAGAGAGAGATCCACCTCCACCATATCAAGGTGATCGAAGGCGGGCAATGCATGTGAAGGCTCATCCACACTAGCACTAGGATATCCCTTCAACAATGTCTAGAGATATGTGCAGCACATTTAGATAACCACTAAAGGAATCCTACACTTGGATTCTACAACACAATGACGGATCACATTGGATCGGGACTGGAAACATCAACGAAGAAATAATTCCATCATGGTAATTATTACCAATTAAATAAATTGATTATAACCAACATATGATGATCCTATATATAGTTTTGGGAATCAAATCTTTCTTATTTGTTCTTTGTTCTATTCCAAAGATCCATCATTTTATTATCGTGATGGAACTCGGATTGATCGTTGTTAACGCTAAAATTAATGTTGGGTACACCAACCAACACGCTTCTATTGTGTCCAGAACATACAGTGTGTGCCTGGTCACAGATTTAAATATTTTTAGAAAAATAGTTTCAACATGTATGTTAAATGATTTCCCAGTTGTCACTTTTTTGTTGTGAAATTATTGAATGTGTATTTGGGGAACTTTCGTCTAGGGAACCCCTTTATGGGTGAATGATTTGGAAGCGTCCGTGTTTGGGGTAGGAAAGTGCTATGAGATGAGTCATCCGTTCAAGGGAATCCTACTTAAATAGTAATATTATAACCACCATGGGTTATTGGGTGTCTTTTCATTGATCGAGTGATGGTTTCTTATCAGCCCTAATTAGACGGGTCAGTACCCACTAGTAGGTATAGAGGCCAGATGGGGAGTGCCACTGGTTTCTTTATCCACGAGGGCAGACAGTTGGTTATAGTCTTAGGTGATTCACCATACAATGACAGGTGGTTCGGAACTAAGTTCATCCATGGGTATTCTAGTGATGTTTTGGATCACCCATGGTTACTAGATTGTTTTACTTTCTTGTTTACTTTCCATTGTAATAGTTTATTTCCAGCATGCGATGTATACCTATTTTATTTTATTCCTACTTTGGTATACATTATTTTGTTTTTAGTTTATAAAAAAATGATTGTTGAAATTGTATGTTGCATATGTTGAATTTTAAAATGAGAAAAACATTTTCTTATTTTAAAATGTGAAAACCTTACTTTTATATTTGTATTCAAAACTTGTTATAATGAATGGTTTCCGGAATGGATACATTAGATTCTGTGGTTTATCTTGGAAACCCTATTGAGCATTTTTAATGCTCACACATATTTTATCATTTTAGTTATAGATTTAATTTTCTCATGTTTTCTTGGATGAGTTTCTCATTATTGGATCAAGGGATACCTCTAGTTGGGAGGTAACATAGATGGCCACATAGAGGTATGTGGAGTTGTTTAGTTTATTTCTTTTCCACTACAAGATTTCAGTTCTATTGTTTTGTTTAATCATGTTTATTTAATTATCTTTTATGGACCAAATCATTCCTAGTGATTCAATTTTGATGTATGGGACCGATTGCTAGCCCATGGGGATCAGGAACCCCTTTTGGGCCATGTCGCGGACCAACTCGGGTGACCGGTTCAGTGTCAACCCGATTTGGTTCATGAAAACAATTTACCATAAATTTACAAAAGTATCGTATAATTATAAATATAATAATTATAATTATACTATATTTTGGTATAAGTTAATTTTTTGTGAGAAAAAATACATTTTTCTAAAAACTATGTTGGATTACATTTTTCAATTTAACCATTTAATAATTTATTACACTTCTATAAATTTAAAATTTAAAAATTGATTTCATATTTTGAATCAATATGTAAAATTTTGGTAAATTTTTTAATTTTATTTTTGTTCATTATAAATATTAACTATAGTAAATATTTATTCCTATGACAAGGGGAAATATAGTAGTATTGGATTAAAATATTTTGATAAGGCATGAAGTAACTATACCACTTTTTTTATAAGTTTAATTTTACCATGACCATCATAGGAATGAAAATTTTGAAATTTCATGCCAATTTACATTGATAATGACATTAATATATTTTTATATAAATATTTAAAAAAAGTTACTCTCCTTGTTTTAATATGTATATTTTTTATCATAGAGATTAAATATTTTTATTATTATTCAAAAATTATTATATAAAATATTAATTAATTTTTATCTTCATAATTTATTTTAAATTTTTATTTATGAGATAATTATCTTAATTCCTTATAAAAACCCAACATAATTCTTGTGCAGATAGTAGAAAATTAATGTAAATAATTTTAAAAAATATAAAATTAGTATTTTTTGGAGAGTTATAGTATCATATTAATTTTATAGATCAATATAAAATAATTGTGACATGTGAAAGGATTATATTATAATTCTATTTCAATCATGATTTCATTACTCTGAAATGAAATGAATAGTTTTCAAAATGACATTAATTATATTTTATAATAAAAAAATGTATTATTCAATTATTTTAAATTCATAAAAATATAATATTATAGAATTTTATGGGTATATGGTTTATAAAAATAAAAATGCTACTTTTAGGTGCCACTTTTCTTTTTTATCATAACTTTAAGGACCTATAATGAGTTAAAAAAAATTAATACTCTAGTAATCATCAAAAGGGTTAACTAGGTTTAATATACAGAGATAACGGTTAAAACAACCTCTAAAATTGATGATTTTTTATTTTACAATATTATTTAGACTCAGACTCATCATATATAAAAAATATATAATCTTTTTCATATATTCAAATAAAATTAATTTTTAATAATCTATACTTTACTTAATTCCAAGAGTTCCCCTCCCCATCCATCCATCCAACATTAGATTTTAATTATTAGAATACATATGACAACAAAAGGTTATATGAGAAAAAGTTATATGTCCTAACAAACCTATTTCATCATTATATGTTCTTCTAAAAAATTTAAATATTATTTACCCCTGTTGAAATAATAGCATCCCTATCTTATATGTACTTAATATTTAATGTGATTATTTTCCAACCCTTTTACATATTCTTTTCCATCCTCTAGGAAATGAAAACATCACTCATGTGTACCTATGGATTAACACCTTCGTGAAGCGTTGTGCTTTCTTTTCCATCGTCAACACTCAAAGGAATTTAAAATGATATATTTAATTAATATAAATGATATTCCTGATTTTATTATCATTATTTAAGGATAATATATCATTTTATTTCTTACCATTCAATCTATTCGAAAATGATAACTCCATTCATGCGTACATGAGCATTACCACCTGGATGAAGCAGTGTGATTCATTTCTACTATATGAATTTCATTTATGTTTATAATTTTTTTAATGTATGATAATTATGATTATGTCATGATTTTGATTTTGGAGTTTATTTAATAATTACCACTCTAGCTATGTTTATCCTAACGAAGTTGTTTTGGGTTTATAAACCACGAAATCACCAAAACATTAGACGTAAACATAATTGATGAAGTAACTAAATAAAACAAGATCATTAATGATATAAATGGGATAATAATAGTAAATTGAAGATGAAATGGGTTCATAATAAATTAATGAACTAACATAAATTTATTATTCTTTAAGAAAAAAATGTACTTGGAATGTCAAACTTGTGGGAAACTTTAAAATAATTCCTCAATTTAAATCTTTTAATGTTATATGATAATTAAATTATCCCAAGTAAATATTATTAAAATTATTTATATGACTGTTAATGAATTATAAATTAAATTAAATTTTTATTTTAAATTTGTTAACAATGTTTTTGAAATTAATCGTTTCACATATTTTATACAAAACACTTTGATATTATTTTCTAAAGGAAGCATGAATGATCAATTTTGTCCTATATGTAATAAATGAATTTTGAAACTAGTGTAATTTTTATTTGATTTTATTCATCCATAATAATATTACATGTTCTATTATATGAAAAACCCTTCATCCTATTTTTCTAGTAATTATAGTTTGGAAAATGGGGGGTTTTAATAGAAAGGGTATTTCGAGATCCAATTATGCATTGCATATATGATAAAAATAGATTTAAAAGGCTTTAAGATAAAAAGGTGAAGGAATATATTTTTTATTTATGATTTGGTTCATGAGAATTATATATGATGATGGTTAAGATTAATACAGCTTATGGGATGGGTGATCCTGATATATCTTATACAACAGGCGAGCTTGATATAGTTTACATCATGGGTGAGCCCGATATAATTATCAAATGCATTGGGTAATGTTCACTGACTTCAAAGGTAATAAATAAAGAATTGACCTGTGAGGATTCTCCAATAAATTAATCTAGGATCCATTTATTTCTAATATGGGTTATGAATATAATACAATATGATACCTAGAAGGGTTTCTATTTGTTTTTATGGGATTAAATTATTTTTTATGAGAAAAGGTGAGTGTTTTTCACGTGGTTATGATTTATTTCATATGATAGAATAATATTATGAAAATGGTAAAAAATAGTGTGTTTTGATGTATTCATTAGTATAAAGGTGTTGTAATTTTATATCCCATACAAATATTTTTATTCTAATTCAACATTTTTAAATTTTTTTCATGGTGTATAAGGATGAGTAAGAAAAAAATGAGTAAAGTTGAACGTTATAATGACTAGTCATTAAATATAAACTTGTTTCATTTTAAAAGTATTATATCATGGGAAAATTGTTATAAAGAATAAGTGTACACATTTTATGGGATTTTTATATAATAATTTTAGCCAAATTCTGTAAAAATATAAACTATAAAGTTCCTTGAAATTTAAGAAACTAAATTATTCACTAAATATTCAATATTATATATTTTTTAAAGGATGGGTCATTATAGTTAGTATAAAATAAAAATATTAGATAAATTTAGAGATAATGATAATAATAATTGAATAGCATTGAGAGATTATAATTTGTGGATAATTTGAAATGATATATCATTTTAAGATTACCATGTTGCTTCATCTAATCTATGTCTATTAGAAATGTGTTTCTATAGAAAAAAAGGTAATCTCAAGTAAGAATTTACCAAGAAAAAAATATATGTACAAGTAAACAAACATAAATAGTTAGAATTAAACGTAACCAATTTTTTATAATAATGGATCAATTAACATTAATCATAAATGGTGGTGACATCTATGTTAGAGAGAACCATATTTATTTTATAGGAAAATGTCAATAGTTGATAATTTCAGGAAATAGTGACATCAAGCGTTCAGTGGAAGTTCATATGTTGTGGTAGCTTATTGATGGGTCAATACTCTAAAAATGTTATTATATGTCCTGGGATATTAATAACATAAGAAATTAACTCTTTACATTGAACATTATGAAGGTGAAGTTGGTCAATAGAGGCATTTAGTTAAGAATACCAGAGAGAGATAAGATATTGATTCCATAAAATGGGATATATTTTAGAATATTTCAATGGATAAATATATCTCTAAAGATGTATGACTCAGGATGAAGGAAAATTTCATGAAATTTAGGCAAGATAGAGATTTAATAGTTGTGTATGAAGAAAAGTTATCATGATTGTCCACATATTCATTGAATTTTATTTTTGAATACAATAGTAAAATTCATCAATTTTTTTTGTTTAGAATCAATGTTTATAATGGTAATTGGCCTCAAGATATAAATATATTATTAGAAAGTTTTTCATTATGATAATAAAGTTGAGATAAGGTTTAATGAAACTTATCTTCCACAATATTAGAAGACTAAGAATTGGTCATGGTAGAAAGTATATAAGAAACAATTACTAAGAAATATTTATATAAGACATAAAAACGTTCTATGTTTTGTATAAATAATTTCATAGAATGTTTGGTAGGATCTATAATATATTATTAGTCTGGTATGTTTTTTTATAGTGCTCTTGAATATAATAAAATGTGTATTGAAAAATCTATGAATGTAGTAATATATATCCAACTAATAAAGATATGTTTTAACTTGAATGGTTTAGGTAGTTATCATAACATATTCACAATGATATTTTCTTAGGTTGGATATCATTGGGATCAAAATCAAAATGGTATTTCAAATTAATTTAGTAATACTACAACATTTGATATTGGGATATCTAATGAAGTGGTTATAGGTACATGACATATTCATTAGAATTATTCAGATTCATTATTTTCCCCTAGATCTTTGAATTCCATCATTTCTGTGAAATTTGAAAGTAAAATGGGAATATCACCTCATGAATAGAAATATAAATTTTAGTGATAAATCCATTTCCAATTACTAAAAAATCCTGATTTATATGATTATTCCTATTCTTATCAGTGGGATTATATTTTCTATAAATCATGTCGAACTGTCCATTTTAGAAGATAGTTTTATTTTTGGTATGCATTATATTTAAAAATATAATTCTATTATATATTTTAATTACAAATCAAGTTATATCAAATGATTTCATAAATTTGATAATATATCAAGATTTTGATAAATTGATTAAATATGGTAGTGAAATTTAACTAAATCTAGTTTTTTAAAAGAGTTAAACTATTCAAATTAGTGACATGTCTATAGAAAATAAATATATGGATATATTATATAATGTTTTTTATGGATTTATTACTAATCGGTAGGTTAAGTTGAAGAATGAATTAGTTCATGATGCTAAAAAAATTTCAAAAAGCAACTAGAAAATGGCTTATGTATAAAATTTATATTTTATAATGTTGTTGAAATAGTTACTAGATAATGTTTTATATCATTAAATCACATCAACATGGGCTGGTATTATTTTATTTTTAAAAAATAATGATGGTTAACTGAGGTTTTTTGATTGATTTTAGATCCCTAAATAACATCACTATTAAAAATAAGTTTTTTGCCTCCTATAAATGAATTTTCAATTATCTCTAAGGAGTGTAATATTTTTTAAAGATGAATTTCAAGTCAGGTTTCCATTAGATTAAGGTTAAGGTGGAAGATATTATGAAGATAGTGATTTATACTAGAAACTTTCATTGTGAGTTTGTATTATTCCATTTGGGTTGTCTAATGCATGAGTTGTATTCATCGATCTTATGGATAGAATTTTCCATGACTCTTTTAAAAAGTTTGTGTTTTTTATTTATATATGATATATTGCTATATTCTAAAAGACAAGAGGATCATGAAAGACACATATATATTGTCTTTAAAAAATTAAAACAAAATATTATTTATGTAAAATTTACCAAATTAGAATTTTGGTTATAACTGTTTTCTTTTATTCTTTAATATTTTTTCAAATGATGCATAACTATTGAACCTACTAAAAATATATTTTTTGATGGAAAAATCATAAAATATCAGGGAGATTTATAATTTTCTAGTATTGGTGTGTTACTAATATTAGTTTGTCATAATATTTTGATGGTTATCAAGGAACCAAACTAAGTTAACTTGATAAGGATTTTAATACATCTAAGTAAAAGGGTGAGGTAATTGTTTCCCAGAACTAAAAATAATGTTATTGAACACTCCAGTTGTGGGAATTTGCTCTAGAAATGGTTAACGTTTCATATGTAGTGATTCTTAATTAAAGGGGATTGGTTCAAAAAAATGATTAATTAATTCATTATTCTTATGGTCAGTTTAAGCCTCCTGATTTAAATTATCCTAAACAGGACCTGGAATTAATTTTTATGTTTTTTTTTAAAAAAATTACTTTAATTAATTATATGAATTAATGTATGAAATATATAATAATCATACATAATTATAGTATACATTCAGTCTTAATGAGTTTAACATGAGGGGAAGAAAATGGATAAAATAGATTAAGGATTATTATTTCATGATTCATTGCCATCCTTGAAAATAAAACTAAGTAGTCAATGATAGGAGTTGAAAAGATATTGCATGATTAATCATGATAAATTTGGAACATAATCCATTGGTAAATTATTTAATTAATGGTGCCTTAAAAATTATACATATAAGAAATTCCATGGATTTGATTCTAATTTTATTGTCTGTTTCTTGGTATATAGGATTATGTAATCTTATAAGGAAGATTATGGTTTCGTTGGAATGATGGAACTTCTAAAAAATGGTATGTTACCTAAATTTAACATTATCGAGGAATATTTTTGAAGATCCTAAAAATAGTTTTTTATGACATCGATCTACTAGTTGAAAATGAATATTGATTGAAGATTATAGTTCCCCATTTTATATTAATCCTAATTATACTAAGATATATTAATATATTTATATGTTTTACTGATGGGATGGAATGAATAAATACTTTTTTAAATTTAGAATTTACTATTATAAGTGTTAGCAAGTTATAGAAAAATTATAATTACCAAAATAAATGATTCAAACATTTCTAATTCCATAGTGGAAATTGAATGATATATCCATATATTTTGTTTAGGGATTTTTATACACATCTCTAGGTAATAATAAATTTTGATTTAGTGTTTAATGACTAATTAAAATAGTAGATTTCCTTCCCATTTGAGATTTTATTTGTCTAGATCAGATTTCTCAAATATATCTAAAGAATATAGTTAGGTTATACTGAGTTCATCTATCTATATTATCTGACTGTGATTCCAAAATTACTTTTTATTTTGGTGAATGCATTGATAATTCATCGGTTTCTAAATTAAATTTCAGTACATCTTTTTATCCTCATTCTGATGGATAGGTAGATCATATGATTAAAACCATTAAAGACATGCTTAATTATTTTTTTGGATTACCTGATATGTTGGGATAAACATATATTTGTCTTCTAATAACTATTTTTATTCTAATATAGAGATATGAACTTTTGAGGAATTATATAAAAATTAGTTTCGTGCTCTAACTAGTTGAGATAAATTTGGAAGAAAGGAATTAGTTGGAAGTAGGGTTAATAGAAAAACTTTGTATAAGGTTATTATGATTCAAAAATTTATGAGTACTTCTTAGTGTAGGAATAAAATTTATTTAGATAACTAGAGGAAATATATTTCTATCATGGTAGGTGATCATGTTTTCATTAATATACTATATAGATAAGAAATATGTGTTTTGGAAAAAAGGAAGATAATTATGTGGTTTTAGACTATATAAAATATTTTATAATATTTCATTAGTTTTCAACTAAAGGGACTTTTCTCGACATTTATCTTTGGAACATGACATATTTCTTGTTTCATTATTATGAAAATATGTTCTGAATATATATCATGTTTTGAACTCAAAAGTAGTTCATTTGGAAGTAAAGAATTAATATGATGAAAATTTAAAAGTTGATCTTGAATATAGATATAATTTGTTTTATAATAAAGTAATTTGTCAAGTAAAGGTTTTTTGGAAAGACCACATTGTTGAAGAGGAAACACTAGAGTCATAAAATTAGATGAAGGAAATGTATCCCCACCTATTTATGTAATAAATAAAATTATGAGGATGAAATTTCCAAAATGGGGGAAGAATGTAACAACACATGTAATGTTAATAATAAAAATTTTCCTTATTAATAATCATTAAATTTATTTTATATAGTTATATTCATTATAATAATATTTGTTAAATCTTAAATCAAAAATAAATGTGTATAATTCATATTAAATTCATTTTTATATATTAAAATGTTTTATTAAAAATATATTTTTATAAATTATATAATTTTAATTTTAAAAAATGAACACCATTTTTAAATAAGTCTATCAATTTGATTTTATGATTAATTTTTCATTTTTATCAAAATAATGACTTTTCAATAAATAGTAAAAAATACCATTTTTTGTAAATCTTCCATATATCACCATTACATAATGTAAATAAAAATAAAAATATTATAATAAAGTAAAATAAGACACATTTTGTAATAAATATTATAATTATTTACATTTGAATCATCAGTATACACAATTTTGTAATAAATTATTTTTTGGGATTAAAAAACATTTTTCAAAAAACCGTTGTTCATTAGGTTTTTAATTTCAATATTAAATTATTTTATTCAACGTGTATAATTATATTCTTAAAAATTGGAATCTATATTTTGATTTAGGAGTACCAATTTTGGTAAATAGGAAACTTTCACTTTTTGTCATTATGAATAGTATCCTTAGAAAATATTTCTCCCCTCGACAATGGTAATTCTGGTTATAAAGGTAATTTTTTATGAAAAGGTATATAAATATCCATAACACTTGTATGTATTTTTTTGGATAATTTTGTTTCTTACATGAAAACAAATGTATTATAAATTGGATAATTTTCTATCACTTTCCTTTTATAATGGCCTATATATAATTTTATATGAATAATAATAATGAAATGTTACTCTATTAGTTTTAAAATCAATAAATTTATTTCACAGGGATAGAATGTTTTTATGTATGGTTATAAATTTTTTCCTAAAATATGAAATATTTATTTTCAATTTATTTTATTATTTTTACGATATAAAAAAATACCATAAATTCTTACGTAATGCATATATAGTGCTTCTGCGCATAGTAGAAAAATCAAGTAAATGATTTTAAAAATATTAAAATTAATAATTTTTTCATGAGTTATAGTGTCCAATGAATTTTATAGATCAGTAAAAAAACATTAATGATATTTTAATGTTTCATAATGTAATTTTATTACTATATTTTTGTATTTAATATCAAATTAAATGTATAATTCCAAAAAATGAAAATAAGGATATTTTAAAATAAACAATATTTTATTAAATGATTTAAAATTATTTTAGATATTTTATTTATCCAAGTGAATGAGATATGGTTTAAAATATCATCCATGGTCCATTTATGAAACCCATTTCCATTTATAATAACTTTTTTGACCCATAAAGTGTAAAATATTTGATACCGCAGTAATCATAAAAAAGGAAATGTTGTATTAAAAAATAGATAATGTTGGAAATGATAACTAAACTTGTCCTGATTTTATTATATTCTACATTTTATAATCCTACAAATCCTATATTAAAAAAATATCTAATATTCTTCACTTTATCATTAATATTAATTTATATTTATTTAATAGTTTATGTAATTTAATCATTTTACCTCCTCTCACTAGTAAAAGGAAACCTCCTATCCTATATTCCTGAAAAACTTTGTTCACACTTTTTCTTAATATACCTACCCAAGTCTCTCTCAAGAATTCATCCTCATGTACTAAAGGTCTTTCGCACACCAAAAGAGAAAACATCAAAGTCTTAATGTGTAATTCATAGAGGTTATCTGAGGAAAAGTTATATATCCTCACAAACCCAATTCATATTTATTTCATCTTATAACTCCTTTAAATAGTTTTTACCATGAATAAATAAATACATCAGTATAATCCGAAGATATAAATATACATAATATTATGTTATAAAACATTGTAATCTATTTTTTCCATCCTAGAGGAAATGAAAACATCTCTGATGCATACCTATGGATTACCACCTCCATGAAGCGATGCATTTCGTTTTACATCACAAACAGTCATGGTTTTCTATAATTATTGATTTAATTTATATATTTTATAATAATTTAATTATTATAATTATTGAAGGAAAATATATAATTAAATTTCATACCTCTCCATCCATTCAAAAATTATAATTTCATTCGTGTTCACATGTGAATTACTACCTCTATGAAGTGATTTAATTTATTTTTCCTATATTATATTAATGTATGGTTGTCAATAAATTTTTATGTACAAAATAAATTATTTTTAAATGATTTTAATTCCATATATTATGGAATACTAACCACTTTTTCTATTTTCTCATACGAAAGTCATTTTGGCTTTGGGAACTAAAAACCCCCAAAAACGTATAATGAAAACATAATTTATGAAGTAACCAAATAAAACATAGCCATTAATGATATATATTGGATAATAATAATGAAATAAAAATGAAGAATATTCTCAATGAAGTAAATATAATACATAATAATATCACTCAAGAATATAAATGAAGTACATGATGATTCAAACTCAGGGTAATATACACATAAGAAACATGTTTTAAAAGTTATAATGATTTATTTTATACATATTATTATTCAATATCAATATTATTAAAAACAATTACAAGGAAATAAATAAATTGCAAAGGAAATTTTATGTGTCTTTTTAATTTCTTGATAAATTTTTCAAAGGCATTATTATTTAATATTTTATATGCAATGTCGTGACTTTATTTACAAAATGTAAATGGAATGTTATGTTTTAATGTATACAGCATCAACAACCATTCCCACAAACAAAAAACGATTTAATGATTTTATTAATTTATTATATTTTAGGTTTACTTTAAATAAAATCATTTCTTCGATTTGTTCTATGCATTCTAGTTTTTAAAATGGAATTTCAAAAGAGTAGGTATTTCAATATCGAAATTTTTTTTACATTTGGAGTAAAATGATTTTTTATAGGGTTTTAATAGGAATAAGTGAAGGACTAAAATTTATTATTTATGATATGTTACTTGATAACTATTGATGATTATGGATGACCCCAATAAATCTTATATGACTAGTTATCCAAACACATCTTATAATATGGGTGTTCTCGATATAGATTACCTTATAGGGGAGCCTAAGACAACTCATACGACATGTGATTAAAATATTTCTATTCAATTAATTAGGAAATGTTTGTTGACTTGAAATATAAATAAGGATTTAAGATAGGATATTTCAACTATCAATTTCACAAGTTTCCAATTATTTCTGACACATATTTTGAATATAATTCATTATGTTTCCTAAAAGGGGATTTATTCTCTCTCCATGGGGTTTAGTTGTATTCATCAAGAAAAAAAGTTTTTCTGATGGTTATTATTTATTTCATATACTCAAAGAATATTATTAATTAAGTAAAAAATTTCTGGGTTTTTATATTTTTTAATGAACTAATTATTCTATTACTTTTATGTCCCTTGCAATGTTTTTTGTGCTTATCCCATATTTTGAACCTTTTTTAGGGTCTCTGAATATGTATGAAAAAATATTAAGTGCTGTTGAATGTGTTTAATATTAGTCATGAAAATAAAACATGCTACATATTAAAAGTATTATATTAAAAAAAAGATTTTGATTAGTAGTTTCAAAATTTTAATATATGGGTTTGTTATTTAAGATTAATTAATTAACTATCTAATAATCTAAACCATGACGATCTTATAAATGTAACAATGTGTGTTATTTACTAAAAAATAAATATTATGAAATTTTTTATGAAAAATTATATATTCAAGTAAATAATTCATCTATAGTTTCATAATTATATATCTGAATATCTATGTACATTAATTATTAAACTAATGGTTTTTCATTCTTCTCCTTTAAATTTACATCATAGATAATTTTTATATTATCCCATATTACCTTTATTGTCTTGATAAATTTTACAATGAAAAATTCCTTATTTGATAGAAAAAAACTTATAGAATTCTGAGTAAGGGGAATATTTCCCACATTCATATAATCTACTATTTTTGTAGTAATAACTTCATCATAAATAACAGAAAACTTGGTGGTAAACTATAAAACATTTAGAGATATTTAAAAAAGATACAAAATCTTATCATAATTACAAATATAATATTTATTCCTATAAAAGGAGTTAATCCCTTTGTTTTTATCTAAATTAATGTTTTTCACATCCACAAAAAACATTCCGAGACCGAACCCTCAACTATGTAGAGATAAGAACTAAAATAACCACTGAGTTAATAAAAGTTTCATTGTAGAAAATTGCAATCCTCTTGATCATTAGAGGAGTCTAGGTTGATTTTAGACCAATTAAAATTCTTCAAGTCATAGTGTAAGATAAAATATAGGGTGTGGGATGATTTAGTGAACATTATTTAATTTCATTCATTTTTTTAATTTCTTATGAAATCAACCTATGTAACTTATTAATGTTATCCATATTATTGACTAACTCAAAAGCAATGTGGAAAGAAAAAAAACGAAACTCAATATATAATGTTCACAATTAAAAATGAGTTTATAATATTTAGCATGATATAGATACCCATGAGACCTTATGATCCATTAGAATCACCAACACAGATGAAACTCCCCAAAAAGTATCCATTACTCATGGTATAAGAATGTAGAAGCATCATATAACAGTAAAATCCACTGTTGATGTGTATTGTTGAGGTAGGTAATATCCTTAATCATCTGATGATTTTAGTTATACAATGTTACAATTATCTAACACTTATTCCATACAATATATATATATTTATTTTCCACCATACTATACAATTGTGGTGGATATAAAAAATCCATCTTTCTCTTATAATTATACATATTATACATTCACCACTACATGTATTCTATTATTTTTCTATTTATATATATATATATATATGAACTACACTACACACACTCCCCTTAATTTCCATACTGTCACTCATGAACACCTAATCTATATCTTATTACTTTTCCACATCATGCAAGACACTATACTTTTAAATAATTCATAGCAGTAGAATTTTTTTTTTCTAATTTCAATTTTAAATTCAAATTCATACTAACTTTATCTATCTTCTTTAAAATTTTCTTATAAACTTCTCTAACATAATAGTATAATTTTTATCTATCCAAATATTAACAACAAGACTATAACAATTACAACATAATAAAGTAGATCCGCTAAAATTTTCCCTCCATTAAATACCAGAATTAATTCTTCACTGTCTGATCCCTTCATTTATTTCTCTAGGTCTGCATGTCAAAACTAGGTTATGTTCAACTAAAATATTCTATCATTGATAATATTGTATTTTTGTTTCACTATTTAAAACTTGATTCTTTATATCACACTACAAAATGTTGTATGTAATTTAAATCCATGTTTATTTATTATGTAATGTTATTCAATGTTTTATATTTTCGTCATACATGCCTAAATTTTCTATTCTTCTCATTGAGTTCACATGAACACACCAATACCATAATTATCATGGTTTTTTTTATTATCTTTTGCTATTATTATTAAATCCATAATGATACATAAACCATAACATAATATCTATAGTATCTTTTGATTTAATTATTATAACTTATAGAAAATTTATATAAATATTTTTTTTGAAAAATCTCCACAATAATTTATAAAACATCCTAAAAACATCTTTTATATATCCCTATTAACTTAAAGAATGCAAATTTTTTCTAAGTCTTAAATCTTATATATATAATAAAAATGACTATTATGTATTCATAGAATTAATCTTAATCATATTATAAGTTAATCTTAGTTTTATAAATTTATCACATGTACAGACCAATTTCATTCAATTGACTCTGACATATATAGGGAAGGCATAAAGAAAATTGAAAATTTATAATCTCTACATAGAGTTACACCTTTGTGCTTGAAGATTTAATATTATTTATACATGGAATTAACTAAATTTTAGTGTTTTATCCAAGTGTTACTTTTAAATAACATTAATAATAATCTTACACATATACATTATATTCAACTTTTAACTCTTATGCTCAATGTTAATTTTATATACATAAAGAATATTTTTTAAAAAAATCTATGTTATTTATAGAGTGACATTTTTGTATAACATATAATGACTAATACATACTAAGTAGATTGTTATATTTCAGATTATACTATTCTTAACTCCACAAAAACATCCAAATGAAAAATATATACTCTAAAACGTTTTAAAAGACTTCACCCCTCATAATAGATTGTATTTTTTGAGTTATATTATGATTTATATATTAAAACATAATATGACATAGTAAGTATATTTATTCTATCCTCTCCAATTATTCTTAATTAATAGGAAGAAAAGTGGTAGAGAATTTCCATTAGTTTCAATATTTTCACTATACATATTATTTATCTTAATCAATCAAAAAACTAATATTAAAAAAATTGTCATTAAAATAATTAACATTCGTTAGATTTTTATTTTTTTCAATTTTTCAAAATAATAAGATTAATTATTAACAAATTTATACTTTATATTTTTATCATCCATATATTTACTCACATTAACTGGTAATTATATAATTATATTTGTAAACTATAATATGTATTATAGCTCTCCATTATATGAAAAAATACACATTTATCTCATTTTTCATAGTGCTTTCCATGTGAAATAGATAATTATAGATATTTATCAATGGATGGTGATGATATTTTTTATGTATTGAATCGTATACATAATTCATAAACAGGAATGGTATTTCCCATGTCGGGTTTTTATTTTTATTTAAAATATATGGATTATCATTTATATTCATAGATGTTTGTATATTTTTTATATGATGTTATATTATAGATACAAATTATATTTAGTTGTGGAATTTATTTCATAATTTTTTTTAATACATATTATTAATGAGTCTTAGAGTTTTGTAGGTAATATCTATTTATTAAAGGTAATTCCACCCATTATGTGTATGGATACCTCATTTCTACTGTTTATACCCTACCAAATTATAGGTAAAATTTTAAGTATACTAATTAACACTATAGATCCACCATGGGTCCCTAGGAAGGATTATGATATGAATTAGCTTCCATATTGGACTTGATATGGCCTCATACAATGGTAGCTTTTCCCATATAGAATTCACACCAGTCCTTTTTTATCTGACTATGGAAATTCCATTAAATGTAGAATGTCACATAGACCTATGCTAAAGTGGACTAAACTACAAGTATATCACACATGATTATATTCATAATATTACAAACAATTATAAATTTCTCCAATGTTTTGTACACCACCATCCCAAATGGATATGATCCAAAATAAAAGGAATATAATCATCTTCTTAACACATTATTCATTTTCCACTTCATTTAAATATTTTTGGATCAAAGATAAATATTGAAAATATTAAAAAAATTAAAAATAATATAAAAACCAATTTCCTTCATGAACAACTCGTCAGTAATTCATATACTAAACATGTAAAATAATCAACACCAACTGATTAACTTCTTAATCATATCCCACATTCATCATATTACATAAATAATTAACATACATCATTATCAATTACTATTTCATTATCTTAGTATTATATTTACCTTATATTTTCACATTTCCTTTAAACACGTTATCAATTAACATAAATAATACCCATTATAAAATCTATAATCATATCAACTATTCTTTAGAGATATTTATTCCACCAATTCCATATTTTTCAATGAATTCCATTTCCATTTAACATATAATAACAACATCATATTATTAAAAATAACATACCCATAAGGTAATAAAATTATTGGTAAATTCATAATGATAATTAATTACAAGGTAATTTTGAGTCACCTACATTGATTCCACAAGCAATGTTATTCCTCAATAAACCAATGTTTCTTTATCAAAATTACATTAATTATATGTCTCCCATCAAACCTTGAAAATTCATTTATACTATTGGGTTCTCCCCTGTGAGATTAGTGATAACTATTATAACATTAAATGAATGTAAACTATGAAACAATAAAATCTCCATAGTAAGTTCCACTAATTTTCCATTAATTTCCAAACCACAACTCCCATAAAGGCACTATTTACTCTCTATCTTTCTCTCTCTCCCTATCAGCAGTTACATTATTCAAATATATCATTAACACCATTGAAATTGACTAGTTATAACTTAATAATTTCTCTATTATATAATTCATTTAATATTCTACATCATTTTTTGACCATATAATATATCAAAATTATATATATTTTTATTTATAAAGAAATCAATTTATAATGAAATTATTAATTAAATACCATCATTAAATGAAATTAAGAGAAATACTATCCTTCTTTGAGAATTATCAAAATACCATCAAAGTGTAAACACCATGTCCTAAATCAAACAATATGAGAAAGATTTCATTCTAAGATTGAGAAAATTAATAAATTAACCTTTATAGTAAAAAATTAATAAAACATGAAAAAACTCTTAAATCTATAATTTATTTTCCATAAATTAAAAAACCATTTGAAAATATGTCATCCTTTAAATGATTAAACCATAATCAATAAATGTAGAACAATAAGACAATTAAATTCATTCAGCTGATAATATTCTGAAAAATACAACATTAAATGAAATGAATGGTTTAGAATTATTTTATTTGTTATACAATAATCTATTATTCCCTCTCTCAAATTATTTCAATTATACCTAAATTATCCCAAATAAATTACACTAGGAAAATAAATCATCTATATAGATCATTCTAAATTAAATCAGAATTTTCTACTATATACTCATAAAATTTCATGTCTTATTGAATATTCACATTTCTAAAAACAATAAAACTTATGAAGGGTTGTTATATTAAATTACATGGTGATAGAGGAAAAATATGTAATAAACCATTTCTAATTATGTATTTTGATATTTATAATTTGATACCTCTCCCACACACTCTAACACTAAAAAAGGGTAAGTAAATATTAGAAGAACCATTCTTCCCATTCCAAACTATTTCTACCCACATAGAGGGAATATTTAGAAGAAGAAATAATCTCTAATAATAAATTACAATGAAATTATCTACATAAAATCATTGATTTTTTTTAAATATATTTAGTCCCCATGTTATCCTAAATAACATGAAAACAATCCATCATATTGTACACTATATGTTTCCAAACTAATATAGCCCCACCCACTTCAACCTAATAAAATACTGAACAAAATGATTTCTCCAACAATACATTATAAATTTCCATATAAATATTTTGATGATAGATTATATTATCATATATTTCATGTAATAGTTTATAATAATTTATTGATCATTAGAAATCTAAAATATAAACCTCAGGAATATCTTCCATCATATGAATCATCTACTCTATTTGAGAAGTAGTTTATGGATTTAATATGATGGTAAATACAAAGTGTTAAATAAAAGAAATATATAATAAAATAAAACTTCATAATGTAAACCTAGGATAATGACCATATAAAGTCAAATTTTAAAACACTATAATGATTCACCATATTAATTACATGAATCATCAAAAATATATCTATTTAGATTCATCAGTTAATTTGTAAGAGTGAGATGAATTTTTCAATAAATTGATGATACCATAAATATACTGAATCCCATTCAAGGTACAATAAAGAAACAAAATAAAATATATAAAAATATACTCACACATTTACTATGAAATTTGAAAATTAGGTAGAAACCCTACCCAAACAAGATATTTTTATTTAACTAAGAGGTTTATAAGAAATTATTTAAATAAATAATTTAATTTCTTCTCCATATAAATCAAAAAAAAGAGCCATTATATTATGGTATATATTCTTAACACAAGGATTATCTACTAATGATAGACTATGGAACATATGAAAAACAAATTACTTTAAAATCCAAGGAACAAAAACGATTTCATTGGACGACTTGGGGTAATCATTATGCTCAACCAAACTATTCAAAGCATCAAAGCTCATTTTATGAACCCTAAACACTTTTAACTCATTGTCTATAAACTGATACACCTATAACTACAACAGAAAAAAAAAATATCACCATGATCTCATAAAAATATGATCCTAAGTTGATCTCTTCATAACCATGTTGATTAATTGAAATTAACAAATTTTACTCCCTTATTCACACATTCATAAATAATGCTAATAGTAATATTTTTATGTCAATGTTTTTTATACACCATATTACTATTTTTAGGAATCTATTTGTTAAAAAATTAATAATATTGATAAAATTTATCCCACATTATTTTCAGATAATTGAAATCCATTTGATAAAATTTATATCTCAATATATAATGATATATATAAATGATAATGTGTTTCCAAAGGATGTGACATTTTACACACTTAATAAATATCTTATATCTATTCTATCAGGATACATCCTAACCACCAATGTGATTCACTACCATATAACTAATAATGAATTCCCTCTTAAACCAATTGAGGCATTATAGAACTCACCATATTTCCCAAAAAAAATAAAAGTAGCATGAAATTCATCTATCCATGAAAAAAATACATTGAATATTCAATGATGATAATGGAGTCACAATCCAAGATAGATAGAGTATGAATTTTATATAAGATCGTAAAAAATATGAAAAAATGATTACTTATAAAACATTAAAAAGTGATTCTATTTAATAAATTTCTCAATATTACTTGGTTATATTAATAATTCATTCAATAGATAAAATGAATTATAAATAAAAATTCACATGTCTAAAATCAATATTTTGATATGCTCTATTAAAATTGATGTGTCCTTAGAAACATCAACACTATAATATGATTTTCAAAATGATATTCCAACATAATTTATTGAAAATAAATTTCATCAATAAAAAACACAAAATCATGATGATTGGGTCAAATAACCTATTTTTATAAGACCTATAGTAACATATGTTGCATTCATAACTAGCAAAAAGACAATAAAAAAATTACCATATTGAAAATAATAGATATCATAGGATATATTTATCTTTTCCCTTATTTGGGAAGATATAAATTTTAAATTTATAATAAACAATTAACTAAACCATTTTAACTAGTTAAAAAAAAACCCCATCTTCTTTAGAGTCTAGAAACGATTTACTATCACTTTTTAAGTTAAATTAATCTATAAGAAGTATTAATATCACACAATACTCCTTTAAAAACAACATCATTGTGGGACATGGAGAAACACTATGATAAATAAATCCTCACTATAAGTACTCATCATTTTTAATAAAAAACTCTTGATACACCATTAGTTATGTGGTAAGAGGTTTCAAAAAAGGAAAAAAATATAGTTTGATTACAAATGCAATCCCTTGCGTTAGTGCTTATCAAATAACTTCTAACATAAAATCATCTATATAATAACTCATAAATATGTAAAAATAATATATACTAAATATATATATATATATATATCATTAACCATTCCAACTATGATATAATACTTTTTGGGTTAATCTATATCTACCGTAAATTAAAATCACATTATATATTAAACTCTAAAAAATATCTATCTAATGAAGATAAAATCACACTTAATCAATATTAATTGATATAGTCTTGTATGTAGGATATAAATAATACATTAAGGATAAATTCATATGTTTGGAACCCCTATAAGACTATGTTTTAATAATATTGATCCTTCCCCACAATAATCTCAAAACCAAATGCATATCTGATCTCATACAACATCCCAAAATAATATCACTCAAATGGAAACGATATCTTATTTATCATTTTATTTTACCCATAAACTATGGAATGGGTGATAAATTAATTATTGAAAATAGTATCCATTAAAATAGTAGAATCTGTGATCTGAATGAAAATAATATCTTAAAAAACAAATTAATCTCAACTTTTATAACATTTATGACATGATGTCCCCTAATGAAAAATACCACTATAAATGTATTTGATGTAACACCCATGACTTATTTTAAAGATAAACATCATTTAATTCCCATTCTATTTTTGTTCTGGGGGTTTCCCAATCATGTTTTGGGTAATGTGTGAGTTTCCATGATTTAGACCAATACATAAGCCCATTACCAGATTTAAAAAACAATTTTTTTTATTCTATAAGTCTTTTTTTTCAACATTTTTCACACATTATACTTTCAAAATGTACTAACCAGACCTATTAACACAACCATATCAATTTGGTCCCTTTATGAATCCATAATCATTGTTGATTTGGGTTATTATTTAAGGAATTGGGCAATCCTGTAAGTATATTTCCATTTTTTTAAATTATTTATTTAATATCTTAATAATGTTTTATGATTTTTTAGTGATTCCAACTCTCAACCAAGACCACTAACCCGTGTCGCACCCCCATTCTCTTTTCTCCCTCTTTGGATCTCATTTTCTTCACGAATTAGGGCAAAACGTCTAAGGCTTTCTCAAATCATCCATATTTGATCGGATAACTTGTTTCCTTCCTTACTCCTCCAATTTTTACAATTTTCCCCCATTTCAGTTCTCACTTGACCTTATCATACTAATTCAAACCTCAAGTGAATTTTTTCTGTTTTTAAATTTAGATATTTGTGTATTTGGGGAGATTTATTCATGATCCCTAAAGTATGTGGGGATCTTTTTCTTCATCCCATTTCATGGGGGTTCCGTCCATTTACTTAGGTTTTATTCATTTAATTCTTGAACTTCATAATGTCCAAAAATTGGGTATTCGAACCTAGGGTTTGATATTGGGTTTATTAGTTATATATTGTGGTTTTTGGCTTGATCTAAGTCCCTTGTGGTGTGTCGGCAGTGCGGTTGAACATTCACACAAAGATTCAAGTTTTTGGACAATTGTGGTATGGTTTTTAAATGTGGAAAAACATCTATATGAGTTATATTTTCTTAATTTCTTGGTTTATCGCACATATCTTTCATTATCCTTTCTTTGAAATTTGTTTTTGGTGATGTTTATTAAGCAAAATATTTTTAAGTACCAATTTTGTGTTAAATTGGGTGTTTTACATGTGTATTATATGTTATAACAATTGGGGTTGTTTTATAACACTTATAATTGATTTATTAAAAAAATTAGTGCTGAATTTTTTTTGGATAATATGGGTTTGCAAATAGTGTTCAATGTGGGGTTTTTAATCGATTTTGTTTGCAAAAAATTGCTAAATTTTGTGAAGTTATTCTATTGAAATTCTAAAGGATTTATTAGGTGATGTATTTAGTGAAAAACATGTGTAGGTACTATTTTTAGTTGATTATGACCATAACTGATGTCTTTATGTGATAATGGCTTTTGGTAACATGTGAAAATGGATTGAGCACAAAGGGGGAAAGCTGGGTATCAAGGAGGGCAGATATGTACTAGTACGCTAGTGATCTCGAGCGGTTTAATCCCTATTTCACAAAGAAAAATGAATCACCATAACACTAAAAAACCTATATTGATTATTTTTAGGTAAAAATAGGTTATTGGTATGTTCATACTACTGGATCATGCATGAGAATGGATTTTTCTTTGGTTACTTTACACCGAGATATAATGTACATTGGGCTCGAGACTAACTAGTGCCTAGGGGTTCTCCCGAGATTAGTTCTCATTGAATATTTTTTATTTATCATTGGTATATTGTTGTTTTGGATGGAAAATAAATTAACATACATGTTTTATTGAAATGTTCCCACTCATGGAAAATTCCCATTGAAAACTGTTTACATTTAAAAGTTTCATTCTTTAGAAATTATTACCAAAACATCTTGATTATCAAAACTGGAATGATTTTTCTCTTGTATTTATTACACTATGGAATAAAATGGTGGTATAATATTATTATTTGGGTCTCATACTACATACACCCCTTTAGACATGATCTTGTTTGACACAGGTAAAGGAAAGGCCTTCGGTGGTGGCTGTTTGGGTTGTCCGTTCCCTACCATGGTGCGGTGTTGTTGAGACGGATTGTCGGTGATATCCTCTTGTCATGTGAAGTCCTTAGAGATATTTTTATGAAACATTTAAGTGTCTTTCGTCCTCTTGTTTTATGTTTCAACCTATGTGTTCAATTTTGGATTTTTTTTAATTCTTTTTTGGCATGGATTTTCTGATTTGGTTTGTCGATTGTTTTTGGTATTTTATTTATCCATATTCAGTTAAATCATTCCCAAACCAAAATATATGATACCCAAGAACTTGGGTCAACCTGTGGGGATAGAGAACTCCATTCGGGCCTTATCACATGCTAGATTTGGTGCATGTTTTGATGGCGACAAGATTCAGTTCCTAACAAAATGGTATTAAAGGAGGATAATGTTTTTGGGTTATATTATTATTTTGGAATGAGTCATGCTAGACAAGAGAAAGGCCTGTCAGGACTCAGAGTTTTAGTCATTAGTATGGTGCTTGGCCTATACCTCTCTTGGTATAACTCGAGTCACAATGGAAGATTTGAATTGTTTTTTTGACTTCACTTCTAGGTGAGACGTGTGGGCTGCAGACTACACATGGTCATCGGGTGGGGGTGGGGTAGTTATTTGTTTTAAGGTTGTAATTTTTTGGATTATTTATATTTTATAATATTGATTAAATTTTCATAATTTTTGTAATGATATTTTTTCAAGTCAGGGTGGTCTTTTTTAGCAACATGCCTCCCCGAAAAGCTCCCACACACCCATGGGAGGAAACCGGAGAGAGTTGTCCCTCGCTACATGATCTGAGGATAGTAGAGGTTGTGGGTTGGGATGTACAAGCACTATGACATGGACCGTCTCTTGTTTGAGCTTCTTTTAGAGAATATGGGACTAATACTAGAAAGTAAAAGGCCTTTGATTTCTTAAAAAACAAGCCTCTTAATTTCTTAGGTTGCATAGAACCCCATGAAGTAGAGGAATGGCTAAGAAAGATCGAGCTCATGTTCTAGTTACTAGACACAACCAAGGAGGTTAGGGTGAAGTGTGTATCTTTTCTATTGGAGGGTCCTATCCACATGTTGTGGGAATGAGTACCTCAAACTAGAAAGAATGAGAATATGTGCTGGGGAGATTTCAAGGTCTTCTTCAATGAACAGTACTGCCCTGAAGTCTTGGCACATGCTAGATCCAAAGGGTTCATGGATCTTGTTCAAGGAGATATTTTTATGATGGATTATTCCAACTGTTTTGATCAGATGGTTCGATATGCTCTAGAAATTGTCTGTAATGAGAACGAGAAGGCCCAATGGTTTGAGAAAGGCTTATGGCTAGAGATATATTCCCAGGTTTGCTTATTTATGTTGAGGACCTATGCTGAGGTAGTTAACTAGGAATGTATGGTGTAGGTTGACCAAAAATGGAGGGATGGTTTCTCTGGGAAAATATCATTAGTGGGTAGTGGTAGCTCTTTAGAGAAGAAAAGTAAGCGAGGGGAGAGGGGGAAGAAGGTATGTGGTAGTTCAGGCCACTCTTCCAGACAGTTTTCATTATGGATTCTGATGAGATATTAGTTGTTTGCCACCAGTGTCGAAGGTCAGGGAACATCTGACTAGAATTCTCATTTCCTCTGAAGCCCTATTATCTAGGTGTGGGTATGGGTCACTTTGCATTCTTTTTTTAGGGTGTAATTCCCTCTTCAGAGTGGGGATGGATCAGTGGATTCAAGAGGAGTGCCCACCTAGTTAGAGCCATCAAGGAGAGAGGATCTCTTTTTGGTGGTCGTGGTGGTAGGGATGGGTCATGATATGGGTAGATCTAATTTAGGACATGTCCAAAAACTAGATGTCATTCTCAGGAAGAGACCATATAGCTTCAATAATTGGATCAGGCACCAGCAGGATCAGAGGTAGGACCGTCGACAGTTCGAGGTACCATTTTGATTATATGTTCTATAGATACTTCAATTTTTGATATGGGTTCCTCTATTTAATCCATTTCATCTAGTTAGTGAATGATTTGAATATTCCAACTCAACTTTTTTCCTTTGCGATAGAGTCGGTGATGCCTCTAGGAAAGTAGAAGGAGCAGCGTATCAGGTTCCCATCATGTGCACTTTTTGTTTCAGGGGTTGAGACAAAGTGGGGCCTCCTAGTATTAGATATTTATCTATTTGACATGATAATTGGAATGGATTGGATTTTAAACATTCAGGCGCACAATTATTTCTATAGGTGGAGGTCCAGTTTCATGTCACCAAATGGGATTCATTAGGTTTTTCATGGGGAATGGGATCCTCGTTCGAGTCTTGCGGGACCTCCACTCCCAGAGTTTGGAGATCATTTTTTCAATTATCATTTCTATCGATAGGGTAAAATGATCATACTCATGATGGTGGACTACCTCATGTAGTGGATGAGTTTCCAAAGGTATTTTTGGATGATTTTTCAGGTTTTTCCCCAGAGTAGAATGTGGTGATCTTGATTGATCTAGCACTGAGACCACAACCGATATCTCTTCACTTATATCACATGTCCCCCATCGAGCTGAGAAAATTAAAGAAACAACTAGATGTCTTAGAATCCAAAGGATTCATTCTCCTGGGCATCTCTCATTGGGACTCTCCGGTGTTGTTCTAAAAAATGGAAGATGGATCCCTCAGGTTGTTCATTAACTACCGGAAGTCGAATAAGGCGACAATCATGAACAAATATTATTTTCCCTGAATATATGACTTGTTTGATTATTTAAAGGGTCAAGGTGGTTTTCAAAAATAGAATTTTGTTTGGGCTATCATCAACTCCAGGTGAAAGAGGCTGAAATACCAAAGATAGCCTTCCAAGGCAAGTATTACACCTTTAAGTACTTGGTCATGCCCTTCAAATTGACCAATGATCTAGTGGTATTGATGGAACTCATGAACTAGGTGTTCCATTAGTAACTCGATTAATTTATTGTGGTTGTTTTGGATGACATCTTAGATTATTCATTATCTGAGGAGGAACATGATCATCACATGAAGATCGTTCTAGGCACTTTGAGAGAGCATTGCCTTTATGAAAAGATTTCCAGGTTCATTTTATTGATTATAGAGGTAAATTTTCTGAGGTATGTGATCTCAGAGTAGGTGGTTTTGGTGGACCCAAATATGATTAGTTTGGTTATTCCCTAGGAGTATCCGACGAACATGATCAAGATTATGATTTTCCTCGACAATGCTAGTTATTACAAGCAGTTTATTTGGGATTTCTCTCGACATGCTTCATCGATGACCGCACTCACTCTAAAAGGGGTAAATTTTGTATAGGGCCTTGAATGTCATGTATCCTTTGAGGATCTGAAGAGGTAGTTGACTATCACCCCGATTCATGTTTTTCCAGAGGCTGTAAAGGGGTATGTTGTGTATGGTGATGCTTCAGGTATGGGTATTGGGTGAGTTCTTATTCAGGATGATCATGTGGTGGCATATGATGCTCACCAACTCTGACCACATGAAAAGAATTACCCAACCCATGACTTTGAGTAAGCATATGTGATGCATGATTTGAAGACTTGGCATCACTATCTTTTTAGGGAGATGTTTTTGGTCTACTCTGATCACAAAATCTTGGCCTATATCTTCTCTCATAAGGACCTCAACTTGAGGCAGCAACGTTGAATAGAGTACTTGCATTGGTTTGAATTCGGCATTGTATATACCCCACGAAAGGTTAACGTGGTGGCCGATGCCTTAAGAAGAATATACCTAGTGCATTATCTGAGGAAGTCCAATGATGAGTGGACTCTGACATCACACTTCTCTCGGATGCATGTGAAGACCAAGGAGAAAAATGGGGGTGTGTTCTTGGTGGGCATTCAGTTGACTCCTTCTCTAGTAGAGATAATTCAACAGGAACAACCTAGTGATGAGCCTTTTCATCTGTCAAAGAAGTTTCATTACAATGGAAAGATGTCTTCTGATTGGTCATCATCTCCCGAGGGCATCCAGTGCTTCAAGAGTTTTTTAGTAGTTATATTATCTCTACAGAAGATGGTGATGTAGGATAGCCATCATTCTTAGTGGGTTGTCCATTAGAATTCCACCATGATGTATTATGATGTCCGTCGATAGTTCTGGTTTCTAGGTATGAGAAAAGACATCGTAGAAATTTTTTCGAGATGCTACACATGTCTTGAGGTGAAAGCATAGCATCAAAGGCCCTCCGATTTTCTCTAGTAATTATCCATTAATACCTAGAAGTGGGATGATGTCTCCATGGAATTCATTGTTGGCTTGCCTTGTACACATTGGGTAAGAATTCCATTTGGGGGGTGATTGATCGTCTGACCAAATCAGCCCACTTCATTCTGACCAGAGGTACAAATAAAGTGGAGAAGTCGTTTATATCTTTAGGTGGTGGTAATTCTTCATGGTGTGTCAGCAACAGTTTCCTCAGATACATACCCGTGTTTCACTTCTCAGTTTTAGGAAGGCCTTTAGAATGACTTGGGGTCTCATATTAGGATGATAACGACATTCCATCCTCAAATGGATGGTCAGACAGAGCGGTCGAATTAGATTTTGGAGGAAATGCTCCGTTTATGTGTTCTAGAATTTGGAGGATCAGGGGATATCCATTTGGGATTGGTTGTGTTTTCTTATAATAAAAGTTACCAATCCTCGATTTGAATGGATCATTTTGAGGCTCTCTAGGGTCAGCCTTGTCAGGGCCCCCTATGTTGGGATGAGGTAGACGAGACCTCGATGTTGGGTTTGAGTCTAGTGTAGGTGACGTCTGAGAAGTTCAAGTTGATAAAACAGTGCTTATTGATATCTTAAATTCAATAGAAATCATATTCCGAGCAGAGGAATCGAGGACAAGAGTTTTCTGTGGGTGATAGGGTTCTCATTAATGTGGTACCTCATCTAGGCCATCTTCGATTGGGAAATCAAGGGAAGCTAATGTCCTGGTATGTAGGACCTTTTGAGATCATCGATTGTATTGGAATGGTGGAATATATTATGGAATTTTCTTCTCAGTTGACATACATCCATGAAGTATTCCATGTCTGCTAGTTGAAGAAATACAACTCAAATCCATACCATGTACTGAATTCGGAGGAGCTCGCTATAGAGCGTGATTTTTTTTATTTTTGAGAAGCTAGTACAAATAGTGGACTTTCAAGAAAATTTTCTCTAGGTAAAGTCTATTCCATAGTCCTAGGTTCCTTTCTAGACTAGAAATGACACACATTATACTTGGGAACATAAGTTGGGGGTTGAGAAGGAGTACCCATTCTTGTTTTCTGATCAAGCATCAAGTTGACTTTCCATGGGAAAGCCTTTATTTTTAGTGAGAATTGTCACAACCATGACATATTTATATTTTAAATTTTATTTAAATTAAATTATTTATTTTGGGGGGGGGGGTTTCCGTTCATTTTTAGAGGAAAAGGCGAGTATTAATGATTTGGGCCCAGCCGTGATACCATTTCCAGATTTAAAAACTAATTTTGTTTCTTTTATAACTCATTCGTTTCTCAAAAAAATTCACCCATTCCAGTTCCAAAATTTCCTCCCTGACCTATTAACACGACCATATAAATTTGGACCATTTATGAATCAATAATCATGGTGGATTTGGGATTTTATTTAAATAATTAGGCCATCCTGTAATCCTTTTTCTAGTTTTTTTAAAAAATATTTATTTAATATCTTATTAAATATTTATGATTTTTCAGTGATTCCAACTCTCACCCAATACCACTGACCCCAGGAGCTCCCCCATTCTCGTTTCCGTCACTTTGGATCTGACATGAATCGTGTATTAGGGAAGAACTTCTTAGTTTTTCTCAAATCATCCATATTGGAAGAGGTAACATGTTTCATTCATAACTCATTAAATTTTAACTCTTTTCCCCACATTTCTATTCCCACTTTACCTTATCATATTTATCATAACATAAATTTAATTTTTGGCTATTTTTAAATTCATATACTGTTGTATTTGGGGATATTTATTCCAGATTCCTCAAGTAAGTGGGTCTCTTTCCTTCTTCCTCCCATTTTCTTAAGGTTTCTCCCATTTCTTCTTGAATTTCCTAATGTCCATAAAGTGGGGATTCTAACCTAAGGTTTGATACTGAGTTTCTTGGTCTAATAATGTGGTTTTAGCCTTGATCTAATTCCATTATGGTGTGGCGGTGGTCCAGTTGATCTTTCCCAGAATGATTCAAGGGTTTTGACACTTGTGGTAGGTGATTTCACATGTAAGAACTACTAGATGTGTTAGAATTTCTTAATTTCCATTTTTATCACACTTATACTTAATTATCCTTACTATGAAAGTTGGTTTTGGTGACTTTTGTTATGAAAATTATTTTTAGGTACCAATTTTGTGTTAAATTGTGTGTTTTACATGTCAATTCTATGTTATGCCAATTGGGGTTGTTCTATAACTCTTGTAATAGATTCATAAAAATTTTTAGTGCTGGAAATTATGTTTTGGTATAAATGGGTATTCCCCTAGTGTTCAAAGTGTGTTTTCTAATGGATTTTGTGTGAAAAACATTTTTCAATATTTTGATGTTATTCTATTGAAATTCTAAAGGTTTTATCGAGTGAATTAAGTGGTGAAAAGCATGTCTAGCTACTGTTTTGAGTTGATTATGACCAGAAATGATGTGTTAATGTGCTAATTTATTTTTTAACATTTGAAAATGGTTTGATCACAAAATCTGAAACCTGAGTATCTAGGAGTGGGGATATGTACTAGTACGCTAGTGATCCGAAGCGGTTTTATGCATGTTTCACTGAGAAGAATGGATATAGACAACACTAAAAAACTATATTGATGATGTTTGGGTACTAGTAGGTTATTTTTATATTCCATACTACTGTATCATGAATGATATTGGATTTTTATATGGTTAATTTAAAACGAGATATGTTGTACATGGGGCCCGAGACTAACTAGTTCCTTGGGGTTCTCCCAAGATTAGTTCTCATTGATTCTTTTATATTTATCTTTGGTATATGGTGGTTTTGGATTGAAAATAAAGTATCTTACATGGTTTATTGAAATGTTCCCAATCATGGAAAATTCCCTTTAAAAAATGTTTACATTTAAAAGTTTCAATCTTTAGAAATTATTACCAACACTCCTTGATTATAAAAACCAGCATGATTTTTATCTTGTATTTATTACTCTATGGAATATCTTGGTGGTATCCTTTTGGTATTTGGGACACATCCTACATACACCCCATATTTTTTAATAGAATTGATCGTGTTTGACATAGGTAAAGTCAAGGCCTTGGGATGGTGGTTCATGATGTTAGTTCCCTTCCATGGTGCGGTGTTGTTGAGACAGCTAGTGGTTGATGGCCTCTTGGCGTGTGAAGTCCTTGGGGATATTTTTCTACTACTGTTATGTGTCTTTGGACATCTTGTTTTTTGTTTAAACCTACTTATTTAGTTCTGTATTTTGTTTAAATCTTGTTTGGAATGAATTTTCGGATTCGATTTATCGATTATTTTTGATATTTTATGTATCCATACTCGGGTAAATCGTTCCCAAACCATAATCTATGATACCCATGAACTTTTTCTAGCCTTTTGGGATAGGGAACTACCTTTATTCCTTTTCATGGGATGGCGTTGGTGCCGGTTTTGATGGAGACCAGATTCTGTTCGTGACACTTGACGTATATCATAAACTTTACTCTAGTTAAATCTTTTTTGAGTTCCACTATGATTTCATCTTCCAAAAGAAATATATTCTAGTGGTACTAAAAGTCATTTAACATTCCACTACTATAGAAACATCTACCATGTTTAATAGTGAAACATATGGGATTTTTTATTCATAGTTAATGTGTTTACACACTCTTTTAGGATACCCTGGAATTATGGGAATAGATCTTGCTGATGGAAGATATTGATAAAAGATAGATATTGAATCCCTCATATTCTAGTAGATAGATAAATAATATCCAAAAATGACTTAATAAATTTTGATGGAAAATAAATTCCAAAACCTGACTTGAAACTCAACTACATTGAAGAGAGTGAGTTTCCACCAATAGTAGTATATTGATCAATACCATATCAGGAAAAATCTATGGAATATTTATTACTCAATAACAGATTCTATATAATCATAGACATACAAATATAAAGGAATTTAGAGGAGAAAACCCAATTAACCTCAATATCTTGGACTTAAAATCTCTTGGGGGATTTTGATCCCTCAACTTCTATTTTTAGATAAAATTTTGATAATACTTAATTAACATTAAAAATCACACACTAAACAACATAATATAAAATTTTCAGTGTAGTATCACTAATAGGTCTTATTCAACTGAAATTATGGTGTCTCTAATAAATAATATTATATAAATAACTCCCAAAACATATTATATGTGGTGTTAGATTCACCCTGATCTCATAATCATAGCGTCTGACATTAACGTACCAAACCTTACAAAAAAATCACTACTAAAGGGAAACAATGCTCAAAAACCATTTTGATAAGCTAAATAGATATCTAAAGATCATCCATCCACTGATAAATTTCATGAATGATGATATATACATCACATATTAGAATTTATTTTTTTATGTAACTCACTCAATGTTGTGTTTAAACGTAACTTGACATCATGTATATTATTATATGAATAAACTCTATTTTTTACTACACTTACTCATATAAAAACACATGAAGACATCATAAAACATAGATAACATAAAATAGTTAATCTAACGAAATATTAAAAAAAATATTAGGAATGTCCAAAAAAAATTCAAATAAAACTCCTTAAACCACAAGAATAATCACTCAAAACAAATCCCACACTGTAATTATAACATAATAATTCTTGATGAATTAATACATAGCTATAAAGATACAATGTAGTTTTTATAATATTCAATATGTACTGTTATGTAGGTTATGGAGACCTATATATGATTATTTGGGGCCTTATATATGATTTTAGTTTCTTTGGGATACTACATAATATAGTTTAATTATTATTATTATTATAGCCTTACCACCCATGAAATGATCCTCAATTCATTCTTTAAACTCTATCCCAAAACACTCCCCCTGGTACTAGTCTGTGATGAACTACCCGTACTAGAACTCCATATGAGCCAATAATGAGATTGTGTGTAACCCATAAAAGATGGATTCAATAGGAAAATAGTTAGGGATTAAAATTAAGGGTATATAAACACAAATATAAAGAAGTTATTATCCATTATAAATGAAATATATAAATACTCATGGATAATTTAAATTTTATTATCAACCATAATACTTGAATAATGTATATAAATGAATGTCATATAATATGAATCCAAGAAATTAATTAAAAACAAACATAATATCATCATATTATTTAAACAAAAATAAATGTACAATCTAATCCCCACCTTAAAAAATAACTCAGGTATGAATCCATGGTCTCTTGAAACCACAAAAATACTATATCAATATAATAAATAAAGTATTACATATATAATGTTTTTGAGAATATAAAAATATTAAGTGTTTATTTCATTGTAAATAACATGTGTCTCTATGAAGGGAGTGTAATAATTCATCTATAAAAATAATTAATAAAAAATAATCAATCCATTCTAATCACCTAAAATCTAACCAACCAAGAACTTATATTTTATACCACACTATCATACCACTTTTGAAAAAAATGCAATAAATCATCATCACATAACCACTACTATAATAATTACCCCCATTAATACATATTCATGAACTGAGGAGTAGTCCAATGAAAAAATCACAATGAAATGTCCTCATGGATTTCCAACTATAAGGGACTCATAATAAATCACCAACACCAAGTATTCTTCAACACATAGGGAACATGTTATTATTTTTCAATGTATACATCCAGCAATCTGGACCTCTCTAAATATCAACACTTTTGTATTGGTCCACTCTCATCCCACAAAGTCTTTAATTAAGTTTCATGGTGTCAAACCATAACAACTCTCTAACATACAATCTACATCAGTGGTGTAATTTCCTTCCATCAAGGATTTTTGGGGTTTTTGGGTGTATAGATTATATGACACTCTCCTCCACAACCTTCTTTATAAACCTCGTACATCATTTAGTATTAACATTTATTTTTTGGGTATTTATCCATATTTAGTTACCCAAACTATAGTAATGACATTTATCCCCTAGAAACACTCACTTCATTAACCAATATCATTTCCACCACACATAACATATCAATAATGATAATCTATTACCTACACGCTAACACCAGAATCATCATGTATTTGAAAACACTATTGTAACCATATTATTTTCCAATATTACAAATATATTCACCCACAAAATATCTTTTTATTTTTCAGGGTTTTCCACCACACATGTAAGGGGACTTGGTATTTTTTATAATTTAAAAATATATACCATGATCATACAAATCCTTTAAAAATTTTTATTCAATGGAATAATCCAACACATCACTAAAAATCATGATATATTGGGAATATGTAATTTCAAAAAATATGACACTTTTCTAAAACCTAATAAAATATCATTTAAATGAGGACACATTATCCACTTCACATTTCTTATTTAAATTCTCCATTTTTTCAAACATGAGACTATTTTATTTGGCTCTATACTTGATTTGGGTGACACCACTGCTATTAGATCATACCCTTATCATATCCATTGCCAGAAATCAGCTTAATGACCCATCCCCCATGACATTGTGGTATGTACATATATAGAATTTACAAAACCCTAGTCAAACTCAATTCCAAATATTCTCTCAAATATATAATATTTCATCAAATTCTACTTCATTGGAACCCCCCCATGTATCACAATACAAAATTTCATCACAATATTGTTAACATGAGTAAATTTTTCCAAAGTGTGTCACAATACACATACCAAATCAGAACATTCCATGAAAAAATTCATATAATTAATTCTCACATCATTGTATACATTTTCCACTTATTTCATTTTTATATGCTCAAAATTCAATTTTTGTAGTTAGTAAATATTTAAAATATATTGTAAGAACTTTTTGTATAAATTTACATAAAAAATAAAATTATATTTTTAATATATTATTAATAAAAAACAATCAATAAAAATCCACCAACTTAACAATAATATCCTATATTCATTGATTTCTATAAATAACATGCTTCTATAATTGTAAATTGAAATTATTTTTTCATGGAATCACATTTCCCACACATTTACATTTTTATTTTCTTCTATATATCAATTTCCATCAATAATCTACCATATAAAATATTATTCATTGTAAATATTGATCATGGATATTTATTTGACCCATTAAATATATATCTATCATTTATAAATCAAATTTAAAACATAGACATTTTTTAGATTAAAATGAAACCTCTACCCATCAGAAGAAACAATATTTTTGTAAATTAACAATGATACAAATAGATGATAATTTTAGGCCATCTAAAATAATTTCCTATTAAATTATAATCCATTATCTAGTAATTAAAATTGATAAAAATTATGTTCCTTATTTATCCTCTTTCATTCATCCATGATATAGAAAGATAGAGGATTTCTCAGTTTAGTGAATTAAGATAATTTTATAGAACATCAATGAAATTTCATTATTGGAAAAATCAATTTATGAAAGTAAATTATGATGATTTGTTAATTAACATCCTTTTCATTAATCCCCTAAATCCACCACTAACATTATATCTCGTCACATCTCTTTAAAAATACATTCAAATTTTTTATTAAGATCATTTATTATACTTTACATTTCTAATATTACATTTCCATGATAAAAAGATAATTTTTAACAGTTTTATAATAATTATTTTATTAAAATAATCCATTTAATATGAATCAAATAAATAAATAAAAAAATAAATAAATATTATAACATAATATATTAATAAAAAAATCTAAACATACTAAAAATTACTTTAATACAACCTGACTATAAACATGAATTCATGAATTCATTAATGAAGTTAATAAAATTTAGAGACTTTAAAATATATAATATTTTCCTTGTTAGTTATATTTAATTAAAATTTAACAAAAGAATAAAATTCAAATTTTACTGTCTCTACATTATTTATGTAATGCCGCATCTTATATGTCACTCAATCAGTTCTTTGGGACAGAGGGCCATATGGGATCAAGAACACCACCCCATATGTTATAGGATGATAACTAGCATTGGGGGACTAAGGTAGTAGGATGGGGAGAATATACCCACATATAAGAGTTCACAATAATAAATTAATTAACAATCATCATGAATATCAGATTAAAAAATAGTAATAAATAAATTGTATATGATATAAAAAAATTTAATTCATTCATACATGAAAAAAATATTGATCACCCATGGGATAAATAGATAATAAATGTAAACAATTAAAAGAACATGCCCAAAAAACAGTTATTTCCACCAAATACAGGCCTCACAACCATTCTACTAATCCTAATCGAGTTTCTCTTTCTTGAATACATAATATAGTTATTCAGAGAAACTTGTACTTACAAACAAGCGAAGGGTTTCTCAGGTACCCAGGTCAAATGTTGGCCCATGTAGGGTGTGTTCAAAAAACTCAGTAGGTATCCACTAACGAGGTTCATTATATACCACTAATGTAGTGGTTTGTGTATGTGATCTAGTAAACTAAAAATAATAAATAAACATCATGATATAAAATAATAAAACAATAAAACAATAATCATCATTCCTCATGTCTGCAACCCTGATCGACCATTCCTATGTTTCCCAGTTTGAGTGTCTCTGACCATAATACACCATCACTATGGGATATAAGACCTTCCCTAAAATTCAACATTCATGACCTCATAAAATATGGAATAATATCTGAGGGAATAACCAAGACATTACTAAATATGAGGATCAGGGTAGAAACATCACATTATCAATGTCGGAATAGCCAAATTATATGTGTCCTAGGAATATATCTATAATCCATAATAATGAATGGCTTGAAGCTGATTTAGAATAATCCTAGGAAATCACTAATGAAACATATTATCCAAATCACCATGCTAACCAGAAATAACTCATTAATCTTGGGAATCTTGATTATGAATGATAGATATCATCAGACAGGACTGGCTAGATCCCTGGTGTTACATAGGAGTCCTATAAAAATCATTATCAAAATAATCCCCAATCATAAATATATATATCTCAGAATAGATTGTAATACTAAGGACCAATGGAACCAAGTTATTCCCAAACATACTAGAGATAAAATCCTAGAAAGATGAGTATTTTTCATATTTCTCATTAACTATATCCAAAGATACAGATCGAGCATCCCTAATGATTCCATATCTTCTAGTTGTATCACACCACTATAACATCAGTACCAAAATAAAAATCCTAATAACAACATATGGGATTCTAATAAATTATCACATCATGTTGGGATAAAAAAGGATGCTATATGATATACTACTGGTCATCTGTAAGGAATCAAGATAAATAAATAAAATAATGGTGAACTAAAATCCAAGTGTTAACTAAATACCTATACCCCTGATCAGTTTCCACATCCCAGTGACATCACATGAAATACATGGTTTATAAGGTTACACCTATTAACATATCTAATAAATCCCAAATTTCCTTGATTAGAGTTTGTCAATCATTTTGGTACCTACTACAGTCCCCTAGGTAACCCAAGGGAGAGGCACCAATCTTAGTGTTCTCTTAGAGAATACAGGGGTAGAGGTACCATGTTTGGATACTCAGTCTTTGTATTTTCATATAGGATACCAACCAAATCATAAAGTATGTAATGATCCTCACTGGTTTTATAAATATAGCAGGGCCACATGGATAGGCCTCACATGATATAGTCTGTGGACATGAGTCATGGACAATCTAGAGTCTAGTATCATCTGTGTTTGTCTACTAACATGGACTGTTCATCTAGAAGAAGGTCTAGCCTCATTGGAAAGTACAGGTCAAGGGGGGATCAATTTCCACATAATCAATCTCCCCAAATTAGATGGAACAAATGTACCAAAAGGTCCATGACTCATCATACTATGGTTTATTAGAACAAAGGAACCTATTCAAGGGACATTGATTCTCATCGATTACAGTTCATCTAATTTTTCCCCAAAGGGGTACAAGTTTCATTTCCTACCATTAATATAATCCTAATCCATTGGCCTCTGAGTAATGATGTTGGGGATCAAAACATAGTGTCTTATATAAATTTTCCTTTTACCCTCACGTTCTCAAGAAAGTTTAATGATTTACCTTAAATTATATTATTTAAATTAAATTAAAAATGTAAATCAATTGTAGTGTCCATCAACTCAATAGAGATAACATGCATACACATGTATATAATCATTACACAAAATGTCAAAGTGATATTACTAGTACCAAAAACATCACGATGAAAATAATTCTTTTTTAAATCCTCAACATGATAGATATTCCAAATCTCTCGGAGACCCATGCATGCCTGACCAAGAATGTACCAACTCATCAGGGAACTTATTGACCACATGGGGCCCTAATTCATTCCTATGAAACCATAAAAATTAATTATATTATTTATTATTAATTAATTAATTCAATATAATCTAGACACATTTTATAAAGTCTCATAAAAAATACTCATCTCACCAGAACAATAACCAATAACCTGGTGGTGGTCTGTAACTGACCCTAAAAATCATCTCGGGTAATATCACATTCATGTGTCACTGATTCCCAATTCATTTAATGCGTATTCAAATGGAAATACTAAGAAAAATTCAAAAGGTGGAATAACATTTATTAATCATCAAGACACCACAGGTAGATAGCGTTACAGGATTCCCTCTAGCTGGGCTATATGGACACCCCATCGTATTTCTCTAATTGAACCATTATATAGTGGAGTCAAAATCAAAACACTAAAACATGAAACTAGAAATCAATAATAAATGATAATAAGGAGAGCATATATAGGAAGAGGAGTCTTCAACTAGATCTTATGAATAAGGAAACTATGAACATCACTGAAAATATATGGGTAGAAACATTTTGATGGGGAATAGTCTATATATCAATGACCATAAATTATCGATGAGAAAGGGGGGTTCCCCCTTAAAACACATAGTATTATATGTCATTTTCTCCCACAAGAGGCCACTGACTAAGCAGTGTCTATAAACTGAAACCAGTCAGGCTATTTTATATTCTCCCTCAATCCACGAGCACTTTTATACCTCATTACCCATCTAAAATATATTTCTTTATAACACACTTACTATAGAAATTCAAATCTGAATCCAGATTCAAAATTTCTCTCATTAATTAATTGAAAAATTAATAATCCTTTTAAATTTTCAATCTGTACAGACATAGGATCATATAATCTCCCCCATTATAATAATTATCATCCTTGATAACACTTATTGAATATCCAATTATCTATATCAACCATCCACAATTACAAATCCACATTCAAATATCTCTATTAATTTCCCATATTATTAATCTTCTTCCTAAGAAAAAGTCCAACATTAGGTTATTAGCATGTTAAAACATGATACAACACTCAAATTAATTACTAAAACAAGTAAATGGAAATAACTATAATTCTTCTATCACACAACACGCATGGGTATTCATTTAATTGATCATCTGTCCAATGGTTCTCCCCATTATAAACCTTACATCATAATGAACAAAACTAGGTTGTGATACTTCCAACCATTAAAATAACATACTGTAACTCATATCCTACACTAGGAAAATTCATCTCATACAATTTCAATCACATAAAACTAAAACATGCTTGAAATTAGGGGTCCAACATTTTACCCCTCTTTTTTCTCATGTTCCAAAATAAATAAGTGATCCTCCATCATTAAAGAACCATCCCCAAAAGATGAAATTTCCCTAAAAGTATAAATCTGATCCACAAAGTATCCCTACCATCTCTATCTCGATGCTTCTAATTCCATTACAGACATACCATAACTAACTACATGAAAACTCACTAGTCATACCTCATCTTTTCATTCTATCTCAAAGGTTCTCAGCTTCAACTTTCGATGTACTTTCAAAATAATTGATCATGTTTCCTTTATCCTTGGAGTCATCCCAGGATCATTTGAATTTTATAAATATATTATGATCCTTAAATTTAGTTTAAATATATTGTTTAATCCTAAACTGATTAAAACAATTTGTTGTACTCATCCATACCATGAACACTAACATAATTATATCACATTCATGCTTAGAACACCTCAATTCACCCTAATCATGAAATCAATTATCATAATCCATACAATATCACATATATATTAAGTTGTAGAATTCACTACGTAATCCATATAGTTTTAGTTTAGTTTAATCATTAGTAAACTAAAACTATAATGACCACACAATAACTACTCTCACACATCCATGATCCCTCCATCATAATAGACATATCACCCCAACTGAAACCACACCTCCATGGGAAATTACTCATCATTTCACCCCTAAATGAAATCCATGATTTCCACAGACTATATCATATATATCACCAAACAAAAGAACTTCAAACATCACCAATAATTTTCATATTAAAGGACTTAATATAATCCTAGTTTGTTTCAAATTATCATTTAATGTGAACACCATCCATGAAAATTGGTGAAATTTATCAAAGTGTGAGTCACACTGTCCATAAACCAAAGGAGGAATCTACATCTTATGGATAACCATATAAATATCATTTACTGAAATTTATAATGGATCTCTATATCACACACATTTTCTTATCCCGAGTCATGCATACAATCCAATCAATACATGAACATGATCAATTTCATGGATTTATCATATCACCACACCCTAATCCAATTCTAAGAAATCTTATTACATAGATAGAAATTCCCTATTTTGATCCAAACCTTTAGAAACAACACCGACTAGTATAAAGATTTATCTTTGATTATATTCTCGTTCATGGCCTCCCATAGGATTAAAACTAAAAATGTACTATGTTAAACCACGATCACTATCTCAATATCGACTAAAAAATTGGGGTACACTCAAGTATCACTTAATAAAAAAACCTAACTTACACTCCCACAAGTCTCACTATGTCAAAAATAGATTTCACTCCTAAACCATCAGCTGACCGTGCCTCTTTTAGGCTAGTTTTTTTAATCTATGGTCACCCTTGGACCTCCTTATTATATTTATGTACGTTAATTGTTCTATGTTTCATCAGATGAATTCCCACCATTTGAGGTAGTTTCCAAGGCCTAGAGTATCTAATCACACTCTTACCACATAAAATAATGCATCTGAACCATAGGTTTTGACACACAAAGGGTCATTACTATCCAAATATAGTCTCAATACCATGAAATTATAATTTCCCTAAATCCTATGGGACATTAACTCAAGGATACACTCTTATAAAACATCAATGCGTAACCATTCCTTTTCAATATTTCCAATTTCAACTCACATTCGTCGATACCAACTCAAATCATGTACTCATGACCTTTTTACTATAAGTCATTTACATGGTGAATCCCACCCCACTCATGGGTCTCCCTCATAAATGAATAAGAACAAAATCCCAAATAAACCTTAGTCACTTCTCATGGTCAATTGGATCTCTCACATAGTCTAAAAATTCAAGACTCTCACAATGTCATAATTCCCGAGAAACATATATTTCCCATTTCAAACAAACCATGACAATAAATGTTCCAAAAAAACCACTCTATGGTACCATATACACATCAATTAGGCATCTTATTCCATGTCCTCATACTACTAGTTAACTGATTCTCAATGAGAATCCACCTATAATACTATACCACTGAGAATCTTGATTTCATTGTTCATCACAAATAAATAACATATATACATTGACATAACCCTAAAAAATATGTGTCAAGGGAACTATATTCATTGGAATGGTTAGGTGTAATTACATTGTAATATATATGGGAATCCACCATATAGGATGTTATTGAAACATTAAATAACCAAAACACCAATAGAACCACACACAAGGGGTAATATATAAGGAATCAAAGATGAATCAACCTACTAAGGGTCAATGTATGTCCACTATAGGAAGGACTATATCATCCTATAAAAATTAAATCTCAAAATAGATTCATAAGTTTTACCTTCATAAAAGTCCACACATACATGCTATTCTAGCTAAGTAGAACACCACCATGAAATTATATGGGAAAAGGATATATGATCTTTTTCTTACACTTTAAACAAGAGAAACTCTCATTAGTGATATATTCACAAAATATAAACCATATATTTCATGTGAAACCTACATTTTTGAGAAGATTAATAGGATTCATCTTTCCTCTATACAATATCCAAATCAATAATAAATAAGAAACCAAAAAAATCTGTGTCAATTATTATAAGTAAAAATCATATAATAGTAACCTTTCAAATCTAGAACATCAATTACAAGACCCTAGTAACCTATAAATTCTAACTCATCATGTGTTAATGATACAAATACTTGTTATCAATCATAGGCTCTAACACATTTCTATATCTACTAGATACTATATCCAATATTGTAATACCAAAGAAAAGGAAAGGATATAATACATCATTTTAATTTCTATGATCAGACTCCAATCAACAAATTCCCTATAATGGAGCACCACATGACATTAGGTGTGCCTCCCCATATGCTAGAGCTACTGAATTGTAGCACGATACGCAGTTAGTACCACGGGGAGACCATAACCTCATATTAGAGTGTAAAATCCTAAATAAATTACCATGAATCATATACATTAGAGTATATAGAAATAATAAATAAACTAAACATGAAATTAAAAATAGAATATAGGCATAAATTTATAAAGTAAAGATATTCCACTAGAATAATTATAAAAATAATGTAAAAATATATAATCATAAGACTATAAAATATGTATTTCCCCTATGCACAATCCTCACCTATAACCTCTTGATCCCACTCGAACAACTCTAGGTCCAAACAATAATATCAAGACTCTTCCCAGATGGGACTTGAAGATAGGTGATGGTATGCTCAGGTAACCAAGTACTATAGTGGCTTGAGTAGGGTGTGAGTAAAAAACTCAATAGGTAACCACCAAAATGGCCCAACACATATTGTAAAGTAGTGATATGTTCATTTGACATAGTCATCTTAAAATAATAAATAAACTATCATTCATAAATAAAAAACATAACACCATCGATGCTTAGGTCTATGACCCCAATCGACCATACCTACAATGTCCAATGATATAGTGTCTCTATGCATAATGCATCGCCACAAGGGGATAAAAGTACTACCTTAGGATCCCATGTATAAGACTCCATCAAATATGTTATTGGAATTTAGGGTGTAACCAATTCATCCTTGAAACTTGTGTTTAATGGAAAACATCACATTATCATAGTATGACCAACTATATCCTAGGAATATTTGAAATCCCACAAAAAGCCATAATAATGAGTGGATTAATGACAATTCTCAAGGATCCCAAATTGTCCCTAACCACAAACATCCTCTTATTCACTATACTAATAGGTGAGATCTTAGAAATCATAATAAAACGATTAGGAATGAGACAAAATATTAGGATTTACTTGTTGGATCCTAGGGGTGACTTAGGAATCTCATAATAATCATGTTCATAATAATCTTTAAGAATGAATGACTTAATTCTAGACATGATAGGAACCTTAGGGACCCATTTCATCCAGAACATCCCATACATACCCTATATAAATTCATAGTATCCTATTCATTCTTCTTGAAAGTCAGTCGCTCGATCCATGAATACACTTCTGTCATCCATGATGAAATCACCATAAATATTGGTATCACATCAGTATCACATGAGGCTCACATGTTGGTTCCCATGATAACCCATGGGAGACCACACATGCACCATTTCATGTTAGGTACATAAGCATAATTCCACTAAATACATATGGGCGTCTTTAATGCATAATAAATTAATAAATAAAATAAATCATAACTAAAATACAAGGTTTGGATAAATTTATATAAATATTCATTGTGAATAGGGGTCACATACAACACACGGGTTCATAGGTGACACATGTTACCTACTCTAATAAAACCCAAATGCACTCAACTAGGGTCTATCAATCATTAGAGTACTTAATAGTGTTCCCTGTGTCTTGTTAATGGGGAGACTACATAGGGTATTCTTGGAAAACACATGGGTGGGGACACCCCATTTGGTTCCTCATTCACATTTTGGTATCATGTGTTATCACCCATAGTTAGGAGGAAATCATGACCCTTTTTTATGTCATAAATATGAAATGACCTTACAGGCCTCGTGGATAATCCTCAAGATATATCGAATTGGGAGATGGATCATGGCCCATATCATGTCTAAGGTGATCTGGGTTGGTCCACTCACTTTTTTTATTATTCAATCCTAGAGTTCATCCACCTATTTAAATATATCTCAAGGTATTTATAACTCACTGCATAATCAAGATCATTGATACTAATAGATATATGGTATTTCAAGGTTCATAAATCAACTTACTATAGTTTTTCGTTATTATGGAACCCAATCAAGAGAATCTACATATCCTTGATTTCAATTTGTTTGGTTAACACCCCTTAATATGTTCATGTGTTAAGGATTTTCAGTAATCTATACCTCTAAAATCAGTGTTCAAGGCATCAAACCAGTGCACGTAGTCTATAGTGTCCTTGTAACTTCATTCATTTTATCATTATATTCTCATGAAAGTTTCCAATTTAATTCAAATTAATATATTTAAATTAAATCATAAGATATAATTAACTATGGGTTATATCACCTATGTGATGAAACCAAAAATAAACATATAGATAAAAATCATGTAGAAGGATAATGAGGTTGTACTAGGACCACCACTCTCATGATGAAACCCATTTCATTTTTAAACTCTCATCCTGACTACTCAACCAAGGCTCACTAAGACACATCTAAGCCTAACTAATATCATCCCAACACATCCAGAATACTCTAACCCACCTGAGACCCTATACCATGACGACTAAACCATAATAACTAATTATAAAATTTATAATTAATGAATAATCCCAATTTAATCTAGGAACAATCAATGAAAACTCACCAAAAGACTCATTATGCCGGTGTGGCAAACAGAAACCTACATGAGGTAAGTAGAAGATCACTGAAATCATCCAAGTGTATATACCTATCATGAATCATAAATTGCATAATCATATAATATTAATTGAAAATAAAACCCTATTAAAAATAAACAAGGATGATATGTTTAGTTAACCACTAAGATACCACATGTAGATGATGTTATGATTCACCCACAAAATAGATTACATGAATTAATCGTCATATTTTTCATATTCCATGATGATTATTTGGAATAGGAATCATGAACCTAAATAGGTCAATTCATTAATAAATAAGAAAGGTGATGAAGAAGAATGGAAGAAGAAAGAAGAGTGCATACCTCGATTCAGTGAAGAAAAATGACCATGAACATTACCCTAAGTCAAGGGGTGATGAAAGGAGATGGGTGCGAGGCCCATTGGTTGGGCCCACACAAGAATAGGGAGAATTGATCCTTCCCCCTTAGAATACAAAGGTGAAACTGTCGTTCTGACATCCCATAAGTCCACTAATTGTCTATTGGATAGTACACAGTATGATAATGGACTCAATCTACAAACACTCTACTTATTAACAATCCAAGTCTGTTTATGATTGTCCTTATATATTTCTTAGACAAAATTAAGCCACCCTTACCATCTAAAATACATTATTAGGGCACTAAAACACTTGAAATTCCATTTTGAATCCTATATATATATATATATATATATATATATATCATAATAAAATTTTTTTTATAAAATTCTATTCCTTCAGAAGTTTAAAACACATAAAGATAATTTATTTAATAACATGATTCTATAAAAACAATGAATCCTATAAAATCCACTTCTATATTTATAAAATTGTAAATAACTATTTAAACACTTTTAATAAATTTTATCAACTATAAAAAATCAATATCAAGAATAATAATGAACTATATTAAATAATTGAGGTTATTAAATATACATATACAATTACCTCTTTAATGTAATTCATTATTCACAATTATAAAAAAAATAACCCATCCTAGCAAAAATATTTCTCTATAATCCAAATCATTCACTATATGGTCAATAAAATTCATATCCACCCCATTATTCACCTCTATTAAACCAATATCATTATAATATTATGATAATAATTATTATACAGTGACACATCAAATCCATCTAGAACCCCTTTCAATCATATATTCCCAAATAATTGATAATACATATATAAAATTCATTTAATACCACAAAGATCCAATAAATAGAGGAAAAAAATTATTCTTTTATAAACAATCATTTCCATTTTCAACGACCAATGTGGAGGTCTGGTCTGCTCTTATAATGATTTATATTCAATATCCCTTATTCCTTTCTAGGTTGGATGGGTGTTATGCTTCATATAAGGTTCTAGGATCTTCTTTTGTGAGTGGTGGGTGCTCCAGGAGGCGTTTCATGTAGAGACCTTCATTTCTATGGGTTCCCTAGGTAGTTATTCTTATTTTTTTCTTCTAATTAATGGTTTTTAAAATTTCCCTTTGGTGATGTAAATGGAGGTGGGAAATTTTTTGCAAGATTGTGGGTACTTCTCGATGGCCAGGCCCTTAATTGGTGTGATGGAATTTCTATTATGTAGGTTCTTCCAGGCCATTGGGTCGGGTAGTGATGGGTGGTGATGTAGAAGAAGGTATAGTATGATGCTGATAAGGTGGATAAAAGGCAATGAGACTCTATATATCACAGGTGGATCATGGTTCAAGGCTTCATCAAGTTGGGTGTCTTTTGGAGGGTTTGAAATTTGAATCTGTAATATTTTTCATGCTGGAATGTGTGATTTTTTTATGTTTGGAATATTTATTCTATGATCATTTGGCCCACTGGAAATGGAAGGTGGACTTTTGAGGGTTCCCACTATACCCCTAGAATTTGTTTTCATGAAATAAAAAATAATTTGGAGTGTGTGTCCCTTTACAAGGAGAAACTATCAATAATATATGAACCCTAATAGTTTATCCTATCAGTCTCTTAATCCTAACCACATAGTATTTCTCTCTACACTTGGATTTCCTCATACAATCATGATTAATTTTAAAATTCCCTATCATATATTTTACCTTCTTCGGGTTAACTATTATTTCACCTCTGAGGTGGTGTGCTCTGAGTGATGGTGAAACGGTTCGACGTGAATAATCACCTGTATCCTTTTCTAGAGACGGTTTCACATCAAATCCACCATTTCTTTTATTTCAACCTATTATGCATCATTATCCCTTATATGATGGTTGGATTAACCCCATAGGGATAGGGTAATTTATCCCATCTATATTTTGAATGATATTCCATAGTCAGATGGTCCCAATGGGAAATTGCATGGGGTTATGTACTTGGGAAATCGATCCTCATAGGATATAAATTTCTCAAATAGTCTCCTACAGGTTTATTCATGGAGCTAGAATCACCCAACAGCCCTGGTATCTATGATTCATGGACCTTATTTCCAAAGGAATGCACTCTTGGGCCGATGATTCACCCAATAACACATATGGACTCCATTGGTCGATAAGATGTGAATTCGGTCTCACCACACACATTTGGTGAATGATTATTGCATATTCTAAGACTCTCATATAGATTTGAGTCATGTTCATATGTTTTTGAATAATTGGTTCATTCCTAAAGTGTGTGTCCACAATCTACACCTAGTTTTTAGGATCAGTATAGGCATACATGGAGTTGATTCTATGGAGGAAATGCTGACTTAATCCATGAAATAAGGCGCTATGGAGTTTATATCCATCTAGGGGGAGGAAGGTGACTTTACGTTGGGTTTGGACCCATAAGATGGGTTTCCTACATATCCATGGGAGAGGAATCAAAACCCACATAGTTAGGAATGGATGGGGATTAAGCATGGAAGATGCCCATTTGGGGGGACATTATCGGGTGACCCCTTTTGAAATGGATCCTTTTTGAGCTTGGACTGTCATGTAGGCTTCCTATGTATCTTGGTTTGACAAGGAACCAGAGTTCTTGTAGTTTAGAATTTTGTGGATGTTGTAATCATCACAAATCTCGTGGCCCATGTGAGTCATACTCATTTTGAGAAACAAGATGATGTGAGAGATCAAACTAACCACATGCTTCCTCTCCTGCTGGTTGGAGAGGGGGATCCAATGGAAGAAGACGACAGGGTGATGGTGGGAGAGGGTTCAGAGCAATGATCCTTTTAAAGTTCAATAATATTAAAGGTCATGTGGACCGACCTCAGAAGATTGGGGACTGAACTTGGTGGGAGTTCCCCAAAATGCATTCTGGGGAGGGGAGGTGTGTCGTCCTTGTCAAAAGGGGAAGCAAACATAACCCCTTTGACTGATCACCATTCCTCATTGAATGAAAATGAATTTGATCAACCTTAATCCCTAGAATGGGGAATCTCATATTAGCATCCCAAGGTTAGACTCCAGGTTACCATGGGAATGTAGTCCCACAGACATCTCTGGAGCCTGAACCATTCTGGGGGGAGCCTTTGTGACTCCTCTTACCAAAAGGTATGTATACCCAAAGGGGTGCACTGATGCACCCAATGGTCTGATCATACATGTCTTGTGGCTTTGGAGGAGGCTTTGGCCTGATTCTGTGGGACTGGTTCATGGAGAGATTATAGAGGATTGGACGGTAATAGAGGGGTGATTTTGGAATTGGAGGAAAGAATACCCAAAAAAACCCCATTCCACGTACTAATTTCTTATGCGGGATGAGGGAAGCTCTTCATATTGTAGTGGTATGTGGGAAGAGGGGACGTCCGCATACCATAGCGGTATGTGGGCATGGGTATAGACCACCACGCACCACAATGTTACACAGTCATGGTTGTGGTTCGTCATGCCGCTTTGGGATCCACCCAGGTACGAGTGCTGTATGTGGTGTCGAGTTTAATCAGCGTAGCGATACACTATGTAGGACACCATATTGAAGGAGGGTCCGGGGAATTATCGTTCATAGGGAGTTCATCTATGAGAAATATGTGGTTTGCGATCTCACAAATTAGGTTCATGGTTCTCTTATTATTATTATGTTCCCCCATTTTATGGTTCACAGCTTTTTGTACCGGTAGAGAGCATGGATTACAATTTGGGCTTCATTGATGATTCAAGACTGAAGCTGGAATCTTCCTCGAGTTCTTTCTTCCAAAGTCTAGGGTCCCCTTGGATATTTATTCATCTGTCCCTTCTCGATTCATTATATGATCCTTTTATAGATCATTGTGGACATCATATCTATGGGAATGTGATAACGTTTTCAGAGTCCCATGAAGAGATATCCTGACCATCAGAAGACTCAGTCAAATCGGGTTTCATAGAGGATACGGTTTGTGATCATGGTTCATGGAACCCTTCTTGTTTTCTTCGTCCTCAAACTGTTGAGTTCACAAAACGGTATGAAGATGGCCTTCACACACATGAATCATTCAGAAACATGGTTCATGGTCTACTGGGTTTATCTTCCATCGCTCTGTAGGCTATTGACTCGTGGGTCGTTCTGTATATCAATGGTTCGTGATCCGGGTGGTCTGCAAACCCTTCCCAATGATAGTAGGCAGGCCACATAAAATATTTTAAAAAATCTGAATTCCTTCATGTTTTTTACAATGTTTGTTTCCCAATTTGAGTCCATTCACCTTTTTATACTTGTAGGAATACTTTATTCCTTCTTCAAAGTAATCGTGGGAGTATTTTCTTTCCTTGGAAAAATTTTCAGGACCCTACAAATTCCCCCCACCAGAATAGGGTCTGTTTGGAACGAAAAGGAGACCATTTTGATGTAGAAGCGGTCCTGAACTAAAATGGTTCACAATAGAATAAATAGATTCATAATGAGGGGACCAAACCTATATATAGGGTCCCATTTCATTTTTATTTTACCATTTATCGTGGTGAAAAGATCTCTCGACTCCCTCAGTTTCATCTTCATTTGCATACCATGCCTCTTGCGAAAACCCTGCTCGCGAACCACTTCGTACATGTCGTGAACCAAATGTTTCACCATTTATTGGCCCAGAAAAATAATTATATTTCACGAATGGGACTGTGGGATTTTAAAATTGAAATCTGGATTTCGCATATAAGAATGCTACGCTACATGTGTGTCCGCATATGAATCTTTAACCGACAAACTGAACTTTAAGAATTAATATTCCAAACATATATATTTAATCCAAAATGTTTTAAAATGAACATAAAAGGCCTAGGATCATGGTATCCATCTTTTTTGAACCCTTATATTCTCCATAAAATGCTCTGCAGGCCAGCGCCTCACGGTTGCTTCACGTTCCATTGCTGGGTGAGGTATAACGCTCTCGCGTACTATAGAGGTATGCGACGGTTGGTTCCACACATCATGCAATACACAAGATATGCCAACCACATACCATTTATAGTAATAGAATGAGGATCCCTATATAGATTTATTTTTTAGTCCTTTATCAATTCTTCCATATCATTATCCAAAAAAATTTATTAGATTGATTTTTTATCATTTTTTGGATCTTCATGTGCAGGTTACAATGGCTCTTTCAGAGGCTATGATAAAATTTACAAAGATGAGGGTGACCATGTTGGAGAATAGTGAGGATCATCATTTATCCTATATTATTCCTCAAGAAATCTTCTTAAAGGATCTCTTGACTCCAGTGCTCCTAGCCTAACCATTTTTTATAAGTTTCCATTTTCCCTCTTTGGTTTTTCGGATGACGTACCCCTTCCATTGGATTACCCCAACACTTCCTTCATTCTCTTAGAAGCATCACAGGGTCATGATCGATCCAAAATTTCCCCCAAAGGATAAGTCATAGCGACTTGGATTCAGGAAAACATCTTCATATTAAGAGGATCGATGTGGATTCAAGGTAACTGCAGGGGTTACACTTTTTTCCCGAGACTAGGCACATGAGAGTACCAATCCATTATCAAAATCTCCCAAGAAAACCATATAGTGGGTGGATCACCAAGTGGGATTTGCGGACTAGAGGAGTTTTCATTGATGAATGGGTCTAGGCATTCTGGGTACCTCAAACATGTTTGGAGTCCCCTGGCTAGTTGAGGGTGATGAACATATATTAGGCAGCCAGGGTTTCTCAGTTCGCAGCCTTCTCCCCAGGAGAAATCCTTCCTCAATAGTTGAGCTGCTGGTGTTAAAGTACCAACTCCTTCTATTTATCTCATAGGGAAGTGGTAATCAATTTATGTGATATCCACCATCTTGGAGGACTCCCTATCCTGTGGGAGATATATGATGAATTTCTCCCATCCACAAATACTTGGAATGAAACTGACCATGTGTCCCCTTTTACAAGGATTCTACTGGTTATGGAAGAGGGATTATTCAATCCTCCCCTTCAGGATCACTCTATTATTCCACTCGATGTGTGGATAGGGTTATACTTGCAGGTGAACAAACCTAATCCAAAGGATCACCATAGTCAAACTCATCCATCTCATCAGTCCCACCAGACTCTAGTATCATATTGTTCTACCCTTTAAGTTGGACATTATACCACCTAGGGATATGAGCTTCAACCGAACATGTAACATGCAATTAGATTGGCAAGTTTCGTTGCCATGTTTTTGAGTGGATGGATATTCCATCCTGTGACATATATAACGGGGTCTGTGCCTCTACTTTTATGATAGATTCCATACTGGTAGAGGGTCAACCAATCAATTTGTTCATTCTTAATCTCGCACGACATTATAAGTTGTTGAAAAAAATAGAGGAAGGTAAGCCCCCACATCAACTCAGTAGACCGCTTCAATTCCTATCTGGGTGGATAGTAGAACACCTATCCTATTATGAATACAAGCACACTATATAGGTTCGTCGTTCTATCATTCAAACTACCCATCTAATCATTTTTTTGTTCATCCCAGGACCTTAAGCATTATTAATGCAGTTGGGATGTTGAATGACACTTCTCACTTCTCATTTGCACCGCACCCTACCCCTCATGGGTCATTATGATGTGATAGGGGAAGTTATTTAGATGAATTATCATACATTATTGTGATTTAGGATGGGATGATCATTGCTCTTATAAATCGAGTGGCCATTTGTGAGTCATACCTCTTTTAACTGGTTTTCCAAGCAATTTGGGTGACTTCAACAAGATGTACTTCTTCCTTATGTTCAATTAACGCGACTGTCTCATCTCGTAATTCTTTTCCATTTATGGATTATGATGATGTGGGAAGGTGCCTCTATGGAAGTTGTCATCCCCAATATTATGGGACACAGTTTTCTGCCATTGGAATATGCCCAACTTTGGATGGACTACTACCCCGACGGGGTTCTGAGAGAACTAGTTTAGCGGGTGATAAAGCCTCTAACCATTCTATTCCACATCCTCACCCCAAGAACCATGCCACATATTCCTTCTTCTATGATAAACACAATAGCTATGTCTTATATTCACATCCCGGTGACAACCACGATGTATATGCCACCTATTTCTGCCCTTGTGGTAAGAAGATGCTTGATTCGTCACCAAAAGCTTCTTGAAGGGGCTTCATTGATATATCTTATCTCAGTGGGGATTGATTTAGACTACTCCCCTCCGGGAGATACTTCCCATGACCCTACGGAGGTTGGCACCACCAAAGTATCACCGAACACTCTAGAAACCATGATAAGTCATCCGCATCCAACTCCAGTGGTTGAACCATCTGAGGGAAACAAGAGACCCCCTTATTAGGTGACCTGTCATAGTTCCCTTCCTATTTCTTTAATGAAACTTCTTGATTATTGAACCATCATAGAGGGGGGGGTCATGGTACTGGTGTTGCGGTGAGGCACCAGGCAGTGCGAAAATAGGCATGGTGTCGGTTATGTTTCCTTTCTGCGAATACACCTATAGCTAGCTTTGCTGACAAGACTGGAAATTTTTAACGATTATTCACCGATCTTGGTTTAGGTGGTTTCGATTATTATCACTTACACCTCCTTATCTACCAAATCATCATAGATTGAGAAGATCTTTTTTCTTGTGAGGGAAATATTTATGAGTTCAATTGTTCCCATTATCATGTGACATCCTTCCAATTTTTTTTGAAGGAACTCAATCCCCATTAGGCCAAAGAGGCGAAAGATAATGATTTTTTTGTCACCCAAAAGGAAGAGCTATGGGAGTGCGAGACCCATAAATCATGGTTGAGGGATCAATTGGCCTCTTCATGTGCCAATTACAAAGGTATCCAAAAGAAAGGGCGGGGCTTTAAAGTTGTTCTAGAGTGGGTGCGTCTAACCGTCAATGCTGAAGCGGAGGAGAGAGATTTACAGAAAAATATTGAAGGCATTTGTTTGTCACATTCCATCTTTTTGGAAAGGGAGATCTAGGCTTTATTGTAGCTCTCCCAAAATTTTGATATGTACTCTATTTATTTTTGATATTTTGGAGGGACTCCAAAGTGGGGATGTTCATCCATTTTTTACTGAACCCAATAAAACTGATTTGCCTTCAAATATTTCTTCTTTTCCTTTCACTACCATATCAATTAACAACCATCAATCATATAAAAGTTATTTTGATCAGGTATTAATATTAAACCATGACCACTAAATTGAAATAATCGACTCAAGCTCTAATTTTTTCCAGAGCCATGGGACTCAGTGGGAGTAGTTTGACTATTACAAAGGTTCTAGGAAAAAAACTCATGAAATTTTGTGTATTTTTCATTATTACCCTAATTTTTTGCTAATCCTACTTAAAAAAGGATGATAGGGCATATCTTGACATTTTCATAGGCATCCCTTTGTGGGTTTTCGACCGAAAAATATTTATGCCTATTTTTATGGCTCAAATTTATTTTTTCAAAATGATTCATGGTGTAGGTTTAATGAACCGATACTAGAATTTTTCACAGAGGTTACTTATGTAGATTTTCCCTCTAGTAATTATGGCATATTTTTTTGATACCTCATAGTCCTACCCATCAAACATATTATGGATGTTTTAGGTCGAACATCTTTGACCAAAATTAATGGGGCATGGTGAAAATTCAGGATTCGTCAGCTGGGAATGTTATAATATCAATCAAACATGAATTAAGGATTTTCCTTGAACTAATTTTATGAATTTTGGACATGAACTAAGCTCAAGATCCATTTTAGGCATACAGAGGTAGGAAAAGACTCCCATGGGGATGAATTTTCTTTTGATTGATGGTCATTTATTATGCGATGTATGCAGAGCCACTAGTGCATGATGTGAACAGTAAAAATGGTATGTTCAGGACAATGGAATTCTATCTCTGATGGCCTGGTAAGGTTTGAAACACTTTGAATTTATTTTGATGTTGGGATCCACTGTGGGTGGTTAGTCTGAGTAAAGGTGTCCAAAAATATTAGGGACATTCATATCAGCTTTGAGTGGGAAATTGTTCCCGCGTGGCTCTTACTTGTGTAAGGGATAGATGGTGAATGGTAAGTTCAGTTAGGAATATATTTTATTTCTGGGGAATTTGGAAATAGGATGTTATGTAAATCATCATCTAGGGATTTTCCAAATTCAGGTGCGTGATTGGATATGAATGGCATCTGAGAAAATGGAAACTGGAAAGGGCTCACCTAATAATGAATTTTTATTTTATTGATAGCTGTTTTATAGGTGGTTTATGCAGAGCCTCTGGGGGATGATGTTCACAGTCAATCAAGTGTTTCTATAGAAAACTATCCTTCCATATCCAATGGCTATAAAGCATTATGGATATTGGGAACTTTCTGAATACAATATATATATTCGTTAAGGGGTGCGCCTGAACACGAAAAGGGACATTTATTTTAACTGAAATTTTTCTAGAAACCCAGAGATGGGTGGGGGACCTTTTCTTTTGTATGAAAATCAAATTCACACATATGGATGGGGTATATTTAGAAACCTAAAATGATACCACAAATGAATCATGCCTACATGTTCTGATATATCCAGGATGGGTGTAGGACGAAAAATGTAAACCATGACATTGAGGGCCCTCGAATCAAGAGGGATGTTACGGGTATTTGAATCCATTAGGCGTACTGATATTGGAGATTACTCTCATAGGGATTAATTTTCCTTTGAATTATGGTTGTTTTTTAGGTGACATACGCAGATCCGCTGGGGAATGATGTGTAGAGTCAAACAAAGGTGTTCTCATGACATTTGCCTTCCATCTCAGATGACCATGGGAGATTGTGGGGATTCAAGATCATTCCAAGAATAGATTTTGAGGTATGAAATATGTGTGTTCAGAAATATTGGAGACATTTGGTCTGTGATTTACTCATGTAATTAGGCATCCCTTACATATATTTTACTCAAAAACATGGTGAGGCATTCATCCCATCTTTGGGGTACCCTGTCATTTAACGTCACATGGCCAGGATGCGGGGTTACTCTCAGGAATGGGAACCATGACATGCCTTTTAGGGTCATGCTACTAGGACCAAATTCATAAACTGTATTACAATAATGTCACGGTGGAACATTTTCTAAGATCACTATGCTCACATGAGTTATGATCGGTGTGATAAACAAGGGGTTATGATGATTCTAGATCAACACCTCTGAATGAAAAAATTAACATCATAAGGAACATTAGGCTTAATTCATAGTTATACAATTTATCGTCATACAACAAGGAAAATTTTGGTCTCGCACTTTAATGTTGTGCAGTGAGGAAATGATGTTACAGAGTTTAATGTAATGAATTGTAAATTATTATACTTTCATAGAGATCATTAATCACTTTAAGTTAATTGAAATTAGGATGTTATTGCATTCGTTAGATGTGAGTCATGACAGAAGGTGTAAACCATATTCCGGGGGGAAACATGAATCAGGAGGGATGATAGGGGGATTAGAATCCATGAAGCATGCCAAGATTTTAGAGAACTCTCCTAGGGATGAATTCCATTTGATTGATGATTGTTTTGTTGGAAACATTAGTAGAGCCACATGGGAATGATGTGCATAGCCAAATAAATTTGTCGGCATTGCATTGTCATTCCATCTCATATGGCAATGAATCATTATTGGGATCCATGTTTTCTTAGAATATGGAGTTTTTAAAGGGAGAAATATGTGCCTAGGAATATAAATAATACCAAGGATTTGATTAACCATGAACTACAAGAACTTCAACATTGATCTGACTCATAGGGGGAAGCAGGATCTTTTGACTTCTCATGAGTGGGGGTATGAGATGGATCTTTTAAAAGAGAGTATTGAGCCACACATAACTCTTGAATAATTTCATAGTTTATTATCATGCATTTATGACCATCCATGGACACTTCATACAAGTATGATTTATGCACGGGGAAATGGTCGTTTTTTATGGTGGCTAGTCCGAGATACCAAATCCAGGTGTCACTGCATATCATATAAGAGCAGGAATCAAGCTGCACGTAGTTCTAAACATTACCTTTACTGATCTAGCTTGATCCATGTATAGGAACATGTGAGGATTTTTTTTTCAATGTCTAGGCTGGGAATCCAAATCTAAGTGTCACTATGTATCCTACAAAGGTATTAATCAAGCCATACATTGTTCTAGAAGTTCCCTATAATGATCTTGTTGGGACATAGGGGCAGGAACAACGTTGTTTCATTCACTACTGGTGCTAAGTATACCATATTTCTCTATAATTGTTTTTATAATATAATCCTTACCACTGATCCTAAACTCACATGAGTTATATTTGATGTGAGAAACATGTAGTGATAAGGGTTTCCCATGCCAGTGTGGGGGGATAGAGGATATGATAGAGGTTTTTTTGTTAGTGTTGGGACAAGTTTGAGGTTCGAGGTGTCACAATGTTTCCTATGAGGGAATGATTCATGCCATACGTAGTTCTGGGAAAGATCATCCAGTTTATCTTCATTTGATTAGGATGATTTGTTCCCTGCAGTTTAACGTCTTATAGTGAGGACATGAGTCCTAGTTTAATGTCATGTTTCAGGGATGAGTTCCCTACAGTTTAATGTCTTATGGATAGGAATATTACTCGTAGTTTAAGGTCATTGAGTTTGGACTGTGAAATGGAAGTACTACAACTCATATTTTAAGTTCATAGAGTTTGGACCATGACTTGGTGTTGATATTTTTGCGAAATACTTATTTAGAAACATTCCATTTGTGGGAGTCTTCATGATCTTTCCATCCATTGATATTATGGTGTATAGTTTATTGGATTAGACCCTATATATGACATATGCTCCATCCCAACTTGGTTCATGCTTTGTAAGCTTCTTCCCAAGTATCATTGGGATTCTAAGGACTAACACCATTTATCCTTCGAGGAAAGATCGAATGAGAACCTTTTTGTTGATGGCTCATGTGATCCGATTTTGATATATTTCCAAATTGTGTCATGTGTGCATTGTTTTCCCATCTAATTGCTCCAACTCATAAAACCACAGATGGGTTGCACTTCGATGGTTATTTGATCGCAAATGGCCACACGAAGTAATGGAACTTGGATTTTGATAGGCCAAACCACCTCTGCCCCATATACTAGTGAGTAAGGGGTTGCCCAGGTGGTAGTGAGGTTCGCGGTCTGGTAAGCTCACAATGCATAAAGAATCTTGCAAGGACATGATTTATTATCCTTATATACCATATTCTAAAGTTTTTTTGACATATTCATATTGAAAGCCTCTATCTTCCCATTGGAAGCCACATGGTAGTGGGTTGAATGGTTGTCTTTCATTCCATACTCTGGGTATAACTTGTTCTACTCAGAAGAGCAGACTTTGGTGTTGTTTTCCGTTAGTATTGTACGAGGAACAAAAAATATGGTATTGATGTTGGTATTCCCAAAGGTAATGGCACTTTTTGCCTCAACTTCTTTATGGGGTATGGCTTCATCCCATTTGGAAAAGAAGTCAGTCGCTATGAGTATGAACATTTATTTTATGGATGTGGTGGGAGGAAATGATCCCACAACATCCATCCCCTAGGATTCAAATCTCTAGGAGTACATAGTTGTATGATGTGACTTCGGGGGTCAATGTATAAAATTGGCATGAAAATGGTAGTAATTGAACTTCTTGTAAAATATGGCACAATCTAGTATCATAGTGTTCCAGTAATACATGATCCTTAGGATTTGAGGAGAGAGCTTGGTTGTTGATTGGTGTGATCCAAAAGCTTCGGCGTGTACTTATTTCATGACATCAGTAGTCTCTTCTCCATCAATGCACTTGAGGAGGACTCTTTCAAGTACTTGTTTATAGAGAATCTTTTCATAGTTTATCCCATTGTACAAGGAAAAGTTGACTGCCCATCTTTGGACTTGTTCCCTTTCAGCCCTATCTGGTTGGAGTTCCCCCTTCTGAAGGTAATTTGAAATGGGTATCATCCAGTTAGTGGTGTGATCATAAGGCTTAGAAATGGGGAAAATTTTGTCAATATATTTCGTGTTGTTCTTGATAAATGGAAAGACCATCTGGCGGTGGGTAATGCTAATGAATGTTTCATCATGGTCTGGATCATCCAAGGTTATGGATGCATTTTCCAAAGCATCGGCATGAGCATTTTGAGACCAGGGGACATATGTCAATGTTAGTTCTGATGGAAATTTAGCCATTATTTCTCGAACATAGTTCATCAAGGGGGAAATACTTCTTTCTTACTGACATAATCACCATTGACCTATTTGACGACTATCTCTAAATCATCCTTTACCTTTAGGTGTTTTCCTTGCACATGAATTTCAGTTCCAGGACCTCAATGAGGGCTTGATATTCTGCTTCATTATTTGTACACCCATCTGAATGCAAGAAAGAGTGAAATAGGACAACCTTTTCTGGGGATACAAGTATTACTCCCATCCTCACATTATTTATCTTGGGATCCTCCATCCTTTTCCTTTCCGGGCTTCTAAAATCACCATCGAAGTACATTTCCCATAATTGGGGGTCCACCTGGACAGAGAACACTTCTTTATTTTGAAGTTCAGTATCGAACAATGTAGTTTCTTATGAGGGGTTATCTTCCAATAATTCTGCTAATTCCTAGCCTTTTATGTACTTTTGGGGTTCTTATCGTTTGTGAAACTGTTGTAGGATGACCTCCCATCATGATAGGCATCTATTTAGCATGTGATGGTTGAGGATATATTTGAGAGGGTTGCACCTGAAGACTAGGTGGACCTCATGGTGCTGTAGGTAATTCCTGAGTTTTTAACCCATGAATATTACATCTAAGAACTTCTTTTCAATTTTTTAATATCTATTTTCAGCATCAATAATTTTACACATGATGTAATAGATATTGTTCTCACTTCTAACATCATCCTTCTACGTGAGGAAGACACCTAATGATCGTTCCATGGCTGTTATGTACAAAATCAGTGGTATCCGCTCAACCGGAGGCATCAGAACCAGTGGGCATATGAGATATCTTTTGAGATTGTCGAACGATTCATGGAAATAATTATCCCACTCATATATAACCACTTTCATAATAAACCTATTGAAATGTAAACATTTACCCGCCAAGTTGGCTATGAAGCACCAGATGTTGGTCAGGTGCCCCTCGAGACCTCTAAACTCGGTGATGTTGTGAGGTGGGGAAATTCCAATGTTGGCATTTGTTGTATCAGGTTCTTCTTCGATGCCAATATGGAGTAAAAACATGCCAAGGGATTTCCCAGAGGTGAAGTCAAAGGTTCACTTTAGGGTATTCATATTTAAACTGTACTGTCACACTTTATTAAAGACAATTTCAAGATCGGCCATGTGGTTTGGGCGCTGTTGTGATTTAACCACCAGATCATCGGCATATGACTCGACGAATTTTCCTAGGGAGGGATTAATGGTGCGATTCATGGAACATTTATATGTGGCACTAGTATTTTTTAGACAAAGGGGCATCACCTTATAAAAGAACATGCCCAGAGCGGTCCCGAAAGTAATAGCTTCTTCATCCCCCCAAGCCATCCATATCTAGTCATATCCTGAATAGACATCCATGAAAGAGGGGACCTCATATCTAGAAGTTTCATCGATCAAAAATTTTGTAATCAATACTGGCAAATCGTCTTTTGGGCAATGTTGATTGAGGTCCCGGAAGTCAGTGCTGATTTTAATATGTACATTCTTCTTTTTGACGGGGACTATGTTTGTCAGCCAGATCAGATAATAGACTTCTTGTATGAAGTTGGTTCTGATCAGCTTATCAACTTAATCCTCTATTTTGGAATCATGCATTGGTTAGGTTCTTCTTTTTTCATGCTTATAGACCTGATGATATTTTTTTAAGCACAGATGATGAGTGGAGACATCAGGATCATGGATCAACGTTTCTATGTAGTTATAGGAAAAACCATATCTATTTTTATTTAGGAAGGAGGTATATGCCTCCTGCTCCATGACAGGCATGACCACACTAATTAGAGTGAGTCGCAAGTTGTCTTAGGTGCCGAGGTTTATCACTTTACATTCATTAATTGTGGTGGAGACACATTCCTCGAACATTGGAGGGGAATATATGGGGTCTTATTATTCATCATCATCATCATCATCATTATCTTCTCCCTCGTTTGAAAAAAAAAGAGTATTCTTGAGACAAAATCTCCAATGTTGGGAGACGAAATCGTCTTTCCTCCTTAGTTATTAAAGAGGGGGCAGTTTGAGGTCCTAAGGACGGGCCGAGAGTATCACTGTTAGGGATTTTCCTAACATCATGGGAATCAGTCTACGATTTTGTGTCTTCGAACGTGGTGGATGTGGTGGAGATTATGCAGACAATTGTGTCTGTATCTAGAATTTCACTAATGCATTCAACTTGGTTGATGTATAATACATAATCTTCCCCAAGCTACTAGAGGGGGTTGGAAGGAGCCATTTCCAATCCATTAGGGGTAGTAATCCAATCAATATTTTTAGTTGAAGGATGTTGTAATTCTGATTCATTGAACCTTACATCGATAGAATGAAACTCACAAGACTCAAATGGGTATTTTTCAGCGTGAAATGTCATTTTTTTCATTAGTACAATATTTGATGCACTGATAGTATGATGATGCAATTTCTGCTTGCTGATGCAGCCAAGGCCTCCCCAACAGGACATTGAAGGTCGTACCATTCCGAACTACCAGGAACTCAAAATCTAAAATGAGGTATCCAAGCCATGTTTTAAGCCTGATTCATCCCAATGGATTCTACTCTATTTTCTCATAGCCCAACAGAGTTGTGTTGTAGTGTTTCAAGTTGTCCTCATCATGGCCAGCCGATGAAGTGTTCGCAGTGAGAGGAGGTTGACTCCGTAGCCTTTGCAGATAAAAATCCTCTAGACATCAATTCCATTTATCATTCCAGACTCATATAAGTGTTTTATGTACCCTTTCATGATGGAATCTTCATCCATGCCTATGAGAAGAAGATGACATGACATTATTTGAGAATGGTCCTTGTCTAATAGACTTCCTTCATTGCTACGTTAGACTAGAACTCCTAGGGACTTAGTAAGACATTGATGGGTACCTATCTAAGGTCTGTGGATAGACATAACACATCTATGATTAACAGATTTGATGGTAATTAAGCTAGATTCAATATAATATCATATTTATCCTCTAATGGTCGACACTTCGTGGATCAGGGTTTCACATTCACAATCAATTTAGGTTATTGGGCTTTGGATGTAGATGGTTCGACCTATGCAACACAGGTTTGTGGTGATGCCGTCATTTTTGGGTTTAGCTGAACTGGTCCACCCGCATGCCTTGGGTGATTTGATATTTGTTCTTCCCCTAATGGATATTCAGATATAACAGATATTGGATTTCCACCGATGAAGTTCGAGGAGAATTCGGGTTCTTGTTGGGTCTACCTAAGGGTCCTTCTGCGAGTTTCAGATATGTTAACTATATGATTTATGGAATGGCCAGAAATTTGACTCCTGCCATGATCATCCCTTTCAGCAAACCTACAACCTCTGCGGCATCTTCCTCCAGCTCTTCGATCAGGCATGGGGAATTTTGGTTCGTGTCCATTGTCTCAATCCAAGAAGGGGTCCATAAAGTGAATGAAATTAATGGAGCTAAAAATCATTTTATGACCTAACAACATTTTTATCTGACTTTGTCCTTCTGATGGTACTTTTGGGCAGGGAGGTTCCCATGGTACCGTTTGGAGGGGAAACTCCCATTGTACCAAGTCTATTGGTAGGAAATCCTCAAGTTTCAATACTGACTTCGGCTTGGGTGTAAACCCATCTTCTTGCTCTTTCTTTCTTCACATCTGGAGTTTAGATAACTTCAAGGCTATGGAGGAAGACATTATAGTATCAGGAACTCTTGGGGGCACGGTTGGTTGTTTCAACTATGCCCGGAGGATGCCATGGAATTGTTTGACTGTCTTCCCAGTCATCCAATAGTCAAAAATTTTCTCCTTCTTACTAGTGATTGTTTTTCATTCCTCTTACTCTCTTGAGTCTAAGTTGGAAACATATTTCACATGTGCTGGCTGTGGTCCCAACATGAGTTTCCCCGAATCCACCATCTATTGTAGGAGGTACATGGAAACAAAACATTCCTAGATGGTGTGTCCCAGTATCCGAAAATAGGGACAATAATTTGGATGATCATCGATACCCACTTCATCGGCACTCTTTTTCTATGGTAGCCGGAGAAAGTTGATATTCATGGCATCTCTGAAGTAGTTGCGAACTTGGTCATCATGGAACGAGTAGACATTATGTCTTCGTTCATCAAAAATATTTCTTTTAGCACCTTGTCTCTCATCTTGTCGAGGAGGGTGTGGTTGTTGGAATTTATGGGGTCCTACATGGTTTGGTGGGGGCCTCACAACTAGAGATGGTATTGGGGGTGGATTAAGTGTGACAGAAGATGCTTCAGCTTTTCCCACCCTTTTTCTTAGCGCTGATGGGGCCTCTCAGTACTTGAGGTTGGTCTGTTGCAATGAGTATTCTATTCATTGGGCAATGAAAAATAAATCTTTGAACCCACTCGTGTAATTCATTATGATTAGTGGTGTTCTTAATTCATCAGGAAGATTGTCGATGCACATAGTGATCATTTCAACCTAGGAGAGTGGTCGGTTCTGGGAATAAGTCAGGTCCATCCATCGGGAAATTAAGTCTGAGACACTTTCGTACTCTCGCTACTTGCAGTTCATGAAATCACTGACCTTTTTCTTATGCAGTGTTGATCTAATCTAGAATCGAAACTATCGCCAGAGGTCCTCCCATCAAATGATCAAGTTATCTTGTAAGATAGTATACCATATGAAAGTTGAGTCTTGTAGGGTTCACATGAAGCACCTGAGTTTTACTTCTTCTTGCTGCTCCAAAGTTCCCATCATGGGTTAACAATAATAGGTTCAATACATTATATGTTGTTCAGGGTCACCCGAGCCATTGAATACATCGAATACGATGATTCCAGAATTAGGAGATGGTGGAACATTGCTCATCCAATTTGGGTTGGGGTTTCACTTTGGTTGTATCGGAGTGAGACACCCCTCAATGGAATTGATTCGAGCCATTAGTTTCTTGACAGTGTTCAGGATACCTTGATGCACATCACATCAGGCTTGAGCTTGGGCTGGTGCAGCAGTGGCCAAATTTTGGCATGCCGGCACTCCTGGAATTTGGGGTGGATATTACTATGGGGGTATCCTTTGTGGGTTTAGCTGAATATATTCTAGCCTTCTCCCAATGGGGGTGGTCTTGATAACTTTCTAGGGCCGAGTTTAAGTAGGTTGACGGTCTTGGTGCTGGAATTTACTGGACTTTGATCTTGGATTTATTCAACGGGATGAGTTCATGTAGCAAGGTCACCTCTTTTGGGAATTCCTTCTAAGGTTCCATAGGGGTAATACATCCGACAAAAAAACTCCCTTAATGCATCTCGACATTAATTCATCTGAGTACTTTCATTTTTTCCTCACGCTTAAAGAACATTTCTTCAAGAGTGGTGGACACATTCTTAGGGGGAAGAGGAGTCTGGTAATAGATTAAGTTGGATTTATTCTTCTCCTTGTAGGAGTTTCACAAGAAAGGTAGTGTCATTTTAAATAAGGGTGTGCCCAAATTTAGGTTTTCTCTCTAGTTCAGAGTATGCAGACCATCAGGCTTGGTGGGGGATACCTCTGGGATGGAACCATCTTCCCTAGTGTCCTCACCCTATGTATCATTTCCTATGACATCTGTGGGGTTGACTTTTACCACATTCACTAATTCATACAGCATTCGGGGTGGTGTACCCAATACCGAATGACATGATGGTGTTTTTCATTCTTTATTAGATTTTCTCCTTCCATTATACAGTATTCATTATGTTTCTTGGTGAAGATTGTGCTAAAAGGAGCCCCGATCCAACCTCATAATGCCCCATTGTCTCGGAGGGTTAAAACCATGAGACGGGGTAAAATGGGTGACTCCTCTTCCCATCGTTCTTCCTTGATGAGAGAAGACAAATGTCTCTTGTGTGAGGACTTGATGTTAAATTACCCCCAGCCCTATAGGCTTTGTTTTTTCCCATTCTTCCATTGATGCGCTACGACCTTAATTTTTTTATCTTATGGGGGAATTTGGATTTAAAAATGCCCCCAGACCTATGGTCTGGGGTTGTTTGTACATTGCGGTGGTAGCCACTTATATCTCCACCTTTTCAATTTTATCACTCTCGCGTGGGTGTGATCCGGGAATTGAATTGGGTCTGCAAAGATTTTATGGTCTTTTGAATACATGAGCTCTGATTTCTAGTTGACTTCCCTTAGGTGGAATGCTTGCTCGATGTTCTTGGTTTCCTGACTCAGAATCTATTTTATGGCTTGATCTCTTCGGTCCTGATGCTTTTGAGACTTACTTCGGGCTGACTTTTATTGAGTATATCGTGTTTCATGAGTAGGGGTTTCATTTAACTACTACCATTGGTTGATGACATTGAAAAATGTCATTTCAAATAAGGTTAGTTAAAAGGGATGTGTGGTGAAGTGCAGAGCTCCATCTTCTCCCCACCCCTGAACATGAACTCCTATCGAGGATTTTCCAATTAGGTGTCACAACTTATGCAGTGCATAGAGGCAATCCAGTTCAAGGTTTTTCTTTCACCTTTTATATCATGTATATCATGTATACAAGAGGAATTCATGGTCTATTATATGGTGTATTTCCTCTAACATCTTGACATGGTCCGCATATCCTTTGTACGGTAGGAATTTTTCTTTCAGCTGGAAAAGGTTCATCCATATATTGAGGCTAATGTCATGCGTACATTCTGAAGACAACTCTCCTAGTCTGTGGAAGTGAGAAGTGTCAATAGGCCAATTTATCACTAGTATATTATCCTTTGCTGTTTTTCTTCTAAGAAGAAACTTATCCAGTTTTTTTTCTTCTGGGGGATCCTCTACTTGATATGCCCAGCTCGACTGCTTCTTAATAATTACTTTCCAATAAACTGGGCTAGTGGGGTCCATATTGATATGAGGATGATGTGGGGTGGCTCAGAATATGAGTGTGGCCCCATGCCATCCTGAAGTTGAGAAAGGATGTCACCCATTATAAATGACGTTCTTAATATGTTTGACTCCTTCTTTCTGATCACCTCAGCATAGGAGTACTTTCTCATATTTGTTTTGAAAAGAGGAGGGCCTATCACTGGTATGAATTTTGGTTGTTAGGAGGACCTTCATAATTGTTACTGCAATGGCGAGGGATACTATTTCAAATCGATGTCTGGTCGTGGAAAATTTCTTTATGGTGTATACCCAGGGGAGGACCTTCAGGGCGGGCTATAAGGTGGTGAGGACCTTATTGATTCTTGATGTCACTGAGTGGAGGACCTTCTTGATGATTTCTATGAAAGAGATGAGTATTATCACATCTTGTACCTGGATACAGGGAGAATTTATGCAGTGCACATCCTGGGGAGGTCATTTAATATGTACCTCAATGAGGGGAGAACAATATCATTGCTTTATGTTACTATGGGGAGGGCCTTCACAGAAAATTCCATTATGGGGAGGGCCTTCACAATGACTTTCATCATGGTTAGGACTACCATCATGACTTGATGTCCGAATATAGTGATAAACATATCTACAGTTTATACCCTGGGAGGACCATCAGGGCAGATGACATAATGTGGAGGACCTTCAATATTTTTTATCTTCATTTCGATGGGAGGGATAACTTGACTCCAATTTAGAGATTGGATCTTGTGATCTATCATTCTTGGCCCACAGAGTGAGCCCCAGTGGGTTCTCTAGGGAGGACTTTCAGAGGTGCTGGTAGCGACATTGCAGGGAGGGCCTTCGCAAATGCTACTACTACTTCCATGATTTTGTAATGGAATAACAGGGTCTTGAGCCTTTACCAATATAAGTCTGAGGGTGTTACGAACCCCATCTTTCAGTGGAGCGGTATTAAGTATGTACTCTACATTTTTCTCGTTGCCTTTGGTGCATTTTATTTTTGGGTTCTCTCATACGGGTATCTGGGGCTACCTATTGTTGGTAATGACCTTCATATAAGGGCCCTATCTTTATGGATCCTATGATGTCATTGGGATACACCGATGGACATATTGAGTTTTTTTGGTGATATATGTCTACCCTGGAGTATCCACCATATTGACCAGCATCCCCCAGTTGGAATGAGTATGTGTTCCCAATCCAATTGTTCGTGTATCATGTGATTTTATTGTCTAACCTCCTGTTCTGGAGGAAGGATGCATAACTGATCTAGAGTAACTGACCCATTTTGAGAGTAAGTCATTCCATTCAAGGAAACTGGGTCATGGTCCTAGTTTCTCACCTTTTACTCTGATGCAATAATATTTTGTCATGTTTGGTTGACTTGGTCTAGGATGTACATCTAATCTTCCATCATTTCCATGATGTTCTGGGATAAATCATTGGTTGGAACTGGTATGAAAGCCCATTCTTATATCAGAACAAGTGTTTGTGCATTATGTGGTCCTCCATTAGTTGCTAGTAAATATTGACAGTTCACATATGACGGGATAGAGGAACGAGTCTACCACCAGTTTTCTTCTCCACTTTCCACTGTATTTTACTAATGGAGTTTATATTAAGGAGCGTGGATTTTCATCCACTCACTGACCACTATATTAGATCCACATGCGTTGTATGCATCCATGAAAATTTTAAAATACTCATATTTTCTTTTTGTCTTATTTGAATGATGGTCTTGATGTGAATCATTAGGTATTTGTGCCTTTCAATAGCTACTAGTCATCCTATTTGGTTGATGAGATTGTTGTGAAACAACATATATCTGTATCATCCAATAGTTTAACACTCAATCTTAATAACATGACTGACAAGCACTAGAAAGAGAATTCACATGCTCGTATTAAGCCACACTATTTCTGTGGTGGGCTTGAGAGGAGGGGGCAGAGTCATATGTCTTCCCATCAAATGCTGCCTCATTAGTACGCCAGAGTTGATCCTTAGAAACTAGGGAGATAGAATGTTCTTGATTATATATTTGATTCCCTTGGTGGGAAGAACAAGGGGTCTGGTTCTCCTAGACATAAGTAGGTTCCCTAGGCATAAGGTCCTCTTTAGCGGGAGGAGGCTTGGTCATCTGGTGTCGACGACGATGATATCTGGAATGGGTCTATGAGTATGACTCATGAGTAGTTGTGATGATTTTTTCAGAATTGAATTAATCTTCCTCCCTATGATATGGGAGGTACACATTGTCACATTCTAGTTATTGGATACCAAAATAGTTTGAGAAAGTCATTGGGGCTGCCTTGTGTAGGGGTGACGGTTGCGACTAAGGAGGTGGCTAGCGAGTCTTCGCAGACTGGAGGTCCTGTCTCGTGACCTGCACCATGGGGAGAGTAATATTTCTATGGAACTCTTTGATCAGCCCGTACAATAACCAGTTTTGAAGATTCTGGGTATGTGAGCGGGTCCTGCTCTTCGTTGGGGCCTCAGTCGGCTATGGGATCCTTGATGTGTGTGTCTGTATCGGTCGCCAGGATGTCATTTGGATCGAAGGTTGCTCTACAGGAACCTAAAATATATAGATACTATATATAGACTATAAAACCTCATCAAAATAGCATTATTTTAAACAAATGAATATCTGACGATTCAGCTTAGACCCCTTCCCCCACTATTTTTTGTCTTGGGGAAAAGTGGATTGAGTGGCGTAATTCTTCCACCTTGTTTATGGATTCACGATGGGTTCACTATTTTTGTTTCACCTCTAAGGTGGCATTTTCTGCACATATAGGAGTGAAAAAAAATGTTCCAGCATGAAATAACCTTTTTTATCATTGGGGTAGAACCGACGCCCTGGTTAAGGATTCACGTCAGGTTCACCATTTTTGTTTCACCTCTGAGGTAGCATGTTCCACGCATATAGGGGTGAACAAAATGGTCTAACATTCAAAAACTTTTTTTTGTTATTATTGGGGTAGAACTACCACCTCGGTTAAGGATTCATGCCAGGTTCATAATTTTTGTTTCTCCTCCAAGGTGGCGTTTTTCGGGTGATGGTGAAATGGTCCGACGAGAATCATCACCTGTCTCTTTTTCTAGATAGGGTTTCACATCAAATCCACCATTTCTTTTGATTCAACCTATTCTACATCATTAAACATTAAAAGAGGGTTGGATTAACCCTATGGGGACTAGGTAATTTACCCATTCTATATTGTGAAAGAGATGGCACAGTCAGATGGTCCCAACGAGTGTTTTCATGTGGTCAAGTACTTGTTCCATCGTTCCTCCTAGAAGATATCTTTCTTAGATGATCTCCAATGGGTTTATTAATGGATCCAAAAACACCCAAAAACCCTACTATCAATGATTCATGGACCTTATTTCCAATGGTAGGTGCTCATGGGTCAATGATTCACCCATCAATACTTAAGTAATCCATTGAGCGAGAGTATGGAAAGTCAGGCTCACCACACGCTTTTGGGGGAGGAATATTTTATATTCTGGTACTCCCTTATAGATTTAATTCATGTTCATATGTTCATGAATCAATGTTTCATTCTTGAAGTGTGTGTCAATGGGATTCCCCTAGTTTGTAGTATCTCTATAGGCATACATGGATTTGATGCTACGGAGGCCATGTTGACTTAAGACATGTTATAAGGCACTATAGAGTTTATTGTCATCCAAGGGGCATGGGAGGTGACTTGACATTGGGATTAGACCCATAGGATGATTTCCTACATATTTTTATGAGAGGAATCAGAACCCACATAGTTTGGAATGGATGGGGATTACTTAATGAAGCTACCCATTTGGGGAGGCATTATCTGGTGAGCCATTTTTAAAGGGCACCCTTTTGATCTCAAACAATCAAGTAGGAAACCTATATTTCCTGGTTTGACCAGAAATTTGAGTTCTCGTATTTCAGAATTGGATGGATTTTGTAATCGTCACAAATCTCTATGCCCACATGAGTCATACTCGGTGTGAGAAATAAGAGGATATGAGTGATCCAACCGACCACATGCTTCCTCTACTACTAGTGGGAGAGGGTGATCCTATGGTGGAAGAGGTCGGGGAAACGTTGGGTGAGTGTGTGGAGTGATGAACCTTTTAATGTGAAATGACAATAAACATCATTCGGATCGGCCTTAGAAGATTGAGGACTTACCTTGGTGGGAGTTCCCCAGAACACGTTCTGGGGAGGGGAGGAGTGTCTCCCTCATCAAAAGGGGAAGTCAACATAACCCCTTTGACTGGTCATCATTCCTCATTGAATTGAAAAGTAGGTGATCACACTTAATACATAAAATAATGAAGTTCACCTTAGTGTTCCAAGGTTGGACTCTAGGTTACCCTTGGAGTGTAGACCCACAGACATCCCTGGAGACCGAACTGTTCTAGGGAGATCCTTCATGACTCCACTTACCATGGGTATGTAGACCCAAAGAGGTACGTTGATGCACCCAATGGTATGATAATTTGAGTCTGGTGGATTTGGAGGAGGCTTCGGCCTGATGTCGAGGGACTGGTTAGGAGAGGGATTATAGAGTACTAGATGGTAATGGAGGGGAGATTTTGTAATTGGAGGATAGAATACACAAAAACACCCTATTATGTACAATGATTTCTTATGAGGGATGGGGGAAGCTCTGCATACCGTAGTGGAATGTGGGAAGATGGGTCGTCCGCGTACTAGAGAAGTACCTGGGCATGGGTATGGACCACCATGCACCATGATGGTACGTGGTCTTTGATGTGGTCTGTCACACCACTTTGGGATCCACCAATGTAGTGGTTCAGTACGCGGCATCGAGTTAAATCTACATAGAGATACACTATATGGGACACCATATTAAAGGAGGGTTCGAGCAATTATCACTCATGGGGATTTCATCTGCAAGAAATACGTGGTTCATGGTTTCACAAATTAGGTTCACAGTTCTCTTATTATTATTATGTTCCGCCATTTTAGGGTTTGCGGCTAGCTGTACCTACAGAGAGTGTGGTTCGCAATTCAGGCTTCGTCGATGATTCAAGACTGATGCTGGAATCTTCCCTCAGTTCTTTATTCGAACTTCTAGGGTCCCCATTGAGCTTTCTTCATCCTCCCATTCTTGATTCCTTCAATTCCCCTTTTATAGTGCATTGGGGAAATTTTATCTATGGGCATGAAGCACCATTTTTTGGAGGCCCATGAAGAGATATCACGAACCTCGGAAGACTCGATCAACTAGGGTTTAAGGATGTTATGGTTTGAAATCAAGGTTCATGGAACCCTACCTATTTGCATCGTCCGTGAAACGCTAAGTTAGTAAAATTGTATTCATATGGATCTCGCATGCATGATTCTTTAATCGACGCAGTTTTTGGTCCACTAGGTTTTTTGGACATCGTTCTATGGGCTAGAACCTTCTAGGTCGTTCCACGTACTCGTTGTTCACGATCCAGGTGGTCTGTGAACCCTTCCCGATGATGGAACGCGAGCCATTTAAAATATTTTGAAAAACTAAATTCATTCATGTTTATTCTGAAGATTGTAGCTTAATTTGATTCCATTAACCTTGTTAGACTATTAGGAATACTTTTTTCCTTAGGAAAAGCGATTGGGGGAGTATTTTCTTCCCTTGCCAAAATTTTCAAGACAGAGCAACTAAAATGGTCTTTGAAGCCATATCAAAAAATATTGATGAATGAAACCTTCATCTACATAAATATTAGTATATTACCATACCAAAAAAATGAATGTTAATTATTATTATAAGAAAATTTAATTAGTGATAAATGATCTAACAGTGATTCTATAAAATCTGAAAGTGTTCCCTCATTATATATTCTAATATAAAACTATTTTAATACGTTTGACCATAAATTTGTGAATATAGTATCGTAATACCATACAACTAAATATATAAATCATGATATAGTACCCATATATTAATGGTGTAAACTGAATATCAGGATAATATATTGTTTCAATTAGGGAACCATGAAGTTTCACCACCTACATGACATAACAAATCACCAAACTGTACATTTAGCATGATTATTTATTCAATAAGAATGTTTTTGACTTCCTCAATGGATCCAAGGTAACCCAAAAATTGTCAAATCTTACCAAGTTATGAATAGATCCCATTATATAAACCATAGAGATGTCTTACCACTTATATAAGAATTTTTTAAAAGAATTTAACAACCCCACATGAACATGTCATTTGGATTTCATTAAAAACTATATAGGGAAACACATATCAAGTTTATTTATAACCTTCTTCATCATATTCCAAAAAATATAATCCATAACGAATTATAAATCATTACAATACCCAAATGCACTGCTAAAAATGATCTATGGAAGTCACACAAAATTACTTCCTACATATTCATACATCCACTTTACTTTGGTTGTTTTACATTATAGTGAAGAATAAAATTAATATGATATAATTTAATATTTATTATGAACTATGAATGTTTATTGATTAATACTTATTTGTGACCCCACTATAAATTGTTTGAATATATTATTTAAAATTATCTACATCAGTGTTCATAGTTTCTTGAATTTGGAAATTTATGTATTGTCTCTCCCATATTAGATATTATAAGGCACTATATATCAAAATTTATTTTAATGAATAAGAATCTCACATATGGAGTTACTAACTCTAGTTCGTGGCTATATAATTTTAAGGAATATGATTATTATAATGAGGTAGTCTTATATAATAGCTTATGTAAATCCAAACAAGTGACATATACATGGGAGAATAATGAATTTGTAACTCGGGTTGGTTCATAGTTCATGGTGTTCCCCTTGGTTTATGGTTACTCTATAATCCTATCAGTTCATCAAAAATTATTATATATCAAATTTTATTATCACATATTTATTTTCATTATTATTGGTATTATTTATTTTATGATTTTTTTTATGAAATATAATAAAAACATATAATTATCAATAATTTAATGATGAAAATACATTGTTAATATATGAATTCTTTACCTTCGAGAATTGATAATTTTTTTTTGCAAATGATATCATATAGTTAAAATTAATAATATTGATAAAACTAATAAAATTATATTCCCTATATAAATAAAAATATGTATCCTTCAAGGTATTATTATCCCACTAACAAGTCCCAATAATTATGTTAGTAAAAAACAATAGATTGAGGGGGCCGTGAGAAGTAATTGATGGATTCTACTTTTATTCTGGGTTTATAATAAAATTAATTTGTTATATGAAAAAAATATTAATAAAATCATAAATTTCCCCATGTATACATATCAAATTACATATCTTGAACGAATAGGTTGATTATATCTCAATCAAAATATAAGATTAGTTTTCATGGAGACAATCTATTTTCCTTGAATCCTGGGTGGACCTATAATTATCCTATAAAAGGTTGGGCCCTGGAAAACATAAATTTTGATATTATTCAAATCCTAAACATTATTTATTTCAAGGTTTTGTTGATCATGAGAATTATGGGGCTTGTTATATTTTTGATAGTATCTTTATATATTTTTTATTCGATTTATGTCTTCCTACACAAAGGAAGAATAATTTGGTTGGAAAAATTTTCCTAGGGTAGTAGGAATTGGCATTGGTGGTTAAGCATTGATCTTTCATCTTTTATGATGGGGATGTAATTCATGAACCATCATATACTGATTCTTCGATACCGGGCAATTCTACAGGGATATATAAATCCAAATTATATATCCAATTTTCTATCAAAGATGCTACATTAGGCTATGGTGGAAGGGTTATTTGATGATATTATATGCAAAATAATTTTGTGCAATTTATATTAATAATAAGCTCTCTATTCTACATCATGTTTGGTTAAAATAGTGTGCTTCCTCATAGTTGGTTTCACCTACCATTACTAAGATGGAATGATTAGCTACATCCATTAGGAGGTAGAGTGCTATGAATATTTTTATGAATGCAGTGATGTTAAATCATTTTGAGGAACTAGAGAACAATATTGAAATAGAAAACATAGAATATAAATTGGTGCATTCTAGGGAGAATAATAAATTAATATCAACAATAGAAATTTTGATTAAATAATTCTATTGAGGCTGATAAGAATAGGTGTGACTCCATATATTGTGAATTGATTCCTATTTTGGGATTGTTTATGATCTCATACAACCTCTATGGTTACATTGTATTTCAATGATTATACTATTGAAAAATTGAAATTTCATTAAGGAATGAAAAATGGAAATAATTATCTTTTTATATAGGAGTTGACATTTTTATTAATAAAATGATAGGGAAAAGGTGCGAGGATTATTCCTGGTTAGTTATACCTGTGGTAACAAGGCCAGATGGAAAATCATTATGTATAATGAAATATTTTTATATCAATAAACATGATCATGAGGATAAAGAGGTTTTATAAAATAATAATTATTTTCATATAGATGCATGTGAGGAAATTTTTGACCATGTTCATCCATTAAATTGTAGATCCATCAAATAAGAGAAGGTTCAAGAAGAATCAGATGATATATCTTTGATGGAGTTTCTCCAACACTATAAGGAGATTATGTAAGATTCTATTAATAATCTGAACAAAATGGAATATTCAACCAAATAAAAACTAAAAAAGTAGAAAAATCTGATCAACACTCAAGATTACATTAAAATCTGTAGCCTTAATGATTGTATTCATTGAATAGTGAATTACACTAAAATATGGGAAAATGTTGGCTTTGTTTATAAATATGTCATCAATAAGGCACCATATTCTAAATAAATAATCTTGATTTGGGAACCTATAAGGATCACATTTCAATCATTATATTTTTATTTTGGATTTGGTTTTAAATCCATTTATTATTGTAATTTCCTTTTTTTGGATTAAGATATTTTGTGTTCCAATTCACCAAAAATATGTCTCCCCATTTTCAATATCCCATTTTTTTCAATCCACTCAATTGATCAAAGAGTAACGTGTTAATGTTGTTATTTAGCCAAAATATTATCATGAATTCTATAAATATAAGTATATCCGTATCTTGGAGTATTAAGAGAGGTTTGAGTATCGTTACAAATAAAAACATTCAAGAAACAAAATATTAATAATATAATAGTTAATAAATATTATTGTTTAAAATTTAAGTGAGATGATATGTATAATTAATCAATAATGTATAAATATTCATTGATCAATATTAAGTTAATAGTCAACTATATTTTAATTTTTTTCAAAATGAAAATTATCACCCCAAATTCCCTATTATGAATTTTTTACCATGAATCTGTCCTCAATGAAACACATTTTGGGGTACAAGATCCTCAAGAATATAATTTACATAAAACACAGTTTCATATTTAGAATCCCCCTTTTCATAATGATTCACCACATGATGAAACTCTGGGTGAGGGGATTAATAATCTATCTTCATGGATGATATATTTTATTTTTAAATGCATACATTATCAATGATGTCTAGTGAGTAGAAAAAACAACATGAGGACATGGATGGTTAAATAATTTCCTCACATCTATATGAACATTACCAGGGTAATGTAGTGAATGAAGTTAATAAGACAATAAATAAAAAAATAAAACATATAAAATAGAAGATAGTAATCATTATATACTCATTTTCTTAGTCTATATTAATTTATTAGAAGTGATAGGATTCAAGTTAAATATTTATTAACATACAAATCCCACTATTTCTTCTTCGTTACATTTCTTGTTCAGTTTCAATGACAATTTAAAAAACCATACGAAATAATGAAATCAAAATATTTAGGCTAAATATGAAAATGTTGGAAAGAATATATTAAAATTAAGAGAAAATCATGATAGAAGTATCAATGGTATGGGAAAATTTAAAATAACCTTCTCAATAACCTTTTATGAATCCAAATACTATGTGGGTGAGAATTAAATATGATGATATTTTCTATTATTATGGAAATAATTTCACCATGAAGAGAAATTTAGGTGAATTGAATAAAATGAAAGAAGATAATTATACATTATATATATTTATTATTTCATGATATATTTTTAGTTTCACTTAATTTACATTTGAAACAACATTTTATAAACATTTATTTAAAAAAACTAAATATGTTAATAATTATTAAAAGAGTTATAATAGACTATTGAGTTTCAAATAGATCCTAACTCTATGATTATTAAGGGAAGATCACATCCTCTAATATCCTTAATGAATAATTTTTATTTTTAAAAATTAAAATTATGTAAATTGTATTACTAGAATTAAAATATCATTGTTTAGTAAAGAACTAATGTGTTTTTACATCATTTTTTGTGAAAAAAATAATTTTATTGTAATCCAAATTTGAATAACAGTTTATATATGCCTAAATCAATGATATCCTATGTTATAAATTGATGATTAATATAACAAAAATGGATCAAGTTATACATATTTTTAAAAATATAAAACTTAATAAAATAAAATCAAAATAAAATGTCTAAATAATATTAATAATTGATATTATAATCTTTTAAGATAATAGTTTTATGAGTTTGATATGACTTCATTTAAGGTATAATGTCACATAACCCTTTTCATATAATTGGGGAAGGATCCATAAAGCATCATGAATTACTCTACTATGATACATGTAACCCATTTCAAGTAGAAGATAAAAATAAATTCTCACATATCCACACATTTAATGATACAATTATTTCCAGGTGGCTTATTTAAATTATTTAAGAAATTTTAAAGTGAATAAGATAAGGATATTTAGAGTAACATAAAATATAAATAAATTAGGCTAAGTTGGAGAATATAATAAGTAATAATTCATCAACTATTCATTTTTAGTAGGTATTTTTTCAAAAATCACACCTCTATATACACATTAGGGTATTGGTGTGTGTATGAAGATTAATTACACATTTCCTCAAATGTGATATAAATGATAATTCGAAAACATTTTCTTATTATCATTTTTGGGATATGAACCAGATATATTGGAGTTAAAAAAATAACCATATGGAAAATAAATTTTTAGAAAAATGTCCTATACACTTATAATTTTGGAAAAAATTATCATCCATGAATAAAGTTGAAAATTATTTGTTAATTATACTTAAATCAACTAATATTAATCAAGAAATTTGATGTGACTTTCAATAAATTATAATAAATTTTCACAATTATTTTATATATAGTTCCCCAAATATATAATGAAATAGTTGATAAAATGGTGTTATATATGAAAGAGGTAGAATATCATATTCAGTTATTGGAAATAAGATAGAATTTAAAAAAAGGCTTTATACTCATAAGAAGTTATCATTTGAACATTCTTCATAATTTCCTATGGAATGGAGGGTTCCAAATACACCTATACTATATTTTAAGGTTTGAAAATCGAATACATATGGTTTTATCTTCAAAAAATTAAGTGATATATTATTTTTATGAAAAATGAACCCTTATCCTAAAGTGGTCATAAATGGATAATATGATTCTAAATACATAGTATCACTGTATTCAATAATGGATTTCACATTCCAAATTAATTTCATTTTTTTGGAATATCATTAGTCTGATGTATGTCACATTTGGTTAGAATGGGTATCCAGTAAAGAGATATAGATTTAAGGTAATTTGATCATGTAAAATGTATTATTTCGTTCTTAATCCTTTATAATATTTCAAGGTGTTAATTAAGGAAATTTTTTCATTAAATGAGAAAAAAATACATTATAATTTTTATTTATATAGTAGATTAAAATTATTACTATGTGAAATCATTAAGGATCTATTTAATGATCATTCCAGGAATCAGATTGTTCAATTTCTATCTCAGTGAATGTATACCATGTTTTAATATAAAGATACTAGGAGTGCCATATTTTCCATCTGATATTTGATGATAACATTTATAAAATATATATCATTATATATATTTGTTAATATATATCTCAATCTATTTCTCCCTGATGGAATAAATATAGAAACCTATGTTTTAGCGAACATGATCTATTGATATCTAACTATAATTTTTGTATGAAAAAATTAGAGTAATATTTTATACATTTTAATAAAAAATATAGGTTAGAATAATCCAATAGTTTATTCCTTATTGAGGTCACATGGAAAAAATATCTGCAATTATTTATAGGATGATATTAAGAAGATGGTGGAAACTCTATATGTTCTAATTGTGGGATGTATCATATATTCCATGTTATGTACTATACTTGATATTATCTATGATAGTAGGGAAAATATCAATTAAAAATATTACAATTTGGTTGGATAATAGTTAAAACTATATGTAAGTACAATATATATATAAGTGATATATTCTTAGTATTTTTAAAAGGAATTATAGTTATTATGGGGATAATTAAATTTCCATCATACTAATAAAATTGATGTAGTGTGATAGTTTGTCTATATAATAAATAAATAAAACCAAATCATATCTAGTGGTATCTATTTCTATAGAATTTAAGTGTTATTTATCTTTATATGTATCTAAGTATGTGGTTTAATATTAAACTTTCCCCAAGATCATGGTATTTTTCTATGAAATTAAATTATTATGAATATATATATTATTATAATTATATAGAGTTGGTATTTTCATTTATGAACATGAATTGGAAAAGGAAAAATATATATACATTAGAAATAAAATATTTTGGGGGAATTTACTCAATGTAAATAAGTCATGGATAGTAAATTAACCATAAATAATAATGATTAAAACCCAATAAATTAACATCGAACATAACTTCAGAAGGATTTTTCATGTGAGATATAACATGTTGTGAAAAATACATCAAGTCTACTCAAGTAATTATTGGAATGTTATGAGAGTGGTTAGCCTCAACTGTACTTGATGATGTATATTTAATTACCAACATAGGAATTAAACATTATATATTTATGATATAAACTTTTCTTGATAGTAAAATTACTAAAAAAATGTATTATATAATACTTAGGACTTAGATTATATATCATAACAAAAGGTTATAACATTTCCTATCATTAATTAGAATGTCACAATATAGTTATAAAAATATTAAATATATGTTATATATTCTATATACATCAATATAATGGGATTATAGTGTCATAATATTATGTTTTTGGGGATCATGAGCAGTGAGACTTCTTCACGTAAAATTATAACTATTTGATCTGATGTATTTGAGACCATGAGGAATGAAATGATAATTTGAACCCCAAGTATGTTAGGATTCATTATATATTACAATCTAATATCATCTATGTATCATATCAAGTTTTTTGAAGGAAACACTATGTTCGATAGCGTACATGATATGCCACATCAAGCTTAAAGGTACAGAAAAATATTTTTATTTAAATGTTACCATTATAACATAGAAATTTGAATGGAAGGAATGAATTGGATTTACATAATTGTGAAAATATAGTTTACAGATTTAAATATAATAAATTATATGATGACAAATTATATATAAATAAATATTAATCCCCCTCTAAATTTAAATGAAACGTTTTTCTAAAAAACAATTTAAGTGAGCACAAGTAAATTTTATACCAAAAAAATAAAAAAAATAAAAAAATTTGGATTATATTAATGAAATATATATATATATAATTAAATATAATTTTTTATTTTCACCCCATGTGTTTTTATGATATGATTTTAGAAAAAAAATATAATTTTACGCATAAAAGATTCCTTTTTTATAAAAAGAAAGTTTTTCCCACTTTTAAAGATGAAATTTTTTTAAATCTAGTTTTTAGAACTTTTATAAATCATATATGAAAAAATAAATTTTTTTTCTTTGAAATAAGAAATATCAAAATTTAATTTTATGGAATATTTTATATTTTTCTGATAAGTTTCTTGTTTTTATGAATAGTAAAAAAATACAAAATTTTAATTGAAAGAATATTTTTCTTTTAAATAATTTATAGTGTTCAATTATTTTCTATATTGGTAATATAGTATAATTAGATAAAATTTATATTATTTAATCCAATTTAGTTCATTTTAATCCATTTAAATTTCAATTTGGATAAAAAAATATTTCAATATTTTGAACGTTTTCACTTTGAAAGCTCATCTTCTCATTTCGTCTATGGGATTAATTTTAAATTAAAATTTTCCAATTATGTTTTTTTAATTTTAAAAAATGTATTTAATATTTGGAATCATAATTTCTAAATTTAGTAAATAGATCTCTTCTATTTTTTAACAATATGTATAGTAACATTAGTAATGTTTTAATTGGCACAGTTAAGGTTAAATTAGGTAATTAAGTGTATATATAATATTATAAAAGTTATACGGTTACCATAAAACATGTCTTTGTTTTATTTTATGAGTGAATTTTGATCTAAATCATCCTTCACCTTATTTTATGAACCTTTGGATCCACATGGATTACTTTATGCCTTTTATAGTATTTTATTTTATGAAAATTAAAATATATCATACTCATGTGTTTAATAAATATATTTTTTTAAACATGGTTATTAGAAAATTTATTTTAATATTAGTAATTATTTTAATGATAAATTTTTTATATTCACCATTATATTTTAATTTTAATTTTTAATAAATAAATAATTACCTTAATGTCTTACTCAAAAACTATGGAGTAATAATTTATTTAATGGAAGTGTAAAATAAATTATATTAAAAGTATTAAAATAAAGTTAATTTAATATAATTAATGTAATACCTAAATTTTAATGATACCTTTTACATTTTAGTGATATTTTATAATTTTTTTTGAAGATATCTCATTTTATTGATTTTTGTAAAAGTGAAAGTAATGAATAATAATAAAATTTCCATTACTGTTATATTAAATTAAATAATATTTTATGAAATAATATAAAATTAATAAAAATATAAAATAAGGTAATATAACTGGAGTAAGGTTTCAAATGTAATCAATGATTTTTTATGGTTTTTTTGTCATTTTATACTAAATATACAAACCCTTAAGTAATAAAAAAATATGTCTTCATTGTCGGAGGTAAAGAGAATAATTAAGAGTTAATGCTAAAAGATAATTATAAGAATGTGACCTAAAATTTTCTAAACTTTATTATTTGAGAGGATTTAGAACAATTGTCATGTTATCTTATAAATAAATCACTTTTTAGATATATTCAATTGGAAATTAATTAATATTAATTTAATATTTTGAGAGTTTCCAAAAGCTCCCTTCACCTCTATTATAAAAGGGAACCTGCTTCATTACACACACCACATTGAGGCTCATATTTCAAAAAAACCATTCTTATTTGTTAAAAAAAATCTTATCCAACTTCTGGAGATCCTTTTCATACAAAAATTCCAATCCTAGATCCCTTAAGAAGAGATCTAAAGGACGTATGTTAAAGAAGAGGTAATCATTTTTACCAACTCATTTAAGTTCTTTTATTCTTATACTTCCAATTAATGTTTTTTTGAAATATAGAGAATTAAATCTAGTATCATATATATATATATATATATTATTGTGATTAATATTCAATCATATTTCATATTTTATCCATCCTACGAAAAATGAAAGCACTACGTGTGTGTACGTATGATTTATTGTCTCCACACTTTGGTGTAAAATGTTTTCCATAAAAACCTTACATGGATGTGTATATTTTTTTAAATAATGTTTCTATATATATATATATTAAATATTAAATGATATCTATTCTAGAGAATTAATTTTCCCTAAAATATTTTTCCATTTCGTCGTTAAGGGATTGATACCGACGCTCGTGCAAACATACGACATACCATCTCCACGACACGATGTGAATAGTTTTCCTCTTAAACTATTCAATAATGAATATAATAAAGTATATAATGAATAAATATGATATTAATTCCTTTAATATAATTCTTGATATAATGGACGTGTATAATATTCAAGAAAACATGGACTTTCTAGACAAAACAAACAAAGGAAAGCAGATAAATTAATAGCTTAAAAAGTGAAATAAATCAAATATAATTAATAAATGAGTAAAAATGATATAATGGGATAATATATAATACCATAAATTTTAATATGATTATAAAAAAAGTTAATAATATTTTTAGAACCCCTATAAAATAATTTTGGACACATATAAAGGAAATCAAACTTAAGGTAAGAGTTTAATTCACAATCTCATATTTAATCGATATTGTTTGAATTTAAGTCTCCACTGGAGAATATTTCCCTACCATGTTATTGTTTTCTAAAAAAAAATTATTTTTACTACTAAACTATGAATAATTAAAGTCATTTTTTCTCATGTTTTAATTTTTATAAAACCGTTTGAAAGGATTCATTTTTTATTTTGAAAATGAGGTAATTTATAAGATTTTCGACAAAAAATACAAAAGAAATGTTTTTTGGACTTATGAAACATGAGATGATTTTTCCAATATCAAGGAACCATAATTAATTAAATATTAATTTACAGTTTTAAGTGGTTCTTTTCAAAAAAAATAATTTCTTTTATTAATGAACATATTTTTAAATAAATGATTTCAAAGTTAAAAAGGGAATATTTCTCTCAAGAATTTTCAATGATTTTTTTATATTATTTTCATCTATGTCAACACCATTTTTTGAATCTTATGATTCATTGTGACCAATATTTTATGATTTCATTTACTATATTTTATCAAATGGTTTATGATTTTTTTACTATGTATGTGCTCTTTTGATACAATTCATAGTTTATGGATAAAGTATTCACATTTCATGTGTTATTTTTTTAATTAAAATTTTTATATTGTTTATGTTTCACACCTTTTATATGTGGGATAAATTGGACATAGTATGTGATGGTTGGGTCCCACTATATCCCCTCGATTCATCAGTATGTCTACTGAGATAAACTAGATTGGGTATTGGTTAAGGCCTTACCTATTTATGTATGGTGTCTTGGATGGAGCCATGATGGTATGTTTATGATGTACCTCATTATTCATTCCCTCATTAAGAGAATGGTTTTTGATATTCCATTTGATTATTAAATTACTATAATATTCATGTCGTAAATTATATGGAGTTATTGGATTATCATTTATTTTATCCATATTTTTTTCAAGGTTATGATGAAGTAAACTATGTTTGAGTGATTCATCTTTCTTTAATTTTTATTATTATTTATTCATGATATATTATATTGTACACTTTCCTTTACTAAACATTTGAGATAACCCATTTCTTATGTTTAATTTTTTGTGATATGCCAATATGTATATTATGATTGATATTTAGGGTAAATCTTGGAGATTTGGGGAGCTTCAAATGGAGTTACTATGTTGAATTTAATAATTTTCAATAGTAAATTATGTTTTAATTATGATTATAGTTTTCCAAAACTATTTAACTATTCATCCCTTTGAAATGTTCTTCTTTTTATCTTATGTCCATATAATAAAGTAACCTTCAACTATGGGAAACTGGGTTTGGGTTTTTATAGTTGGTTGAAGATAAATATTAGTAGAAACAATGGGCATTAGATTTAGGAAAACATTGATTTGAGAACAATTACCTGCAAAACAATTTTAAAATATATTCAAATTAACTATGATCATGATATAGAGATTTGTTATACCTAAATTATCAATTTAGGTTATGTGATTTGCTAGTTTTGAGACTATACATTATTTTGGATTAGGTTATGATCTAATTTAGTTCATTCCATTGTTTAAAAATGTCACATAGCTGGATGATTGGAAATTGTATCAATTCATGTAATCAATGTAGGAATATACCTCCTATGAAGATAATAATGTTGTAGCAAGAGTTTCAAGTGGTTCTAAAAACATATAACAATATTGGGAAAACTGAATTCAGTTAGGAAGAATAATCTTACCCATATGTAGCAGCCAAATCCAAAATAGGTAGGAAAAATTAATACCCCTTCATGAGATAATAGCTTCCATCATTATGTAGAACAAAAAATCCATATGTAGATGAGAAATGGATAAACTCCTTGGAGAATATTTTTTATCTATTTGGTATTTAATGAAAGGTAGAATGTTATCATTACAGGTTTTCATATCTCGGGAGATGGAGATCAATAGTGGTCATTGATTTAGAACATGGAGGAGGGGGAATAAATTGAATATATGGAATAGAAGGATTTTGAGGAACATATCTGGGAAAACAATTTACCTCATAAATAGAAAAAGGATATGGAGAGATGATTCATGAATATATGGTAAAATGAGAATAATAATGTTTCTAAATATGAATCCAACTTTACAGGGTTATAAAGGAATATTTTATACTACATATATAACCTAAAGAGAAAGAGTCATCATTTTTTGGTGGGAAAAATCCCTCCCTCTGTAAGGCATTGGTCTCCCAAAATTTCTCATCATACAATATTCTAGTATCATGTGATATAAATATATAGGAATGACTCTTTATATTTTATGACTATATAAGAGTGAAAGAGAAGAAGAGAATGGTGGCGTAGGATTCAGAAAAAGGAAAAAAAATGGAAAGACAGATTTTCCCACATATGATAATTATTGGAGGAAACACCTCAGTATTTTCCTGAAGGGAATGATAATTTTTATTATTATTGTATAGATAAAGTTCATTGGGATCTTGAATGTTTGGGAAATAAATAAGATCCAAATGTGAAAGGATTCAACTATAAGAAGATGGGTCACTTCGCAAATGAATATACCAAGAGTTTAGGAAGTATAACTGAGAAGAAGAAATGGGATCAAGGTCAAGATTATATTGTTACTATAATCAAGGTGGAATAATTAAATTATTTTATTTCTAGTCATAAGGATCATAATATATAAGGAAATTATCGATGTATTTTGACTTTAAGTATTTTAAATAAATCATGTTCTCATTAAGGTTTTAAATGTGATAAAAAATTAATATATTTTCTATGTGATGAAAATAACACAATTATTTTGTTTGGGGAAAATATGATGTTATGTTGATTGTGAAAATATAGTGGCATCCCCAATAAATTATTGGTCTTTGAATTTATACAGACATATTTTGAATGATTATTAATATTAACAACTTATTGAATAAATTAAGTTGAACATTGGATATTATTTCATATGGTCAATGTATGGTTTATAATATTTGATATCATGTGAAAATCATTTTTTTTGATAATATTTAGTAGTCTAAGGACTGTCATATGGGTATTTCATTAAATGTGATTTAGTAACAATCATCCATTATGAATAGCCATCTCCAGGTGTAAATGATGAAGTGAAAATAGATCGAAGCACAACCAAAGGATAAGATTATGCTCATAACATGGAAAGTAATCAAGTAAGATTATTATATCAAATGCTTATGTAGAGGAGTCCCTAAAAACTAAGGAAATGTTTTTGAAACAACATAATTATCCATTTACTTTTCTTATAAGAAATCAATGTCTATTTTAACCCCTCATAGATTTATGGTTTTGTGATTGTTAACTATCTCCTGAATTTTTTTTTCTATCACTCTCTATTAGAACCTGATATCATGTGTTACCTTCTATGTCAATATTTTCATGTAACCCAAGTATGTGATATCTCAGGTGGCCTTTAGTCTTCCCATTCATTATTTTAAAATGAAAATTTCATTAATCCTTTTTTCGAAATGGGATTTACAAAAAAAGTTTTTTAAAATGTAAAAAACCTTGTTTTTTATCCTGAGATTAAATTTTGGGGAATAAATTTATTAAATGGGTGGGTAACGTAACATATAAATTTATTAAAATGAAATACTATGTTTGATAAAGTACTTGATACACCACATTGAGCATAAAATAACAAGTAAATATAATTTTTTAAATATAAGCTATCTATTAGAATGAAGGGGATGAATAAGATTAACTAAATTTTGAAAATATGCTATATATATTTAAATATAATTAATTACGTGGTGAAACATTATTTATAAATGAATATAAAAACCTTTTAAAATAAAATGAAATCATTTTCTAAAAAACTATTTAAATACGCACAAGTGTGTTTTATATCAATAAAATATACAAATCACATTTTTTGGGTTATATTAATATATTAATATATATATATATATATAATATTCAATATAATTTTTAACATTCATTAGATGTTTTATCTAGACATGATATAAGAACAAATCTAATTTGTTGTATAATTTTTTTTTAATAAAATCATTATTTAACCGCTTTTGAGGGAATACCTTCTTCAAATCTAGTTTCTGACACTTTTATAAATTATAGTTGAAAAAATAAAAGTATTCATTCAATTCAGAATATAAAATTTTACATTGACTTTATTTTTGGAAATTTTCTAATAACATTTATATTTTTATGAATAATGAAAAAATACATAATTTTAATTAAAAACATATTTTTTGTCTAAATAATTTAGTGCGTTTAATTATATTATTGATTGGTTTTAAAGTATAATTATAAAAATTTTATATCAATTAATCTAATTTATATCATTGTAATCAATTTTCCATTGAATTTGAAAATAAAAACATTCCAATATTTTGAACATTTTCACACTAAAAACATTTCTTGTCATCTGAACAGAGGAGTTGAGAAAAATTATGAGAGTGGCAACAAGTAATTTTCAGTTTGGTTATGGAGAGGATTCATGATTTTGGATCTTCTCTTGATCATCGTTCGTCGATTAGTTTCATAAAAACTATGAGTTTTCCTTCAAGGGTGATTCTCAATCATCATCAAGATGTCGGTAAAAGGTAGCGGATTCACCCGATCTTTCTCATACAAGGAGAAAATCTGTTTCCACGGCGGAGGATTTATCTGGCTTCTCAAATATGGAAAAGGATGATGTTTATGGTTCTTCCTATATCAAGAAACTTCAGTATGGTGGATTCTTGGTTGTGGAAAATCCAGATTCTCTGCAGCTGAGGTTCAACATGTGAAAATTATTACTTCTTGGTCAGTTCCTTTATTCGAAGGGTGACATGCCTCTGTCTTATGATGATCTAAATAATAGTACTTATAATTTTTTAAGTAATTGGTATTGGGAATTAGTTTCATTTGGAAGGTTATTTTTTCATATCATCTACCATTGCTGAGTGGATATCAATGTGTCTGTGAATATGAGTAACCAACAACAAAATCTAGAGGTTTTTAGAGTCTTTGAATGGGGCATTAATTTCAATACTCTCAATAAAAAGTAGTATAATTATCATGTATGGGTCAGACATCATGGCTTGAGTTAGGTGTATTGGAATCCCAAAATTATAAATGATATTTTCTACACTTTGGGTACCCTTATCAGGACATATTAATGAAATTTGTATGGTGAACTTGGATTCTTGGATAGAATTATCATGGATATTGATTTACAGGTAATGATATCTAATTTCACTACTCTTCTTTTCAATGGAAACAGTATTGATGACAATGTGTATTATAACATTGTTTCCTATTTTTGTGAAGTCATCTAAATTGTGGGTCACTTGGTTATCAATTATAGAGAAATCCAAAGAAAAGGAAAAGAGGTCCCTAAAACCAGGTTCTGGAAGCAGATAAATAGAAACTGAAAAGATAAGGGTGTGATCATTGAGAATGGGGTGGCCACTAAGGTTTTGGGACACAGTAGACAGTAGGAAAGTCCCTCTATTTTTTCCTCACTGTAGAAAGACATGGGAAGGTATCATGGAGGGAGAAGAGAAGGGGATTGAGTCTCTTGTGTTTCCTTGTTCTCTTGATAATATGGTATCTAGGAGAAATATTGATAAGGAAATGGAATGCAGGGATGATCTCTATCTAATATTAGATATCTCAAAGGATATTTTTTATTTTTCTTTCATGTTGCAGTAGGAAGTGGCTAAAAATGGCCTTGTCCAGGAGTTCACTTTGGAAATCATGGAGCTATTTTTTATGTTGTAGAAGCAATAATTTTATGTTAATTAAATGTATGGGGATACTTTATTAATGTATTTCTAATTGATGGTGAGACATTTTCCTTGGCTTCCTCATAGATTCCCAATGATACTCAGGGATTTATATCTCCTATTATAATGGATATACATGTCTTAAATCACACCAGTTATGAACCTGTTATTGTGGTTGTCACTATAAAGTGGTGCACTCGAATTGGTCATTCTGATTTTTCATTTCCTCAAAGAAGTTATTCCAATGAAATATGAAATTATTATCTTGAAGGGGATGTGATTAAAATCACTAACATTATAAACTTCCATCATGGTGCTACTACCCCTAAAAATAAACCAGGGAGACCACCAAAAAAATGATAGGAAATAGGTAGGGGATATGGGAGAGGGGGATTGAACCCCATATCCAAATCCCAATGAGGATTCTTTTTGGAATTTACATGGTCCTGGTAAAAGTTAAACTGCGAGTTCCTTAATGCTTCATGTCCTGATGTATAGGCCAGTTCTTATAGGAATGCCTAAATCTAAAAAGGTTTTTTATTCTAGGATTTATAGTATAGAAAATATTTTATTTTATATATTGGAAAATAATAGTTCTATATAAGAGGTTAACAATCTATGGTTTGTGGTATATTCCTCCTTGGTTATGCCTACTATGGTAGTATGAAATGAGAAGCATGTTCCTTGCTGCTTCAAATTCATGGAAAGTAAGCATTTATATTCCATGATATAATCTCACAACAACTATCAGGATCCCAGGAGTCTTTGGCACGAAATTAAGTCTCTCAAAGATGTTATTAATGGTCCATGGGTTGTTCTTAGTGACTATAATGCAATTATGAATGCAAAGGAAAAATTATGTGCTGGGATTAACTCCATCTCATCGGGAATAGAAGGAAAAAACTATAATAGAGCCATCCGTTGTCATCCTAGAGAATGCACCGCACGCACCTCCGGTTTTGCAAATTTTCCCAGACATCTTCCCTCCTCCGCCCTTGCTGCCATCCTCTTCAAGACACTATTGTCATAAATCTATGTTGGTTTCAATTCTAGAGCACAAAAAATAGTTCGTGAAGATTAATAATTTCTTTTCCAATCTTGTTATCCATAATTTCATGCACGAGGAGCTTGAAAACCACCAAATTTGGATTTTTTGGAACAATTCTATCATAGTGGAGAAAGTGGTTGTCTCTGATCATAATCTTTATATAAAGGTCAACATGGAAAATTCTAGATTTTTCATTTCCTTTATTTAAGTGAAGTTCACTGCGAGGGAGAGATAACATCTCGGCAAGGAACTGAACAATCTTGATAAGGGTGATAGCTTGGCTCCGAGGGGATTTGAACACCATTATGGATCCATCTGAGAAGAATGGAGGAGGGATTTTCCCATGGAGGACTAGATAGATTTGGTAAGCTTCATATCCCGTAACGGTCTTCTTGACATGGGGTACATAGGGTATAATATCACGTGGTGCGATAAACAAAAGGGGTATCATCAAAGGTGGTGTTGTTTGGATCATTGTTTGGATAATATTCAACCAATTGCATCCTTTCCTAGTGCGAAATATGAGAACCTTATCATGGATTTATCTGATCATTCGCTTTTGTGAATTATACTAGATGATAATCTTGCATGAAACAGTCATTTTTTTTATTGAAGGTTGTGGACAGTTTACCCTAGCTATCATGTTGTGGTACAGTCTTCATGGGGTAGATTAATGAATTAAATATCATGGGACAAGTTTCATAACAAGCTTCAGCACTTGGAAAAGGACATCGTTATTTTGGAGGCCAACAAACCCTCTCATTTTTAGGATATTTATGGACATAAGGTGGACATTGGACAAGCTGAGAGGAACCTTGAATCACATTGGGATGATGACATTTTCAACAATATGATCAACATGAATTCTCATCTTTCTGAATTTATTCATAAACAAAAAAGAACTTTTAGAGAGAGATCTATAGTGACTTGGATCAAAGAGGGAGATGGTAATAATGCCTTCTTACAAACATGCATACAAGAGTGGAGAAGACACATTGCTCGAAACATATATCATGAGGATGGTTCATTCTCTCCGACCCACAAGTTGTAGGAGGATTGGCTACATATCACTTTTCCTCCTTACTTGCTGGTGTTAATCTTTGCATGCAGGATGGTTATCCTAATGAAACCATAGATTACTTTGGAAACTTACAAAATTGTGTATGTACTGATTCAAATGGTATTTTAGAGGGAATACCAGATGAGAGGGAGTTGAGGGAGGTTGTCTCCTTCCTGAATTCTAGAAGTGCCCCGGGTCTGGATGGTTTCCCTTAGTCTTTCTATATTAATTCATCGGACATTGTAAAAGATGAACTTGTGGAAACCATTGAGGATTTTTTCTGTGGTGGAACTCTACCTAGAGTGCCTTGTTCCACTTCTTTGATAATCATTCTAAATGTCAAGAATCGTTCCTCACTCTATTAGATTCTTCAAATTAGCATGTTAAAATTTCAATATAAAGTACTTTATTCGATTATCAACAAGCGCTTATCCATACACCTGTCATAATGGATATATGAGGAACAATAGGGATTCATTTGTGGATGATCTAATAAGGTTTCCTTTTCCATTTCTCATGAAATGATAAGTGATATTAATAAGAAGGTCCCTAGGTCCAACATTTCTATCATGCTGGATATAGACAAGGCATATGATAGGATAGAGTGTTGTTTCATAATTAAAGATATGTGATGTATGGGTTCTTTGGAGAAATATACTGATCTTATTTTCAGGTGCATGATTTCTCCATGGATTTTTATCACCTTAATGGGTTGATGCTACAAATTATTCAGATCAGTCTGGGGGTTAATGAATGGATATCCTCTCTCCCACTATCTTTATCTTGGACCAAGGATCTTTTAGCAAATATTTTAACAAGAATATTTATGATGGATTTATGAGACCCTTTCGGTGCAAGAATAACATTAGGGGACCCTCTCATATTTTATTTAATGATGATCAAATTCTTTTACATAATTGAATATCATAAATATTCATGATCTTGACCATACCCTTGTTGAATATTTCCATTGGAGTGGTGAATCCATCAACTGGTCAAAGGGTGGTGTTTATATATCAAAATAATGTTCAGATTCAAGTGGTAAAAGAATTGTTGATATATTGGGAGTCCAAAAAGATCATTTCCCATGGAATTTATAGGATAACCTATTTCTCTAGTAAGTGTTATAATTCAACACATTGATACACTTGATAATAAAATCAGCATCCGTATTTCTAACTAGAAGAACAAATTTCACACTTCTGGTGGTTGCATCATCCTAGTTAACAACATCTTATCTTTAATTCCTATGCATGCCTTGTTCTCTCTCATTTCTCATAAAGCTATCCTAAGAAAATTTTAAAAAATACTTACTACATTCAATGGTATGTGCACGATAAAGTTAAACATCATTGGGCTTCATGGCATAGGATGGATCGAGAAATTGAATGTGGAGGCATCTGTCTAAGAAGTGTCGCATAATCTGTAAGTAACCTCCAAGACAGATTAGCATGGGACTTTATGGATGGTACGTCGCTATGGGAAAAAATTATTTCCAATAAATATGTGATGTTTTTCAATGGACTAGTGATATGGAGTTACAATCCATGGAATTCGATCAGCAAACACCTACATTCTATCTAACTTCACTCATGTCGGGTCATTGGTCTGTGTTCCATCAATTATTGGAATGACAACTGGGTGCCTAATATTCTGGATTATCCGGGGTGTCCAATACAAGCTATTTATTTCTCAGAAGAATGTACTTATCCCTTATTTATTAGTAAGACTCTTAATTTGTTGCATTATGATTTCTTTAATAGTGTCACTATTTGTTTGGATAATAATAGACTGGTTTTCGCAAGATCATCTACCTAGTATTTCATGAAGAAGGAATACAAGAGTATCATGCATGTGGAATATGATATCGATGCATTGGGTGACACTTTGTGGTGAAATGAAATTCTTTCTATGATTAATTTATTGTTGTGGAAGTTGCATAGTAAATCCTTACCTAAAGATGAAATGGTTTACAGCAGATGTGTTTCTTTGGAATCCTAGTGTAGATGTTGTCATCTTCCTCATAAAGAGGCTATAAATCATATATTGATAGAAGGTGATTGGGAGTCCACGGTGTGGCTTTCATTTTTCGAATGTAGTGGTCTTTTTGTACCGGAACATCCTAACATTGTCTTCGTTCATTATTGGTTTCATAACACCATTGATAATTCCCATGAATGCAAGGGGAGAGCTCTTCTTCTGGCTGCCAAATATTGGACCCTCTGGAATGCTCTGAATAAGGGGTAACATGAAGTGATTTTCTACTCTCATATGGTTTTTATAATTAAATCTCACACCTTGGTAATTGAATTGGATCATTTTCTCAAGAACTAGAAATCCTCATATTTCCTACGACACCACCTGTATGGTATGATTAATGAGGACACGGTTCACAACCCCTTTTACAAGGAAATTGGGTTAGAAGGTATCCTCAGGATAATTGTTTTAAATTAAATATTTATGGGTCCTGTATCAGTTGTATTATGAGAGGGGGTGGAGTTGTTTGTAATCATGTTGGTTCTATTACTCTTGATTTCATGGCTACTTTTGGCAGAAGTGATGTTCTTCTTGTGGAAACTCTATCAATTCTTAAGGGATTGGAATTATATATTTTCCATGATATTATTCTAGAAGGGGTGGAAACTAACTCATCTATTTTTTCAAGGATATTTGAAAGGTACCATCACAATACCTTGGGATATCACCTATCTAGGGTAGATATGCAAGAGAATACTATCAAATAGCACTGATATTAATCACACATGGCGTGAGGGTAATATGGTGGCCGACCTCCTAGCCTCTAAGGGATCTCCCCACAACACCATTATCATTTTTAATACAACCAGTTCCCTTAACCTAGAGTGTGTTAATATTGTGAATGCTTATGCTCTTTGGCTTCATTATTTTAGACCCCCATGATGTTTTTGGTCTATACACTTTTTCAATAAAATTTCATAATTTTGGATGGATATCATCTAGGGAATTCATATATTTTGTTAAACTTAATGTCTTGATGGATGTGAACTAGGTAGGTGACAATTACACATGTTATAGGAGGCATCTCAATGCCATGATGGAAAGAAAAGATGATAGTTATTTGTAATTTATTTGAACTGGGAAACATGGGACTCTATTTCTTGCACTACCTTATCAGGGATTAATTCTAATCATAATCCAATCCCAATTGATCTTGTGATCAATGAAACTAAACCTCCCTTTCCTTTTAGGTTCAAAAAACAGTAGGTATCACATTCTAGGTGTGGGAAAATTGTTAGGAAGCATGAGGTCATTTTATTATAGGAATTATTCTTTTGGTTGCATTCGTAAAAAATGAACATCTCAAAGAGAAATTGAAGAAATGGATCAAGGATCAATTCAATTCTATCAATTCTGATATTTCCCCTCTGGAGGCCTCTTTTCAAAATTATCAATTCAATTTAATGATTTTTCATATAGAATTATAAAGGAAGTGTAAATATAAGGAAGTCATAATAGCCTTATTAAAGTGAAGTATGCTATGAAAATAAATTTCACTAAATAAAAGTGGATTAATGTGGTTGATAGAAATATAAGTTCATCAATTCCCTTTGAAGAGATCAAAAGGTCTCTAGGCCATTTTTCTTTATCAAGAAATGTTTTCCTATTATAGACTAATGGAATCCTCTATCAGACCATGTTGTCTCTTATTATAAGAATATTTTTAATGGTTATTCTACTATTTATAATCCATTGGATGGTATTATTCCAATTCCACTTATGTAAAAGGGTAATTCAAGGATCAATTCTACACCATTATAATCAGAGATTAGGGATGATTTTTTTGGTCTCAAATTTAAAATATCCCCTGGTCCTGATGGCTTCACCAAGATTTTCTTTAAATCTTACTGGGAAATTGTTCTAGATGATATCTAAAAGATTATTCTTTATTTTTTTAATGGTGGTTGTCTTCCTTAGGGGAATAATGCCCAATTAATATACCTAATTAAAATTGTGGATAATTCCAATGTGATTCATCTCCTTAGGCTGGTTTCTTTGGTAAAAAACATCTATAATGTAATTAGAAAAATTCTTGATAATAGTTTGAACTCCATTTCACGTGTGATTGTATCTTCAAATCAGTTTGAATTGAATAGGGGAAGGATGATTTGGAATTTTCTTAATACTGCTTCTGAATGTTTCAATCTTCTCAAAAATACAATAAGAGTGGGAACATTTCCCTATAACATTATATCAAAAAATCTTTTGACATGATGGATTGGATTTTTATTTTCAACGTTCTTACTAAATTTGGTTTTGATGATGTTTTCATTAAATGGATTAATCTTATATTGGGGTATGCTCTTGTATCTATACTTATTGATGGTTCTCCTGAAGGATACATTGCACGATCTAGGGGGTCAGACAAGGTGACCCCCTTTCTACATTGATGTTTTCCATTGTAGAGGATTATTATAGTAGAAATCCCTCCATCATGGCTATAAATGGGAAACCTAAATCCATTAGGGATGGTAGGGGGAACTCTTCCCCAAATAACCCTCTCTATGTAGATAATATCAAATTACTGACCCAAGGGACCAAGGGTAATATCAAAAACATCAAAAAGTTCATTTCTCACTATATTGATGTCTTTGTTTATGACGTTAGTTGGATATAGTCTTTAATCTACATTGGTAAGGACATTCCTATTTCCATGAGAGTTGATTGAATTAGGTAATTAGGTATTAAAGAGGGTTTTATTCCTTTTATTTACCTTGGTATGATAATTTTTTGTGGTTAGATGAAATGTTGATACATTGTAGATATAATTAGTTAAGATTAGAATAAAACATTCACCATTGACTGGTAAATCTCATTCCACGGTTGGATGGGTTTTCTAAGTGAATTCTTTCGTCATTTTTTTATTTTTACACTTTTTCATGGTTTATGAGTTTCCATTATCACTAATTAAAAGAAATAGTGTTTCCTTTAAGAAATTTATTTGGAGTGGAAGCATTTTGGAAAGAAGGTTAATCATTATATAATGAAACTATTAGTGCATTCCCTATGAATTAGGGGGGTTGGGGATTAAAATTATGTGGTTATTCAATAAATCATTCCATGCTAATTTCTTATTGAGGATCATTAACGAAAATTGAGAATATATTGGTTTTATTTGTTCTAGATTTGTGGCTAGGATCAAATTTGGGAATTATATCTTTATTGTTTCTTCTATTTGGAAAACCTTTAAGGCCATATTTTCATAAATTGTTTCCCACTCTAGATGGTTGGTTTTTAGAGATTAATCTATTAACATAGGGAATTCCTATTGTTCGGGTATCCCATAGATGGACTCTCTTATAGTTGATTTCACTAATCTGGATTTGGGAATTGCAATCAAATATCAATTGACGAATTTGGATGTTCATCAGGATCACATTAAAAATGATTTTTATAGCTACAGTTTTTCATTTAGGGTTGAAATCTTGGAATGGGACCCAGAAATGAGTAGTGTCCTTAATTCTAAAAACATGAATAGACATGTCATCAATTCCTATTTTTATGATTATTGGTTTAACATGATAAATATATGTCTTATTACACCTTCCAAGAATGTTCTTACATGGATGCTAGTGAATAGGAAATTTCCTATTAATGCTTATCAATAGAACTATGTTTTTTTCCTTTTCCTTATATATTATCTCAGTCATCGCCTCTATGAGGATGTTGATCATCTCATTCTGAGTTGTGTCATGACATTGATAATGTGGGATGGTCTATTAGAAATTATTGAGACTCATATTCATTAGAATTAAATATTTATAGATTTTATCAATGGATTTGTACAAATCACCCTCTCTTCTCCGCTGTTCAGTCTCTTTTTGGTTATTGTAGTGGAGATTATTTACGTCATATGACCAAATAATAAGAAAAGGATGAATGAAAATTTTCTTATTTAGGCTTCAAACCACTTAAGTTATCTACAAGTGGCTGTTCAAGAATCTAGTACACCTCAGAGTGATTTTCATCATAATTTGGTTCATGATCTCTTTGTACTAAGTATGATATGTATCAATGGATATTTTCAGCTTCCATTTGGGAAAATTGATATTTTATAGTAGTATCTATTTATAGGGTTTATCAAGGTTAAAACCGATGGGTCTTCAAGGGGTAGGTCATTTGGATCAGGTTATGGGGATATCTTCATTGATTTTCAAGAGGATGTTTTAGGGTTATTATTTAACTCATGTTGTGTTGCTTCTTCACTCAATGCTGAGATGTATGGTGTCATCATTGAATATGAGAAAGGTAACCATTGAGGTTGGAATAATCTATAGTCAAAATGTGATTCTACCATTATTGATCAATCCATTAGGGAATGTTATGATCATATTTCATAGTAGTTAATGAATATATGGATCAAATGGTTGAATTTTATTCCTTCCATTGACAACATTGCCACTCATTTCTATACAGAGATTAATTCTAATTTGGTTATTATTTCCAATAAAGGGGTTAGATTTAATGATTTTATGTGGTTTGATCGTGTCCCTACTGATCTTATACAACTAATTTAAATGGATCAGTGTTAAATTCCTTATTTTATACTCTTGTAACCATTTTTCTATCCATCAATAAAGGAGTCCTTCTCTTTTGAGCAAGGTCTCATCTTTAAAAAAACTCATCTTCTCAATTTTTCTATGTGATTTATTTTACTTAATTTTTCTCCAAATATGTGTTTCAAAGTTTGAAAAATATATTCCATATTTGGAATCTGTAGGTATATATTTAGTAAGTAGTTCCCTTTTATTTTTGAACAATTTGAATAGTGATTTTTTTAATTACCACTGCTAAGGTTAAATTTTGTAATTAAGTGTAAAAATAATATTATAAATATTATAAAATTAAACTAATAGTTGTCATAATTTCATTATATGATTTATTTTTGAAAAAAATAATTCTTGGGACATTTTATGTGCTCTTGGAGACACTTGGATGAATTTAATCCTTTTATAGTATTTTATTTTTAGAAAAGTCTAATATTTAATTCTCATTTTTTTAATAATTATTAAATTTTTAATAGGTGGATATGCAGAACATTAATAGAAATATTAATAATAATTAAATTATAAAATCATTATCTTAACCATGATAAATTAATTCTAATTTTTTAGAAAAAAAATAATCACCTTAAAGGCTTACACAATTATGATTTAGTATTTATTTAATTAGTGGAAATATCACATAAATGATATAAAAACTATGAAAATTAATATAATTTGAGTTAATTAATTTTATCCACAAATTGTATAGAAGACGTTTATTTTTTTTTTGATATTATAAATATATTTTTTATGATATCATGTTTTATTGATTTTTCTAAAAGTCAAGATGATGAATAGTTTCCAATTTCCATTAATGTTATATTAAAATAAATAATAATTTATTAAATGATATAACAATCATAAAAAAATAAAATTATTCCAAATTATTTGGATAATGTTTAATTTGTATTAAATATTTCATTTATGGTTAGTTTTACATTTTATAATAACTATATTAACCCTTACGGAGTACAAACACATGTCATCAAGGTAAGTGTTAAAGATATTAATTATGGATAAAAGACAAAAGAAAATTGTAAGAATGTGGCCTAAACATAGCTAAAAAATATTAGAAGGGAGGATTTTTTAAGAATTAATATATAGTATTATAAATAAATAAATTTTTATACATAATTAATTGTAAATTAATTTATATTAATTTAATATTTTGAGAGTTTTAAAAATAGCCCCTCACCTCAATTATAAAATGGTACATCCACCCTAACTTAATAAAAGTATTTTAAATCTTCTATATCAACAATAACATACCAATTTATATTTATATAATCCTTATTCATGTTATAGATATCCTGGTCTATCAAAAACACCAGCCCTAGATCCATCAATAAATCAAGATTGATTCTCTTTAATTCTACATAGGTTAATATTTATCTGCTACATTAGTGTATTCTAAAAATGTATTTAAAAATACTATTACTCTTAAACTATGAATTTTTAATCACTTTATTACCAATTTTCTAGAATCGAAATATGAATGTAGATGGTCAATTACAAGAGGGGGTGAACTGTATGTTTAAAAACTTATGTTTTTAAACTTATGGAAGACTATGTTTAATAGTGTAAGACAAGGTAAATTAACAAGACCACTTTTAGTTCAATGAAATTTTTAGATTCCAGAAATGTGGTTTCAGAAATAAAACTTTAAGAATGTTTACAAGAAAAGGATTTCACCTTAAAGCATATAGAATCTTAATTATTATAGTATAAAAAATTACAAGAAATTATAAGAATGTGATGCTTTATTCCATTATCAAAATACAACAGAACTAAACTTGAAACAAAAAAATTAACAAGTATGATATCTTCTAACCCAAAGAGTAGGGTATCCAACAACTTTGGATAAAAGTCCATTGATTTATACTTTCATGAAAGTCTATTTTACCCTCACTAGGGTAAGACCAAGATTGGAATATCAAAATTTGTCTTTCTATCCCCGCAAGACATCGAATGTTAATGTAGTCAGAACATCTGTCTTCTTATCCCCAGAAGTCCTTGATTGAACATAGAAACAATCAGAATCACATGAAGAAAGCTTAACAAGATGTTCAGTACGCACAAGTCATGAGAGTCTCCCCCTCTAAAAATCACTTCAGAAACATGCAATCTATAGAATGATGTAGTGGTATTGATCTCGTTCAAATGAGATTCTATTTATAGTAATTTATCCAACGGTCAGATCCCTCCCCCAATAGTCATATTTTTTCTTGAATCTTGGAGGGACCTGTACATGAGTCACTCAAACAACAGTTATTTAGAAATATATTTCCTGAAATTATTTCAATACTATAACAAATATAAGAAAAATAAGGTTTCATAACCAAATCTATTTTATGGAGTATAAAGAAAAAATATAGTTCAGAGTCTAACCAAATAATCATTCCAAGACTATAATACATAGATATCAGGATTATGTTTTCCAAAGAATTCAGAACCAGAATCCTATAAACTTCAGAGTCTCAATTCCGATGAATTCGGAGTCTAAATTAGATGGAATTCGGAGTCATAATTCAGAGGAATTTGGAGTCTGAATTCTGAGGAATTCAGAGAATGAATTTGGAGGAATTCAGGGTATGAATTCGGAGGAATTCGGAGTATGAATTCTGAAGAATTCAGAGTATGAATTCTTATGAATTCATAGTATGAATTCTAAGTAATTTGGAGTCTAAATTCTATGAAATTTGGAGTCTGAGTTTTAAGGAATTTGGAGTCTGAATTTCATAAAAATTCGAGTATGAATTTCAGAGAATTCGGAGTCTGAATTTCAGAGAATTCATAACCTAAATTTCAAAAAATTCAGATCCTAAATTCAGAACCTGAAAACAGAATACCCTATATCTTTGTATTTATATAATTCCTAGGTTTTAAATTTGAAACTAATTTTTTGATTTAGGAATAAAATGAGTTAGATTTCGATAAACTATAAAATTAACAATGAAAACATAGATAACGATAGAGTTTCTTTGGGGAAGGAAAATTTTCCTTATTAAGATAGTTATTAGGGAAAATATATTTGTCCTTATGATAGTGTGTTTGTGATTTTCAAAACATAGGAGAATGGAAAATTCATAAAGGAACCTTATACTAAAAAAATAATTCATTCTTTTAAAACATTATTAATGGTTTTTTTTTATTTTCCAAACAAGTTACTTTATTAATTTTTTGACATAAAATACAAAAGGATGGGTTTTTTATCAAATTAAGCATGAGAGTAATTTTATAGAATCATGCAACCTTAATTTTTTTTAAGAATCCTTTCAAATTTAAAAAGGTTATTTTCAAAAAGATATTTTCTTTTTATAAATTGAAGTATTTTTAAATAAATGATTTCAGAGTAAAAAAGGTTTATTTCTCTCAAAAAAGTTCGATGTTTTTATTTGAGTATTTTCACCAATGTCAATACAATTTTTTTAATCTTATGATTCATTGAGATTGGTCTCTAATGATAGAATTTAAAATATTTTATTGAATGGTTTACATTTCAGTTTGACTGTGGATGTTCTATTTTGATACTATTCATAGTTTATTGTTAAAGTATTCACATTCGATATACTAGTTTTTAATAAAAAAAATTATTTTTATTTTTCATCCATTTAATATTAGGAATGAATTGGACTTAGTAAGTTATGGGAGGGTCCCGCTATAGCCCCTCGAAGCGTTGGTAAGTCTCATGAGGTAAACTTGTTTGGGTATTGTCCATGACCTTACCCATTTATGTATGATGCCTTGGCCGAAGCCATGATGGTATGTTTATGATGACCCATATTATGAATTCCTTTATTATAATAATTCTTAATAAAATTCCAAGTGATTATTAGATTAGTAGAATATACATGTAATTAATTATATGGAATTATTTTATTATCATTTCTTCCTTCCATATTATGGTCAAGATTATGTTTAAATTGATTGTGTTTCATTTAGTCACCTTAACTTAATGATTATTCTTATTTATTCATCATATATTCTATAGTATTATTTCCCTTTTTTAGAATCTAAAATCACCCATTTATAATGTTTTATTTTACATAGGATTCCAAGATATATATTATTATTGATATATAGGGTAAATCTAGGAGAATATGGGTGTTTAAAATGGAGTTACTATATTGTATTTTATAATTTCAATTTTATAGTATGTTTTAATTTTGCATCTAGATTACAAAAATGACTAAATTGTTATGTCCTTTGTGATGAGATTCCTTTTATATTATTCCATTGTAATAAAGTAACCAATAACTCTGAGAAACTGAGGATGGGGTCTTAACAATTTGTATTAGTCTCTTGAATTGAGATGACCATTAATTCATATCATTATTCATGTAATTTAATTAATGGTGAAAACTAGGATAATTTATGTTACTGGTGAGTTAACCTACACTTAGTGTGTCATTAATGGTATAAAATTAATTTTATGGTAAAGAAAAGATATATCAATTATGAGTTCATGAAAAAAAAATGTGCCCATATTATTTTCCTAGATTATAGATCTTTTATTAAATCCATAAACATTGTAAATGACATAAAGTTTGAAATATAGATAAATAATTCATGAAAGGATGGTGAAATAATGTATGTAACACAATTTATGATACATCACTAGTCATATCAAATTTATTCCACATTAATTGTTCATAATATGAATTCATAATTATGAATTAACTATATAAATTAGGGTCCGTGAAGTGTTTTAAGATAACATTATTAGATTTAGAGTTATTATCACTATAATATATATATCTGATCCCAAGAATCCCACAACAAGTATGTCTAGAATTTCTATGGCCTGCGATGAATTTCATCTTAGAATTATATTCAAAATAAGAAAATGAGTTAGTATTCTATTGAGGGTATACAATCTTAAATATAAAAAAAAATATTATTTCAATTAAATATTATTAATGTTTAGAATAATGAAAATTTAATATAGTTGTCATGAAATACCTATGTTATTTAATTTTAAATTGGTGAATACAAATAGTAGTTTCTCAAATTAATATTATATGATCATGGTTGGTTATACATACATGGGATAAAATCGGATGATTTAATGGTTTTTATTTTATCAGGTCTTATGTTATAGTTTTCCATGTGATTCAAAAAAATCATGAAAATTTTATGAAGTAAAATTAAAAGATGTTTGGTTTATCTATATTATTTAGGTTATGTTTCTTTAGAGATTTACATTTAATTTTATGAAGAAAAAACTATATATTTAAGATTGTTTTTGAAAAAAAAGTCATGGCAGACCATTCTAGAATTTATGTTCTAAAATATTATCTCCCAATATTTATGGAGGGGGGAAAGAGAAGAACGATATCAGTTTCATTGTTCATTATTAGATTACATATATATTCTTTATTCGATCGAATATGATTTGAAGAAATCTCATTTACTAAATATAATTTATCATTTATTGATGTACCAAGGGGATTCATTGTATTTATGAATGATCTATAGGTTTTTTATCCTAGGTCCCATGAGTTTTGATAACATGGGTTCGAGCAGATAATGTCATAATCTCACTGTATAACAAGGGTATAACTTAATTTTTATTATTTGAACATATAAATTTTTATATATGATAAAAAATAAATAAATATTTAGTATACTTTATTTTATGTTATGAAATATATTCACTATTAAAATTTAAAATAATAGTTATAAAACTCTTTATTGGGTCCTTGGTTCTAATAATATTTCCAAATAATGAACCTTCATGAATGAAGACCCAAAACAAATACCTATGTTTCTTCCTAGAAAATGCTTGGTTTAATTTCAAAATATTGGTTTATCTATGTTTCATTAAAAAACATAAATTATAATATTCAAATATATTTAGAATATTTAGTGAAAAGTATTATCTTATTTCTATTAACATTTTTTGGTTCCTCCACATTCCTATGAATTTACATGACTCTAAAAGAGTAAACTCTAAAAGTCATGAATGAATCAAAAAATATTGAATTTATCTTACCTAGAGATAAATTTAAATGTGTGTTAAATAGATTCATAATATCCCCATTTTTTGACTCCTATATATAAATATGATAGTCATGCCAGTTAAATTTTTTCCTTGTAAATAATGGTATTTATATTGACTTACCTTTATATCACTTCCAACTAATCAAGATTTCACATCCAATTCATCCTAAAATAACTATATCTATAAATAACAACATTGAATACAAAATATTATATAATTATATTATCAACTAAAAGGTTTCATGGGTTAGGACATAAAAATGAATGGGCACTTGTCTAGTAGTGTTTTCTAGGAAGGGTTATTGGACTATTGAACATCATTATGTTTATTTTTCCAATATTTCATGCTTTCATCGATTATATTATCTAAATTATAAATAATCACACTATTTTATATTAGAAATTATTTACTTTATTATTGTTTTTATGTAGTAGTAAAATTATATTGTACATTATATTTATCCATCATAGAAATATTTTTCTTATTATAATGGGTTTCCAAATCACATATAAAGAGCTTTAGAACATCAAAACATTTTAATCATTTATTTTTTAAAGTAATTTGTAACTTCCCTGATATATTTTTTGAACCAATTAAAATTCAAGAAATATTTATACATAATAAACACAAACCAAGATGTATGTTTTTATAAGTAAAATTAGGGAAGGGTCCCACAAAATCAATTCCCAAAACATGAAATATGACAATATACATGAACTTTTGTTATGTTATGTTATATTTATTTGATATATTTCCATTTATTAAGGAATGATCAAAACAAACCACATAAATCATTACATCATAGTGAATTATTTGCTTATATAATCAACATTGAAATATTTTTAGAATTTTAGAATTTTGGTCATGGATTCATCCCATGAATGAGGAGTGGAAAAATATTATTATGTTTTAGAAATAAAAATTTGGAACATATTGTTCAATTAACCCATCTATATATTTATTATAAATTTATGAATACTAATAAAATAGTATATTACAATTTCTAGAATCATCTTCCTATATTCAATGCTTAATTGTGTGTGTGTCATGTTAGTTTTCTTTTATTTACCAATATAAACAGACTATGGAATTGTTATCACCTCCACATTGAATATATGTTCATTTGTAAAAGTATCACTAATATTATCATCTTGATCATCACTTAAATTTGATAATTTCAAAATTAATATTTGTTTATTAGTAACACCCCAATATTTTTATTAATAATTTCTCTTTAAATATTCTTTTTCTTCGATAGCTTGTGTTATAGGAAACACCAAGTTTTGATCAATCACATAACCTTTTAAAATATTATGTGTTCATTATCTCCTCATCATTGGATTGGCGGGTATGAAAAGTAATAAATAAATTCAAGAAAATATATTGTATAAACATTTTTAAAATGTATTCATTAGTTATCAAATTATTTTAATTTAAAACAAAAATTATTTTGATCTAAAAGTGATGTTTTTCTAAAAAATAAATGTTATGCACAAAATTTATTTATATTTAAAAAATTAAATTTATTATTATTGGTAATTTAATTCAGTAAAACTAATATGTAACTTTATAATTTTTTTAGAAATTCAAAAAAAATATTTTCATAGGCATAGGATAATAATAAATCTAGTTTTGATCATAAAAATGTATGTTTTATATAAAGTAGTTTTTGTCACATTTTCCAAAGTTACATTAAAATTATTACATAAAATTTATATGTATTAAATTATATGAAATAAATTAAATATATATAATTATGATTTTAAAACGTGTTGAATAGGGCCCATTTATTTTTGGTTGATTTGAATAGTAATTGTGGCGCAATTTATCATCTCAGTAATGGGTAAATTAGGTAAATATTAATTAAATATAATTAATAAGTCTATATTTTTTCAACATATTCTCATTTGACATGGGTAATTTAATCTAGATCATCTTTATCTCAAAATTGATTTTTTTAGTGGCCAATTTTCCTTGAAAATGAATTATATATTATTTAAACCAAGGAATGTTACATAATATCACTCTCTTAGGTTTAAATATATTATACGTGTTTAAATACGGACATACAATAGTTTTGAAATAATATTAAAAGTAATTTTATGAATAATAAAATTATATTCATAATATATATTTCTTTATAATTTTTAGTTATTATATTATTTACTTAAATTCTTACACAATACAAAAATTTAGTTATTAAATTAATGAAAAAATAAAATAAATTATTTTTGAAAATATTTAAAGTAATTATATACTAGTAATTTAATGTGTTACATGAATTTTATAGGTTAATATGATAGATTAGGTTTTTATTAAAATATTATATTGAAATTCCAACAACGCCTTTATGCCTTTTATGTCAAATTAAATGAATTGTATCAAAATTTACAATAAAGATATTCTTTCAATATGATAGTTTATTAACATATTTAAAAATACAAAAACAATAAATATTGTAAGGAAGATATTATATGGTGAAGAATTTCATAAATTATCCAATATATTTTAAAATTTTCACAATAAAATTACAACAATTAAATATTGGAAAATATGTTAGCGTTGTTAAAATTTACATTGTTAAACTAAGGATTAATCCAAATTATAAGGATAAAATTGAAAAAAAAACACAGTCTAAATTCTATTGGTTGGTGGTATTTCAACCCTATCCAACAATATATTTAAATAACTAGCCACTTTAGGGAATGTTTCTTGAGAATGAATTTAGTATAATTTAATCTTTCAGGAAATTTCAAAATCACCCCAAACCTCAATAATAAAAGTAGACATCCTCCATCACATTTTCATACCATATTTGGTATTCTATGTTGAAAAAATATAAAAATTTATATTCTATAATTACCTATCCAAATTTTAAAGGTTTTTTAATATGAAAATACCATCCATAGGTCCCTATAGAGGTGATTTCATGGAGTCATATCAAAGAAGAGGCATCCTCCATAAACTATGAATGTATATTATACACTTACTTACCACCTCTAAATTTTGGTTATTTCTATTAAAATAATTGTTTTGATACTAAATATTCTTAAATTTTACTATTATTGTTATATATCCATTAAACACCCTCTTTCCCATCACATGAGAAGTGAATGTATCGCTCATGCGTCCGTACAACATATATTCTCCATGTACCAAAACAATTCATATTTTATCACTATATATTATGGATGGGTACTATGATGGATTTATTGTTTATATATGATATTTATAACATTATTATACTTTTTAATAATAAAATCATGACCAAATTCTTATCATCCAATCATTTGGGAAACGATAATATCGCATGTGTGTACGTGTGAGATACCACCTCCCCAAAGGGATGTTATTTGTTTTTAGTTTATATTTTAAATGATCTGTAATAAGGAATAATTAGATTAATATAAATGATGTGTATGATATAAAAATTTTATTTTAAAGTTTAACTGACATTTACCTTTATTTAGTACCATATATAAAAAAACAAATTAAAACAACATTTATGCACACATATGGCTTACCATGACCCTGAATGGTGAAACTCATTTTTCTATATAACACTTTTATGGATGGATATAAATATTTTTATAATTAATAAATATGATTTTATATAATTATTAATATTCTATATATTATGGAACCATCATAAATGTACATTTACTATAACTACTGAGCTAAAAGTCTCGTGATAAACAAAACATTTAACACACACAGATGGAGATTTTCATAAAGAATTTTTTATGAAATGGTGAGTTAAAATTTTATAAATGAATAATATTTGATATTATAATTATAAAAATTACTCTTTTATAGATTTATAGTAAATTTAAATTAATAATACTGGAGGATAGAGTGAATTTGGTGTAATTAATACCCGATGTAAGAGATTTTTGTATCACATTTACACCAGGGAGATACATGTTATATTTATCACTTTTTTATTTTATGTGGTTTATATACTACACATTAATTTATTTTATGAATATTATTCTGAAGATTATAGTTATTTAAAAATCCATCTAATTATATTTATTTCTTGGTGTTTATGAATCAAATGTTACCAAAACAGTTATGGTTTTACGTCATAGCCTCATTGTTATAGAGGGTGTTTATGCTTGAGTTATGATAATAAAATAATAACAATATACTTGTGACTTTTATTATCCTCTATTTATTTATTAAAAATTAATTTTTCCATTACTCATCCTCACAATAAGTTCCCAATAGACTGAAAATACATTTTTTATGAAATCAAATTTAATTATCTCTTTAGTAAAATTTTTCCTTATAAATCCATATTTTTTAAAAAATATTTAAAGGGGGTCTTTAATCTTATAAAATTATTGTTTATTTTCATTTATACCGATTTTATTTATATATCTCTTTTAGAAGAATCTTTTTTTTGTTTTCCAAAATAGGTACATTGTAATTTTCATATAAAAAATAGGTTGGAATGTGTTTTTAACATATATATCATGAACATATTTTACTACCATCATGAATAATCATTTTTTATGAATCTTCATCAAAAAATTTACATGAATATTTTAAAATAAAATTATTTCATATATAAGTGTGCAGTTCATAAATAATTTATTTCAAAATGGAAAGGATTTTTTTCCCAAGAATTATTAATGATCTTTTAATGGTATATATATTTATCAAGGATAACTACCCTTAATATAACTTATGATTTCTTAAGGATATGATCTAATAATACCATCCTTATTTTTTTGATGGATTATGTTTATGATTAGAACATGTGTATGAAACTTATTCCTTTTTCATGGGTTATTCTATAATGAAATAATTAAATGCTTATAGAACCCATTTCTCTTCGTGGGTTCTGATATGAATAATGATTTATGATATTGTAAAACATATATTTTTGATTTGATATTATGTGATGGGTGGGATATATATCTCCCTCCAATGAATTGGTAAAATATTATTATTACATGAGTTAAATAGGATTACAATAAGGATTATACATAGTTCAATAACTGAAACAATATCTATGATATTCTTCGGTTTGAACCATTACTACTATGCTAGTTTGGTGAGTGAACCCATTCCACTATGATATCCTTGAAAATGATCATTGACTACTATGGTAATGGTTTTATATGGTGATATGTACGCCAATATCAATGAAGTTTTCATATGTTAAAAATTTATGGTTTACGTTCATTAATTACATTATCATTAAGGTATTATAAACATCCAAGACCCATTCCATGAATTAATGTTAAGGTCAATGATATGTGGGGTATGGTTATAAAATGTTAATATCATGTTCTCATACCCTAATTTCAATTATATGTTGATGTGATTATTGATTTTTCCCTTGTTTACCCTTATTGAGCATATGAGCTCACCATTTTCTTTTGTTTCTATTCCTCCTATTATGAAGAAATTTATTAAGAATTATGTGTCTAATAAAGGTTTTATTTGTGAATAAATAAGTGGGAGATGATGTTGACATTTTATGAAATAGTTTTTTTTCATGTTCCTAATGTTAAAAGAACAATACAATTATGGCATGGGTAAAAATTTAATTTAATGAACAATCATTAATTAAGATGTAATATGTCACACCCTAACCTCAGATGCCAATTTTTTTCTTTTATTTTTATTATTTACTCAGTCACGCGTCATTTAAATGAGGTTTAGTTGGGTACAAGTTTGAAATTTATAAATTTTGATGTTTTTGGTGGGTCTCGGGCCGGTGCGTGGTCACCGCACTCCTCGAAGTGACCGTGCATTCGGTACCGGTGATTGCACAGTTGATCGATTATTATTATTATTCGAAAATGAAATGAGATAAATCTTTATTTTTAATTATCATTTAGTATATATAAGTACTATTTTTTTGTTATTAATATCATTTATATTATTATATTTTAACTAATATTATTATTATTATTATTATTGAGAAAGGAACTTTTTTTATTCTATTGTTGTTATTATTTTTATTTTTATTATGAGTAGGTTTTTATTATTATTAACACATCAATTATTATTATTATTATTTTCATTATATTATTGTCATTATGTTTTTCTTTTTTTACCCTAATGCCACCCTAATCCCATTGCCCCCTCTCCCATTTTGTTCTGTGTGCCGCACGTCCCTGCTCTCCCTATGCACTCCGCCTTGGCCCCTCTCCCTCGAGCCCCTACGCTGGTCTCCCTCCCGGACCACAACCTTGCGTTGGACCATTTGAACGACCCGTCCAGCACACCCCCCCCCCCCCCCCCCGTCTTCACGCGATGCCCTCCGCCTTTCCCTAATCTTCCCTGATCCAGTGAAGTCGCACGCCCCTCCTCCCCTTCATCTGCTGGTGCGTACCGAAGCCCCAACCAGCTCCACCTTGCCTTGCAGGTTTCCGCCGCCTAGCCTGCGTGGCCCCGACCTCCCAGCTCCCAACCTCGCTGACCTCCACCTCCAGCAGCTACCAAACAGTGCTCTACTGCCCCCTTCCATCTCTTTTGGCGAGCCCCGCTGCAGGCCAGCGGCCTCCGGCCCCCTCTGGCGCCCTCTTCTAGCTCTTCCGGTCATCCCCACCATTGGCCAACGACCTCCGTCCCCCTCCGGCTCCCCCTTCCATCCATTTCGGCGAGCCCCGCCTCCGGCCAGCAGCCCTCCTACTGCCGTTCTGGCATCCCGGGCACTCCCAAACATTTTCCCGGTGCTCGGAAGTGCCGTCCATCCCTCCTTCCATCATTCTAGATTCCTCCGACACACCTACGATGTGTTTCCCGACCACCTAACCTTCAGTCAGTCACGTTTCGGCCCTCCGTGGTCCGAGCAACCACTGCCGCCTTACGGCGCACCTGACGGTCAGCACACGACCCCCGGCAGTCTCTGTGCCTGAGCGCGCCACCCTTTCTGACTAGCGCGCGACCCCGTGGGTCGAGTGTTTATTTGTGCTGAAGTAAATTTTGTAACGTGATTCTATTTGATTTTATTTTATATCAGTGGTTGGATTTTTTTGTTGTTTTGGTGTTTGTTGCAGCACGTTGGCGGAATAATACCGCAAAGTAGCGGTCTTCGGCTTGCGCGTGCGTACGCGCCGGCGTGAGGTGTGTTTCATCATTGAGTTCGATTTGCGAGTCAAGGAAGGTCTCCCACTACACATGCCTTTAAATTTAGAATTTATTTATTATTTTTCTAGTCATTGATTTTCAGTAAATTTGAAGTAGTATTAAATAGTTATTTTTAGTGTGGTAACATGCTGAAAGTAGAAGATTTTTATTTCTTGCATTCCACTGGAAGTATTGTTCTTGGATTTTAATTTAGTGTTTTTCTGGTGATATTTCTAAGTTGGTTCTTTATGAAATGTTGAAGTCATGTCGAAGTGTGTATTGAAATGGTTTTGGTATGTGTAAAATGGCAGGTGTATTGTTTATGGAAAATGGTGTTCTCTTAAAACTTTGAAAAGAGAAAATGTCCATTTGGTCTTTAAACAAGTTTTTGGAAAATTTGAGTTTGGTTATTGTTTGATGAGTTTTTCTTCCTTTTGGAACATGAATAAATGTTTGTATTTCATTTAAGAAATAGCATTCCTTCAAAAAGTTATAAATGGACGATTTGGCTCTTGATGAAAGTGGGTGCGTTTGGATATTGGAAAATTCTTTTACTTGTGACACCAATGTGTTTCAGTTTTAAAATGCTGACTTTAGTTTCTTGAATGAGTTTCTAAGTGTGTTTCTGGTTTTCAACGTGATGGCGTGTGTTTCGACTTTTAGAAATGCTTTGGTATTAAATAGTTGTTGAGGCCCGGTTAGCACTATAAATAAAAATGGTTTCATCATAAAACACTCCTTGGAATCGGTCCTCGCCTTATTGGTTGATGAAAGATTGGGGTTACCTTGACTTGGGGCTTCCCTTGTGTGATAATGGTTTAAAGGCGAGGGTCTTGTTCCTTGGGGTACTCGGGGGTGTTTTTGTATTGTGCGTATTGATGATGTAAGATGATAATGCATTTGCTGATTTTCTTGACTAGTATTTGTGGACTCACACCCTTTTTAGTACTTGGCAAGGGAACCTGGAATAATAAGTGAACTTTTTTTGAACGATTTCTGCACTAGTTTAGATTACCCACTAGCTAGTGGCCCTTAGTAGGGACTTTTCTCTGCTAGGGGATTGGGCCCCTCGGTTAGGCCATGTAGGGCAACACCGAGTGTTAGGGCATTATGATATCATCGAGAGTATGCATGGCTTCAGGATGAGTCACATTTATAGTATGTTCTGGATTGTTCACGAGCTCCTAGGTTTGACCCATGTATTTTGGCATTATGTTTTTAGTAATGATCAGTGTAGTTTCTATTTTTATACCTGCATTTCCCTTACTATGTGGTTTTTATTGTTCTTTTTGGTACTTTTTTCTTCTTGTGAAAATGGTTTCAAATGAAAATGTTTTACTCTATTTATATAAAATCTGAAATGTAACATTACTCTCCATTTGAAAATGTTATAGGCACTAATTAAAGGAATATAACTTTTGAAAATGAATAAGGGAAATGATTCGTGTTTTGTTTTCACGTGAAATATTTATGAAATCATACTTTTTTACAATGTAGTTCAAACCTAGATTTATGAATTCTCTATTTATTGGCAGTGATTTGGGATTTGATGTTGGGCTCACCTACTGAGTATTTTTAGTAATCATGCCTATCTTTTACAATTTCAGTTGCAGGTTCCTTTGTTCAAGTTTTCTTGGTTTGTGTCGCTCAGTGTTGGAGCGAGGTTTGTCCTTTGTTTAGAGGGTGACCCATGAGGTCACGTGGTGTTTTGGTCGTAGGCAGGTTAGTAGCATTATTGGTTGTTCCTTTTTTTATTTTCTTTTTTTCTATTTATTTTCCACTGTTTAGTTTATTTTCTTTTGTGCCAAATCATTCCCACCTATTTAATTTGGATGCCCGACACTAGATTCCATCCCGTGGGGATCAGGAACGCCCCTCGGGCCATGTCGCGGGCCTACTCGGGTGACCGATTCAGGGTCGACCCGGGTTGGTTCTTGACAAAATGGTATCAGAGGAGGACCTTATTATTTGGGATGTCCAGTAGATGTAGATTAGGATTGTCGGGACTCGAGAGGTCGGTACGGGAAGGACATCATGAACCCTCGCCCGTTCCAAACCTAGAGTCGCCAGGGGTATTATGGGAATTGTGTTATTTTTTTGTTCTGGTTTGTTTTTGGTTGAGGGATGACAATAGAGGCAAAATTATGTTACATCATGATTTTACATGGAGTAGTGACCCATGTGGAGTCCGAGTACACAGTTTAAGTTCCGTCAAGTTGTTGACACTTACATGGGGCATGACCCACTACCATGTCACCAGGTTAAGTGTATCTACTAGCCCTTTAGTTAGGTAGTTTGATGCTAGTTGTGTATTTTATGGGTTATTTTGGTTTTAAGTTCCCTTTTGCGAATGAAAAAAAAATATTTTTGAAATGACAACATTTTATTTCAAATGGATTTAAATTTGTGAAAGGTACTTTAAAAACTGAAATCTTTTTGTTTGGAAAACTGGTGTTTGTTTGGAAATTGGTCGAGAATGGTTAGGGGTGAAACCTCAGGTACTCCTTATGAACGTTTTCACATGTGAGAGGATGTATGGGAGGTGCGTGTTGGTGCGTATGATTGAAAGTGGATGAAGACATGTGCAACTGTTCATGGGATTAACAGGGTGTGTTTGAAATTAACGGATTGACCTTGTTTTCTAAATTGGCTTTTAAAGAGGAAAATGGTTTTTGAAAGTGATTTTGGTTTGAAAATTGTATTTGGTATTTGGAAGGTGGTCTTTAAAAATATTTTTTTTGAAATCTAAAAAAAGTGGTTTTGGAATCTAAAATGAAACGTGAATTTTGGCAGGGAATTTTGGGTTGTGTTTGTGCTTGTTTGGTTTTTTTTGAGATGGTTGTTTTTGGATGAGGGTGCTTTATTGATGTTTCTTCTATTGATATTGTTTATGGCTTGGTGTTATATATTTTGTTCAGAGATTCCACCCAGAATGGTTCCCTGAGTTTTGATGAGTCATGCCCAGTTTTTGTTCTTTCTCGGACGTTGTCTGACCTTCATGATGATTGGAGTCTGTTAGAGATAGTGGAGTGGCTTGAAGACGTCGAGCGCATCGTCAGGGTATTGGGAACTCCTGAAGCTGTTAGAGTTCATGCTGTTTTGGGCATGTTTGAAGGTCCAACTCTGTACAAGTAGTAGTTGTTCGCCCCGCCATTATTGCAAGTTGGGATGATGTGGTATGTCTTGAAATCCATCTTCATTCGATGGTTTATACTTATGTTGGTGAAGAAGAAGAAAATGGAAGAGTTCATGCATGTTTAACATAGCTAGCAGATGGTGAATGTGTATATTGACCTTTTCAAGGTTCTTATGTCTCTTTTTCATGGGGTAGTGTCGCATGACTGGATGAAGACTTCTCCCTTCATCAGGGGTCTTAGTCCAGAGATCACGGAGAGAGTCCACTCTTTTTGGTAGCATCACTTTTGAGAAGATGGTGCATGAGGTGTTCTTAGCTGAGTTGGTCTCCAGAGTGAAAACTATTGGCAATCCACTGTATCCAGTTGCACGTGACGGTTCCCCATCTGATGAGCAGAGTGTGTCAATATAATTTGATTCTAAAGAGTCCTCTGTAGTGGCTCTAACTTATAGTTCATCGTACTTTCTAATGGTGTTCCTTTAGTATAGACATTTTGGGCATACAAGACGTCATGTCACACCCCTCTGAAGACGTTCTATCATTGCAGGTTTCTGGATCATCTAGAAAATCATTGCAGGAAGCGTCGCCTAAGGAAGACACTGTGACAAGATGATTCTAGTGCTTGAATGTGAGGTAGGAGAAGCTTCAACCATCAGAGCCCCAACCACAGGTCTTGGGGTAATGCTCTCTCGTAGTCGGGAGTTGTTGGGGTTGTGAAGCCCGTGTTCGGGTTTTGGTGTTCCATGTTGCCAACGAAACATTTAATGTCCTTCAATTATCGCTCTTCCACTGTTAATGTTTTGGCGTTGTTTTAGTTCCATTGTTTCTTCATGAAGTTGGGATGGATGTGTTCATTTGTAATCCAAACAATATGGTTTTTATGAATTATGATTCTCTGAATAGTACGTTTTTCTTTAAAATTGTGTTTTAACCTTGTATGGGTTAATCTCAGTTTTACTATGTTCATTTGGAGATGTAAGTTCTTATGGAAGGATCGATGTTTATAGTAATGCTCGGGTTTACTGCTTGTGTTCTGTTCATCTTGGAGGTTTTTCTCTAGTGTTCAGGCTTTCATTGGTCTGAGTCGAGAGTTCCATGTTTCTGTGGAGGTGTTTTTTCATTCGTGCTATAGAGTTTAGTCTGGATTGGATGGGAGTTCCAGTGTCGCCCTCCCCTCCCCGAGAGGTATGTTTGGGTGTTAAAATTTCCACACTAGTTGAGTACTTGTGGGGGGGATAACCCCCTCATGTTCTCCCCTCAATCTCAGGTAGTGTCTTTCCTTGAATTGGTCGGCTGTGACATTTGATGGGAATGGTCACTCCAAGCTTCTCATTTCTGTATGTTTTTGCCTGGGCAGGGACTTAAGTTGGGTCGTATGTTAGCTTGGTGACATTCTGGGGGCAGAAAGTGTCTGTGGTGGAGAGAATTTCTACACCCCGACCTCCGGCGCCTATTTATTTTGTTTTATTTTTATTATTTACCTAGTACCATGTCAATTGGATGAGTTTTAGTTGGGTGCAGTTTGAAATTTTTGAAGTTTGATGTTTTTGGTGTGTCTCGGGCTGGTGCGCGGTCACCGCACCGCTAGTGGTGATTGTGTGTTCAGTTCTGGAGATTGCGTGGTTGACCAATTATTATTATTATTCAAAAATGAAATGAGATAAATATATCATTTTAATTATTATTTATTTTATATTAGTACTATTTTTTTGTTATTAATATCATTAATATTATTATATTTAAACTAATAATAATAATATTATTATTATTATTGAGAAAGAAACATGTTTTTATTCTATTGTTGTTGTTATTATTAATATTATTAGTAGGTTATTATTATTAATAACACAAAAAATTTTTAATAATAATAATATTATTCTTATTATCATTATATTATTGTTATTGTGTTTTTCTTTTTTTTACCGTAATGCAACCCTAATCCCGTCGCCCCATCTCCCATTTTTTAATGTGCGCCGCACCTCCCTACTCGCCCTATGCACTCTGCCATGGCCCCTCTCCCTCTATCCCCTACGCTAGTCACCCTCCCGGACCACCACCTCGCGTCAGCCCCCTTGCACGACTCGTCCAGCGGCACCCCCCCCCCCCCCTCTTTACGCAATGCCCTTTGGCTTTCCCTCATCTTCCCTTGTCCAACGAAGCTGTGTGCCCCTCCTTTAATTCGTCCACCGATGCGCACTGAAGCCCCAGCTGGCTCCACCTCACCTTGCAGGTTTCCACCGCCCAGCTTGCGTGGCCCCGACCTCCGGGATCCTGACCTCACTGACTTCTGTCGCCAGAAGCTGCCAGCCAGTGCTCCGGGGGCCCCTGCCAACTCTTCCGGTGCACCCCGTCATCAGCCAGCGGCCTCCAGCCCCCTCCAGTGCCTCCTGCCAGCTCTTCCAATGAGCCCTGCTGCCGGCCAGCGGCCTCCTCCCCCCTATGGCGCCCCTTACTGCCCTTCTAGAGATCCCCTCCTCCGGCCAGCAACCCTCCGGCCACCATTCTGGCTTCTCGAGCGCTCCAGACCTTTTTCCCAGCACTCCAGTGCACCCTGCTCCCTCATTCTGGCATTATGTCTTCCAACAGCGCGCATGTGCTATGATTCCTAACCACCACACCTTCGGACAGTTGCGTTCTAGCCTTCTATAGTCCGGCCAACCACCGCCGCCTTGGGCCGGCCAGCGGCGCACCTAAAGATCGGCACGCGACCCCTGTCGGTCTCCGGGCCTGAGCGCGCCGTCCCTTCGGACTGCTGCGTGACCTCTTGGGTCGAGCGCGTCTCTGCACCAAGGTAAATTTTGTGACGTGAATCTGTTTGAGTTTATTTTATATTAGTGGTAGGATTTTTTGGTTGTTTTTGTGTTTTTTTCAGCACGTTGACATAATAATTTCGTAACGCAGCGGTCTTCGACTTGCGTGTACGTACATGTTTGCGTGAGGTGTGTTGTATCATTGAGTTCAGTTTACGAGTCGAGGTAGATTTCCCACTACACTTGCCTTTAAATTTAGAATTTATTTATTCCTTTTCTTTTAATTTATTTTCAATAAATTTAAAGTAGTATTGAATAGTTATTTTTAGTTTGGTAACCTGCTGAAAATGGAAGTTGTTTATTTCTTGCATTTCATTGGAAGTATTATTCTTGGATTTTAATTACGTGTTTTTTTGTGATATTTCTTAATGTTTTCTTTATGAAATGTTCTAGTCATTTCTACGTTTGTTTTAAAATGGGTTTGGTGTGTGTCAAATGGAAGGTGTGTTGTTTATGGAAAATGGTTTTCTCTTAAAACCATGAATAAAGAAAATGACTATTTAGCCTTTAAACTTGTTTTTAGATACTTTGAGTGTGGTTATTGTTTGATAAAAAATGATTTCTTATTGCACGTGAATAAATTTTTTGATTTCATTTGAGAAATGGCGTTCCTTAACAAAGTTATAAAAGGCCCATTTGGGTCTTGATGAATGTTGGCGTGTTTGGATATTGGAAAATGGTTTTACTTGTGACACCAATGCGTTTCAGTTTTAAAATTCTGACATGAGTTTCTTAAATAAGGTTCTATGTTTGTTTTTGTTTTTCAATGTGACGGCGTGTGTTGCATCTTTTGGAAATGTTTTGGTATTAAATGGTTGTTGAGGCCTGGCTGGCACTTTAAATAAAAATGGTTTCATCGGAAAACCCTCCTTGGAATGGGTCCTCGCCTTGTTGGTTGATGAAATATGGGGGTTACCTTGGCTTGGAAATTCCCTTATATGATAATGGTTTAAAGTCAAGGGTCTTGTTCCTTGGGGTACTCGGGGGTGTTTTCGTTTTGTGCATATTTATGGTGTAAGATGATAATGCATTTGTTGATTTTCATGACTAGTATTTGTTGACTCACCCCTTTTTAGTACTTGTCATGGGAACCTAGCATAGTAAGTGAACTTTTTGTGAATGATTGCTGCACTAGATTAGATTACACACTAAATAGTGGCCCTTATTACGGACTTTGCTCTGCTAGGGGATTGGGAACCTCGGTTAGGCCATGTAGGGAAACACCGGGCATTAGGGCATTATGACGTAATCAAGAGTAGGCATTCCTTCAGGATGAGTCACATGTATAGTACATTATGGATTGTTCACGAGCTCCTAGGTTTGACCCATGTCTTTTGGATTTCTTTTGTTAATAGTGATCAATGTAGTGTTTGTTTTAATACCTACATTACCCATACTGTGTGGTTTCAACTATTCATTTTGGTACTTTGTTCTTCTTGTGAAAATGGATTCAAATGAAAATGTTTTATTCTTTTTGTGTAAAATCGGAAATGTAACATTACTCTCCATATGAAAATGTTATTGCAATAATGAAATTAATCTAACTTTTTAAAATGAATAAGGGCAATGATTCGTGTTTTGTTTTCAAGTGAAATATTTATGAAAGCATACTTTTGTATAATGTAGTTCAAACCTGGATTTATGAATTCTTTATTTATTGGCAGTGCTTTGGGATTTGTTGTTGGGCTCACCTACTGAGTATTTTTAGTACTCACGCCTATCTTTTACCATTTCAGTTGCAGGTTTTATTTTTCAGGTTTTCTTGGTTTGTGCCGCTCAGTGTTAGAGCCAGGTTGGTCCTTTGATTTGAGAGTGACCCAGGGGGTCATGTGGAGTTTTGGTCTTAGTCAGGTTAGTATAATTGTTGGTTGTTCCTTTTTTTATTTTCATTTGTTCTATTTATTTTCCGCTATTTAGTTTATTTTATTTTGGGCCAAATCATTCTCATCTGTTTAATTTTGATGCCTGACACTAGTTGTCAGCCCGTGGGGATCAGGAATGCCCCTCGGGCTATGTCGCGAGATGGCTCGGGTGACCAGTTCAGTGTTGACCTGGGTTGGTTCATGACATAATATAAATTTATAAAGAGAATGTGTCTCCATTATTAGTATCAGAGAAAGATTTAGTTAACCTTAATAAACTAGAATGAGAAATATTTAGTAAGAACCATTGTAACAAGTTTATTAATATGGTAAAATATTAATGTTTTTTAATGATCATGAATGAGTTGTGTTAAACTTATTGTTTCATAGAATAATACATCAAGATTTAGAAATATTATAAATGATTTTTAATGAATATGTGTTTTCATACAACGATTAATATTTATCACGCATTGTTTTTTAGTTAATGGCTGGATCCTAAAAGAATCATGTTACCACTAAATGAAAGGGTTAATGAAATTATTTTCCTCCTTGGAAAATATATTTTATGGGTTATGGAATGAAAAATTATATTTCTATGCTCAACAATATTTCTTGAGATATTAATCACATTGATCTTTTAAATAGTCAAAGGTGGTATCAATGCTTTGTTGAGTCCTTCATATAGAAATACACACCTTCTTTTAGTGGGTCCACTGATATACTAATTGCTGATAAATAGGTCGGTACCATTGAAAATATATTTTCAATTCGTCAGTGTTTGAAAGATGATAATTTTAATCTGAGTATTTATCATTTTTATGGTGAAGAAGATCTATGGTGGACTCCTATCAATAACATGGGAGAAAAAGAAGAAATTAAATCTTTGGAGTTAGATGAATTTAAATTCTTATTTATCAATAAGTAAATACCTTGTATTTATTGTATGAAAATGAACTATGAATTGATTAAATAAAAGTATAAGGCTGATATATATGTTGGTACTTATGGTGAAAATCCAATGATACCTATGAGGTACGATTTAGGTAGTATCATCCGACCTAAAAGTATGGTTGATTAATTCTTTAGTTAATTAAAACCATAATCTAGTGGGAGTTGTCCAAAAGGTACTTCAATAGATATAAATTTTTTTTTGATGTTCTATCATGGTGGATATGGATACTATATTATCCCAATAAATACATGGTTATGATAAGAAATAAAAAATTTAATTCCAAATAAATTCTTAAAACCATAGAAAAAATAAGTTTATCTCTCTTTTATCCTTGATGTGTGGAAGGAAACAAATATGGAAATTTTCTCAAGGAAAAAGAAATTTTTTTCAAGTATGGAAAGGAAGTTTATTATGAAATTGAATTCTAATGTGATGATAAGAAGTTAAATAATGATGAAAATAGAGAGAAATCTCAGTTTAATGAACGTCTCACACTTTAGTGTTTTGAGTGCAATGAGTATGGGAATTGTGTTAACTAGTGCATAAATATGAATGATAATGATGATGATCATCTTCAAAATACCCAAAATAATAGATAATAAGGTAAATATCTTATGATAATTATGTATAATGAGGTTGAAAATAACTTCATGGTGAAAGATACACTTACCACCCACTCTAGAACTGCTAATCTCTTATTTGACATTGGATCAAACCCACACTTTTATATGTAAATACATTTATAAGGGTATCACATTAACACCTCTAAAAATATATTTATAGATAGTAATAATGACCCTTGATTGTATGATTATCAGATCTTAAGTCTATGATTCTTCTTTGATTAATTTTGGAGGGAATATTTTTTTCCCAATATTGTCGTTCTTCCCCTTGTTGAAATTGATTCCATTTCGGGAATGAATTAGATTTTATTAAATAAATAACATATCAATTACCTAGGAAGGGAAGTTACATTTTATATTATTGACCAAGCTATGATCACTTATTAGTGTGATGATAATAATGAACTCTTGATGGAAATTACATACATTATATGAGTAATGATTCCTATTCAATTGAGGAATTTTTCTCAGATGGTTGGGTAGAAACTAAAAATCATTGATTATCCTATTTTTCATGATTTTAATGATTTATTTATAAAATATTTCCCTTTCCCCCCAAATAATCATGATGTAATGTTTTAAATATAACTCATACCTAATGCTACACCTTTTTCCATGTCTCCATATAGAATAGTCCCAATTGAGTTACAAGTATTGAAGAAGAATCATTAGAAGAATATGGAAAAGGAATTCATTCAGAAAACTGTGACACCTTTGGGTGACCCTATTATAGTTTTTATAATAAAAATAGATTAGTGTGACTCTGTAGTGATTATCAACAATATAAAAAGATCACATGAATGAACAAGTATCCTCTACCCCAAATTGATGACTTATTTGATCGAGTTCATAGAGAGAAATATTTTTCTACGATTTATTTTCATTCTAGATATCATCAATTCTGGGTCAATAAATAGGATATATCTAAGATAACATTCCGTAAAAGGTATATACACTATGAATTTAATGTGACTCCATTGGGTCATAGTAATTATCCTACTTTAGTTAAGGTTTTAATGAATAAAGGATTTAGATATTACCTTGATTAGTTTTTGGTAGTCTTTATAGAAGATATTCATTTTAATTTGAAGATTAAGTAATAACATGAATATCATTTTAGGACTCTGTTGAAGACCTTAAGGGAGGAAAATATTTATGAAAAATTCATAAACTTTGAATTTTTGGATTTGGAAATTTTCATTCTTATTTCATATAATTTCATGTAAGCATATATTAATAAACCCCATAATTATAAAAGTTATTTAACAATGGCTCGAACCAACCACTATTACTAAGATGCAAATATTTCATTGTTTTTTTTAAATTTTTGGGGAATTTTGAATAATTCGTCATGAATATTGAACCCACTAACGAAATTAACATGGAAAAAATATATGTACCTTTTGGAAAGATTATGGCGAGGATTATATTAGGTATCTAGAGAAAATTATAGTCAACACATTTTTGTTTACACAATCTCACAGTGGAGATAGTTTTGTAATATATAATTTTACATCAAAAAAGGGACTGGGGTTTTTTCACATGGAAAATCATATGGTCATATCTTATTCCTTGGAAAAATTGAAGGTGAATGAGAGAAATTTCCCAACTCATGATTTGGATTTATTGGTGATAATTTTTTCATTTAATATATGGAGGCATTATATCCATAAATGAAGTTGTGAAATATATACTAATCACAAACATTAAATGTATATGTTCACATTAAAATATATGAACTTGCTCCAAAAAAGAATATTAAAGATTACTAAAGATTATGAATCCTCAATTCATTACCACCCTGGGAAAGATGCCAAGGTGGATGGAAATCTATGTTCAAAGAATCATGTTATCATATCTAATAAAATGATATGAAATGATCCATTCTTTATATACATAAAATTTATGGATCATTAAATCATAATGTATGGGGATAAATCTTATCATTATCAAATTAGTGTTATACCATCAATACAAGTGAATATTAAATAGAGAGATAAAGAAGATGTAGTGATAAAAATTTATGTGAGAAATATTCTAGATTTAAACATTGAATATGATAGAATAATAAGGTCAAGAAAACATGTATGTGTCCCTTTGGTAATTGACTTGAAGAATAGGATGATGTATGAAGAATATAGTTCATCACTATTTATTCATCCTTGAAGTATGATGATGAATCTGATATGAAATAGTATTTTGGGTGGGATAGAATAAAGAGAAATATTGAAAATTGTTTTTCTCAATGCTTTCTATGATATTAAGTTAAGGTTGAGATACATATATATAAGGGGATGTTACAACTATTACCCATAGCATAAAGTAAATTGGAAAATATCACCATATATTTTATCATTGGAGTCCCCAATACATCTAAAGAACATAATTCTATTTGGGTTTTATTTGATCTTCTTAATAAGATAGAAAGCTTGGTTTACTTTATAAAAGAAATATATTTTGAAAAACTTACATATTTATACATTAATCAAGTACAAATATTTCATGATGTACAATAATAAATTGTATCTGATCAGGATTCGAGGTTTACCTTAATGTTTTGGATAAGTCATATACCGAATCTGGATACAGAATTGTGTTAGAACACTTCTGATCATATTCATATATATGGTTTTCTTGAGAGAACTATTCAAAATCTAGAAGAATTGTTAACATATTACTTTAGGGATTCCAAAATTGGTTGGGATAAACACCTATTATGGGTGGAATGTTCTTACAATAATAGATTTAACTGGTTCATTCATATAACTCCTTATGAATCCCTCCATGGGAGGATGTTCAGAACTTTAAAATGGTGGATTGAAGTTGGAGAATGAAATCTATTGGGACCTATCCAAGCTATTTTACAGGCATAGAGGGTTATATAAATTGAACAACATATAAAAGAAGCTCAGAGTTAATATAAATGATATGCTAACAAGCATTTAAAAAATCTAGATATTGAATTTGGTGATAATGTATTACAATAAACATCTCCATGGAAGAGGGTGAGAATATTTGAAAATAAGGGAAAGTTAATACCTAGTTATATAAGTCCTTTTAAAATTATTTACCTTGTTATAATGATAGATTATATATTATCACTTCCATAGAATCTCTCTCATGCTCATGATGTGATCCATGTATCCATCATGAGGAAGTACATACCTAATACTATATATCTAATAAACCCATAGTTCACAAAACTGGATAAATATCATTCTTATGATGAAAAATTGGTAGAAATGTTTCATCACATAGATATAGTTCTATTAAACAATATCAGTGATCTGGTCATGGTTTTATAGTGAAACCACTAATTTTAAAAAGCTCTATGGGAACATGAGGATGTGATAATGTAGAAGTATCCTTCTCTATTTGTATCAGAGTGAAAAATTTAAAGGGTGCAATTCATTTTATACAAGGAATAATATAACACCTAGACAATTTTATGAAATATTAATCATTAAATAATTTTATTTCCTCAATAGCATGTGTTACACACAACAATGAGTTTAGGTGAACAACGTGACAATATTGAAATATTATGTGTCTTATATATCCAAACCATTGGATTAATGGATATTTATATTAAAAACTAAATTATAAAGAACATATGGTATAAAAATTTATAATATTATTTTATTATTTATAAAATTATTAGAGTTAAAAACAAACCTTATTTGGAAATAAAAGTAATTTTTCTCAAAAAAATTATTTCAATGCATGTAATGTATTTTTAAACTAATAAATTAAGTTAATCAATATTAGTGATTTATTTTGATGAAATATATGTATTATTTAATTTAATAACTTTTTTTAATATTTATAAAATATTTTTCTAAGAATTTTATAAGAATAAATCTTGTTTTATTCTTACAATTTATTTTTTTAAAGAAGGTTTTGTCGCATTTTGCGCACTTATATTAAAATTAATTTATTCAATTTAAAAGTATAAAATTAGTTGACATTGAATTAATATTTAGAATAAAAAGGTTCAAATTGATTAAATAATCCACATTTGATTTTGGTTAATATAATTAAGAATCATGGTATAATTAATCCCCTCAGTAAAGGAAAAATCAGGTTAATCTAGATTAAAAATACGCAATATAGATATTATTGTTCATAATAAATATTATTAGATGAATTTCACTATACCCTTATCAAATTTGTCTTTAAATTTTGTTTTTTAATGGACACCTATCCAAAAAATTGAAAAAATGTTATTTAAATTAAATAAGGTTGCAAAATGTCACTCTCTTAGTTTTAAATATCCATTAGGTTTTCAACTGGGGAATTAAACTAGTTATGAATTAATATTTACAGTAATTTTTTAATAATTAAATTTTATTACTGATTTTAATTTTTTTTTAATTTTTAGTTATTATATAATTTCTCTACATACTTACACACTACCAAAACAATATTTACTCAACTCATAGAAAATTAAAATTAATGAATTAGAAAGTATTAAAAGTGTTATAATTTGAGTGTTTATTATTATTACATGAATTTTAAAAGTGTTTAAGAAATATTTTTTTAAATTTTCATATTTGAATCCCAACTTTTTCTTTATGTCTTCTTAGTCAAATCAAATTAATTGTGTGAAAATTCAAAATAATGATATTTTACCAAAATTGTCTTTTATCAAATTAGTTAAAATCCAAAAAATATTTAAATAAGATAATTTAGATATTATATTGTTTTGAAAGTCCATAAGTTTTTTATTTATGGTCTTATATTATTCTTATAATTAAAAATTACAACACACATACATTGAAATGTTTGTTACCGAAGTTAAAATTAAAATTTGTTAACGGTTGACTGGTTAAAATAATATTGTTGAAAATAACACCAAAACTTGTCTAAATTATATTTTTTTATTCTATCACAACCCAATAATACATTATCTTCAAATACATAGATATTTTTAGGCTTTAGCCTTTTGAATTTATTTACTATAGGTTAATATATTGATTAATTTTAGGGTTATGCCTCAGCACAATTATAAAAGGGAACCTCTTCCCTAACTTCATTGCCCAATTTTGAGAATTATAACTCAAAAAATATTCCAATTTCTATTCTACACTTCCCTATGAACATTCTAGGTGTTTTTATTCCCCAAAAGCCAACCATAGAGCCCTTTTGATGAGATCTAAATGAGTAATTTCAAAGAAGTGGTAATCACACTTAGAGAAAACATTCCATTATAGTATAAATTACCACCTACAAATATATGTTATTTAGAATAAAAAATAAAATCATTATATTAAATATAATAAAATTTTCTTATGATTATAAAAAATCCATTTTACACCCTCTTTCCCATTGAATGTGATGTTAAAGTATCACTCCTGCGAACATAAGACTTATTATCTCCACATAGAGATACAATTAATTTTTCTTTAAAATATTTTATGGATGGGTATTATGATGAGTATAATGATTGTATATTATATTTATTTCGTAATTATACATTTTAGTGATAATATATTGTTTTCCTTCTTATCATCCAATCCTTTGGAAAATAAGGATGTCTCTTGTGTGAACATGTAGATTACTAACCCAACAAAGCGATGCATTTATTTTTTCATTATTATTTTAATTGAATGGAAATGAATCTGAATTTTATTAATTTATATTATATAATAATTTTCATACAAATTTTAATTAATATTTATCTTTCTTTTGTTGCATCAACCAAAAAATGAAAATAGTGTTCTTGTGTACGTACAACCTACGATCTCTATGAAGGTTATAATTCACTTTTATAAATCTAAATTTTATGAATGAAAAAATATGTATATAATTAATATATATTATATTTATATCATTATTAATATTATAGATATTATTGAACAAAGATTAATTTACAAGGACTAGAATAATTCAGCTGAAATACATTTGATAAATAAAAATGTTAACACCTGAAAAAAGATAATTTAATTTAGAACTATTGATTAAAGGGGGTGTTTAAATGTTATAAAGGGATAATATATAATAATTTTACTACAAAAAATACTCTTCAATATAATTATGCTAAATTTTAATATTTTATATTGGATTTCAGAATTTTTTTAGGTAAGGTGAACTCGAGGAAAACTATTTTATTTCTAATTCTTTACATTAATGATATAAATTACATATTAACCAGTAGTTTATTTTATGTGATTTATATACATACCATTAATTATTTTTAAGATTATTATTTTATAATTAAGTGGATTTACAAATCCATCAATGATTAATTCTATTATAGAGATTATAATCGAAATGTTTTCAAAGTAGTGAGGGCATTATATCATAATATCATTATTCATCAGGATTATTTATGATTATTTTATGATGATGAAATAATATAATATAGATCTCAATATAATTAGCGATTATTTACCCTCAAAAAATTTCATCAAAATAATTTTTTTCTCTCATATTACTCACCATACATACTAAATATAAAAATAATATATATTAAAGGAAAGTGAAATTTATTTAATATTTTCTCAAAATTTGTTTTCTTCCATATCAATTTTTTACACACAATTTTTTTACTATGATCATATTATTTTTAAATATCATATGCATCCATTTTTTACTTTTTATAGAAACAATTTAATGGAATATTTTTTTAATTTTTCAAACGAGGTACATTAAGTATTTTAAAAAAAATATTGGAAGTAATTTTTTTAACTTATATGTCATGAATGGATTTTCCCACCATTATGACAAATATTTTATTTGGGGATTTCTATTTTAAGTATAAAGTGATCTTTTCAAAGAATGTTTTTCCCTTTTATGTGTATTTTTATTTTAAAGAACTAATTGAAAAATGGAAATGATATTTTCCTAAATAATGTCTAATGATCATTTAATGGTATTTGTATTTATCAAAGGAAACAACCCTTGATTTCACTTATGATTTACTGAAGTTATGATCCAAGGATATAATAAATATTATTTATCTGGATGGTTTATATTTATGATGAATATATATATATAAAATCTATTCCTTTTCCATGGATTAGGAAATAATAAAATAATGAAATTTTTTCTAAACAATGATTATTTTCATGGTTTCTGATATGATTAATTTGTTATGACGTTTTTGTCACACATATGTATGATTTTCATTATGTGATTTTTGGGACCTATATCTCCCTCAAATTAATTAGGTAATGATTTAAATCTAATGATATTAACAAGACTAAAATGGGGAGTGAATCAAGTTCATTAAATGAATTTTCCATGATGATAGTCTGGGGAGTGAACCTTTAAAACTATGTTGGTTTGGGGAGAGAACGTATTCAACTATGATAGAATTGGAAATTAACTTTGAATACTATGTAAATAATATTATTTGATTATTTATATTCCACAATTTAATATCTTATTTCAATGTTAAACTTTCATGATTTATATTCTTGAATTCCCTTATCATTAACGTCTAATGATCTTACAAGACATTTTTATTGACATAATATTATGAACATTGATGTGATGGGTATGGTTTTTAAACTTTAATATTATATTAATATAACCATATAATCATTTCATTCTTATGTGATGAATGATTGTTCACATGTTTATCTTTAATGCGAATATGAGGATTCCAATTTCATAGGTTTCCTTTCCCTAGGTTATGAATAATAATATTATGTCTCAAAAGTCTATGAAGATATTTATTTGTGAAGAAATAAGTGGGAGACATTGTAGATATTTTATGAACTAGTTGTTTTAGTTTACATTTTTTCAAATTTACTAGACCTAAATGTTTATGTAATGGATCAAAATGTAATGTAATAAATATTCATATTTTGAGATGTGATATTTATTTATTGAAAATACAGGTTTCTATATTTATGATCAATTTTTACAATCCTTTATCACTGATTAATTTATTAAAAAAATCATTTTTATATAATGTTAATTGACTAAAGTACATGTGTTTTTCCATTTTTTAATAAAATCATTCATTATTTCATGATTGATAAACACGATTATCATAGAGAGTAAAATATATAGTCCAATATTTTAAAAATATTAGACAATAAAATTGATTACTTTATCCATTTTTTTAACTTAATTGTAAATATATAAGATCTTATATTTATAATTTGATCCTTAAAAATATTTTTTACAATATTAATACATATTTCTCCCCTAAAATAGTTAAGTTCATCATCAATTAACATAAAAGGTTCTTACCAATTTGGGTTCACCATTATTGGGGTCCTAACTACCATATTCTTAAATATTAAAAAATATTAAATATATATTTTATTGATTGATAATAAAATATAATTTTCTAAATTAAGTGTTAGAGGATAATAAATATAGGATATGTCTTTGATAAACCCATAGTGAAAAGGGACATATCATATGAATATTTATATCCATCTCAAAAGTGGTGCTTTCCAAAAATTAAAAAATAACATGGATTATATCAAGATTATCTTTTTTTCGCCACTTGAAATATGATGTACTATAACGTTAATTTAACCATTTAATGATACTTTCAACAATTTAATAATGGAAACATCACCTCATATTCTCCAAAAATATTCCTATATAAATATGACATACCTCTAATTATTTTCCATATAAAGAAAATAAATCCATATAAAATATATTTTTCAAAAAATGATAATTTTTATACATTACATTGCACTTATAAAAAATCTTATGTATAGTATGAAAAAGTGTCATCAAGGATTTGAATAATATTATTCTTTTGTCCTCTAGTTCGAATAAAATTTTGTTATTACATATGTATCCATACAAATATATAATATTCATACCCATATAATCATTTAATTATTTGATAAAATAAATTAAATGAAAATTTTATTCTTCCCCATTGATTTATCTTGATGTCGGTATACTATATAGATTATCCATGTAGTCGATGATTTGGAAAAATAATCACATCATCCATCATGATGATCTATATTCTTAATTTATTTGGAATCAACAAGAGAAGATGTGTTTGATATTCCCTATCTGATATGGGGGTCTAATTTATGTATCAAGGAGATTTAATACTTCCTTTTTAATTATTTATTTCATTGTAGGGTTCATTAGATTATTTTCTTCCTCAAATGTTACTTTATGATTCCAATGTTACAGGACATATACTTTAATATTTTTTATTCCTTTAATATTATTATTTTTATTTTTCATATGTACTTTGAAAAGATAGTATTATAACTCCTTTATGATATCATCATTGATAATAAATTTGTTACCCTCTCAATCTCCCATGAATGAATTTATAAAATTGTTTGGTAATTCATTAAGTTATATCATGGGTGGAATTATAATATATATATTCAATTTTATTCAAAATTTAATTAAATTGTGTTGTAATATATATTATTTATCATCACATCCATAATCACTAATATTTTTTCATATTATTTTTATGTTCATTATCTAGGATTTCAATCATACTTATTTCTTGTTTTTATTGCATGTCGAGAAGTCTATATGCTTAGTTTTTAGTAATGATTGTATCGTAGTGCTCAAAGTACAACCTAAGGCTCCCTTACACCATTATTGCATTGGTATAATGTTCCCTTGAAACCATAAAAATCAATTATAACATATATTTGATGATTCAAGAATTTAATATGGTAATGAATGGTCAATAATTAATGATTATTACCTCTCCTTCCTCTTCTATCTCATGGATACTAAAAATAATAATTGGAAAAATGTTTCCACCTTGATTAAGATCTTCACATGTATACTAACCTTTTATTTTATCTAATAAGCAATAATTTTAATAGACACCTATGTGATATTATGAAAATCTTGACATGTTTCACAAAAACATTCAATTTCATGTGATTATGACATTCCATAAGATCAAAAATTTATTTTATAAAATTTATTTATACAATTATACATTTTAGTTATAATATTCCTATTTAAAAAAGTTTTGGTAGTATATTTCATTGCACTACAACATAACACTTCATTTTAAGAGAGATCACTCTCATGTCCTTCATATTATTTTGGTTTGATAATATTTCCTTATAGAATATATATATATATATGTATATATATATATATATCCAAAATTACCTTTGGGGATAGAGTGTTAATGATTTTTTGTTTACAAATTTTTAGGAATTATCTATATTTATCCACTAATGTTACTTTTCACATTCTATTTATTAAGGTAAGGGGTGGTTGTTATGTTTAACCATTAGGTTTTTTAAAATATCAACCTCTCCTTAAAACCTCAATCTCATCCTATATTCCTGGTTTGTTTTCAAATTTCCTTATATTGATAAAATAAACTTTTATGTAAAACATAGTCCTCTCCCCTCGGGTTTGTTCATTTTCCTCAAAATCTTACACACTTCATAATTTCAGGTCATTTTCCTCCACCTTTGAATCCTCAGTGCTAATCAATAAAATTCAGAGTTTTAATTTAACAATCCATTTCAAAACCTATATTAAATGATATTAAATTTATTTGAGTGACGATTGATTATTAATTTATTGTGTTTTATAGTTATTTATCTTTTATTATACCATATAAAAGAATAAATAATTTTTTATTATTTATTAGGTAACCACCGACTCAAAAAAGGGTTTCATTTATTTGAATTATAACATAATTTTTTACAAATATTATTTAATAATTTATGATCTAGGATTAAATTTTATTAGGGAATCTGGTGATCAGATTTATATATTTTTGGAAACCAAAGTGGACCATGATCAGGATTGAAACTTTACATACCTTCTTATTGCTTCCATCCTTGAATTTGGTTCACATATGTATATTTTTTTCTATTATAATTTTGAAAAACAAATGTTCATTTTACACTACATAACTACTCCACCCAATTCTATTCTCCTCACTTCAAGAATTAAAATATTAAAAGAGTTATGTTATAATAAATACCTTGTATGATAATGTTTGTATCTTGGGAAGTTATCCCAGACTTTAAATTGTATAAAATACCTCCAATTTTTTAGATATACTTTAATCTTTCTATTTTATCATGATACTCACCTCCACTAGTCAAAATACATCTTACGGTGGGACTCACTCACTTATACATTGAAATATGTAACTTGAAAACTCATCTAATATATTCTAATTGATATACTGTGCCTTTTTAATCTAACCATTTCTATTAATCGAATTAATAACTACACTCATGTTAATGTTTAAACGATGTAATGTATATAATGTTGCATCCAAAGGCTTACCCCATGGTTTTGGAACATTATTATCATCACTTTAAAGACTTACCGTACCTCAATTACTTATTTTCAAACTAGTTGTATGATTTATTTACTGTTATTTGGGAGTATCACAATAATTGATCATGGGGATTAATTCATTAATTGTTTTTGAAATTCAAACCAAGATATGATCATGTTGATCAATGATATTTTTATCCAATCATTAGATCTATCCATCAATGAAAATATGGTAATTACATTAACCTTATAGAAATATCTATAATATCATTGTTATTAATGATTTTGAAAATCATTAAAATGTTGAAATATATCAATTTAGATCATTATTTTATGTTTAACAAAATTATATACCATTTTGAATCATTTTTAAAACATTTGGATTAATATTGAAATTGTTTTATGAATTGGTGGTATCTTAATATATTGGGTATCCTCCATTATTGAATTAATTATATTTTTTAGGATTTTCATACCTTGTTTAAACCCTGTAACAACCTTGGTAATTTATATCACTATATTATCTTTCATGATTAGATGATCTACTTCAATCATCATTGATCATTTGATGAATAAAAAATGTTCCCTTTGATCTTGGGATTAAATAATAAATTCATAGAGAAATCATAACTCCTTAACCATGTGATTGGAAATATATGAATACACCTTTTTTTAGGGATATTTAAAATAAAGAACCTCAATTATAAAATGTAATAGAACATGATAAATAAAAAATCTATGTGATTCAATTAACAAAATTCTTAAATTTTATATTTTAATGGTGAATTTATGGATCCTAATTAATAAAAATAAAATAATTTACTATCTAAAAAGTGTCATTAACTCAGAATGACATTTAAATATTTATGAATTAATAATTTTTAGAAAAAAAACTAAAATATAATAGCATATTTTATCTATAAAACCATGTTCAATCCTTAGGGAATCTTAAACCACATAAAATCATAGTTAATGAAAATTAATTTATTATTGAATCCAATTTTTTTAATTATATCTTCAATGAATATAGAAAATTAAACAACTATTACATCTTCTATAAAATTAGGGATGGTGAATGAGGAAACCTCTTATGCTCTATCCACTTTAAGTAGATCCTCGATGTTTGATCTTTGAAGACACTATTATACTAACACAATTTATGGGATGTGAATTTGTAAAACCAAAAGGTTAGGATATTCTAGCGTATGACCTATGATATGGGGATCATAGCAATAACTTAAAAACCTTAATTTCATTGAGTAGATTCAGAAACATCATAGCTCTTCACAAGTTTCTGACAAGCGAGTGAATATTACTGAAGATGATAAGGCAACTGATACCTTTCTCCCTCATGATATAATCTGTAGTAAGGTATCATTCAATGTCAATTTTACACATTGGAAGAAAAATATTATTTATAATGAGGGCTTCATCTCTGCTACCCAGAAGGGAATGTTGAGGAAGAACTACTCTAACGTACTATGGATTGTATCCACCAGGTCCTCTTCTATGGTGTCATAAAGGATTGATGTTGAGATGTTTAAACTCTTAAATCAAGGTAAATCTACATCTAAATGGAAAACAACTGATGATTATAGTTATGATAATGACTTATCATATTATGATTTGTAATATTGATTTTTCTAAATGCAGTCAATTTACCAGCCCCATCTTCTCCTCCTGTGTATCTTTTATTTCTTCTCAATAATTGGACAGATGATTTTTCCTTTCACTAGACTTTCCAGATAAATAAAATTAAATCCATTATTAAAATTATTACTCATTTAATTAGAATCTATTTGATTAATTTAAATTAATATTAACTTAATTATTATATTTAATTAAAAAAAATACTTAAACAAAGATTAATTTCAGGTTGATAAAATAACAAAAGGATGTTTTAAGGATAATCTAATATCCAAAACCCCTCTATATCACATTAGTTTTTTTCATCTATTAAAATAATTAAAATCAATAAAAAGATAAATAAATTATTAAATTAATTTAAAAATTACATATAAACAAACAAATCATTCACAAATGATATATATATTCAATCACGAACCCTTCTACAAGTTATTTATTAACTATACTCTAATGGGACTTATCAATATATATTAGTATTAAAATATTCAACATTGAGTAATTAAACTCAATATAATTAAAAATGATAAAGAAAATGTTAGGATCACTCTGGAGTTTTCCCACAATGAGTGGGGGGTTAATCAAGGTAGGATTACGTGTATTAAAATTTTACTCGTATCCCATAATTATTCATTTTCTTATTTAATGAGTGTATCTATCTATATTTATCTATATTTATCTATAGTTAGGTTGATATAAAGATACCTAACAACAAATAAATAAGGGAGAACACTGAGTTTGGTTAATGCGGTTGTCCTCCTTTGAGATAAGTGCATCCTTGATAAATCATGGTTATTATCCCATGAACATGACACATTTTATATTGAAAATATAATGAAATTAAATGATATTAACTTGAAACTTTGTTCCTAGAACCTACTAAATATATAGAAATAGATGTCTTGTTATCCATTCATAAACGATAATGAAAGAGAGCTTCCTTTAATTCATGATCACTTGAGATTAATTGAGTCACTATTGGTCTATATGTATTGATATTATTCCTCTATAATAGTATTCATATTTTTAACTCAATTTTATTTATACTTCTGTAGTAGGATTATGTACGTTATCACTCTCAAAATTCTAGTATGTAATGTGATAAATATAACCATATTTGAACACTCTATTCTTTGGTATTCGATAAATAATAAAGGTTGTAGGATGGATCAATCAATATAAAAAAACCTTTTATTTTCTAGTGTTAAATTATTTATACACAACCAGAATGAATTCTTATATCATCTAATTAGTGCATGGTTACCCTGAATAGAGTCAGTTCCTATATATCTGTTAATCATTGGACTGTGGTATTTTAAAATTTACGCATAGTCAAGAACCTATTATATCTTCTTCTTTGAATATATAAATAAATATATATATATATATATATATATTCACATAGAATACCATGGATTTTTTGTTTTAATAATATTTAATGAAAACTCCATGGTTTTTTTATGATTTGAATCATTAAAATTCAAATTATTTTAGTCAAATCTCCACTCAAAAAATTATGAAAGTATGGATGAATACTTAGCTTGCTTCATATTTATGGTGTTCAAATATATAAATATTCATTACCATTTATTATCCACACCTATTAGTTCACATAAATATTTCCTATAATCATGGTGACAAGAATTATGTATCAAACAACAGTAAACTCTCATTTTCTGTGGTTGATTATACATCACCAAAGAAAATTAATTTGGAAAGGAAGGGTCATGTAGAGTTTATTCTCATATGTATAAATTATTTTTGGAGGTCTAATGGAATATCATGTGATATTTATATTATCATGAATTCTACATGATCTTGGTGTGTCTCATTCTCTCATGGAATATCCATGAGGTTATTATGAAAACTCCATCTTGACTCAAAGTCAATACTTATACTCATAGAGGGTCCATAATTTCGCAGGTAGAAGTCCCCTAGTGAAAATAGATTCCAATAATTGTTCATCATCATGTAACACTACTTCTCATCACTAAATAGTTTTTAACAATTTCATGATCTCACATGAGGAAATTCAATGTCTTCATTAATCTAGTTAAATCAATCGTTCTTGGACATGGTATATGTTTGGCTATGCAGCAACATAACCTTACATAGTTCTCATTGGAAACACAGTGGTATTAAACTATGTCATAGTTTTCCCTATCATTAGTCAAATTCATAGGTGGGTTCTGGATTTACATATGAATTAGAATCGTCTATACATGAATTCATCTCTTTGGATCCACATAAATATTGTTTTCTAATAAGTTTAAAATTTTGAAACAAGAATATTATACTAAGTGGATCATTTTCCCACATCTGGAATTCAGTTACATACTATATTTACCAATGAGGATATCAGTTATATAGCTTAGTCAATTACATATATCTCTATACCTAGAAAAAACACATATGTGAATCTAATAAGTTATAGATTTCAGTCATACTGAGATAGAACCTCTTTAAAAACTTCCAATACTTTATTAACACTTCGTAAATTCCCACTCATATTGTAGATAGTGTTCCCTGAACCATAAAAAAATTCATTTACATGATTATAATCTCATTAATCATCTATGTTAAATAATTCCATTTATAAGATTTCCACCCATATCTAGAAGGAAATAATAAGATAAGTAATTTTCAATCAAGTGTTTATAAAAATAATAAGAAAATATAATAGCCCTATTGATTATCATTTCATCTTTAATGAAATATAGATATAATGTTACAAGAAACAAAACCTTCAAATAATCTTTTCCATTAAATAATTCATTATTCTTCTTTTAGAAACACCTCCTTTATCTCATAATGAATTTTCCAATCAAACCATAATAGTAACTCCTATAATATAAATTATTCATATATTTATATTTGAATATGGATAATTGTGTCAGTTATATACATTAAATAATAGTAATGATGACATATCTCAATACCTCTAATATTTGTAACTCAAATAAATTATTATAAATAAAACACAAATATTCATCAAGACATGGGAAAATCATGATCCTTATACAAATGACTTTTTCTAACACTATCCTTATATGGTGTTCTCCACCATCACAAATTGATATCACAAGTATTTATTCATTTTTATTTGAAAATAAAACTCAAAAAACAATTTTGGTTCATCAATCTACGAGTTTATATATATATATTATTAATGATTGTAGGAAATTATATTTCAAATACGTGAACTTATTTTCATCACTACATTTACTTAATAAATACATTATTCCATTTTAATCACCCATCCATATTGATAATAATTACAAATTACATGAGAGATGGTGGTATCACATTTTAACTAAACAATGTTTTATCAATCATTTCACGCTATGGCTACATGATCCATGATTGGTGTAGAAATGAACAAGGTTTGATTTAGAAATTTTTTTCCATAACCAATAGAATATGATAAAACATAGTTTATTTTTAAATTATCCTCCCCAGGGGTTCTCACAAGACTTCCAAAAGACACTACTTATTTAAATCAATTTTTTAAAATATTCTCAAAATTTTCAACATTATTTTCAATCACTTACTTAATAGAAATATTTAAAATATTTAATTATAAAAATACATTTTTTATTTCCAATAACTATTTATACTAGTAAGTTTCATCCAAATCATATCATTGATAAAAAATATTATCCACCTTGATGATAAAACCAATTCTTTTTTAACAGATATTAGGGAATACGATTTCATACCTTTTAAAAAATCAATAACTATAACAAAATTATATATCTATTTTAATTGAATGATCATATATGAATATTAAGTAACTCCACCTAATAGAAGATAATATATCATGACATAATCAATAATGACGTCATTACCATGTAATATTTTATAAATCTAGTAATTAAGATAACACCAAGATGACAACATTCAAACATTCTTCAATTCGACAGATTCAATTCTTCAAATATTCTTCATCTTATCATGTATTTTAATACTCCCAGGAATGGAACTCTTATAATGTTTCTTCTATAGTTTTTATCTCCTTCAAAATAGTTGGTATTTTATCTATATTTTCATTAGATCACTATTTGGCATTTTATACCAATATAATGTATTCTTCATATCGGGAGTTCTAATTCTAGGTTACTTTATTTATGTGTGAAATCCCAAGGGACACTATTGCATTATTTGAACACATTTTTGTTTAAAATACATAGATATATGAAAAAAAGAGATGATGGATGGTGTATTTTTACTAATTAGCTTAATTTTTTAATGATTTAACTTCTTTACATGAAATATTGAATTTTTTTATGTTGGATAAATCATCCACACATTGGAATAGAGAAGAATTTCGGTGAAAATATGTAAGTGAGAAGGTATTTTAAAAGGATCCTAAGAAGAAAAATTAATGTCCAAAGTTATATTTGAAAATTTTAAGGAGAACCATTAATCATAACATGTAATGGTGGGTTAAAGCTTCGTAACATTGGAAAGACCATGCTTCGGTCATTGGGTGTGGTTGATTAGAAGAAAGAATTATGTGTGGCCATACTGATAACATATGGAATGATGAATAGTAGAATTCAAAACATGGGTAACTAGAAAGGGACAACACTATAGTGGACGACATGGTATAATACCTAATAACCAATGAAAAATTGTCATGGATAGTATATCCATAGTGCATTTCATGTAGAGGGAAATTGGTGAATGATCTTGCACCACGTTATAGTGTTGGTCGTGGTGCAATGGATGAGTGCCTATAAAGAATATTATTTTATAAATACAATAATTGGTATCCCTAAGAAATTTCAAGTGTTTTATTGAATTCTTGTAGTTCAACATGGCCAACATGGGCTATTTTACACCCTATAATTGTGCATAGTGGTTTGGAGGATCCTTTTGAATAATGTGGAAATCCAATTATGGGTGTCTTTATGTTTGTTAGTGGTCCTACATTAAAGGTGGAGTTGCAATACAAAATAAACAATAGAATATGAACACACCATAGTTCTCATAATTTTGGATTAAAAATGAAAAAAAAAACAGTTTTCAGCATGCCATGATAAATGGTGTTTCGATGGGTGACCCATATATTTCTATAAACTTTATTATGGATATGTTTGAATAGTTCTTGGATGCCTCCATAATCATGTGCCTCCATTTTTTACCATGATTTTTGACACATGTAGAGTAGTTTTTAGTTCTACTCATGTGAATTAATTTGAGACATAATTCATCTAATAAAAGAGTGAAAATGTTGACCCATGAATATGTTATGATTGACTACAATTATTGAATTCACATATTAAGATTGTAATGAGTTATGCATTGATTAATTTTCACATAACACTACTGAAAAATGTCTAAATAATTGGGTTAGTGAAATATCTATTTCAAGAAGGCCAATTTACTATACTAAAAGTATGAACATTATATATAGTGTCACAAGTGAATTAAAAATTTGAATAAAGAGGAGTTTCAGAAGGGGAGGTGGAAAGAAGATGTAGTTGGAATACATTGATGATATTTATAGAGTTGAAGAAGAAGGCATTGATTTTCTACAGTAAATATGAATGGTTTTATATATTATCTTCAGATGAAGAAGGTGTTGTGGTGGTATTAATTTATTGATTGTGAACAGTCATCCATTGTTGATGCCAACAGAGCTTCTATCTATATTCGAGGATATATCACATGAATGCGATATTAGATGAGGGACTAGAAAGTCAATAAATTGTGTCAACGAGACCCTTTACAATATTATTGAGAATAATAATGAATGTTTAAGATATTGGACCTAAGAAAGAAGATAATTTTTGTAACACCCTATGTTTTAAAAAGTGTAACAAATGTTCTATATAATATGTGGAATACAACTCTAAATCCAATTGAATCGTGATTTTTGAAATATGACCATTACAACCAAAAAATTATATTAGTGTTTTTTAATATTATGAACTAATTTATTAAATATATATAATTTTTTACTCAATTTATATATGGAGATGAAAAAATCTCTCAACATTGAATAATGACATTAATTACTCAAAAAAATATGTTTTCCTAAAAAATATTTATTTTTTGAGAAAATATTATAATCAATTTTTTGAACATTTAAACAAAATAATTTATAAAATTAAGATCATTTTTGAAATAAAAATAAAAATATTAACTTATTTTTAAATTTTGTGATTTTTAAAAAAATAATGATTCTTTGGGAATATTGATAAATTATGTTTTTTTAGTAAAACTACATTTTCATTTTGTTAAATGGAGTAAATTAAAAGTTATATTATTCACTTATAATGAGTTCAATGTAATATAAGTACTAATTAGTTATATAAAATCCTATTAATTACAATTAAATCATATTCTATTGTATTTTAATAAATGTTTATTTTTATCCCATAAAACACAATTTTCTTAAAAAACTATTTTAAAGTGAATAATATTTCTTCATTTTAACTAATTAATATAACAAATAATTAGGAATTATTTAATTAAAATTCAATATCATATAACTGTAAATATTAATTTAAATTCATTTAATTAGTATTACTTGTCAAATAGTTATTATAAGATCATCTAATGCTTGAAAAATGTCTTTCTTGAAAAATTTGTTTTGATATGTCTATAGGTTTGACTTTAAATTCAATTCATCCACTTATATGAATAAAATTTTATAAAATGTATTCCATGTTTTTAATAATTATAAATAATATTTTATAATAATTTCAACTTTATTTTTTTCACAATTAGTTCTAAAAATAGTAAAAACAGTTTTCATGGTTAATGTAAAAACTGGCTTATTGGGGGTAAAACTATAGAGGTAAATAAAATATATTAGCTAAAACATGTATAATATTAATTTTATATGTGTTTCCCAGAATTAAATATACTCGAATCCAATAATTTCAAATTTTGGAGGCAGTTTACTTGAGAGTGACATCCCTTTATTGATTTTTTGTCTATTTTAAAAAATGCCACTCCAACTCATTTATAAAAGGGCACACCATCCCACCAAATATTAACACACATAAAGCCATTTTTATTGACTAAAACACAATAAAATCACTCCTTGTCATACTTAGACACATTATAGAGATTCTATTATTCTTAAAATTCCATCCTTAGGGTCCGTAATAAGATATCCAAAGGGGCATTCAAAGAGAAGGAAATCATCTTCGCCAATATCCTTCTTTTTTATTGTTCTTTTTACACCTTTAGAAATTTCTTAAAAATTGCAATATAATATCACCATTATATCCTATATATTGATATTTTTTATGTTAATATAATAAATTATATTAATCACTACTTCCATCAAATATGAAACTAAACCATCGTTCCTGTGAATGACGTACTACCACATTAGTGACCAAGGTAATTCATTTTCCACCATCTACTCATGTGGATGTTTATAATGATGAATTTATGGTTTATATATGATATTAATTACTTATTAATTATTATTTAGAAGTAATATATCATTTAAATTTTTTTCTTTATCATCCATTGAAAATTATAATTTTTTTCGCGTGTATGGAGGACTACTGCCTCACGAAGCAATATGATTCCATTTTTATTACTAAATCACATAGATAATATATGTAAGTTCATTTCATTAAATAATTTTATATTTATGAAATGATTATAATTATATAAATGGAAAATAATTTTAACTTTCTTTCAATCATGATCATTGAAAAATGGAAATTTTATACATGCTTGTAAACAACCAACCATTTCAATGATTGTAACATAATTAATTTTTCATAACTGTAATTTAAGGTTATTTTTAAAATTATAAACTATGTATAAAAATGAAAATTATTTCATGATTATTATTCGATATATAATAAAACAATGACCCATTTGACCATGGTGAACACAGAGAATAGTTTTTAAAATTAAGAACCAGGAATCCTCGAAACACTCAATGTGGAAATAACTGACTAAGTAATTTAATATTTTGCTGGGAAAAAATCCCTCAAGGTAACATTGTATCATTTTTTGGTTGGTTTTATTTGTTGACAATGAAGGTTTCCATGGTGAATTGTTGATCCCCATAGATTTTGTTAAAATATTTTGTTGACAACGAACCATGATAAGGGAATTGATGATCTGGAGGTGGTACAAAAAGAATAGATACATGGTGGCACTGTTTGGAAAATTTTTTGGGTAAAAAATTTGGCGTTTTTTTTGAAACGTAAAATGAGGATTTTCATTAATATCTCATCAAAATATGGAAAGGCATGAGTTTCGTGAATATGAGCTCCATGAAGGGGATTTTGAAAAGATAAGAAGAAATTTGATGCTGTTCTTCATGATTATGACGATCCATATGAATAGTAGAGGTGAAGATCAATGTAGAGAAGATTTATGGTAGTGGCACGAAGGATTTTATGGAACTCTCTATGATTAAGACAAGGTTCACGATCAAAAATTTTTTTGTTGTGCTTTGCAATATAGAGATAATTTCTGATGATTTTTTGGAACATCACTATTTGAGCTGATGTGGCGCTGACTATGCGTGTAAGGTTCAAGGGTTGGTGGAATCACCTATTAATAGACCTGAACCCTGTCAATAGAATTAGAGAGTTCTCCAAGAAAGAATCATTTCTCTAAAATTAACAAGGTGGTTTGTGATGGCAGTGTGCTTCATGAAAGAAAGGAACTTCACGACAGCTAATCTTGCTCCATGAAAGAGGTGTATTCCATGTTGACCCAGTGAGATTCATGATGGAAGTTTCATTGTGAAGGCTTGAGTTCTTTGGCGGCCTATGATTTGTGAAGGATTGCTATTTGTGAAGGCTTGAGCTCCGTGAAGCAGTGTGCTCCATGAGGCAGTGAGCTCTATGAACGTGTGTTCTTTGTGAAGAGGTAATAACATCACAAAGTATTCTCCGAGCTTCGTGAAATTTGGTGCTTTGCGAAGTAGGGTGATTTGAGAAGGTATCTCAAAAGTTTTTTGACCAGTGATCAGGGTAAAAAAGTTATTCATCAGTGGATGAAATTTATACTTCAATAGATCATCTACACACAATAAAGGATGCACTCATTAGTTATAATGAAGAGACCGACAAGTCTATAAACTATGAGTGGATCTTCTGAAGAAGCAGCGAGCTCACTTCAGTTGAGAGAGAAGTTATTTCTCAAATTGTGAATGGTTGTAAAAAAGAAGGTACAATGAGTCATCTTCGAACATGTAAATTGTAATGTGCTTTTAGTGTATTTGGTACATCGGCACATTCCCAGTGTATATTCCTTGGATGTAGCCCAATGAGTGTGAACCAAATAAAATAATTGTGTCCTATGCATGATTTAAGATTCATTCATACTCTAAAATGGGAATGATAGAGAGATAATAGTTTTTTCAAACAACAAAACAAGATCAAAAGGTTTTCTGCTATGAAAATATATGATGAAACACTACTTTCGATCTTTGGGAATGGAAGTATTCATAACAGAAATGCATGAAATAACTACTGATATTAATAGTAGTGCATTATTAGAAGTCGAGCGAAGATAATTAGATACTGATGCAAATAGAATCCATGCTTTAGGGGGAGCCCTACCCAATTCTATCCATATGAAGAAGATGTAATGAAATGCATCACATTCTTTGTGGTAGAAGATATTGAACATATATGAAATAGATTTAGAGGTTAGAGAAGGCATGCTGAAATTGTTGTGGAATAAGTATGATGATATGAGAATGAACCCAAATGAGTATGTTGATGCATTCTTTGACAGGGTAAATGTTGTAGTGGAAGACATGAGAGGTCTTGGAGAAGTTATTTAATGCATAAATATTGTGAAGCACATCTTGAGGAAACTTCCACCTCCGTTCAATCTGAATGTTTCGGTTTTGGAATATAAAGGCCTAAGAGACCTGACATTGGATATCCTACACAATACCCTTATTGCATTTGAAATGAGAAATGATGATAACGATGAAGTGGAAAAGGAGAAATCCAAAGAGGTGGAATTAAAGGCCTTGAAGAAGCTCCCCATTGAAGATTATTAAGAATAAGAAGAGAGATATGAGGTGTTGTCATTCATTTCCTAGACTATTAAAAGAGGAAAGGGAAATTTCAAATTGATGCTTCCACATTCTTTCTTTAGATGTGGAAAATCTGGTTACCTTTCCCCAAGGTGCCCCATGAATTTTCAAGAAGTTTAGGAGGATCAAATTAAAATTCCGAAGAAGATGACTTCAGCCTATGTGAAAGGAATGAAATAATTTGAGAGAAATCACTTTAAGAAAAACATCATTATCTCATAAAAACGTGGTAGTTCAGAAGAGTCTGAGGTTGAAGGGTTTAAAGAGATAGAGAACTGCATAGATCACAGAGAGAATGATATGGTTGAAGTTGTCAGTAGTTCTCAGAAAAACAAAGAAACTGAATCTGATGAAGAAGAAAAATAAATTGAAGGAATTGAATACATGGAATCTGAATTAGAAGAAGCTCTTGAATAGATAAGTGTTTTGAGATAAAAAACAAAGAAAACCCACAAGGAGGTACATGATTCCAATCTCTACATGCAGCAACAAGAAGAATAGAATTCTGAGATGATAAATAAAATTGAAAAACATAATTATTCTATGATTGAGGGTTTAAAAAAGGTTGATGAATATAAACTCAAGGTTGAAGAATAGAAAAGGGAGATAAATGGCTTGAATAGCACAAGGAAAGATCAAAACAAGCATATTGAAGAACATTAAGGAGATGTTTTTAGTTTGTGGGAAAAGGATAAGGATCAAGAAAACATTTGACTCCTAATGGGACCTCAGGAAAATGGATCTCTTAGAAAACAAAGAAGCTAAAAGTGGAGCATAGTGGTTCAGAAAAAAGGTAGCATCAATTATATTTAGATGCTAAGGTCGATGAGGGGCTCGATCGAAAACAAAAAGATGTGAAAATTGAAGTGATATTGAAAGCACCCATTCTGAGATTGAAGGTTGATTTGGGCTCAATGAAGAATTACAATATTCCGAGATCCTAAGGGAAAACTAGCAGTGAAAAAGTGACATGATGGATTTCAACATATATCAGGTGTTATTGTTGTGAAAAAATTGGACATTCAAAGTATGTATGTTCCATATCAAAGAGATATCAAAGGGAACAATAACAGAGGTGGTATCTAAACAGATAACAGTTCTCTAGAACATATTTGGAAGGACAGTATTTTTGGTGTAGAATATTTGGGCACATGTCTAGATATTGTACATCAACCATATAAAAAAAATATCCCAATGTAGAATAAAACTGTTCGCAAGCATAAGATCAATGAACCAACAAGTTAGTTGAAAATGAAAAATATAATTGTATCTTTGCAAGATGAAGTTGTTCCATTATACTCTGAGAATGATCAGAAGTCAGAATCTATGATGAGTATGAAGGAAAAAAGATGGACCAAGAAGAAAAGGGATGCGAAGGCAGTGGTTGGAGAAATTTTCCTCAAAGCATCAGACCATTCTGGTGTGTGGATCATTGACAGCGGTTTCACATCACACATGACACGTAATAAGGATTTTGTTACATCCCTAAAATATGACATATGAGAAGTTGTTATGTTCTGAAACGATGAAGTCCTAATTATTATCGGCATAGGAATGGCTAGGTTTTGGGGAAAAGATATGAGACATGATGATGTCTTAGTAGCAGAAGGCCTCAATCACAATTTTCTCTGCGTCAGTCAACTATGTGAATCGGAAAATTCTATAAGTTTTACTAAGAAGATGTGTAATCTCAAAGAAAGATATGGGGCATTGGATCTATAGGAAAAAAATAACAAAGGAAAATCTCTACCTTGTATGTGGAGAAGAAGATATGTTCCTTCTGTCCATAGAGAAAGAAAACAAGTTATGTCACAAAATACTTATTCATCTATTCCAACCATCCCTGAAAGATCTAGTAAAGTGTGATGAAAAAAGAGAACTCTCAATGAAATCATGTGATAGTAATCACACATGCGATGCATTATAACAAGGAAATCTCAATAGAAAGACCTATAAGGAAATGGAAAAGAAGTCAAAAATAATGATCAAGTTGGTGAATGCTCATGTTTTTGTCCTATCACAACAAGATAAATTAACAGAAAGAGGTACTATATTCTTTTCATTGATGACTATAGAAGAATGGCATGGGTATTTGTTAATCCCCATAAGTACAATGTGTTTAGATACTTAAAATAGTACCATAGGGAGTGTGAAAGGATTATTGGACATAAAATTATGATTTTTCATAATGACTATGGTACAGAATTCACAAACATTCTGGTGGAAGACTCTCTCAAGAAATATGGGATAAAGCATTAAGTTTCTAAAGTAAGAACCCCCAACAGAATGAAGTGGATGAAAGGAGAAATCAGATAATCAAAAACATTTCCAGAATGATGATTATAGAAAAAGAAATACCTGAAATGTTTTTGAAGGAAGTAGTATTGACATTGGTCTACATATCTAATAGGTCTCTCTTATGACTGAAGAAAGGACAGAATCTGTATGAGATGTGGTATGGGAAGAATCCAACAGTGAAGTACTTTATAATATATGAAAGTAATTACTTTATACTCAATAAAGAAAAACATAGGAAATTTTAGTCACGTGGAGATGAGGTAATATTCCTTGGCTACTCAGGAAAAAAAAGCATATAAATGATTTAATAAAATTTTGGGAAAAATAGTTGAGAGTAATGATTTCACTGTTGTGGAAAATTATGAAAATATTCAATAGAACTGTGAACAAATTTTTGATGATAGTGATGAGGTGGAAAGAAATGAAGGGGGAGCAGATGTGGCCAATGTTGATTCAAAAGAAGATACAAATGCTGAGCCTGAGGAAGTAAAATCCATATCTTTACAAAAGCCAAAGAGTCAAGATGAAATTGACAAGAAGAATATCATTAGAGATCAGTCAGCTCCAGTTCAAATAAAAATAATGAAATCTCTACAACAGACATCTTTCCTATCTCAAGTGGATCCTAAATGATTTACTGATTCAGTTGAAGATGAAAACCGGGTTCAGGCTATGAATGACAAGCTAGATCAGGTTGAGAAGAATCAAACATGGGAGATTTTTTTGAGGCCAGTAGATCAAAATGTCATTGGGACTAAATGGGTCTATTAAAAAAAGAAGAATGAATATGGCATAGTGATTAGAAATAATGAACTAATAGTGTGCAAAGGATACTCTCAGAAAAATGGAATATATTTTGATGAGAAATTTTCAAAGGTTGAAAGGCTGGAGACAATCAGATTATTCATAGCCATTGTAGTGCAACAGATGTTCAAATTGTTCTAGATGGATGTAAAATCAACATTCATGAACGGGTTTCATGAAGAAGTAGTGTATATCAAGAAGCCATATGGTTTTCTCATTTGTTAGGATGAGAACAAGGTTTGTCGGTTGAAGAAGGAATTATATGGGCTGAAATAACCACCAAGAGCATGGTAGTCAAGGCTTGATTAGTATTTGGAGAAGACTAGTTTCTAGTGTGGGGGAGTTGACTGCAATAACTATTTCGACAACAATAGTAATCAAAATATTATGGTTCAAGTTTATATTGATGACATAATATTTGGTGGATCAGATGAAGCTCAGTGCAGATAGTTTTCCAAATTCAGGAAAAGTGAGGTCAAAATGTCAATGATTTGGGAACTAAAATTTTTCCTTGGATTATAGGTGACTCAAGGAAGGAATGGAACATTCATTTATCAATTCAAATATTCCAAAGACGTTTTCAGATTATTTGGAATGGAAAATTCTATAGATATGAAGACTCCGGTTGCTAACTGGATGAAATTATCGAAAGAAGATAATGGAAAGGTAGTTAATATCATAGAGTACATGCATATTATTGGGAGTTTACTATACGTGATAGAAACAAGACCTGATATTGCTTTCACTATATGCCATGAATAATGATATCAATGCAATACTAAGGAAAGACACATTCTTGTAGTGAAATGAATACTTCGGTATATCATAGGAACTATATATTTCAGTTTCAAGTATACTGACAAATCTCAACCAGGGCTTTTGGGATATACAAATACAGATTGGTTCAGATCATCAGATGATAGTAAATCAACATCAAGAGGTGCTTTCTATCATGGTGTTTTGTGTATTTCATGGTTAAACAAGAAGCAATATTGCATTTCATTGAGCACCACATAAGATGAGTATATTGACGCAACTCATGCATGAACACAATTAATGTGGATGAAGCAGGAACTTGATGATATGAGAGTTACAGTGAAGTATCAGATTGAAATATAGTGCGATAACTCAAGTGATATAAATATCAGTAAAACTATCATCAATCACTCAAGGACAAAGAACATTGAGATAAATTATCATCTTATCAAGGAGAATGTTGATCAGGGAATCGTGAAGTTGGAGAATGTTCCTATAGAACTGCGGGTTGAAGAAATTTTGATGAAGGCCTTGCCCAAGGAAGCTTTTGAGAGGAATCTAATTTCCCTGAGAGTTCATTCGACTCCCCACTCCTAAAAAATTGTTTTTGTGGGACCCACTCTCCTTGAGGTATGATGTGTTTTTACCAAATGTACTGATATGTGTTTTTACCCTTTTACAGACTGCAAAGGAGTTCCCATTGGGTTCGTTGAAAAAGGGGGAGACATTGTGATTCCTAAAGTGGGAGAAGTTGTGGTTAATGAAGCGAGAAAATGTATTAGTCAAAGACACATGGAGAAGATGATAGGAGGAGTAGTGAGATAGGGGGAGATAAATGAGATTGGGGGAGAGTTTTAAATCTGATGATGCTAGAAGTGATCAATCAAAACATAGATATCATGACATCTGAGGATCGTGATAAAAACAGAAGAGTGACATTGGAATTGTGTCAAAAGGTTCCCAGTGATCAGTAATTGGTATTTGTAGGTTATCAACAATTTGGGTCAGAAATGAAGTGATTCATTTGTGAACTTTTTATTTAATCATGTTTCTCACACTGATCATTGCTCATGTGGGATTATAGTATGTGGTGAGTGACTCATTGGTTTCTATCTGAATTGAAAGAGATGAATGGTGGTAGCTGATGGAAGGAGATTCAGTGTGGTATAAAAGTATTGAGAATCATTTTTACAATAGCTGTAAACAAACCCAAAGAGGGAGATTGCTGGGAAACAATCCATCAAGGTAAGATTGCATCATTTTTGGGTTGGTTGTTTTTGTTCACAATGCCGGTTTCCAGGGTGAATTATCGGGATCCATAGATGTTTTTGTCAACTTTTATTGAATAAGAACAATTTAAAATGAATGTATGATCTATAGGTGGTACAAAAAGAATAGATACAAGGTGGCTCCATTTTCGTGTGTTTGATAAATTTTTGGGGTCATGAATTTAGAGTTTGGTGAGCATTGTGAAATTTGGATTTCAATGAAGATCTCATCAAAATATGGTAAATGCACAAATTTTGTGAAAATGGGCTTCATGAAGTGGATTTCATAAATTTGTGAAGAATTTTGACAGTTTTCATTACGATTACAATGGGCATCATGAATGGCAGAGGTGAAGAGAACTACGGTGAGGATTTTCAACATTGGCGTGAAGGAATTGAAAGAACACTCTGTGATTATAATGAGCTCCACGATCTAAAAAATTGTTGTGGTGCTTCGAAATGTAGAGATAAATTCGACAAAAATTTCAGAGCTTCGTGATTTGAGCTGATATGGCGCAAACTACACACAGAAGGTTCGAGGGTTAGTGAAATCACCTTTAAATAAACCACGACCCCCTCGAGAGAATTAGAGGGTTTTCCTAGATAAAATAATTTCTTTAAAATTACAATGTAGGTTCGTGAAGGCGGTGTGCTTCATGAAATATAGAAGCTTCATGTCGACTAATCTAGCTCTGTGAAAGAGGTGTATTTCGCGTTGGCTCAGTGAGCTTCATAAAGGAAGTGACTTTTTAATGGCTTGATCTCTGCATCGGCCTATACTTTGCGAAGGCTAGATCTTTTAAATGGCTTGAGATCTGTGAAGCAATGTGCTCAACAAGGCATCGATCTCAATGAAGGTGTGTTATTTTCAAAGAGGTAGGGAGTTTGAGAAGGCTTGTTTGAGTTTTGGAAAATAGGGAGCTTTACTAAGTATGGTTATTTGCGAAGGAATCTCTAAAGTTTATTTCCCAGTGATCAGTGGAAAAGGGGAATTCATCAGTTGATGAAATTTTGACTTCAATATAGCATCTATATATAGTAAAGGATGCACACATTAGATATAAAGAAGAGACCTATAGGTTTATAAACTGTGAGTGGATCTTCTGAAGAAGCAGTGAGATCAATTCATTTGAGAGAGCAGCGAGTTCTCAAATTGTGAATGGTTATAAACTGGGGGGACATTGATTCTGCTTCAAACATGTAAACACCATTTCTCTTTTAGTGGATTTGGTACATCGGGACATCGCTAGTGTATGCTATTTGGAAATAGCCCAGGGAGGGTGAACCATGTAAAATCACTTTGTCTTGTGAAATCTTTAAGATTCATTCATACTCTTCAATGGGAAGGAGAGAGATAAGATAGTTTTGTCTAAAAAAAATATCAAAATGGGCATTTGTTTTAATTTTTCATAACCTAATTCACCCCCCTCTCAGGGTATGTAGCTTATTTGACCTAACATATTTCATTAAAATAAATTAAGTAAATGGTCTATGTATAAGGTATTATAACATAGAAATGGTTCTTAAGAAACCCAATAATTGATATGTTTTTATTAACAGGAGATAATACAAATACACAGTAAGTATGGGCTCGAATTATGAAATTTATTATCTCACTTTTAGTTTCATAAGGAATATTCCACATTCACCAATTATTTATTTTATGTTGTATTTATAATTAACCTTTTAAATGTTAACCCATGAATCTATCTTTTTGGTGTTAAATGTTTCATTTGAATTTATTATTTTATTGGTGGTTATGATTCAGTATTTACCAAAAGAGTAAGTGTTTATTATTCAATATTATTTTAGTTCGTATTCTTTAAGCTTCAATTTACATTAAAGCAATGTAGTTGACAATTTAATAATAAACCACTTTTATATTATTATCCAATGTTTTGATATGAATATTTTAATTTATAGTTCAATTTTTCTCTTGGGTACTTAAAATGATTGAGAAATTGTATTTAATGAAAATATACATTATTTCTTTTTTTGGTCAAAAATAAATTTCCTTTAAATAATTATTTTTGGTTCAAAATGTATTTGTGGATGAAAAAATAAAAGAGGGGTTTAATTGAAATTTAGAAAAAATCATTTTTATACTTATTTGAAACTTATTTTAATGGTATTAATCTAATCATTTTCACAATCATATTTTTTACTTAAAGAATAATCGGATAGGGCACTGGGTCCAATGGACAATGTTTTGTAATTGGTAGGTTACGACAAGTATTCCATAATATGTAGTTAAAAATAAATGTATTCATAGTAAGAAAATGATTTAATCAGAGTATGTGTGTTATTGATTGTAATCATAATGGTTATGATAATTAGAGTGAAACAATTAATGATTCTATCATAAAGAGTATTGAATCATTCTGAGTAAATTAAGCGATTGTAATCACAGAAATCATAATTACAAATATAATAATCACATAACAGAGGATAGGATAATTAATATACAAAATGATTCACTTTCTATTACAAAGTAGTAGAATTATAAAACAAGTAAGTGAATACAATTATTTTATCTTTGAGATAAGGGTATCCAATAACCTTGGATATAGGTCCCTTGATTTATACTTTCAAGAATGTATAACCTATCCACACTAGGCTAAGACCTATATATGATGATAAACCTTTATCCTTCTATCCCCACAAGCCCTCGATTAAGAAGATGATCATATCTTTTATCTTACTAGGCTCAAAATCCCATGATCCATAAATTATTATCACAACTTTTTTCTTATCCACATAAGACCTCAATTGTAATCATAATGATCAACATCACATGAAGTAAAAAAAAACTATTGACTGTTAAAAGTATGTCAATCAAGTAGTAAAAAACTTATAAACATCAAGGTTTTCACATGTAGCATCAATTTGGTAAAGCTATCATAATGTGTCAAAATTCAGTAGTAGAAACACCAACTCTAGCTGATACAAATGACATGGTATTTATAGGTGTTTCCCAACGGTCATCTTGGCCTCTAACAGTCACATTTTCTCCTAAAATATTGGAGGGACGTGGACACCTGGAACTCCATTGGTAATCTTATAACTGGAATAACCACATTTTTTTAAAAATAATATTGAAACATAATACATTTTTTTATTTAATTTTTCTCCTTTCATTATGAAATAGTATTTTGGATATGTAATACTAAATGTAAAAGGGTCCGATTATTTTCATTATGAGAGTCAGTACAATTTTTATTTTTCTAAAAAGTATTATCAGTATTAAATAGTAGATAGTGCGTATGATAAAATCATATTCGGTGTGTGTGATAGAAATCATCTACAGGCTCATTATGATAATCATGGAATGAAACTTTTTTGAAAAACTCATGAGTATGATTATTTTCAAATATATATGAAAATACAATTTGACAAAATATGAATCAAAAAGTTTTAATGAAATTAAGGTAAAATTATATATGATTTTATTACTAAAATTCATAAATATAAAGTAGTTAGTAATTATAATTTTAATAAATAGTTTGTGGTTTCAAAAACAAAAGAATAGAGAATTAAAAAATAATGATTTTGACTGAAAAATCTACCCCTTTGGGAAAACACAAACCATGAGTCTAAAATAGAAAATTACTATGTAAAATTTGAGTCTAAAAATGATTTAAAAGAACATTATTATTTATAAGTAAACACTTATACTTATCTACGTTTGAGTTTTAATACTATTCTAAATATGATGTTGAATTCAACCAAATACCCCTTAGGATAAAAATAAATCAGGATCATATTCTCATTTAAAAATAAAATACCCCCTTATTAAAGGCATTATCCTCCTGTTATTATCATTCTCTAATTATCCCGCAATTAAATACATTCCACGCTTTATAAATCATTATCCCCCTTTGTGATTTAAAAAAGGGAATATGGAAGCTTTTCTAGGGTCTAAAAAAGGGTTAGAGAGACAAAAATACATGAATTAATAAATAATTTGGTCATTTAGAATATGTCAAATAACATTCATAAAACAATGGAAAACATTAAAACAAAATTTTTCTTGATGTCAAAGTCTGTCATTGATTTTTCAAATATAACAAATATACAAAAAAATTATTTCTTATCATTTTCCTTATATTTATTTAATGTATCTAAGATAAGTGTCTTCATTTTATTGAATTTATTCCTATAATCCATTAGAACATCAAGAGATTCTTTCTGAGGATGATAAACTTGTTCATGTTCTTTAAAAAACTAGTCCTCGTTATTATGATTTTCTTCATTTTATTGAAACTTTTATTCTAGATGATGAATCTCGACTTCCTGGGAATTGATTTTATGATCATGAAATTCAAATCTATTGTTCAGTAAGAAATTTTTATTTTTCAAATAGATTATGTCATATTTTTAAAACATCAACCTTGAGAGTTCTTATTGAATAACCTCGAGAATCTTTTCAATCTTTTTGAATTCTTTTGATTGAGAATCATCTAGGATTCTGAAGACTTTCATTTTTTGAGCTATATCACTAGAATTTTTTTTAAAATGCAACTATGACATAATTTACAAGAAATATAATAACTTCAATTTAATCTTCATGAATTTTAATACTTGAATTGGGTTTATTTGACCACTTCACCACTTTATTTTAATCCTTTATACGTTCCTTTGAACACTCATCAATCACATTGAAATTGGGCTCAAGGTTTATCAGTCTTTGTCTTAGAATCTTGGGTGAGTCTGATATTTTGTTTTGGTTATCCATAACAAAATCAATTTTCACATCAATCCCTATGAGATATAGAATTTCCTTTTAAATTAACTTTAGGGCTTGAACAATGTACTGATATATTTTTATATAAATTGTGTTGTCTAAATCAGTGTCTTCCTTGTAATCACTAAGCTCTCTAGAATGAATTTCAATATCATCTTCTTACAATTCTTGATTAAGAACTTCATCGGAACTTGTATCTTCATCTTAACCTAAAATATGAATGACTTTTTCTTAATGGATTCATTGAGTGTATTTCTTTAAAGTAAATACTCCCAGGGATAGTAATTTCTATGAAGAATATTTCAAATATAACACTAGTATTCTTTCATATTGGGATTTTTCTTCATGGCTAGCATCCTTATCAATCTCATCATCTTTCGTTTCTTCTTATTATTTTTATTCATTCTCCATTTCTTCTTTATCCTCATCTAAATTTATTTATTCCTCTTCAATGATATTCTCATCTATCTATCTCAATTCACTATCTTATTATTCATTTGAGAATTATTTTTGAGTATCCTTTAGAAGAGATAATTCTTTACCCACTTTTTGTTTCTTTTTCCCTTGTCATGGACATAGGGAGTGATTGTTTCTTCATGAATTTCTTCTCTAATAAAAATTAAAGAACATGAATTTTCAAAAAAATTAAACAAATTATCAATATATAAAACATCATCCTTTCTATTTTTCAACCTCCTTTTCTTCTCTTATTATTTATGAACATTTTGAGTCCTTATTTTTTCTGCTTGGTCTTCTACAAGATCAAGAACAAACTCTGTTTATCCTTCTTTTATTTTGGATTTTTTTCTCCATTGAGAAACAACTTCATCGACATAAAATTTTTATTCTTTTCTTTTAAATAATAATCATACTTGGATGTCATTTCTTTCTAAAAAAGTAGAACTGATTGTTTTGGAGTACCCTAACATCCTCTAACTATTTCTTTTGGAACTTTAGATTCATCATCTTTGAAAAAATTATTTCATTTTGAATCAAAATTAAATTTAAATATCTTTATTGTATCATAACTAATCCAAGGAAATTTCAAATTTATTCCCATTGTCTTGAGTAAGAGATTACATGATTTTAAACTTTCAAAAATAAACTTTATCAATATCATTAGAAAGATAATCAGTTGAGGATTAATTGATCCATAATTAAGATTTTTTATGGACAATAAAATATAACCCATCAAATTTATCATTCTAATATTCATTAAATAATCAAGAATAAAAACATCTAAAACCTTAAGAGTTACTCTCTCACCTTTTCTTGCAATTGGAAATCCTTTCTTCCAAAGTGATGTAAGATGATTTTCTATTGAAATATGAGTAGTTTTCCTTTTTTATCAATTAATATAGAAATGATATTTTACGAATCATTTATTAATGACAGTTCCTTTTACTATTTTATCTTGTGAGAATGACAAAAATAATCACATTGTAATGGTACACAAAGAAAATGTGTTGCTTTATTTGATGATATAGTAATATCTCTATTATATATTCAAAATCATTATTTTAAATAGCTTTCAACATTCACATAACTATAAGATTGTCTAACTTCATCGTCAATAATAGGATCTTGTGGGGTTCTGGGTTTCTCTACACAAATAAATTCCCATACATGTAATGGAATAATTATTTTCAATGAGGAATCATACTTATCATAAAAATCTATAATGAATAACCTTTCTCTGAAAATCATCATAGATGAGAAATAATTCTGGGAAACCAGAGTAATTACTTTTTGAGACATGTCATGAATGTTTCATTTGCTTCTGATATGAGTACAATGACAAACTTTGGGCATGATAAACTTCAAACTCAGATACTTCAAGGGAGAAATATGTTCGGTGCAAAGGAGAGATAACTAATGTGGGATAGGGTAGGGGGTACCTTTATATAGGTGAAGAATATAATGCCCATGAAATTTCATGTAACTTTTTTTAATTAGATTTGATTATTTTGAAACTAGGAACTCAGACATAACATGATTCTAAGGCCGGATGAACCTAGAATATGTTTTTAAACATTTTTAAAATTTATTTAAAGCTGTGCACATGAGCGGTTTGGAAACTTCTAAAAAGGTGTCCAGATTATAAATCTATGATCACCGTTGCATCTGAAATGAGTACATTACCTAAGGAATGACCTAAACTCGACTGGCACGAGTCGAGAGAAAATATAATAAATGTATTTTCTTATGAAAAATTAAAATAAACTTTTATATTATTTTATTTGAATTTTGAATTTTTTTTCAGTGTGAAAATGCTATAACATAGAGTAACAAAAATTCTAAAACATGTTTTCTCCATTTAATGGGTTAACATAAGACTGATCATTAGAACAATCGATGATTTCATAGAACTTAGAGATTTGGCGTTGGTGAGTGATGATCGATGAATCACCCATGAAAATGAAAACTATTCTCCCTATATTATCCATCTTTCGAAGGATTTCCAACCACAATGGAGGGTCATAGATCAAGGAAAGACAAATGAAAATGGTGTGATCTTCACTAACGAGCAATCCAACCTCAAGGTAGGGGTTTGATTCTAAGTGAATTTAATTTTCCCCATTCATGGATCTGAACGATGAATGTAGGTAAACCAATGTACATGTGACCCACAAATTGATCACTTATACAGTAGGGTTTCTAATCTTGGGGTTTGAATCAGAGTTATCTATGTTAGATTATTAAATCTCTATCCATATTGTTTTTAAATTATAACACAGAGGGATCAAGATGACACAAAAAATTCTTATATCCCTCTATTGGGGGAATTCCTGTGTTTTTCATGACCAGACTCATGGATCGATAGTGATACATCTTTGAGAATGTGATAGTGACAGTGATGACCTGAGGATCCTAAAGGCGTTTACAGATCAATGAATGGACTACCAGAGAAATTATAGTGGCCCATGGTAGAAAAAACCATCTTGTCAGTACCAGCGAATGAATTTAAGAGGTAGTGCACACCAGCGGTGTGCCGCGGTGGTGGGTGTCCCCATGGCATCTGCCGTGAGGTGGCAGACAAGGGTCGCCGGCAACAGCTGATGTTGGGTTCATCGGCGGACACGACATCAAGCCGCGTCATGCTAACGGTGGGCCACAATCTTACGAGACCTTGACAGGGGGCCCCATGGGGTATTCCCGTGGAGAACCCATCGTGTTGACCAAAAGTGGATGTGTTGACGGTGGCTGAGTTCGGGCATGGAAAGCCAACCCACTCACAGCGGGTCGGGCTGGAGAAGGTGGGCTGGACCAACGGGCTGGACCCGCGACCCAATGGCCCGAGCCAGGCCCAGCTGTTCTGGGCCAGGCCTAATAGGCCAAGTTAGACCTATACCGGGTCATATATTGGTCTGGTTGGACCCCGGATGGGTTGTAGGACCCCAATATGGGTCGGTTCAGGTCGGGCCGAGGGGGTTAGAATTGACCCAACCAACCCATGTTTACTAAAATGTCCATAACTTCCAAACTATGTGTCTGATTGAAAAGAAATTTGTGGCATTGGAACCCTTGAGATGTGAATTTTTTTTGGAATACTCCATGTTAGTTTATGTGAAGATTGAGATATAAATAATTCCTTGAGAAGTATATTATCCTTGAATCTAGCACGCTATGAGCAGAAATCCCACAACTAGTATTGATGAGAAGGAAGTGACGAGCAGACCACAGTGGACCAGGAGGAAAGAGAATCATAGTGTCCCAATAGGCATGTTGACTTTAGTGTCCCAGTAGATGGGTAGACCTTAGTGGCCCGGTAGACGAGAGGAGATCAGTGGTCCGGTAGAGAAGCATACCTTACTGGCCTAGTAGTCGAGCAAATTTTAGTGTCCCGACAGATGAGCGGACCTCAGTGACCCATAAGACCTCAGTGACAAATAGACCTCAGTGGCCTGGTAGATGAGTGGACCTCATTGGACTAAAATATCTCATGAATCATCAGTGATGAGTCCCTTAGTATTACAAGATGTTCAGATTTATGACTGATAATATTTATTTCTATACATTAGGCTAAAACATTATGAGTTTTCCATTCCATCATGTTTACTTTTTTGTGGAAATTTTATTGTGGTTTTGGATCCCTATTGAGTATTGTGTAACTCACCCCTATATGGGATTCACTTGAACATGTCGTGTCTTTTGTAGATGACCGATGTTTTTATAGAGACCTTGGTGGTCCAAGACAAGGCGGTTCCTAATGAAATCAGACAAGTGAGGAATACTCATATGACTTTCGACAGCTAATCATTACCCACCATTCAGGTAGGGTTTTCTGTGAACAGATTATCAGAGACCTTGTAATCTCTTGTTTACAATTTTTTTTGGGTTTGTATTTTGGACCATCTTCATCATAGCTTGTATCTATACTCTCATTGGTTGTCTTAGTGGTATGCATTTTTTCATTTTCATCATTGTGGGCTAGGGATATGATTGTGCATGTGTACAGGTACTCAGAAAATGCCTCCCACTTGTAGGATAATGTCTTCAGCGATTTTCACAAGCCCTTGGCTCTAAGAGGTGGGATTGGGGTAGTTGTGGAATGAGACTCAAGGGATGGGAATGACAAATTAGTATTAGAGGGGAATCAGTTCTACCATAAGGACCAAGAGTCTGTGGCTTTGTTTTGGGGCAATATTGTTGAATGATTCGAGTTCGACTTTCAAGATCTGGGAGTCTAGTGTTGGTTCGTCGACCAATGTAACCATATACTAGGACCCTAAATTCATATTTTGGACTCAATACATAAAACCACTGGTTATAGGATTTGTATAGGAATTGAGTGTTTCCTCATGTTCTTCTTAAGTCAGATTCAACACGCCAGGTATGACATATTGACTGTGGTTCATCTTGATCTTTTTCAAGATGCTGCCACACAGATAGCTTGTGAGGATTCCAGTGCATGACCATGAGGACAGTACACCCAATGATGTGGCATCAGTACAGGGATTAGTATTAGAGATGGACCCACTGGGAGGTGCACCAACGCTGCCATCACCCGCTGGTCAGCTATTGATACTGGCAATACCGGTAGAGGATGCATGTTGTCTTAGAACCTTAAATGAGTTTTAGAGGTAGAGAACTCCCAGGTTAAGGGTTGATACTGACCCCATAGGTGGATGAGTATTGGCTCAAGGCGTTTACATGAGTCTTCCATCTAGTGATGACTCCCTCGACTAGATGACGATTGTAGCCCCGAGCCTTCTTCAGGTCTCAGTGGGGAGATGGTGGATCTAGAAGATCCTGACATATAATGAGGCAACCCTGACCTTAAAATACATTGGGTAACTCTTTATAGAGGAGTTATTTCTAGTGATGTTGTGCTCAGTGCCCATACAGGAGCTACTGCACCTATAATGGGGTAGCATGATAGTAGCAGAGTACTTGGTGAGATTCACCAAGGTTTCTTGATACTCCATGGATATGGTTTGATACCCATTCATCTTGGATAAAGCCTTTGGTAAGGGACTATTCCAGGAGATTAGGGACTCCAGGGTATCTCTTAGCATCCCTAATCAGGCTAGGGTGCTAGAGAGATCCCTACTCTTGGAGAGATTCGTGGAGGAGCAGGCGTGAGCAGTAGAAGCTACCAGTAGTCACCTGGTGGTGGATTCTTTAGCCATGGGTTGAATGCAATAGACATAGGGGCCCAAGAAGTGCAAGAATTTCAGTAGAAAACATAGGATTCTGGGTCATTGGTACCATACCCCCAGGGCAGAGGTAGTCGTCAGAGGAGCATGGTGTAATACTCAGGCGGCGGATAGCGGCACATGGGTCTTGATTGCCCAACTTGCTGAGAAGACGATGGGAATATGGTCAAAGGACCGACAAGACATAGGAAAAGTAACAATTACAGTGTCCCACAAGGATGTAGATGTGGCAGTGGATCCGACAGAGTAGTAGGTGGTGGGTGGAGGTCTGAGGTGCTACCACCCCCATCCCTAGGTTGTCCACCATCGGCTCAAACAGCTGGTGGACAAGGGTGAGGACAGGTTCAAAAAATGGAGGCCTATTACCACAAAACCCAATAGATGATTAACTCTATAATTTATGTCTTATCCATATTATCTACAATTCTTCTAAACACAGGTACTAGTCACACTTTCCTCTATATGGACCATGTTCGAACTCAGAGATTCCATAGGAGTCGTTGGCTCGATCATTATGATTTGAGACTCTTACAAAAGTGGATTCAATGATTACACACTAGTATATTTAGTTTGAGGTTACTCATATAGGTGAGTGATTCGGCTAGGATCTCTTATTATTGGTCTCAAGACCATACGTTGTTATCATGGGTATGGACTGGTCATCCACCGTTCACGCTCAGATTGAATGTTTTATGCATATAGAGTGGTCAGTCCCTGAATATGGGACAAGATTTTCCTTCAAAAAATAAAAGGGAACTCTTGTACACAGGAAAAACATTCTCAATGGAGGGTTCATATGATCACTCACCAGTTGGCTAGACTCACTGTCGGTGCGGGGGACGAGAGGAGTCCTCACATTCCAGTAGTAGTGGATGATTATGAAGACCTATTTTCTATGTATTTTCCTTGGTCAACCCATCATAGGGAGGTTGAATTATGCATTGTTCTTCATCTCGGGATGCCACTAATATCCACACGATCATATCAGATGGATCCCACAGTGCTTTGTGAGTATAGGGTGCAACTACAAGATTTGTAGAAGAAAGGCTTCCTGAGACCCAGTGTTTCTCTGTGGGTATCCCCAATATTGTTTTGCAAGTGAGAATATGAGAGTTTGAGGTTGTGCATGGAATTACAGAACTTGAATTAGGGGTCCATGAATAACAAGTATCCATTGCCACAGATTAATGAACTCTTTGATCAACTGAAGTGAGCGAGATGGTTATTGAAGATAAACCTCAGATTAGGCTATCATCAACTTCGTGTATGAGATGAAGATGTATTGAAGACAACCTTCATATGTTGGTATGTTCACTATGTGTTCTTGGGGATTCCTTTTAGTGTGACCAATTCCCTAGTAGTGTTAATGGGACTCATGAACAGGATCCTCCAGTCTTACATTGATTGGTTCTTCATGGTCTTCATTGATTACATCCTGGTATACTCGGTGTTTGAGGAGGAGAATGATACACACCTATGAATAGTCCTAGATAAAATACGAGATCACCATATTAATGGTAATATCTCAATGTGCTAGTTATGGATTTAAAACTTCCACTTTTTGGGACTTTTCTTTACAGAGGCTGGAGTTGCAGTAGATCCAACAATGATAGAGGTGGTGCTTTCTTGGGAGCCACCTAGGAGAGTGACTAAGGTGCATAGTTTTTTGGGTTTTTCTAGATACCACCGGAGGTTCGTGCCTGAATTAGCTAGGGTAGTATCACCCTTATCGATTTTATCATGAAAGGGGTAACCAATAATGTGGATGGAGAAGTGACATCAGGTTTTTAGAAGCTAAGGCAGAGACTGAAGAGTTCCTACATCTTGAGACTACCAAAGGAGGGCATTAGGTACATAGTATTCAATGACTCATTAGGGACCAGACTGTGTTGTGTCCTGATGAACGGTCAAGAATTGGCCAACTATAGTTAAAGGAAATTGTGCCAGAATGAGCAGAATTACATGACCCATGACCTGGAGATAGTAGTAGTGGCCTTTTATTTGATGATTCGACAAAAATACATGATTGGTGAATGTTTTACCTACTAATATGACCACAAAAGGCTCGGGTATATCATCAACTAGAAGGACTAGAACATGAGGTAGATATGGTGTCTAGAGTTCCTCCAGGACTATGAATTCATGATATTATGTAATCCTCAAAAGGGGAATGTAAGAACCCAGTTCTTATTTCTGAGGTACGAGTTTCTTCATTTCTCTTTTCCTTAAGTTTTTTTTTGAGAAAATAAGGAAATTGGGAAAAAAATCCAATCTTTTTGGACTACAGGCCATGTAATTTTCCACACACCGTGTACTTTGGCCATGTAGGATGAGTACACAGGCCGTGTAGCCGTGCTAGCGATGAAAGGTTTCGAAAACTGACTACACACTGTGTAGTGGGTATTTACATGCCGTGGAGTTAGTCAGTTGGAAAATCGTAAGGCAGTGGAAGCAGCCTCCAGCTGAGTGACAGTACACGCCATGTACGTAGGTTTCACACACCATGTACTCATGTTGACAGATGAACAGTGCCACGCTGGCGAGAAGCCTTCGAAGGAATAGTTAAAAAAGGAAAACTACACGCTATGTACCTAATAGTGCATGCTTTTTAGTCTATTTTTTTTCTCTTAAAAGGGGCAGTAGCCTCCCCTATTCACCGGGTAGGCTTAGAACTGGAGGAGTCGGGGGAGAGGTATGAACCTTCAGGGACCTCCTGATCGCACACTGGGAATCCGTTTCCGCCTTTGTTGATCTCGTTGGAACCGTACAGTTAAGCCTCTCCTTCTCCTTAATCAGTTCTTACCAATTATTTCCCAAGGGAATGTTATTTACATTTGAATGGGTTTTATTATACCCCAGTTCTACATCGTCTTTGGGTGTTTTCGGAAGCGACGTTCACATATACACTTCATAGGCGTTTAAGGTAGGTGCCATGATGTTTAAATTCCTACTGTTGTGTGTTTTTGTGTACCGTTGTGCTACTAACCCATGTTGGGGTGTCGTGTGGCTGAGGCCTTGGATTTTTAAATACCTATATCTTTATAGGTAAATAAATGTGATAATAAACTGCTTTTTTGGGATTGCTGCTTGGATCTAGGACCACACTGGGGGTGTGTTCCTCTGTTTAGCCGTTTAGCCAGGATACTCAATGGTATGCCATGTTTATATTATGCATTACTTTTACCACGATATGAATTTTATATAAATTGAATGTTTATATGTTGGTAATGGCCCGGTTACTTGTTTAGCCTGAGGGAAATGATATATTAGCTCGAGGGAATTGATGATTAGCCTGAGGGCGTAGTTCTATTTGGTCTGAGGGAAATACTTGAGGGAAAGATTCCGATTACCTGAGGGTTTAGTTTTAGTTTGGCCTGAGGGAAAGATTCTGTTTCACCTAAGGGAAATGCCTGAGGGAAAGGTACTGTATATCCTGAGGGCAATCCTGAGGGTGTGGTTTACTATATTAGCCTTAGGGCATGATTCTGGTTGGCCTAAGAGCTTGGTTCAGTTGAGCGCGGAATGTTATTAAATTAAATGGTTAAAATGAATAATGAAATGGAAATATAATAGGTAAGTTAGTTACTTTTGAGTACTTCTTAGTTTATTTCATTTTACTATTGTACACTATTGTTGCATAATTTTATCACAGTTGGGCACAGTACTTTGGTGGGAACTTACTGGGATTTATTTCTCACACCCTGTTTCGGTCATATCTTCGGCCAAAACAGACTATGTTTTTGCAGGTGTGGATAAGGGACAGGGTCCCTATACAGCTACATGATTGTTGCTGAGTAGTAATGGAGAATGGGACCGAGCATAGGCTCGCGATTCTACAAGTAGTTTTGTTTTGTTCTGTTGTACCTTTACTTTCTCATGTACTATGTTGTATTGATGTGTAACATGTTCTAGCTATATTCGTATATCTTGAGACATGTTGCATCATTATCTATAGAACTGTTGGTTATCTTTTACTGTAGTTGTTTATTTTAAATGTGTATGGTTTATTTCTTCCACTTTTGTTGTATGTTGTATATTTTATTCCGCTGCGCTACACATTGACAAATGAGGACATAGTTTCCCCACTATCATACTTGGACCCTCGCTGCTAGTCGGCAGCCTCTGGCGTTTGGGGAAATTCTCTTGAGGTCATGTGACCAAACAGGTTCGGGGCACCCATTGAGTGGCACCTGGATCCGGGACGTTACAAAGTGGTATCGAAGGAGTTCTTTTCATTGGCTTACTATTTGGAGCCTTAGTCAGGGATAAGACAGAAATGGTAGTTGTTAATAAGCTATGCCCAGGCGTAGCTAACCCATGTATAGGGAAAAGATAGTCTACATCGTTTTTTGTCAATTCATCTAATTTTTCAAATTTTACAATTTATTAGATTTTCACTGTTGGGTGACGCTCTTGTGATTATGATGTTATATTTTATCCATGGTTTCTATTTAGTGGAAACCCGATGAGATGAGTGTATGCCATCTCATGCATCATTTAGGCACATTCTAGAAATCACATGTCATGCATAGTTCCATGAAATTTAGGTTCATTAGAAATTACATGTTGTTGTGATAGTTATTTTGCTAGAAAAAGCATGGTGTTGTGATAACTGCTTTGATTAAATACCTGCTATGTGATAAGGTAATTTTCCTGTGAGTCTGATGATAGAATGGATGCCAAACTTTGGTTTCTGGGGAGTATGGGCCCTCATTGACCAGAATTTGGTTGACCATTGACTGTTTATCTTGTTATAACACATATAAGGTGAGACACATTGATTCATGGGGAGTATGGGCCCTCACGTGTCAGAATTTGGAACTTAGGTGGTGTTTTCCAGTATTTTATGGGTTTCGGAGTAGTATGTAAGCTTTTATGTCTGGAAAACCTAGGATACATTCCCTTTAGTTCCTTCGACACACGCCATGTGATCTTTTGTTTGGGAAGAAAATAAAACTTTTTAAGTACACACCATGTACCCTCAGTACACACCGTGTAGTCTCTTTCCATTTCACAAATCGTGTGGGTGGGGACACGGGGAACAGAATGCTTGGGGAAAACATGTTGTGTACCGGATGTACACGCCATGTAGTGTTGGCTCGAAGTCTGCTCGTATAACTAACAAACACGGATGAAGGAGACCTTAAGACATACACGCCGTGTCCACTATGGAACACGCCGTGTAGTCTGACCTAGGATCGGGTCGTGTAACAAACAAAATGGGTCGGTGTTGACGCTCCTTTCGTCACAGAATCTAAAAATCGGAAAAGGGGAATATCTGAGCTCAATGTGATTCATCCTTTGAAGAAACATAAAAAATCGACAAAGGGATGAACAAGGAGAACATTGCCCATAGGCCGCGCAAGTTCCCTCATGGACGCGCAAGTACACTTGCGCGCCGCCTAGTGGTCGTGCAAGTACTTGCGCGACGCCTTATGGTCAAGCAAGTGACTTGCGCGACCTAAGTGATAACCGCTTGGTAACCGCCCAGTAACCGCCCGAGGTCTTCTTTTGCCTATAAATAGACCCTGTGGGCCCCCCATTCGAGAGGATCTTTTTCCAGAAACTCGGATCGAAGCTCCCGACGCCCAAGTCTCTTCTCAAAGCTTCCATAACACTTCTAAGGTAATTTCTTACCTAGAATGGAAGATCTAAAGAGAAGAAGGAAGGCCTAAGTGTTGAAACTTATCAAACACTTGCGCGCCGACTTAATTCCTTCAATATAACTTGCGCGTCCCTCTTCTGGAAGAACCTCAAGAGGATGGTAAAGGGTTTAATAAAGAGTCGCTCAAGCATTTCAATACTGGTTGAAAATCGCGCAAATACCCCTAATGTCGCACAAGTATACTTGCGCGACCAATACTTGCGCGTCGCCGCAGGACTTGCGCGCCTTTCAAGACTTGCGCGCCCCTATCTTTTTGGGTGCCCATCTTGCCCATTTTTACCCCTCTTAAGCTATTTCACCCTTCCTATTCAAGATTCAGTCTTCAAGATACTCTTCAAAGCCATTTATGGCATGATTTCTTGATTTGACATCCTTATCTGAAAGGAATTCTGTGAAATATCTCTCAAAACCTAGTGATTTAAACATCTTTATGTCACCAAAGATTGAGAGTTCATTCATTCAACCTCATCCTTTAAGATGAGAGAATCCTAACCTGGGTCTCCTTTTCAGGAATAATCCCCAGTTATAAAACCTTTGATCTGGGCATATTTCTTAAGAATAAGCCCCAATCAAGTCCTTTAATCATGGGCATCCTCCTCAGGAGTAAGCCCCAAACCTTAATCCCTAACATGGGTCTCCTTTTCAGGAATAAAGACTCAGTCATAACCTTGGGCTTCCTTTTCAGGAGTAAGCCCCAAGTCCCTTAACCTGGGTCTCCTTTTCAGGAATAAGACTCAGTCATAACCTTGGGCTTCCTTTTCAGGAATAAGCCCCAAGTCCCCTTAAACTTTTCTTAACCAGTCATAATTTACCTTTGATTTGGGTTTCCTTTTCAGGAGTAAAACCCAATCATAAGTCCCCTCCTAACTTGGGCATCCTCCTCAGGAGTAAGCCCCAAGATTAGAGTATTCAAATCTCCATGAAGCACATATAACATTGTGGACCCTATTCATGGATTTTCTCCCTAAAAGTAAATCCTAAACCTTCATCTATCTGGGCAGTCATCCATACATAAGCCCCAAACAAATTCTTATGATTGCATCTTTCATGGCACAATTGTCTAAATTTTACCAATACCTCTTGTTTCTCACACCGAGCATGACTCACGGGAGCTTAGAGTGTAAAAGTAATTATGACATTCATCTTTGAGCCATCAATCATAAACATCATACCCCATTCCTCGAACTATGTGGGTTCTGATTCCTTTTCCAAAACAAAGGATACGTAGGTAGCCCATTTATGGGTTCGATCCCAACTTTGAAATAATCTATGTCCTTCTGAATGACGATAAACTTCAAGTGACCCACTGAGTGGATTTAAAACCAGCCTGGTCATCATAATGACCAAGAGACTTTTATATAAATGTTTTGAAGGATACCATTGACCAAGAATCTCTAAACAGATATGGATGATTCTCTATTGATGAAGAACCTCGAATACATATAAAAGATTCTCTAAATTTCTTGCATATTTAATCATTGATTGTTAAAACTAAAGGAAAGCCCATTTTATACTTGGTAATATAATAAGGATTCATGAACATAACTTAAATCTATAAAGAGAGTCCCGGAGTAGACAATAATTCCCCTCAAAAAGGTGTGATGAGTCCGACCTCCCATCCTCTCGACCAATGAAAATTCCTAAGCCTCATCAGTCCACAAGCTAATGAGCGCCTGCCTTTGGAAAGTAGGTCCAAACGGATGTGGAATCATTGGATGTTTCCGGTTCTACGAACAAACCCGCTAGAAACCGATCAGAACGTTTGAATCTCTTGTCCAGGAGGTCATCCACGTAATCCGTGAGGAAACAAAAATGGTGAACCCGACGTGAATCCTTAACCAAGCTAAAGTGATGTTTTCTTATCTGTTAGGCCCCTTGGGCCAACAAGGAAATCATTGACATATGATCATCCAAAAGATGCAGTAGCCAGATTCATCTTGATTATGTCTGTTACATGGAACAGACACTCTTTTCTCAAAGATCTTCTGCAAAAAAAATGGATTTCCTTAAATTCACCCCTGTGAATACTGCTGCTGTGAACACCTCTACTGTGAGGTCTGCTGCTGTGAAAACCAATGCTGCTACTCCTGCTGGAACGTCATCCGCTCTGAGGATGACATCACCAACTCAGCGTCTTCAACGCTGTGTTTCTAATGCACTGGTTAAGGAGTACCGTCGCAACGGTACTATCCCAACTCTGGAGGCCGCTCGTCAAGCCCTCCAAGTTAACAACTCTACCTGGTCGTCCGGACAACGGCGACCAGCAATCAAGAAGCAGGCGGTGCTGACTACCGTCTCCAACCGTTTCGGGTCGTTATCCGCGGAACGCAATTTCCATTCACTCCCTTATTCCGAGGAAGTGAATGAGCAGGTCCCTCGGGGCCTTATTTCAAAAAGACAGGAGTCCCTCCCGAGGGCTCCCATCAACAATCGCCTCCAGACTCGTGCGGTAGTGCGCCCTCAACATGATGAGGGTACCGACTCCAGGCATTCAGCTCAGGTTCCTCGAACCCGAGCAGGCAAGATGAACCGCCAGAGACGGAATCCGGTTAACAATAGGCAGGTTGTCATCCCTGCCATCTCCGGAGAAGACCACCAACCTAACTTGGTGGCAAATAACGAGCAGGCATACACACCTGTTCGTTTTAATCCCGCTGTCCAGCAGACTCGTCTGGCAGCATCAAGCCGATCCCGCCAGGCAATTCCGGCGGAGTACCATAGGCAGGAACATACACCTGCTTATACATCAGCAGTTAGTCAGCAGGCTCGTCTGACTACATATGATGGATCTCGTCAACCGCGTTTGGCGAAGTGTAATCAGCAGGCACATACATCTGCTAATACTAATCAAGCCTACCAACAGTCTCGCTTGGTAGCGCACGGAGAAGTCAGTCGGAAAGCCCCGACGACAAACAAAAGGCAGACTAAACTCTCTGCCTCCACACTTGAGTACTTTCAGGATTCACTGACAGGAAAAGGAGGACAGGAGCAGGCACATACACCTACTCCAAGCCCGGAATGGACGTATATCCCTGTTCCGGCGGCTGAAGTCACCAAACATATTTTGTCAATGGTGAAAGAGCAGAAGCAAATTCCTGCTCATATTCTGGATGCTTGCCAGGATATCATAACAGCTTCAGCATCATCTCAGGGACAGACACATAAATCTATCCCTAGCAGTGGAGTGACACATCAACAATTCACTCCGGAACAGACACACACATCTGTTCCAGTCCAAGAGGGTTATGGGGCATACTCCCCCATATCATACGGACAACCAAGTCAGGCACATACACCTGATTTGAGCGATGATTGTCAGCCTAACCTGACCATCTTTCCGGATCAGGCACATACACCTGCTCAGAGCAATCACTTTCGTCATCAAGTGGTTTCTAATGCGAGTAAGAAGGCATCTAAGAAAAAGATCCGCCCAGCACAGTCAGGAGATCAAAGGCCAATCTGCAACAAGGCCTTGCTCGATGCTGGAGTTCTTGAAGCCCTCAGACATTTATCTGTCGAAATTCAAGATTCTACTCCCTCAGTTCCCAATAAGAGGAACATTAATCCCGAAGGTCTTCAACAGACACTTCCTCATGAAGACTTGCTTCATGAAAATTCGGTCAATCTTGAAGTTTCTTCTTCAGATGAGAGCCACAGGAACCCTCTGTGTGGTCAGAAGACCAAGGAGCAAGAGATCTCATCTTTTGCTGTAACCCATCATGATGGTCCTCCTCATGGTGATGAACTTCGCTGCGAAAGTCCTCTCCGCAGTAGTGATTCACATTGTCTCGAAAATTCTTCAGAAGGCAATGTAGTGACGAGAAAGCCCTCCTATCTCGAGGCACTTGCAAACGTAAAACCAGTCATGTCTGATGCTTTACTATCGGCAGGTGAAACTCTTTCTCCATCAGAAGATAACCTGGGGTTCAGGTTATTCTCTGAACCTTCCCTGGGTCATTCATCTTCTAGCATGAATAGTGATTTCTCTACCAATCTTGTTGAATCCGATGAAGCAACAAGGAAACACCAACTCTGGTCCAAACAGGTAGAAGAACCTTCATTTAATGATAAAGAGGAAATGCTGAACATGAGGAAAAAACTGGCAAAAGGTGAAGTACCAGTCATGTTTTGGCCTTTGGCTGATTCCCAGTATGACATTCCAAAGATGTTGACGGATGATGGAATCCATGATATTCGTCTCAACATATGGAAAACTCTTTTTCAATTAAAGAAGAAGGTATTATCTTACGATGAATATGAAAATCATCTTAAGATAATAGAAGGGTTACAACGCCAGATTGATTTGGCATCTCTATCAGTCTCTCGGTATCCGAAGGCTGAAAAGCAATAGAGAACCCTTCAACGTTCATGCCTTGGTGCACTAAGAAGATTGCGTCAGTTAATTTCCAATGCTCCATCTAATGTTCATATCAGAGGATGGGGTATTCACGGAGCACTACATTTCACAGTGCTTTCCGGTCAGCAAAGCCCGCCGAAAATGGTCTCATGCAATGTTATTGCCCATGGCCGGCCACAGTAAATGGGCTTTGTTCATAATCAAAATCTTGCTCGAGATCAAGCTTCAACTAGTTCCTCTCAAAATCAAGTAAATAGAGAACAGGTTGTTGAATTGCTCCTACATCAAGCAGGCGATAATATTGCACAAGCCTCTCGTCTGGAGCAAACACGTCATCAAATGACAGAAGTTTCGGAAATCATCCAACGGTCTGTTGAACCAGGTGATAAAAGTGGATACAGGTTAATGCATCCAGCTAATTTCCGAACTAAGATTCGCAAGATCAAGAGAGATTTCAAGAAGATCTCAGACATAGCATGTCAAGAGACACCCCAGCTTGCCAGACTGGGGACTTCTCTAACCCAACCCTCAGAGTCAACGAATGGGATTCGAGGAGTTGAACGGAAGCAACAGGAACACCCCCAGTCCACTGGACTGGGGACTTTATCAAATCTTCAATCCCTCCCTCAGAGAAAGTCAGTATTCTATCGATTAGGGAATAAGCCTCAAGAGGAACGAAGAGCCAAGATGTCATGAGATTCTCTCCAAGTGACGGTTCTCCAAGAAATTCCTGAGGGATCAAGTCAACGGAATGCCATGTCTCATCATGGACATAGAAGGAGACAATATCACAGAAATTCTGATAGAAAGGATTCCATGCAATATGCATCCATTAATGTCATCAATGCCGTTGCTGCTGATTCACCAGATGAGGCTCAATCAGAGGGATCAGACGAAGAGGTTCCTGCTCAAGAAGTCGCGCACACAGACCTAAATGAAGAAGGTGTGCGCACACGTAATCAAAGGCTTACCCAAAATCTGGGTATTCCTTCAAGTAACCCACTTCCCCCTCTCCGAAAAGGATCCAATAAGGGGAAAGGAAAGAATCAGGTTACTTCTCACCCTTCCTCTGAAGGAGGTCAATCACTCTCATTAGAGCAAAGATTTGCACAACAGGAGGAAGAAATGAAAGAATTAAGAAGGTTGAATGCAGAACTACTTCAGAGTAGTCTTCTTCTTAAGAATGCTGAAGTCCGACAGCCGAAGGAATTTGTTGTAACTACTGAGATGGATCAAGAATATCCTCCTTTGTCAGTACACCCACAGAGGTCTAATCCTACGGGTCAAACGCAACAACGGTTGGCAGCACTACCATCAGTTGCAGCACCAACCACCACGTCTGTCCAAGCTCCATTCATTGCACCTACCCAAAACCAAGTTCAACCTGACGTTTCTCAAAAGTTAATAACTACTATTGAGTCATTAACAGCTCGGTTAGAAACTATGGAAGGGAAACGAGCGCAAGTTCAACCTGGAAAGAAAGTTTACCCTGAATGGGTAGATTCAATTTCTCCTCCATCCAGTTTTGGAAACCCTATTTTCCCTACTTTCAATGGATCAGGCGACCCTGAACAATATTTGACACATTACGTATCTTGTTGTGATCCTATGATGGGAACTCCAGAGCAGCAAGAAGCAGTGAAACTCAGATGCTTCGTGCGAACCTTGCAAGGACCAGCTTTTGTCTGGTATACAAGCTTGAAATCCCGATCAGTCATCGGATGGGAGGATCTTCGTCAAAAATTCCTTCTTCAGTTTAGCTCAACTTTGCCAAAAACGACAGTTTTCGATCTTACAAACTGCAAGCAAAGGGAGAATGAAAGAGTCTCTAATTTCATTTCTCGTTGGAAGGGATTAACGTATTCCTTGAGTTTATCACTCCCTCAGGAGGAATTGTTGCCAATCTGTGTGGCAAATTTGCGTGACGAATTAGGCACGGCATTGATCCCTGTGAAATACACAGGAGGGTTTCGAGACCTTACTTCAATCGCTCAACAGATTGAAGATTCCCTTATACAGGCTAAGGTTAAATCTCGTGTAATTCCATCAGCTCCAGGAAGAAGAATGGGTAAAGCAGAAACTGTTACAGTTATGCTTAAACAGGCACCTGTACCTATTTCTACTTCAAAACCTTCATCTTCTCGAAGGGCTCCACCTCCTGAACGCCAACAACAAAGGCTATTTCGTCCAAATGATCAAAAAGATCAACGAAGAAAACAATTTGAGGATATGAAGAGTAAAACATACTCTTTACAAAGTGAGCAAGTTCCTGGTTACTTCATTTCAGCTCTGGAAAATAATTTGGTTCAATTACCAGTGCCCAAGAGGCCAAACAAGGAAGGAGATGAAGACCGTCCCAATTATTGTCCTTTTCATCAGATGTTGGGGCATCCCATCCAGGAGTGTTTTGTCTTTAAAGACCTCCTGCAAAAGATGGTCGACTTGGGACAAGTCAAATTGAAGGGTTCTTCAGCTCATGTAGCGTGTATTACCGCTACAGATCCAGAAGAAGGAGGCGAGTGGCAGGAAGTCAAAAGCAAAACTGCGAAAAAATATGATGATTGGATGGTCAGAAAGACAATCAATCGGACCCATTCCATTTTGCAAACACAATTGAAGAAGCCAATTGTGTCTACTACAAAAGCTGCAGTAAAGCCTCCATCAAAGGACAAATCCTCAAAAGGGCAGCACAATTCAAAGAAGAAAGAGGAATCAGGAGAAGATGAGTATGCATCAAAGCCTAAATTGTCTTTGACTCTGGCAGATTTCATGCCATCTACTTCAAAGCAACGGGCACCGTCCCACCAAACGGCACAGCCTAAACAGGCCAACCAGGCAGAGTCTTTATCAGACGAAGAATTGATCTTTGGTTCTGTTAATATGATTCAATTAACAGATTCATATTCCAGTCTTGATGAGCCTGAATTCCCTGTATCAAATAAAGGAACCCGAGGAAGTTCTAGAGGTTCAGGATATAGGGGAAGACGTGGATCTTTCCGAAGCCACTACTCTAATTCTACCCCTGCTAGCACTGTATATGCAGCAGAAACTCGTGGTAGAGCCCTTCAGCGAGCTCAAAATGAACAAGCAAGTTCTTCTGCCAATGGCCAACTCAACTTCGGCACAGTTATTTTGGAAGACCGATTAAAGGTTCCATCTTCTTTATCTCAGCAAGTAAATGGATCTAATCAGTCTAATTTTCCAAAACCAAAGATGTTGCCAACTTCAATACAAGATGCATCAGCTTCCAAAGCATCTGCTTCCAAGGTACCTGCTAAACCACATATTCCTATTGGGAAACGCATGCCTCTAGATCAAAAGTATGATATATTGAAACACTTGGCCCAAGTACCACCCAAATTATCAATTTTGGATGCTTTGAATCTATCAAGAGATCTTCGGGAAGCACTCATCGAAGCTTTGTCAAGTCCTCAAGAGTTTGAAGCTGAGATTGCTGCAGCTGAAATTTATCACATAGAGAATAATCCTGCAGAATGTCATCCAGTGATATCTTTTACTGATAAAGATGAAGATGATGTTGTGCATGGTCACATAAAACCTTTGTACTTATCTGGCAAAGTCAATGGTATAGATGTTCGAAGAGATTTTATTGACAATGGTTCAGGAGTCAACCTCATGCCCATTCATACACTTCATCGATTGGGCCTCACGGAATCTGATTTATCTCCTTCTACCATGATGTTGCAAGGATATGATAAAAATGAACAAGAACCACTGGGAGAAGTTACGCTCAGAACTCAGTTTGGAGATCTTGTTTCCAATTCGGATTTCATGATTGTTGATCAAGACTCAGCATTCAATATCTTGCTTGGAAGATCCTAGCTACATTAGCATGCAGCTATTCCATCGTCATACCATCAATGTCTCAAATACTGTTTCGATGGTCAAGTTGGAACATTGTATGGTGATAAGGCCCCGTTCAAGACATGTGAGTCTCAATACATTGAGGCGGAATTTTATCACATGAAGGGAAGAGAAAAATCTACAATTAAGGAAATTACCAAAGTTAATGCTCCATATGGTTTGGAAAAAATTCCAATAAATCCATTTTCACATGTGTGTACAGATTATGTGTTACCTATCAGTCAAATTGACAAAATAGGCCCAAATCAAAATACTCTTATGGAAAGATCCATAATGTCAATTACGGCAATCGAGCCAGACAACATGGGAGAAATTGGTAACTTACCAAGCAGTGATGAAAGCATAAGTGGTGACGTTTTCATTTCATCTGCTGAAATCCAACAAGTCTATACTTCGCTAATCAGGCCAGAAGAAGTTATAGCAACACCAGAGGTGAATATTGATGTCGATTCTCAATCCATCATCTCCTCTTTGATTCCCAAAGAAGACCCTTTATCATCAATAGGGTCGGAAATGGAAGCTTCTTCTTCAAAATGTGAAAATTTTGACATCTCTTATGATCATGAGAATTTCGTTTTTTCATCTACTTTGCAAGTAGAAACGGAAGAAATAACACATGATGAAGAGGAAGAGGAAGATATTAGAGATGCTCCTCCAGCATTTGAAGAGGGTATCTCTACCACTGTGGATGAACTCAGAGAAGTAAATCTGGGTACAGAGAAAGATCCACGCCCCACTTTAATTAGTGCGGCCATGAACCTTGAAGAACAAGAGATGTATATTTCTTTTCTAAAGCAAAATAAAGATATTTTTGCTTGGAATTATACAGAGATGCCTGGCCTTGATCCTAATATTGCCACCCATCATTTGGGTTTTCCAAAAGAACATCGAGGATTCAACCAAGCCGCGAGAAGAACACACCCAACCTATGCTTCCAAAATCGAGGCTGAAGTGGATAAGCTTATCAAAGCTAACTTCGTCAGAGAAGTTCAATATCCCAAGTGGTTGGCTAATATTGTCCCTGTAAAGAAGAAGAACGGACAAATTAGGGTTTGCATCGATTTCAGAGATCTTAATCGGTATTATCCCAAAGATGATTTTCCAGTTCCGATTACAGAACTCTTAATTGATGCGACGACTGGCTATGAAGTACTTTCTTTCATGGATGGGTATTCTGGATATAATCAGATCCGAATGGCCCCAGAAGATGAGGAATATACAGCCTTCAGAGCTCCTCAAGGTGTGTTTTGTTACCGGGTGATGCCCTTTGGTTTAAAGAATGCAGGTGCAACATATCAACGCGCCATGCATCGTATCTTCAAACCTTTTCTAGGGAAATTTGTTGAATGCTATGTAGATGATCTGGTGGTTAAATCCAAACAACGTTTTGATCACTTGGCTGATTTGGAAGTCATATTCCACAAGCTTCGACAACATAATTTGAAGATGAACCCCTTAAAATGTGCTTTTGGGGTAACCTCAGGAAAATTCCTCGGCTTTGTTGTACGCCATCGTGGTATTGAAGTCGATCCTGAGAAGACCAAATCAATCCTTGGTATGTCACCTCCTCAGAATTTGAAAGAATTAAGAGGACTTCAAGGACACTTAGCCTATATTCGGCGTTTCATCGCCAATTTGGCAGGCAAAAGTTTACCCTTTACCAAATTATTGAAGAAAGAAGTCACTTACCAGTGGACTAAAGAATGTCAAGAAGCATTTGATGTTCTCAAAAAATACCTCTTGAGTCCACCAGTACTCATGCCACCTGTTGAGGGTAGGCCTCTTATCCTCTATGTGACAGCTTTAGAGCGATCATTGGGTGCCTTTCTCGCTCAAAAGAATGATGCTGGGAATGAAAATAGTCTCTACTATCTCAGTAGAACTATGCTTGAAGCAGAAACCTGGTATTCAAGTATTGAAAAGTGCTGCCTAGCATTAATCTTTGCAGTTCAGAAACTGAGACACTACCTGCAACATCACGAGGTCCAATTCGTATCTCGTAATAATCCACTCAAATTCATCCTTAGTCGTCCAATGCTTACAGGACGTCTGGCAAGGTGGGCGGTTATTCTATAGCAGTTCGACATCCAGTATGTGTCTCAAAAGGCAATTAAGGGCCAAGCTCTGGCTGATTTCCTGGCTGAACACCCTTCAGTGGAAGACACGTATTCAGATATCGAACTCCCTGATGAGGAAGTTTTTTCTATTCAAGAGAGTCCTCAAACATGGGAAATGTATTTTGATGGTGCTTCTAGAAGTCCAATAGGGAAGAAAATGGAAAATCCTAAATTCAACAAAGTTGGTTTAGGAATTGTGCTCATTTCTCCAGATAAGGCAGTGTTACCTTATTCCTTTTTGTTGTGGGAAGGTGGTACCAATAATGAAGCTGAATACCAAGCTCTCATTGCAGGCTTGGAGTTAGCACTTCAAGCACAAGTGAATCACTTAAAGGTGAAAGGTGATTCAGACCTGGTAATCAAACAAGTCAATGGGGATTATGCCATCAGAAAAGAAGAATTAATCCCTTTGTATGATTACGTCAGAGAGTTAATGTCGGAATTCCCTTCAGAACCGACATTTTCTTATGTCCCAAGATCACAAAATGCTCAAGCTGATGCACTGGCTAATATAGCCACAGCTTTAGCAGATCCAAATCGGGACGAGACAACCATCGGTATTGCCCACCGTCGTGCAATTTCACCTTATGTTCAAGTCAGAACAGAGGAAATTAATGAAATTAGTCCCATTCCTGAACCGTATGGTCATACTACAGGATGGATGTCACCTATCAGGGAGTACCTTCAAAATGGAACACTACCACCTGATAGAGCCGAGAAAGAACAAATTCGGCGACGTGTGGTCAATTTTACTCTTTATGATGGTCCAAACCACCTCGAGAAAATTCTCTACAAACGTGGTTTTGATGGAGTTCTCTTCAGATGTATTGATGGTGAAGAGACAATGGCTGTCATAAAAGAAGTGCATGCAGGAGTCTGTGGTGCCCACCAGTCTGGACATAGATTGTCTGATCAAATTCGAAGGCTTGGATACTTCTGGCCTTCGATGATACAAGATTGTGTTAATTTCACAAAGAAGTGTCATTCATGCCAAATATATGCCAACTTCATTCATCAACATCCAGAGTTTCTTCATACAGCTAAATACTCATGGCCATTTTCCACATGGGGAATGGATGTGGTGGGACCTTACCCTTCAGCTACGGCCAAGCAGTTTAAGTACATTCTTACTGCTACTGATTTCTTTTCCAAATGGGCAGAGGCAGTACCTCTCAAAGAAGTCAGTTCTAAATGCATTGTTAGCTTCATCAAGTCTAACATCATTACTAGATTTGGTGTCCCTCATACCATATTGACGGATAACGGCACCAACTTCTGTTCTTCTGAGGTAAAGAAATTGTATCAAGAATACAACATTAAGTCCAACCATTCATCTCGATATCATGCAGCGGCTAATGGCCAGATAGAGGCCTTCAACAAGACTCTTTAAAATATACTGCAAAAGATGGTAGATAAAGATAAGAGGTCATGGCCTGATAAACTCTATCATGCTTTATGGGCTTATCGGACTACCACTCGCAATGCAACGCGGTCTACTCTATATTTATTAGTATATGGAACAGAAGCAGTCTTGCCAATTGAAGTTCAATTTCCCTCACTCAGAATAGCCATTTGTGATCAGTTATCAACAGATGAGCAATCCCAAAAGCGGTTGAATGAATTGGAACAGTTAGATGAGAAAAGATTGTGCACTTTGCACCATTTGGAAATCTATCAGAATCGAATAGCACGAGCTTTTAACAAAAAAGTTCATCTTCGTTCATTCATTCAGGGAGAATTGGTATTGGTTCTCAGAACACCAATGATACCAGGAAAGAAGCCTCCCAAGCTTGAACCAAAATGGGAAGGACCTTATTCAATACATAAGGTCTACTCCAATGGAGCGTATTCTCTGATCTCAATGGATGGAGAACACATCACGACTCCAACTAATGCCAGATTTCTGAAGAAGTATTTTGTATAAACACAAAATATTGTTCCCAGAACCAAGACTCTTACATTTTGGTTCATACAGCGATGGTCCAGTATGACCTTAAACTGCAACTTCGTCCAACATGACGTTAAAACTGTGTCACCTTCAATGTCCTACATGACATTAAACTGTATAATGTCCTATCTACATGACATTAAACTGTACAGAAGTTCCTTATTGGTCTGAGATGACATTAAACTATATTTTGTCCGAGATGACATTAAACTATTATTGTGTCCTAGCAACATGACATTAAACTGTGTGGCACTTCCAACGTCCAGCATGACGTTAAAATGTAAAAAGTCCCCAGAACTGATATCCTCATATTGGTTCTCCTTAGTCCTAGCTACATGACTTTAAACTGTATAGCACCAGTTCGTCCTTGCTATATGACGTTAAAATATACAGTAATGGTCCAGTATGACTTTAAACTACAACTTCGTCCCACACGACATTAAACTGTGAAAAAGTTCCATAAACCGTCCAGCATGACCTTAAACTGCATCATCCCTGGTCCAGGTATATGACCTTAAACTATTTGCAAATCCCTTATGTCCAGCAAGACGTTAAACTGTGATGTCCTAACTACATGACGCTAAACTGTATAAAAGTCCCTCACGTCCGGAAAGACGTTAAAACTATATAATCATCAAAAGTCCAGCATGACATTAAAACTGCACAATCCCCCTTTCGTCCAATATGACGTTAAACTGTATTGTCCCCATCGTCCTAACTACATGACGCTAAACTGTACAGAAAGTCCTTGATATGTCCTACATGACATTAAACTGTTATTTTGTCCCTGCTACATGACACTAAACTGTGCAGCACCAATAGTCCTAACTGTAAGACTTTAAACTGCATAGTCCCTTTTTTTTATGTCCTACATGACATTAAAATTGTGCATCGTTAAGGTTGTTATTATCTCTTATTTCTCACACCGAGTATGACTCACGTGAGTTTAGAGCGAACATCAACCATAACACTCCCTTTGGGCCACTAACCATGTGCAAGTCCCAACAACATTTTTTATTAGATCATTGTCCCCAAGAATAACTTGATCATTGATTCATTCTTTAATTGAACTACACGGACTTTGATCCTTGCCCTCCAGGCTGGGTATGTAGGCAACCTCCTAGGTTCAAGCCCAAAAACAATCTCTTCACATCGGTTCACCACCATCTCATATGATGTTGATTCGTGAAACCGTCCCTGGAATCAATATCTTTACATTGATTCACTTTCGTCCTTGTTATATGACGTTAAACTATACAACACTTTTGTCCGGTACGAAAATAAACTACAATATTCTTTGATTTCCTCATTTGAGAAGGAACCATTATTAACATTGATTCTTTTTCAATCATAGTTTTCATTTTCAAAAGACTACGTGCATACATGGTAATGCCTAAACTTTTTATCTTAGGTTAAAACCATCATTGCACTAAAGTCCCCTTTCACCCTTCACATGTACGAAACAAATTTGTACTAAGGGTAATTCTAGAACTACGTGGACTTGATTCCCATCCTTATGGGATACGTAGGAACATTCGAGTGTCCCTTGAATCCAGTCCCAAGTCTTTTGGGCCTAACCCCAAATTTCACTTTCAGTCCCTTGGCTGAAAAGTCCTCATGAAAACACACACTGTGTATTCATTATTATGGTCCGAATTCTATGACCCTAAACTAAGATCACTCATACTTTCGTCCTGCACGACGTTAAACTACATTTCAAGAACTACGTATGGCTTTATTCTCATTCTTATGAGATACGTAGTGAAGTCCAAAATTTCAATTTAGGACCCAGCCACAACATGATTATGGTTTTCATTGACCTATGTATCTCTATATACATTGGACAATACCCATCTTTATGTATTATAATCCTAACCTTAAATATTTTCAGATCTTCATAACCCTTTTCATGACTTCTAGTCACAAAAATGTCAAAATTCTGAGAATTCTTTTGCCTGACTATGCAGCACGTTCCCATAGGTGGCCTTGCATAAACAGTCCACATAACAGACTTGTCAGCCAAAAGATGCTATTTTATTTGACTATGCAGCCAATGCCCATAGGTGGCCCTGCATATTTCAACCCCCTAACGGGTTTTGTTAAATAATAGTAACTTCATTCTTTGGAATAATGCCTCTTTTTTCCTTATTTGTCTTAAACGAAAGTATGTAGGGATCCGCAAAAATAGCCATCCTTAACGTATTTGTCCCATATCCTTTTTCATGATCTGAAAGTATTCAAGTCTATGGTTTATTCTTCTTCCCTACGTTTGGGTCAGACCGTCGTAGGAGTGATGTTCATCCAGTTCTTCGATATTCTTGTTTGGAAATATCTTCTCCATATTCAAGTACCTCTTTCCATACAACAAACTCTATGCTTTAGAAAATTTGAATCTCCATAAACATTCACTAGCTTTTAGCACTAGGAAAGTAAATTCCTGGGAGTTCTTTTGCCTGACTATGCAGCACGTGCCCATAGGTGGCCTTGCATAAACAGTCCACATAACAGACTTGTCAGCCAAAAGATGCTATTTTATTTGACTATGCAGCCAATGCCCATAGGTGGCCCTGCATATTTCAACCCCCTAACGGGTTTTGTTAAATAATAGTAACTTCATTCTTGGAAACTACTTCTTCTAATGCCTTTTAGCTCTTTTTTCATATCATTCCTCAGATTCAAATATTCTTAAGCCATAGTTTACATTTTTTCCCTCATACTTGAGTATGGTAATATGTTTTCAGATAAATTGTCAAGGAATTGAATCCATTTTTTTTAATCCATTTCGGTCAAAGCTATTTCGACCTTAAACATTAGCCCCTTTATGTCCGGCATGCATGACTTTAAACTGCCCACAAAAGACAAAGGAACTCTGAATAAAAGTCAAGTTCCAGCACACTTGTGTGCTGCCTTCTGTGCCCTGAAGACTTGCGCGCCCCCTTTTCCTTTGGATGGATTCAATTTCCTCAGAGTCAAATCCTCATTTCTTTCCGGATCCAACTCTGAGGGGGGACTTTTGTTGACGCTCCTTTCGTCACAGAATCTAAAAATCGGAAAAGGGGAATATCTGAGCTCAATGTGATTCATCCTTTGAAGAAACATCAAAAATCGACAAAGGGATGAACAAGGAGAACATTTCCCATAGGCCGCGCAAGTTCCCTCATGGTCGCGCAAGTACACTTGCGCGCCGCCTAGTGGTCGTGCAAGTACTTGCGCGACGCCTTATGGTCGTGCAAGTGACTTGCGCGACCTAAGTGATAACCGCTTGGTAACCGCTTGGTAACCGCCCGGGGTCTTCTTTTGCCTATAAATAGACCCTGTGGGCCCCCAATTCGAGAGGATCTTTTTCCAGAAACTCGGATCGAAGCTCCCGACGCCCAAGTCTCTTCTCAAAGCTTCCATAACACTTCTAAGGTAATTTCTTACCTAGAATGGAAGATCTAAAGAGAAGAAGGAAGGCCTAAGTGTTGAAAATTATCAAAAACTTGCGCGCCGACTTAATTCCTTCAATATAACTTGCGCGTCCCTCTTCTGGAAGAACCTCAAGAGGATGGTAAAAGGTTTAATAAAGAGTCGCTCAAGCATTTCAATACTGGTTGAAAATCGTGCAAATACCCCTAATGTCGCGCAAGTATACTTGCGCGACCAATACTTGCGCGTCGCCGCAGGACTTGCGCGCCTTTCAAGACTTGCGCGCCCCTATCTTTTTGGGTGCCCATCTTGCCCATTTTTACCCCTCTTAAGCTATTTCACCCTTCCTATTCAAGATTCAGTCTTCAAGATACTCTTCAAAGCCATTTATGGCATGATTTCTTGATATGACATCCTTATCTGAAAGGAATTCTGTGAAATATCTCTCAAAACCTAGTGATTTAAACATCTTTATGTCACCAAAGATTGAGAGTTCATTCATTCAACCTCATCCTTTAAGATGAGAGAATCCTAACCTGGGTCTCCTTTTCAGGAATAATCCCCAGTTATAAAACCTTTGATCTGGGCATCTTTCTTAAGAATAAGCCCCAATCAAGTCCTTTAATCTTGGGCATCCTCCTCAGGAGTAAGCCCCAAACCTTAATCCCTAACCTGGGTCTCCTTTTTAGGAATAAAGACTCAGTCATAACCTTGGCCTTCCTTTTCAGGAGTAAGCCCCAAGTCCCTTAACCTGGGTCTCCTTTTCAGGAATAAGACTCAGTCATAACCTTGGGCTTCCTTTTCAGGAATAAGCCCCAAGTCCCCTTAAACTTTTCTTAACCAGTCATAATTTACCTTTGATTTGGGTTTCCTTTTCAGGAGTAAAACCCAATCATAAGTCCCCTCCTAACTTGGGCATCCTCCTCAGGAGTAAGCCCCAAGATTAGAGTATTCAAATCTCCATGAAGCACATATAACTTTGTGGACCCTGTTCATGGATTTTCTCCCTAAAAGTAAATCCTAAACCTTCATCTATCTGGGCAGTCATCCATACATAAGCCCCAAAAAAATTCTTATGATTGCATCTTTCATGGCACAATTGTCTAAATTTTACCAATACCTCTTGTTTCTCACACCGAGCATGACTCACGTGAGCTTAGAGTGTAAAAGTAATTATGACATTCATCTTTGAACCATCAATCATAAACATCATACCCCATTCCTCGAACTACGTGGGTTCTGATTCCTTTTCCAAATCAAAGGATACGTAGGTAGCCCATTTATGGGATCGATCCCAACTTTGAAATAATCTATGTCCTTCTGAATGACGATAAACTTCAAGTGCCCCACTGAGTGGCTTTAAAACCAGCCTGGTCATCATAATGACCAAGAGACTTTTATATAAATGTTTTGAAGGATACCATTGACCAAGAATCTCTAAACAGATATGGATGATTCTCTATTGATGAAGAACCTCGAATACATATAAAAGATTCTCTAAATTTCTTGCATATTTAATCATTGATTGTTAAAACTAAAGGAAAGCCCATTTCATACTTGGTAATATAATAAGGATTCACGAACATAACTTAAATCTATAAAGAGAGTCCCGGAGTAGACAATAATTCCCCTCAAAAAGGTGTGATGAGTCCGACCTCCCATCCTCTCGACCAATGCAAATTCCTTAGCCTCATCAGTCCACAAGCTAATGAGCGCCTGCCTTTGGAAAGTAGGTCCAAACGGATGTGGAATCATTGGATGTTTCCGGTTCTACGAACAAACCCGCTAGAAACCGATCGGACCGTTTGAATCTCATGTCTAGGAGGTCATCCCCGTAATCCGTGAGGAAACAGTCGGTGTAATCTTTTTGGGTACACGCCATGTGTATATGGAACATGCCATGTAGTGTGAGTCTTGTATCTGGCTATGTAAGTAACAACAAGGGTTGACAGAGCTCGTCCAGTACACATTTAGTGCCTGAGGGACATGCCGTGTAGGCTTGACTGGTGGCAGACCGTGTGGACCTAACCGTGTGGCTGGGGAAACAGGGTGGTATACACACCGTGTGCGGGTGTAACATGCCATTTAGTGTTAGACAAGTAGTCATCCATGTCAAAAATGACATGGGAAGTTCAGAAATTACACCATACATGCCGTGTAGATTATATACAAGCCATGTAGTTTTGTTCAATGGGAGTCGTGTGGCTTAGCCGTGTAGAAGGACCCAGGAAGGGGAAGATAATTCAGGTACATGCTATGTAGTCAGTATACATGCCGTGTAGTCTTGTTTTGAAAATATTGAATTCCTTCTTCCTCCTGTTCCCCTTTTGGTCCCTTAGTTTTTCAGTCTTTGATAATCTTGATCTAAGGTGTGCGTTTGACCTTGTAGATTCATGCTTACGAGACGACCATGCGTTGTTCACCAAGAGAGAAACAACACTTATATTAGAGAGATGGTGGGCCATGGGATACCAGTTGATCTTCCAGCAGAGCCAGATGTGGCAACAACCGTTATACTGGATTTAGGAACAGATGCATAGTTTCGTGAAGGCTTTATGCGGTTCATGAATAACTTTCAGGGAGCACTGTTAGCTACCACATCTATGACCGAGTTGACTCGTATCTTCCAGCAGTAGAATCCGCCTAGGTTTTCAGGTGATGGAGGACCACAGGCTGCAGAGTCTTGGCTGGATCCTATGCAGACTATTTTCGAGAATCTTGCGACACCTCTAGGGCGGAGGGTCAAGCTCGTGACTTACATACTGCGTGATTCCTATAAGAGGAGGTGGGATGATACCACTCAGTCTAAGCATCAGAAATATATGGTGTGGGAAGATTTTCAGATAGATTTCTATGACTTCTTCTTCCCAGAGACGCTGAGGGTAGATCGAGCTCGAGAGATCATTAACCTACAGTAGGGTGTTATGTTGGTGATGTATTATTCTACTCGTTTCACAGAGCTTCAACGTTTTTCACCCATTCTGGTGGGTGATGAGATGTTGAGGGCCAGACTCTTTGAGGATGGTCTTCGATATGACATCCGAGCAGTGGTAAATGTTTTCAGGTTGCCTACAATACAAGCTATTGTGAACCAGGTGCTGATTACAGAGAGGATCATGGGGGAGGATAGTGTTTTGGGCCAGGGTAGTTCAACACCAGTTTCTGGTACTATATATACTGGGAAGAGGAAGTGACAGTTGAGTTTCTATCACGGTGGTAGTACTAGCCAGGTAGTTTCTTCAAGTGGCCCGGTCTTTTGCAACTAGTGTGGTAAAGATGGGAACTAGAGATCGCAGTGTCCACGTGACCCAGTGGAGTTTTGAGCTTATAGTAATATGGTTTATCTATAGAACTTTTACAGGGTGTTTGTACCAATGACTAGTGAGAGGGGTTATGTGCAAACTCTGCATGGGGGAGTAGGACCAGTACCTTTTACTAGTCGGGGAACTGGAATACGTCAGGGCGTGTAGGCAGGGATGGTGGTCATGATCGTGGTAGCCAGACACCAAGATCTCAGAGTCAATATGGTGGGACAACTCAGGGTAGCCAGGCTATGTCGCAGGTCCACGACATTGGGAAGGCCTATGCAGTGAAACATAACCAGCAGGAGCAGGATCCTAGACCTTCTACAGTCAAAGGTACTATTCTAGTAGCTTCTATCTTATCTTCAATACTTTTCGATATGGTTTCTACACATAGTTTTATATATGTGACCATTTTGTAGAGCCTTGGGCTCTGTGTTTCTTCTTCTACTGCTGTTATAACGTTAGAAACATTGTTGGTAATTAGAATGGCTGGGGTGCGTCAGTGCAAGGAGTTCCCCCTTGAGGTTGGTGGGTGACACTTCCTATGGGACCTTTATTTCATAGAGATTATGAGCTATGATGTCATTCTCGGGATGGACTAGTTGGTTCCCTTTTGAGATTTTGTAGATTTCTATCGTCGTAGGGTGAGTTTCACGTCACCAGAGAGCAGAGAGTTTCTATACAAAGGTGAATGGGATTTTTAGGTGATTCAAGATAGACTAGAGCATCGTGGGTGAGGTGGAGTCACATCCTAGATTAAAAATATATTTCTGGATGATCAGGGGACTTGTCAGCAGTGTTTCCCTCCAGTGGTTGATCATTTCAGGGATTTCTTCCTGGATGACTTTTCGGGTCTACCTCCGGAGCGTGAGATTTATTTATCTATTGATCTTGTGCCAGGAGTAGCACCGGTGTCCATTCGTCCATATAGGATGGCTACACCAGAGTTTCCAGAGCTCAAGAGACAGTTAGAGGAGTTATAGGGAAAGGGTTTCATCCGACCCAGTACTTCTCCTTGGGGTTCTCCGGACCTCTTTTAGAAGAAGGTAGACGATACCCTCAGAATCTGTGCAGATTATCGAAATCTAAACCAGCAGATGGTTAAGAACTGATATCCCTTTCCAAGGATCTATGTTTTTCTTGATCAACATTTTGGAGCACGAGTGTTCTCGAAGATTTACATGAGATCCAGATATCATCAGTTGCGCGTGAGACCATTGGAGAAACGTCTTAAATCTTTTCGGAGCAGATATGGTCTATAAGAGTACATGGTTATACCGTTTGGACTCACGAACACGCCATCATTTTTCATGGATCTGATGAATTTTGTGTTCCATACTTATCTATATTCTTTTGTGGTAGTATTCATGGACGATATCTTGGTGTACTCTCACACTCGACACGACTATGACACCCATCTTGAGATCGTATTGAGTAGACTGAGAGATCATCAGCTATATGCTACATTCTCGAAGTTCAACTTTTGGATGGACCAGATTCACTTCCTGGGTCATATAATCTTAGAGGCAGGAGTTTCTATAGACCTAGAGAAGGATAGAGTAGTAGTTTCATGGGAGTAGCCTAAGAACGTGTTTGAGATACAGAGTTTCTCAGGGATGGCTGGTTACTTCAAACGCATCATCCAGGATTTCCCCCTCTTAGACACGTCGTTGATGGGTTTGACAAAGAAGGGTGTAAAGTTCATTCGGTCGAAATCATGCGAGACAGCCTTTTAGGACCTGAAAGGATGGTTGACATCAACACTAGTCCTGATACTTTCAGAGCAAGGGAAGACCTATACAGTTTATTGTGACGCATCAGGTATTTGGCTAGGAGTAGTGTTGATGTAGGGAGATCGAGTTACTGTATACGGTTCTCAGCAGTTGAGGCCACATGAGATGAATTTCTAATGCATGATCTTGAGTTGGCTGCAGTTGTTCATGTGTTTCTTTGTTGGAGAAATAATCTCTTGGGAGAGAATTTTATGGTTTTCGCCGAACACAAAATTCTCAAGTACATATTTACTCAACGTGACTTGAACCTGAGACAACGAAGGTTGGTCGAATACCTTAAGTACATCGACTTTGAGCTTTCCTATGCACCTAGTAAAGGAAATGTAGTAGCTGATTCAATGAGAAGGAAGACTTAGATACATGTAGTGCAGGAGGCCAGGGGTGACTGGTAGCTTACGGCCTTGTTCTCTGAGATGAATTTGGAGGTGCATGATAGTCAGGGGCAGACCTAACTTTCTTCTTTAGATGTGACCTCTACCCTCCTGTATAGAGTGAGTACGAGATAACTATCTGATTCAGAAGGCCTAGTTCTACGAGAGTCGGCGACAAGTGAGGACCCGATTTCTAGTTGGACAATAGGTGATGCTGAAGTTCTGCGTTTCCATTGATGAGTGTGGGATTCAGGGGATATGCATGAGGAGTTGATGCGGGAGTTTCATGCTACAACTTGGGCAGTTAATCTCGAGGTTACCAAGACGTAACATGACTTGAGACAGTAGTATTGGTGGACGGGTATGGAAGGGAAGATAGCTGGTTTTGTTACGAGATGTTCCACTTATCAGCAGGTGAAGGTGGATCATCAGAGTCCAGCTGGACTGTTACATCAGTTACCCATCCTGGAGTGGAAATGGTATGATGTCGCGATTGACTTCTTGAATGGGTTGTAGAGGTCACCTCGAGGCAATGATGTTGTGTGGGTTGTTGTGGACAGACTCACAAAGGTATCTAACTTTTTTCTAATGAAGGAGACCTTTGGTGTTGATGAGATCGGTAAGTTATATATCCGAGAGGTCGTGCATCTTCATGGGGATCCTCGTTATATCGTTTCAGATAGGGATTACATTTGTATGTCTCGTTTCTGGCAGAGTTTTCAGAGGGCACTGGGTACACAGGTGCTTCTGAGCACAGCTTACCACCCTCAGACCGATGGCCAGTCAGAGCGTACGACACAGGTTCTTGAGGACATGCCGCGTGCATGCATCCTAGACTTTGGGGGATCTTAGGAGAAGCACATACCTTTGGCCAAGTTTTTCTATAATAATATTTTTTAGGATACTATTGAGATGGCACATTACGAGGATTTATTTGATGGGCCATTTAATTTTCTGGAGAGAGTAGGGTTGGTTTCCTATCAGTTGCAGTTACCACAGAGGTACCAGGCCATGCACGATGTCTTCCATGTATCTCATTTGCGCCGCAATCATTCAGACATGTATATGTCTTTCAGCTAGTGGAAATTGAGCTTCAGATCGATGCATCCATTGAGGAGCATCTGATTCATATCGTCGATAGGAGCACAAAGGTTCTCCGAGCCCGGACAGTTCCTCTCGTACATGTGCTATGACATCACGGCGGAGTGCAGGACGAAACCTGGGAGCGGTAGACCGATGTACATGCTCAGTGGTCATAGCTGTTATGATCTTTATCTTCATTACACTTGGAAGGGAAATTTGGCGACAAATTTATTTAAGGGGGGAAGTTTATAAGAACCTGGTTCTTATTTTTGAGGTTCGAGTTTCTTTATTTCTCTTTTCATTAAGTGTTTTTGAGAAAATAAGTAAAATGGAGAAAAATCCTAACTTTTCTGACTACACGTCATGTACTTTTCCACACACCGTGTACTTTGGCCGTGTGGGATGAGTACACAAGGTGTGTAGCCATGCTTGTGATGAAAGGTGTAAAAATAGAAAACACGACTATAGTGGGTATTTAAATGTTGTTTAGTCAGGGAGAAAGCAAATAGTATGGCGGTGGAAGAAACCACCACCTGAGCGGTAGTACATGCGGTGTACTTAGGTTTCACATGTCGTGTACTCATTTCGACAGATGAACAGTTCCATGCAGCTAAGAAGCCTCCGAAGGAACAGTTTAAGAAAACAAAAACTACATGACGTGTACACAATCATACACGCTGTGTAGTTTGTTTTTTCACTTAAAATGGGAAGTAGCCTCCCATGTTCACAGGGAAGGCTTAGAACCAGAGGAGGAGTCCAGGGAGAGGTCTTAACATTCAAGAAGCTTTAGATCGCACACTGGGAATCTGTTTCCACCTATGTCGATCTTGTAGGAACCATACGGGTAAGCCTATCCTTCCCCTTAAGCAGTTATTACCAAATCATTCTTGATCCAATGTTATTTACATCTGAACGGTTTTTCTTCTACCCCAGATCTACATCGTATGTGGGCGTTTCTGAAAGCGATGTTCACATATACCGTCCAGGGGCGTTTAAGGTAGGTGGCTTTGTGCTTAAATTCCAACTGTTGTGCGTTTTTGTGTACTGTTGTGCTAAGAACCCATGTTGGGGTGTCGTGTGCCTGAGGCCTTGGATGTTTAAATACCTAGAACTTTATAGGTAATTAAATGTGATAATAAACTGCTGTTTGGGATCACTTCTTGGATCCAGGACCACCCCGAGGGTGTGTTCCTCTGTTTAGCCATTTGGTCCGGATACTCGAGGGTATGCCTTGTTTATATTATGCATTACTTTTTACTTGAGAGAAATTGTTTATAAATTTCATGTTTATATGTTGGGAATGGCCTGGTTACTTGTTTACCCTGAGGGCCGTGATATATTAGCCTGAGGGTATTGTTTATTTGCCTAAGGGCATAGCTCTATTTGGCCTGAGGGCAATGCCTGAGAGAAAGATTCTGATTACCTGAGCGTTTCATTTCAGTTTTTCCTAATTACAATGCCTGAGGGAAAGGAACTATATAGCCTGAGGGAAAGCCTGAGGGCATGGTTTTACTATATTATCCTGAGGGCAAGATTCTGGTTGTCCTGAGGTCTTGATTCTGTTGAGCACAAAATGTTATTAAATTAAATGGTTAAAATGAATAATGATATGGCAATATAACTTGTATGTTAGTTACTTTTGAGTACTACTTAGTTTATTTCATTTGACTACTATACACTATTGTTGCATTCTTTTCACACAGTTGGGTACATGTCTTTGGTGGGTGCCTACTGGGATTTATTTCTCACAACCTTTTTGGGTTATGTCTTTGGCCCAAAAAGACTATGATGTTGCAGGTGTGGATAAGGGAAAGGGTCCCTATACAGGTTCATGATTGTTGATGAGGAGTAGAGGGAGCATGGGACCAAGCTTAGGGTCATGATTCTTTCAAGTGTTTTGTTTTGTTATGTTGTACCTTTACTTTCATTGTACCGTGTTGTATTGTTGTGTAACATGTTCTGGATGTTTTATTAGAAATTGAATCATTTCGAATAATTACCTATATAACTATTGGTTATCATTTAATGCCGTTGTTTATTTTAAATGTGAATGGTTTATAACTTCCGTTGTTGTTGTATGCTGTATATTTTATTCTGTTGCGCTACACTTTGACAAATGAGGTCATAGTTTCCCCACTATCAGACCTGGGCCCTCACTACTAGTCCGCAGCCTCTGGCATTTTTGGAAGTGTGCTTGAGGTCATGTGACCAACTGGGTTTGGGGCACCCGTTGAGTGTCACCCGGATCTAGGAAGTTACAGGGAACATGGTAGCAGAGGCGCTCAGTAGAAGATCCAGTTTTTTAGTTGATGAGTGAGGCACTTGAGTAGTTAGCTACGATGCAGATTTCCATTGTGGATGGTGATGGAGAAGCTCATTTTTAGTTGATGGATGTCACTCCTGAACTCTTACACTAAGTTAGGGAGGAAAAAATTGTGGATGTTGACTATGTGGCTCGATGTACTCATTTATCCTCAGGATAGGCTTCTAAATAATATTCAATAGGTAGGGAGCACATCATACTTTTTAGAGGGCCACTATTGTGCCGGTGGAATCCCGTGAGGAGGTTCTAAGGGATTTCCACACCTCCCCTTTTTTGGTACATCCAGGAGTGTAATAGATGTACTAGGACCTCTGACATCAGCATTGGTGGTCAGGGATGAAGAAAAAAGTAGTAGAGTTTGTTTCAGGGTGACTCACTTTTCAACAAGTGAAGGTAGAGCATCATGTTCTAGGAGGCTTGACTCAGCCTCTTGAGGTGATGGAGTGGATGTGGTATGGTATCATGATGGACTTCATGAAAGGGTTTACCTCATACATCTAGGGGCATGATACCATACATGTGGTTGTTGACTGACTTACATAGTCGGCCCACTTCCAACCCATCTTGGAAAATGGTTTAGTAGAGATCTTGGGACACATCTACATACATGATATATTTAGACTCTGTGGAGTCCCATCGATGATAGTCTTAGATCACAAAACATGATTTACATCCCAGTGGTGGAAGGAATTATAGGAGGTGTTTAGGACTCAAATATTCTTGAGCCCAACATTCCACCCCCAGAAAGATGTCATATGGAGAGGAATATCATGGTTTTAGAGGAAATGCTCTGTGCTTGTATCGTAGACTTCGGGCGTAGTTGGGAGGATCACCTAACACTGGTGGAGTTCACATAAAATTATAGATACCACTCCACCATTGGCATGGAACTGTTCAAGGCACAGTATGGGAGTCCATTCAGGTCATTATTATTCTATATAGACCAAGGGGAGTCCAGACTCGTGGGTTAAGAGATGGTATGTGATACCACTAAGATGGTGCATGTCATCTAAGAGCTGATAATGACTGCACAGAGCAAGAACAAATCTTAGGCTGACAGGAGATGAGGGCCCTTGGAGTTCGAGGAGTGGGACCATGTGTTCCTTCATGTCCCACCTCGATGGGGATTGAGGAGATTTTGTAGGGGAAACAAGCTATATACATGGTTTATCAGAACTTTACAGATTCTATGTAGAGGTGGTGAGGTTTCTTATCACCTAGATCTCCCCACAGATGTACTGGGTGCATATTGTCTTCCACGCAACACATCTAATTTGGTACATGCATGATCCATCACACACCATCGACTGGGGATAGTTGGATATTGATTATGGGGTGATGTTTGTGAAGTTACTGATTGATATTGAGGATTGAATAGAGAAAGTCCTTAATGGATAGTCAATTCCACTAGTGCATGCTCAGTGGCCACATGAGAATTTCCATGAGATCACTTGGGAGTGGGAGGGTTAGATCTAAGCTTAGTACCTCCATTTGTTTTTATAGCTGTTGTTTTGTCTTAAGAGGTCATAAATCCCTAAAGGTGGGGATAATGCAATGTCTTGGATATTCCATGTATTTTATTTAATTATATTGGATTATATCAAGACCAGGTGCTCAGAAGACAGTTCATTCCAAGGCCTAGTGATCCTAGAATAAGTGTTTGAACTTTTTTTAAATTTTATTTAAAATAGTACACATAAGTGGTTTTTGAAACATCTAAACAGTTTTTCAGATTAAAAATACAGGGGCCCCATTGTGTCTGGAATTATGACTTTACCTATGGAAGGATCTAGCCTTGAAAAACAATGGTCGAGGGGAGAAGTTAATTTTTTTATTTTGATTAAAATTTAATAAAAGAATTTTTTAAGGAAAAGTAAAATAAAATTTTTGTTTATTTTATTTGAATTTTGACTTTCATTGCAGCATAATAGAAACAATGTTTCAGAAATTAAATAGTTTAAATATGATGCAACGTAGCGTAATTGAAACATTGAAATGTATTTTCTCCACTTAATGGGGAAACGTAAGAATAATCCATGGCACGATTGGGTATTTCTCTAAACATTGAGATTTGTCGTTGGCGAGTGATGATTGATGAATCACCCGTGATGATGAGCACCATTCTCCCTCCATCCTTCCATCCTTCGAAGGATCGCCAATAGTAACGGTGAGATGTGGATCAAGGAATGATAAATGGAATCGGTATGATAGGGTTTTAATTTGAAGTGATTTTACTTTTTCCCCATTCATGGAATTGAGCAATAAACGTGGGTCAACCCCCGAAAAAGGCGACCTGCAGATTATCAATTTTATGAGAGAGTTTCTAATAATGGGTTTTCAATTGGAGTTATCCATGTTAGATTCTTAAATCTCCTTCAACCTTGTTTTTAAACTCTAACGCGAAGGGATCAAGCTGACACAAATATGGTCTAGATCCCTCCATTGGGGGAGTTCTTGTGTTCTTAGGGACCAGACCCTCAGATTGAAGATGAGACATCTTGCATCACGTCGTAGTGATGGAGAGGACCCTAGAATCTTGAAGGTAGTCGCAGATCGATGAATTCACCATCGCATAAAGTCTGGTTTCCCAAAGATGAAACCTATGATGGTTTCAGGCGACGACGCGCCGCAACAGTGGAGGTCCTCACGACATCAACTGTGGGGAAGTGGAGGGTTACATGTAATATCTAGAGGTCAGGTTTTTGGAGGGCAGGGCAATGAGCCACAACAAGCTTCAAGTGGGATGCATTCTCGTTGGACTACGACAAGAGGGAACTCTGGGGACCCAAGGGGCGGTCACTCGGTGAACCTGTCACTTTGACTGGGAGCGGACGCGGTGACCACAGCCGTGTTAGTGCATGGAAAGTCGGCCTGGTCACAACATGCTAGGCCGGAGAAGGTGGGTTGGGTCGGACCTGGGTTAGGTCAGACCTAATTTAGGTTATAAGAACCTTGTCCGAGTTGGTTTGGGTCAGGCCGGACCCAACCGACCCATTTTTACTAATACGTCCATAACATCCAAGATTTGATTCGAGGGGAGTATAGGCCCTAACGGAAATTGGTGGATCATGATCCTATTTTCTCTTAGATACGACTGTAGTAAATTCCATGATTTGATGTTCGGGGAGTATAGACCCTCACGGATCGATATTTTGCACATCTTTGCATTTTTTTCAGTGTTTCTGGGCTTTTGTGCAGTTTCTGAGCTACTGCCTAGAAAAACCCAGAATACACGGTGTGTAATTTCTGGATACACACCATGTAGTTTTTCGGCCATGCTACTGACCATGTGAACAGAAACATAGTGTAGTGGAAATAACTTCAGGAACACGCCGTGTACGGTATGTACACGTCATGTACTGTATAGCCTTGTACTTGGACGTGTCACTAAAAACATGGTTCGGGGAAGCTCGAGTAGAACACGACGTGTTGTAATGGAAGATGCCATGTAGTTATATCTAGGTATCCGGCCGTGTCACGAACAACACGGGTCGGCGCGACCTTCTCTGAGACACACCATGTTGCTTTCAGAACACGCCGTGTAGTCTTTCCCTGGTACCCATCCATGTTACGAACAACACGGGACGGTGTCACCTTTTCCTATACATGCCGTGTTTTTTTGGAACATGCTGTGTACGTTCCATCCTTCTAGAGGGCCGTGTAACTAACAACACGGGACTCCGAGGTAGTGTCTAGTACACGTCGTGTCCCAAGGGAACACGCCGTGTAGTATGGGGTTATTTTGAACCGTGTGGGTTAGCTGTGTAAGGAGACTCGGGCATGGGTTTAGAGTTTAAGTACACACCATGTGTGGGAACAACATGACGTGTAGTTGGGGTGTTACAGGACCAATAGTGGCAGCAGTACATGCCCACGATAGTGGCTTATGGAGACTTGTCGTGTAGTTTTTATACACGCCATGTGGACCTGTTTTGTAAAACTTGATAGTTTCTTCACCTTGTTACCATATTTTACACATGTGTTTCCAATATTTTTAATCCTGATCTAAGGTGTTTTTTTGATCTTTCAGAGCTATGCCTCCGAGACATCCTCCAGTTGTGCGTCAGCTTCTAGACGGTGACCAGACACCGGATATGGCTAAATAGGGACCTCCTGTAGATCCTCCTGTTGTGCCAGCCTTGGAACCAGTAGTTATACCCATCATAGGCGTCGAGGCACAGTTCAGGGAGGACTTCCTGGGGATGATGCAGACCTTCCAGGGAGCATCGCCCCCTGCCCCGTCGATGTCTGAGTTGACAAGGGTTTTCCAGCAGCATCATCCTCCAACATTTTCAGGGGATGGAGTACCCCAGGCTGCAGAGTCATGGATAGTGGCCACACTGACCATATTTGAGAACCTAGAGATCACTCTGAAGAAAATGGTAAATCTAGATACTTATATGCTCCGGGAAACTGCCAAGAGGTGGTGGGAGGTGATCTCACGGTCAGGACATCAATAGGGTATGTCTTGGGATGAGTTTCGACACACCATCTATGACTACTTCTATCTAGAGACCTTGAGGGCTGATAGAGCCCAGGAGTTTATGAGTATACAGTAGGTTAATCTTCTTGTTTTGGTATACTCATCTCATTTCACTCAGCAGCAGCGTTTCACACCGATCCCAACAAGTGATGAGTTGTTTCTTGCTAGGAAGTTTGAGGATGGTCTCCGGCAAGAGACCATTCCCAGGTGAATATCTTCTAGTTGACTTATATATCCTCCATCATCAACCAGGTGCTGATTACTGAGTGCAATCTGAGGGATTCTAGAGAAGTGAGCTAGGGCGGTTTGTTATCCAAAGCTGGTGTTCCTCCTACGGACATTAGGAAGCGTCGCAGAGAGTCTTCTTGAGGAGATCGGGGTTCGCGAGGTTCATCTTCTGGTAGCCAGGTTGTATGCTACCAGTGTGGTAGGAGCGGGAATACTAGGCCTCAGTGCCAGAGAGATCTGATGGAGTGCCGATATTGTGGAAATATGGGCCATATTTAGCGCTTTTGTCAAATCTTCTTACCTTCAGCTGGTGGTAAGTGTTCCTCTATGACCCTGCGTTCTAGAGATGCATCGATAGTTTCCCACCAGTCTGGGAAATTGTGTTCTTCTAGCCATTCAGGCTGAGGTGGAGTTCGTGGCCGTGGTGGTCAGCCACCAGGTCATTAGCGATAGCAGAGTGGATCTGTTCAGAGCAGTCAGTCAGGGGTGTAGGGCTATGGTGCAGGCCAGTCTTTCACCATGGAGCAGACCAATCTAGAGCAGGATCCCAACCCTTCTATAGTTTGAGGTACGATCCTAGTATCCTCAGTTTTATCTTCACCTCTTTTCTATACTGGTGCTTCCCATGTATTTATCTCTGTTGCGATTGTGGAGAGATTTGGGCTCTGTATCTTTTCTTCTACCGACTTGTTGACTCTTGACACGCCGTTGGGAATGAGGATATCTACCGTACGACAGTGTAGAGAGTGCCCTCTTGAGGTTGCGGGGTGTATTTTTTTATGGGACCTCTATGTCCTAGAGATGATGGGCTATGACTTCATTCTAGGGATGGACTAGTTGGTTCCCTTCCAGGCAGTCAATGATTTCTATCACCGCAGGAAGAGTTTCATATCACTAGAGGGTAGATCTTTCCTTAATAGAGGCGAGTGGGATGTCAGGGCAGGTGGAGCTGGACCAGAGCATCATGGGCTAGGGGAAGTTACAGCCCATATTTCCAGTTTTTATCTAGATTACTAGGGGACTTCACTGTTAGACTTTCCCCCATTGGTGGATCGTTTCAGGGATTTCTTTCCAGGAGAATTTTCAGGTTTACCTCCAGAGCATGAGGTAGACTTATCGATTGAGCTCATGCTAGGAGTGGCACCGATGACCATTCCTCTATATAGGATGGCTACACCTGAGTTGCAGGAACTCAAGAATCCGTTGGAGGAGTTGTAGGAAAAGGGTTTCATCTGACCCAGTACCTCTCCTTGGGCTTCGCCTATCCTGTTTTCAAAGAAGGAAGATGGTACCCGTCGACATTGTGTGGATTATCGGAATCTGAACCAGTTGACTGTCATGATCCGATATCCCTTTTCGAGGATCGATGACCTCTTTGATCAGCTTCGTGGAGCCCGAGTGTTCTAGAAGATCGACTTGAGGCCCGGTTATCATCAGTTGCACGTTAGACCATCAGATATACCTCTGACAGCTTTCAGGTTCATGTATGGTCTTTTCGAGTATACATTCATGCCATTTGTTCTCATGAACGCGCCTGTAGTTTTCATGGCACTGATGAACTGAGTGTTCCGTCCGTACTTGGACTCTTTTGTCGTGGTCTTCTTGGATGATATTATGGTGTGCTCTCACACTCAACATGACCATGCCACACCTCTTGAGATCGTTCTGAGTACACTGAGAGAGCATCGGCTGTATGCTAAATTCTCAAAGTCCCACTTTTGGATGGATCAGATTCACTTCTTGTGTCACGTCATCTCAGAGGCTAGAGTATCTGTGGACCCATAGAAAGAGAGATATGTAGTTTCCTAGGAGGAACAAAAGAATGTTTTTGAGGTGTAGAGTTTTCTAGGGATGGAAGGGTACTACAGAGGCTTCATTCAAGACTTCTCGTGCCTAGAAGCACCGTTAACAGGTCTGACCAAGAATGGGGTGCCGTTTCTGTGGTCAGATTCTTGTGAGTCATCCTTTCAAGAGATGAACGGGAGGTTGACGTCAGAACCGATACAAGTCTTTCCGGAGCTGTGAAAGGGCTATACTGTTTACTGTGATGCTTCGAGTATCGGGCTAGGAGCTGTGCTTATGTAGTGAGATGGGGTCGTTGCTTACGGGTGTAGGTAGTTGAGGACACACGAGAGAAACTACCCAATGAACGATCCAGAGATGGCAGTAGTTGTTCATGCCATACTCTGTTGGATACAATATCTTCTGGGAGATCACTTTGGGGTTTTTACTGACCACAAGTGTCTCAAGTATTTCTTCACTCACCTCTATCTGAATCTGAGTCAACGTAGGTGGGTCGAGTATCTTCAATCCATTGACTTCGATCTCGCCTATATGTCGGGAAGGGGAACCATAGTGGCTGATGCTTTGAACTGATGAACTCAGATTCAGATAGTTTAGGAGGCCATCAGTGAGTGGCAGCTTATGGAGCTGTTCTCTGAGATGCACTTAAAAGTTCATGACAGGCAAGGACAGACTGTCTTATCTTTTGTAGTTGTTACCTCTACACTTCTTGATCAGGTACGAATGAGGAATCTATCAGATTCAGAGGCCTTAGTCCTACGTGAGAGTGTGTCTGGATGGGACCCTCTTCCTGGATGGACAGTGGGGGAGGATGAGATCTTTCATTTTCAGGGACGCGTATGGGTGCCAGCAGACATACGCGAGGAGATGATGTGGGATTTTCATTACTCAGTTTGGGCAGTTCATCCTGGTGTCACCAAGATGTATCAGGATCTTAATCGCTAGTAATGGTGTCCAGGTATGAAGAGGGATGTTGCTGGTTTTATCATGAGATGTTCTACCTGTCAGCAGGTGAAAGGAGAGCATCAGTGACCAGCCGAGATTTTATATTAGTTTCCCATTCCGGAGTGGAAGTGGAACGATGTTGCGATGGACTTCGTGACAGGGTTGTCGAGGTCACCTCGGAGAAGTGATGTTGTTTGGGTTATCGTTGACAGGCTTAAGAAGGTTTCACAATTCTTACCGATCAAGGAAACCTTCAATGTTGATGATATGCGATTACTGTACATCCAAGAGATTATACGTCTACATGGAGTTCCAAACTTCATTGTTTTAGACAGGGATGCGCTTTTTACCTCTTGGTTCTGGCAGGGACTTCAGAAGGCTTTGGGTACACAGGTACATTTGAGTACAGCATACCATCCTCAGACTAATGGCCAGTCTGAGCGCACAATCCAGGTGATTCAGGATATGCTTCGAGATTGCATTCTAGACTTCATAGAATCTTGGAAAAAACATATACCTCTTATGGAGTTTGACTACAAAAACAGTTTTCAGGCGACCATACAGATGGAACCATACGAAGCTTCGTACGGTAGGCCATGACAATCACCCTTATGCTGGCTGGAGGTAGGAGAGGTATATTTGCTGGGACCTCATCTTGTTCAGGAGACCTCAGAGCAGATTGAGTTGATTCAGAAGAGGATGGCTACAGCACAGTCTCGACAGAAGTCTTATGCTGATCAGCGGAGATGACCTCTAGAGTTTGAGGTCACAGATCAGGTTTTCCTGCGTGTCGCGCCGAGGTTGGGACATACGTGGATTTAGAGATATGTTAATCTTTCACCGTGGTATGTCAGGCTGTTTGAGGTATTGGAGAGAGTTGGGCTGGTTGCCTATCAGTTGCAACTACCTCAGAGGTACCGGGCTATGCATGACGTCTTCCACGTCCCTCAGCTCCGACATAACTTTTCAGACCTACCTCATGTCTTTCAGCCTGAGGAGGTTGACCTTGAAGCAGAAGAGTCGTTTGAGGAGCATCCTATCTGGATTGTCGATCATTGTACGAAGGTTCTCCGAGGCCAGTCTGTTCCTCTTGTATGAGTGATATGGCAGCATGGGCAAGTATAGGATGAGACTTGGGAGAGGGAGTCCAAGGTTCGATCGCAGTGGTCAGAGCTGTTTGAGGTTTCTTCTTCTATGACCATCTAGGGAAATGCGGGGAAAATTTATTTAAGTGGGGATGTTTGTAAGAACCAGGATCATCGTTTCAGGTTTGTCTTTCTTTTCTGGAGTTTTTGAGAATTTTTGGTGTTTTTGAAAAAATTTTAAGTATACGCCGTGTACTCATTTCCCGCTCGAAGCCGTGTGCTAGCCGTGTCCAGGCCACACACAAGGTGTGTAGGGGTGTCATGGAGGCCGATTTTGGTGGAGTACAGTGATGATTTCTTCCTCCTTTCATTCTCTAATTTGAGCTCTATCGATTGCATTGGAAGTACAGTGATGAGTTCTTCCTTCTTCTTGAGCCTTGTTTTTCAATTCTTCCTCCTTCTCAAGTTATATAAGGTTGAACATTTTGTGTGTTTTATCAGATATACGATGTTCTAGGGGAGAATCATCTATCATGGTTCAAGTATATAGATCTCCTAGGATCGATTTAGGTAGTTTGTTCCTTGTCGTTCAATGTCTCTGAGTTTATATGTGAATTTCCACCGATACCCATGAACGGGGTATTGTGCGTTACCCCGTTTTACCTTCGTTGTTCTCCTAAATTACTTGTATGCCTTTGTATAGGTAAATTGACCATGTTAGAGGATAAATTTTTGTTCTTGTATGTTTTTACCCTTGATTTATTCTGTTTAATACCTTTGGATCTCGTTTTCCTTTGGCGGCTACACCTATTTTCATGCCTCACGGTTATAGGTTGAAGTGAAACTCATGACATGCTTGTTGCCTTGTAGATTGTTTAGCTAAGAATCTCTATAGGTGTACTTTGGTTAGCCAAGTGGCTCTATAGGTTTACTTTGGCCTTATAGCATTATTAGGAACTGACTAGAAAGGGGCTGAGAGAACCTGGTGCTATAGACTATAAGGGATAGATTGACTGAGCTTCCCAAAGAGTCGTAGATATTACAAACTACATAGGGGATGGACCGAGTGAGCTCCCAAAGTGTCTTGGATTTTTATATACTACAGGAGGGTAGACCAAGTGAGCTTCCATAGAGAGTCATACCTTGTTTGAATCTCTTCAAGAACCTTCCTAGGCTAGAGGATGAAATTACCGAGTGAGCTTCCTCAGAGAGTCTGCAGTATACATAAGGCTATAGAAGGAATTGACTGAGATATCATCCTCATAGAGTCTCTAGACCTTGGGGATAAGAGGTTTAGATCGCATGATATTCCTCCAGAGAGTCCCTGACTACCCTAGACTATAAGGGGAATTGACCGAGTGAGCTTCCCCAGAGAGTCTCATAAATTTGTATGACCAAGACAGAGGGGTTAGGCTGAGTGCACTGCCTAGAGTGTCGTGGTACTTCTTGGATAGGACCAGAGGGGATGGATGCGAGTATTTCCTAGAGGGTTTCCTGCTTGTTAGATGTTTGTTTCACTGCTGTTGATTTGTTGTGGATTGATTGTTTCTATGTATCATCTTGTTTTACTTCTTAATGTTTACTACCTACTGCTTGTTGTTGCTGTTTACTGCTTATTGTACTTTTACCTGCCATATACTCACTGGCTGTTAGGAACAGATCTTCGTGTGGATTCCTACTAAGATTTATTCTCACACCCTGTTTGGGCCATTCTTTTGGATCCAAGCAGACTATGTTGTTGCAGGTATATACAAGGGAATGCGCCCTTCATCTTCTGGAACTTGATTGAATGGACCAGGAGAGAATGGGACCAAGCTTTTGATTGCGATGTTGAGGAGCTATTTACTTTTCTTTTGTACTTGTTTTGGTTCTACAGTGTATTCTAGCATTATTACTTGTTTGGATTCTTTCCTAGATATGTATCATGCAACATTTCATATGCACATATGTGCTCCAGTTGTTGATTTAGTCTTCTGCTATTATATTGTTGGTTATTACTGCTTACACTATTACATGTTTATTTTTCTTACACTGTGTACTTTTCCAATGAGGGAATAGTTCCCCCACTATCACACCCAAGGCCCTCGCTTCTAGTCGGTAGACTGTGGAATTTGGGGAAATTATCTTGAGGCCATATGACCAAACGGGTTTGGGGCGCCTCTGGGTGGCTTCTGAAACCGGGACGTTACAAAAACTCTTCATATCCGACATGGCCTTGAGACTTGAACCCACAACTAATGGAATATAAGGGTGAATCAACTACCACTGTCCTATGAACTGTGTTGTATAATATGAAATTTTTATTTATTTTATTATTTTATAGATAAATAATAAGTTGTTTTTTGGGAAAAAAATATAGGATCAAATATTTTTTAATTTTTATGTTTTTAGGTGATTATTTATAATTATGGAAAATTTTCATTATGTAGAGGTAATTGTAACCCTTTGTCCTAGAATATAATTTGAAATAGATTTTTTTTGGAAGAACACAATTAATCCATTGAAATATAAGGTTATTTGGGATGTAGGGTTATTTAGTTATGGAATTATTTAAGTAGAAATTTTGATTTTTAGATTAATATGAAGGTATATTCATTTTTGGAATTATATCATGTTATTCTAACCATTTATTCTTTTGGATAACTTATAAATACTAGAGAAATATATTAATATCCTTATATGGAATCACGTGATCCTTTAGAAGTTAATATTTGTTATTTGAGTAAAACAAATAATCTTGAATAATCATCGTTTGGAGAAATAGATGAGATTGTGTTGAAAAAGTAACATTGGTTGTAATTATACTTATCAAGTAATTATATTTTCCCCCTTAATGTAATGGTAAAAGGATCCATAAAATTTAGGAAAAGGATCTTAAAAGAAAAATTTAATTGATATTTGATAAACTTATGGTCTATTTTCTATTTAAAAAATGGGTGAAATGTTATATCATAAAAAGATCATCTATAAAAATCAATTTTTCACTTCCCACTAATGTACACTTATGTGGTAACCTATTTATTTGGTGACCTTAATTTTTCCCTTTCCTACCTTTTTAGAGGAACATTTATTAAACACATTTTATGATGTGGGTTTTAAAAAAACCAATTTTAAAATTTTAAACTCTTGATTATTAAGAAAACATTGAAATTGAGAGTAATTAATTTATATAAATGGAGGAATACTGAAAACACCTATGTTTCAAAAGGGATAACTGTGTTTGATAGTGCATATGACATGAAACTCTAAACCCAAACAAACCCTGATTATTTATATATGACTTTCATAACTCAAAATTCAAATTAGCAGGTATGAATAGTATTTAATACTTCATTAAATTGATATAAATTATGTAACAAATTTACAAATTCATAGTCAAGAGTTTATTTTTAATGAATACATATATTATTTAAAAAAATATATTTTTTCAAAGATGTTTTTTATTGCATTCTATGAGAAAATATTGTAATTAATTTTTATTACATTTTGAAATTATATTTTATAAAATCACCATCATTTTTTAAATTGTATACTGATATTAAATTAGGATTACTATTTGGGGTCCTTCTAAAATTATTCTTTTTTAGTGAATAGTTAATAATACAGATTTTTTGTATTATTTTATTTTATTTTTAATACATTGAGTAAATTAAAAGTTCCATTATTCATTTAATATTATTCCAATGTTACATAGGTATCATTTTAGGGATTTAATTTTATTAATTAAATTTAAATCATATTTATATTGGATTTTAATATTTGTTTTTTACCCCATTAAATACTTTTTTTTCTAAGAACACATTCAATGTGCATAACGAATCGTCATTTTAAATAACCAAAATACCCCTACTGAAGAATATTTAAATGAAATTTATAGATTATATATCCATGAATAGAAATTTAATTTTTTTAGTTATTATTACTTGTGATATAGATATTATTAGATAATATTATACTTAAAATAATTCATTTCTTGAAAAACTATATTTTTGACACGTATGTGTGCTTAAATTAAAATTAATTTATGTCACTTTTGTGAATTAAATTTTAAAAAAAGGGATTACATTTTTTAATCATAATTACTAATATTATATAATAAGTTCAACTTAATTTTATTTCATAATGAATAGTAATATTGTAAAAATATTCTACCATGATTAATGTTAATAACGGTTTATTAGATAGGTTAAACTAAAGAGGTAAATGGAATATCATGTTTAAAACATGTTTCCTTTGAATTATAAAAGTGTTTCTCAGAATTATATCTCCGCTAACAATTTATTTTTGATTTTTGGAGGCACTTCTCTAGTGCATCAATAAAATGATTTTATGATCAAGGTATGTGATGAAATCTTTATTCAAATATGAATTAAATCATCAATCATATGACTTAACTGATGAGAGGGAACATTCCTAACATATTAATGGAATAATATCAGTTGATTTTCTTGATCTCTAGCTTTTAATCCCATGTGATGTTTAGGAAATCTATCTACAACTATAGGGATTGTTCTAGGATAGCAAGGATGGATTGGTATTCTGCATCATAATTACTGGATCATTCAGACAATGATAAATTCTATGGGAAAATTGCTTCATCTAGAGAAAGAACCCCCAAAACAAACCCAGTTGAACTTTGCGGTATCCATCATATTTACAATAGGAATTTTGGATGAACCATCAAAATAAATCTCCAACATTATGGGAGTATCAATGGCAAAAAAAATCTCTTTTTCAGGATGTTTATTGTCCACTGGTGTGCTTTCAGGGGAATGATGTTCTATAAGGATATCAGTTAAGGAATTCCCATTCACATCCTTATACAAAACAAACTAGATTTCATATTTTTTTAAGAATACTAACCCATTTTTCTAGACTCTTACTCAATATATGGAATCCAATTATGTACACTAACTGGTTAACATGAGAGTCTAAGTGGACATTATAATGCCACATGTAATGTATCAGCTTATGTTCTACAAAGATGAGTGTGGGGGAGTTCTTATGGATATCATAATGTTGATTATCGGTACATAGAGTCATTCAACTAAGAAATTAGGGGTTGTTTTCATTTCTCACATCATTTTTCTTTGTAGGGTGAGCATCAAATGATCGCTCTATAGCATCAACAATTTGGGTGTGTTATACTAAGTAGGTATATACACAACCCTGCATCAGATTGTATCAATTATTTTTCATGATGGGGTCAAGGTTAGAGAGCTTGTTTGGGTACTTCACTTCCTGGAGAAAGTTGGCTTTGATCAATTTGGAATATTCTAATTATATATTAGTAGCATGATATGGGTTAATCTACTTGGTTACCTACTTGAAAAATAAATGGTCATCTGGTAAGCCTAGGTGGTGTGTATCCACATCAAGGTTCAACCAATAAATTTTTGAATAATTTCGAGAGAACACATATCAATGTTTCTTTTGAAATGTCATAAAAATCCCATGATCCTTTAGAGGCAATGAGGAACTAATTAATATAGGTCTTGGGAATTATTCTATTCCAAGATTCACCTATCTAATCACATCAATTGTGGTAGAGACTCCTTCAACAAATGTAGGAAGGGAATTACTAATGTCATTTTATTCTTCTCACATATTTATGTTTGTGGAGTAAATATTTGATTTGTTGGGTAATATGAGTGAATATATATCAGGTTTGAGGTAATAAAGGACATGAGAAGAGATATTTCGTTGTAAAATACTAGAGTATTTTCATAAGAATTCTAGGGATGCTTGTTTTGTTTTGTGCTTCCACCAGGGGACATTAATGCCTGAACATCCTAATTTATAGAAAATTTATTGCGGAATCCATAAATATTTACAGATTTCATAATGAAATTATCAGGTCACAATAATTAATTAACCTAATCTATTTTAATTAATCCCATTTAGCTAACATGAATTTTATACAATAGACATGATCCAATGATTCTTGAATTTCATGATAGATTACTAGGAATAAATCTCCATCCTCAATCATCTTATAGGTATAAGAAAATTACTGTCAATCATGAAAAAGAGATTCATACAATCGGTCCCCAAGATATTGGGGTGACAACCTACATATCATCATCTACCATTAGATTATTGGATTCCATATTGTATAAAAATACCTCAATATATATGTATTTACAAGACTAGAATGGGGCCTTGTCACTATGTAGTATGATGACCATTCCATCAATGGGGAATTTCCATAATTGATGAAATTTTAAAGGTATCACAAAATGGTTATGATGCCAAGGTTCTACAAGAATTATTTTTTATACTATATAATCATGGATAACCATGAACACATCATTATATGTTTGATCCCCAAAATGAGACTTGATCTTGATCTTCCTAAGAGGATTTTCCATTCTCTGATCATACCCTTTAATGGTTTTTTTTGAGATAATTCCACCTCACTATATCTCAAATTGTGAAGGGTCTAAATAAGGATGAGTTTGATCCTGAAACAATTTTCAATTAGAGCCCTTAAAATTTCGACATAATAAAGTTTTCCTAAAACATATAGGGGTATGATATGTCCCTAGATAACTTCTTCTAGATTGTATTCCATGAAAAAGATGGTAAAATTAAATTATGATGGAATAGTCCCCAATTAATAAAACTGAACTACAATGACTAGTAATAGCCTAAACAACTGCACCATGCCTGGCTAATAGAAGACTGTGCATCCACAACAATAATTCAACCTACACATTCCAAGGGCTTCTAACAATTTCTGATAAGGCATAACTAAAATGGGTGGATTTTTTATAAAGTACCTATGTGCCCATATCCATGAATCTCTATTAAAATTTGAAAAGGAAAATTAATACAATATTATAATATATAGAGTAAAACCCTAGCATGTAATAACATCTAGAGAATACAAAATAGTGTGACTGTATAATCAAAAATGTAAAAAGAAAAATATATTCCCACCACTAAAAGATTCCCCAACCTGAGAAAAACTAAAATAGAAAATAGAAGAGATAGAGAGACACCTGATATCTAATCCCAACAATTGTACATGACCTATGCACCTGATTATCCCTATTATCTTATGAAATCACCTCTTATATTTCCTTCATCTGCACAAGAAATGACTTATGTGATAAAATCTGATGCAGGGTTGTGTATATACCTACCTAGTATAACACACCCAAATTGAAGATGGAGAAATATAAGACATGATTTAATTAGTAAAATCAAGGAAATATAAGATGAAATTAATACCAACAACATATATATAAAACCTAATGATAGAGAAAAGTGATATCCATTTCACATCCCAACCTAGGATAATGAGTCTTCCTGCATCTCCAATGGTTCCTTATCGATGCCCAAAATATCATGTGTTTATATGAGAAAATAATTTGAATTACCTACACCTTTCCAATATGCCGCATAATCGAGGGTGAAAAATCTCCCCATAAATAAACCGCACCATAATGCATCATGGGTATACCAGTATGTAGGTCGAGTACCCACACCCTATTATATCAAGGGGATGATACTCAATGAATGGAGGATTTAAACCCTAGAACTATAGGGTGTTCCACTCAGTAGTTTAGTAGATGACACAATCCCTAGTACAACATTGGTGATTCAACTCAATGTATGGGTAACTACAACCTATCATGATAGAGAGTGAAAATCTATATGTATCGAAAGAGGACTCACACCCTTATGAGTCTGGGGGGTTTCACTATACTCTAGGAGGAAATGTAACATAGTATAGTAGGGGCTTCCACTTAGGGGTTTGAGGATAATAACTCTACTTCAATAATGTTATTTCATTGAAACTAGTTTAATGAGTATGGGGGAGCCACTACCTAGAATGATAGGTTATTTCTAACGCGGACCTCTCAAATGATCAAACCTAATCACATCCATCATCAAACATATCATAAAAAAGATTCATTATTTGATAATTAAACATCATATATCTAATTCCACCACAAGGGATACCAACACATTCTATGTCAAAAACTACATATGATAGTCTACTCTTGTCCCAAAATATGAGTATAGAAAAATGGGATATGAAAGGTCGGTGTTTCTAGGGGGTACATGACATGTAAGAGAGAAACACTATGTGTAGACCAACATTGTTTCTTATCTAGTTACTAATATGGAAATGATTCAGTTCTCATGTCACCATAGAAATCATGTAAGGGTCCCGCACAGACTGTCTCAGTCACCCAGAGCCTACACATGTGCTTTTGGTTGTGCTCATTTCCATAGAGTTGTGCCCTTTTAGTTAGCCATGTACCATGAAATTCTAGGGTATTTATCTTTTCCATTGTATTCCTAGAGTGAACCATATTTACTCCAATATAGGTTACTAGGATTGTGCCTACTTGCACATGGCCTAGACACCCATGGGGGGTCATAGGGTGTTTGGCCTAGTAGCCCAACATGTAGCCTAGCCACACAATGTGTAATCTTTATCTTCCCCAAAACCCAAGCCACCACATTTGGCTACCTCTACACATTGTGTTTTCATCATACTACATGTCGTGTAGTCATATTTTCATAGAAACCCTCATTTATTTAGGGATGTTACAAATCCAGTTTTGGTACCATGATTTCCTCCATTTTAGCACCCCAAACCCTTGGTAGTTACCTTAAATAATTGTTTCATGGTCTTTGGTCATTTGAAAATGTATTCCCTCCATTAACACTAATCATTCTTGAATTTACTACTCCACCAGTCACTATCTCTTGGTCTCAAATCCCATATTTAAGAGATTCGTCACCTGTATCCTATACAGGAACCCAATCTGTTCTCAAATCATGATCCTGATCATCAATTGAATAATCTATATGATTACAAGAGTTTGATCATGCTTGGACCTTCCCCATATTCATAGAACTACAACCCTATAACACAACAATGAATAATTAAAATAATGATGGTGGAAATTCATAATTACAAGGGTGATAAACATTGTTGGCTCAAAATTATGGGGTAACTATTTCAATGTAGGAAACATTGGGTGAGATAATTGCATAAGAGATAATAAATTGAATAAAAAATTTAACATGATAGTGGGATCATGTAAATGGTGTGAATTAATAGAATCAAAATCACCTAATAGAATATTTAGGATCAAATGATTAATTAATGGAGGAAATAAAATTTGATAAGCCCTACATCAACATAGGATTTATTGTTGGTGAAGAACATATTTTCCACTGATTTGGGGATCATACTTCATTTTCAACAAACTAATCCACCTTGATCTGACCATTTTCCCCATCTAATTTCAATCCAAAAATGAATAAAAATATCTTATATTCTCCTAGATCAATTAACGGTTACTTGGATAAACATTGTAAAATTTTCATAAGAGGGTATTTATAGAGGATTTTTTAAAATTAGGTCAATTATAATAAAATTAATAAATTCAATTATTTATTTTAATTGAATGAATGTTCAATATATTCCACTATTAGACATCCTGTGATGACTATATTTAGGTTGTGCTATGACTAAAACTCTCACTTCAGATTCAACTGTGGTCTCATATTTCCAATTCGAGACACATTTCATATGATGTTTGATTATTATTGATAACCTACATGTGCATGATAATAATATATTTAATATTTTTATAAAATTAATTCCAAGCTCCCCATATATTAGATTCTAGAACCATCTCAGTTCTCATCTACAAAAATATAACATAAAACATTTCAAATAAATATAATGAAAAATAGAGTTTCTACAATATTCCCTCCTTAAATGATTTTCATCCTTAAAAAGTACAACTAAATAATAATGTTTGGATATTGATCCCACATATGGATCTCCCACTCAAAGTTGATCTCATGCATTCTTCCATTCTTCCAAAAAATACAAACCATGGTAATGGTCCATCCATGAAGAATCCTTATATGCTGATCCTCTATCTCCACTGGGTACTCTCTTATGGTGGATCCATCCTCGATGTTCATCTCACCCTAGTCAATAACATGCATTGTATCATCCATGTATCACCTTATCTATCACACATTTAAGATGTTATGATCCTTCTCTAACTTCGACGGTATGTTTAGGCTATAATAAAACTTGACAACCCTCTATAGGATCTTGAGTACATAATGATACATGGGGATAACATTCCACCCAGGCCAAATATCTACAATATATAATGTGAGAAGACTATAAGAAGAACATAGTATCCATGCTATAACTACAAAGGCCTATGAATTCAGTATTTGTATGATTTATACCTACCATGGGCTATCCTCATCCACTTTCATATCACCTGGAACATCATTATCTTCACCCGCACCATCACTGGTCTAACTAGAGATTTCATTCCAATTTTAGTCCAGTATAAGGGTAACCCGCAAGGTATATAATAATTAACCTTAAAATGTGACATTCTAATATAAGGTTAATAAATATTATTATAATAATACTCTACTAAAGGTAAGGGATCCTCGAAACACACACTAAAGTCTAACATTTAAACCCTCAATATATCCTCTGATACCTTGATAATGTGCTAAATCATCCCCTCAATACGGGGGTGAAAGTTGTAATCATACTCAATTGGTAACCTAATGAAACTTTCAATACAATCGACCAATATAACATGAATCACACATTTGGTCAAATAAAATCATTGAGGTAACCCCTAGAGGGATGATGTACTCCCACATGTACAACTTCCTCAAAATCTTTACCCAAAACAGCTCCATGATGAAGAGGAAGTGTAATGACTTGTTAATTTGGTCAACTATCACCCATATATAATCATGCCCTCTCATAATTCAAATAATCACTATAAAAAATTCCATAGATATTCCATCCCACTTCCTCTTAGGGATCTAGTGTGGTTACAACAAAATAGCTATAACCTCGTCCTCATCCTTCACTTGCTGACAAGTGAGACACTATGAGACAAACTTCACAACACACTCACTCATGTCAGTGCCCCAAAACTAGAACAAAATTTCACTATAAATCTCCCATATGAAAGGATGTTCAACCAAAGGATAAATATGAAACTCCCTCATCACCTCCTCTCATAGGATGAAAAAATGCACCATTTGTCCCTAAACAGGTATAAAGTGATCCCCCCATTTAGAGAATCAATATGGTGAATCTCTTAATGATATATGGTCATTTAGTACCTCATAGATGATGTATCCCAATAAATCCTCCCTCACACATTGTATACGAGAAGGAGTCAACACCATCAACTGATGATAATATTCACATCACTCATCCTCAAGGTTTAGCTACAAATAATCCAACTATTCTAACACTACATCCACCAGACAGGAATGGAGAATCATACTAATGGAATCTTCCCACAAGTTTCCCCTCCCATGTTTATATAATATCTCAATGTAATTTTACTAAATCAAATCAAACAAGTTCTATTGTCACAAGTTTATATATCTTTATATTAATACATACCTGAGACTTTGATGGTCTGAGTAAAAAACAAATAACTCTTCTAGAATATAGTTCCTCTATCTCCTAATAATGAAAATCTCTACTTCCAACTCCAAGTTGTGAGTCACATAATTTTTTATTGGGTCCTTAAATACCTCAACCCATATATGACCATTTATTTCCTTTTCATTAATACACATCTAATCCCATTGTAGAGGTATCAGAATACACTAGGTACTCTATGACCTAATTTGTTGGTATGAAAGTAGGAGAACTAGTTTCCACAACCTTACCTCCTTAAAAGATATATGACATTGGTTAGTCCATGTAAAAAAATTCCCATTTAGTGTTGTGGTTTTAAAAGGGGGTGAAATATTATAAAAGTTCACCATTATCCTATTGTAATACAATCCCATGTCATGAAAACTATGAACCTACAACACACTCTTGGGTAGATAATAGGAAATAACTATATCCATGTTATCTGTTTCTATATATAGAAATTAAATACCATATGAAGTGAAGCTCACAGTTCTAGAACTAGTACATCAAGATCCTACCCTAGAGGTAGTGCTCCCATATTATGTATTAGACCATCCTTTATTTCTTTTTATGATACTTCTATAATATATTGTAGCAGAGTATATCATTAATGATAAAAACCACAAATCATTTAATTTATTATTGGAAGATCCATTTCATCAAATTCATAATCCCATTAGAGGAATTCCTCACACTAATTTAAAGACCTGGATTTTTCCAGGTAATTTTTTTTATTATATAGTGATATTAAGAGTCCGAGAAATTTGACGGCAGGTGATTACGAAGCCTAGAGTTCCCAGAATGAATTTCTGAATTTTTATTTTGATACATATAGGGTTTTTGTAAATTTTGAACCGGTACTCAGAATTAAAATGTGAGGGCATCGTTGAACTCGTAGCGCCGATATTCTCTTAAGGAGACCTCCACTTCGACCGCAGTAGGTCGAGGGGAAATATTGGTTTTCAGAATTATATTGGGAGAAAATAAAACAATCTTCCATTATATTATTTTTGAAATTTAATCCTCCTAAATTTTTTTGGTGGTGGGGACCACCCAATCTTGAAACCACTAAATTTGAATTCAGTGGTGGGGACCACCCGAAACATGAACTCCCTCATTAATGAAGGAGGTGACACTTGGTTTCTTTTCCAATTAGTTATGGAAACATCAAATTAATTAATTTTTCCAACATTAAAATTAATTAATGTTCCAACTATAAATAAATTAATAAACTTAATTTAATAAGTTCGCTACTCATTTTCTTGAGTTTGGGAAAATGTTGGAAAAAAGTGAATTGAGGAGTTCTTTAAAGAAAATTCTCCAACAAAGGAAATCCTCCAATAAATAATGTCTTCCAAAATATAATAAAGAGGGGATGACCTTGGAGCATCTTGCAGGAGTGACAAACACCGTCTCTTCAACGACTTCGTCTACTTCCTCACGCCACCTCCAACAGAAAATTTAGGGAGGGATTTTCTATATGATGAATTTTATTCTATTGATTCTTCATATCCAAAATTCACGATGATGATTTCCAAACGAACATTTCCATCATCCCCCCCATAACCCTTTCCCCTCATTCTTGTTATTCTTTGTGTGTTATTCATGCGTTCTTCAACGCCTAATATTTATTGAGGCTGGAAACAAGGAGTTTCGCTGAGCGTGATATATTGACACAGATACCTGAAAAAAGGATCATGAATATGAAATTGTTTATTTTTTTCAATCTTGGAATGAAGCCAAATTGGATCACAAAAGAAGGAAGCGGACGACACCAGGCTGATCGCGAGGAAGGAAGGTTGGTGCGCGTCCTCGCCACCATATGATGAGGAGGCCGCTACACATAGGTTGCGTTGGGGTTGGGTGGTGGCCAGAAACTGAGAAGCTAAGTGGCGGAGTAGTTCCACATTTCCCCACCACCGGTGGAGCAAGAGGCCACACCCACATGGCTATTGTGGAGGGCGAATGGCGGTCGGCATTTTGGCCGGCCGTGGTATAACAACGGTGTGCAACAGCGCCACTAGGAAGGCCGGCTGTGCCGACCATGCGGGACCCCTCTGGCGGGTCCCTCGTGCCACCTAGACGAACGGCCTGATGGACCGTTCAAGAGAAAACAGAAGGGGGGAATTCCCCCTTCGGCACCCGCTCCGGCAGACCGCGCTTCCCAGCGGGCCATGCCACAGGGCTGCACCAACGAACTGTGTCGGGCTGCCCTCTTCACTGGCCGGCCGGACCACAGACCAGTGGGACAAGGCCACTGAGTCCTAATCCATCTGGGCCAAACAAAGACCATGTTGGGTCGACTCGAACACGGCCTAGTCGGTCCATGCCGGGTCAGTCTGACCGGGTCGGACCGGACCCGGGCGCATCTGGACCCAGTATTACGTTTTTGGACATAACATGAGAACCATGTGTCCGTTTAACGAAATGTCTATAGTTCCAGAATCCATGTATCGAGACGGTCCTTTTCGTATAACCCACTTTAGTTTAGGATATTGTTGGAGTATTGACTAGGTTGGATCGGACCCCGAATCTAATCGGGCCATTGGGGTGGAATCAATAATAACTTACAGACCAGACGTCCGATTGATGCACCATCTGTTGCATTGGGTCCCTTTCGACGTGACAGACCTTTGGGATACATTTTCATGAAACATAGGGTTTGTTGAGGTATGACTTATAGCTTGAGTAGTGGTTCTACCAAGTGCGATATGTACGGAACCATACAACTGGCTGAGACTTGACGACTGCTGACCGTTTTGACATGGAGTGACTCGACAGGCCGAGTGGGGAGCGCCTCTATGTGACGTGGTAGACCCATGGTGGGGAGAAAATCTATGTGACGCGGTATACCCATGGTACTAAATATGAGGATTAACTCAGTAGTCCACGAGGGGGAGCACCTCTATGTGATGCAGCAGACCCACGGTGGGGAGCGCCTCTGTGTGACGCGGCAGACCCACAATACTCAACAAGAGGAGTACCATAACTATCCAAGTCTAGTGGGAAGCTCCTCTGTGTGACACAGAAGGCCCGTTGTACTCGTTATAGGATTATTTCTTCAGCCTTTGAGTTGTTTGACGTTGTGACGGGGAATCTTACTTGTTACTATCCCTAGAGAATCTCATGGCTGGCTATCAGCTTCCATAGCGATCCTGTGTGGGTTAGCATCATAATTTTGTTTGTAAGAGTTGTATACCTACTGTGAGATGAGACTTTATCTTTGTTGTATTCTTTTCATCATGGAACAGTTGTTCTTGGTGCGTTTGAGTTGGGCCTCGTGTTTCCTCATGATTGAGATGGGTTTACTCGACAACTTAGGTATATGTATGGGCATATACCGAAGTAGGGTTGACAGTTGTTTTCATGCTTCTGTTTTATCCTTTGTGGATTTTGTGAGAACATTGAGGGTATTGGGGTCCCTACTGAGTATCATTACACTCATAACACCTAACACTATTGCCACTTAGAAAAGATCAGGTTCAGTTCTACCATTGAACTATAACTCTAATATTTTCTATGTGGCAATAATGTTAAGTGTTAGGAGTGTGGTTTTCATTTCAGGGAGTGCGGTGATGGTGTGGTGGCTAATGTATCCATAGACCAGGGCCCTGTGTTCCGATATCCGACTTAATGGATGAACACAATGATTGAGTATGTGTTTTTGAAATATTTTCTTTGTGATCTCTTTGAGTCATCTCACCAGGTATAAACTTAATGACCGTGGAACACCTGTTTATTTTCAGGATGCCTACACACAGACAACCAGATAAGATTCCAGTTAGAGTACATGATGAAAGCCCACCATGAGACGAGGCTTCGGGGTAGGGCCCCCTTACGATATTCGTACCACCAAATTGTGTACTACCAGCACCACTACCCGTTGGGCAGTCGATGCCACTAGACCAAGCAGTATAGGGTGCATGCCTCGTGAGTGCGTTGCACAAGTTCTAGCGTGAGAGGCCACCAAGGTTATGAATCGAGACATATCCACAGGTGGCTGAGGATTGGCTGGAGGTTGTGGTTAGAGTCTTTCAATTAGTAGGGACATCAGCAGATCTCATGGTGATCCTTACCACCATCCTTCTTTAGGAAGTAGCTGGAAGATGGTGAAGATTTACGCTCTATGTTCATGATGAGGTCACTTTCATATGGGAAGACTTTGAGAGCCTTTTAAGTGCAGAGTTCATCCCAGCAACCCTAAAATCAGTGCATATACATGATCTTCTCCAGTTTCACTAGGGTAGCATAATTTTGGTTCAGTATTCAGCAAGGTTCTTCGACCTCTCGCGCTACTCCATTGAAATGGTGCATGACCCTTTCTTCAATTCCCAGACCTCCAAGAAGGGGCTCCAACGGGAGATTAGAGCTTCAATGGTTTCTCTCAACATCCCAACATAGGTGCGGTTGTTAGAGTGAGCACTTTTAGTGGATAATTTCCTTGTTTAGTAGTTCCTGACAGTGAGACCAACCACAAGACGACACATAGTAGCGTAATTGGCAGCAGGAACTAGACAAATGATGCTGAGGTCCAAGCGGACCAGGCCTATAGGTGGACGATAGAAAGATATAGGGGCGGTGGTGCGGGGCTCTCGAGGCAGAGAAGGACATTCGAGGATCATGCAGTGTTACTCGTTTGGCGGGCAGGATCACATGGCTCGCAACTGCCCGACCCACCATAACTGACGACCAGCAGATGGTTGAGGGACCACCGAGGCAGAGAAAGAGGTTCGATCTTGGAGGTTTTTAGGAAGGATTCATAAATGGAAGAGGAGCAGGCCATGCAGCAGGTGGTGGGTGGCGATTTGAGGTTATACCACCACCACCACCAGGATGTCCACCCTGACCACAAGGAGTAGGTATACAAAGATGAGGTCAGCTCCAGTCAACAGAGCCCTATGACCATGGTGCTCTAGAGATGATATGAGGTAAGATCTATATCTACTCCACCCTACTTGCAGTACGTATAGAGCAAGGTTCTATTCATTCATTTATTTCCATGACCTTCATTCGGAGATCAGAGATTTTGGTGGAGCTTTTGGATTAAACCTTATGGCTAAAGACTCTTACAGGAGCAGACTCGACGATTACACACTGGTGTCAACGGTGTGAACTTACTCTAGGAGGTGAGAGCTTCAGATGGGATCTCAAGTAGCATCATCGATTCCATATGACGTAATCCTGGGTATGGACTGTTTATCTACATTCCACTCATAGATTGATTGTATTATGGGCAATGTGCTGATTTTCTGCACAGATAAGACCAGGTTTTCCTTCACCAGTGAGAAGGGAAAATTTGCAGTGCAGGATGGACTTACCAGGATGATGGTGTAAGTGATCACACATCAGTTGGCTAGCCTTACCCTCAAAGCAGTTAGTGTTGAGAGTCCGAGCTATCCAATAGTGGTGGACCGGTATGCTGATGTTTTTCTAGAGAATGTACTGGGTTTACCTTCTTGTAGAGAGGTGGACTATTACATTGACGTGTACCACATAACAACACCAATATCTACACCAGCTTATCAGATGGATCCCATAGAGCCCCGAGAGCTGTGTGTATAGCTATAGGACTTACAATGAAAGGGGTTCATTAGGACCAATGCTTATCCTTGGGGAGCCCCAATTTTGTTCACCAAGAATGCGGATGGGAATTTGAGACTCATTGTGGACTATCGACGCATAAACCATGTGACCGTAAATAACAAGTATCCACTACCAAGGATTGATTATATCTTTGATCAGTGGAGGGGGAGCATGATGGTTTTCGAATATAGATCTCAGATCAAGATATCACCAGCTCAGAGTACAAGATAAGGATGTGAAAAAGAAACCCTTAAGATATCGATATGGAAATTATGAGCTCTTGGTTATGCCATTCGGCATGACCAACACCACAACATTGTTCATGGGGCTCATGAAAAGTATCTTCTATCGACACCTTGATCGCATTGTAATAGTATTCATCGATGTCATCCGGATATTCTCAGTGATAGGGGAGGAACATGCCTATCATTTGCAAATTGTTCTGGACAAACACCGAAAGCCCCATTTTTATGGTATGCTCTTGAAGTGCCATTTTTGGATATGAGAGGTCCAATTTTTTGGACACATCATCTCAGAGTCTGGAGTTTCAGTGGATCCAGCGAAGATTGAGGCTGTACTTGGTTGGGAGGCACCCAAGAGAATGATAGAGATGCAGAGTTTTCTGGGTTTGGAAAGTTACTACCAGAGGTTTGTGCCTGACTTTTCAAGAGTTACGGCACCCTTATCAGCATTGAAGAAAAATGGGACACCCTTCGTGTGGTCAGAAAGATTCCAGTGCAGTTTCCATGAGTTAAGGAAGATACTAAAAAAGTGCTCCCATATTGAGGCTACCGGAGGAAGGCATTGGGTACGTAGACTGCTGAAACACATCAAGGACTGGGCATGGATGTGTATTGATGCAAGAGAAAGCAGTGATTGCGTATGGTTCTCGATAGCTGAGAAAACATGAGAAGAACTACGACACCCATGACCTAGAGTTTGTAGCATTTGTCTTAACCTTGAATATGTGGAAACATTACTTGATGGACGAACGGTTCACAATTTACCCTGATCACAAGAGTCTGAGGTATATATTCTATCAAAAGGGATTAAACCCAAGATAATGATGTTGAGTTGAGTTCCTCCAGGACTATGACTTTGATATAGTCTACCCTCCTAGTAAGGGGAATGTAGTAGTAGATGCAGTTAGTAAGAGAGTTGGTATACAATTTCTGAGTGAGGCGATGAAGCAGCTAGCCGCTTTGCTGATATCCTATGTAGATCGAGATGGAGCAACTTATCTTCAGTCACTGACAGTCACTCCCCCACCCCTTCAGTGAGTCAGGGAGGCCTAGATTGGGGATGCTGACTACAAGGCTCAATGTGCTCAAATATATATAGGACAGGAACCTGATGGATAATCTAATGGTTGGGAGGACGCCATCCTCTTTAGAGCGCGTACTATGGTACCAGTGGCACTTAGGGAGGAAGTGTTGAGAGAGTTCCATACATCCCCTATAGTGGTACATCTAGGAGTGTATAAGAGGTACCGGGACCTCCAACTTCATCACTAGTGGCCGAGAATGAAGAAGGCAGTGGCAAAGTTTGTCTCTCGGTGCCTCACTTTTCAGCAAGTGAAGGCAGAGTATCAGTTTCTTGTAGGCTTAGTTCAGCCATTAGAGATGCCAGAATGGAAGTATGATGGAATTTACATGGACTTCATGATGGGTTTCCCATGCACATCCAGGGGACATGATTCCATCTGGGTGATCGTAGAAGGACTCACCATGTCCGCCCAATTCCTACCTATTAGAGAGAAGGTTTCATTATAGGGATTGAGAAGCCTCTACGTACAAGAGATTGTATGACATTATGGAGTTCCATATATGATTGTCTATGATCAAGATGCACGGTTTACCTACCAGCTATGGAAGGGGATGTACGAGGCGTTCATGACACAACATCAGTTGAGAACCACCTTCCATCCTTAGATGGATGGCCAGACAGAGCGGGCCATTCAGACCCTCAAGGATATGCTATGTGCTTGCATCCTTGTTTTTGGCTGCAATTGGGAGGATCACTTTCCATTAGTGGAGTTCTCATATAATAACAGCAATCACTCCACTATCGGTATGGAACCATTTGAGGTGTTTTATGGATGACCTTTTAGATAAACTTTGTGCTGAAAAAACCCAGGGGAGTCCGCACTCATGGGACTAGAGATAGTGCGAGATACTATAGAGAAGGATCATATCATCCAAGATAATACGAAGACTTTATAGAGCAGGAAAAAATCCTATGATGATAGGAGGCAGAGACCATTGAAGTTTGAGGATCGTGAACACATCATTCTATGGGTCTCACCTTGACGAGGTTTGTGGATATTTTGCCACGACAACAAGTTATCTCTAAGGATCATCAGACCTTTTTCAGTTCCTCAGCAGAGTGGGAAAGGTGGCTTACCACTTAGCTCTCCCACCTCAGTTGCACTGGGTGCATGACGTTTTCCATATATCCTAGCTGAGTAGATATGTTCATGAACCATGTCACGTCATCGACTTCCACGAGTCGGACATCGACGATGGGACGATGATTATGGAGGTTTCAGTAGAGACTAAGGATCGACAGGAGTGGGTCCTTCTTGGGTGGATGATACCTCTCGTACATGTTCGCTGGTAGCAAGGGAACCTCAAAAAGAGAACATGGGAGTAGGATGCTTAGATACATGCTCAATACCCCCACTTGCTTCCTTATCATGAGATGTGGATTTCGAGGATGCAAAGCCCTGATGTGGGAATAATGTAAAGAAATAGATTTTTCCTTTTAGTTTTTTATTATATTGGGATATTACATGTCAAAAAAATTAATATCATGTGATTCTAAGGCCCGGAGTTCTTGGAATGAATTTCTGAGCTTTTCTTTACTTACATTCAGTAAATGTGGGAGCATGTTTTTGTTACTTTTTAACCGGTACATAGAATTAAAATCCAAGGGCACTATTAAACTCACAACACCAATATTTTCTTAAGGAGACCTTCACTTCGATTGCATTAGGTCGAGGGTGGAAATTAGTTTTCATACTTTTCGTGGGAAAAAATAAAATAAACTAGAATTTTTTTATTTTTAAAATTTAATCCTCCCAATTTTTTTGGTGGTGGGGACCACCCGAGCATGAAAACTCAGAATTTGAATTCATTGGTGGAGACCACTTGACCCTTGAACTCCCTCTTTAATGGGGGATGTGACTCTTGGTTTCATTTCCAATTAATTATGCCAATATAAAATTAATTAATTGTTCCATCTTCAAAATTAATTAATGTGCCAACTCTAATTAAATTAATAAACATAATTTAATAAGTTGGATCCCCATTTTCTTGAGTTGTGGAATGTGTTGGAAAAGTAATAATTGGAGAGAGATTTGGAGAACATTATCCCACAAAGAAAATCCTTCAACGAAGATAATCTTCTAGAAACGAAGAACGAGGAGCCGACCTTGGGGTGTCTTGTGGGAGTGATGAATTTTGACTCTTCAACCACTTCGTCTACTTCCTCACGCCACCTCTAATGGAAAATCGAGGTAGTGGTTTTATATATATTGAATTTTATTCTATTAATTCTTCATATCCTAAATTCATGATTATGATGGAAAAATGAACAAGGACATCACCCCGCACATAAACAATGCCCCTCATATTTTTATTCAATGCACATTCTCCGGGCATTCTTCAATGCCTAATATTTATTGATGCTGGAAACGTAGAGTTTCACAGAGAAGGATATATAGACATGGAGACCATGACGCAAGAATTATGAATATGTGATCAGTTATTTTTTCAGGCTTGGAATGAAGACGTAGTGGCTCACGAAAGAAGGCGGCAGCCGACACTCGGCCGGCCATGAGGAAGGAAGTGTGATGCTCATCTATGACAGAGGTTGATGAGGAGGTCGTGGCCCATCGGCCGTGGTGGGGTAGAGTGGAAGGTGGAAACCGATAGGCTGGGTGGTGAAGCAGAAGTGCACATCCGCACCGCAGGTGGAGCTGGAGGCAACGACCGGTTTGCCGCTACAGAGTCCAAAAGTCGGTCGGCCTTTCGGCTGGCCGTGGTAGAGAAGCAGCGCCCGACAATAATGCTGGGAGGATGTTTGGCTGGCCATTAGGCCGACCGCAATAGACCAGGCGGGACCACTCTATCGGGTCCCATGCTCCATCCATTTGAATGGTTATATGGACCGTTTGGGAGAAACGGGAAGGGGGGGTACTCCCCCTTCGGTGCATGCTCGGGTGGATCACACTGCATAGCGGGACGCTACCAGCGGGTCGCGCTACTGGGCCACGCCCAGCAGGCCACGCCACTGGGCCGCCCCCTTTCACGGGCCAGGTCGGACCACAACCCAGCGAGTTGGGCCCTCCAAAGCCAAGGAATTCTGGGCCGGACCTGGACCGGGTCAGTCCAACCGGGTCGGACCGGACCCCGGCCCATCTGGACCCAGTATTACTTTTTTTTCCATAACTTGAGAATCGGGCATCTGTTTGACGAACTGCCTATAGTTCCATAGTCCTTGGATTGAGACGGTCCTTTTGGTATAATCCATTTCTGTTTGGGATATGTTTGGAGTATGGCAGGGATGGAATGGACCCCGAATCCATCCGGGCCCTTGGAGTGGAAATGCATATAACTTACAGACCGGGTGTCCGAATGACGCACCATCTGTTCAGTTGGTACATTTTGACATGACATTCCAGTGGGATACTTTTTGTGGATCATATATGTGGTTTAGGTATGAACTATTTCTTGGCATGTGGTTCTCCCAAGTGAGATACGTACGAAACCCTGCGAATGGCTGAGAGTTGATGAATGTTAACCGTTTCAACTAGTAGTGACTCGGAAGGCCCAATGGGGAGAATATCTGTGTGATGCGGAAGAGCCACGGTGGGGAGTGCCTCTGTGTTATGTAGTAGACCCATGGTACTCGAATAGAGAGGTACCTCAGTAGGCCACTAGGGGGAGAGCCTCTGTGTGACACGGCATACCCACAGTGGGGAGTTCCTCTGTATGACGCGATAAACCCACAGTACTTGACAAGAGGAGTACCTTATCAGTCCAAGTTTAGTGGGAAGAACCTCAGTGTTATGCGGTAGGCCCACTGTACTCATTAGAGGAGGAGTTCTCCAGAATCCGAGGTGTTTGACATTGTGACTGGGAATGTTACTTGTTACTATCCCTAAAGAATCTAGTGGCTGGCTATCAGCATCCATAGCGATCCTATGTGGATCAGCTTCAAAATATTATGTCTCAGAGTTGTATACTTGGTATGAGATGATTCTTTATCTTTGTGGTATTATTTCCTTCGTGGAATAGTTGGGATTCGGGATTTTGTGTTGGGCCTCGTGTTTTCTCATGATTGAGATGGGTTTACTCGACAACATAGGTATATGTATGGGAAAATACCTAAGTAAGGTTGAAAGTTGTCTTCATTATTTGTGGTTTATGCTTTGTGGATTTTGCGATACCTTAGAGGGTCTCGAGGTCCCTACTGAGTATCTCTATACTCACCCCTACACGGGCTACACCCACACCTTGTTGTGTTTGGTGAAGACGAAAGGAGACGCTGACTGAGGTTGAGGGTACCAGGACTAGAGGTATCTCATAGGGGGACATTAGAAGAGGCATACCATAGATATGACCATTCAAGAGGTGTTCCTAACCATTAGGTAGGATCCTTGGCGGGTGTTCATAGGATTTGTTTTCAGTTTTACTTATACGTTTCATTTTAATTGTACTTTATAGTTGGGCTTGTATTATGGACCATTTTACTTTCTGTAGACACCCTGTTTACTATATAGTTTTACTTTGTTCTTTTATACTGCACTGTGATTAGTTGTGTGAGTTTATAGGTTATAAAGGCAATGCCTTCATGCTTTTAGGGAATACGCCATTCAGTACTTGTCTCCAGCCCTTTCCATATGGAAGGCAGGCATGGGGTTGTCTTGGCACAGGCCCCAAGGGATGGGTTTTGACAAAACGACATCATCAACAACTCATAGTGTCGGTAGTGACATTGAAATTCTTGCTTCAAAATATCATACATGAAAACCATCAAATGGTGGTGGTCTAATATGATATCAATCTTTGAGAACCATTTCACACCTTTCATTTGATGAAATAGGTCATAAATACTAATCCAGTGGTTAATTTTCATTATCATGTCTGAGTTTAGGTTATGATTATCAACACAAAGTCACAAGCTCCCATCAATTTTTTTCAAAAACAAAATTAGTGGTTCCTAGGGGGTCACACTAGGTCTGATAAAACCCTTTTCTCAATGGTCCTCCAACTTCACCCTCATCTCCCAGAGCTTAGTAGGTTCCATATGATATGTCAGAGAGTATATTTTAGAGGCCTGAAAGTGAATGTTAATAAAAAAACTTCATCTCCCACATCAAATTTAGGCCCATAATATCCTTCGGTAAGAATTATATACAATCCTTCAAGATCAAAGGAACCTATATGTTAGGTAGGACCAATGTTCAGTGGTATAAACTCTTTAACATAGGGTTAATGGGGTAGAACATCTTTCTTGAGAGACATATTCTCTCCACCGTGAGATCTCTCTCTCTCCCATAAAAGGGAATCTCATCCCATTAGTACAATGGCATATGGCATGTATGTGGTTATAGAAAATCTAGGCTTGGAAGATAGACAAAATTTCTACAACCCAGATGAAGTCATATGGTCTCATCATGATGAACAATGGGTCCCTTTAAAAAATTTCCACTAGATGATATCTCAAATTTCTAGTAGATAAGAGGTATCATATAAGCATTCCCTATAAAAAACTGAAGAAAAATTTATTGGGAGAAAGTCTCAATTGGGAGCTTAGGCTCTCACACATGGATTATGGAGACGAAGGAATGACTTTAAATAATGTATACTCGTACTGAATGAAGTGTATAATAAACAAAAATCGTACATCTGATCATCTTAAGAGTTGTCGTGTCATAAGTCTCTATATCACATAGCCTCTCGCATCACTAACCACCATCTTCCTAATCATGGAATGAGATTCTTTGTGGGGATAGTGGATGTATTTCATAATATTATCCACCAATAGTGTCTCTTCTATATGTATTTATGAATAATCCATTTACAAAAACTCATCCCAAGGGGCTTCCCAAGCCTCTATTAGGAGATCCATGGTCACAACACTTCTTATGCCATGGCGGACCGTCTTCTATCTTCCAAACCTCATCAGCTTTTTGGATTGGGAAGTCAAAATCCCACATGCCCTCACTCATCACATGAATAGACTCTCCCCACAAAGAGATGATCTCATCATTTGTGTGGTCCCTATGATGCATGGTCATGTTCTTGAGATAAGTAATGAGTAGGTATCTTATGTTGAGTTTCCCAAAAACTAGTGCCTAATAGATCTTATAGATGAATCCTCCCCATGATTCCCACTTCTATATTCTACTTCATTGAATCCTTCAAATAGTATACTCCCTATCACCAGTGCCCACTCTACCACTCCACCATATGTGATAATTCATAAGGGTACCACCATTGGAAAAATTTATCTACAAAGTCCCTACTAAAAAATAAATTCAAATAATTAAAAATCCCAAACAAATTTATGGGAGTACAACATAAGGTTAGTAAACCTCACATCATACTCAAAAAATGTAATCCCTCACTACTATATCTCCAATGCTCTTGGAATCGAATTGAGCACATGCAGGAGGGGTAGTAATCCTCATGAAAAAACTATTTTAATTTGGACCATGAGAGTGACAAATCATCAAGAATCTATGTGAATAGAATCTACCAGTTTTTCAAACTCTATGGAAATGAATGGATACCAGCCCAACAATTTGATTTTTAAAGGTCCCCACAAGTATATAAATATGAATCACTAAATCTAGTCAATACTTCACGGCTTTGGAATTAAGATCCCCATGGAACCTTAGTAGCCTCAGGAATTTGAACTCACATATCATGCCAAGTATTCATGCACCTTCAACCTACTCTGTAGGTGTAATAATCTTCTTTATAGGTGGGGGTGATACTACCTACCCACATAGAGTAAATACCTGAATAGATGGATCACAAACTGAGGCCTCATAACTTATCATATTTTCATTACAATCATAAATCAATAATCTAGTTGGATTCCTTCATAGGAGAATCCTGAAAGTAATCAAAATACACAATGTACATATGAGAATATAAATATGGGGAGACTACTCAAGAATTATTGTCAAAATACAAAATATGATGTGATGCATGTAATAATTTTTCTTACAACCAATGTCTCGATATGTCTCATCGAAAATTTGGTAATCACCATCTTATTGAATGGATATTTCAACACTAAGTCAATACTAATTTTCATGTATTGATACACACACTCAAGACACATTTAAATTATTTCCCTAAATTCCCACCCAATCCTCATAATGAGAGAAAAGTCTAAACATCATCCTAAGGTCGAACTAGATCAAATACCACTCTGTAATGACCCAACCCACATGGGCTAACCAATATGTCACGAGACCAAACATCCATAACCCCAAGACTAACTCCATAGGCCAGGGGATAGAAATAATCCTTTATTAGGAATACCTGAAATGATAGGACCTTTCTTAATGTACCTATATGGACAGTTAGATCCATCTCCACGAAGAATTTCATAGTAACAAAATAAAATAAATAAAATATAGATTAAAAACCATTCATTTAATTACCTATAGGGAATAAAAAATAATGAGATATTTTAATCCAAAATGTGACGAGCGAAAGACACACACACCTTGAAAATCTTCCCTAACCTGTCATCAATTGGAATATAAAATAGAAGTGAGATCCCAAATCCTGATCTCTAAGACCAATCAATGTATCTTGTTTAAGAACCCATGTATCCCTATGCACATAAAAATTCACCACAAAACTATACATCATCTTTATATGGCCTGAATCAGGAAGGAAAATCCCATTAATTGGCAAGTATATACATACCCAGTATGATGACCAAAAAAACACGAGGAAGAAATAGAAGACCTGATTGAAGTATTAAACTCAACCTAAAGTAAGAGGTAAATGAAACCCAAAAACATTTATATATTATCATAAATGAAACCCCGATGAGAGAAAAAGGTAATCATAATAACATAGCTCATCCCATGATGATGAGTCCACGAGTAGCTCCAATGGCCCATCATCGATGCCCAAATTATTGCGTGTGTTTGAGAAAACCATATAGAGGACCAACACCTCCCTAATTTATTTCATAATATAGGGGTAATATCTAAAATTAGAGGAAGAAAACCGTAATGTGTCAGGAGTGAAACTTCGTAATTAGATGACCCATTATCCCATTTGATATGGGCGGTACTCAATGTATGGAGGAACCATTCCATAAACCGATTGGGGGGTTCCAATCAGAATATAGGTAGAGGGCTCGTGCCCTTTTATAATAAGGTAATTCCACTCAATGTATGTAGGACATATACCATAGCATGATTTTGGGGTGCCACTTAGTAAGTATCGATAGAGGAATCATGCCCCGTGCATCATGCAGGTGCCACTCTATAAAAGGAGGGCTTGTGAACTAGTACGGTTTAGGGTTCCACTCAGTGGGTAGAGGATCCTAACACAAATACCATAAGGGGATTCTAACAAAAATACTTATAGGATTACGGAGGACCCACACCCTAGTATTATAGGGGGCTTAAAACCATGGCCTCTCTAATAATCATACCTCATCACTACTATTACCAAGCATTGCATAAAGAAACATCACAATTAGAACATTCAACGTCACATTTTAAAAACCACCATGAAAGATACCATAACATTTTATGTGGAAAACTTATTAGGATAGGATACCCATGGGTGAAAATATTTTTCAAATGATGGTGAAATGAAATGTGGATTTTTATAGAAAAAGGGGAAGGGATACACAGAATGTAAGGAACCCACACAACGTGTAGTCCTGCTCAGCCACCTGGCCTGGTACATTACTAGACACAAACCTATGGCCATGTAATCTTACACAACATGTTCAGGGCCCCTGTGGAATGTATAAACCACATAGGGACTTCCTGTCTGTTTCTAGACATACCTATGTCTATTGGGCTATGCATGTGTACTTTGTTGTATATGTAGCCATGCATGGGTACCATCCCATACATGTGTATTTATATATTACATGGCATGTATTCCCACAAATGGTCTTCGGAATATGCTTTTTAGGACATGGTTCTAGAACCATCCACACAGAATATGACCCTTATCTTCCCTAAAAACCTACACACCACAATTGGGTGGGGATATACAACCTATGAACAATAGAATCACACAGCGTAGCCACATTTTCTTTAAAAACCCTAGGATCTTTATGTGTTCCCTAGATATGTATTTTCATCACAAATTTCTCTATTTGACATCCCAAAATCAGTGGGGATCAACTCTGGTCATCTTTTCGCAACATCTAGTGGCTGAAATATAGTTTCTATCTCATTTCATGAAGCCTGCACTCTTTCACTGCTCCTTAAGTTACTTTTTCTAGGCCCTGGATCCCAAATATAAATGAATAATCACTTCACATACTGTAATGGAACCCAATCCTCTAGAAAATCACCCTAATAATCATTGTATAAGTAGCCACCATGAATCTGGGGGTTCGACCGCACATGAAAATTCCATGGAAATGTCAAACAGTAACCCTGTAGCCCAATAGTGAATTATGTATATAATAATATAGTAAATGTATAATAATAAGGGTTATAAACATTATAGGTCAATAATTCTTGGCCAACGAATATAAAGTGGGGAAATCAGGGTGATGTCTTGGAATGAGAAATAAAAAATTTAATAAAAACATAAATTCAATAGCGGGATCATGCCACGGTAGATAATTCATAGAATCAAAATAAAATAATCAAATATTTGTACTCAGATGTTTGATTAGTGGAAAAAATAATAATTTATAGGACATAGTGGATGACTGGATCAATTATTTGTGGAAAATTAAATTCCTAGAAATTTTGGGATCATAATGTGTTTAGAACCTACTAATTCACCATGATCTTGTCATTGTTAATCATAATATGTCAATCATTCAATGAATAATGATCTCCTACCTTCTCTCATATTTAGAAAGTGTTCTGTAGATAAACATTGTAAAATCTTCAAAATAGGTTAATCATAGAGTATTTATTTTTAAAATTAAGTAATTTAAAATGAAATATCTAAATTAAATTATTTATATTAATTAAATATTCCACCAATGGATTTCTCTTCCAGATTTCATGATCCGACCAACCATTGGTCACACCTAGTATAAACCTTACAATTTAGAATCAACTATTGTATTAGATTTTTAATTTGAGACTGTATTCATGATATATTCAATTATTTATAAAAAAATTACATGTTTGATATTAATATTTTTAATATTATTATAAAATTTATTCTTACTTCACCGTGCCGTAGAATGTCACACTGTCTCAGTTCCTAGATATGAAAATATACATTAAAATATTTCAACATTTGAAAATAAAAAAATTCGATGAATTACTTTTATCTCAAAACCCCATGGTATCTATAGGGCCATAATGAGTGCCTCTCTGAGTTATTTTAAAATATAGAGATCATATAGGATTGAGAGTTTGGTCTGAACAATATCTAGCTATTTCAGAATATTATAATTTTGTGAAAAATAATGGAGCTTCCCAATGAGGGGATTCATTTGGTTATTTGGATCCATAGCTGATGTGATTGATATGGATAAGTTGAGGGGTTTTATTATTGGTCTATAGAGCATAATACGAAAGTAGTGTATGTCATTGTGGTCATCCCCTTTGACTGGTTTGATCAGACAATCACACCCCATTATGAAGATCATATAAAATGATGGAGCTTGAATTAACACTATAGAGATATGATGAATATCCATGCTTATTTTGGAATTTCATGATTTATATCCCATATTTCATGATTTTATATATGACTTTTGTGGTTATGTGTATGTAATATTGGGCATAACCATGATCACACCAGCCAATGTACACATGGATTCTTCTTCCATGGCCTCTAGATCCCTGATCAGGTATACATAAATTGTTCAAAAGGTTTATTCATTATTGGAATGGGGATTTGTCAAGTGATCTACATAAAAATCACCAAAATAGTTATCATTATCTAATGAAGTTTTCTTTTTAAGGGGTGGTGCCCATTCTCCATATATCGATGGAAAGAAGTCTTATAATGTATGAGATTATGTGGGATATAGATCTAACTCTGTCCCTTGTGCATTTTACTATTAATAAAAATTACATCTACCATCGAGAGGTGCTTTTAATAAAGCATCCCAATGTATTTAATTTCTTTCTGGTTTGCAATGTTTTCCTCCTAGTGTGGTATGATCTTGGTCAACTATCTTTTCGGTAATCTAGTTACACAACATTTGTCCATGCATGAACAAATCATCTTTCCAGTCACTATCTTATTTTTATAGAGTTATGGTTACATATGTTAACTTACCAATGACATACATTGTATCATGTATCAATAATCATCTATGCTCTGGAGGATATCATTAAAGGAAAAGAAATCCCAGCTGGTGTGAACTAGTCTCCTATTAAAAGGGAAGTATTCATGATTATTAGTGAGGTTTAACTCATTTGGTTTATTGGGATTTGGTATCTACAGTAGGTTATTATCCATGGATGAAAGGAAATAACATGGGGATCAATCATTTCAGAATGAATGATCTTTATTCATTCATTCATCATCTCATTGATGACCCTGATCTCATTTTTCATCTAGTGGACAGTGATCTTGTTTCTACTGCTACTCAATGAGTGGAACTAGGATATTATTAACCTACAAGGGTCCTTGGATGAGAGATTCCACTGGTTTGAGTGTAAAAATTGTAGGATTTTACATAAAAAGTATTTTTTTCTTAGACTAAGGGAATGAGAGGAGATTTATCTCAGGTCTACAAAATGACACATTCTAGATGAAGGAGTGTATCTATGAACTCAAGGAATATGTCTAGATTCTTAATCTGGTTCAAATATGTTTTCATGTTTTCCCAATGATATTTATTATAGGTCTCTAGTATTTTCCCTTGAAAAATTGGGATACTGACGGAATTGGTTAGACCATTCCATGTAGATATAAATTTATAAACCCTCTCATTTTCATGTCGTATTCAATTTTTTATTTTGACAATTTATATTTTCTCTAATAAGAAGATGAACTGATGAAGGAATTAATTACCAAGGTCATTCAATCCCATAGTGGATCCTTTTAGAAGTCTATTTTAATGAATTATATTTAGGCATATCAGATTCCACTGAAACAATCTCAGTTTAGTCAAATCATATTTATCTCGAGGGTCTATCATATGGTTTCATTAGAACATTAAGATCAGGAGATTTTTCATGGACCCCTGGGCCATCAAAGTTAGAGATGCTAAGATTTCAGAAATTGAGTGTAGGGAAAGATTCATCCACCCATTCCCGATATGGTTTCTTCATGAGATACACTCGTGTGCACCACCATTCCATTGAATCCATTAAACCATCCGGGATTCAATTACATTGAGGAGTTCTAGTGGTACCTCTGTCAAGACCACCTCCCAACTATAGGTAGTAGATGATGTTTGTTGACATTTCCCAATTCTGACATCCCACTGATTATTAATCTATGAAAGAAATTAATGATCACCATGATGGGGGATAAATTATTTCTATAATGGAATAAATTCATGATCATTCTCAACTTCCTTGTTTATATAGACCAGGTTCTAGGATCTATATCTAGTATGAAGATCAAATTCCACTCTTGTAGGAAGATTATCTCTCTCCTAATATGCAGGTGGATGAATATTTGTCTCTATCTAAGGATGATACCCAACGGGATTCATACCCCTAAGTAGTTCCTCATTAATCTTTCTAGGATCTTGTACTATATTCTCATTATGTGGCAATCATTCCACGTTTGTGAGAATTTTTGATCCTCTAGGTGGTAAGTGGGATGTGGCCACAAGTTTAATTTTTTATCCTCAGTCAAGTTCTATTGTGGGGGTGTCAATTAATCGGTCATATGTACCAAGATATGGATCCAAATTTTATTTTTCATATATGAAGCCTCAGTTTGTGAATCTTGATAACCAACCTATCAGGGAATTATTTCAGTGTTTCATCCATCTTTGTTTATATATTGTTCCACATTATTTATTGTGTTGATGGTGATGAAATTCAGTAAGGTGTATCATTAAATAGTATTCATCCAATAAATTTCCATGCAATAGGGTTATTCTGTATTGTTTGATCCTCCTTCATGGGTCGAATCAGGGCCGGTTCTATGACCACTAGACATATTGGATCGTTTTGTCTTATGAACCTAACAAGGTTTGATTACTTTCACCATATATTCCATCAATCATGGTTTGTAAATAGTGACCTTAAGAGAGTTTTGGGTTGTGTTTTTTTGAATGGGCCCAAAATAAAAATGGAATGTCTTTCATCATTTTTAAAACATGAGATACTAGCCATTGATTTTAACCTCCCCATCTTGTAAATATTGATTCCGTCCATGGTGATTATAATGGTAAAAATATCCCTTTTCTTGGGGGTTGGGATTGATTAGGGGACATTATTGGAACTTTATAATATTTGTGTGGAGGGTTTTATGATTCTAGTTTAGCATATGATGGATCCTAAGATGGATATTGTGATATAAATTCCCCATCCATACTAGTTGTGGTTGGTCTGGAACAACTACATATTTCTCTAGAATCTTCTTTGGGTGTGATGAACCCAATGAAAAGGATTTAGATAAAAAACCCTTAGCCTTATAAGCTAGGGATGGTTTTCAGTTTCCATTTATATTTACTAGATCCTATTTGTTTTTATGAACAAGTGGATGGTGGAAGTTGAAAAAATTCCCCCAGACTTATGGGATGGGTTTTCTTCTAGACAACTGTTATGGATGCCAATATTTTGATAATATTAATTTAGAAAAATTATCCACATGTATGAGTTGGGTGAAATGGATTCCTTTTAAGGGAGTAATATTATATGGTAATCTATCAGGTAGTCCACAAATTTGACTTCCATATATGAATTTTTTTCTTTGGGTGGGGAAATTATAGAAGTATTTTGACAGACCTCTCCCTCAGCTCAAAACGTCTCTGCACCTTAGAAGAATTTGAATCTCACTATATTGACCAACAATCCCATTAATTAACTATTCTCGTAATTTCTTCAGTCTCTATATCATTACCTAATTTTGTATATTTTGAGAATTTCTAATATTTTGAGATAGTGAATTTTAGTGCTCTGTATTTTCCCCATTAATGGATACATACGTTTGATAGGTATTGGAAAATCACTCGAAAAGAGTTTTCATTATTTGGAGAAAAAAACATTTTTGGGGTTTTTCAAGCTCTTCTATCTTTTGGTTCTATGATACATTGAATGCTTCTATGTTTAGGTGAAAAAATAGTGTATTTATGATATGGATATTACCATCTCATCCATGATATGGTATGTGTTTAGCCTTAAATTACTTATGATTCACCTCATTTTTTGGAATAAGTCTTAAACTCATTCTATAGATCATTTGGGATCTCATATTCAGAAGTAGTGATGGGACATAACATGGTTGGGTGGTTGTTTCCAGATAACTCTCTCCATATACCCATTTAGACCCATTCTTTTTAGATATATATGACTCCACCTAGTTATACCATAAATGTTGTTTCTTTGGATAGACTGTTGTCTATGGTGAAGTTCTTCTGATACTTTATGGGGATCCAAATATGGTTAACCCTGATGTTTCTAGCACCTCACTATATGAAGCTGTATATGTTTTAAGAACATATCTATATTAATATTTTTAGGTAAGGGGAGGATTATCTTATCTGAGAGATATATTACCATGGGGAGGTTGACTATCGAAGATGATTATAATAGGGTCTATGGGATCCATCTTTTCACTACTGTGAGGAAATCTATCAAAGTATTTATTGCCTTCTAATTTTGCTGAAGAGTTAATGGATCCTTGAGGGGTTGCTGATATGCATCGCACATCCTTTGGGACACTAGAATTGAGAATATCAAGAATATGAACATCATTCTATGTAATGGATGGAATATATCAGCTTATCTTTTGGGGTAGGGTGGGGATATGAGCCTGCTACAGGATGGTTTCCAGAATGTGTTAATAATTTTTAGTGCTATGAGTATATGAGGATGATACTAAGAAGCTAATAGATTAAATCTATGAGATTATTTATTATTAGTAAGAATATGAGCCTACATATGGGTTATTGATGTAAAATTCCAAAAAAACATAGTTAAAGTTGTGTTATGGTCCTAGTTTTTATATGAATATCCCATCAAAATATAATGATGTAACATAAGAATGGGATAAGGACTACAAGAGTCATCTTGTATAGCCTCTTAATGGTTTCAGGGAATTCGTTCATCATTAGACGTAAGGATATGAACCCAGATTCCATAATCTATGGTAATGTGCCGGATAGATTCATTGGTTTGGATATAAGCATGATCTAGAGTGATTTCCATATTATACTAACAAAACTAAGTCAGAGCAGGGATATATTCTTTTTATTATATATTTGGAGTATTTCATTTCTCCTTTTTGATAGGAATGTTCACATATCCTAGGGCATGTGCCAATTTGAGCTAGTGATCCCAATTAAAAATGATGATATGAGCCATGTCCTATAAATTTTGAGAATGTTGATGTCTTTTCTTCGACATGAATGTGCATCATTCCTTTAAAATGTTCCAAACTATGTTAGTGAGCCGCAATCTGAATGGGGATATGATATTGGTCTTGTTCCTCCTCCTTGACTAAAATACCCCTATAGTCCTCATGGAAGAGATTAAAAATGTTCACAATCATTAGAGTAGCCACTTATTTGTACTAATTATAGTGGTATGATTATATGGCTATTGCGATAGGGATATGTTTCTCTATTTTTATATATAACAGTGAAATAATATTCTTATAAAGCTCTTGTAATATTTCTAGAATGTGTTGGAACTTTACAAAAGGATGTTTATGAATGTTATCTTGCACATTCTTGGTATCCTAGATATAATGGAAGATGTATTTAATTTAAAAGGGGATATAAGACCACTCTTGTCCCCCTCAAGCCATCAGAATATGCTAATGGGATTCATGTATGGGATAAGGGATATGTGCCTCCCCCTTTCTTACTATTGGAATATGCATGAATACTTGATCTGAGTGAGAAAGGATAGGATCCTACCCACTAGTAATTGTTAATATATTCCCAAAGAATAAATTTGTAAATGAACGGATATGATGACAATTCTATCTACCCACATCTTTCTGCATCAGATGATCCATCCTTGGTACCCACGCATGAGTGTCCAATGTGGAAGTTTTTAGTTGGTACAGAAGAAGGTGACTGGGGGGATGATTTTAGTGATGGAATTTGACACGATCCATCCTCAGAAGCTCCTCGACTGGGATAGATCTTCACCTTCCTATGATATATAATGTGTGTATTGTCATACTATAGGGATAATATTGTTATGCGAATTGTGGTAGCGACATGTGGAACTGGTTTCATTGTATGTTTCCATGTATGAGATAAACTAGATTGATTTAGCATTTGTAGACCACTATGTATATCTTCAATGGTTTGGATCATAAAATATTGGTGGTATTCATGAACCATCACATTTTCCACCTGAAGATGATGGATTTGGGTGTTTGAGGTTGAATTAAGACCCCCAAAGGTTATTTCTAAATCTAGGGTTCCAAAACATTATCTTGTTGAATCCATGATCTTGGGTCATGATTTCAATGATAGTAGTTCTTACATTGAAAAAGACAACAAGGAATAAGTTCACCAATAAATGCATCATAATGAGTATAAAACATTCTATGTTAGATATGAATAGGTAATATAATTTTCTTTTATTGTTACCACTTTTTCTCATGAATTTTTTTAACATATAGAATGAGATTATTTTATAGGAACCCTACTTAAAATTTATAATTGATGTATTTCACATCAGGGTTACCATTTTATTTTGAACAGAAGATGAAATAAAAAATGGCCCATCACACAGTTAACTGATATTTTTTATTTTTTGATTGATTCATATTGGTTTGACCTTCTTTTCCTTTAGAGAGGTGGTATGGTTCCAAATGTTTATGAGAAAATATTCCCAATTCCTATAATGATTCAGTTATTCTACCATTACATTATTTCACATTGGTTTGACTATTTTTATCCTTTGGGGGATGGTATGGTTTTCCATGTTTAGTATGCCAGACACTCAATGCTTACAATGATTTAGTTATTCCGTTATTAAATGATATTATGATGGATGCACCATTATTGTTTCAATTAAAAGATGTATGATCTTTGAAGACTGGTTGTTGGGGGTTCAATTATGATTTCCCAATAATTCACATTGAGTTTACCATTAATATCTCTCATAGAAACTCCCAACATCTTCCAAATTCTTAAGATGTTACAAGAAATTTTTCTAAAGGTAGGCGATCATTTGGGATTTCAATCCCAATGAAACTTAGAAACTCACATTGGTAGAGAGGATATGAGGTTATGATAATCTCACCCTTTTGGAGGGAATTATTTCTTATTCCAGGACTATATTACATATTTAGGATATTTTTATGAATATATTTCAAATATCTATATGAGGTTGGTTACGCTAAAAAATGATTAGGTGTTTAATCCTTCTACATGTAAAGAAGAATCTATTCGTGAGGCAATTTGTATGTATGAAAGTTTCTCTACCAATTTCCCATTATTTCCTATAAACGGGTATCTTCCTATATTATGGATCCACATGATACTCTAGGATTTAAAACTACCTAAGGAGGAAATTAGTCATTTGAGTATGGGATTGGACCTATATGAGGTGTCCAACATATCCAATTAATTACTAGAATAAAAAAAACAAAGATAATTTTAGTCATAGTCATATTGAGTAACTAGGTACTCTAGGGTTTATAACTACCTAAGGAGGATATTGGTTGTTAGATTATGGGGTTAGACCTCCATGAGGTGTCTTACATATCCCATTCATAAGTATAATAAAAAAACCACATAGACCATTTTAGTCATAGACATATTGTGTAACATCAGTTAGAAATGACATATATAAGGGAATTTAGGAACTGGGTATGGATATCAAGCCTTAGGAAGGTGTCCTCTGTGTATTTCTTATAAAATTATTCAGAGTCATCATTGTTCTATATTACCTAAACCCCCTAATCGGTGGTGATAGAAAATTAATGCCCCTGAGGGTTATTTACTCAGGGTTTACAAATATGGTAATTCTTTTGAGATTTACACTAATGTGAATTCCCTTGTGTGGGGGTAACAATATTGTGTCACTAAACTGGGCTTGGACACTTAGGTGGCCCTGGTTGGGGGAAACATATGAAACGAGTGATTAGATCATTACAAATACCTAAAGCCCAATGATTCCTTCCTGGTGGGATAAACATGGGATAAAAATTGGTTAGAGTCATTGTATATGTATATAGGAGATACTCAATGAGGAGGCCCTAATAGGGAGTTTGATGTTGTTCTCAATACTTACAAATAAATCCCACAAATCATGCTTCTACTAGGAATCATATTTATCCACGTTTTATTGGATTCTCAATCCATTAATGGATGAGTAAGAACAATAAATCCATATGATATTTTAGGTCTCACGGTCTAGAGTTTCTTATAAATGGATGGACTTATACTATGGTGGATTCCCATTGGACATTGAGCCTAAAGAAGGTGTCCTATGTATCCTTTTTTGATAGAAATTAGTGTACTTTTAGTTCAATAATTCAAGACCCACTAATGGGTTGGGATTGGGGATTATACACATAGGGATTATTATTATCCATAAGTAATAGTAATAGTAGGGGATTATTAAAATATAGACTCCCATCGGAAGACATCCTATACTTACCCTCTGATAGATAATGATTATGAACCATCAGTGGCTAGAACAACCTATCTAGATAGTATGAGGATCTCATAATAACCATATGATTGTATGAGTATACATTCCTAACACAATGTAGAAATTCACCATATGAAAGGGTAATGTCAAGCCTAATACTCAGGGTTAGGTGTCCACATTGTTCAAGGGAACATGGAAATCTAATCATACTGAACAAGGATGATAATTATGGGGGTGTCCGCCTGAAATGTCCTAACTATCTACCTTAAATGTATAGGGTGTCTTTCTAAAATTTTTAGTTTCTCAATTAGACATTTCCAGAGTGTTTTCCATACAATCCTAACATATCTAGGATGCTTAAAATGATCAATTTAGATATTTCATTGAGATTTCACGTTAAAATGATTACATTAATTGGGTTCTTCTCGGGATCGATGTATACATGTCATGAGATCTTCAAGTAATCAAGGACTACATGTCTAAGGAATTCTAATTGATTTGGATAACAAGTTTAGAGGACTATCACATGAAAAGGATGTTATGTCTAAAGGAATTTACATGACTTAGTTTTCATGACTAAAGGACTTCACGTGACTTGGATTACATTCTTAGGTGTTATCATATGACTCGAATAACATGTCTTGAGGACTACTACATGACTTCAATTACATAACCATATGTTGTCTCAAGACCTGGATGGCATTTCCAGTAGTTTTCTCATGACAAAATAATATTTCATGTAAATCTTATGATCCAATCGCATAAAAAATAGTAATATCCTTCTACATATATGGTGTTCATATTTTTATTATTTTACTACATAAATTAATCAAAATCCATTAGGAATAACCTAGTTGAGATATCATATGACCAGGTTAATATGTAGAAACTTATTTTCATAATAATTCAAGTAAAATAGAATCTCATCGAATGATCAATAGGGTGATAATGATATTTGTATATAAATGAAGTGTAATACATTATGTAATTACCCTGGTTTACCTGGTTGAAGAACATTTAGATTTCATGGATTAATTCTCCAAGAATTAGAGTCTCACCTATGTGCTTTCAAGTGTTTGTTATTTATGAGGGTTTGGGGGAAATTTATAAGACTCAACACCTCGAATATCACCACTTCACATGACACATATATCACAAATATGGTATTGAGTTAGGGGAGCAACACATGTCTATCGTGAACCTACCATAGGCCAGACATTATGTTATTACTTTGTTTTTTGATAAAAAATGACTGCAAGATAACTCTATTGCCCTCATATTTATTTGACACATGGTTAATCAAATGTATTTCATAAAATAAAATTGAAAAGTAAAAGGGACTTAAAAGACCAGTTTGATAGGTTAGTGAGTGTTAGTGAGATCAGGATTCAAGTTGAAGAGTTTTTTTCGTGGACAATAGATACATATCTGGATTCCTTAGTAAGATTAGGATGGTACATTGGAGGTACTTCACCTGAAAAAATAGTTTAATAATCTTTTGTATGAGGGAACCACATATTTTAGATTTTATTATATCAGATTACGGTGCTCTCCCATCAGCTATCTTATCACAGTTAGCATGATGATACTGAAATGTCAGATTTCCTTCACATGATATAGGGTACATGTCTATTAGATTTTGTGTGATGAGGCTGACATGTTTATATGGATTTTATGGGACCAATAAAATGATAACATGCACTGCGCACACCCTTCGTGAGAAAATTTCACAACATCATCGGGAATAAATATTATGATTTTACATCTTTTTATATACGATATTCAAAACATTTTAATTTTTTACATTGATTTTCCATTAGTTCATCTCGTGATCAATAATATATCTCATGATGGTCGGTGATGATTTTTAGGGATGATCAGTTTGCTTATCTTTGGATCCAAGGGGGAGTCACATGATCAAATGGATATGTTTGAGGGAAATCTCATAATGAAGGAGACATACTGAAAGGCCTTCAGATGGTATAGAAGAAATGATATTACGAATATCATAATATTTTTTAATAGATCATGTGATCTTTATAAGACCTTCCCATGAAAATCAACATTACATACATTGTATAAAGATTACTACTTTTTTGGGATTTATTTTATAAGGGTAAGTGAATAAATTTCTAGAATATATTTTTTGAAATGTATTATAATTAGAAGAACTCATCTAGAAGTCTTATCATGTCCAAGAGGGATTTTTCGAAGGTATTTTCAAGATGAATCAGGATGTCTAATGGGTCATTGTGTGATACGAATGACTCACTAAAGGGGATTCACTTGACCATTATTAGATCAAGCATTATGTTTGATCCATCACTGTGATATTCCTAGGGCTATACCATCTTGTGTCATCCTAGGGTTTACATGATTCTATAACATATCTTTCTGATCCTCCTGTAGGAAAGTTACTCCTTACTTTTTTTGTAGATAAAATAATATATATTCTTTAGGTATTTCTGTGATCTTAATTTTATTTATGTTCAATTATTAGGTGCAAATATTTATTTTAGAGACTATTCATTTTATTTTAATTTATCAACGACATGATAACAAATGATTTCAAATTCAAAATCTTTCATATTAAATTATTCATTATTAACAATCATAATTTTTGTGTGAAACCATAAGTCAACCAAATAATATTACTTTTGACGTACTAAAAATCTTTTAGTTTTACTCTCATACTACATATATGATCACTATTTTAGTATTGCGTAAGAATATAAGTATATCCTACTCAATATATATGTATTTATAAATTATATGATAATAATAAATCAATTATTAGTAATTTAATTTTATTCATAAAAAATATGTTCTCTTCAATTTTTTTTTTGAGAAAATATAAAAATTCATTTTGAAATATTTTAGAATTTTTTTTGTTAAAATGAAATCTATTTTTTCAAATAATCATTTCAAAATAAACATACGGTTAATATTTTTGTATTTTTTTAGAAAATTGAAATTTTTTTAGTGAATAGAGAACAAATATCAATTTTTATAAAAAGTCATTCAATTTTAATAAATTAACTAATTTAAAAGTCTAATTATTTATTTAATTTTAATTAATGTAATATAATTATTATTTATTAATTTTAAATTAAATTAATTAAATTTGAAACAAATTATATTGGATTTTATTATATGATTATTTTTTGTTCAAGAACACATTTTTTTAAACGTTATTAATATTTACAATGTTTATCCATTTTAATTATTAATAATAACCTCTATTAATGATTTATTTAAATGAAATTTATATATTATATATCTATAAATTTTAATTGAAATTCATATTTTGATGATTACTATAAATAAACTTAATATAAAATCATCTTATTCATTATAAATACATTTCTTGGAAAACAACATTTTCGTTGTTTCTGGGGGTTTGATATTAAATTAAAACCTTTCAAATATTAGAATTTATTTCTTATAATAGATTCTGTAATTTTAATTAGAATATTTTATATAATATGATATGTTCAAAATAATTTTTGGTCATAATAAATTGTGAAAATAGTAAAAATATTTTACCACGGTTTAGATGAAAATGAGTTTGTCGGGGGTAAAAAAATAAAACGATTATAATGACCTAAAAAATTACTTATATTTTATTTCATGTCTATATTTTTACCTTATATCATCTTAAGATTCATAATGTTCTATTTTATCCTTTTTCATGTCTAAAACGTGGGAATAAGTTTTATTTTAAAAAATTACCTTATGTTTTCTCCCCCACTTATAATATTCCACCACTATCCTCTATACATAACATCATAAAATTAATTTTATTTAGAAAATAACATCTAAAATACCTTCATTATTTTTTATAAACACATCCTATACATCTGTATTTGATAAAAAATCCATATAGGAAGGCTATAGGTATAATCATAAAGAGGTTGTCTGAAGAAGAGGCATCATTCTTAATCAAGTGTTTTTGTTTTATTTATTGTCCAACATTCATAAAATTTTATTAAAACAAGATAATATAATAAAAAAGTTATATACTATATAATTATATGTTATTATATTAATTTCACAATCTAAATCCATCTCCTCTTCCATATAATGGTAAATTAAACCATCATTCATGTACATAGTTTACTTCCACTTCGCGAACCTATGTAATTCGTTTTCCATGATCCCTTATCATGGGAGTTAATGAAAAACATTTTATTTTTTATATATTACATTTATGAAATAATTATAATTACTAAAAGATAATTTATCTTATATTATATTACCTTTCCATTCATTCACTGATGATAACACTATTCATGAAAACGTATGGACTATCGCATCCACAAAGTAGTGTGATTTTTTTCCTCACCATTTCACATGGATGATATATATAATTGTTTTAAATAAAAAATATTAAATTTAGGATATTATTATCATTATTAAAATATATAATAGTATTTAACTTATATTCCTAATTATTGGTGAATAATGGAAATGTTATTCATGTATACGTGCAGCCTACCTTATCACTTCTCGTATCATAGTAAATTTTCCATAACCATCATTCATGATTAGTTTTTAAATTATAATTTATTTGTAAAAATTATATTTATTTCAGGATAATTATCTTTTATAAAATTTAATAACGACCTATTTTACCATAAATAATCTACAGAAGTCAATTTTTACATATACACTAAATAATTTTTAAACATAGGAAGTGAACTTAAATGATTAAAAAAATTTGTATATCATTTTAAGAGATAAAATAAAATGAATAATAAACATGAAAAAAGTTCATAAGATATTAAATAATTAACTTATTTTGTTTTATTCTATACAATAATGAATATATGTGAAAATACAAACTCAAGGTGAGAGACTAATATTTTAAAAATGTTCTTTTATGTTTCCCTATCACCTCTTTTTATTTAATTTTCATGTTATTATAATAGTTTAATGAAAATTTATATGATTAAATGAATATTAAAGTTAATTTTGACTATATTTAACTTTCCATAAAATTCATTTTATAAATAAATCTTGTGATGGGTTTTTGTATGAGACACATTAATTCAAAACAACATTTTAAATGTATTTTAAATTTATTTTAAAAATACATCCCTTTAATGTCTATGTTATTAAAATGAATTTAAAAATTAAATTATATGGAAATTATTGTTTTATAATGATTATTTTATATCTATTTTGAATTCCTGTAAAAGCTTTTCAAAATAAATATTTTTTTCGGATTGTTTTGACTTTGTTTACAAATGGGAAAAGTATTGTTATATTTTAATGCATATGGTGATAATGAATTTTACCATCGTCAAAACTATTATTTAGAATTTGTAATCCTTTATAAGATTTCATATTGTATTGTTTTAAAACAATAAAACCCAATTTCATCTTTTATAGGTATTTTGGTAATGAAAAAGGCGATTTAAAAGAAAAGTGTATGTTGATATCTAATAGTTTTTTTCAAACATGTTTAATATTGTTTTTAAAAGGTTTCATCATGTAAAATAGAAAGATAAAAATTTTATATTCATGATATTGTTCTTGAACATTATAAAAATAAAAATGTGAACCCTAATATATCTCACAAGTGAGACAGATATAGTTTTTATGAGGTGTTGATCCCCATTATAGATCCTGAAAAATAAGTGATCCTAATATAGTTTATATGATGGGTGAGCCCCATTATAACTTTCTAATGCATTGGGTAATCATTATTTTCTCTTTATAATTATATTGGGAGTTGGTTGTACGGTTATTCCAATATGGAAGGGCTATATGAATATCACTTCCTAAGGAACCTACATATCTTTTATATGATTTAAATTCACTTTTCATGGAAATTGTTTGTTTTAATGAGGTAAGATAAATGATATATCTAAAAAAATAGCACCTTGTCTCTGTGAAAAGGTATGTTTTCAAGAAATTGGTCTCCAGGGGTTTTCAAAATTTTCACTATATAAATAGATTTTTTTCTTTTTTATGTCACATTATGATCTTTTTGTTCTCATACCATATTTTTAAAAAAATTAAATTATTTAAGGATGCGTAACATAAATTTTTAAGTCATGTTGAAAGTCATAATGATTTTTCATGAAATTAAATCATGAATTAATTTTAAAAAATCATAATGATAAAAAATTGATACTGATCGGAATTTTTTACTTTTTAATATATTGTTTTGATATATATTTGAAAAAATTATATAATACTCTAAACCTAAAGGACTTTTAAGAAAAGAAAGGAAAATTCAAGTCTACTATCAATTTATTATATATTGTTTGAATAAGAGTATTTATTGTTTATATCAGAGTACGGTTTAAATGACATTGATTATTAGGATGTTTCCATGTGAGGGTAACTTATGAGTTATAGATTCTATCATGGGTTTACATATTTGATATTAATAAAATATTCCAAGAATTATACACCCTTTTTAATGTTTTATGTAATGAAATTTTAAAGTGATTAATGACCTTTTTGGAGGCATTTTATTGGGGTGAGGTATAGGTAACCATTAGGTTTAAAGAGATGTATTATTTGAGTAGGAATACAATTAATTTTATGGTCATATGTTTTTGAGTTTTAGTGGACTTTAGGGATTATCACATATTAGATGTTGATGTAATTATTGGTTTTTTCAATTTGGGAACATATTATATAACTAACAATGGAATTGAAAACAATGTTGATGATTATGGTATAATTAAATAAGTTCATTATTTTGATTAATATTTTATGATTAAGGTAAAAAGAAAATTATATGGTTTTATTTGAGGAATTAAGGAGGAATTATCTTTAGGAACCATATATTATTTTACAATGGGTTAGTTATATTAATCTAATTAATTTAAATGATTATTATATATTCGATATTATATGAATATGCCATATAAAATTTCAGAATCAGACATTAAGCGTGATTTGTGTTATTTGGATATTATATTTTTCATGAAAATTTAAGAAGTCAAATAATTCTAATATTTGGGTTTCAATCATAGTCAATAATATTTTGATGAATTTTAAGGAATGTTATTTTGGAATAAATTACATTTAATTATGTGTATTACAATTGGAATTTGGATTTTAAAGTATTTTTTCCATTATACATAGATTTATTCAGTTTGGGAATCATTTTAGCTTATGAAAATTATTTTATTTATGGTTAATTTCTAATTATATGAAGAATATTTATTTATACATTTTAATAATATGTGATCAATTAGAAGGTGATTTTGTCACCTCAATCATGAAAAATTCATATTAAATACTCATTGTTTATAGAAATATAATAGATTGTGGTATAATTTGAATAAAGGATGTTGTTATTATTATCATTTATGTATATTTTCTTATGTTATTCATTTTTATGGAGAAAGAATTCGTAAAATATAGTAAAATGATCTTGAAACAATTTTTTTTCCAATTACCATCATTTTCAATGAAATTGATATTCTTTTCACACCTCTTGGGATTATGGTTTTTTAGTTTTTGAATTTATCATAATCATTATCTTCCATATGATCAATGATATTTTTCACTCTTTTTAATTATTTGGGAATTAAAATATTATTCCATGTCAATAATTATCACTTTCCACAATTATTTTCATATTTGAAAACCTAGTTATATATTATTCCAGGTAGCCTTCTTATTTTATTTTCTATCTTATCAATGGGAGGTTTTATTAACAGTTTTTATGACGTGTTATCCCAGAATTGTATTTTCAAATGTAAAAATTTAGGTTAACAAGATGAAGTAGAAATTACATTGGATAATTTTTTTAGAAGGTGGAGAATATCACACCCTGATATTTTAAAATAAAAATATTATGTTTGATTGCATATATGACACCGAACATCAAGCTTAAATGGCCTATGAAATATATGATAATTATAAACCAGCTGATAAATTTGAAGGTATGAATCTGATTAACTAATTTTTGAAATATATATTTGACAATAATTCACAATATACATTTATTGGGAATTTTATAGTAAATAATCCCTGATTTTTTAGTAATACCATTTTATTCACAAAAAGAATCACTTCTTCCAAAAACAATTTATTAAATATTTTGAAAAAAAATATGACAATTAATTTATAAGGATTATAAAAAATTTATATAATAATATTAAACTTATATTTTAATTCATAATATCAAAAATTATCTTATGATGAAATTTTAGGATTTTTCTGAAATATAGTTATTCTTCAGTAAATAGTGAAAAAACTGATTTATGTAAAAGTTTCATTTATTTTCCATAAATTATGAAATTTAAAAGTAACATTATGATTTAATTTTTATTTAAATTAAATAAAGTATTAATTATTAAAATTATATCAAATTAGTTACATTTTAATCCCCTTTATACTGTATTTCATTATATATTTAATTTTGGGTTTAAAAATACATTTTTTTATACTAATTTAAAGTGAGAAATGATTCACCAATATAATTATTTAAAATAACGATAATGATGAGTGATTTAAATTACATTTATAGATTATATATCTGTAAATATTATTTTAAATTTCATTATGGATTATTACTAGTCATAGGGTCTATATAAAATCATCTTATACATGAAAAATAGACTTTTTGAAAACCATTTTTCATCGTGTATATGGGTATAATTTTAAATTAAATATTGACTATAATGTTAATATAATTTTAGAAATGGATTAAATATTTTTAATTTTCATAATATATAATATATATTTATTTTAAAATAATTTTCAAATAAATGATTGTTAAAATAACAAAAAATATATTATCACAGTTAACGTGAAAAGAGGTTCACAAGGTAGTTAAACAAAAAAGATAAGTGATAAAATGACCTAAAATTTTTTATAAATTATATCATGTAAAAATATTTAAAATTCTCCCATATTTTTATATATAATGGTGAATTTTTATCCTTGCGGGATGTTTAAAATGGGGGTGTAACTTTTTCATTTAAAAAATTTGAAGTGTGTACTCTCCCCCACATATAAAAGGCCACACACAGTACTGACCTGTTCACACCATAAAATCATTATTTGATGCCAGTACCTACCCAAATACCTTAATTTAATCCATAATGACATACTTGATTCCTTTTTTATCATAAAACCAATCATGGAATTATTTAGGTATAATACTAAATATTTTTTCTGAATAAGAAACATCATTCTTATTTGGGAATTTTTGTATTTCTTTTTCTTCCACATATGATTAATAATAATAAAAATAATGAAATAATGAGATAATTATACTCTATATACATAAATTTTATTGTTTTAAATTCATAACCAAAATCCATAACATCCTCCATCAAATGGGAATTGAAACCATCATTTGTGTCCATAGTGAACTATCGCTTTATTAACCGATTTAATTCGTTTTCCATCCCCACTTCACAAGAATGTTCATGGTTATTGATTTAGTTTTTATATATTATATTTGTGTCATATGTATCATTATAAAATAAAAATTTATAATATATTCACTTACATTTCAATTTATTAAAATATGATAATGTTTTCAAGCATTTTTGTGGACTCAAGCCTCTACGAAGTGATGTCATTCATTTTAGAACACCTCATCACATGGATGATATATATAAATGTATTTAAAAAATAATAATATTATAATTACTATATTTTTATCATTATTTAATTATGAAATATTACATAAATTGTTTCTATAATGATTATTGAAAAATGGAAATAATACTTATGTTGGTGTACGACCCAGTCTTCCATGATCACAACATAGTTCATTTTTCATTAGAAAAATTCATGATTGGTTTTGAATGTATAATGGATGAATAAAAATGGTAATTATGTTATGATTATTTTTTTAGATTATGTAATAATTTTCTCTTTGACTATTGTAAATCAACTAATATTATATTTGACATATATGCTGAATGCAATCAAAACATATGAAGTGAAATTAAATTATTAATTAATTAAATATGGAATCATAAGAGATAAAATAAAAGGAATAATAAATGTTAAAACGGTTTCTAATAAATAAATTAACATATTTTTGTTATTCAGGAAGATAATGTACATACATGCATATTCCGATTCATGCTAAGGGATTATATTTTACTAATAATCAATTAATGTTTCCATTTAAAATATATTTTAACTTGTCTAAGTTTAACTTATTTATTAAAGAAAATTAATATTTATTCGTTAATGAATGATAATGTAATTTTTAACCATATTTCACTTCCATTAAAATATATTTTAGAATGGAATCTTTTTAAGGTTTTATATGAGGGGTACATTAACATAAAACCTCATTTTAAATGTTTTTAATATTTATTTTCAAAATATTTAACAACCTTATCCATGTTTTTAAAATTATTTTATGAATTTAATTATCTGGAGATAATGTTTTTAAAAATAAATTTTCCCCTTTATAATTTCTATCAAATTTTTTAAAAGGGAATATTATTTCCAAATGGTTTGACTTTATATAAAAAAGAGAAAATTCAATGTTCAATTTTAATTCCTATGGAAACAATGAGTTTTACCACCACCATGACCATTATATGATATTTGTATTTCATTACATTCTTTCATGTTTTATTAAAATAAAAATAACATTTCTTAATTTTTATGAGGATTTTAGTAGTAAAATGAGTTCCTAAAAGAAAATGGTATTTTGAAATCAGAATTATTTTTCCATATATGCTAAAAAATATCTTAATGGGTTTTATAATGATAATTTTCAACCTTAAAATAATTTATTTTTAATATAGTCATTCGAAATATTTCAACTGATTTGTTAATTACCATTACAGCTACTGGGTGAACATGATATTTCTTATATGAAGGGTTAAGACCCAATATAGCTCAAAAAAATTGGTCAGCCCAATATATATTATAGGATTTGTGAGACATATTATAGCTCTCCAAATCATTAGGTAATGCCTATGTTCTGTAGATAATTATATTTGACGTATCCATATGGGTATTCTAAACTAAGAGGGTTCCATATATATGATGTCCCAAAAAACCCATATGACTTTTCTACACATGATATTGATTTTTTAGGGAAATAGTATTATTTAAAAAGAAATATAAATTATATTTTTAAAATTAATATGATTCAATTTATAATTAAAATTTTTTGTTTGAAAGAATGGGTTTTAGGGGATTTAATGATATTCACTGAACTAATAGATTTTTTAATTTTATATCCATTATTAATCATTGTGTGCTCTTAATTTTTTTAAAAAAAATATTCTATAAGTTTTAAGGATGGGTAAGGGAATGGATGTTGTTCAGATGGATGTTATGATGATTTTTCTTGAAATTAAAACATGTCTTATTTTAAAATTTGTTCAATATGATAAAATTAGTTATTAATCCGTAGTTTTTGATTTCAAATATATTACTATTTAATTATATAAAACTTTAAAACTAAAATATATTTGGGAAATTATAGTGAATTCTAGTCCAAAGTCACATGGTTACATATTTATTATGATCGTGACCAAAAAGTCATACGATAATAGATAATTAGAAATAAATCATCATAAAATATGTTCTGAATAATATTTTATATTAATTTATAACATATATTTATCCGAAGAAGATTATATAAATTTTATTAAATGTAATATAGTGACATTTTTTATTTTTCTTCATTAAAATAATATAAATGGCATTTTAAGGCCAAATAGTACAAAAATAACATATATTATAATTTCATATGGATATTTTCAAAATAATAGAATAAAATGAAATAAAGGAATCCTGGATTTATTTTGAGACCATATGTCATAGTTCTATCCCAGTTTTAGAAATTATACACTTACCTTGGTGAAAAATACAAACAATGGTAACTATTTATAATGAAAAAAATGAAACAATAAAATTTATTACTTTTAAACAAAATTATTTAAAATAAGGTATATATTTTTAAATATTAAATATATATAAGTTTATGAAATAATTTTAACATAAATAAGTAAAAACCAATGAAAATAGTTGTTATAAAATCGTGTTTCTAAGAAAAAAATTTAACTTATATCAACATCTAGAATATTTATAATTAAAATATAATTAATTAGTTTATTTTAAATAAAATGGGTCATATTTATTTTAAAGACCATATCCAAAATTAAATTTTATTTTTAAATAATTTTATTTAATTAAAATAATTGAGAGTATTTGAAAAATAAGTATTTTTCATTATTTACTACAATATCAATCAATTAAGAGAAATCCCAAAATTTCACCATATATTATTTTTTAGATCATAATTCCAAAAATTATTTTCATTTTATAAAATTATATTTCTAAAATTTGTATAAATTAATTATAATTTAAACACCCAAAATGTAAAAAAACATTTTGTTTGAAGAAACTTCATTTTTAAAGCATAAAATTTCTTTCATAAATAAATAGTTTCTATTTACTAATAATTAATAAATAAATTTTTATTTATCATGAATATTTTAAATATATTTCATCATGTGTTTACTTATATTACTCACAACTAATTTAATGCCTTGGTTATAATGGTCACATTTAAATAATAATATGTTTATAATATATCTCAATTCACATAAAGCTCAGTGTTGCGTATTAAGAAAGCAATAAAAATTATTATTCTTTTCAACATAATTTTTGATGTTTCTGATTCTATCCACTTAAATAAAATTTTCCATCATAATTTTATCTCGGTCATCAAATGTCCAATATTTTAAAATATGATTATTAAAAAAAATTATACAGAGAGATAATAATAAATCATTTGAAAAGGGTTAGTGGGGAATATAAATGCTACATGAAATAACATTCAATCAAGTCCTAGTAAAGGATAACATTTGTATAATGTAAAATTATATTCATCGAGGACAAAACTAACATTCACGGACTAATGGGGAGTTATATAGAACATGGTTAGGAGATGTTAATGATCATAAATCAACAAATCAGTGAAGGGTGAAGAGACTAACATTTAAATAAAAACAATGGTAGATGGATACATTTTATATTTCAGTATCCCTTTCATAAAGACGAGTTACTCATTTAATTTCAAGATAGAGATCATGAAAAAATTTACCTACTATATTTCATTCCATTTAACTAGAAACAGTTTAAACTTTGGTTGTGATTCATTGAATTCTATCATTATCTCATATTCTAAGAAATGAATATTTAATATGAAATTTTAATTCCCAATGCACTGAAATAAAAATTCAGTGAAACATAATATCTATAAAATAATTTCAATTCCTTCCTAATTTTATTAAATATTTAACAAAACAATAAATGTTTAGTAAATGTTATCCAATATGGATAAATATAAAATATAAATTTCTATAACCTCAATAATGACACATATAGTTCAACATAATGCATTAAATTAAAATATTATACTATGATTCCTCAAAAATATGTAATAAAAAATTCAAAACCCAAAGATATAAAAATATTTATTGACATAAATTTTAAATGTCAACAATAAAATTTATCCCAAGATAAGATAAAGTACATACTAATGTCAAATACTAATCATGTGAATACATTAATCATATATTCTCTTATACTAGTAATGTGAGTCACCGTATAACTAGAATGAAAAAATATATTCTTCCAAAAAATAACACATTACTTATTAGTCACTTTATATCATATAATATTGGAATATATTTTATAAATAAAAAAATCTAGTAAACTTCATCAATGATTACATAAACAAATTTATCATCAAATCACTAATTAATTCCAAGGTAATAAATAATGTCTAATTTACATTATAAATATAAATTATTTATTTATCCAAAATAAAAAAAATTATATCAAAATAAAGAATATATTCAGGTTTATTTTTCCCTCAATAATTTTCCCCAAAAGATATAGCATTTCCACAAGATTAGTTTTACAGTTTTTCAGTACCATTCAACATATTCTTGAACATATTTAATAATGATTTACTAAATATGAAACATAATATGATTCATCATTTTTATAAATATAATATTATTTATAAAATAGTTATTCAATATAATTCTTGAATTATAATACTTAAAAACACAAACCATTCTTCTTAAATGATTTCCATAGTATATTCACTTTCTTGATTTAGGAATTAATAAATGGAATAAGTAATTTACTCAAATAGTTCCCTACTTCTTCACAAGTAATACATCTAATTACCTGGCAATTCATTGCTCCATTTCATTCATTTCTATAGAGAAAATATTTTCCCCTTCCTTTGAGACATTTCCATGGGCGTTTCTTTCAATATTATTAACATGAAAGAAAATTGAACACTCATTCCTCTACAATAATTACCATATGAACATAAATAAAATTTTATATTTATATTATTGATGCATGAGTAAAATTATCAATTTTTACATTGTTAGTTATATATCATGAAATATGATTAGGCATATTCAAAATCTATCACCTTCTAGCTCCCATCTCTTTTAGTTTGTCAGGATAAATATCATTTTTTTGTCCATAACATTAATAATTAACACAATTACACATGGTTCCATCCATTGACTATAACCAATTAAAAATCATAGTGTTAACTTAAATAATCATAATTTTTAATCATATCATCACTAAAATTCAGTATAAATAAATACATCTTCCTTTAAATCTATAAATGATTATGTTTAACCTAGGTCATTTATGGTCATAATCTATTCAAATACATCATACTGGTTTATAAATAAATATTTATTTAATTTTAGAATACCCCCCTCTAGTGTCAAACTAAGTATGTTGCAAGGGAACACTCACCAAGCACCGTAATGATGGTCGAGATATACACAACAAACACTTTTCTGGGTTATCACACCTAGATTCATGTATTCCAAAACCATTTACACTTATTGTATAAAGGCATGGATTTATTTAATGGAAATACACATAATATCTTCCTTACAAAAAATAAAGAATGTCATCCAATACATGGAATTACACTATAGTATTTTCCCCAGATTTCACTAATCATAATCAATATGTATTAAATAAAACCTTTTATGATACCAAATATATATATCGATACTATTCAAAATTAGTTATTACATCTTAATAGATGAATGTTCATAATATAAAATAATTTTCCATGCCAAAACCATAACAGTTTATTGTCTTAAAATACTATAGACACAATTATCTTATTTCATGAGTGATATTAAATATTTCCACAGAGTAATCTTTTTAGACACACCCTAATTAAAACCATTCTTTATAACATGGGTTAAAGAAATAAAATAAAGTTTGAGACCATATGCTCAGTTAGAGGAAGCAAAATAAATATCAATGATCACTTAAGCATTACATAAGCATAAGGGTATGATAAAAAGATATTATCATTTAAAAACCAAACATATTATATCATAGATCATAATCATAAACCATTTAATAAATCATGAATGTTCATAAGATATTAAACCAAATATAATCAATGATCATAATCCATGAGAGAATAAATTTAGCAGAAGATGCACTTTTTGGAATACACTGAATTATTGAAAATCATTTCCATAGTCGTGGCTCATATGAATGACAATCATAGGGAATTGGGTTCACTCCACACTCTATCATATCTGAAGTGCACTGTGTTGCATTTGTTGTCAATGAGGCATGAAGTTGTCTTGGAATGAATGGAAGTCAAGGAATGTCAAGAGGTGAATGACAAAGGTTGTGATGGTGTTGGTGGTGAAGGAGAATGGCCATGGTACTAAGAGGCATGTCACTTAGGAGATTCACTAAGTGGTATTGGAAATTGTGGTTGAAACATTCTCCATGGAAATCAGACGATTGATGAGCTGATCTTTAAGTTCAAAGAACTTGTATCATGATGATACAATGTCACAACAATGATAGAAGACCATGCATTGTATTGACAATGCATGGGGAGAAGCAAGAGATCCATCCACAACTTCTAAGTGGATGAAGTGGTGTTTATGAAGTCCATGCACTATTACTCAGTGCATGTGAATCAGAAGAAGATCCAATTGATCTCTGATTTGATCAACGAAGCCCAATGAAGATGTTATGTGATTCAGGAGTTCGGTTGATGAAGATCCTTGAGAATTCTCTCCTAAGTAGAAAATGAGATGATGAAGAAGAATCATAAATTGAGGAGTTGTTTATAATCAAGTAGATTAATGTTTGAATTCTCAAGAAGAAGAAGAGAGGAGAAGAAATGAAGAAGGGAGAAGTGGCTTGGAATTTGGCATTTATACATTGGGAGAAATTTGTTTTCAACAAAGTGTTTATTGTATCCTTTGCCAAAAAATAGGCCAGCCAAGGCCAGCCCACGGGTTCAACCCCAAGGCACTTGTGGGCCTAAGGCGCCACGCCCATGGGGGATCCCATGGTGCAAGCACAAGGCGGCAGGGGGCCGTGTATAAGCCCCGAGGCCACGCGGTGATGAAGCCCGCGCAGCGTGAGCGCGAGGAGCGCGCCCGTGAGTGTGCATAGTGGGCGCTAGGAGCACGCCCGCAGGGAGCAGAGTGGGCACAGAGCGCGCCCGCAGGGAGAACTCGGCGCGGGGCGGCACCGAGAGGGTTGGAAGTTCAATTACGGGGTTGAGGCAGCGCTTGGGTAATAAGCCGCTTGAAAACAGGAGGCCGTTTCGATGTGGGACGCAGAAATTTCACCGGGAGCAAATCTTAGCCGTCCGAGCGATCGCGCGCCAGATCTCGGCCGCACATCTGATCCGCGGCGAGGCGATCTGATCCAGGCCGTCCGATGTATTTCGATCGCCCGATCCAACGGCTCCCTGCTCGTCTCCTTCGTCGAGCCACCCCGAAGCCACCCGCGAGCTCCGTTCGTACCAGAGGCCATCCGAAGATGGATTTCGAGTTCCCGGCCACCTCTGAAGGAGCTAAGGCGTCCATGGTGATCGTCTGGCCACACTGAACATAATCATGCAATAAAATATGCATGCACACGTTGAAGGGAGAAATTGGAGTTTGGCCGAGGCATGCAACGTTGCCGAGGCTTTGAAGGGTTCGTGCTTTGCATGGTTCGCCCTTGAAGAAGGTCGTGCATGCGTTTCTAAGCCGCATACACGTAGAGGTGAAGAAAAATAACAGAGGGAACCCACGGAGAACCGAGGAGAAAGTTCAAGATTTGAAAAAATCTTGAAGATCCGAATATTTCGGGGATTTGAGATTTATCCCACGCGGAAGTTTTGAGGATTCTCTGCCTATAAAAAGAGAGCCCATGCTCTCGGTATTGCTTGCTGAAAAACTCGAGAGAAGTCCCGTGAGTGCCTTTGTGCCTCGCGAAGAAAGAAGCCCCGTGCAATCTATTTGCGCGGCTGAAGTCCTCGGTGCCATCTTTGGCCCGAAGGAGTCCCTTGAGCGCAACTCATTTGCGTGGCAAGAAGAAGAGGTTGGGCTGCGCGGTAGAACCTTGCGCACCCCCTCTGTGCACCGTGCCCCCTGTGCGGTAGCACTTGCGCGCCCGCGGTGCCTTGGACCCGTGGCTAGTGCGGCCTAAAGGCCTTGTGCACTTGCGCGGCCAGCTACACCCGAGGTGAACTCAGACCTTGCGCGCCTCCTTTGGAATTCGGGTGGAATAGAAAAAGAAGGCCGAGACCACACCATTATGTGTGTGTGCTAAAGTGAAGGAAGTAAGCCGAGGCCAAGTGTGTGCCAAGTGGAAAAGAGGACCCGAGGCTTTCATGCCTTGTGTGTGCACCAAGTGAAGACACATTTTGTGTGTGCAAAATTGAAGAACAACCTACGGGTTAAGGGTGTGCAACAAGAAGTGGGAAGAGGCCCAAGTCAAGTGTGTGCAAAACAAAGAACAATTTATGTGTACTTGAACAAGTAACAAGAAGGCCGAACCTAGGTGTGTGCACTAAGAAGTGTGTATACACTTAGAAGAAGAAAAGGGAGGACATCCACACTAAAGTATAACACACATTTAAGTGTGTAAGAAAATTGAATAAAGTGTGTGAAGAAGTGAGAAGCTGGTGTGTGCTTAAAGAGACTACACCCTTTGTGGGCTTATTGCACCGAGAAGAAAAAGGAAAGTGCATGCATGTATGCATGCACGTGCACACGTGAACAAAGACAAATCAGTGGTGTGCAATTGAGTTGTCCAAGACCAGGAGTTCTTGAAGAGTATTGAGAAGGCCATGCAGTCAGTGCATGAGGATTCAGAGTTGCCATGCACTCAGTGCATGAAGTTGATGTGAATTGAGACTGGACCAGACTGAAGTTAAAGATATCAGTTGTCTGAGTATTCAGTAGTTGAAGAGAGAAGCCAGGTCATCCTGAGAAGAAGGAGATAAAGCCTGAGCAAGACGAGAAGACCTGACCATCACAAGTGATCAGAGGTACAGAGCAAGGCCAGCAGTCTTTATCCCAGACTGCTGAGGATACTTGAAGAAGCTTAAAGAGAAGAAGAGCTACTCGTGTGACTCGAGGAGCCAGGAGAAGACCCTGTGGGACTCAGGGAGAAAAAGTCTTCATTGGGATTCTGGAGCAGGCCAGTGGGACTCTGGTAACACTGTGGGACGCAGTATAAAGACCCTCCTGTGGGACTCAGGAGAGATACGGTGGGAAGCTGTATCGACCATTGTAATACTAACAGATTATAATGGGAGAATCCATGTTGGGAGAGCATGGCAAGGATGTAGGCCTTTGGTGCCGAACCTTGTAAATCCTTGTGTCTTGTGCCTTTTCATTACTGTATTATCCGGGAAAGGTTGAGAGACATAAGAAGAGTGGATCGAGGCCTTAACAAGCCATAGAGGTTTAATTGATTAAGAATCAATTAGTAAAATGTTTTAAAGGATCACTGATTCACCCCCTCCCCCTCTCAGTGATTCACACTGATCTGGGCACTTCAATTGGTATCAGAGGGAGGTTACCTCTAAAAGATCCAAGGGAGTCTATATGGAGTGCAGATTTGAGGAAATGAAAGAACAGCCTCAAATGGAGATATCTGCCAAGACTCTGAAAAACAGAATGAAGAAACAGGCAAAGAAGATGAAGAAGAAGGCTGGTGCAATCAGAGAAACTCCTTCTATGGAAAGAAATGTGAAAGTCACATCAGATGACAATTCCTTTTATCATTCTTATGATGAAGCCTGCTCTAGCTGTGATGAAGATGGAAGAAACAATGATCTTCTAAATGCAATCAAATATCTTCAGAAGAGAGTCCCCAAGGAAGTTGCAATGTGTATAGCTACAGGCCTCCTTGATCTTCAAGAAGAAAAATTACAGCTAGAAGATGAAGCCAATTCTCTCGAAGTCCAATTGGCAAAAAGGGTTGGCATAACCAACACTCTCAGAAAGCTGGTGAAGGCTAAAGATGAAACCGTTTCTCTTTGCAATGAAAGATATGAAGACACTGCTGAAGAATTGCAAAGAAGCCTTTCTGAGAAAGAAATCTTTATGATAATGATCAAAGAAGTTTTCCATGCACTGGAAAAGAGGCACAAAGTTTCAATGAATGTCAGAGATGCTCAACTTGAAGAAAAAGTCAAAAGGGTAAAGGAGCTTGACAATTCATTTCTTGAATTGAAGACAGTGCATGATGACCAGATGAATCAGCTGAAAGAAAGTTGGGAAGGAAAGCTAAGAGCTGTTGAGGATGAGAAGAACTCCCTTAACATGAAATGCTTAGAACTAGAGGTGATATTGAAAAATCTGCAATCACCCAAAGCTGAAGCCTCCCAGTCAGCTGAAAGGAGAAATGTTGCTACTCAAGTATGCATTGAGCAGGATGATTCTAAAAGAAAGACATCCTCTAATGAAAGGGCAACATCTTCTAAAAAGAAGGTACCATCCATACCATCTTGTACTCATGCTTCTAAAAGTGTTTCTACTAAAAGTGCAGGATGGAAGAATGAATCCAAACAAGTATGGATGAAGACAGTGAAGAAAGAATGCTCTCCTGAAACAACACAGCAAGTCAAGAAAAGTACCCAACAATCAGAAGGACTGAAGAGGTCAAGATTTGTGGGTCAGTGTTGGTGTTGTAATAAGTATGGGCAATGTGCAAAGGATTGTTGGTACAATCCACTGAATGTCAAAGCACAAAGGAAGCCCATGCCAAGGGGGAGCAAGCCAGAAGAAAAGAAGCAGCATCCACAGGTCCAGAGACATCTGTTTACTGCAAATAGATTTGGATTACTTGACAACATCTGGGATGGTTGCAAAAGTGGTCAAATAGTTGATACATATCAATCTCCGAATGTATCCAAAGCTGGAATGAAGAGAAGATCACTGAACCTGGCTAAGAGAGATTCCTTGGGAAGCAAGCAGAAGAAAGTGGAAGATGCTCCCAATAAGAGTTTGAAGAATGAAGAGAAGTCCTTGGAATCTAAATCCAAGAAGGGTGATGCATCCAGAAGGACCACCAAGAAGAAATGCTTCTACTGTGGAAAGAAAGGGCATATCATGGATCTTTGTAAAGAAGCCATGAAATTCAATAGAGGCAGACTGGACTCAAACACACAATCAATCCAGATGAAGCAGAAGGGATTGATTGAAAACAAGTTGCCTAAGAAAGGTAGCTTGACAGCATCAAAAGAACCATGTGGAACTTCCAGAACTGAGGCCACACTTTCAAGTGACTTACTAGTCAAATGGCCAAATCAGTTGCAACTTGCCAAAGATCTGCAAAGAGCTGAAGATAAAGTTCTGGCAATTGCTAAGGCAAAAGGGAAGAAGAAGATTTCACATGAAGATGTTTTGAGAACCACACCAGCACAAACATGATTGAAGATCAGATGTGCAAGTGTGAAGAATGGTGAAAATGGGGCATCTCAGTTGAGAGAATCTTCTCAACCTTGTTGTTCACATTGATGAACCAAGGAGGTTCCATCTTATTCCCTTATACTCTTGGTATATACGTGTGCTAACATTTCAGGGAATTGAAGATGATGTTCATTCTCATATGGAGGATGGTTTGGATAGAACGGAGTGCACCCCTTGAGGGGGAGAAAATATGAAGAAGATGATGTTCTGAGATTAATATCATCTTAAGAAAATGGATGAATGGGGGAGCTTTATCTTTGCACCTGAACATTCTAATGTGTTTTGTGTAGTATGTGCAGGATTCAGCAATTCATTGAATATCTGAAAAATTTCAAACCCCTAAGCATGATCTCACATGTGTAGAGAGTTATGGACAGCTTTGAATTCCTTGGTTACATCACTCTTGTTTTCTACACCGGGTTAGCCCAAGTAGACTTAGAGTTGATTTACTAAAGGTTCTTTGCTAAAGAGAACATGTGACATCATCCCTCTCTTAGTGATTTTCAAGAAAATGCTATTCGAAGGGAGGAAGAGATATTTTTGAAAAGAACCACACCACACCTTTGCATTTGATTGCCAATAAGGGGGAGAAAATATTGGCACACATATTGACCCATTCATATGTGCTGAAGGAGTGTATTGACAACAAATACAAAGAGGGAGATTGAAGTTCACTGTGTTGCATTTGTTGTCAATGAGGCATGAAGTTGTCTTGGAATGAATGGAAGTCATGGAATGTCAAGAGGTGAATGACAAAGGTTGTGATGGTGTTGGTGGTGAAGGAGAATGGCCATGGTACTAAGAGGCATGTCACTTAGGAGATTCACTAAGTGGTATTGGAAATTGTGGTTGACCCATTCATATGTGCTGAAGGAGTGTATTGACAACAAATACAAAGGGGGAGATTGAAGTGCACTGTGTTGCATTTGTTGTCAATGAGGCATGAAGTTGTCTTGGAATGAATGGAAGTCAAGGAATGTCAAGAGGTGAATGACAAAGGTTGTGATGGTGTTGGTGGTGAAGGAGAATGACCATGGTACTAAGAGGCATGTCACTTAGGAGATTCACTAAGTTGTATTGGAAATTGTGGTTGAAACATTCTCCATGGAAATCAGACGATTGATGAGCTGATCTTTATGTTCAAAGAACTTGTATCTTGATGATACAATGTCACAACAATGATAGAAGACCATGCATTGTATTGACAATGCATGAGGAGAAACAAGAGATCCATCCACAACTTCTAAGTGGATGAAGTGGTGTTTATGAAGTCCATGCACTATTACTCAGTGCATGTGAATCAGAAGAAGATCCAATTGATCTCTGATTTGATCAACGAATCCCATTGAAGATGTTATGTGATTCAGGAGTTCGGTTGATGAAGATCCTTGAGAATTCTCTCCTAAGTAGAAAATGAGATGATGAAGAAGAATAATAAATTGAGGAGTTGTTTATAATCAAGTAGATTAATGTTTGAATTCTCAAGAAGAAGAAGAGAGGAGAAGAAATGAAGAAGGGAGAAGTGGCTTGGAATTTGGCATTTATACATTGGGAGAACTGTGTTTTCAACAAAGTGTTTATTCTGTCCTTTGCCAAAAAATAGGCCAGCCAAGGCCAGCCCACGGGTTCAACCCCAAGGCACTTGTGGGCCTAAGGCGCCATGCCCATGGGGGATCCCATGGTGCAAGCACAAGGCGGCAGGGGGCTGTGTATAAGCCCCGAGGCCACGCGGTGATGAAGCCCGCGCAGCGTGAGCGCGAGGAGCGCACCCGTGAGTGTGCATAGTGGGCGCTAGGAGCGCGCCCGCAGGGAGCAGAGTGGGCGCAGAGCGCCCCCGCAGGGAGAACTCGGCGCGGGGCGGCACCGAGAGGGTTGGAAGTTCAATTGCGGGGTTGAGGCAGCGCTTGGGTAATAAGCCGCGTGAAAACAGGAGGCCGTTTCGATGTGGGACGCAGAAATTTCACCGGGAGCAAATCTTAGCCGTCCGAGCGATCGCGCGCCAGATCTCGGCCGCACATCTGATCCGCGGCGAGGCGATCTGATCCAGGCCGTCCGATGTATTTCGATCGCCCGATCCAACGGCTCCCGGCTCGTCTCCTTCGTCGAGCCACCCCGAAGCCACCCGCGAGCTCCGTTCGTACCAGAGGCCATCCGAAGACGGATTTCGAGTTCCCGGCCACCTCTGAAAGAGCTAAGGCGTCCATGGTGATCGTCTGGCCACACTGAACATAATCATGCAATAAAATATGCATGCACATGTTGAAGGGAGAAATTGGAGTTCGGACGAGGCATGAAACGTTGCCGGGGCTTTTAAGGGTTCGTGCTTTGCATGGTTAGCCCTTGAAGAAGGTCGTGCATGCGTTTCTAAGCCGCATACACGTAGAGGTGAAGAAAAATAACAAAGGAGAGGAAACCCGCGGAGAACCGAGGAGAAAGTTCAAGATTTGAAAAAATCTTGAAGATCCGAATATTTCGGGGATTTGAGATTTATCCCACGCGGAAGTTTGGAGGATTCTCTGCCTATAAAAAGAGAGCCCATGCTCTCGGTATTGCTTGCTGAAAAACTCGAGAGAAGTCCCGTGAGTGCCTTTGTGCCTCGCGAAGAATGAAGCCCCATGCAATCTATTTGCGCGGCTGAAGTCCTCGGTGCCATCTTTGGCCCGAAGGAGTCCCTTGCGCGCAACTCATTTGCGTGACAAGAAGAAGAGGTTGGGCTGCGCGGTAGAACCTTGCGCACCCCCTCTGTGCACCGTGCCCCCTGTGCGGTAGCACTTGCGCGCCCGCGGTGCCTTGCACCCGTGGCTAGTGCGGCCTAAAGGCCTTGTGCACTTGCGCGGCCAGCTACACCCGAGGTGAACTAAGACCTTGCGCGCCTCCTTTGGAATTCGGGTGGAATAGAAAAAGAAGGCCGAGACCACACCATTATGTGTGTGTGCTAAAGTGAAGGAAGTAAGCCGAGGCCAAGTGTGTGCCAAGTGGAAAAGAGGACCCGAGGCTTTCATGCCTTATGTGTGCACCAAGTGAAGACACATTTTGTGTGTGCAAAATTGAAGAACAACCTACGGGTTAAGGGTGTGCAACAAGAAGTGGGAAGAGGCCCAAGTCAAGTGTGTGCAAAACAAAGAACAATTTATGTGTACTTGAACAAGTAACAAGAAGGCCGAACCTAGGTGTGTGAACTAAGAAGTGTGTATACACTTAGAAGAAGAAAAGGGAGGACATCCACACTAAAGTATAACACACATTTAAGTGTGTAAGCAAATTGAATAAAGTGTGTGAAGAAGTGAGAAGCTGGTGTGTGCTTAAAGAGACTACACCCTTTGTGGGCTTATTGCACCGAGAAGAAAAAGGAAAGTGCATGCATGTATGCATGCACGTGCACACGTGAACAAAGACAAATCAGTGGTGTGCAATTGAGTTGTCCAAGACCAGGAGTTCTTGAAGAGTATTGAGAAGGCCATGCAGTCAGTGCATGAGGATTCAGAGTTTCCATGCACTCAGTGCATGAAGTTGATGTGAATTGAGACTGGACCAGACTGAAGTTAAAGATATCAGTTGTCTGAGTATTCAGTAGTTGAAGAGAGAAGCCAGGTTATCCTGAGAAGAAGGAGATAAAGCCTGAGCAAGACGAGAAGACCTGATCATCACAAGTGATCAGAGGTACAGAGCAAGGCTAGCAGTCTTTATCCCAGACTGCTGAGGATACTTGAAGAAGCTTAAAGAGAAGAAGAGATACTCGTGTGACTCGAGGAGCCAGGAGAAGACCCTGTGGGACTCAGGGAGAAGAAGTCTTCAGTGGGATTCTGGAGCAGGCCAGTGGGACTCTGGTAACACTGTGGGACGCAGTATAAAGACCCTCCTGTGGGACTCAGGAGAGATACGGTGGGAAGCTGTATCGACCATTGTAATACTAACAGATTATAATGGGAGAATCCATGCTGGGAGAGCATGGCAAGGATGTAGGCCTTTGGTGTCGAACCTTGTAAATCCTTGTGTCCTGTGCCTTTTCACTACTGCATTATCCGGGAAAGGTTAAGAGACATAAGAAGAGTGGATCGAGGCCTTAACAAGCCATAGAGGTTTAATTGATTAAGAATCAATTAGTAAAAAGTTTTAAAGGATCACTGATTCACCCCCTCCCCCTCTCAGTGATTCACACTGATCTGGGCACATCAATATCATTAGTCAAGATTCACTCACAAGACTATTAATGTGGACATAATCCCTTACTAAATTAGGTTCACTATACATTATAGTAAAAACTATTCCATGAGATATCCATAATTATCAAATATATTTGAGGGATATATATTTCTATAACCTGTATCACATAACCATAATATATTAATATGTCTTCTATAATATCAGAATCCCTTCAACATAAATTTTAACCTATGGAAGGAAAATGAATATTATAAAAAAATCATCATTTCAACAGAACATAACCCATGGAAGATAAATGAGTTTAACAGAAATATGATCATAATAATCATAATACATATTGAGAAAAAATAAGGATGGAATACTTGTATCATATCATTAGTAAATAGTATGTTAAACTAATTCATGATATCATTAGTAAAAAAATTAATTATAAGATCTATAGAATATTTCTTGGGAAAATTCCCTTTTTCATTTTTTAAATAAATAAATAACCAACATATTAAGGAAAAAAACTCCTTAAAAATGATATTTTGAAAATTTTAAAGCAATTTTAAAATAATTGAACAATCATGATGGTTTCAATTTTTTTTCATAAAATGTATGTCAAAATAAAGATTCCATTTACATTTTTAGTAAAATTCAAAAGTAATTCACAGGAAAAATACAAAAATATTCCTTTATAAATAATTTTTTAAAAACTAAAAAATGGGTAAAATTATCTATAAACGATAGTATTATACTATTAAAAACATTATTTAAAACATTTTAAATATACACAAACACAAAAAAAATATTACAAACCACAGAAGAAATGTAGTCTATTTTTGTTAAAAATATTTTGTCAATAATTTTAAGATCCAAAGGGAATAAAATTTATTGATAATTTCATGAATAAAAAACTATAATAATTGGAAGGATATTATTGAGAGGTATATCATGAAATTTCATTATCAAAAACATTTTAGTAAATAATCCCAATAAACAAAAATAATATAACACAAAACCCTTAACAATCTTCTAATATGTTAATCGAAGCCAATAAAATTGAGAACCATATTTTAATTTGTATATCCAAAAAAGTATAATTTTATGAATCATTAGTGTCATTAATCTGTATCAAACAAACCACATAAAAGGAAAAATTGGTGAATATTACATGTGTATCAAAAAAATAAAAGTGAGATGAAAATCTCTACCATCTTGTTATAATTATTTAGAATGCAATCTAACGTACTATATAATAAATATAGATTTATTATAATTATTTTAAAAATAATTTACATTTTTTCATATCATATATTATCCACAAATATCCTTTTAACACCAATTTATTAATAATTCCCAAATAATATCATTATTTCAATTTTATAATTTTTCATTTCCGATGAGAGTTTCAGTTCTGTAGTTCTGGCCCATGAATATTGAACATGGTTCCATAATATCTAGCATATTAATAATGATAATAAAAGTATATATATTAATTATATTCATATTTAGAATAATATATAAATTTTATTTATTGAAAAATGATTTACATTTTTCATTGATATGGTAAGACATACATATGAATGAATGTTGTTATCATATTTCAATAGTGGGAACACAGAAAGGTAAATAATAATTCACATGTACATAATTATTATTATATCATATATATATTATATAATCATATGAACATTCATTATTACCATCCATCTAAATGGTAAATGAAAAATGAATCACATCGCTTCATGGATGTGGTAGTCCACACGTATGCAAAAGCGACATTATCATTTCTCTATAGAAGAGAAGGTAAGAAGTTAAATATGATATTATGATTAAAGAATAATAATTTTTTTCTAAATATAATATATAAAAAATAAATTCAGCATAATAAAAATTAATTAATTATGGTGATTGAGAATGAATTATATCAGTATGTTGAGGAAGTTGTCCACATGTACGCACATGTGATACATTCACTTCCCATTTTATAGAAAAGAGGGAGAATAAATAAGATTCTATAATAATAATAATAACAAAACCTTAGAAAATTTAGTATTCTTAACTTGTTATTTTATTTAAATACCAAATATTTAGTAGAGTTATAATAATAAATAAATTGAAATTTGTTGGGTAAGATGGTTACCTCTCTCCATTTTGCATTCTTTAGATCCTTTATTAATAACATTAGAAATGGTATTATAAGAATAAATTCACAACAAAATCATGTATATGTTATTTCATAATATAATTGGGTATGGTTTAGTTGTGTTATATTTTTCAAATTGGGGTAAATATGATAAATTATGTGCTTCATTTTCTAAATTAGGGTGAGGACACATTTTGAATTAATAAAAATATTTAAGTATAAAAAATTAATTTTGAGGTGTGAATTTCACCATACAGAGTTAATATTTAATATAATATTATATTTTTTTGAAATAAATCCAACTAATATAAATTATTAAAAGATTAATTGGTATTTTAAACTTTTTATTTTTGTTTATAACCTTCATTAACTATTTTGAACCATAAAAATTGTGGATACTTTTTAAATATTAGTGGGTTATAATTTTACATACAGGTTTTCAATGGTATCTTAATTGTAACTTGGATGAATTTTTTTTACCATTTCTAATTCTACATTTCCTCTTTCAATATTTTTATTACATTTAATAAAATTAATAAAATATTATTTTAAATAAAGTATTAGTAATTATGTATTGGAAACTCTTCAGTTAATTTGACTTTAACAACATCAAGATAACAAATAAAATAGAATCTAAATGATTTAACCACATAGTATAAACTATTATTAAATGTAAACTTTTTGTGGCACCATAATTCATCCAAAAAATATTACTTATTGATAATTTTATAATCATTTACATTTTTTTGGCTCGTGCCATAAAAACTGTTCATATGTTGTGTAAGAATTAATGTAAATTATACAATAAATAAAAATTGATAATAAATTAATATCATAAAAATAAATTATTAATGTTCATTAAAATATTTCACATTCATTTATAGCATTTTCATATCCCTATGTGAAATAATGAAATTAAAATCCGAAGATAGACATTTTGTATTTTTGTTTGTTAAAAATATTATAAATATCATTTTCAAGGGAAAATAGAAGAAAAAATATATATATTGAAATTTTTGATAGATATGACTAAATGATTCCCTGAAACTAAAAGTAATTTATGATCTTCATTGATTTTGTGATCATATATCATTGTATTAACTATGTTTTATCCATTTTAACCATAGAAAGGTGATAAATATTTACTCGATTTATATTCAGAATGATGAGATATAAAAGGGACCTATTTATAAAATTTGAACCCCCGGATTCGAATTATAGTATCATTTTTTAATAATTAAATTTATATGAGTGGAATAAAGCAGTTTTAATATAATTTAGAAAAACTCAATAAAAAATAGTTTTTAGGAAAATTAATTTTAAACATAAATACTAACTTATATCAAAATCATTAATATTTATAATTAAAATATATTTAATTATATTTTTATAAATAAAATGTATGATATTTAAATTTAAAAAAATCCCTAATATAATGTTACATTTAGATTACTTTAATTAATTAAAATAAACGAGAGTGTTTGAGAAAGCAAGAATTTTCAATATTCAATGAAAAAACCATTTCAGAAAATTCAAAATTTACACTATAAATTAATTTTGGTATGTTTCTTTATTTATTTTTTTTCATAAAATAAAATTTATAAACATGTTGAAAATCAATAATTATTTTCCGGTATAAAATTTATAAAATCATTTTTAAAGAAAATGAATTTTTTTGAAATACAAAATGAAATCACTAAAAAAGAGAGTGTTTATTTCCAGAGAATCAATAAATAAAGTTTTATTTTTTAGGATAATTATAAAGATAATTAATAATGTCATTTATCATATTCATAAACTCTAATTCAATGACTAGGTTATTATGATCACATTTTAATAATAATATTTTTAAAATGTATCTCATTTCTTTTAAGGCTCGCGGATTCATGTTCAAAAATCTGACAAGTTTATTATTATTTTAAATAAATTTTCAATGTGCTATATACAGTTTGAGGTGTTACAATAAAATAGATGATAAGGGTGAAGTTAAAATTATGTTTAAATTATTTTCATAAAAGAATAAAACCCAAAAAAGAATGATGGAAGTTGACAGGTTGGTCTATTACAGAAAGCCCCATTCCTCTAAGTGATAAACTATAAGTTACCCTCTTATAAGGTCCCAACCCATGATCGACACTGGCTTTCTCATCTAGTCAGTTATGTGACCTCAAGCATGCCTCCGCATTTTCCAAAGGATTCCAACTAGTATTAAGGTTCTAATATTGATCCGGGGGAGACTATACCCTCTTTGTAAATGTAGCATAATAGAGAGAGTAAATAAGAATAGAAAAAAAATATAACCAATAACAAAACCAAACTAGTATCACAATATGAAGACAACAAGAATAAAATTTCCCAAATTAAACAATTGAAATGCCATACCAAATACGTTTCAAGTTCCAATAAGAATAAAACATAATAAATAGACATTGATTACTCCAAAATGGGTCCTGACACTAAGTCTTCTTCCCCAATTCATGCTCCATCCAAAATCATCCATATAACATAGGGTTCTTTCCCTAATCCATTCCTATAAACATAATGTCTATTTGGGAACTGATTTGGATTATCTATTATGGTGTGAGTACAACTTTGTATTCCACCACCAACAATGTCTAAAATAATATAAAATCCATAACAGTGTTTATAGTTGTATAAATAATAAATCACAATCAATAATGAAAAATGATTACATTTATTCAATTACATTTTATTTTACCACATAGACTGATGGGTTCCCATGGACACATAAACCCCAAATACCTAAATTGGTTATAAACACTCACCAAAATAAATCACTAATTGGAGTATATCAACCATGATCACAATTAAGATAAATATCTAGATGCAAACAGGGATCCTAGACCAAAATAATCAGGTCTCATAAAACATAGATATTAATCAATGAAAACAAAAGAAAATGGACCTTCAATGGAATATACAAATATTGGAGAAATATTTAAACCTAATTAGGATAATATTCACTTACTTGTAGAGGTTAATATATTCAATATGGGCTTCAAATCATCAATAAAAATGGTCAATATACTTAGTAATTAATTCCGAAACCTCCAAAATATGAGAGGAAAAGGTTCGGGCCAATATAGGGTAGACTTGGGGTAAATACCAGGGGTTTTGATAAGTTTTAATCTATTTTTTTGGTAAATTAAAACCTAATAGATGGTTTCCTAGGAAGGGGAACACAATTTTCTAAACTACATCCCTTAACAGTGCACCTATTATATTGTTGGTGGTGAACAGTTACTCCTAGAAGGGAAAACGATTCGATAAACCACACTCTAGCAGTGAGAATCCCCCCTTTCTGGTTTTGTGCAATTTATAAGGTACTCTTCCATTCAAAATTTTCTAATTTCACCCAAAAACACCGCAAGGTCAATCACATTACAAAAAAAGTACTCAAAAAATGGAATATAGTACATCAACATGAGCTCGAGACATCTCCAAAAAATATCAGGATATTACAATATCTCCACCAAATAACAAATCATCCTAGATCTACGCTCACAAGAATATATATGATTACAAGGTAAAAAAATATCTATCCACTTAGCTCATATATCTACTTCTCTTTCCCTTGTTACCCCTTAAATTGGTCCATGTTTCCAGAATACATGAATTATCGACACAACCTTCCCCAAAATACTTTCTAATTAAGATCCAACTCACATATCATATTATCTTCAAAAGACATATTAGTCTCAAGATCAACATATTCACCATAGATCACCTGACAAGGGTTGGGGTGATACTGTTAGAGCTATGACACATGAACAATATCATCCAGAGTATTTTAACTATGTAGAAGAGCCAATCGGTATGCCACCGACCTAATTCACCCCAAAACCTCAAATTTTCCAATAAACCTCGGCACCAATGTTCCTCATTTCTATATCCTATAGCGTTGAAAAATATGAAACACCTATAGGATTACACAATCCCCCAAAATAAACTCTAGGGGTTAACGATGTCGATCATCAGATGACTTCTGCATACTCTAAGTTGTAGCCATACACTTTCGAATCAGATGAACCTGCTGCAAAATCTATTGCATGAGGATTATTCCCAAAAACTCTAACACCCCTTCCCTCATCCAGCATATAGGAGATCTACATGACCTATAAAAAAGGTCCTTGTATGTTTCTATTTTTTTAGTTTTTTGATATCAATTTTTATAAGAAATATCTACTACCTTCATATGATTCTCTTAAAACCCAATGAAGTATAGAACAGTTGGTCGATGAATATCTCCAAGAACATATATATTACATAATGACTACCCATAGTTTTGTGGATGGAATGATATACCCAATAGAACCTATGTACGAAAAGCCTTCAGTAAGGAATTCTAGAATCAATAAGTAAATCTTGATTCATGGTCTGAAAAAACATTTTGCGGAACACCATGCAAGAGTACTATTTCTTGTATATACAAGTCTCCCAATTGATCTACCAAAAATTATCTTGAATCAATAATAAATGTGATACCTTCATGATCCAATTTACAACCACTAAAATATTGTGATTCTTACAAGGTATTCTTTGGAGACTCATTGTAACATCCATGGTTACATCTTTCTACATCCATTTTGAAATGGAAAATGGCTATAGTAAATCACCTGGTTTTTAATGATCATCCATCATCTGTTGAATGGTGTAACATTATTTCACTAACCATGCTATCTATTTTTTCATTTCCCATGAACAAAGAATTCATAATAGGCCATGATACAATATGGTAACACCTACATGAACCACCAACTTTGAGGAATTAAATTCATGAATTAGACCCCCCAACATGCTCGTTGGCAAAAAAACATGATTTATGACAAATATTATTTCATCTCCATTTATGGTCCAATAGGAAGGTTAATCCACAAATTCAAGGATTTATCTCAAGTACAAAAATTAAAAAACCTCATAATTTATATCATTAATTTTCTCAAAATTTTAGAATCCACTGAAACTTATACATGATTCAACTGCTACTAGATCTCCAAAATCTTGAGATGCATCTAATCCAGTAAATTCATCATCTTCCACTCAGTACTAGACTCATGATCTTCCTGAGTCCGATTTTTCCCGCTTAAAGCATCAAAAACACCATTTTACGTCCCGTACATATATTCTAGATCAAAATAAAAGGGCTATATATACTAAACCAATATGTTCTTATGAAGGTTAAAATTTCACTAGGAAAATACTTTATTTAATATATTGTGGTACATATACACAACAAAAATGTATTACAAAATTTAATTACACAAACATATCAAGCCATACACCAATATATCTAAATCAAGGTCATGAATATTATAATTTTTTTCATGTGTACTCAACTTTTGAGACCCATATACTACAATCGATCTTCCTACATAATCACTACCCTATTTCCTATCCTAGAAGTGTAAAAAACACTATATTATCACCACCAAGTTTAATTTGGATCTATATTGGTTCTGATGTCAAATGATTTTTCATCTCCCAGAAGGCATTCACACATCCTCCAGACCATTCAAACTTTACATATGTTTTTGTCAATCCTAGAGGTGGTTCCTCTAAATGGATAAAGTCCTTGATTAATATCAAATAATAATCCAATGACACTATAAAAATATGTATATGAAAAACATTCATTGGATTCTTCCAAGAAACAACTATATGAACATTTTCTGGGTCCACTAACACTCATTCCTATGAGAAGATGTGACATAATAAGTGTCCATCATCAATCAAAAACTAAAACCTTTAGAGTTTTTGTATAGATGATTCACTCTCAGTGCACTTTGGAGGATTTAAATATGATAGGTATGATCATTATATATCTTGGAGAATGCCAATAATTCAGCCACAAATACTACCACAAACTAATCTAGTTACTGGTGGAAGATATGTTCTTTTCATTGGGGCCATAAACACTAATGGCACATTATTAAACTTGAATAGAATCACAAAAAACTCATAAATGATATATCTAATTCAGAAAGTTTTCCTTGGTATATCATATGGTCAAAATATCCACTAACAATACCCTGATCTCATGTCAATAAATGAAAAAACACAAGATCCCCTTAACTAATCAAATATTTCATCAATAAACAGACGAGGATACTAGTTCTTCAATATTATCTGTTTCTAATTTCAGTAGTGAAAACATAAATGTAGAGTCCCATCATCCTTCGTAGAAAACAATATAGGATAACCCCAATGAAACATAATTTCTTTGATCAAACCCTTGTCCATCAACTCTTCTAGTTGAGTATTGATCAATTAAAGCTCCATTAGAGCCACTATGTATAGTGGAATAAAAACTGGATCAATACTCAACCTGGGATTAATTGTAAAATAAACATCTTTCCAAATTTGGATCCCTGAGATGTCTTCATAAAATACATTTGAAAACTTGTAAAATATTAGCGTAAATATTTCTTTCTTTACATCTCCATAATCCAAAAATAATCTAGTAATGTGGTCGGTATGATCCCCCAATTGCGAGTGAACTGGACGTGTACAACCCACCTAGACATCCCACTATCCAAGGTAAATAAATTTTTCACCATTATGAGATGTAGAAGTCACTCTCCATAGTTAAAAATAAATGTGACTAGGTATACCATTAAAATTTTCATACCAATAATTAGATCAAATCTTGACATGTCAAGGATGTAATGATCCCAACTAAAATGAAACCTACCAACCTCAAGAGAACACTCCTTGCATAAAATTTCTCTCAATTGTACAGCCAAAGGAGTATCTATCATAATAACCCCATTCATAAACTCCACCTATAAGATAAATTCATTCACATGTTTTTCAAAAATAAAATATTGAGTGGAATAGGTATCAGTAAGGTGCTATAAAGTGTAGAAGATACAATAATATTACCTATAAGTGGAAGTTGTATAGCTTCAATATCCAAAATTATAGGATGAATGTCATGAAACATCCCTTCTTATCTTTCTTGTGATGCATTATGTGTTACCTGAGCTACACCACTCTGCTGATATAGGATCACATTCCCAGAAGCCCAATATCCACTGTCTATACCACAATGGCTAGTCAACTCCAACTAACCGACTAATAAAGTATATAAGATCATCTTCCCACACTTTGGTTAAACCTAATTGCTACATCACTAACCATCTATGATGGGTTCCTATAGAACCTATATGGATTATCCATCCATCCAGAATATTGGTACTCTACCGATGGACAGGGAAAATGCCTAATAAAGTGTCTTAGTCTACCATACTGGGGGTAGATCACTCGATTATGATCCTATGTAACTGATCCTTCCGCCTAGACAATATTATTTCTAAGGCTCTGGTCATCATTCTCATATCGACACTTCCTACCGATAAAAGATGTACCCCATGATAATTCAGTGGAAACCATCATTCCTACACTCTAAGCCTCATTTTGGTTCCCTTTATCTATGAGATCCAGATCCACCACCTTAGTAATATTCTTTAATCTAAAGGTGATAACATGAGACTTAATCTCTAATTTTATTCTATTTTGGAAATGAATTTTTTGTAGATTTATCATCTACTTCCAACCCTGGATTAATGTACTACAAGTCAGTAAAGTGAAAAACATAGTCCATCATACAAATACTCCTTTGAGTTGACCACATGAACTTAGTTTCATTATCAATTATTAGTTTATATGGATACAGGTGATCTAGGAATTTATCCAAGAATCCCTTTCATGGAATACCATGAGAATGTTTAGTCATATCCTGAACATCCCAAAAACACATCATTGATCCTCATAACATGTTAGTATCCAAATTGACCCTCTTCTTAGTCAAAGTATCCAAATGGTCATTTATTTTCAGGATGGATTCCATCAATAATACCACTTCCCCAATTCCATGATCTCTGACGAATGTTAGAGGGTGATGTAACTGAAAATACCACTTCATTCTATAATTACTCTTCAAAATCCAATCTAGGTCTCTCTCCATAAATTGCATTAAGCAAGCAATGTTCTTACAGAACTGCTCCCCAGATCTATCTCCCGACTCTATCATTGCATCGAGTTCCATTGATGGAGGATCATTTCAGAACATGTCCTCCAATGGTCCACTCAAAAAATTTCTTCATATAGGAATATATGTACAGTTCCAAACACATGTCTCAGGACCCATAAAAAATGTTAACACTTTTATCTAATAGGAATTAAAAATAACCCTTAACAAGTCATCCCCTTATACCCCACCGCATAGTTAAAGTCGATGCACTATAACTACCCCTAACCATTCTACATCTAGTTCATGGTTATAAATGCGTAAAATCATTCTCCTTATTTATGTTCCTCATTAGAGACCCATTTATTTACATCTTGGATCATCTTAACACTTTGAATTCATATTAGGTAACGTTTACATTCCAATAAAACCTGTAATGAAAAGTATTTCAATTTTAGAAACTTACCCAAAACATGTTTTCCAATTTGTGTCTAAAATGATGCATCTCACATTAAACCCAGAGTGTCTAAAATAATTCATACAAACTAAAATCTCTTCCCATACCATTCCACATGTCAGATCTAAAAAATTCTCAAAAACAACAATCACAACACACAACAAGGGCATCACTCTATGTGAATTAATATCAGCTATAAAAAAAAGTAAATAAAATAAATCCCACCCTAGGTACTTTTATTTTACCCTCATACCTGGATTAGCTACTACCATTCTTCATATGTTAACTAAGAACCAAATCATCCAATTCTCCACTCGTAATTTCCCAAATTTTTAGAAAAAAGAAAAGAAAAGAAATTTCATTGCATTTGATACCATATTGTAACATCCCGACCACGGTGTCACATCTGTTCTATGATCTATTATGTTACATGATCTCAAGTGTGGCTCCCCGTATGATAGAGGCTATGGACTATCTGTGTGTATAATAATCCCATCTTTTCATACATATATATTACATCATTTTTTTGGAATACACAAACACACAGCAATCTATCATAATAGTTTAGTCCCTTTGGAAACCATAAATACAAAAATATAGTCTATTAAAAGATATTTAATGCTTCCCAAAATGATTATTTCCATTAGTATTCCCACATAAAAACATTTTTTATAATCTGCGGAATATAATCATATGAAAATTGTTAGCTCAGATGCTCAATAAGAGTAAACAAGGGATATATATAACCATAAACATGAAAATAAATGGTATGATAATGTGGTAATAACATTATTGGATCATACCCTACATATCAAAGATCATATAAATGAATAATATCATAAATATTAGTAGTTCATAGGACCTGAATCATAAAGAAATAAAATAACATAATCCACGAGATCGTAACATTGAAATAAGACATGAAATTATGGTAGAGACATAAACTATTAACTTTGTGAACATGTATAAATAGTAATAGGATCACTCATTAAATTAAGGACATGAAATTAGTCCCTCACATATAGGTAAAGGCATGACACTAGGTCCACAAAAAAAATTATAGACATGAAAACCATATCCGTACATATAATTGTGAAAGTGAAATAAGGTTAATTCATAACATATAAACCTTATGAATTATCAATTTTAACCTAATGCATTGGAGGGAGATATAGGTCCCACCCATCACATAATGATAACCATACATATTTGTGACACAATGACATAAATAATCCATCATTTAAAAATAAATAAAAATTATTTTCATAAAAACATCATCATAACATAACTCATCAAAAATAAATATGTTTCATAAATATCATTACATCATAAATATAAACCACACATAGAAATAATAAGAATGGTATCATTGGATGATATAAATATTAAAACAAAATTAATATAAAATAATTTTGTCTTAGATGGAAATTTATTTTTAATGATAACATGACATAATTCTAAAGGAGAATATCATTTATATTTAAAAAATGTTTTTTAAATCATAAAACATTTAGAAATCAATTTTAATTGAAAATATTACTTAAAACATATAATTGAATATTTTAAAACTATTTTATACATATTTGATATAATTTCCCTTTTAAAATTTTTATATGATCACTTAAAAACATTTTTGAAAACATTTTTAGAAAACATAGTTTTAATGAATCACTGATTTACGACTGAAGAGAAAATGATAATAAATTAATGATAAAAAATCCTGAAAATATTATATAATTGAAAATTCTAGTCAAATTTTAATATAAACTCCATGTAAATTAATTTACGTTCATAACATAACATGTGTCTCAAAAAAGGAGAATTTAAACAAAATCCCCATACTGATTTGGTAACTTTTGGACTGTAAACCCAATAAAAAATAGATCAAAAAATAGAGATGAAAATAATAATAAATTTTATGAATATGATTGTAAATTTAAATTAATTTATGGTTCATAAAACACAAAATAAAATTAATTACTGAACATGTTATGTGTCCTACAGAAATAAAAGCGAGGAAAAAATTCCTTACCTTATATCTTGATCCTCATCGTACTAATGAAACACACATGTAAAATAAATTTAATTTTATTATAATTATATTAAATAATAATATTAAATTAAAAAACACCATATATTAATTTATTCGTCACTTATATTACCCATTAATTAACCATTCAATGTTAATGTTATGTTTTGGGTAATAACTGCTTTGTTTTTGGAAAGCATTTTAATTTGTTATATTTTTTATCCTATTACTTATATCATGATTTAATTAACTAAATAATGATAAAAGTAATATAAATATCATATATTTTTAGTGTATATGTATTTATAATAATCTATAAATGATATAATTATAAAATAAAATACATTATTCATGGAGACGATTTTCCTTATGTAAGCATGCATGTAGTTTCCATTTTATTTTCATATAAAAATAAAGAAGGTAAATGATTTATATATAATATAAATAAATTATAATTATTATGAAATATATATCATATAATTTTACTAAACTCATAATTAATACATTCCATGTAACGAGTGAATGAATCACATTTCTTTGAGGAGGTGGTACCCACATGTCCCCAAATTAAGATATCATACAAAGTTATTGAATTAGAAAAATGGAAAGAAAGAAGGGTGATTTATATAATAATTGAAGAAGAATAAATATATCATAAATACCATATATATATAATAAAAATATAAATTATATAATTATTCACATCCTTTAAATATAACAATGGAAGAGAGAATGATATCATTTCACAAGGCGATAGTTCACCGAACACAAGAACAATGATTGTGTATCACATTTCATGAAAGTGAGTGTAGGTGTATGTTGAACCCTTAAGATAAAATTATCTCAATATATTTTGGTTATGGGGGTTATTATTTTAATATGAAAAAATTATGGTGTTTAAGGAATCTATAAAAAATGTTCATTGATGAAGGTTACTTCTTCTTGGGTATCTCCTTTTCAATTCCACAAAAGGATTTCATTGGTAAGATTTATGCCCAAATTAAGGAGTATATGATTAAGAAATAGAAGTTGGTAGAATATTTGGACATTTTTAAGCTCATCCAAATAGGTTTTGAATTGTGACTAAAATATAGGAATAAGATATTTTTTATAAAAGAGTAGAGGGGCACTTTTTAAATTTATGAAAAGATTAATTTATAAAAAAAATCTCAACAAAAATACCTTCAAATGAAAATTAATTAGAATATTATATAATATAAGGTTTTAATATCATGAAAAAAATTAATTTTAGACAAGTATTGGTTTTATTTTAAAGCTTACAATTTTGATTAACCCTTAGTTAATCCATTTTAATTTTAATTATTGTATCAATTGAATTCAATATTAAGAGGATATCATGCACCTATAAAATGTCAATTGGAACATAAATGGAACATTTATAATACATTTTATCATGAACCAACCTGGTTCGACCCTGAACTAGTCACCCAAGCTGGTCCACAACATGTCCTGAGGGGCATTCCTGATCCCCTCGGGATGGAAACTAGTGCAAGGCACTAAAACTTACAAGAAAGGGGAACAATTTTAGCACAAAAAGGAAATCCAAGACCAAAAAATGAATAAAAAAACTCAAAACATAGGAATCCAACAAATGAATCTCAAAAAACAATATAAATTGATTTAGTTATAAAATACAACTTCACAGCTAAAAATTAAAATACAGAATAAAACTAAACGAAAAAAGTGAACCGCCACCACACATTTTCCATGTGACCTCTTGGTCACCCCCAACCACAAGACCTACCATGCTCCAATAGAAAACTCCAGCTAAGGAACCTAAAAAAAATTTAAGCCTGTAAAATAGATTGTGTCTACCGAAAACGAGTGGTATAGGTAGGGTGTGGTCTAACAGCTCTGTAGGAAACCAACAAATAATCCATGTCACTTATTTCCAAAACATTCCATTAATAATAGTTTAAAATACTTGTAATGTATTATTTTAAAACAAATAACATTCACCATTTCCCTTAAAATTTAAAATGAGAAACAAGAAGGAAAAATGTAAATTTTATTTATTTTCAAAATATCATATTAGAATTATATTTTAAACAAAAAATGAATTTTTAGTATTTATAAAAAAAATAAAAAAATGTAAAATGAATATGATTCTACACAACAAGGGAAAAAACTCTAGTAATTCTCATAATCGGTAAACAAGATAAATCCTCAGAACTCAAAGGAAGACCAAAACGTATTATAAATGTGACTCTTCCTAAAGGTATTCCTTACTCAATGAAATCGTAATGGTATAACGCCCTACCATCTCCCTAATTTTCCTGGTTGAGGGGCCCAATACCATAGTAATAAACCCAAGTCCCACCTATTATGGTCCACTATCTAGTACAATAACCCAGACTAGTGAAACAATCATTCTTAGAAAACTAATTTATTATGTTACGTTCCCATGAATAGTTCTCTAGGGGGACTTCCATATAATCAAAAAAAGATACATATATATCCAAACACATCACCCAATCTGGAACCACCCCAAACACCTCAAGGCTTAGTCCCCTGCCTCAAAATAATTACTATATAAGGAAGTCCAATAACAAGGACCCTTCCATCTCACAATCAACCAAAGAGGTAAAATGCCTAATTTGGGAGGGGTTTTACAAAAATCCATTTAAAAATGAAAAATCGGACATTAGTTATACCCATTATGAGTGAATTTATAAAATGAAATGAAATTCCTTAAAACCATTTTCATCAATAATAAATTCTATTTTATCTATGCCCTTTCTATCCATCCTTTATGTTTCAAATACACACCCAAACATGTCACATTTTCTAAATGGGACCTTATCCCAAATCTACCTTACCATGAAAATGAGTTTGAAACATGCACAACACAGAAAAAATGAAACTAATGGTATTTCAACCATTTTAATGAACAATTTCATTTTTAACAAACACAAAATGTGTCATAAAATTCCACACATTTTAGAACCACCCAATCCATTTTATAAACATGGAATCATTCATCTAATGAGATGAAAAGAAAAGGTACGAGTTATTTTTAGAAAACCAAATGTTCCCTAAAAGTTCCACTCCAATGTTATCTTTATTTACAGGACCATCCATGGGTGCTCTCCATGTATCCATGGATGTTCCGACATCCAATGGCATAGAATAAGTGGTCCACTCAAAACCATTTTTAAAGAAACTACACACACTACATTTATTATCACAGTAACCCATTTTCATTAAGACACCATGTTTCATAATTCCAACCAACCCCAGTCAATAAATTTCCATAAATAAAATTTTTTTCTAGGAAAACCCCTCCCAAGAAATCAAACATATCCATTTTAAATGAAAATGAAAATTATTCAAACTCAAAGTAAAGGAAACACATGGGCAAAAATAGACGAATAATTTATAACATATTTTTGATTAAACATTACAAAAATAAAATTATACCAATATTCCAATATGAATATAATTTGGGTATGATGCATTATTTAAAAATTTATCAAAAAAACCCGAGAGTCAAATGGATTGAAAATTGAATAAAGGACAAGGAAAAACGTATCAGTCATGTACGAAAGTGAAGAAACCCTTCGAGAAGGAGGATTATACAACTAGGAACAAACTGCTAACCCTAAAATCCTAGAAACATAAGATAAAACAAAAACCCTATCATTATGGTTTGGTCGAAAGAGGGATAGCCAAAAGAGAACCAATAAATAGAGGAGGGGAATAGGGAAAAGAGTAACATCTACCCAAAAACTCTAAAACATACATTAGATTAAAAGAGGATGTATCCATAGGGGAGGTGATCCAAGGGAGAAGGGATATTGGGACCCATTGGAGTGCCATAAATTAAGGGGAAGGTAGAGTCCCAATTTACGGTAAAAAGGGGGAGATGGTAAAAAAAGAATTTTATGTTTTAATTATTCTAGGCCGACCACATAGTGTGGTCGCATAGTTTTCCAAACCAAGAGGTAACTGTGCGTACCCCTATGAGCACTAAGGTAAAACCACATGCTTACCTGGGATTGACCATACGATCATGGACAATATTTGTGGTCAGTTCTGTTTTACCTTCACCTACCGTACTATCTCTCTACACAATTACTACTAACCAGCCCAAAACCTTGTGACATTATGAAAATCCTCCCAAAATTTTTATAATATCAAAACATTCTACTCGGTCTCAACCCAAAAAATGACTAAAGGATCGAAGACTAAAAATAGAAAAAAAATAAAGCAGTATTTGAGGTCAGGGAGTGACGATTTTCCCCACCATAGACACTTATTATCCCATAAAGACACTAAGACAATAATGAACAAAACTCGAGCCCATGGTTGGGAGAAATGAGGGAAAACTGAAATCCCTAGGGTGACCATTCCCAACACAGGTCACACCCGATCAATTCAATTAAATACATAGCATGATATTGATGGGAGAAAATCGGTGGCTTCTCCCCACTATAATAATTCCACTGTCATGGAGGCCTTGAAATCCAAACACACCATGCCCCAGGGGGCCAATGCGAGAACTCCACAATCTAAACATACCCAATTTCCTCAGCAAGGACTGATCAACTCCTATATGACTTTAAAAACTAATTACAATAATACCCATCCAATTAAGGAAATAAACACCTCTGATAACAAACGATTATAACCCTTACCACAATCAAGAACTAGGGAATCTCTATCCCGAACTCAACCAACTCATTCACGACTAATAGAAAGACTCTACCCAAATAAATCAACAAGAAAAATACTATCGAGTAACCTGACATACTGGGATAGTGGAGTGAAGAAGTCATCTATGATAATCGAAACATGCTAGGGAAAAACTCACTAAAAGGCTCCTGAATTAAGAAATGGCACCGAAACACTTCCCATTAATCTCAATATTCCAAATACCCACCTAACAAAATGGTTGAATCCAAATTAAAAAATAGAACGAGTTCATTTTTCATGGCCCCAATACCCCTCAACGAACAAAATTTTTTTGAGATCCACAATTGATGCAGATAAATCCGCTTGGATATTGGAAGAAAAAGTTCATCACACCACCTCACAAGGAAGAACATACAATGATGACAAGAATGGAACCAGAAAACATTGGATATTTACATCCCAAAGCATAAAAATGACCCTGGTCTAAGGTTTCACACACCCTCAGAAACTACTAACTATGTACGATATTTACCCTATCAACTGTGGCTGGGGCTCTGATGGATAAAGCATCTCCTACCTCAAAATTTGGAACCATCATCCCCAAATCCCAACTACTTCATCCTCCTAGTGATTCATATGAACAAACTGATGGTACTTTTTCATAGGGATGCAATTCTACAACATAGAATTCCAGAATCGTCTATAGTGATGTCACGCTAGAAAGCGATCAGACGAACTGGATGTCAAAGACAACTTTTATATCATTTCACAAATATGTGTCTCTATAATTCATTCTCCACTAAATGAGGAACCCTAATTAAAACTGAACACCACTAACTACACCATAAATTCTAATTATGGTGAGACATTCCACCACGACTATTCTAAAACTAAACCCTCTGATAGGCCCAAGATGGCACAAACCATAACAACCATGGGAGTTCCCAAAAACATGAATAAACATAGCTTCTATAACCACATAACAACTTCTAAAAACCTCGATTACCTCAATAGATAGACAATTATCAATAGAACCTAAAACTGGGCATGACTATTTAACAACATTGGGGACCTTTGTAGTTGGAACTTATAGAGCAAAATGATCAATACAATAAAAAACTAGCATAAAACCAAAACACAAATAAAAGAAACACCCTGAGCCCAAAAAATCTAGCTCAGAGGCGGGACAAAATCAAACAAAACTAAAATCACCCATTAAAAAATATCATTTCATATTAATTTTAAAAATCTCCATATTTCCAAGACACATTCAAAATAATGAAAACCACTTCAGAAAAACCAATTTCCAAAATCATCATCTCATTGAAATACATTTAAAAAAAGAAGCAAAGCATTAAATTCCAAAATCCCACCCGTGTCATCTTATGAACCGTCACATGTGAGTTAAACCAATATTGCTTACATCATCCATGGAAAATTTCCCGCACACACTCTCCATACATACCCACATTCATTTGAACCTCTATAAAGAGTACCAAGGTTCAAACATCTCTTTTCCATATCAAATCCAAACATATACCCAATTTTTCAAATCGAAACACTTACTTTTTAGAAACCAACTTCACCAATTCTGAAACAATTTAAATGAAATACTTTTTCCATTTCAAAACCACTTTCATTTTTAACACACACTCGCATCAACTGAGATCTAAATGAAACACAACCAATAAAAAGACACATGAATGAGGAACAAGTGCATACTCCCAACCTGTCAATATAGTGGTGATCCATGCCCCAAGAGAGGCATAACACTATGAGGGCCTTGAATCAGGCACTTGGACTCCACATGGGACACCAACCCATGTGAGGCCACAAAACAACATGATTCACAACCATTTTCGTAAATCAATCCAAAACAACCCAAGACAAAACACTCAAACCCCAAACTACCCATGGTAACTCGAGGGTCAGTGGGAGAAAGAGATCATGACGCTCTTCTCGCACCTACCTCCCATGTCCCGATAGTCCTAATATACTTCTATCAGACATCCCAAAATATTAAGAACCTACATGGATACTAGTTTTTCACAAACCAACCCATTTAGACTATAAATCGGTTTCTCGAGCCGGTCTGCGGCATGTCCTGAAGGGCAACCCTGATCCCCCTAGGATGGAAACTAGTGTCGGGAATCCAATCATACAAGCAAGGGGAACAATTTCGGCCAAAAAAAAAAGAAATACAGGCCCATAAAATAAACGAAGCAAACAAAAATTGAATGAATTTAACAGAAATATAAACAGATTCAGTTGTAAGATATAACTCATCAGTTGAAAACTAAAATATACAATTGAACTGAAAGAACAAATTGAACCACCACCACATGTTCTCTTTGTGACCTCTTGGTCACCTCCAACCACAATACCATCCATGCTCCAATAGTTATCACCATATAAGGAACTTGAAAAAAAGTGAAACCTTAAAAATAGAACGGATCTACCGACACTGAATTGTATAGGTACTTTGTGAGAAATCAACTAAGTAGTTAACCCCCAAAGAATCCAAGTCAATTATTCCCAAAAAAATTCCACTAATACTAGTTTGAAATAAATATATAAAAATAGATTTCATATATACTTATTATTTAAAAAAAATTAACATGCACCATTTTCCTCATAATTTAAGACGTGGAAGAAGAAGGGAAAACGGTAATGGTTATTTATTTACAAAATATATACTTAGAGATACATATTAAACCAACAATGAATTTATAGTTTCCCCAAAAAATACCAAAACTAGGTACAATGAATAAGATTATACACAATGATGAAAATGGGTTTAGTAATTATAATAATGGGGAAACATGGGAAATCTAAAGAACTCAGAGGAAGATCAGAATATAATACACATGTGTGTCTTAAAGGCATGACATACTCAATGACATCATAATGCCCTAGCACCTGGCCATTTTCCTACATGTCCTAGTTAAGGGGACTAATCCCAAAGTAATAAACTGATGTCCCACCTGTTATTGGCCAGTATCTAGTACAATAACTTAAACTAGTGTCACAATCATTCTATGTAAACCACTTTGCTATGATAGGTTTCTATGTATAGATATCAATGGAGGTGTACCATACAATCAAACAATAAGCCACACACACACACACACACAGAGATATATATATATATATTTTTAAACATGCCACCAAAACCCAAACCACCCCCTCCACCTCAAGAGTTAGTCCCTTTCCTTGAAATAATTACCATACAAGGATATCTCATACCGAGGACCCTTCCTTCTCACGATCAACCGACAAAGAAAAAGGACTAAATCTATAGTGGTTTTACAAAATCCTTTTCAAAATTCAAAATAGGCCGTTATTTCTTCCAATATCATGTACATTTAGAAAATGGAAAGAAACACCTTAAAACAATTTCCAACAATACGAAATCCGATTTTATCTATGCCCTGGGTATTGGGCCACTATATTACAAACGCACACCCAAACATGTCACATTTTCCATACTGGACCTTATCTCAAATCTAAATTACCATCAAAATTATTTTGAGACATTGAAAAGGCACACAATGGTGAAAAATAGGATTTCTACTATTTTAGGAAATAATAACTTTTTTAACAAACAACAAAAGTTTCATAACCTTCCACACAATTTGGATACAACCTAATCCATTTTCAAAATGATAGAATCATTTATCAAATGTGTTAGGAAGATACGATATGAGTTCTTTTAAAAATACCAAATTTCCAGATAAGTTTCCACTCGAATGTAATATTCATTTGTCAGCCCATCCACGAGTGCACTCTGTACATCTATGTATCTTTCCACATCAAATGGCATTGCTCAATTTTTCCTCTCCCAAGCATTTTTCATGAAACTCCACACACTCTCACACCATTTATTAACATAATAACCCATTTACATTAAAAAAACATGTTTCATATAGATAAACAACCCAATCTAATCATTTTAAAAATAGATAATGTTTTTATAGGAAAAAACCACCCAAAAAATCCAACATAACCATTTTTAAATAAAATGAAAATTATCCAAACACAAAGGAAAATATCCACCTCGACATACATATAAAATTTATTTAAAAACTAATTTCAATAAAACCATCAAAAAAGTTAATGATACCAATAATAAACTATGAATATAATAGGGATGATAAAAAGGTTTTTAGAATTTATCAAGAAAACCCAAGCATCAAATCGATTTAAAAATGGAAGAGAAGATACAAAACCACTTACCAGTCACGCGCAAAAGCGATGAAACCCTTGTAAATAGAATATTTGGCCACTATGAACAAAATGAAAACCCTAGAATCCCTGATCAAAAAGAAAAAATACCAACCCTAAAATTAGGTTTTGACAAAAAGAGGGATAAAAAATGAGAACCATGAAATAGATGAGTGGAAGAGAGAAAAGAGGTGAAAATACCCAAAAACCCAAAAACATTTACCCAGAAAGTCACTAGAGGAAACACCTATAACCATTTATAAATAAAATAAAAGCTCAAAAAACAAGTGACACAGACCGAACAGAAGAACTACATACATCTAAAATCCGACCCATCACAATCACCATGATAAAAAGCTTCATCAGCAGTCATCATTTACCATTCCGAACATTCATACAGATTTAAGACTTTGGCATATTTCCTTCGAAGGTTCAACCGCTCCATTGCAAGGAATTTATTATTAACTGACATACATTTAGATCTTTTGGACATTGGCTTGGAAAGATATGAGTAATCCTTCCTTGATCTTCATCGTAGGGAATCAGTCATATCCATCTGATTCCAAGACAACATCTTCCTCCCTCACCGAATGATGTCACTAAAAGATGTCTTCACCATACAACCCTTGTTTTCTTTCTCACTATCAGAGATGTTCCCCCACATTCCATGGACCTACATCTCTTGATACTGCACAATCCAATTTTTCTGTGCCTGACAATTCACATCAATCATAGTAAGAAAATTTGGGTGTTTCACCATCTCCTAACCCGCAGACATCCCATTTCCTATTTCTTCATTCACTGCAACCCCTTATTGAGACCCAAATAGCAAGTTGGCCATCACTCCCTCATGATCCAGTCCTTGGAACCGATTCTATATGGAGACCATGACTGACACACCACCATCCTCACCAGCCTGTCCAAAAACCCAAAAACATTCCTTGGAATGAATGAGGAGACATACATGGGGGAGGAGACCCAAGGGAGAAGGGGTGTTGGTACCCCTTGGTGTGCCAAAAATAAAGGGCGGGGGGGGGGGGGGGGGGGGTGGAGACATAATTTTGGGTAAAAAGGAGGAATGATTAAAAAACAAATTTTATGTTTTAATTATTCTCGGCCGACCCCACAGTTTGGCGACACGATTTTCCAAACCATGCAGACCCATCTGCCCATTGAATGAAAACCATAATCTTACCTGGGATTGACCACATGGACATGCACAAGCCATGTTGTTGGTTTTTTCCAACATGCACCTAACACATGACCTCTTCACACTGTTACTACTAATCATGCGAAAACTATGTGACACTATGAAAATCCTCCTCAAATTTTTTAAACTTTGAAAAGTTTGACCGGGTCTCAACCCAACCATCGACCAAAGGAGCCAATACTAGAAATAGAACTAAATAATGGAGTATCTCAGGTAGGGTTGTGATCCATTCAACCATATATTATCCCCTTTGTCCTTATTTAATATTTTTATGATTTCTAAATAATTTAATAAAATATTATTTTCGTAAAATATCATAAGTGTCACTTTTGACACTATTCATTACATTGATCTTAATAAAATCAATAAATAATATAACTTGGAAAAAACGCCTTTGGTATATCCCTAAAAAATCATATTAACAAATAAAATTCTTGTATAACCTAAATTAATTCAAATTATATTTCTTTTAATATCAATAATATCATTTAATTGATTATTTCATTAATTTTAATAATTAATACATCTTTATTTTTTAATTATTTATGATAATTATTTCTTTAATAAAAACGTAAAATAAATTTCTAGGATTTATATAATCATTTTTCTCCAATAATAAAATATATAGTCGAATATATATTTTGTTTTACAACATATTAAATTTATTAAACTTATTTATAGTAAGAGTGTGACCTTTTGTCACTCTCTTTGATTGTTAATAATATCTATGCCATTTTATTGGAAAAGTGTCCATTAATTTATTTTTTTAAAACTAATTATTCAGCGTAGAATTAAAATTATCCAATAATAATTTTATAAGTGTTTGTGTATTTTTATAATATTAGTAATGATATTTCTACCCTTCTTACCTGTTTTATCCTTAATAGTGTTAATAAAAATTATTAATGTCACTATTAATATTGTCAAAAAAACCAAAAAGACCTTTTTAATAAAATGATTCACTATGAATCCAAATATGGAATCCATTTTTAATAATTCAAAACCCATAATTTGATAAAATTAATTTAAAATTAATCTCATTTATGGAACCAGAAAACATGTTTTTAAAGTGAAAACATCCAAAAGATTGAAATGTTATTATATCCAAATTCAATGTGAAATTGATTTGAAGGACATAAAATAGATTAAATAATAAAATTATAAAGTAAATATACTTTGATCTAATCATATATATAATTTATCACTAAAAAATATTTCGATTAAAAATATGTTTTCAATTAAAATTCAGTATTTTTTACTATTTTTCAATATATGAGACTTGTCACAAAAATAAGAAATTCAAAAAAAGTAAATTTTTATATTAATATTAAAATAATAAGACTGTTTTCTCAATTATAGTTTATAAAAGTGCAAAAAATAGGTTTAAAACAAGTGCACCATCGAGAGGAGGCAAAACTGACTTTTTAGAAATGTAATTCTTCTATGCGCAAAATTTGATTTGTTTTTATATTCTTCCTATAAAACACCGAAGATGAATGTTAAAAATTATATTATATATATATATATAAATACTTCATTTATATAATTCGAAAATATTTATTTGATTGTTTATTGGTACAAAACACATTTAGGCATATTTAAAAACAATTCTTTAAGACATTTCATTTTATTTTTAAAAAAGATTTTAATTCATTTAAAATTAATTTTTAATAGAATTATGTGTAAATAATAATTTAATAATCAATTTAATCCTATTCACACCTGCCATTCTAATGAATAGGTTATAATTATCTTGTTCAAATGTGTATAATAATAAGATGATGTATCATTGAAACTAATTTTTTCATGTAAAGAAAGCTATGATGGTATTGTCTGTAGAGAAATATTAACATAGTGAAGCATATAACACATGAAATCAATTAAATTTAATATATTAGAAAAAAGTTCCATAAAAACTCTGGTGTTACATTCTACCCCACATGTAATGAATTTCTCCCTCAAATGTTTTCATTCTAATATAAACAAATGAGGATATTTCTTAATCATCGTATCCTAAACTCACCTCATAGCTTCTTTAAACTGGTGTTTTTATTCACAAGAAATTAACTAGTTATTATGTATTTTTTTGAATAAAATTATCCATATGATCTAAAATTTCTACCATTTTATCTTAATAAGAAGGATCTTTCCCCAACGGTACTACCTATGAGTTTAGTACAATTGAAAGATCAAGTATGTACTTTTTATATAATAGATAAATAGAAAAAATCCTTAACATGAGGGACACTGTGTAGAAATTCCAGTGGATATCATAAATTTCAAATATGATCAATAATTAAAAAAGGAAATTTCATCCATTCAATTTCAAATTGCACAATGAAATTCAATGGTGGATATTTGAGAATTTAATTTTGGGTAACCCACATAGTAAAAAAGGTCAATAAAACATCATCTTAAAAATTTGTAAAGTAATAGTTGAAGATCAAAACAAAACTAGGATTATTAGAAATTGATAAAATGGACATGGAGGAGAATTTAAATGACCATTTTTTGATGGAGAGTGATAGAGAACAGAATCATTATATATTTAATCATCAAATAACGATAAACATGTGATGATCAAAGGGACCATTTTATTCATAAAAAATTAAGTTACTTGGGTAAATTTTTTTGTTTCAATATTATTTTTCCTAAAGATAAATAATTTTCATAAAAAGATATACTTACTTGATTTCATCTCATTTTGTAAGCACAATCTCATCCACATTTTATTCCTTTTTCAATTTCCACATCATTTCTTACTCAAATAAATGAAGGTTACTTTTTTAATCCCAGATTATTAGATTATCATGAGATCCTTAAATGGAATGATTGGTCATTCTATATGTCCTTATCACAACAAAAGGGTTATCATAAATTATCCAATATGTATAAATCATTATATTGAGAGACAATACATTATACTCTAAAACCTCTTCCAATGTTTAAAATAAATTGTTCCTTAAGTGGGTGACCTTATAATCCTTTCAAATATAAATGTCCAAAACATTAGAAATATGGTCAATAAATTTTTAAAAAATAGACAAGAATTGATCCCCCGTATATCATAATGTAGAAATTATTTTTCATATACCAAAAATTTGAATACCTTTATCATGTATTCTCTTGAAACATGGTAATTACCATAAATAATTTTCGAAAAGTTGTTTTATTTATTATTCCAAATATTATTTGATATATTCCATATGTACAATAAGATTTTATACTCTGTCTATGAGAGCATAAAATACTTTTAAAAAAAATCCTTAATCAGTTCCAAGGTAATCACCATCATTCAAATTTATTTATCTAAACATACTTAGCTAAACATTAGAAACATATTAAGCATTACCTTTCTCTTAATATTGTGTTTACCATGAATATCACCTTTCTATTAAATCACATTTATAATCATCAACACCTTTCAAAATACCCTTTTCAATGTATAATGAAAAACATATACTGAAAATTCATATATCTTACATGACCTGTATAACAAAATTTTTGAATTAAAAGACTTGTACACTTTAATCATCAAAACATTATTCTCAAAAAATTACATACGCGTAATCATTTTTTTCTTTCCTAGAATGTGAGATATGAATCATGTCATAAGGTTACTCAAACACAATCTAATGAGGCTTATTTTTTTTATGTAAAAAATACTTTTAGAACATCCCATAACTTTCACATGTCATTTACAGTCTCTTTTTCCTCTGTAGTATAACCAATACACATACCACATTCCTAATTCTATTCATGAGGTTTCCACTTAGGACATCCATTTTCATAATTCCCATTGTTTCCACATTTGAGAAATTCAATGATAACAGTGTTCCTTCTAGTTTCCTTTATTAACTATGACAAGAAATAATGGTGTGAGAAACACTAATCATATAATAAACACACATAATCATGAACAAATACGTACATGATTCCTAAATAACAACACATACTCATAAATCTACGGCACTATAGAATTATACTTAGATACATCCCTACACATATCCTTAGAAATATCTCTGGGGTTCTCACTAATGTTTTTATATCCTAGTTACTAATGGTTGACTAAACATTTTCATTGACACCAACTATAATAACCCGGAATTTTCATACAAGGTTATTACATCATTTGGGAGGAATACTCAAATAAACTCCCAAAGACTATAATAGTTTAGTTATTTTGTAAAAAAAGAAAAAAAACTTGTAATATGATGAAATATATTCAATGTTTCCCACAAGGATCATACCCTTTAGAATTCCTAATTGAAACCGTTCATTATTACCTATGGAAATGAAACATGTGAAAAGGATGTGGCTAGATTCTTAGTAAGGGTAAAAAAATGAGATATGTAAGCATAAACATGAGAATAAAGGGTATGATGACATGGTTATAGAATTATAAAATCACACTCATTCATATCAAAGATCATAAACATAAATAATGAAATAAATATTAGTAGTTTAAAATACATAAATCATAAGGTAATCAAATAACAAAATCCTTGAGATCATAACATTGACATAAGACATGAAATTTTGACACACACATAGAATTGTAACTTTTTGAACATGTATAAATAGTAAAATGTTCACTCATTAAATTAAGGACATGAAATCTAGCCCTGGCATAAACATATGTACATGAAAACTATGTCAACACATAAAATTATAGACCTGAAAATCAGGTCCACACATAGAATTATGAACATCAAATTAGGTTCACGAACAACATATATACCTCATCAATTATCCACATTTACCTAAAATATTAGAGGTATATATAGGTACCGACCATCACATAATTAAAACCATACACATGTGTTCCATAAGAACATAAATAAATCATCATATCATTTCCCATTCAAATAAATGAGTTTGATTAACACTTCATCATAACATTAGTCATCAAAATGAAATATATTTCATTAATATCATTACATCAAAAATATAATCCATTAATTGAAATAATAATAATTTTATTATTATATCATATCCCCAGTAAAATATAATTGAAATAAAATAATGTTTTCTTAGATGTAAAATGATTTTGAAAGATAACTTGAAATAATTTTTGAGGAAAATATCATTTCTATTTTTAAAAAAGTATTTTTAAATCAAAATTCATTTTTAAAACCGTTTTTCATTGAAAATTACCTTTTAAACATATAAAGTAAGCATTATAAACCAATTTAATCATTTTTAAAATCATTTTCATTTAAATTCTTAACAGATCATTTAAAAATATTTCTGAAAATATTGGAAATCATTATTTATAAAGAACTAAAATTTATAAACAAAGTGGGAATAAAATTACATAAAACACATAATATATTTAAAATAATTATAATAATTATAAATAATATCAAATTAAATTTTATAAACCTTTTAAATTAATATATGTTTGTAACATAACATGTGACTTAAAGAAGGAAAATTGAAACAAACTGCCTTTACAAATTTGGCAACTTTTGAACCAAAAACATAATAAAAAGATATCATAAACTATATATGTAAATAACCTTAAATTTTTATAGTAATAGTCATAAATTAATTTAATTGACATTATATACACCACCCAAAATAAAATTGTATTGTATAGGGCATGTTTCCATTACAAATAAGAGCAAGATAACAGTCCCTTACCAATTCTCATGACTCTCATCATACTCATGAATTCATCATTGATAATAAATATAATTTTATTATAATTATATTAAATAACCATAATAAATTATATAATACCATATATTATTTGTTTATGTCCTTATATTACCCATTTATTAACAATTCTATGTTAAAGTTACGTTTCGGGTAATGAACACTTTGTTTTTTCACATGTGTTTTAATTTGTTATAATTTTTTCCTCTTACTTTTATAATTATTTACTCATATCAATAATGATAAAAATTATAAAAATATAATATATATTCATCATATATTTATTGATAATAATATATAAAATATTTATTTAGAAAATGAAATACATCTTTTTTTGGAGACAGTAGGTCGTACGTACGCATTAATGATGTCTACATTTTAGTTTTATATTAAAATAAAGAAGGTAAATAAAATATGTAGATATATATTTATAATAAAATTATAGTATAATTTGTATGATATATATATCAAATATTTTCATTAAATTCATCCTTAATGCATTCCATGTAATGTGTGAACAAATCACATCACTTTGAGGATGCGGTAGTCCACACATCCATAAACTATGTTATCATATTCTCAAAAATGGAAAGCGTGGAGGTATGAGTTATATAATAAGTACATAAGCATAAGTAAATCATAAATATCATATATTTCATATAAAAATAAATTTTATATCATTATTACCATTCTTGAAAGGTGAAAATGCATGAATGAATGACATCAGTTGGTTAGGAAGTTGTCCACCATACAAATGAATTATGAGTGTGCATCCCATTTGATTGAAGTGTGGTTGAGTATAGGATGAACCCTTAATATATATACAAATCATTATATTGTGTAAAATGTATTAATTTTATAAATATGAAATAAAAATTAATGTAATGTGCTCAAAGAATAAATATAACAAAAATATTCATTATTGAATGCTACCTCTTCTTTGGGCATCTCTTTTTCATTTGCAAAAAATAAATGCTTTGGTTGTGTTTATTCCAAAGATATTATTTGAAGGATGAAGGGAGGTCAGTTGGTAGGTGATTAGGATATAATTATTTTGATCCAAATAGGTTCTTAAATGAGAATAAATGAAAAGAAGAGGTTCCCTTTTATAAGAGCGGGTATGTCACCTTTTGGATTTCTCAAAAGATTAATTTAAAAAATATTAAATCTCAATATAAATACCTAAAAATGTTAATTTATTATAATATAAGTTATTATAAATGTGTAATATAATAAAAAATATATATTTTAGATAATTTTTGGTGTTATTTTTAACCTTCTCATTTTGATTAACCCTATCTAAAGACATTTTAATTTTAGTTATGGTAACAATTTTTTTCAATATTAAGAGCTTGTAATTTTGACTTATAAAGTGTCAATTGAACCATAAATGGAAAATTGATGATATTTTAGAACAGATATCATCCCCATTGTTGTTATTTCAAATTTTTATGATTTTTAATTCATTTAATAAAATATTATTTTCATAAATCTTTTAAGTGTCAATATTGAAAGTATTGATTACATTGAGAGTAAAAAATTTAATACAACAATATAACATAAAAAAAATTCATTTAATACACCAATGACATGTCATATTAACCTATAAAACTATCTTATAATTTCAATTAAGTCAAATTATATTTGTTTTCATATTTCTAATATTATTTAATTGATTGTTTCCTTAATTGAATTATTACTACATCATCATTTTGTAATTATTTATGATAATAATTTATCCAATAAAAACTATATTTATATGATATAGATAAACATTATATAATTCAATATAATATATATAATTGAAAATATATTCTGTTTAACCCTATATTTAAAATATTATAATCATTAAATGTAAGAGTGTGACATTTTATCACTCTTGGATTTTTATTGATATCTCTGTACGTTTCCTGGACATCTGTCCATTGGAAAAATAATTTTCAAACCATAGGTGTTAATGTTGGAATTAACATCCTACAATAACACTTTTCAATGTTTTAGGACAGATTTATAATATTATAATTCTATTTTTACCCTTAATTTCCCAAAATACCCATAACCATGGTAATAATAATTATTAATGTTTCTATTCATATTTTCCATAAATAAAAGTGAATGTTTTCATTCATTTGAATTTTTTTCCAAAATATCAAATCAATTTTTAATAATTCACAACTTCCAATTTTATAAAATTTATCTAAAATTAATCTCATTGACAGAATGTGAAAATGAGTTTTTAAAGTGAAAATGTCCAAGAGATTGAAAATTTTTATACAAAAATTCAATGTGAAATTGATTCCATTAAACTGAATTGGATTTAATGATAATATTTTAATATAATTATACTTTTAAAAAATAAAATATAAAATTTATCTTTATAAATTATTTCAATAAAAAATTTGTTTTTAATTATAATTTTATATTTTTTACTATTCATCAAAACATGAATATTATCATAAAAAGTCAAATATTCAACCAATGTAAATTTTGATATTACTAATTCATATAATATTCTATTTTTTAAAATATAATTTAAAAAGGTTTTAAAGTCTATATTTAAAACAAGTGTGCTATCAGATGGATAGAAACCCCTCTTTTTAGAAAAATACTTCTTTTATATATAAAAATGGATTTCCTTTTATATCATTCCAAGACACCACATAAGATAATTGTTAAAAATTATAATGAATATATTATAAAAATAGTTCATTAATATAATTCAACGTGATTTATTTTTTATTTATTTTTATAAAACACATATGTTCACATTATATAATTTTTCATAAAAACTATTTCCATTTATTATTCAAAAGGTTTTACATTGATTTATTATTAATCAGTAAAACAATTATGTGTAAACCATAATTCCATAATTCATAAAATCGTATTCATAACATCCATTCTAATGGATATGTTATAATTTTTTTAAATAAGTATAATAATAAAATGATGTTTCACAGAAAATTAGTGTTACATGTAGCACAAGCTAAACATGGTGTAAATCATAACAAAAGACATGAAATAAATTTAATTTATTTGAAAAAAAATTCATAAAAACTTGGGGTGTTATAGAAAGGGTCTAATATCGATCTTGGGAAGACTATACCCTATTTATCAAAGTATCACAACAACAGAAAGAAAATAATAATAACAAAAATATATAACCTATAACCAAACCAAACTAGTATCACAAGATGCAAAAATAGGAATAAAATATCCCAAAGTAAATAGTACATATGTCATGAAAAATATATGTCATGTTTCCAAAAGAAAATATCAATATAAATAAATACACTTAAAACAGTAAAGTAGGCCCTAACACTAAATCAGGTTCCTTAATCCATGCTCCATCTTAACTCATACATTAACCGAGGGCCCTTAACATTATACTATCCTACAAACATGATGTCTATTTGCGTACCGATCAGGTAGCCTAAGTTGGGTGTGAGTAAAACTAATTGGACCATCCCCAACTGCATATAAAACAATATCTAGTGAATAACAATGTATGAATTTTTACAAATAATAAATCCCAAACAATAAAAAAAAATTTGCATTTATTAATTTACTATTTTTTTTACCACAAAGTCCCTTAGGTTCCAAAGGACACTCTAACCCCCAATACCTTCTTTGTCCCATGCCATAGGCTGAACTATCCCCAATGGATACCACATATCAAAATATCAAGATGTTCACATATACAATAATCTAAATTTATATGATGACCAATTGGAACCATATTTTAAAGCCTACTCATGGATTTAGAACGTCATGTATAGTACCCCATGTGTATTTAGAGCCTTACTCCCCATCCCACACCTCATTTATCAATTTATCACTACATAATTTTGAAGCAGCAATATATGACCCATAAATGAATACCAATTTATCACTATTGGATTTTGAAATAGTATTCCATATCACATACACATATTCCAATTTATCACAATGGGTTTTTCCTGCATCATACCATGTTTCGCGCATGAATATCAACTTATCCCTATTGGATTTTGATGAAAAAAACCATGCCCCACACACATATATCACATATATCCCCATATAAATTATATCACATCCATCAAGGTTAATAAACCATTACACTATCATTACATTTCACATCATGATATTCCTTTTCAATTATTAAAACAAATCATGATCAATACTTTAATCACTTTGAAATAATATGGAAAATCACTACTATTCAATTTATCAACATTTAAAAAAAATATATTTAACCCATTAATTAATTATAAAATTTATTAATAAATTCCACAATCACACATTACATTAATTAATTCAACAATGAATTAATCAATTTGAAAATCACACATTCAATTAATTAATTCAACCATTAATTAATCAATTCCCTAATCACACATTCCATTAATTAAATTAAATATTTTTTAATATATTCCACAATCACACATTCTATTAATAAATTTAACAATTAATTAATCTATTCTACAATCCAAATATAAAATTAATTATTTAAATAGTTATTTAATTTAATTCCACAATTGAAAAATTATACGAACCCATTAATTGGCCAATTCTATAACCCCATTAATCAACAAATTCCACAATACCTTAATTAATAAATTTATCATATTAATTAATTAAATATAAGTATTTAAATTACTAAAAATTTATTATAAATTTTAAAATTCAATAAATATAATTGAAATCAAGACATTGTTATTTGAATAATAGTCCACCTATTAAAAAATTGGTAATTTTCAGGATAATTAAAACTTTACATATGGTTTCTTCTACAGGGGAACATAGTTTTCTAAACAGTGTTCCTTAACCATTCACATTTATAGGGTGGGTGGGAGTGAACTGTTACTCATAAAAGGGAATATGGTCTGAAAAACTATGCACCAGTTGTGAAAATACCCTCTTCCTGGGTTAATATAGTTTTCTGGGTTGGATTCATGGTTTGGGAAACCATGCACCGACCATGAAAATCCCTATTCCTTCAAAAGCTCACTAATTCATATAATATATCCTCAAGGTAACCCCCAAAAAAACTACACAAAACATATAAAATAACACCAAAAAAATGATCCTAATATATCTTAATAACTGGTCAAGATCTTACACCTCTCCCATATGTTTTATTTTTTTGAATAGGTAATTAATTTTGGTGGATATATGATCAATGTAGTGATTTTTCCTGAGAATCACATGTTATGGATATAAAATAATATCTAAAAAAATTTCCACAGGTTGTACCCCTAATATAAACATTTATAACATGTATCAATAGCTAATTTCTTATGGAGTTTTGTGAACAAGAATTTATGTGTTTTTATCTTTCTATTGTATTTAACGATTCCTCTGATGAATTGGAAGAGATAAGTTTCAATTATTATTAATATTTAATTAAAAATTTCTATTAGTTTTTACATGTGGTATTTTTTATACACAAGGTAATTTGAAATTTTATACTAACTACTTGGTGAAAATGTGTTTTGAGATTAAATGGTGCATCCAGAAGTGAAAGAAAATCTATTATTATTTTTCCATTGGAATTTATGATTCTGATGGATAATGTTAATTTTTTTTATAAAATCTCTTTTCCTATAGAAGTATTAGGAATATTAGGATTATATAATTTTTTTACATATCATGTTCCATGTGGTAAATTCACACTAAAAATATCTATAAAAATGATGTGTGAACGGTGTTTATATTATTGATGTTTTTTGGAACTGTGAATTCAAACAAAAAATTTTGTTCATTTGGTTTCAAAGGATATGGATAATAAACACATGGTTAATTTATAAGGATGTTTTTTATGAAATAGGGTAGAATAGATGAGATGATGAATCCCTCCCTATCTTCATGGGGTGTCAATAAACTAGGATTCCCTGTTGGAAGATAAAAACTAATGGGGAGATGAGATTTCATAGTTTTCCCCCACATATGAAACCGTATAAATTTTTGAAGATAAAAGGAAAAACCCCATTGAAAATAGGGGTGTATGAGATGAAAAGGAATGTATCCAATTTCCATGTAGTTATATGATCAATTTATACTCAATTTATAATAAGGGGGGATGGGTTTTAAATACATTAAAAAAATAAAAATGGGGATATTTTTAGGAATCCCAAAGTATTATTTTAAAATTATAACAATATGTGAATTTATAATAAGAGGATTTTTTATATGAAGAGGTGATTCTTGGAGTATTATTAACCATGATATTTATTTATTCATGGTTGGATTCATTGAAAAATAATCATGATGAATGTTTTATTAGTTACATCATCCACACAAAGATATGGAATGAATGTGTAGTGGAAACCTCGAAGACATTCGGTATTTTAATAGGATCCTACATAATAAAAATATGGTCTTGAAAAATATAATGGAATGTGGATAAGAATCATGGATGAGACAATGGAATTGTGTGACAATATTAATAACATTGGTATGACCACACACTGGTAAGTGGGAATCATGTTGTAGAATTATTAACCAACTGTGGACACACCCATAACATTGGCAGTGTTGAATATGAGAATTCCCAAAATAGGAAACATGAAAAGGACCACACCATAGTGTTACTCATGGATGAATTCCAGTACACCTTTGTAAAACCTTCAAGGCCATTATTTCTAAATAAGATTTCATTTTGAGTTTAAGGAAAAAAAATATCATTAAATATTAATTAGTGATGATTATGGTGCAATAGAGGATATCCATTGAAATAAAAGGATAAATATTACCATGGTGGTTTCCATAGTCAATGTTAAGTGTGGCCTTGAATAGCTTTAGTTCATGATTTATAGTATAGAATGGTCCATTATATATAGTTGGATGTGGTGTTTTACAAGGATCTCTATAAAATATGGGTATGATAAATATGGGAGTGGAAGTTTTTGTGGGTGTTTGTGGCCAACATGTGGAGATACAATTTAAAATGGACAACAATAAATGACTACTCTATTGTGTTAAGTGTTTTGGAGGAAAAACATCCCAAGGTCTTGCAACACACTATAAAGAAGGGTGTATTGATGGGTGATATAAATATTTACATGTATTCCATTATGCTGATTCCTGGAATGATCTTGAATTCCTTTGTAATCATGTGTGAATGATTTATATCAAGATTCTAACAGGATTAAAATGTGTGTTAACTGCAATAAATTTTTAATTAATTGTAGTTTTATGTCATACTACAAAAGTTATAAAATATTGACCTAAAAAAATTTATGGTTGAATTTATTTATATAATTAATTGATAAAATTATTGAGTAGTTATGGGTTGTTTTATTACTCCATCATGTTATTGATAGGTCTCCAAATTTTTGGGTGCATAGCCTCCAAATTTTAAGAAGGGAGATCGAATTGAGGAGGAGGATGATCATTTCACACAGAGTCATATACACATTTAATAGGTTAAGATAGCGATGTTCTATGTGAGGATATAGAAAGAAAAAGGAGTAGTAAACCTTTTAATATCTTAGAAAAGTGACATAAGAAGGCATTTTTGTTCTACAACAAAGAGAAGTGGTGTTCTAGATTAACTCTGAAAAAAGGTGCTACAATAGAATGAAATCATATATTATGAAGGAGTAATCTGATTTTATGTTTACACTAAATATATATATATATATATATATATATATTTGAGAATGAATTCCATGACATTGATGCTAGAGGAGGGACTGTAATTTCGTTCATGTCTTCTATTATACAATACATAAATATTAGTTTTTACTATACACAACACCGTATTATCTTGCAGTATACGCAACACAATTCTTGGCTCGTGTTACACAAAATTTCAAGTTTTTTTGTGGAAATTATTCTACGCAAAATTAAGTATAGATTTTGTTTAATTTATAAATGAAATAAGTTCTGATTATGTTATATGCAACATGAAATAGATTTTTCACTACACGCAACCCTGACTTGGCTTGCATTACATGCAATCACGACCTTCCTCGATTGCGTGTGTAGTATGCAATACCAGGTTTCACTAAACAATGATATATTGTTATAATATTATTATGGACTAGCCGTTATGAATAGTATTAACTAAATTTTTAATTTTATAACATTATTATTCATCTTAAAAATTTTCTGGAACATGGTATGAGAACTAAAAAAAATTCGGGTAAAATAAGTATTTTAAAAAAATGCAGTTTTGACGCCTTTTGATGGCGCACCCACATTGAATCTAGTTTTTGACATGTTTATAAGTTTAATTTGATAAAATAAAATTCTTTCTTTGAATCAGGATATAAAAATTTAATTTGGATAAATTTTTCATATTATTCTGGTAACTTTCTTATTTTAATGAATAGTAAAAACACGATATATTTTAATTAAAAACACATTTTCACAGAATTAATTTCTATGGTTAGTTTATCTTTTTAATTGGTTTTAAAGTGTAATTAGAATATATTTTTACCATTTAATCCAATGTTGGTCATTGGAATTAATTTCACGTTGAATTTGGACATAAACAAGTGTCGATCTTTTGATAGTTATTGTTTCTTAAAAACAAGCTATTTGTTTTGATAACGGGAATTAATTTTTTAATTAATTAATGACACTTCTATGTTTTGAATTTGAAAAATAGGCATCATTTTTTAATTCGTAATATCAAATATATCTTAGGCTGAATTTTTGGTATTTTTATGAAAAACTTCAATTTTTGATGAATAGTGAAACCACTTAGAGGTAGTTAAAAAATTGACTATTTCATTTAATTGAAAATTTACCAATTCTTTGAATTGAATTTCAAAAATCCGTTATACATTGATTTTATCATGAAGTAAATTGTGGTTCAATATGATTAAAATAATTTTTTTTGAATAGTAACTTTTGACTTTTATTTACTACGGTTAAAGGTAAGTAGGGTAATTCAAGGTTAAAAGAATATTATAATAATTCCAAATTACCTTAACACTTATCCTAACATTATCGGATGATTGGTGGCTAACCATGGGCATCCTTGGGTCGATTTTGGGACCTCATTGAGCCACTTGGTAGTGATAATGACAATTTGGATTAATTACTTTAATGTAAAGGCAATAGTGACATTAAAAAAATTAGTAATTAATTTTTATAAGGGGTTAGATAAATTATCATTTCAACTATAAATATTCATTGAAAAGATAAAAAGATTTCATACATGTTGGTGTTTTTTTTAAATTTTTTTACGTCAAATAAATTAAATTATTAATGACACAATAATGATGAAGTATTTACCTCATTAATAAATGATTTTAATAAATAAGATTATAATTATTGAAGTATTATTCAAAACATGTCCAATTCTGATTGGATTATTTTATTTCAACCATGAGTCATCTTATCTTCAACGTTAATGATTTTTGAAACTTTTGAAACTGATGAAAAGTTTACAATAAAATAATATTTTCACATTTTCCAAATGTGCCCCTCTCTTCCATTATAAAAGGTCACATCCTCCCTCTTCTCTTCACACCATTTTGAGCCTTGAAGCTCGGACAAAACCTGAACATTACTCTTACCAACCTCTATAGATATATCATAGAGGTTCTGGTCTTCTCAAAAGACCAACTCTAGTGCCCTAAGAAGGAGTTTAAATGAGGTGTGTTGAGGAAGAGGTAATCTCTTCTACCAACTCTATCATGTTTCATTCTTCTTCTACTTCCTCTTATTTAGTTTTTTCAATATAAATTAATTACATAAGTATTACTTATATACTTATATTTTATTATAAATATTAAACAACTCTATTTCACCTTCTATCAATCCTATGAAAAATGAAATCACTACACATGCGTACGTACGGAATACCATCTCCACACCGTGGTGTAATCAGGTTTTCCACCACCACCTTACTCGGATGGGTATAATGCTATAAATAATAACTATATATGATTATTATAACAACATACTGATTCTAAGATCTTATATCATCCACTCTAGTTCTATTCAATAATTATGGGAACGATATCATCGCTCGTGTGTACGTAAGGATTACCGTCTCCACGACGAGATGAGATTCATTTTCCATGTTAACAATTCAAGAATGATTATAAAGTATATATAATAATTAATCATTAAATATATGACATAATTATTCTACTAGATTTATGTATATATATATGTATGTCATCTACTTAATTCCATTCAATTCAATAGGGAATCAAAAAACTGTGTTCATGCGTACGTACAACCTACCGTCTCCATGGACAGTGTATTTCTTTCCATTTATAGATATATAATATATATGTATATTATGAATATATATTATATATAAATCATGTTTTATATTCTGGAATTATGTAATTATTATCTAAGTAATCATATTAATAATTACAAGTCAAAACACAGATGTTAAATGAAACGATTTTACACAAAACGCTGCTTTAACATGGAATTGACAAATGAACCGATAATATAAAGTCGTAACTGAATCATATATGATATCATAAATATTATTATGGTTCTATTACAAGTTAATAATATTTCCAAATGCAGTATACAGGATTCTCGGACACATACGGAATAAATTGGACAGAAGGTAAGGGATAATTATTCCAATCTCATTCTTATCCTAGATTGGTTATTCGTATGTATTTACTGGGATTATGTTTATTATCCATGTCCATATGTTCTCAAAATGTTTTAATAAAATGTTTACTTTTTTTTCATGTCTTTTTAAAGTCATTTTTACTCATTTTTACTTTTACCACATCGTATGGATGGAATCTTTATTTTGTTTACCATACGAGGTACTTTTTGACTTTTCTGACAAATGTATGAGGGAAATGTTTTTTTAAATTATACAGTATGAATGGATTCATAGGTTTTCATAACTCCTTATTTCCATTAAGATTCCTGTACAATATTTCATGATTATTTTCAATAAAATCCTTTCTTTTAAAAATGCATGTCATTTTGTGAAAAGAAAATGATTTAGAAGAAGAAAGGATATTTTCCTCAAGAATTCATTTCAAGTGTTTTGTCAAAACTATTTTACATCTAAGATGAAATTATTTCACATGTGTATAATGTCTATGGGATTTACATTGTTTCACTTTTTATATGATAAAATGATATTCATTTGTTTTATATGGATTATGTTATGATGGGATGACGTTTATAAAACCCATTTTATACTTTGGGATATGATGATTGATTTATGTTTATTTTGTGGAACAAGTAAGAATGATTTCATTATGAGATGGGTGGGACCTATATATCCCTCCAATGAATTGGGTAAAGATTTATATCTCATGAGTTAGACATGGCTAGAACGACAAGTTAATCCGGTTTAGGGATACAAGACCGGAATGAGGAGTGAACTCGGTTCAATAAGGGACGTTGTACACTAAGATGGTCTTGACAACAATGCCTTGGCTACTATAGAAATAATATCATGTGCATAATGTTTTTCCAAAATTAGAAGTTTTTTTCCATGCTATTTTATCATGATTGATGTTCCATTTTGATCTATGCTTTACGTACTACCATGTTTTATGTTATTACTCAATATTTTGATGTTTAAACATTATGTTCATGTTTTTATGTTCAAATGTATATGGTTTGTTTTATTTTCTCCATGCTTACTCATACTTAGAATTTCATCTCACCCTTTATATGTTTTTTCCCCAGGATATAAAGAAAGGTTTTTGGTATGAAAAAAAGGGAAGATCTTTATAGGAGATGTTGAAGATCTTTCACCATGATTAGAAGATTATGTTCCGAGTTTACAAAGTCACTAAACTATTATGATCCTTTGGTTTCTGTTTTTTTATGTATTAAGTATTCCAAAAAATTAATGAAATGTCCATGTACGTCAATCTTTGGGTCTCTACAGTTGGTATCAGAGGAATGGTTTAGTTAAACTTTGGAATCTAGGATGCGAAAACTTTAGTGAAATCCATAGAGATATTACTAAGGTATGTCTAGGTATGTACCTAAGGTTAAGTATAAGTATAGGTTATAGTTTTAGAATTATGGAAAGGATATTAGAAATAAACCTAAGATGTTGGATATTGAAGGTACTCTCCCTTTATTGTATTGTTTTCCCTAGCATAATTTTTTCCTCTCACACTATTATTTTTGGGTTTTAGATGATGGCTGGAACCCGAAGGAACCATTGTGATCAATGTAATGGAAAATGCAATGATTTTCCTCCTGAACAAACCCATGTTATGGGAGATGGAGTGAAAAATATTATTGCTTTACTTGCACAAGATATGAATCATTCTAGACTTCCAAATGAGCAGAGAAGGGAACATTATTCTATTGGGTCCTTCATGAGGCAACATCCACCTTCATTCAGTGGGTCTTCTGATCCAATTGTTATTTAACAAGGGATTAGTGCCATTAAAAAGATATTTTCCATAATTCTCTGTTCAGAAAATGAAAAATTCATTCTTATTATTTACCGTTTAGAATGTGAAGGAGATCAATGGTGGACTCTAATTAAAAATACAAGGGCCCGAGATGAAATTGAATTGATGGAATGGGATGAGTTCAAAAACTTATTTTTAAATAAGTACTTCCCTCGTATTTTTTCAACAAATATGGAAAATGATTTCCTTGAGCTTAAGAAAAAGGATGATGAATCTGTTGGTATATACGAAGCAAATTTTACAAGGCTTGAAAGGTATGCATTAGGCTTTATCATCTAACCTGAAAGTAAAGTTTATCGATTCTTCAGTGGATTAAAACCAAGTCTTAGAAGGGCATTAGCTATAAGAGACTTCAGTAGCTAGGATGAAATTATGCGTTGTGCTCTCAAGGTAGAAATGGAAGATGGTGTTACAAATCCATCTCATGGTTTTGAAAAGAAACGAAAGATGGAGTTCAAAGAGAAATCTTGGAATAATGGTGAAATGAAGATGAATGTTTCTTTATGCTCAAAGTGTGGAAAGAAGCATGGTGTAGATTGTCTTAATGGGACTAGAAAATGTTAAGTGTGGAAAATAAGGTCATCAAGCAGCTGAGTGTCGAATTAATGGAAAAATGGTTTCTAATGATGTGAATAAAGAAAAGACTGTAGGGAACGCACCACCAATACTTCAATGCTTCAAGTGCAAGGAAATAGGGCATTATGCTAATCAATTTCCTAATCCGAGGGTTAATGATGATCAACGTTAGAAACCTCTTAAGGAAAAGGATAAAGGGAAGTCACATTTGATCATTATTTGTGATGTTGAGTATGATAATGATGTTGTGTAATGATTAAGTGTTTATGTAATGGGATTCCAAAATAGTATCATGGAATCTCATTTATGGTATCATAGAATATTTGAATATCTATGTATTGGTTTTCAATAATTATATGATAACGGAAACCATGAAAAGTGGTTGAAATATTTCTAGAAAGCAGATGAATTGCGCATAATGAAGGGATAAGGAGAAAATAATATTAATGATCTCATGACTGATATAAGAACAAGGTGATATCATGGTTTGAGTATATTATAATTTTGGGAGTTTGGTATGTGGAAAGAGTTACCATTTGACCACATTCATGTTTTCACTATAGTTCTATGGTAATTAATGTTGTCAGAGAATACAATAGTGAGGTATTCACATGTTTGGAATGAGATCAACAAGATATATCTTATGATATTTGGGGGATAAATGATGGTATTCAAATTCTTGGTTACTGAAATTTCTAATAATCGTTTTCTTTATACTATGAGATTGGACAAATGTATTTTGGATAAGTATAAAGACTGTAATGGATTATGTCGGACATCATATAGTATTATTTAAGGCTTTACCTTTTTGATATTATATTTTGAATGTTACAATATTATAGTTTTAGGAAAAGGACAACCCATAGGATGGGCGACAACCCATCACCTTGGACAAGGTTGCGGGAATGAAACCCACAACCGAAGTGTTACTAGACTTTATCGCCTACTGTTGGCCTACAAGAAGTCACTGGTAAGTAGGAACTAGTTTTATTTTATTAAGTGGTATGATGGATGAAGTATAAGTCCATTGTTGGAATCATATACGACTATTCTCACCATAGATGGACATTTTGATATTTAATAAATTATGCTAACCTTTTTGTGATAGAAACAGATGGGATGGCTTATCATTCAATCGCATGACCTACTAACACTTCATGAATGAAAAATTCTTCTTCATTTCATTAAATAGATATGAAGAAAAAATTGTTCATGGAATGACCAACGATGATATTACACTGAAATCAAATAAGTATTTATCTTTATGTAAAATTTCATCAATGTTCGGGAAATGATCGTGGAAACCAAAAATGTTGTCCTTGTACTCTCATATCTGATGAATCATATGTTACCTTAGACCATCACAAATTTATGGCTTTGCGATTGTTGGATTTTTAATAGCCATGTTCTCTACCACTCTCCATCAGAACATGAAGGTAAGATTTCTCTTCAATATCCATATTTTCACCTATATACTTCTATTTGGGAACCCATGTGATGAGTTATATTGGGTATCCATTTGGTTTCTAACATTCCTTTTTAAAATGATGATTTAGTATTCCTTTTTATGATGTGGGTTTCTATGAATGAGACTTTCAAGTAGTAAACGATTTATAACCCCGACGAATTTTTAGGGAGAAATTCATTTTAAGGGGGGTAGAATGTAACACCCTGAGATTTTATAAGATATATTTTTTTTAATTTCTTTTATGTCTTATATTATACACTACACCAAGATTATCTTGTACTATACGCAACACTGTATTAGCTTGCAGTATACGCAACACAATTCAGGGCTCGTGTTACACACAATTTCAAGTTCATTTTGTTGAAATTATTCTACGCAACATTAATTATAGATTTTTTTTAATGTATAAATGAAATAAGTTTTGATTATGTTATACGCAACACCAAATAATGTTTTCAGTACGTTTAGCCTGGACTTGGCTTGCATTACACGCAATCGCAACCTTCCTTGATAGCATGTGTAGTATGCAATACCGGGTTTCACTAAACAATGATATATTGTTATAATATTATTATGGACTAGTGGTTATGAATAGTATTAACTACATTTTGAATTTTATAACATTACGATTCATCTTACATATTTTCTAGAACATGGTATGAGAACTAAAAAAATTTTCAGGTAAAATTAGTATTTTTAAAAAATTGCAGTTTTGTCGCCTTTTTATGGAACACCCACTTTGAATCTTGTTTTTGACATGTTTAAAAGTTCAATTTGACTAAATAAAAATTTTCCTTGCAATCAGGATATAAAAATTTAATTTTGATTAATTTCTCATATTATTTTGATAACTTTCATATTTTAATGAATAGTAAAAACACGCTATATTTTAATTAAAAACAAATTTTTTCATCACAATAATATATATGGTAAGATTATCTTTTTAATTGGGTTTAAAGTGTAATTAGAATATATTTTTACCATTTAATCCAGTTTTGGTCATTGGAATTAATTTCACGTTGAATTTGAACATAAACAAGTTTCGATCTTTAGATAGTTATTGTTTATTAAAAACACGCTTTTTGTTTTGATAACGGGAGTTAATTTTAAAATTAATTAATTCCAATTCGATGTTTTGAATTTGTAAAAATAGTCATCATTTTTGAATTCAGAATATCAAATATATCTTAGGCTGAATTTTTGGTATTTTTCTGAAAAGATTCAATTTTTGATGAATAGTGAAACCCCTAAGTTGTAGTTAAAAAACCGAATCTTTCATTTAAATGAAATTTTACCACTTCTATGAATTGAATTTCAAAAATCCTACATACAAGGTTGTTATAAAGAAGTAAAATTTGATTCAATAAGATGAAAATAATTTTTGGTGAAAAGTAACTTTAGACTTTTATTTACTCCGGTTAATGGAAAATACTGTAATTCAAGGTTAAAAAATATTATAATAATTTAAAAATTACCTTAAAACTTGCCCTAACCTTATTGGATGAGTAGTGGCCGACCATGGGAATCCTTGGGTCTATTTTGGGACCCTATTGAGCCACTTGGTAGTGATAATGACAATTTGGATTAATTAATTTAATGCAAAGACAAAGTTGATATTAACAAAAATCTTTTAGTAATTAATTTTTATAAGGGGTTATATAAAGTATCGTTTAGACTATAAATATTAATTGGAAAGCTAAAAATATTTCCTACATGGTGGTGTTTTTTTATAATTTTTAAACATCAAATAAATTAAATTATTTATAACAAAATAATACTATAGTATTTACCTCATTAATAAATGATTTAAATAAAAAAGGATATAATGATTAAAATAGTATCCAAAACATGTCCAATTATGATGGGATGATTTTATTTCGACCATTAGTCATCTTATATTTGTCTTTAATGATTTTTGGACATTTTTAAACCGAAGATAAGTTTATAATAAAATAATATTTTCACACTTTCCAAAGGTGCCCCTCTTCTCCCTTATAAAAAGGAACCTCCTCCCTCTTCTCTTCAAACCCTTTTGAGCCTTGAAACTCGGTCAAACCCTGCCAATTCCTCTTCTCCCCATCTCTAGTTATATCATAGAGGTTCTGGTTTTCTCAAAAGACCAACTCTAGTACCCTAAGAAGGTGTTTAAATGAGGTACGTTGAGGAAGAGGTAATCTCTTCTACCAACTCTTTCGAGTTTCTTTCATCTTATGCTTCCTCTTATTTAGTTGTTTCATTATAAAGTAATAACATAAGTATTACTTATATAATGATATGTTATTATAAATATGAAACAACCCTATTTCACATTCTATCCATCCTACAGAAAACAAATTCACCGCGCGTGCATACGCACGGAATACCGTCTCCACGTCGTGGTGTAATCAGTTTTCCACCACCACCTTTCATTGATGGGTATAATGGTCTAAATAATAACTATATATGATTATAATAACATCATACTGAATCTATGATATTATATCATTTACTCAAATTCCATTCAATAAATATGGGAACTATATCATCGCTCGTGCGTACGTACGGATTACCGTCTCAATGACGCGATGAGATTCATTTTCCATGTTAACAATTCAAGAATGATTATAAAGTATATATATAATAAGTAATCATGAAATATATGACATAATAATGATTCTGGATTTATATATATGTATTTATGTCATCTACTTAATTCCATTCAATTCAATAAGGAAACGAAAAACAGCGTTCATGCGTACGTATGACCTACCATCTCCATGAACAGTGTATTTCTTTCCATTTATTGATCTATTATATATATGTATATTCCCAATATAAATTATACATAAATCATTATTTATATTCTGTAATTAATTTATCATGATCTAAGTAATCATATTAATAATTACAAGTCAAAACATGAACAATAAATCAAACGATTTTACCCAAAACGCTGCTTTAACATGGAATTGACAAATGAAAGGATAATATAAAGTCGTAAGTGAATCATAAATGATATCATAAATATTATTATGGTTCTGTTATAAGTTAATAATATGTTTAAACCCACTATATAGGAGTCTCGGACACATACGGAAGAAATTGGACATAAGGTAAGGGATAAATATTCAAATCTCATTCTTATCCAAGATTGTTTATTCATAAGTGTTTATTGGTATTATGTTTATTATACATCTCCATATGTTCTCAAACCGTTTTTATAAAATGTTTACTTTTTTTCCATGTATATTTAATGTCATTTTTACCCTTTTTTACTTTTACCACATCGTATGGAAGGAATATTTCTTTTGTTTACCATACGAGGTACTTTTTGACTTTTCTGAAAAAAGTACGAGGAGAATGTTATTTTAAATAATACAACATGAACGGATTCTTATGGTTTCATAACGCCTTATTTACATAAATATTACACTATAATATTTCATGATTACTTTCAAAAAAATCGTTTCTTTTAAAATTTCATGTCATTTTGTGAAAAGAAAATGATTTTGAAGAAGAAATGATATTTTTTTCATGAATTCATTTCAAGTGTTTTTTCAAAACTATTTTACATCTACGATGAAATTATGTAATATGTATATAATGTCTCTATGATTTAAATTGTTTCACTTTTCTTATGATAAAATGATATTCATTTGTTTTATATGGATTATGTTATGATGTGATGACGTTTATGAAACCCATTTTATTCTTTGGGTTATGATAAATTATTTATGATTATTTTGTGGCACAAGTAAGAATGATTTAAATATGAGATGTGTGGGACTTATATCTCTCTACAATTCATTGGGTAAAGATTTATATCTCATGATATAGACATGAATGGAATGGAATGTTAATCTGGTTCAGTGATAAAGGACTAGAATGAAGACTGAACTCGGTTCAGTAAGGGACTTTGTCCACTAAGATGGTCTTGGAAGCAATTCCTTGGCTACTATGGAAATCATATCATGAGCTTAATATTTTTCCACAATTACAAGATTTTTTTCTAAGCTATTTTATCATGATTGATGTTCTATTATGATCAATGCCTTACGTACTACCATGTTTTATGTCATTACTCAGGATTTTGATGTTTAAACATTATGTTTATGTTAATTATGTTCAAATGTATATGGTTTGTTTTATTTTCTCCATGCTTACCGATACTGAGCATTTCAGCTCACGCTTTATATGTTTTCTTTTCCCCATGATATAAAGAATGGTTTTAGGTAAGAAAAAAAGGGAATATATTTATGGGAGATGTTGAAGATCTTTCACCGTGATTAGAAGATTATGTTCCGATTTTCCAAAGACACTAAACTATTACGGTCCTTTGGTGTCTATTTTTGTTATTTATTATGTATTCCACCAATATAATGTAATGTCTATGCACAAAATTATTTGGGTATCTATAGAGGTATCCCTAAACTTTTTTGAGGCGATTGAAAGCTATTTATACTGATGATATTTATTATATTGTTATGCACAACACAATTCCAATTCATAATCCCTTGTCACATCCTATTGTGTGTGAATCAATTAAAATATTGTGTCCTTATTTACATTATGAATGAACACCAAAAAATATCGAGGAAACTAAAGTATATTTAGTAAATGATCAAAAATAGTGATCCAAAAATTTAAGGATCGATATAATTTAGAGAAGTTGAAACATTAATGGAAAAAAATTAATTGGAATGGAACTTCACATTCCCTGATTCACCCCTACCTATTTTGGTAATATCACCCTAATCCCCTATTAAGGACTGAAAATTTTCATTACTTCCCAATTTTAGAATTTTCATCACCTATATTTAACTATATTTTTTTCACTAAAATGTGACATAAATAGTATTAAAATTGGGTGGAAACTTAGTGTTCATTAATTTGACATGTTTCATTTATAATTTATTCCCATCCTGTTTTCCAATTCCAATATAGCTACATGTCTAGATAAACCCTTCTGGGTTTCAGAATAATGTTTTAAATTTAATTTTTTATTAGGAAACATATGTTATTTTCTTATATAATTTTCATGGAACATTATTTTAACATTATAATTCAAGGAACATGTGTCACCTGGTTTAGTTTTCTTGTTCCCAATGAATTCTTTTTAAGATGGATTAAATGTTACACGTGTGTTTAAATTGTGTCCATCCGACATGTTCCTTCCACACAACTCATCATGTGTTCTTATGAAATCTTGTTTTTAACCTCACATGCTATTCAATTTATTATTCAAGTGGAACATTATATTTACGTTTTTTTACCTTTTCTTGGGATTATAATTGTATTTCATTTTCCAAATCGGCTATCCAAATTTCCAAACACAGAATAGAATTATTCTCTTCCATTTTAGATTTTCTTCATGGATTTTCATATGTTTTCTTCACTAATATATTCCTTCCATCTCTCACATATACTAATCCATTACTTTTTTCAATCATGTTACCTTCAAACCCATATTCATGGACTATTTCCAAATTTCAATGATGTGAACTCTTATTCTCAATAATTACTTCATCCTTTTGGTGTATATTCATGATTTGACTTTATTGGATTTTTTGAACTTCAATGTTTCCCTTATATATATTTACCAATGATAACTTACCATTCTTCCTTTTATACTTCATTATATGGATAACATAATCATATTTCTCTTTATTCTTTACAAAATTTGTCATGTATTCATTCTTCATGTCTTGTTGTATTCTCATATAATTTGTTTTGGTTTCACTCATGAATGATTTATAATTTCATGATTATTCACTACGACCAGTTCCATTGAAAATACTAAAGACTTTTTCAAGTAATACAAAACCATTTTTTTATATATATTTTCATTCATCTCATGTGGATGTTCTATCATTTAATGTTTTCTTAATCTCATTATGGTATCTACTTTTCTTTTCTTTTTGATGATATACTATACTAGTAGTCCATAATCATATAATCAAACATGTTATAATAAAAAAATAATAAATAAATAATATACCAATATATATTTCATTAAATAACATGTATTTCTAATTTTCAATCACTCTAAACATAAGATTTTTTAGATCTGTATGTTGTTTTTAGGCATCGTTCAGGGTACCAACTCTCAAACATCTTCTTATATCCCTTATTGACATGATTGTTGGATTCCATTTTTTTATTTATCTATATTTATATATATTTTGAGATTAAATCTACATTTTCAGGTAAATAAAATTAGTATTGCTAGTTTATTGTGATGTGGATGGTAGATTTCTTTTTCTGGGTACATTATATTGACCAATAGATTATCTCAAATTATTCTTTTCACCATATATAATTATTTATGCACAAGGTTCCTCTAATAAATTTAATGTGGTAAAAAATTTATTTTCATATTTATTGAAATATATTTATTTTATTAATTATATATTTTTAAAATTAATATAAATAAACAAAAATTTTGTAGTTGGAATTTTTCATTCATACTAAATTATCTTCAGTTTTTCTTAAAAATATTTCCATTTATCTTTAATTTTATATTTATGCATTTTTATATTTTATAGCTATAAATGGTAAAGTTATTTAATTATATATTTATTGACATAAATATGATCATTTTTAATAGTGACCACTTATTCAAATACATGGTTTCTTTATTTAATATATTTTTTGTCTCTGAATATATGGTTTATTATGTTAATCCACTAATCTTAAAAACTAGATCAGCTTTCATCATGGTCCCCATTCATTCTATTTGTGACTCTAACTAGTTTAATATGATTAATAGATAATTTTATAACTTATTTCACCGCTATCACCATTTCTTCATGATCATCCACACTGTGGATGATATCCTCCTACCTACTTCTATGAATACAACAAATAAGTGAAATTTTTTATTATGGTATTTACACATTATATCTCTTATAATATAAATTGTTTTATCTTGGGAATAATCATAATTTTTATCACCCCCTTAGATACCCATTTCATTATAAATAAATGTTTGACATGACATTTAGGTTTACTATTGTTCATGAAGAGGTTATTAACTACATGTAAAAGTACACTTATCATTTGTTTATATGTTCCTTTTGCCAAAAAATCATGTTTTTCATCAAAGAATTCGTTTTATCCATTATAATTACTATATATTAAAACTAAAAATTCTTCTTATTCACTCATAAGGTATGTATTCTCATCCCTAATTTCTTTAACATACATATTATCAATAGAAATATTAAAATGATCTATAATTTTATTACATTAAATTTGTATAGATTCATTATTATAACCTTTCATGGTTATGGTATTTCATAAATTATTTCATTTATTTTAATACCATTTCTAAATGTCTTGTTAGAAAAATCATACATGAATGATTTTACATGGATAATAATAGGCATCCTCAAATATACACTTTATAATGCCTTTGAAAACTGATATATTATCTCAGAAAACAATTTAAATAAGAGAATCAATATATATGAATGATCATCTCTAATACTAATTGTTATGATCACATTGGGTTATTATTATTCTCATAGTATGGGTGAATTAGTGTAGATAACCAAAGCTTGACGTACATGTACATTACATTACATTTTCGGAATACTTAATACATAATGAAAACAGACACACATGGACTGTAATAGTTTAGTGTCCTTGGAAACTCGGAAAAAAATCTTCTAATCGTGGTGAAAGATATTCAACATCTCCCATAAATATCTTCACTTTTTTGTTTTCTTACCTAAAATATTTCTTTAAATCTTATTGAAAAGAAAACATATAAAGGGTGAGCTCAAATGCTCAGTAAGGGTAAGCATAGAAAACATAAAACAATCCATAAAAATTTGAATGCAAAAACCTGAACATAAAATCTAAACATTAAAATCCTGAGCAACGACATAAATCTTAGAAGTAAAAAAAGTATAGATCCTAAAGGAACATTAGTCATGATAAACTAGCATTGTAATAGAAAATGTAATTGTGGCATCCATTAATCACATGTTAGGATTTCTATAGTAGCCAAGGTATTTCTTGCAAGTCTATCTTAGTGGACAAGGTCCCATTCTGAATAGAGTTCAATCCTCATTCCACTCATATAACATTGAACCGGATTAACATATCATTACATCCATGTCTATCTCATTATATATAAATCATTACCCAATGCATTAGAGAGAGATATAGGTCCCACCCATCTCATAATGAAATCATTCTTACTTGTGCCACAAAATAACCTTAAAACATTCATCATAACCCAAATAATAAATTGGGTTTCATAAACATCATCCCATCATCACATAATTCATATAAAAAAATGGATATTTCATAATAAGAAAAGTGAAACCATAAAAATCATAGAGACATTATACATAAAACATACACATATGAAATAATGTCATCTTAGATGGAAAATGGTTTTGATAAAACACTTGAAATGAATTCTTGAGGAAAATATCCGTTCTTCTTCAAAATCATATTCTTTTCACAAAATTCCATGCAATTTTAAAAGAAAAGTATTTTGTTAAAAATATTAATAAAATCTTGTAGCGTAAGCATCATGAAAATGAGGTGTTATGAAACTGTAAAAATCTGTTGACGCCATATATGTCACGACCCGTCCTCGGGGCCCGTGCCATGACTACCCCAAGCCCTCCTTCCATAGGCAAGGGGATGGAGACTAGAACCAAAGGCGAAAATCCTGATAACTGGGAAGGCATTGCCTTTATAAAATTAAACAAAACACCACAGAGTACAAGCGGAAGCAAAACACTAATTACAAAAGAAAGTGCTGAAAAGTAAATGGGCCAGAATACAAACCCAACTGAAAGTGCAGCTACAACTGAACAAAGTACAACAGAAAAAGACAACAGCTGGAGGGACGGAAGCGGCTCCTGGGTCGTCCTCCTCGGATCCTACCAGAAGGGTAGGTACAGATGACGCAACTCCTGGATCGTCCACCACGGATCCTACCTGAAGGGTAGGTACAGATAGCACAGCTCCTGGATCGTCCACCACGGATCCTACCTGAAGGGTAGGTACAGATAGCCTCCTCAATGCTCTCGCCCATCAACCTCCTCCAGATACTGACTCGTCGTGTAGTCCACATCTGGGTACTGTCCAGTCCTCGAACACTCGACCTCTGTCAGCACTGCCCGTCGTCTGTAACCAACACAACAAGGTGCGAGCATAGCCCGTGCAGGGGTGAGAATAACGATACTCAGTAGGGACCCCGAGACCCTCAAGGTCTCACTAAAACAAAAAAGGATAACCACATAGAAGATCTCAACAGATAACCTCTACTTAGGTATATGCCCATACATATACCTAAGTTATCAAGTAACCCATCTCAATCATGAGGTAAACACAAATGTTAAAAGTCTCAGCTCAAACCAGGATTTTCATTATCGAAACCGTAACTGCTGAAGAGCTCCGTCTCTGCAGTGTACAGTGGTCCTGTCATGACTCCGAGGTACTGCTCACTAACCTAAGACTGCTGAGGTGCTCCTCCTGTCGAGTACCGCGGGTCTGCGGCCAACTATCGAGTGCTCCGTCCGTTGTGGGTCTATCGCCAAATACCGGGCACTCCCCCCAATAGCCTAAAGAGGTACTCCTCCTATCGAGTACTGCGGGTCTGTGGCCAACTACCGGGTGCTCCGTCCGCCATGGGTCTGTCGCCAAATACCGGGCACTCCGTCCACTGGGCTTGTCGACTCACTCCAAGTTGAGTCGGTCAAGCAGTCATCAGGTCTCAGCCAGCTACACGGTCTCCGTACTCCGCACGCTCGTCTCTGGGAGGGTCCGCTCCACGAGGTATAGGTCGATACTCCAAGTATCTCAAAGTCCCACGAAAAAGTATCTCAAAGGACCGCCTCATCATAGGGGTCTCAACACAACAGACGGCGCGTCAATCGGACGCCCAGTCTGTAAGTTACTAGCCTTTTCGTCCCAGGGGACTGGTTGGTTTCGTGAGCGAACCAAATCCGGCCGTATCTCAAATCTACCCCGAACTCTCATAGGGTATACTCATAGGGACTGTTTCTCCACGTGATCATCAACGCCGCTGACGGTTCGTCAAACGGACGTCCTGTTTGAAAGATATCAGCTTTTCCGTTCCAAGGTCCCGGTTGGATTTCGGGTGCGATGCAACCTGGCCACTATCCAACTACATCCAAAACTCGGGCGAAGTATGTCAAAAGTTCCGTCTCATCAAGAGGAATACAACAAGACAGACGGCGCGTCAATCGGACGCCCGGTCTGTGAGTTATTGGCTTTTTCATTCCAGGGGCCCGGTTGGTTTCATGAGCGAACCAACCCGACCGCACTCCGACGACATCCAAACCTAGAGCGGAGTAAGCCAAAAGATCCGTCTCACTTAGAGGAATCCATCGAATTCGACGACACGTCAATCGGACGTCTGAATCTCAAGATATAAGCGTTTCTGCTCTCAGGGCCCGGTTGGTTTCGTATCCGAACCAACCCGGCCGAACCCAAAGTAATCTGAAACCATGAATGCGATATTCTGAAACGACCGCCTCAATCCAAGGATCGCGTTGCCGTTGACGGCGAGTCGTTTGGAGGCACGTAGCCCATGTTACGGGCATTTGACCGAAAGTGGTCCGAAACCGGGGTGTCTGGGCACGGGCCGACCCGGCTCGACCACCCCTGGGTCGGCCGAACCGGGTCGACCCGGCCCGGTCGGCGACCTGGCCCGATGACCCGGCCTGGCTCGGAAAATCCGGCCCGGCCGGCGGCGCGGGCTGGCACGGCAGTGCGGCCTGGACGCCGCATGTGCGCCGCACGCGGGGGGCAAAGCCCCCCCTTTGTTTCAAAAGGGCGGCGCGGCATTATGTCGCGGCTTGGGAATAAAACGCCCCCTCCACGTGGAGGGGGGTCCCTGTCTATACGAAACCGGGGAATTCAATCCCCGGTATTTTGGATCACGACCGGCCTTAGGCCGGCCGTTTTTATAAAATGCGGGACCCACGGGTCCCGCCTCCTTTGCAAACCGGCGGCTGGCACAGCCGGCCGCCTTCCCCCACTTCGTCGCGGCCCGATGGCCGCGACTCTCCTGATCTCTGGTGGCCGGCGAGGCCGGCCGCTTCTGGCTGCTCCGCCGCGGCCGTAGGGCCGCTGTTCTTCCTTATCCGCCGGCGGCCAGTTTTCCAGCCGCCCCTTTTAGCACTGTCTTGGCTCAAACCGCGGCCCCTGTTCGATTGGCACGGCGCGGTGCGACGACACCGCGTCCCTCCGCCGCGGCCCCGCTCCGGCCGCGGTGCCTTTGTTTTTCTTCGTCGCGGTGCGACGGCGTCGTGTTCCTAGACTTCTTTCCACGGCGTGGCGCGACGGCGCCGCACATTTCCTTCCGCATGAAACCGCATGGTGCGACGACACCACGCCTTCCCGAACCAAACCACAAAGAACCAACACGAAAAGTAAGGAGGAGGGTCGGCCGTGTTCGTGCGGTCCTGCCCCCTCACGTTATTCGATATTATTTGGTTTTAAACCACGGATATCATCAATTTGGAAATTCACGTTCAAATATAAACAATTGAAACAAACCCCCAGGGCGGCGACCCGGACCGACGACCCGGCCCGGCTCGGAAAATCCGGCCAGGCCAGCGGCGCGGCGGCGTGGGCCGGTGCGGTGGCGCGTCCTGGGCACCGCATGTGCGCCGCGCGCGGGGGGCAAATCCCCCCCCCCCCCTTTGTTTCAAAAGGGCGGCGCGACATTATGCCGCGCCTTTGGAATAAAACGCCCCCTCCACATGGAGGGGGGCCTGCCTCTACGAAACAGTGGAATTCAATCCCCGGTATTTAGGATCACGTTCGGCCTTTGGCCGGCCGTTTTTATCACACGCGGGACCCGCGGGTCCCGCCTCCTTTTCAAACCGGCGGCCCGCATGGCCGGCCGCCTTCCACCACTTCGCCGCGGCCCGATGGCCGCGGCTCTCCTGATCTCCGGTGGCCGGCGAGGCCGGCCGCCTCCTGCTGCTCCGCCGCGGTCGTAGGGCCGCGGCTCTTCCTTATCCACCGGCCGCTGGTTTTCCGGCCGCCCCTTTTAGCACTGTCGTGGCTCAAACCGTGGCCCGTGTTCAATTGGCACGGCGCGGTGCGACGGCACCGCGTCCCTCCGCCGCGGCCCTGCTCCGGCCGCAGCTCCTTTGTTTTTCTTCGACGCGGCGCGACGGCGTCGCATTCCAAGATTTCTTTCCACGGCGCGGCGCGACGGCACCATGCATTTCCTTCCGCATTAAACTGCGTGGTGCGACGGCACCACGCCTTCCCAAACCAAACCACAAAGAACCAACACGAAAAGTAAGGAGGAGGGTCGGCCGTGTTCGTGCGGTCCGGCCCCCTCACGTTATTCGATTTTATTTGGTTTTAAACCACGAAGATCATCAAGTCGGAAATTCATGTTCAAATATAAACAATTGAAACAAACCCCTACCTCATAATTGTCGTTCGTTGACGATCTCGGAAAAAGGGAGGATATCGATTCCTCGATTTTCGTGTTCGTCACACACTCGCAAATCTCACGCTCATGCGTCGGAAAGGAAGAAGGGTACTCGTCGTTGGTGGACGAGCGTTCGGAGGTGACGTCGTCATTGACGATGTTATTCGCATGCGAGGTCTTCTCCTTTAACACGGATGAAGGTCGTTGGAGATGTCGCGGGCATCGTTTCCCTTTCCTTGCCTCGGTTGAAGAAAGATGAAGAAGATGGCGTCGTCGTGCTTCTGTGGCGGAAGAGACGTTCTTCGTGTTCTTCGTCGTAGAGAAAGAAGGACTCAGGATTTCCTAAGCTTTTTCTCCAAAGGTTCCCAATCAACTAAACTCCACCCCAAATAAAATAAGTTCTAAACCTATTTTATTAACACAACAAAGCATTTGAAATTCAATTGTTTGAATTTCAAAAACCTACATGTAACTCACCAAATTAATTACAACAAGTTGTCAAATATTAAAGAAGGTGAGTTAATGGGGAGTTGGAATGTGGGGGGTTAAGAGGGTTAGGGAGTTTATGGAATTTGAAAGGTGGGGGGTTCGTGTGGGCCCCACCCTTTCAAATATCCACACATGGGATGTTGGATGGATGTGGGCCCACCACCAACTTCCCATGGGAGAAGTTAACCATACAACATGAAATAAAATTGATTCAACCATTTTATTCACTTTATTTAATTAATCCCCAAAAATTAACTTCTTCTCCCACACAAACGAAACTACGGTAATGGTTCCCCTATGCGATTACCGGCGTTGTGAGTTAATCGGTGCCATCAGATTTCAATTCCGAGCACTGGTTCAAAAGATAGGAAAACCTGCTCGTTCGTTCACTAAACGTACCCGAGCCAAACTTCGGAAATTAATTCCGGGCACTCTGGGCCTCAAGAATCAAGTGCCGTCAGAAACTGCGTTCTTGTAAAATTCCAAAAAAAAATAAGAAAAAAATTTCCTTGAAATTTCCGGGTCTTTACAATATAAGATAAAAATAACATTCTTCTCATACTTTCGTCGGAGTAGTCAAAAAGTACCTCGTATGGTAAACAAAAGAAATATTTCTTCCATACGATGTGTTAAAATTAAAAAAAAAACGGTAAGAATGACTTTAAACATACATGGAAGAAAAGTAAACATTTTATTAAATCATTTTGAGAACATATGGACATGGATAATAAACATAACCCATGTAAATACTTACGAATAAACAATCTCAGATAAGAATGAGATTGGAATAATTATCCCTTAACATATGTCAAATATGATTCGTATGTGTCATAACCTCTTATATAATGATTTAAATAATGTCATTGACTTATTAAACAATCATATTCATTGTTATTATATCATATATGGTTCACTTAGATATTTATATTACCCGTTCATTTGTCAATTCCATGCTAAAGTAGTGTTTTGGGTAAAATTGTATCATTTATCGTACGTGTATGGACTTGTTGTTCTTATATTATTATTACATTTATCATGATTTAAATACTTCAAGAATGTAAAACATGATTTATATATCATATATATTCAGTATATATATATATATATATTATATATATAGATAAATGAAATGAAACACACCGTTCATGGAGACGGTAGGTCGTACGTACGCATGAATGCTATTTTCCTTTCTTTATTGACTTGAATGGAAGTAGATGAAATATATATATATAAATAAATACAGTATCTTCATTATGTCATATATTTCATTATTATTCATTATATATACTTTATAATCATTATTGAATGGTTAACATAGAGAATGAATCTCATCACGTCGTGGAGACGGTAGTCCGTACGTACGCACGAGCGATGATATCATTCCCATGATCGTGGAATTGTATTTAAATGTATTTATAATATCTAAAAATCAATATAAATTTATAATAATCATGTATGGTTATTTATTTACAGCATTATACCCATCTATGTAAGGTAGTGGTCGAAAACAGATTACACCACGACGTGGAGACGGTATTCCGTACGTACGCACGGGCGGTGATTTTGTTTTCCATAGGATGGATAGAAGGTGAAATAGGGTTTTTTCATATTTTTAATAACATATAATTATATATGTAAAACTGATGCTATTAATTTATAATGAGACATCTAAAGAAGAAGAAGTAGAAGAAGAAAGAAACTTAAAAGAATCGGAAGAAGAGATTACCTCTTCTTCGACGCACCTCCTTTAAGATTCCTCTTAAGGAAGTAGAGTTGGTCTTCTAAGAAAACCAGACCCTCCAGAATGATTCTAGGGAAGTAGAGAAGAGAAATGGGAAGGGTTTGGCCGAGCCTCAATGTAACACCCTGAGATTTTATGAAAAATATTCTTTTTAATTTCATTAATGTCTTGTGTTGTACGCTACCTCAAAAGGAGCTTGCACAACACGTATCCTTGACTTGACTTTCATTACACGTAATCGCGACCTTCCTTGATAGCGTGTGTAGTACGCAATACCAAGTTTCACTAAACAACGATATGCTATTAAAATATTATTAAAACTAGCCGTTATGAATAGTAATAACCACTTTTTGAAATTTTGTAAATTTTAATTTTCAAAATGGACATAATTTTTGGATTTGGAATATCGAAATTATCTTAGGGTGAAATTTTGGTAATTTTCGGATAACTTTCATATTTTGATGAATAGTGGAAATTACTAAATTTTAATTAAAAATAACTTTTTCAATCGAAATAATTAATACTGATAAATTATTAATTTTAGTGGTTTTAAAGTATATTTAGAATATATTTTTACAATTTAATACAGTGTTGGTCATTGGATGTAATTTCACATTCAAACCAGTTATAAACAAGTGTCACTCTTTTGATAGTTATTATCTCTAAAAAACACGCTAATTGTTTTGACGACAGGAATTAATTTTTAAATTAATTAATGAAACTGATATGTTTTGAATTTGGTAAAATAGACATCATTTTTGAGTTCATAATATCAAATATAGCTTAGGCCTAATTTTTGGTATTTTTCTGAAAACTTTCTATTTTTGATGAATAGTGAAACCACTAAGTGGTAGTTACAAAAACTGAATTGTTCATAAAAATTAATTTTACCGCTTCTGTGAGTGAAATTTTAAAAATCCGAGAGACACGGTTGATATTAGTAAGTAAAATGTGGTTCAATGAGAAGAAAATAATTTTTGGTGAATAGTTACTTTTTACTTTTTTTACCACGGTTAAAAGTAAATAGGGTAATTAAGTAAAAATGATATTATTATTACCCTAACACATGTCCAAATTCTATTGGTTAAGTGTAATTCGACCAAAAACCAGCTTAGGAATAAAATATGACCATTTAGGCCCACATGGATTAGATTAGGACATTTATTATTATTTAATTCAAAGAAGAGTTAAAAGAGTTAAAATCAAAGTTTATTTACTAAATCATTTTTAATATAGGGTTATACATAAGATAAATTCGATTGTAAATATTCATTATAAATATAAAAAGATTTCCTACATAATGGTATTTTATTTGTAATTTTTAGACATCAAATAATTTAATTTATTTATGACACAAAGATGATGCAGTAATTATCTTATTAATGAAATATTGACATAATTGATGTTATAAATACCCAAATAGATCTAATTTGAGACCTTTTATGAAATACACTAATTTTTTAGGTTAATATGACATGTTAGTATTGATTTAATTAACTTTTTTAGAAATTATCAGTCTGTTATGATTTTCACAAAAATCAATTACTAAATAGTGTCAAAATTGAGATAAAATTGTTTTTAAAACAAATATTATATTATTAATTGTGATTTTATTCCTAAAAATATGAGGTTTGGCCATATGACATAGATAAGGTTATATATATTAATAATAAACAATTTGGGGTTCGTTTGGCTTCTTATAGTAAGTTTATTAACCTTATAGTGTAAGAACACAGGAAGACACGGTAAAAGTAATATTATTTAACTTAATGTCAAATCTCAATGATAAGGTTAAAATAGGAATCTAAACTTGTCTAAATTCTATTGTATTAGAGGATTCCGACCCATCACCACCTTAGCCTCGAAATAAATCAATTGGGAGATATTTAAAACCGAACTTGACATTATAATAAGATAATATTTTCAGTTATTCCAAAGGTGCGCTTCTCCTCCCTTATAAAAGGGCACCTCCTCCCTCTCTTCCTCACACAACATTGAGACTTCAAGCTCGGACAACCCCTGCCAAATTCTCTTCTCTACTTCCCTAGAAATATCCTAGAGGTTCTGGTCTTCCTCAAAGACCAATTTTAGTGCCCTAAGAGGAGGTCTCAAAGAGGCGCTTCAAAGAAGAGGTAATTTCCGTTACCGATTCTTTCACCTTTATTTTTTCTTCCACTTATTCTTCTTAGGTTGTTTCATTATGAAGTAATAACATCAGTATCACTCATATACTGATATGTTATTATATGTATGAAACAATCCTATTTCACCATCTATCCATCCTACAGAAAATGAAATCACCGCACGTGCGTACGTACGGAATACCGTCTCCACGCCGTGGTGAAATCTATTTTCCACCACCACCTTACTTGGATGTGTATAATGGTGTAAATAATAACTATATATTATTTTTTTAAAGTAATATTGATTCTGAAATAGTATACATACACTCCAATACAATCCCACGATCATGAGAACGATATCATCGCTCGTGCGTACGTACGGACTACCGTCTCCACGACGCGATGAGATTCATTCTCCACTTTAACAATTCATCAATGATTATAAATTATATATAATAAGTAATCATGAAATATATGACATAATAATAATACTGGATTTATGTGTATATATATGAATGTCATCTACTTAATTCCGTTCAACTCAATAAGGAAACGAAAACAGCGTTCATGCGTACGTACGGCCTACCGTCTCCATGAACGGTGTATTTCATTCCATTTACTGATTAATTATATATATGTATATTTTGAATATATATATATATATATATATATCATTTTTTATCTTCTGGAATTAGGTAATCATGATCTAAGTAATCATATGAATAATTACAGGTCAAAACACGGACGACAAATGAAACAATTTTACCCAAAACGCTCTTAAACATGGAGTTTACAAAAGAACGGGTAATATAAAATAATAATTGAACCATATATGATATCATAACAATGAATATGATTCTGTAATAAGTCAATTACATTATTTAAATCATTATACAGGAGGTTCGGACACATATGAAGCAAATCGGACCTAAGGTAAGGGAAATATCACAATCTCATTTTTATCCGAGATTCTTTATACTTTGGTATTTACTGGGGTGTATTTTATCATCCACATCCAGGTTTACTCAATATGTAATATTATTTCCATCCACCTACAATTATTTAAATCCAATTTTACCCTTCGGTGAGTTTTTAGTAAAAGATATGAAAGGAATCTTTTGTCGTTTTTCGTACGAGGTACTTTTTTGACTTTTCTGACAAAAGTACGGGAAAAATGTTTTTTTAACATATACGGCATGAATGGATTTTTAAAAAATTATTTCCAAGAAGCTTCCTTTACAAGTTTTCATGTTTATCAAATTCTTTTAGTTATAATTTTATGACATGTTAAGAAATGAAAAGTGTTTTTGAAGTAGAAAGGATATTTTCCTCAAGAATGGAGTTCAAGTGTTTTATCAAAATTATTTTCCATCTAAGATAAAAAAGGGTTCTGTTTCTATCCCTATTATTACATGGATTTGATTATGTTGTGATGGAAATATTTTTATGAATTCCTTTATCTGATATGAATTGTTTTACGATGTCACGATGTTTAAGATTCCCATTTTTATTACATGGGTTATGCAATGATGTATGGCTTATGATTTTGTGGCACACATAAGAATGATATCATTCTGAGATGGGTGGGACCTATATCTCCCTCCAATGCATTGGGTAAAGATTTTATATCTCATGAGATAGACAGGGCTGGAACGGTAGGTTATACCGGTTCAGTGAAACAGGACTGAAACGAGGAGTGAACTCAGTTCAGAAAGGGACTTTGTCCACTACGATAGTCTTGGCAATGAGTCTTGACTAACAAGAAATAATTCTCTATGATTATGTGTGTATTCCACAAATTTTCATGATTTATGTTATGAAATTTAGCTACTATGATTTATCTCATGTTATGATATTATGATCTCTTTTGCAGGTTAAGATTTCCAAAATGTTATGTTCTTATGAATATGATGTGATTGATATGTGTTTTGTTTACCCTTACTGGGAATATGAGCTCACCCTTTTATGTTTTCTTTTCCCCAGGATATAAAGAAAGGTTTTAGGTAAGAAAAAAAAGGGGACGATATTTATGGGAGATATTGAAGATCTTTCACCATGATTAGAAGATTACGTTCCGAGTTTCCAAAGACACTAAACTATTACCGTCCTTGTGTGTGTTTTTTTGTTATGTACTAAGTATTCTGAAAAAGTAATGAAATGTCCATGTACGTCAAGATTCGGGTCTCTACAGTTGGTATCAGAGGAAAGGTTTAGTCAACCTTTGGAAACTAGGATGCGAAAACTTTAGTGAGATCCCTAGAGATATTTCTAAGGTATGTCTAGAGATGTCTCTAAGGTTAAGTATACATATAGGTTATAGTCCTAGAATTGTGCAAATGATCTTAGAATTTAACCTAAGATGTTAGATATTGAGGGTAATCCCCCTTTATTATGTTGTTTTCCCTATCATGATTTTTTCCTCTCACACTATTCTTTTTGGGTTTTAGACGATGGCTGGAACCTGAAGGAAACGTGTTGATCAATGCAATGGACAGTGCAATGATTGTCCTCCTCAACAAACAAATGTTATGGGAGATGGAGTGAAAAATCTTATTGCTATACTTACACAAGCTATGAATCATTCTGGACTTCCAAATGAACAGATAAGGGAACAATATTCTATTGAGTCCTTCATGAGGCAACGTCCACCTTTGTTCAGTGGGTCTTCTGATCCACTTGTTGCTGAACAATGGATCAGTACCACAGAAAAGATATTTTCAGTTCTTCAATGTTCTGAACAAGATAAAGTCATCTTAGCAGTATATCGTTTGGAAGGTGAAGCTGATCAATGGTGGAATCTTATCAAGAATACGAGGCAAAGAGATGAAATTGAGTCCATGGAATGGGACGAGTTCAAGAACTTATTTTTCAATAAGTACTTCCCTCGTATTCTTCGAACAGAGATGGAGAAGGAGTTTCTTTAACTATAGCAAAAGGATGATGAATCCGTTGGTATATACGAAGCGAATTTTACAAGACTTGCAAGGTATGCATCTGGCATTATCATCCAACCTGAAAGTAAAGTTGATCGATTTTTCAGTGGCTTAAAACCAAGTTTTCGAAGGGCATTAGCTATAAGAGACTTCAGTAGCTATGAAGAAATTGTGCGTTGTGCTATCAAGGTAGAAATGGAAGTTGGTGTTACATATCCATCTCATGGTTTTGACAAGAAACGAAAGATGGAGTTCAAGTAGAAATCTCAGAATAATGGTGAAAAGAAGATGACTGTTTCCTTATGCACAAAGTGTGGAAAGAAGCATGGTGGAGATTGTCTTAAAGGGACTAGAAAACGTTTTATGTGTGGAAAAGAAGGTCATCGAGCAGCTGAGTTTCGAAGTAATGGAACAAGGGTTTCTAATGATGTGAATAAAGAAAACACTGCAGAGAACGCACCACCAACACTTCAATGCTTCAAGTGCAAGGAAATGGGGCATTATGCTAATAAATTCCCTAATCCAAGGGTTAGTGAGGATCGACATGGGAAACCGCTTAAGGAAAAGGACAAAGGGAAGTCACATGCGATCACTATTGGCGATGTTGAATATGACAACGATGTGGTGGAATGATTAAGTGTTTATGTAATGGGATTCCAAAATAATGTTGTATCATGGAGTATTGGAATATTTATGTATTGGTCTATTGTGGGTTTCAATAATTTTATGGTACCGGTAACCATGGAAAGTGATTGAGATATTTTTGGAAAAAAGATCATATGCGCATAATGAAGGGAAAACGAGAAAACAAAATATTTGATAGTATTCATGAGCTCATGATTGATATAAGGACTAAGTGATATCATGGTTTGAGTATATAGAATTTTGAGGATTTTGGTATTTAGAAAGTTCTACATTCATGTTTTCACTAAGGTTCAATGGGTATTCATCCTTCAAGAGAATACATGATTAAGGTATTCACATGATTGTAATTTGACCAACAAGATATATCTTATGATATATGGGGGATAAATGATGGCATTCACGTGATTGTTCTGTGACATTTCAAGTAATCATTTTCTTTATACTATGAGCATAGACTGAAGTATTTTAGATAAGCCTAAAGATTAGAATTGATTATGTTGGACATAAGTTAGGATAAAACGTTTTTTCGATATTATTGATGGGATGTTATATTAATATAGCTTTAGAAAAAGGACAACCTGCAGGACGGGCGACAACCCATCGCGTCGGACAAGGCTGTGGAAATCGAACCCACAACCGAAGTGCGACTGGCCTTTATCGCCTACCACTGGCCTACAGGAAGTCCCTAGTTAGTAGAAACTAGTTTTATTTTTTTAAGCGGTATGATATATGAAGTATAAGTTCATTTTTGGAACCATATACGATTAACCATATGATGGACTTATAACATTTCTAAGCTTTTGTTTGAAAGAGATGGAATGACCCATCATTCTATCACATGATCTACTAACACATCACGAATGACAAATTCAACTTCATTTCTTTAAGATATGGAGTGAAAATTGTCCAAAGAACGACAAACGGTGAGACTATACCAAAATCACGAAAGTATTTCTTCTAATTCAAATTTCATCAACTTTAGGGAAATGATCTTGAAAACCATAAATGTTGTCTTAGTGCTCTTATATCTGATGAATCAGATGGTACCTTAGATCGTCACAAATTTATGGCTTTTTGATTTCTAGCTTTTCCATAGCCATGTTCTCTACCACTCTCTATCAGAACATGATGGTTAGATTTCTCTTTCATATCCTTATTTTCACCTATGTGGAAGCCCAGTGATTAGTTTATTTGGGTAACTGTTACATTTCATACTTTTGTTTTTAAAGATTGGTTTTCGTATTCCCTTTTACGATGTGAGTTTCGATTAAAGAAATTTTCAAATAGTAAACCATTTATAACATCGACGAATTTCGAGGGTGAAATTCATTTTAAGGGGGGTAGAATGTAACACCCTGAGATTTTATGAAAAATATTAATATTAATTTCATTAATGTCTTGTGTTGTACGCTACACCAAAAGGAGCTTGCACAACACGTATCCTTGACTTGCCTTTAATTACACGCAATCACGACCTTCCTTGATAGCGTGTGTAGTACGCAATACCGAGTTTCACTAAACAAAGATATGCTATTAAAATATTATTAAAACTAGCCGTTATGAATAGTAATAACGACTTTTTGAAATTTTGTAAATTTTATTTTTCAAAATGGACTTCATTTTTGGATTCGGAATATCGAAATTAGCTTAGGGTGAAATTTTGGTAATTTTCGGATAACTTTCATATTTTGATGAATAGTGGAAATTACTAAATTTTAATTAAAAACAACTTTTTCAATCGAAATAATTAATAGTCACAGATTATTAATTTTAGTGGTTTTAAAGTATATTTAGAATATATTTTTACAATTTAATACAATGTTGGTCATTGGATGTAATTTCACATTCAAACCAGTTATAAACAAGTGTCAATCTTTTGATAGTTATTATCTCTTAAAAACACGCTAATTGTTTTGACGACGAGAATTAATTTTTAAATTAATTAATGAAACTGATATATTTTGAATTTGTTAAAATAGACATCATTTTTGAGTTCATAATATCAAATATATCTTAGGCCTAATTTTTGGTATTTTTCTGAAAACTTTCAATTTTTGATGAATAGTGAAACCACTAAGTGGTAGTTAAAAAAACTGAATTGTTCATAAAACATAATTTTACCGTTTCAGTGAGTGAAATTTCAAAAATCCGAGAGACACGGTTGATGTCATTAAGTAAAATGTGGTTCAATGAGATGAAAATAATTTTTGGTGAATAGTAACTTTTTACTTTTTTTTACCACGGTTAAAAGTTAATAGGGTAATTAAGGGTAAAAATGATTTTATTATTACCCTAAAACATTTCCAAATTCTATTGGATAAGTTTAATTCGACCAAAAACAAGCTTAGGAATAAAATATGACCATTTAGGCCCACTTGGATTAGATTAGGACATTTATTATTATTTAATTCAAAGAAGAGTTAAAAGAGTTAAAATCAAAGTTTATTTACTAAAACATTTTTAATATAGGGTTATACATAAGATAAATTCGATTTTAAATATTCATTAGAAAGCTAAAACGATTTCCTATATAATGGTATTTTATTTGTAATTTTTAGACATCAAATAATTTTATTTATTTATGACACAAAGATGATGCAGTAATTATCTTATTAATGAAATATTGACATAATTGATGTTATAAATACCAAAATAGATCTAATTTGAGACTTTTTATGAATTACACTAATTTTATAGGTTAATATGACATTTTAGTATTGATATAATTAAATAAGTTCGAACTTATCATTCTGTTATTATTTTCACAAAAATCAATTACTAAATAGTGTCAAAATTGACATAAAATAGTTTTGGAAAATAATATTATATTATTAATTGTTATTTTATTCCTAAAAATCTAAGGTTCGGCCAAATGACTTATATAAGGTTATATATATTAATAATAAACAATTTGGGATTCTTTTGGCTTCTTATAGTAATTTTATTAACCTTATAGTGTAAGAACACAAGAAGACACGGTAAAAGTAAAATTATTTAACTTAATGTTAAATCTAAATGATAAGGTTAAAATAGGAACCTAAACTTGTCTAAATTATATTTGATGAGAGTATTTCGACCCATCCCCACCTTAGCATCCAAATAAATCAATTTTTAGCTATTTAAAACCGAACTTGACTTTATAATAAAATAATATTTTTAGTTATTCCAAAGGTGCCCCTCTCCTCCCTTATAAAGGGGCACCTCCTCCCTCTCTTCCTCACACAACTTTGAGCCATCAAGCTCGGCCAAACCCTGCCAAATTCTCTTCTATACTTCCCTAGAAACATTCTAGAGGTTCTGGTCTTCCTCAAAGTCCAATTTTAGTGCCCTAAGAGGAGGTCTCAAAGAGGCGCTTCAAAGAAGAGGTAATTTCCGTTACTGATTCTTTCACCTTTATTTCTTCTTCCACTTCTTCTTCTTAGGTTGTTTAATTATGAAGTAATAACATCAGTATCACTCATATACGGATATGTTATTATAAGTATGAAACAATCCTATTTCACCATCTATCCACCTTACGGAAAATGAAATCACCGCGTGTGCGTACGTACGGAATTCCGTCTCCACGCCGTGGTGAAATCTATTTTCCACCAGCACCTTACTTGGATGGGTATAATGGTGTAAATAATAACTATATATTATTATTTTAAAGTAATATTGATTCTGAAATAGTATACATACACTCCAATACAGTCCCACGATCATGAGAACGATATCATCGCTCGTGCGTACGTACGGACTACCGTCTCCACGACGCGATGAGATTCATTCTCCACTTTAACAATTCATGAATGATTATAAAGTATATATAATAAGTAATCATGAAATATATGACATAATAATAATACTGTATTTATGTGTATATATATATATGAATGTCATCTACTTAATTCCATTCAACTCAATAAGGAAACGAAAACAGCGGTCATGCGTACGTACAGCCTACCGTCTCCATGAACGGTGTATTTCATTCCATTTACTGATTTATTATATATATGTATATTCTTAATATATATATATATATATAAATCATGTTTTATATTCTGTAATTAAGTATTCATGATCTAAGTAATCATATGAATAATTACAGGTCAAAACACGGACGACAAATGAAACAATTTTACCCAAAACGCTCTTAAACATGGAATTTACAAAAGAACGGGTAATATAAAGTCATAAGTGAACCATATATGATATCATAACAATTAATATGATTATTTAATAAGTCAATGACATTATTTAAATCATTATACAGGAGGTTCGTACACTTACGAAGAAAATCGGACCTAAGGTAAGGGAAATATCACAATCTCATTTTTATCCGAGATTGTTTATACTTTGGTATTTACTGGGGGTGTATTTTATCATCCACATCTAGGTTTCCTCAATATGTAATAATATTTCCAACCACCTACAATTATTTAAATACAATTTTACCCTTCGGTGAGTTTTTAGTAAAAGATATGAAAGGAATCTTTTGTCATTTTTCGTACGAGGTACTTTTTAGACTTTTCCGACAAAAGTACGGGAAGAATGTTTTTTTTAACTTATACGGCATGAATGAATTTTTAAAACATTATTTACAAGAAGCTTCCTTTACATGTTTTCATTTTTATCAAATTCTTTTAGTTATAATTTTATGACATGTTAAGAAATGAAAAGTGTTTTTGAAGTAGAAAGGATATTTTCCTCAAGAATGGAGTTCAAGTGTTTTATCAAAATTATTTTCCATCTATGATAATAAAGGGTTCTATTTCTATCCCTATTATTACATGGATATGATTATGTTGTGATGGAAATATTTTTATGAATTCCTTTATCTGATATGAATTGTTTTACGATTTCACGATGTTTAAGATTCCCGTTTTTATTACATGGGTTATGCAATGATGTATGGTTTATGATTTTGTGGCACACATAAGAATGGTATCATTATGAGATGGGTGGGACCTATATCTCCCTCCAATGCATTGGTAAAAGATTTTATATCTCATGAGATAGACAGGGCTGGAATGGTAGGTTATACCGGTTCAGTGAAACAGGACTGAAACGAGGAGTGAACTCGGTTCAGAAAGGGACTTTTTCCACTAAGATAGTTTTGGAAATGAGTCTTGACTAACAAGAAATGATTATCTATGATTATGTGTGTATTCCACAAAGTTTCATGTTTTAAGTTATGACATTTCACTACTATTATTTATCGCATGTTATGATATTATGATCTCTTTTGCAGGTTATGATTTCCAAAATGTTATGTTCTTATGAATATGATGTGATTGATATGTGTTTTGTTTACCCTTACTGGGAATTTGAGCTCACCCTTTTATGTTTTCTTTTCCCCAGGATATAAAAAAAGGTTTTAGGTAAGAAAAAAAGGGGAAGATATTTATGGGAGATATTGAAGATCTTTCACCCTGATTAGAAGATTACGTTCCGAGTTACCAAAGACACTAAAATATTACGGTCCTTGTGTGTGTGTTTTTGTTATGTACTAAGTATTCCGTAAAAGTAATGAAATTTACATGTACGTCAAGCTTCGGGTCTCTACAGTTGGTATCAGAGGAAAGGTTTAGTCAATCATTGGAAACTAGGATGCGAGAACTTTAGTGAGATACCTAGAGATATTTCTAAGGTATGTCTAGGGATGTCTCTAAGGGTAAGTATACATATAGGTTATAGTCCTTGAATTGCACTAACGATCATATAATTTAACCTAAGATGTTAGATATTGAGGTTACTCCCCCTTTATTATGTTGTTTTCCCTATCATGATTTTTGCCTCTCACACTATTCTTTTTGGGTTTTAGACGATGGATGGAACCTGAAGGAACCGTGTTGATCAATGTAATGGACAATGCAATGATTGTCCTCCTGAACAAACAAATGTTATGGGAGATGGAGTGCAAAATCTTATTTCTATACTTACACAAGATATGAATCATTCTGGACTTTCAAATGAGCAGAGAAGGGAACAATATTCTATTGAGTCCTTCATGAGGCAACGTCCACCTTCGTTCAGTGGGTCTTCTGATCCACTTGTTGCTGAACAATGGATCAGTACCACTAAAAAGATATTTTCAGTTCTTCAATGTTCTGAACATGATAAATTCATCTTAGCAGTATATCGTTTAGAAGGTGAAGCTGATCAATGGTGGAATCTTATCAAGAATACGAGGCAAAGAGATGAAATTGAGTCCATGGAATGGGATGAGTTCAAGAACTTATTTTTCAATAAGTACTTCCCTCATATTCTTAGAACAAAGATGGAGAAGGAGTTTCTTGAACTAAAGTAAAAGGATGATGAATCTGTTTGTATATATGAAGAGAATTTTACAAGACTTGCAAGGTATGCATCTGGCATTATCATCCAACCTAAATGTAAAGTTGATCGATTTTTCAGTGGCATAAAACCAAATCTTCGAAGGGCATTAGCTATAAGAGACTTCAGTAGCTATGAAGAAATTGTGCATTGTGCTATCATGGTAGAAATGGAAGTTGGTGTTACATATCCATCTCATGGTTTTGACAAGAAACGAAAGATGGAGTTCAAGGAGAAATCTCAGAACAATGGTGAAAAGAAGATGAATGTTTCCATATGCACAAAGTGTGGAAAGAAGCATGGTGGAGATTGTCTTAAAGGGACTAGAAAATGTTTTAAGTGTGGAAAAGAAGGTCATCGAGCAGCTGAGTGTATAAGTAATGGAAAAAGGGTTTCTAATGATGTGAATAAAGAAAACACTGCAGAGAACTCACCACCAACACTTCAATTCTTCAAGTGCAAGGAAATGGGGCATTATGCTAATAAATGCCCTAATCCATGGGTTAGTGATGATCGACATGAGCAACCGCTTAAGGCAAAGGACAAAGGGAAGTCATATGCGATCACTATTGGCGATGTTGAATATGAAAACGATGTGGTGGAATGATTAAGTGTTTATATAATGGGATTCCAAAATAATGTTGTATCATGGAGTATTGGAATATTTATGTATTGGTCTATTGTGGTTTTCAATAATTTTATGGTACCGGTAACCATGGAAAGTGATTGAGATATTTTTGGAAAAAAGATGATATGCACATAATGAAGGGAAAACGAGAAAACGAAATATTTGATAGTATTCATGAGATCATGATTGATATAAGGACTAAGTGATATCATGGTTTGAGTATATAGAATTTTGAGGATTTTGGTATGTGGAAAGTACTGCATTCATGTTTTCACTAAGGTTCAAATGGTATTCATTCTTCAAGAGAATACATGATTAAGGTATTCACATGTTTGTAATTTGACCAACAAGATATATCTTATGATATATGGGGGATAAATGATGGCATTCACGTGATTGTTCTGTGACATTTCAAGTAATCATTTTCTTTATACTATGAGCTTGGACCGAAGTATTTTAGATAAGCCTAAAAATTATAATGGATTATGTTAGACATAAGTTAGGATAAAACGTTTTTTCGATATTATTGATGGGATGTTATAGTAATATAGCTTTAGAAAAAGGACAACCTGCAGGACGGGTGACAACCCATCGCGTCGGACAAGGCTGTGGGAATCGAACCCACAACCTAAGTGCGACTGGCCTTTATCGCCTACCACTGGCCTACAGGAAGTCCCTGGTTAGTAGAAACTAGTTTTATTTTATTAAGCGGTACGATATATGAAGTATAAGTTCATATTTGGAACCATATACGATTAACCATAAGATGGACTTATAACTTTTGCTATCCTTTTGTTTGAAAGAGATGGAATGACCCATCATTCTATCACATGATCTACTAACACGTCACGAATGTCAAATTCAACTTCATTTGTTTAAGAGATGAAGTGAAAATTCTCCAAAGAACGATAAACGGTGAGACTATACGAAAATCACGAAAGTATTTCTTCTAATTCCAATTTCATCAACTTTAGGGAAATGATCTTGAAAACCAAAAATGTTGTCTTAGTGCTCTTACATCTGATGAATCAGATGGTACCTTAGATCGTCACAAATTTATGGCTTTGTGATTGCTAGCGTTTCCATAGCCATGTTCTCTACCACTCTCCATCAGAACATGATGGTTAGATTTCTCTTCCAAATCCATATTTTCACCTATGTGGAAACCCAGTGATTAGTTTATTTGGGTAACCGTTACGTTTCATACTTTTGTTTTTAAAGATTGGTTTTGGTATTCCCTTTTACGATGTGGGTTTCGATTAAAGAAACTTTCGAATAGTAAACCATTTATAACCCCGACGAATTTCGAGGGCGAAATTCATTTTATGGGGGGTAGAATATAACACCCTGAGATTTTATGAAAAATATTATTTTTAATTTCATTAATGTCTTGTGTTTTACGCTACACCAAAAGGATCTTGCACAACACGTATCCTTGACTTGCCGTTCATTACATGCAATCGTGACCTTCCTTGATAGCGTGTGTAGTACGCAATACCGAGTTTCACTAAACAGCGATATGCTATTAAAATATTATTAAAACTAGTCGTTATGAATAGTAATAACCACTTTTTGAAATTTTGTAAATTTTATTTTTCAAAATGGACTTCATTTTTTGGATTCGTAATATCGAAATTAGCTTAGGGTGAAATTTGGGTAATTTTCGGATAACTTTCATATTTTGATGAATAGTGGAAATTACTAAATTTTAATTAAAAACAACTTTTTCAATCGAAATAATTAATAGTGACAAATTATTAATTTTAGTGGTTTTAAAGTATATTTAGAATATATTTTTACAATTTAATACAATGTTGGTCATCGGATGTAATTTCACATTCAAACCAGTTATAAACAAGTGTCAATCTTTTGATAGTTATTATCTCTTAAAAACACGCTAATTGTTTTGACGACGGGAATTAATTTTTAAATTAATTAATGAAACTGATATGTTTTGAATTTGGTAAAATAGACATCATTTTTGAGTTCATAATATCAAATATATCTTAGGACTATTTTTTGGTACTTTTCTGAAAACTTTCAATTTTTGATGAATAGTGAAACCACTAAGTGGTAGTTAAAAAAACTGAATTGTTCATAAAACTTAATTTTACCGCTTCTGTGAGTGGAATTTCAAAAATCCGAGAGACACGGTTGATGTCAATAAGTAAAATATGATTCAATGAGATGAAAATAATTTTTTTTCAATAGTAACTTTTTACTTTTTTTTCCACGTTTAAAAGTAAATAGTGTAATTAAGGGTAAAAATGATATTATTATTACCCTAACACATGTCCAAATTCTATTGGATAAGTGTAATTCGACCAAAAACAAGCCTAGGAATAAAATATGACCATTGAGGCCCACTTGGATTAGATTAGGACATTTATTATTATTTAATTCAAAGAAGAGTTAAAAGAGTTAAAATCAAAGATTATTTAATAAAAAAATTTTAATATAGGGTTATACATAAGATATATTCGATTGTAAATATTCATTAGAAAGATAAAAAGATTTCCGACATAATGGTATTTTATTTGTAATTTTTAGACATCAAATAATTTAGGTTATTTATGACACAAAGATGATGCAGTAATTATCTTATTAATGAAATATTGACATAATTGATGTTATAAATACCCAAGTAGATCTAATTTGAGACTTTTTATGAATTCCACTAATTTTATAGGTTAATATGACATGTTAGTATTGATTGAATTAACTTTTTTCGAACTTATCATTCTGTTATGATTTTCACAAAAATAAATTACTAAATAGTGTCAAAATTGACATAAAATAGTTTTTAAAACAAATATTATATTATTAATTGTTATTTTATTCCTATAAATCTAGGGTTCGGCAAAATGACTTAGATAAGGTTATATATATTAATAATAAACAATTTGTGGTTCGTTTGGCTTATTATAGTATGTTTATTAACCTTATAGTGTAAGAACAATAGAAGACACGGTAAAAGTAAAATTATTTAACTTAATGTTAAATCTAAATGATAAGGTTAAAATAGGAACCTAAACTTGTCTAAATTCTATTGGATGAGAGGATTTCGACCCATACCCACTTTAGCCTCGAAATAAATCAATTTGGATCAATTTAAAACCGAACTTCACTTTATAATAAAATAAGATTTTTTGTTTTTCCAAAGGTGCCCCTCTCCTCCCTTATAAAAGGGCACCCCCTCCCTCTCTTCCTCACACAACTTTGAGACTTCAAGCTCGTCCAAAACCTGCCAAATTCTCTTCTATACTTCCCTAGAAACATCCTAGAGGTTCTGGTCTTTCTCAAAGAACAATTTTAGTTCCCTAAGAGGAGGTCTCAAATAGGCGCTTCAAAGAAGAGGTAATTTCCGTTACCGATTATTTCACCTTTATTTCTTCTTCCACTTATTATTATTAGATTGTTTCATTATGAAGTAATAAAATCAGTATCACTAATATACTGATATTTTATTATAAGTATGAAAAAATCCTATTTCACTATCTATCCATCCTACAGAAAACGAAATCACCGCGCGTGCGTACGTACGGAATACCGTCTCCATGCCGTGGTGAAATCTATTTTCCACCACCACCTTACATGGATGGGTATAATGGTTTAAATAATAACTATATATTATTAGTTTAAAGTAATATTAATTCTGAAATAGTATACATACACTCCAATACAGTCCCACGATCATGAGAACGATATCATCGCTCGTGCGTACGTACGGACTACCGTCTCCACAACGCGATGAGATTCATTCTTCACTTTAACAATTCATCAATGATTATAAAGTATATATAATAAGTAATAATGAAATATATGACATAATAATAATATTGGATTTATGTGTATATATATGAATGTCATCTACTTAATTCCGTTCAACTCAATAAGGAAACGAAAACAGCGTTCATGCGTACGTACGGCCTACCATCTCCATGAACGGTGTATTTCATTCCATTTACTGATTTATTATATATATGTATATTCTTAATATGTATATATATATATCATGTTTTATATTCTGGGATTAAGTAATCATGATCTATGTAATCATATGAATAATTACAGGTCAAAACACGGACGACAAATGAAACAATTTTACCCAAAACGCTCTTAAACATGGAATTTACAAAAGAACGGGTAATATAAAGTCATAAGTGAACCATATATGATATCATAACAATGAATATGATTCTATAATAAGTCTATGACATTATTTAAATCATTATACAGGAGGTTCGGACACTTATGAAGCAAATCAGACCTAAGGTAAGGGAAATATCACAATCTCATTTTTATCTGAGATTGTTTATACTTTGGTATTTACTGGGGTGTATTTTATCATCCACATCCAGGTTTCCTCAATATGTAATATTATTTCCATCCACCTACAATTATTTAAATCCAATTTTACCCTTCGGTGAGTTTTTAGTAAAAGATATTAAAGGAATCTTTTGTCGTTTTTCGTACGAGGTACTTTTTTGACTTTTCCGACAAAGTACGGGAAGAATGTTTTTTTAACATATACGACATGAATGGATTTTTAAAACATTATTTCCAAGAATCTTACTTTACAAGTTTTCAAGTTTATCAAATTCTTTTAGTTATAATTTTATGACATGTTATGAAATGAAAAGCATTTTTGAAGTAGAGAGGATATTTTCCTCAAGAATGGAGTTCAAGCGTTTTATCAAAATTATTTTCCATCTAAGATAATAAAGGGTTCTGTTTCTATCCCTATTATTACATGGATTTGATTATGTTGTGATGGAAATATTTTTATGAATTCCTTTATCTGATATGAATTGTTTTACGATTTCACGATGTTTAAGATTCCCATTTTTATTTCATGGGTTATGCAATGATGTATGATTTATGATTTTGTGACACACATAAGAATGGTATAATTATGAGATGGGTGGGACCTATATCTCCCTCCAATGCATTGGGTAAAGATTTTATATCTCATGAGATAGACAGGGCTGGAACGGTAGGTTATACCGGTTCAGTGAAACAGGACTGAAACGAGGAGTGAACTCGGTTCAGAAAGGGACTTTGTCCACTAAGATAGTCTTGGCAACGAGTCTTGACTAACAAGATATGATTCTCTAGGATTATGTGTGTATGCCACAAAGTTTCATGTTTTAAGTTATGACATTTCACTACTATGATTTATCCCATGTTATGATATTATGATCTCTTTTGCAGGTTATGATTTCCAAAATGTTCTGTTCTTATGAATATGATGTGATTGATATGTGTTTTGTTTACCCTTACTGGGAATTTGAGCTCACCCTTTTATGTTTTCTTTTCCCCAGGATATAAAGAAAGGTTTTAGGTAAGAAAAAAAAGGGGAAGATATTTATGGGAGATATTGAAGATCTTTCACCATGATTAGAAGATTACATTCCGAGTTTCCAAAGACACTAAACTATTACGGTCATTGTGTGTGTGTTTTTGTTATGTACTAAGTATTCCGCAAAAGTAATGAAATGTCCATGTACGTCAAGCTTCGGGTCTCTACCATTGGTATCAGAGGAAAGGTTTAGTCAACCTTTGGAAACTAGTATGCGAGAACTTTAGTGAGATCCCTAGAGATATTTCTAAGGTATGTGTACGGATGTCTCTAAGGTTAAGTATAGGTATAGGTTATAGTCCTAGAACTCCGCTAACGATCTTAGAATTTAACCTAAGATGTTAGATATTGAGGGTACTCCCCATTTATTATGTTGTTTTCCCTATCATGATTTTTGCCTCTCACGCTATTCTTTTTGGGTTTTAGACGATGGCTGGAACCCGAAGGAACCATGTTGATCAATGCAATGGACAATGCAATGATTGTCCTCCTGAACAAACAAATGTTATGGGAGATGGAGTGCAAAATCTTATTGCTATACTTACACAAGCTATGAATCATTCTGGACTTCCAAATGACCAGAGAAGGGAACAATATTCTATTGAGTCCTTCATGAGGCAACGTCCACCTTCGTTCATTGGGTCTTCTGATCCACTTGTTGCTGAACAATGTATTAGTACCACTGAAAATATATTTTCAGTTCTTCACTGTTCTGAACATGATAAAGTCATCTTAGCAGTATATCATTTGGAAGGTGAAGCTGATCAATGGTGGAATCTTATCAAGAATACGAGGCAAAGAGATGAAATTGAGTCCATGGAATGGGACGAGTTCAAGAACTTATTTTTCAATAAGTACTTCCCTCATATTCTTCGAACATATATGGAGAAGGAGTTTCTTGAACTAATGAAAAAGGATGATGAATCCGTTGGTATATACGAAGCGAATTTTACAAGACTTGCAAGGTATGCATCTGGCATTATCATCCAACATGAAAGTAAAGTTGATCGATTTTTCAGTGGCTTAAAACCAAGTCTTCGAAGGGCATTAGCTATAAGAGACATCAGTAGCTATGAAGAAATTGTGCGTTGTGCTATCAAGGTAGAAATGGAAGTTGGTGTTACATATCCATCTCATGGTTTTGACAAGAAACAAAAGATGGAGTTCAAGGCGAAATCTCAGAATAATGGTGAAAAGAATATGAATGTTTCCTTATGCACAAAGTGTGGAAAGAAGCATGGTCGAGATTGTCTTAAAAGGACTAGAAAATGTTTTAAGTGTGGAAAAGAAGGTCATCGAGCTACTGAGTGTCGAAGTAATGGAAAAAGGGTTTCTAATGATTTGAATAAAGCAAACACTATAGAGAACGCACCACCAATACTTCAAGTGCAAGGAAATGGGGAATTATGCTAATAAATGCCCTAATCCAAGTGTTAGTGATGATCGACATGAGCAACCGCTTAAGGCAAAGGACAAAGGGAAGTCACATGCGATCACTACTGGCGATGTTGAATATGACAACGATGTGGTGGAATGATTAAGTGTTTATGTAATGGGATTCCAAAATAATGTTGTATCATGGAGTATTGGAATATTTATGTATTGGACTATTATGGTTTTCAATAATTTTATGGTACCGGTAACCATGGAAAGTGATTGAGATATTTTTTGAAAAAAGATGATATGCGCATAATGAAGGGAAAACGAGAAAACGAAATGTTTGATAGTATTCATGAGCTCATGATTGATATAAGGACTAAGTGATATCATGGTTTGAGTATATAGAATTTTGAGGATTTTGGTATGTGGAAAGTACTGCATTCATGCTTTCACTAAGGTTCAATGGGTATTAATTCATCAAGAGAATACATGATTAATGTATTCACATGTTTGTAGTTTGACCAACAAGATATATCTTATGATATATGGGGGATAAATGATGGCATTCACGTGATTTTTCTTTGACATTTAATGTAATCATTTTCTTTATACTATGTTCTTGGGCCGAAGTATTTTAGATAAGCCTAATGATTAGAATGGATTATGTTGGAGATAAGTTAGGATAAAACGTTTTTCGATATTATTGATGGGATGTTATAGTAATATAGCTTTAGAAAAAGGACAACCTGCAGGACGGGCGACAACCCATCGCGTCGGACAAGGCTGTAGGAATCGAACCCACAACCGAAGTGCAACTGGCCTTTATCGCCTACCACTGACCTACAGGAAGTCCCTGGTTAGTAGAAACTAGTTTTATTTTATTAAGCGGTATGATATATGAAGTATAAGTTCATTTTTGGAACCATATACGATTAATCATAAGATGGACTTATAACTTTTTCTATCCTTTTGTTTGAAAGAGATGGAATGACCCATCATTCTATCACATGATCTACTAACACATCACAAATGACAAATTCAACTTCATTTCTTTAAGAGATGAAGTGAAAATTGTCCAAATAACGACAAACGGTGAGACTATACCAAAATCACGAAAGTATTTCTTCTAATTCCAATTTCATCAACTTTAGGGAAATGATCTTGAAAACCAAAAATGTTGTCTTAGTGCTCTTATATCTGATGAATCAGATGGTACCTTAGATCATCACAAATTTATGGCTTTGTGATTTCTATCTTTTCCATAGCCATGTTCTCTACCACTCTCCATCAGAACATGATGGTTAGATTTCTCTTCCATATCCACATTTTCACCTATATGGAAACCCAATGATTAGTTTATTTGGGTAACCGTTACGTTTCATACTTTTGTTTTTAAATATTGGTTTTGGTATTCCCTTTTACGATGTGGGTTTCGATTAATGAAACTTTCGAATAGTAAACCATTTATAACCCCGACGAATTTTGAGGGCGAAATTCATTTTAAGGGGGGTAGAATGTAACACCCCGAGATTTTATGAAAAATATTATTTTTAATTTCATTAATGTTTTGTGTTGTACGCTACACCAAAAGGAGCTTGCAAAAGGGAAAAAACAAAAAAACCAAATGCCACACAAAATTATGGAAATACTATTAATATAAAAAATAATCAAACTCAAATAAACTAACATATCAAAATATTTCTCACTAAATAGTCTCTAAAAAATATAACCCTTTTTTGTCCAACTATCAAACCAAGGATCACATGACTATACCACTTGTCCCATTGGGTTCCCTAGAAAAATCTTTAATCCAACACATCTTTAAATCACTCCATGGTATATTAATATTTTCAGAATAAAACACATTCCACTCCATTGGGAGATTATCCATGATTTAGGCCTCTATTAATGAACCTATATAAAAACAATATACATCCATAATAGACATTTTTGTGAGGATTACATCATGCCACATGAGAAATGACCTCAACCCTATCACATCTCTTAAGGAATTTAAAACAACCCAAAATCACCAAAGGGACAAATCAACAAACACTAAATTCTCCCAGAATCATGAATGGGAATAATCCCAAATAAATGATTTATTACAAAAAGAAAAAATATTCCCAAAAAACCTCATTAAAAAATAAAGTGTTCCATAAAAAAGAATCTCAAAATCCCATTTTGAAAACCAATGGAGAATTGAATTCATAAATTCTTTCAAAAAATTCAAATGTAAACCATTTTTTAATTTCACCCATAATCCCTAACTTGACTTTTCCTATTTATAACATTTATAAAACCGATTTCAAAAAATAGTAACTAGTTTAACAACCAATAAACTGTTATAGAATTCATTGTAATAAAAAACAATTTCCATTTGAAATAATTCAAAATCACATACACTTTTTAAAAACATGCTAAATGTAAAAAGCGAATGAAGCTATGAAATAATTTTTTTGAAAATCAGAGGATTAACATAAAGTAGAAAAAAAAATTTCAAACATTTTATTCACATTATTATAAAATTTATCACTCATAAAAAATATAAATTTAAAAATAAAATATAAAATTCCAAAAATTCCATAAAAACGAGCATCTACATATAAGAACTAGGTCCTTTTTTAATTAAAAAAATAATTATCATACAATATAATTTTTTCACATAGAAAACTAATTTCACCACTCAAGTGACATCACAAAAATAATGTTATAACAAACCATTAACCAAGATCCAACATAATGATTCCATAATTTTAAAATAACCACCTTGAATCCTTTCTCCTTTACCAAACACACTATGTAATAAAATCTTCAAGGGGTTTAAATATAAAAATCATGTGGGATGGTGAATCACGCCCAAACTAGAAAAACGGTTCAAAACTAAATTTAAATTATGAATCAGTCCCTAAAATGTATCTTGAATCAAGGGTTTGGCTTCAATATGGGTTTCCATTACCATTAATCCAAACTAACACATTGAACCTTTTATTTGGTTTCCATCCAAAAAACTAAATAGTTTTCCCTTTCCACTGATAATCAAAAAACAACATAAAGAGTCATCAGAAATTAATATAAAAATTAAAATTTACAAAAATATATAATTAAAAAAGCAGGACTTTCATTAATAGCAAGAGGCACCGGGCGAGGAAGAGATCATGACACTTTGTCCACTCAAATACAATTTGTAGTGAACCAGCAAATGGTATCAACTGACCTAGCACCCGACCTTGTAACATTTCTAGGAATCAAAAATTGACCTGAGAACAATTTTTCACTCATTCATAAATTTAAGTAAATGGTGGAAACTAAATTAATAGACTAGTAAAATAGGATATGTGGATAACTGGATATCTAAAATAGAATATATAACTTATAAAAATTCATAAACCACAAAATAATATATAAGTAATTTTAAACTATAAAATTAAATATGTCAAGTGACCAATAAAAAACCAATTCTTCGGAAAGATTATAAACCAAATCTACTGAGATACCAAGTGACCCATGGTCACCCTATAATGATACATATCCAAAAAAAATATCAAAGGGACATAACTGACAAGAATAGAACCGATCCTACAAAATTATAGGTGTGAGCATTGCAACTGAGTAGGTCACCAACCACCAAATTCAAGCTGTCACATTCATATGACATCCTAAAAATAGAAATTTTAAATATAGTATAATAAAATATTAATTATTCATAATTCTCTTAAAATTTTTTTAAAAAAAATTCAAATGTGTGTAAAAATATTTTCCATTGATTTAATGAAATTAAAAAATCTTTATGAAAAATAATTTTTCCATCAACCAAATAACCTATACAAAAAAAATATTTTCATATCAGAATTTAAAAACAAATTGTAAAAACCAATTTTAAAAATACACATCTACAAACTCAAAAGTAGTTTTGGTAACTCCAAATGGTTTTCTAAAAAACATCTCTAAAACCCAAATTTCAAATAAAATGAGGAAGGAACTCCTAAAAACATATTTCTAAAACCTAATTTAACAAGAGTAATAATTCAAATAAATCCAAAATTTCTATTTAAATACTTCAAAATCCCTTTTGAAGTCAAATATTTACATTTTAGGATCAAACCTTTCAAACACATCCCTAAAACAGACTGAAATCACATTAAAAATACACATTTAACATAATTATTTGTAAAACCTTTCATAAACAGATTTAAAAAAATATGAAAAGAATTATATAACAGAAACATGGAAGAAACACAAGAAGGTACCATTATATCAATGTCACATGATAACAAAAAATCCACTACATGAACATAGGTTCCAAGTAATTATCCAAGAAGCATGTGAAAGAATAAAAAAAGATAAATCCCCTAGAAAGATCATAAATATGATCCTAGTATTGTGGGTATAATTTTATTGATCATGTTGGAAACATAAAATTGGGGACATAATACCTTGGATGAAACTACTGATCCAGTCCAAATCCCCTGTAATCCCATCAGAATATCTAGGAATAAAATCACCCATGAGCATTTCACTACCATGATCCACTAAAAGGGATTCTAGCTTACGTATCCCATTACCCCTCTCAACCCTACCAACAATGCACAGATGGGAAACTGTACCAAGTACTCAGATTGTTGTATTAGTTATTTCATTTATAAAACCCCTACGCACTCTTCACGGGATTCTAATAAAAAGTCAACTGAATTTGATCACAAATGAATTATTACACATAGAAAATATTAAACAATTGAAATAACTCATTTGTATTCTCCCTAATTCCTTACAAGAACATTCCCAACCACATCAATTAAAAATTACCATATAATGATGAACCAATATATGGAAACCCCATGAGATCAAAAGATAATGATAATTTCAAGGGAAATATATGGTCTCAAAACCGGTAATGAAAACACATTTTTCATAATTTTTCATAAATTATCTTTTTCCAAAACACAAATGGAATTCCCTGACAAATAACAAAATTTAGAAAACATGTTTCAATATACTACTGACACTAATTTTAGATAAAATTTGTTGAAAATTGTTATGAAATCCACACATCCATAAAATAACTTTTAATAATCCTTCACAGCCATAAAAAGTTTCAATATAAAACAAGCATAGGTTAACACACCCTCTTGAAAAGGACCAGTTAAATTTAACAACATTAAAGAATTAAAAATACTCAAACACTTTTTCTTAAAATTAATTAATATAGATTACACCTTTGAAAACGTTAACTTAGTGATCTACACCACATTCGAGACCAAAATCAAGATCTAAAATTCATTTATGTATTTTCAAAATCACATTAAATTGAATATCATTACATAGAAAAGGTTTTTAATAAACTTTAATCCAATTTTCACCCCAATAGGTCATACATTTATGCATATATTTAATAAAAAACATTTTAGAACCAAAAAATCCATTTACAATAAATTTAATGTAGCTGCAAATAAACACCTACACAATATCAATGAATATCAAGACAGAAGTAATACCCTTTGATGATGACTACTCTTGTAAGATAAGAAATACCTTCTAGAACCCCTGTATAGAAAATATCACATGATAATTTCCATACCCTACCCTAAAATAGGTGAACATATTCCATGGGGTTTATGAGGGGATGAAAAATAAAACAAAAAAGAGGAATAGAAGGGAGGACGTGGTTTAAGGGAACTTACCAATGAGGAACCAACATTAAGACATGTTAAAGGGACAAAAACATATTAGGAGGATGAAAGAAAATACCATTTTTGAGTTTCCTTCTCCATTAAAAAGAGAATGAGAATAAAATTAGGGATCATATTATAAAATTGATCAATGGAGTTTCATGAATTTCATCTTTTAATGAATCTGGACTGACAATATATTTTAGCTGCATTATTTTATAAGATGTGATCCAACAATATGTTGTTCACTATATAGACTAAAAACCATTAACATGGTTTACTTTGGAATAAAAATATTTGGAAACCATTCACCAACCATTACAAATTTCACCACCATATTAAATATTTTATTCCCTTGATTATCATAAAAATTACTAAACCATGATCAAGTGGTGTTCCCTTACAAATGCCCTCCAAATGTTCAACATGGTTTCACCTAAAATATACATATTTTAGAAATAATGGTGCACCACTCATATAGACCATTTTTGTGATGAGTAATTTGAACTAAAAATTATTTTATACAACGGAAACTACATGGTTTCCACTAAATCATGCTTCCAAAGCCTACAAAATAAGAAAAAATCGTTAATTTCCATGTTTTAGGCTAAAATATATAGAATATAAAAAAAAAGATCAATGATAATAAATAAACACTACAATAACACTGTGGGTGTCACATATTGTTTAGAGGTAAAACTTTTGTTGGTATCGTTTCCATTATATCAATTTTTGATGGGTGTGGTTTTTAATTTGTTGAAATAATTTTTTCTAAAACACTATTTATATGTGTAATTTTAAAAAAAATTAAGCAATTAATGGATATTTTCATCAGATCATACATTTATGGGATCATCAAGTGAATTTGATCCGTTATGGGAAACATTGTAAGCAGTATTATTTTTAAATAACTAAAGAAAAATTCTTCCTGATCTTTTGAATTAAATTAATTGTGATGTTTCGTATTTATAATAATTTTTATGTCTTTGGAAATTTTCCTGGATACACTAAAAATTCATACATTCATAGCATATCATTTTATAAGTAATTTAATTTTAAAATATTTCATTTATATCATACCTTTTATAATAATAGTTTTTCTTCTTTTCTATTAATTTTATTAATCAATCTTAAATGAATTTGAAGTACTCACTCGCACTCTTTTTAAAGAATACTATCTTGGAAATGTTTATTTTTTTATTTACTATAATATATCATGATCTTTGAGAACTAAGATGTATGGAACTAAATATTTATGTAAAGAAAAATTCATCCTTTATTTCCATTTCTTAGTATCTATATTCAATCAGTTCACTTATTATATTTATTTTATGTTTAGTTCATCAAGAATTACCATATACATATGTCTAGGGTCACCTATAAATATCCACTTCAATTCTCATTACATTTTAAGTATGTATATAATTTTACAATGAATATTTTATTCAATTAATTATTTTTCACCCAAAAAGATTAATCCATTTACTATCTCCATGATACATTGATTCATCTATGCAATTATTTCATAGTGTAAAAAATAAATTACTGGATAATCAGATCTCAAAATTGGATTTCAATTTTTTAGATCCTAAAAATTTCTAATGTATTTTTCTTAAAACTTATTCAATAATTAATTAATTGTATCGTAGTAATGAATCTGATTGAAAATGTTTCTAGTCATTGAGCATAACAAGTTATTTTTGATATTAAGATCCACATGATATTTAACATTCTATTCAGAAAAATTAACAGTATATTTATCAAGAATATTACAATTTATAGTCGTCTGTAAGAATTTTTACTCACAAGTGTTGATAAAAAAATTCTTCATTGTATGAGGAAAATATTTATAATCAAATTCATCAAAGAAATTGGCTTCTTTAAGGATGAAGGTTCTCAAGAGTTTATATTGGAAATCTAATGACATCAAATAAAACAAATATTCCTCCTAAGAAACTATTAGTGTATATGAAATGATAAATTTTCATGTAAAAAATTGAAAATAACGATCATTCATATTTTCTATCGGGAGTTCCTATAATGAAAATTACTTACCATTAATATTGTAGATATGAGACTATATAAGGGGGAGTGAGATTTACTTTAAAGGAGACTAAAAACTTATCTCTACATTTAATATTCAATTGATAAAAAGTTACTATGTCTAAATCAATATCATAGTTATAATTAAAAGAAGATAAAATTATTATATTTTAAGTAAAATAGAGCTATATTAAGGTAATAAGAAAAATTAATTTTTTTAGTTAAACAAATTATAATATATATAAATAAGTATAAAATTTAATTTTAGAAGCGAGACACTACTTGATGTTGAAAATAAAAAAATAGAAATTAACCAACTAAAAAGGGTATTACATAATAATATAAATATATAAAATAATATTATTAGTAGAAAAAATTACAATAAAGGAAATATATTATTTTAGACAAAAAAGGCCAATGGTTCATAACTAAAAAATTTATCCAAGTCGAAATGATCTTTTTTTACATAGAACTATCAAAATTTACCTAGAAGATAAGATCGAAACTCCTCTTTGATTATAGAATTGATAATATTTTCACTAGTGTGCTCCATCAAACAACCCATACGAAAGATGGATATATACATAGCCATGAAAGATAATTGATCAATTAGATTTGAAAAATATTAGGTTCCACATACTGAAACATCATTGATATTTGGAAGATAAATAAAAAAAATATCATGATTGTTATAATGAAATCCACACCTAATGGATACCCTTATATAAAACTCAAAATTACTATAATAATAAGCATTAATATAACAATGAAGTTATTAAGGTTAACTTTATAGTAGAATAATCATCTAACAACCCAATCATTTATAAATATAATTCCTTTTTGAAGGAATAAATTCATTATTATGAAATATAGTTATAGAAAATACATGAACTAATTTGGTTATTTTAAACCATTATAATATATAGCCTATCATATTTAAAATACCCTTATGTATCATAATAATTAATAATATAGTCATTGTACAATGATCATTAAAAATATTGTATTACGTGTTAAGATAATGTCTAATTAATATAGATGGATGAAACGATGGACTCAACAAGTATGATTGTACCCTATGAATATCATTTATTAGTGCTTAAAGGGGGGACATTGGAATTTTATAATAACCATGTACAATACATGATTCAACAATAGAATCATGGATGAAACTGTTTATGGGTTATGTTTAAGATTATTGACATCATAAGCAAAACCATGTTCGTCGAACCTCCCCATTAATTTACCACTTAAAAATACCTTACCCTTATTGTGTACATTGGTGTAATATGAGGCCATGTATCATTACCATATATATATGAATTTTTCTGTTTTATTTTTAATAAAATAATGATAGTATTTTCCCCTTTCATGTTTACAATTTTTTATAAAATTATATAATATTGGATGAAAATTATATTTTTAAATGAAGAAAGAAAAATTTTATTTGTAGAAAAAATATGGGTTTAACCCTCTTTTTTAAGAATTTATGTATTTATAAATAAATATTATTTTCATATATTGTTATTATTAAGTAATATTTAATTATATACAAATTATATTGTGATTTAATGATTTCTAATATAATATTTATAAAGGGCAGCAAACTATTGTTATCGTAAGAATTATTAAATTCTAATAAATGAGGATTTTAATTTAAAATTGTACAATAAATTATTTTTTGAAATATTTAGATAAAATAAATATTATATTTTAAATTAATATATTATAATTATCTAAGGGTGAATATTTCCAATTTTTTGAGATAAATAATTTTTTGTTTAAAATTTAAATTCGGTATATATATATGTTATATATTATAAATTACAATAGACAAAAAGTTATGTAATAAATACTTTAAATGGAATCCAATAGAATATATATGTTTCCTATTTAATATAATATGGTTTTTATAATATTTGATTGAATTTATAGGCAGATAATGAATCCTCCAAAACCAACGTGATATTTTAAGGTTTTATAATCAATTATTTAGGAGCACAACTCCCTTCCACGTCACTAATGGTATTATTTTAAGGAGTTATATTGTTATCCTAATGAAAAAATTTAAAACACCCATACATGGTAGATACCATGGGAAACCCAATAAAAGTATTCTAGATTTCACTATTATATCATATACAATCAAAAGATATGTTTTTTAGTTAATAAATATTTTCCCTCACTTTATCTATAAATACCCACCCATCATCTGGCTATTATTCAATAAATACACATTGATCACAATTATATACTCTATATCTCTCTCTAAACCCTTCCCATGGTGCTGCCATTCTATTTGGAATTTCCTCCCAATATTTAAAAAGCACATACTCATGGTAAGGGGTTTCACTCATCCGACCTTTATTTAAGAACATTATTTGATTTATGCTTTTTTTTTAAATTTATAAAGTTGGAATATGTTTTTACACATTAATTAACTATACATATGATTTCTCATCATTTATAGTTGACATATATTAATGATTTAATGATTTATGTCACTTTCACATTCCTATATTATCTTGATTTTGTCAACATATATCATTATTTGTTGAAAATGTTTATTATTATCACCTCTTTTATGTAACCATAATATTAAATTGACACAAATGAATTACATTTATCATGTGAGGATTTTATTATTACATTTCTGGGATATATATATCACCTCATTCTTATGTGAATCATTGGTTATCCCTTGCACTTTTAGAATATAAAGGGAATTTAAGGTCGTGTTATGAAACTTTTAAATAATTTTAATAAATCACAATTATTTGTTTTGTTGTTATATATCTAATTATCCAAAACCACTAATCCTTTTTATCCTTTATTATTATATTATGTTTTCCCTTTTGTAATAAATCATTAATTATTGTTTATGAAATATTTGGGTTGTCATAATTGTTATTAGAGAAATGTATAGTTATTTTTGGAGATTAAGATTATAAAAACATTGTGAATTCCTTAAGGATGATATTAAAAATATTAATATGTACCTAATCTATGGTAAATTTTAGATTTAGTGGTTTCCAAGAAACAAAAACCATTTCTATATACTATACAAGGATGTGACTGTAAAATAGTAATACCTTGGGGTAATGACCCTGAAATGGGTGAATTGGGCATTAAATCGATCATTAAGAAGTGCATTATAATATGGACTTATAGTACACATGTTTTGAAACTCATAATTAGGTGATTTGGAATATTCATAATCTCCATATGAACCAATAATAAGGGAATACAAATTCCAATAAAATTATATTTTAGGAAATAGACCATAGTTAGCATAGATTAAAACCTCAAAACTCATAGGTTATTGAATGTTCATAATCTATGTTTTATTCCTTCGATGTTCATAGTTTCCATTTTATACATTTATTAGTTTAATAATTATTATCCATAATCATACCTTTCTTTTAGTCAATTTGGTGGAAATTAGAGGGACTTATTCAACAAACAATGTGATGGGAAATACAAAAATTGTATGCCTAACCCATTGAGAAAAAGATTCAAGAACTTTATAAAAATACTTAATCAATTAAATCATTTTATAAAAAACAAGAATCCTGTACAAAACTTACATCCCATAAGAAATATAATTTTTCAATTGAGACATTTATGTGATAAAGGAAACCCACATTCTTTTGGATCTTTTGATAATTCAATCATAGAACAATGGATCAAGTATGTTCAAAAGATTATCTCCATCCTTCAATGATCTGATAAAGAGAAGTTCATGATGGTAATATTTCATATGGGGGGAGAAGCTTATACATGGTGTATTTTGATCAAAAAAATATGATACCTACAGAATATACTAAATCAATTATCTGGATTGAATTCTCAAAAATGGTTTTTAAAAAATATTTTCCCCACACACTCCGACAAAAAATAGAGGAGGATTGTTTTATAATTAACAAAATGGATGATGAATAAATACGAGTTTATAAGGAGAACCTCACAAGAGATTCATGATATACATTTTCATTTTTTACTAACCCATATGTAATGATGACCACTTGGTTTTTTGGATAAATATGAGTCTATGAATGTCATTAGAAATTCATAACATTGATATCTATGAGGATATTATCTAATGATACATGAATTTATAAATGTAAATAAAAAATTATAAATGGACTCATAATTATGAGATATTAATTGAAAAAATATGTTTAATTATAGGGTTCTTATGGGGAAATATCAGGGTTGAAAACAATTCTAACATCCCACTTTTCAAAAGCAAGGGAATATGCATCCAAGAAATTGAATGATGGGGACAAGGATATGTTTTTGGTATAAGAATAAATAGAACCTATATTGTGAATTCAAATGGAAAAAACCCACCAATTCTAAAGAATAATGGAATACTCCAGTGAAGACTTATCCTGATATTGAATTTTTAAAATTTATAGAAAAAACATACAAAGCAAATCCTTGGAATATGCCAAGGGATTTCAAAGATAACTGATGAAAAAACCACTAAGGCCTTGAGTGAAATAGATGAATTATTCTATCTTAACTACATAGGTGGACCCAAAAAACAACATGGAGACATGTATACTAGTTATTCATTCAATAATACCGAACATACTATCTAATTTTGGTTCTACACCTTATTTCATATCATTCCAGTTTAGAAAAACTATTCAAACACCAAAACAAAAATGTAAGTAGAGATATAGTTGAAAATATGAAATTAGAAAATAATTTCATCCTAATTATTTAACTTATCCCATATCCATATATTCATTATGAACACCAAAAAAAATCTAGTGATACACCCTTTAGTGTAATTTTATGAAATTATGGGTATGGATTAGATTTCATTATATAGGGAAAAAAGTTACTAGGAGTAGGAAATTACCCTACATATCAAGATTCACCCTCTGATTATATATAAGTTGTAGTAGGATAATGATTCTCCATTCATATAATTATATCAAGAGAGTATATTACTAACTTATGAGAAATTCTATCCAACTAAATTGATTAAGTCTTGGGAAAATATCATCATTGAAGACTTTTCCATTTTTACTGAATATGATAATGTGTTTCCAAAAGAATTATATTTTCTTCCTCCAAGTCTTAAGATTGACTTTTAAATCAATATTATACCTAAATCTTTTCAGATATACAAGACTCTACATAGAATGGAAACTATTTAAATTGATGAGGGGAGGAATTAATGATAGTATAATCTTGATAAAAGGGTTTATATACCTAAGTAATTCACTATCGGGTGCATCATCCTTCTTCACTATAAATAAGGATGGGTAAATGTTCTTCATCATTGATTATTGGGATCTATACTATGTATTGATAAAGAACAAGTATCCCATTCCAAGGATTAATGTAATATTAAATTATCTATTTGGAGTTCAGAACTCTTATAAGTTCTATCATTTGTTGGGATATTATCAAGTAATAATAAAGAAGGTGGGTACTATAATATCTACTTTTCATATATGGTATGAAAACTATGAGTTTATAAGGATTCCATTTCTAATAACTAATGACCCATCAATATTTATGAAATTATAGAATAGATCATTTAGGGATTAACTCAATAAATTTTTGTTAGTCCTTATAGATGAAATCCTTGCCGACAATAAAAAAAATGAGGGGCATGAGGAGCATTTGAAAGATATATTGAATATAAGGCCCCAGCCTTAAACCTTACTTAATCTTGAGTTATTACAAGATTACACATTGAGGATCTTTTCGGGTTTAGAGTTTTAGAGAATTAGAACATAACTATTACATCTCCAAAGATTACAAAGTAGACACTTCTACTAAGTTTCCATAATAAAAAAACTATTAAAAAGAAACATGTCTAGTTCCATGTTTTATATAGCATGACATTCCATTGATCCCATCTTTGACCTTATTCCACATTAAGTCCTGTGAAAAACATTTCAAAAAAACTTGGGGTGAGCATAAAAATCTCAGTAAGGGATATAGAAATATGGAAAGGAAACATGGGTACATATATACATAAGGATGAGATCATACTTTACCCATAAAAAATAATCACTTTAACATACCTCATCAAATCATGAATAAATCATAGAAATCATAAGACATAAAGGTAACTTGAGGCATTCATAACATTCTTATGTAGGGAGTAACCCTCTTGGTTACGTTTGGAATACCCATCACAGTATATTCCCTAAATCTCTTCGGAGAACCCTTAACGTTTCACTCCTTCGCGTTACCCAATGCATTGGAGAGCTATATCGGGCTCACCCACCCTTAGTTTATCACAGAACCACCCGTTTTCATAATAATGCCCAAGAACCTCAACATAATCATATCACATAAAACATGCATAAAGGAAACACAACATTCCTACCTTTCAATTACAAGATATCAATACAACACATTGATATAAAAACATTATATAAACCATTTTCGATACCAAAATAAAAGAAAAGTAAAACATGGTATTTATTTTTCTTTTAAAAGAAGGTATGCCTTGTAGAGGAAGCTGAAACTCAAATAACGGTCACGATGGTGGAGAAGTCATTGTCGCCGCATACGTACGACAAAAACATTCCCTTTTGTCATTTAGTAAATGCTTCGTATAAAAAAGATTCCTTTTGAATAAACATAAAGTCAAAGGGGTTTATACACCGTATAAAAGAAGGTTGTGTATAAAATAAAATATGCCTCAATGAAAGGAGATTGAGACGAAGTCCCGTACCTCGTATCCGACTTGACCCGACCGTTCTTTAATCTCCTGAATAATAAACTTGAGTTAATCTATTCTTTCTTAAGAACCTTTTTCAAGTTCATTATTCCTTTTATACCATGTTATGAACATCATGTAATAATTTAAGTTAATAATGTTCATTTTGTCGGTATTTGGTTCTTAAGTCAAAAATAGACTTGTTACACTTACATGTTGTTAATTTGGTCAAAGTTTCGTTATATCCAGAATGATATTAATGATTTGGATAACATATATGTCATATATATTCATCATATACATGTATTTATGATATTACATCACATTTAGATGTAAGAAATGAAATGCACCGTTCATGGAGACGGTAAGTCGTACGTACGCATGAACGCTACTTCCATTTCTATTTCGTATTTTCGGGAATGGAATCATAATTATATAAGAGTATATTATAATTCCATTATAATAACATATATAATATCATTAACTTTATCCTTTACACATCCCACATATGGTATTAACGAATCAAATCACTTTCAGGGGCGGTAGTCCGCACTTCCTAAAATGAAGATATCGTGTTTACCCTTAATGGAATCAATAATGGTATGCCATAAATGAAAAATACAGAAGCTTAAGGAATGAATAAAAATATTATATATCATATATAAAAATAGGGACATCATAATGGCCACCTTTGAAGGTGTTAAATGAGTATTGAACAATCATCGTTTCGGGAGGCAGAATTTCTCCATCCACGGAAACCGTATGTTCTTAAACCATTTGATGTAGTTGTGTGAGAGTGTAGCTCAAATAAATCTTATAACAACATCCTAGTATATTTAAGATACTGGTGTTTTGACAAAATAAGTAAATAAAAATAGTTTAGGGGGTTAGAGAAGCAAAATAAAACAAATGAACATGAGAGAATGAATTACCTTTAAAAGTGTAACTCCTTTTGATTTGATCCTAAAGGCTTCATTTGAAAGGATTCTGCCCAACGGGAATCCTCTAGGATGAGGAGAGGGATGTGGAGAGAGTAAATGGGCACGGTATGGCCGATCCAAAGGCCTGAGGAGTGTGTGAAATGAGGTAGTGTTGGGGGCCTTTTATAAGAGGAGAGGAGGGGCACTTTTGGAAATCATGAAACTATTATTTTATTTTCAAAAGTGTTTCTAATTTCTAAGGTCCCACATTGATATATTTCGAAGATAAGATGATAAGGATTAGAAATATTCCCATCCAATAGTTTTTGGAAAAGTTTAGGTCTTAGATGTTATATTATCTTTTCATTTAATTTAAATTGTTCAATAATGAGGTCATCGTTGCATCATTATGATGTCAAAATTAAATTAAGTTATTTAATGTCTAAAAATTATAACAAAAATATCCTGATGTAGTAAATCTTCTTATCTTTCCAAAGAGTATTTATAGACAAAAATATGATTAGTATAACCCCTTCTAAAAATTGTTAGTAAAACAATTTATGTTAGTGTCATTTTCACCTTTATTTAAAAAAAGGCATTAAAGTCATTATCTCACCCAAGAGGCTCCATAGGGTCCCCTAAATCGACCCATGGGTTGTATTGGTCGGCCATGACTCATCCAATAGGGGTAGGACAAGTGTCATGGTGTTTTCATATTTTTATAATATCATTTTTACCTTAAACTACACTAATTACCACTAATCGCGATTAAAAACTTAATAAGTTACTATTCACCAAAAAATTATTTTAATCTCATTGAACCACATTTTACTTCTTAATGACAACCATGTATGTCGGTTTTTTGAAAATCAAAACACAATTATGGAAAAATTTCATTTAAACGGAAAAATCAGTTTTTTTAAGTACCACTTAGTGGTTTCACTATTCATCAAAAATTGATGTTTTTCAGAAAATTACCAAAAATTCATCCTAAGAAATATTTGATATTCCGAATTCAAAAATGAAGTCTATTTTACAAAATTCAAAACATATAAGTCACATTAATTAATTTAATAATTAATTCCCGCCGTCAGAGCAAATAGCGTGTTTTTATGAAACAATAAGTATCAAAAGATTGATACTAGTTTAAGTCCAATTTCAAAGTAAAATTTATTCCAATGACCACCATTGGATTAAATGGTAAAAATATATTCTAATTTCACTTCATAAACAATTCAAAAGATAATCTAATCATATAAATAAATTAGATTAAAAAGCAGTTTTGATGTAAAATGTAGTATTTTTCACTATTCATTAAAAAATGAACATTGTCAGAAAAATACCAAAAATTCACACAAAGTAAATTTTGATGTCCCAATCATAAATAATAAGTTTATTTTGACAAACATAGCTTATAAAATTGTCAAAAGATAGATTTAAAAATGGTTTGCCATCAAAAGGTAGTAAAACAATCTTTTAAAAATATTAGTGTATTCCATGCTTAAGATTGGATTTATTTTCATTTTACGCCTCTAAAACAGTATCTAGTTCATTAATAGACATAGATAAAAATAATTATTTATTCATTACTTACTTGGGATGTTACATCCTTCCCCCCTTTAGAAAATTGCGTCCCCGCAATTTATTTACTTATCGAATAAATGGGGGTACTTATCCCTCATTGAATTTTCAGATTCCCATGTTGCCTCTTCCATCATGTGGTTTTTCCACAAATCCTTTACCTGATTAATCACATTATTTCGTAACACTTGCTCCATGTGGTCAAGAATCTGGACCGATTGTTCCTCATAAGATAGGTTCTCTTCCAGCTGAACTACCTATGGACTCAAAACATGAGATGGATCTGTCATATATTTTCTTAACATCGAAACGTGAAAAACATTGTGTACCTGAGATAAACTCGGAGGTAAAGCCACTCGGTAAGCAACTGATCCAACTCTCTCCAGAATTTAATATGGTCCAATAAACCTTGGACTCAGCTTTCCTTTCTTACCAAATCGCATCACACTTTTCCAGGTAGAAACCTTGAGAAAAACATGATCACCTACCTTAAAAGAGAGATCCTTCCTCTTGTTGTCCACATAACTCTTCTGCCTGCTCTTAGTTGTTCTCATGTGTTTCTGAATCAGCTGAACTTTTTCTTCCATCTCTTCTACCAATTCTGGTCCCATCAACTTCCTTTCACCCACTTCATCCCAGAAAGCTGGAGTTCGACACTGCTTCCCATATAATGCCTCAAATGCTTCCATCTGTATACTGGAATGAAAACTATTATTACATGAAAATTCAACAAAAGAAAGATGTTGGTCCCAACTTTCCTGATAATCCATAGAGCAAGAACGTAGCATATCCTACAATGTCTGAATTGTTCGTTCTGACTTCCCTTCTGATGTAGGATGAAAAGCTGTACTAAAATTTAATTCAGTACCCAACGACTTCTGAAGGCCTTTCCAAAAGTTATAAGTGAACCAGAGATCACGATCAGATACAATGGAGAGGGGAACTCCATGTAACCTGGCTATCTCTTTAAGATACAAACGGGAAAGTTGATCTAGGGAAGAAGTATCTCGTATAGCAAGGAAATGAGCAGATTTGTTCAAGCGATCAACAATAACCCAGATTGCATTATTACCTCGAGATGTCTTCGGTAATCCCACAACAAAGTCTATGGATATATTCTCCCATTTCCACTTTGGCACTGGTAAAGGCTGAAGCATCCCTTTCGGTAACTGCCTCTCTGCTTTAACCTGTTGACATGACAAACACTTCATAGTAAAATCAGCAATATCTCTTTTCATTCCATCCCACCAGTAATACTCCCGCAGATCTCTATACATCTTAGTACTGCCTGGATGAACTGAAAACGGAGAACTATGAGCTTCACATAACAACTCTCTCTTCAACTGTGAATCACAATGAACACACAATCTCTTCCCAAATCTCAAAACGCAATCATTATTAATGTTGAATTCAGGCAACTTACCCTTCTGAACCAGCTCTACCTTTTTCTGCAACTCACTGTCTTGCTTCTGTGCTTGCTTGATTCTGTCAGATAGAGAAGATTTCACTGATACCTGAAAAAAAATAGAAGGACATCCTGCACCAACAACTTCCATGACAAATTTCATCAAATCCTTAACCAAAGGATCACGTTCCAAACGCAACATTGCTAATGAAGCATTACTTTTTCGACTCAAAGCATCAACAACTTTATTTTCTTTTCCCAAATGGTAGTGAATCGTACAATCATAATCCTTGATTAATTCCAGCCATCTCCTCTATCTCATGTTCAATTCTTTCTGAATGAATTTATACTTTAAACTTTTATGATCAGAATATATTTCACACTTTACTCCATACAAATGATGCCTCCAAATTTTTAAATCAAAGACAACAACAACTAATTCCAAATCATGTGTATGGTAATTTACCTCATGAGTTTTCAACTGTTGTGAGGCATAAGCAATTACCTGATCATTCTGCATTAGGACGCAACCAAGTACCTTCAATTAAGCATCGCTATAGATAACAAACTCACCATTCCTGGATGGTAGTGCCAAAACTAGAGCATTCACTAATCTTCTTTTCAATTCCTGATAACAATCATCACATTCTTTTTTCTAGATGAACTTAACACCCTTACGAGTTATCTTAGTCATTGGATTAGATAACCGTGAAAAATTTTCAACAAACCTTTGGTAGTAACCTGCCAAACCAAGAAAACTACGGATCTCGGTTACATTTTTGGGTCTTGGCCATTCTTCAACAACTTTTGTTTTAGTAGGATCTACAGATATGCCATCTTTTGAAACAATGTGACCCAGGAAAGAAATTTGTTGTATCCAAAACTCACACTTGCTGAATTTTCCATATAGTTTCTTTTATTTTATGTTTTGCAAGATAACCCTTAAATGTCTTTCATGCTTCTCAATACTTTTAGAAAACACCAAAATATCATCAATGAAAACAACCAAAATTTTTCACCTGTGTCAACTTAGCCATCACTGCAACAAACTGTTTAGTTCAGATTCTGACCATCTAAGGATACTGATTTGAAAGGTCATTTCCCTCCGTATGCCTTCCCAAAAAATTTCTCTGTTTCCTCTACGAAAAACCATTCTTAACACTGAAATACCTTAGGCGAAGCAACATGGTAATCTTTAAATGCTATATCATTTCAATCATATTATAATTTAACACTTTTCTAACTCCTAAAGTTGTCTAAACCGGCCTCTGATACCAACTATAAGGCCCCATCCTTAAATCTTACTTAATCTTGAGTTATTACAAGATTACACATTGAGTATCTTTTCGGGTTTAGAGTTTTAGAGAATTAGAACATAACTATTACATCTCAAAAGATTACAAAGTAGACACTTCTACTAAGTTTCCATAATAAAAAAACTCTTAAAAAGAAACATGTCTAGTTCCATGTTTTATATAGCATGACATTCCCTTAATCCCATCTTTGACCTTATTCCACATTAAGTCCTGTGAAAAAGATTTCAAAAAAACTTGGGGTGAGCATAAAAAGATCAGTAACGGATATAAAAATATGGAAAGGAAACATGGGTACATATATACATAAGGATGAGAACATACTTTACCCATAAAACATAAGCACTTTAACATACCTCATCAAATCATGAATAAACCATATAAATCATAAGACATAAAGGTAACTTGAGGCATTCATAACATTCTTACGTAGGGAGTAACCCTCTTGGTTACGTTTGGAATACCCGTCACAATATACTACCTAAATCTCTTTGGAGAAACCTTAACGTTTCACTCCTTCACGTTACCCAATGCATTGGAGAGCTATATTGGGCTCACCCGCCCTTAGTTTATCACGAAACCACCCGGTTTCATAATAATTCCCAAGAACCTCAACATAATCATATCACATAAAACATGCATAAAGGAATCACAACATTCCCACCTTTCAATCACAAGATATCAATACAAAACATTGATATAAAAACATTATGAAAACCATTTTCGATACCAAAATAAAAGAAAAGTAAAACATGGTATTTATTTTTCTTTTAAAAGAAGGTATGGTTGGTAGAGGAAGCCGAAACTCAAATAACGGTCACGACGGCGGAGAAGTCATTGTCGCCGCATACGTACGACAAAAACATTCACTTTTGTCATTTAGTAAACGCTTCTTATAAAAAATATTCCTTTTGAATAAACGTAAAAGTCAAAGGGGTTTATACATCGTATAAAAGAAGGTTGTGTATAAAATAAAATATGCCTCAATGAAAGGAGATTGAGACGAAGTCCCATACCTCGTATCCGACTTGACCCGAACGTTCTTTAATCTCCTGAATAATAAACTTGAGTTAATCTCTACTTTCTTAAGAACCGTTTTCAAGATCATTATTACTTTTATACATTTTTATGAACATCATGTAATCATTTAAGTTAATAATGTTCATTTTGTCGGTATTTGGTTCTTAAGTCAAAAATAGACTTCTTACACTTACATGTTGTTAATTTGGTCAAAGGTTCATTATATCCAGAATGATATTAATTATTTGGATAACATATATATCATATATATTCATCATATACATTTATTTATAAAATTACATTACATTTAGAGGTAAGAAATGAAATGCATCATTCATGGAGACGGTAAGCCGTACGTACGCATTAACGCTACTTCCATTTATATTTCGTATTTTCTAGAATGGAATCATAATGATATAAGAGTATATTTTAATTCCAATATAATAACATATATAATATCATTAACTTTATCCTTTACACATCCCACATATGGTATTAATGAATCAAATCACTTTCAGGGGGCGGTAGTCCGCACTTCCTAAAATGAAGATATCGTGTTTACCCATAATGGAAACAATAATGGTATGCCATAAATAAAAAATATAGAATCTTAAAGAAAGAATAAAAATATTATATATCATATATAAAAATAGTGACATCATAATGGCCACCTTTGAAGGTGTTAAATGAGTATTGAACAATCATCGTGTCGGGAGAAAGAATTTTGTCATCCACAGAAACCGTATGTTCTTTAACCATTTGATGTAGTTGTGTGAGAGTGTAGCTCGAATAAATCTTATAACAACATCCTAGTATATTTAATATACTGGTGTTGTTACAAAACAAGTAAATAAAAAGAGTTTAAGGGGTTGGAGAAGCAAAATAAAACAAATGAACATGAGAGAATGAATTCCCTTTAAAAGTGTAACTCCTTTTGATTTGAGCCTAAAGGCTTCCTTTGAAAGGATTCTTCCAAAAGGGAATCCTCTAGGATTAGGAGAGGGATGTGGAGAGAGTAAAGGGTCATGGGATGGCCGACCCAAAAGCTTTAGGAGTGTGTGAAATGAGGTAGAGGTGGGGGCCTTTTATTATAGGAGAGGAGGGGCACTTTTGGAAATCATGAAACTATTATTTTATTTTCAAAAGTGTTTCAAATTTAAAAGGTCCCACATTGATATATTTCTAATATAATATGATAAGTCTTATAAATATTCCCATCCAATAGTTTTTGGACAAGTGTAGATCTTAGATTTTATATTATCTTTTCATTTAATTTAAACTGTTCATTAATGAGGTCATCGTTGCATCATCATGATGTCATAATTAAATTAATTTATTTAATATCAAAAAAATATGACAAAAATATCCTGATGTAGGAAATATTTTTATCTTTCCAAATAGTATTTATAGGCAAAAATATGATTAGTATAACCCCTCCTAAAAATTGTTTTAGTAAAACAATTTTTGTTAGTGTCATTTTGACCTTTATTTAAAAAAAGGCATTAAAGTCATTATCTCACCCAAGAGGCTCCATAGGGTCCCCTAAATCGACCCATGGGTTGTCTTGGTCGTCCAGGACTCATCCAATAGGGGTAGGACAAGTGTCATGGTGTTTTCATATTTTTATAATATCATTTTTACCTTAAACTACACTAATTACCACTAATCGCGATTAAAAACTTAATAAGTTACTATTCACCAAAAAATTATTTTACTCTCATTGAACCACATTTTACTTATTAATGACAACCATGTATGTCAAATTTTTGAAAATCAAAACACAATGATGGAAAAATTTCATTTATACGGAAAAATCAGTTTCTATAAGTACCACTTAGTGGTTTCAATATTTATCAAAAATTGAAGTTTTTCAGAAAATTACCAAAAATTCACCCTAAGCTATATTTGATATTAAGAATTCAAAAATTAAGTCTATTTTACAAAATACAAAACATATAAGTCACATTAATTAATTTAATAATTAATTCCCGTTGTCAGAGCAAATAGCGTGCTTTTATGAAACAATAAATATCAAAAGATTGATACCAGTTTAAGTCCAATTTCAAAGTAAAATGTATTCCAATGACCACCATTGGATTAAATGGTAAAAATATATTCTAATTTCACTTCAAAACCAATTTAAAATATAATCTAATCATATAAATAAATTAGATTAAAAAGCAGTTTTGATGTAAAATGCAGTATTTTTCACTATTCATTAAAAAATGAACATTGTCAGAAAAATACCAAAAAATCACACAAAGTAAATCTAGATGTCCCAATCATAAAGAATAAGTTTATTTTGACAAAAATAGCTTATAAAATTATCAAAATATAGATTTAAAAATGGTTTTCCATCAAAAGGTAGTAAAACAATCTTTTAAAAATATTAGTGTATTCCATGCTTAAGATTGGATTTATTTTCAATTTAAGCCTCTAAAACAGTATCTAGTTCATTAATAGACATAGATAAATATATCTATTTATTCATTACTTACTTGGGATGTTACATTGAATACATTGAAAAATAAATACTTATATTCATAATATATTCAAAGAGTGTTTTGGATGGATCATGTAACATTCTTGGGTTCTGGTATCACTAACAAAGAGATATTAATTGGTCTTGTGAAAATGGTGGATATTGAAAAATTAACCAGAAAAATATATGGGTAGAAGATATATCATTTACATATACTATCTATGTACATCCATCAATTTCTGAGTAACTTTTCATTATTATAAATCCCACAGAAAAAAAGATAACTTGTAAGGGAGTGAATTATTTCTAGACTAATGAATATGAGGAGAGATTTATAGAGTTGAAGAAGAAAAAAACAGCCACACCATTGCAATATTTACCCATAAGTGTGGATTTATTTGTGATCTATAATGACGTGTCTAAAAATTCAATAGGTTTCATACTCATTAAATATGAATAATTGATAGTTGATGATTCTAAAAAATTAATGATTTATGACAAGAACTACCCAATTCATGATCTAAACATGACTGCAATATTCATCATGTAGAATATTTGGTGAAATTAACTCTATGTGAAGAAGTATGACGTATATATTGGTCAAAATTTTATCAATTGCATATTCAAGAAAAAGTATCTCATTATTAACCAACAAAATTGGTAAGAAATAATAATTGGTTTTGATTATTCAATATATTAATATCCTACGAAGGTGAACAATGAGGAATATGATATAAGAGGAAAGGATCATTAAACCCTATACATGATGAGGACTGAATGGGATAAAATAATATTTGATAATAAAAGTATAAAAAAGGAAATTAATTAATATAAATTATATCATTATCAAATAAATCACTAAATATCTATTAATTATAGGTTCAAGGATACCCAAAATTATGATGATCTACTATATAAAATGATTGAAAAATTATAGGATTTAAAATATTTATTTATATAGGTATAATGGTTTGAATTTTGGATATATTTACGTTAAAAAATAGAGATTTAGATGAAACATTTCAATGATGTGCATAGATCATCCTTATCTATTCATAAATGAATCACTAAGATGTATAGTAACCTGATAAAACAAATCTATTGGGATAACAAGAATAGGGAGACTTCCGAATTTTATCTTGATGGTTGATATTCAAATAAGTCATCAATGTGAAAAATCTGTCTCAAGTTATGATGAAACAATTTCACATACTATTATTGAAATGGTAAATCATAACCATGGATTTCATACTTGGACTCCCCAAAACAACATAGAGATATACATACATCTGGTTGGTAGTCGTTTTTCTTACCAAGTAATAAAATTTCATTCCTATCACATAATATTTCTCTCCTGATTGACTCACCAATATACAAATAAGGGAAGTGATAAGACTGGATGGGGTTCCACCCACTATTATATCTGATTAATATCCAAGGTATATCTTAAGGTTTTTGAGAATCCTTTATTAAGTATTGGATATAGAGTATATTTTTAGTATTTCTTATCAGTCACATATGTACGGTTAGTTTGATAGAATAATTTAAACTCTAGGGTATATCCTAAGATCATGTTAAATGAATATTCTACGATTTTGGTATTAAAACCTTCCCTTAGTAGAGTTATAAAATTAGAATAGTTTACATTCTATCATTCAAATGGCACCATATGAGGCTCTATATGGTATGGGGTGTTGAACTCAAACATAATGGTATGAAGATGGATATGGGATGCATATAAGGATGAATCTTATCTATGAAATGAAATATAATATTCAAAACCATTAAAAATTATATGATATATATATATATATGATAGAAAAATATATACTAAAAATAATTAATGAGACATTTATTAGGAGATTGGTGATAAGGTGTTACTTTATATATAAACATGGATGAAGGTCATGTGGTTTGGGAATAAAGGAATGGTTATTCCACGATACATCATACACTTTAAGATCACTTATCACATTGGAAATGTGGCCTATTGGCTATAACGACCACATAACCTATCTCAAGACAATGATGTGTTTTATATATCCCTCTAGAGTAAGTGTATACCAGACTCCCCCCATGTACTGAATCTAGAGGTGGAACCAATATAGAATTATATTTCATATGAGGTGTATGTGGTGAAGATCTTATATCATAAAGAAAATGTTCTACACAAAAATAAAATTCATGTGGTGAAGTTACTATGACAGAACCACAAGTTTGAGGAAGCAACATGGGTTCCAGATGATATGATTAAACATAAGTACCCTTTACGATTTTAGCATAAAAATTGATATTTCATGGGTGAAATTTAAAAAAATGTGAAGTATGTAATGACCCAAAATATTATTAACTAATTTATATTTTTTAATAAATAAATTCCTTATTAAAAAATTATGTAATAGAAAACAGAAGCAGTAAATTATTTATTTTGGACCGTTATAAAATATATTCTGACTGATTAAAATTTCCATTGAGCATCATAACGACTTAAAATATATCCATTTTATAATCTCTATTAATATTATTATATTAAGGTTAATTATAATGTCTAATGTATATATACCTAATAAGGGACATCTTTGACAAGAATGATTGTACCCTATAAAGACCATTTATAATAGATTTAGAGAGAGATTGAATCACTAGACATTACCCTAGACCAGTCTGAAGCTAATATTCAACCACTAAGACATAAATGAAACTATTTATGGTAGATATTAAATTTTATCAAGATCATGACCAAATCCTTATTTTTTGATCCACCACAAGAAACTAACCCCATTACACATGTTACCTATAGAGAATATTCTGAATTAATAAGGGGTGATGTATCAAGACCCTAGTGGTTTGAATTTTTTACATTTCATTATAATAAAATAATGATTATATTTAAAAAATCTCACTATTACTTTATATATAAAATTATATTTATGAGGTTTAAAATTATACATTCATATGAAGAATGAAAAATTGTATTTTTAAAAAATCTCTAGTTATAAATATTGTAAAAAAAATAAACAATGTCGAAATGAATAATTTGTTCATATAATATCCTTATTAAATAATATTTATTCATATTCAAATGATAATATAATTTAATTAAGTCCAATATAATATTTATAAGGGTTAGAATTTTTTTTATAGTCATAAATACCAGTATTTTTTAAAAAGAGGTAATTTTGATTTAAAAGATTAAAATATTATATTTGGATAATCATTTTGATAAGATTAATATTTTTTTCAAATTAAAACATTGAAATTAGTTGTTGATTATTTTTTCATAAATTTTTGTTATCTAGATTTTTTTGGTAAAAATTAAATAAGGAATAAATATATAGTATATACCATGATATCATTATAGAGTAAAATTATTGTAATAAGTATTGTAAACGGAATCCATGAACTTTTATTTCAATAAAACATTTAAATTTATTGCTTTCGAAATTATTTGATTATTTTTGTTAACACATAATGAATCCTCCTAAATCTATATTATATTTTAGTTTTTTAAAATAAATTCATTATAAACACCACATAGTTCCACATCACTAGTTGTATTATTTTTATGATTTAGGTTCTTAGATTAGTAAAATAATAAAAACCACCACTATTTTTAACAACTGATGGGGAAAACCATGACATGGATTTTGGTTTTGATTATTTTATCATATAGAGTCATAATAATATGATTAAAAATTAATAAAAAAGCACCCACTTTTTTTCTATAAATATAATAGCACCCACAGTATCATGTACATGAAACTTTAATGATTTATTTTAAGTATATAATGCAATTGGGTAAAGAATAAGGAGGCTTTGAGCTGTTTGGAAATTTTTTGTAGCTCTTTTATAGTTAGAGAGGTATGAGCATGGTTAATAGAAACCATGTATCACCTTCTAGGAAACCATGCACCTTAAACTATTGGCACTGGGTAGGTGCATGGTTAGGTGCATAGTTAAGACAAATCGTGAGGCCTCCTAGAACTGACCATTAAAGCAGAGATAGAGGGTTTTATTTTGTTTGTCACATTTTTTTGTCTAACTGTATGATCTAATCATGTGATGTGGTTTTGGAGTTAGTGGCCCACACACGATTTTAATAACAGTGTGCCTTTAGCATGAGACGTTATATTTTAGATCCAAAAATTGTGCTTATCATATGAATTACCACCTAAGACACTAATTTCTTACTAATCGGGTCATATCTCTAATTCCACTCCTTCCCAAGGTAGTGGAGACCATTCCCCTCGATCTATGAGAGATTTAGAGGAGATCTGGGTGGTTAGGAGGCCAAATATTTTTGTAAGTGATTGTTCTTTATATTTTTCCTTAGTTTACTTATTCTTCACTCTATTAAAACAATGTATTATAATCTGATAGGAATAAATCCACATTGTGTGATATCAATTATGGTGAGATATGGTTTTCATTTTGTTAAAGGAAGAAATTCCTGAGGAATTTTGGAGATTTAAGAGGTGTTTGTGATGTAATTAGACCATACATTACTTTCACCTATGTTTTTGAGTTAGGAGGTTTTACACTCGACTTCTCTTAATTAGAACTTGATTTATTGGTTTCAAATTTAGTGAATTTAATGAAATTTATTATGAAATTTATTATTTTTATTATTGATGTAAGTCCTCTTTAGTCATGGTTTTGGGAAATGGTGTAATTGGATGGTTTTCTGGAAAACCTTGTGATGTTAATATTAAAATTGTTATTTTAAAATTTGGATTTTTCTTTGTTTCATGTTAACGTTTTTTAGAAATATATTCAATTAAATAAATGTGTTTTCATTAAAATTTATTTTCATGAGCTTTGTAATACATGTTTGTCATGTGTTCATATGTATTTTAGATTGATAAGGGCATGAAGTTTCCCCCATAAAAATGGTATAGATTGGGGAATGATGTTTCCCCATCAAGATGGTTTACCAAGTTAAATATTGGGGAAATGATGACTCAGCAATGGTATGTATAGGGAGTTCTTTGGTTAATATACATGTGTGGATGTGTATGGTTGTGTGGATGTGTGGAAAGGAATTAGTATTCCAAAATGGATTTTGAAAAATGGTTTTAATGAATTTCATAGTTAATTTTTGAAAACAGGTTGGTTTGGAAATTATTTGTCATTTATATAATCATTGTTAAATTATGTTAAACTATTGTATATAAATTCACTAACATATTATATCCTAGTGGCGTGATTCGGGATGTCGTTGGTGAAAACCTACAATGATTTATGTTCACCACTAGCTTGGGAACTTTGGTGTGTCTGAATATATTATATATCAATACATATGTAATGAAAAATCATCGTAGTTTTCTATTGATAGATTTTGATACTTTGGGTGTGTCTTGTTGAGTTGGAGCATGAAGATTACTAGGAATTTTAGGTTGATTATTTTTTTATTTGATTATTATTAGTTTTGGTTTCAGCATTGTATATAGTTATTTTGGTTGGTTTGGGGAATTATTGAGATCTATAACAATATACTCATGAATCATATAGTTTATTGTTTTGTTTTTTTAATCTAGGTTTGGATGTTTATTTTCAAATGGAAAATCATTCTTTAATGTTTTTATGATGTCTTTGTTATTTATTTATATAATATGGTGTATTGAGGATATCAACTTATGCATGTAAAACCTAGATAATCTTTCCAGACAATGGGTAAGGGGTTGGGCATTAACATTTTATCAGTTTTCGGTCTTAGTGTTGAAAATCATTTTGGTTTAGTCTTTGAGGTGTATGAGATGTAAGGAGTAGGATAATCTGAATTTGAAATATAAAAAATAAAGAGTCATATATTTCCTATTTATATTGAACTTCATGTTACAAAGGAGTTTGGGAAAATGAGTGTTTGAGACACTTCAAGGAGTGGTAACCTCATTATCATGAGATTAAATGATAATAATATCATGATATGGATTGTCAGAAATAATTTACTACTAGAATTAATTTTTTTCTTCAAGTAATGATTTAGGATTTGGTGAAAAAAAATTTGATTTTTATAAAACAAGTTAAATTCGGTTTATTCTCATACAGCATGGTGTAATTTTTAAAAACAGTTTGAAAGATGAAAATTGTTTACATTTTTAAGAATTGTTGTTATATGTGTCATATGGTAAATTTTAAATTTCAAAGACTTTATTTTCTAGAGCCTAAGACTAAATAATGTTTTATTTTGGTTATATAAAATGGAACTAGGTGAGAACCATATGATCCGACTGAAAGAGTTTGCTGATAATGTGGTTTAAAATAAGCCACAAGTATTCCAACATTTTGTTCAAAGTAATGTCCAAGCTTTTCAACCCATGGATCGAGGGAATAGAAGGGATGAATCAAGGTGAGTGCATTACTCTATTCAGTTTCAAAAGAATAATCCACCCATCTTTTTGATGATTCATAACTAGAAAAGGAATAATTGAGTCTTAATAGAATGAGTCAAATATTATATTTCCCTTTTAGAATATGTAACATGAATGTGAAGTTGGAAATGCACATTTAGACGGATTTATCATGAAAGTGGTGGGATTTATTAGTTCTGGATAAATTTGAAAAGGCATTTCAGGGGATGATTTTGAAGATTTTATTTAAACAAATTCTATCATCATGAAATAAAAATATAAAAAATTGGAATATTTATTTTGAGGTAGGAGAACTTCACATTGAAATAGTGTGTATATTCTTTTTTAAATTTAGTTCTCGTTGAACCTTAAGTTACGACAAGTGGGTCCTTGAAAGAACACTTTATGAATTGGGGTTAAGGATAGAGATTTACTCAATTATTTCTATTCCATGTATAATGGATAAGACATGTACAACTAATAGAGATACAATGGATGAAAGAAACATGTCGGGTAATATGAGTGGATGAATAAGGTGGTTATAAATATGAAATGGTGGGAACTCTATTGTACTGATTATGTAGAAGGAAACCTATTTCTAAGGTTCTAATATGACTTGGAACTAGATGGAAAGATCAGTGAATGTTCTTCCTAAAATGTAGAGCAATCCATGATGTTCTTAATGGAGTTTATTCAATAATATAAAATAAGATTTTGTAGAAACACGTAAATCCTATCACAATTGGAAATAGTTGGGAAATCTTCTTCACTATTGTCGCTTTTCTCCATTGTGAGATGAGAGAAAAATTTCACTTGTTTCCCAAATTTCACAGGCTTTTATAATATGAGGGTATCATAATAGTTCAATTTAGTTGATAAAAGGAATAAATGTTCATTCCTGGAATACCATGACTCCTCATGGAGTGCACTCTCAACAGAATAATAAAGTAAAAAATATGGTGAATAATTAATTATATGGAGCTAAGAAAATATTTTTAGAAGATCAATTATGTACTTTGGGGGTGAGAGATATGATTTATGTAAATTATACAATTATTAATATTTTTTTGTGTGAATCCCAATAATTTATTACTTCCCATACTGTTGAACTTCATTTTTTCATATTGATATGATGCATTAAATTTGGAAAATTCAAATTCCAATTGGCCAACTACAATATCAAGCCATTATGTGAAAAAAATGTATATCTATTTAGGGAGATGAATTGATATAGGATTTTTATGTGCTTGAGTTATATGTCTCTATCATAATACTAGTTTTGGAATGACTGTCAATGTTCAAAGCCTATAATGTCAATTACACATGCAGGGTTAGTTTTACAACTAATGCTGGAATAAACCATATATTTAGAGGATAATGGAAGGTAAAGATATGTGAAGTTGGATTGTTATCACCATTAGTTGGAACTTTCACATACCATTTGGAAGCTTTTACCATGGAATCCATATAGATGATCGAGAGTAGCAGTATTTCAACAGCTCTTGATCATTTTCCTGTTGTTTTTTCAAATAATTTCTCTTCGTTTCCACCCACAAGAGTATTGGTTTTAAAACTTTTCTATTATTAGGTAACATTCCTATCACAATTCCATATTATTTAAGAGAACCAGTAGAATAAATGTAAATGAAATTACATTCAGATGAGTTGGAAATAAAATGGTTCAACCGGAGTAGTACACATTTAGGGGAAGCAATGATTTTTTTGTAGTGAAACCATATTATGTAAATCTTCTGTGTTGTGTGGATTATCATAATATCATCATTGTTCTGATAAAGAATCACTATCTACTAATATGTTATGATGATTTTCATGGTCAATTGTGGGGTTCCCATTGGTTCTTAAAATTTGACTACTATTTGGGATATCACTAATTACGAGTTTAGAAGGAGGATATTCTGAAGAATGATTTTTATATGTATCTTTAGGGATCACCATATATGTGGAAATCATTCGAAGTTATAATTTTGGATACAAGAGTTTCATTTCCTTGGTCTTATTATATCTAAAAAAGTTGTTTTGTGGATCTAGAAAATCTAGAGGACGAGATCTCTTGTCAACCACTAATATAATGCCTCTGAGATATATAGTTTCTTTAGCCTAGAATATTATAAACAATGTTTTTTTCATGAATATTCTTCACTATATTCACCGATGAAAACATTGATAAAGAAAAATGATCCATTTTGATGGAATAAAGAATTTCATATTCATTTTTAAGATGTTAATATTATCCTTACATAATCTCCGATCATAATATTTCCATAATTTGGATAAGGTTATGTGGTGTATCGTGATGCTTTAGGATATGTGTTGGGGGGGGGGGGGGTTTATCATGAATTGAGATTATTTTGTTATTTATGTATCATGATAGTTACAACTTAATGAGAATAACTTCCAAACTTATGATACATAATAAACTATTTCATTCTATACTTTGAATACTTGGCGTCATTACCTCTTTGGTGATAAATTTATAATATTTATAAATCATAATATATTGAAACAAATAGTCTCACAATGTTATTAGAGTATGATACAAAGAACATGGATATTGTATCCTTAAATATTTGACTTTTATAGATGTATTACATTGACCTAGGCTTAACATACATGGATAATACATCCTTTTTAGTAAATATTTTGTACATTACTAAAACACATGGCCACAGACCGTAACAGTTTAGTGTGTGGAAAAATGGAAACAAAATACACTATCTTGATGAAATATCATCAACATCTCCCATAAATATCTCCACATTCTGTACTTTTACATAAACCATTCCTCATAACCTGTGGATGGAAACATAAAAAGGGGTGGATAAAATGATCAGTAAGGGTAAATAATGGATATTTTTAAGCATAATCATAAGTATAAGGGTATGTGAACATGATAATAAAAATAGAGGATCATAACCTGTATATCGAAGATCATATACATGAATCATGGCATATACAATGATAGTTTATAAGACCATAATCATAAGGAAACAAAGAACATAACCCATAAAAGCATAACATAAGAATAAAACATGGAATTTTGGGAGACAAATAATCATATATAATTATTTACATTGTAGAGAAGGTATTTTATATAAGACCATATCAGTGGAAAACTTCCTTTATTTAACTAGGTTTTCACCCCATTCAAGCCATGTATTACTGAACAGAGTTCACTCCCCATTACAGCCCTATAATTCTGAACCAGATTCATTTCTCATTCCAGCCCAAAAATACTGAACTGAGTTTATTTCTTGTTCAAGCCATGTTTAACTCATGAGATATAAATCCATACCCAATTTATTGTATGGAGATATAGTTCCCACTTCTATCATACATAAATCAAACATACATATTCCGCAGTATCATGAAAATCATATCGTAACCGATGAAATGAAATGGATATGATAAACATGTAAACATATCAAAACCGATGAAAAAAGATATAGGTTTCGTAACCATTTCATCAAAATAATAACTTTTTAATGATAAAAGGATTACATAAATATATAACATGTGAAAGAGAAATGGGTTTTATATAGGCCATGACATTAAGCATAACCCATTTAGATAAATAATATTAATAGAACCTTTAGATCATTTCCTAAAAGGGAATAAGTAACATCAATGAATGTCATCTGAGATGGTAAAAAATTTTAAAATTTCTTTAAAAAAATATTTCAGGAGGAAAATATACTTTCTTATTTTGAAAAGAATTTTTAATACATAAAAACTTTAAAAAACAATTTCTTATAAAATGGCTTTAAATTCTATAATGAAGACGTGAAATAATTTTGAAAACATTTATCCTTAAAAACTTATAAAAGAGGATTCAAAAAATTTTGATAACATTTTTCTCTAAAATAACATTGAAAAATTATAAAGAAAACTTGAAAATGATTTGAAATCCTTTTTCTAAAACATATAATTGATGCATGAAAATGTTTTGACACCCATTTCATTGAAAATAATTTCGTAACATGTAAATAACTCTTGAAAATTATTTCAATACCATTTTACTTGAAAACATATAAAATAAGCTTTGAATTATTTTGAAAACCATTTCTTTGATAATACAATGAAAATATACAAATAATCCTTGAAAACATATTCCAATCAATTTTCCATGACAAAATATAAAAAAAGATTGAAATTTTTTTGAAAAAAGAATTCTTTTACAAATATTTTAAACAATAGTTTTCTTAAAATATTATCAATTTAAAAATGAAAAGGAAACTAAAATGAAATGATAGTGGGTAAATATATACATGTCATATTAGGTAAAAAGAAAATTATTTTTGTACAGTTAAAAGGATATAAAAATTCTTTTTTTAGAAAGATACACGAAGATGCCCTAAAACAATTTGGAAAAATAAAAAAAGTATAAAATTTTATTTAAATTATTATAGGTGAAAGGTATAATATTGTTGTTAAACCTTTTTAGAAAACATGATTTTTAAGGAACACAAATTTCTGATTGAAGAGGGGGTTAATTCGGGCTTCCATAAAAACACAATCATAAAAATCTTATTTACCAAAGAGTATAAAAATGATACCAATACATGAATATATCATGAATTACCCGAGTATAATAAAATTAAGGAATATTATTGAGATATTTGTTATTGGAATTCATTAATGTAATAATAATTATAACTAATCTTGAAAAGCGGTGATATTGTTTCAATCAACTCTTATCACTTGGTAAATTGGGATCATAATCCCCATGTAAAAAACTAAATTAAATAAATCTTATAATATGATGGAAATATGGATATTCATGATATGACATGTAAAATATAAGTATATACACCTCAAAATGAATATAGGTTCATAATATAACATGAGTCTCAACGAAGGAAAATCGATAAAAAACTATTTTACTAATTTGGTAACTTTTCTATGTTAAACCCGATGAAATAAAAGTCATAAAATTTATATGAAAATACCCATAAAATTTAATATAATAATAATTTATTACATCTACATGAATTATACACAACGAAAAAAAGTAATGGATGTGGAATAAATAATGTATCTTATAGAAATAAAAAATGGGATGAAATCCCCTTACCTTGTAACATGACTCTGATCATGTTCATTAAAACTACCTATATAATAAATATAAATTTATAATAAATCTTATAACGAGAAATATTATTATATATAATACAATATAAGGTTTTATCATGACCATATATTACCCCCTTGTTATAAATATTATGTTAAGGTGTCACTTCAGGTAATTGTTTCTTTGTTCTACACAACTGCCTTAATTTATTATATCATTAGTCAATATACTTATATCATGATTTATATAATGTAAAACATGATATAAATATTATTTATATATAGTATATGTGTCTTATAAAAATATATAGAATATATTATTATGAAATGAATACACCGTTCATAGAGACATTAGGTCGTACGTACGCTTGAATGCTATTTTCGTTTAATTATTCTGATAGAAGAACAAAGTAAAAGAAATATATGTATATATGTATATAATTATTACCATATCATTATAATATCATATATAACCTATATATTCACTAAAATAATCCATAATATAGTCCATTTTGTCAATAAGTGAATCATATCACTTTGAGGGGGCAGTAGTCTACACTTCCACAAAAAAAACTATTATATTAAAATAAAATTGAAAGTAAAAAAATAAATTAGTGGTGAATAGAAATTAAAAATCATAAAAACTTAATAAATATAATATATTATATATATTAATATATTTTTTCATCATAATTTCTACCATGGGATGCGGTAATGAAAAAATGAACAATCATTATTTAGTGAGGTGGTAGTTCGTTGTACTCATAAATAGTATCACTGTCTTCCCTTAGATAGAGGTGTCTGTAAGTGTATGATGAACCCTTAAAATAAAAAATATATATTATATTTAATATATTGTTGTTTTTATAAATTTATGGAAAAAATTATTTGTATGGGGATAAATAAAATAAAAGAAAGGACTTGAGAGAAGGCGTTGCCTCTTAATCGGGTAACTCCTATTTGTTTGTGCCAAATGGCTTCCTTGGATTTACATATACAATAGAGAATGATTATAAAATTTATGTATAGATATGAGTGGTTTATTGGGGGGATCTTGTCTGATCCTAAGAGTTTTTATAGGATTTAATTAGTGGGACATGTGGAGGCCTTTTATAGGGAAGGAAAAGGAATAACTTGAAATATTTGAAAACAAGTTAGGTGTACACATGTTCATACATAATAAAGTGGTAAAAAAAACCTTAATCAGGAATATAAGGTTTAGGGATGATATATTTCTAGATTATGGGGTTTGTAAAAGTATATAGGTTATTTGGGACACTAAGATTAATGTTTAGTCCCTAATTAAGCTTAATTTGACCTTAATCACTGTGACTAATTTTAGACACTTTTACTAATATTTTTTGTAAACAAATTCGGTTCTTATTATTAGCTAATAAATATAATCTTGATTAAAATTGATTATGTTGGTTTTTCTAAAATCAACTCACAATATATGAAAAAATAATTATTATTATAATCTCGTAGATGAGACGAAATTAGAGGTTTTTAAAGTAGAAAGAAGTTCAAATGTTTATTAAGTTTTTATATTCAATTTTCAAGAGATATTGATTCCAATGGTTATAATTGTATTAATATATTTATAATTTATCTAATGTGACATCAAAACAAATATAAAATATTATTTATCCTTAATAATAATTTATATTAAATGGATGTTTTTAACTAAAAAGCAGTATTATCACTAATCATCAAAAAATTAAATTTCTCTGAAATATCCCAAAATGTCACACTATTATAATTTAAGAATTATAAATTCAAAAATGAAACCTGTCTTTTCAAAACAAATTTCTATATTTTTCTAAAATTAATTTTATTATTTTTCATAGAAGGACATGAAGTGTAGTTCAAAGTATTTTCAAAACATATATAGACATTAAGAAAAAAATATAGATTTTGTTACAATATTTTTTTATTTCAATAAAACCAATATAATAATTAGTTATTAATATTAATATAACTATTTTAATGTATATTTTATAGTTATGTAATTTAAAAAATTTATTAAAATGATGCTTCATTGAAACTAGATTTTGCATGTAATGTACGCCAAGTCGGTGATGCGGGTAGCATAAGACAAGTTGATATTGCATGTAGCACAAGCCAAATCAGTTACATCTGAAAGGTATGTTTAACTTAGTTTTTTAATATATATATATATATATATATATAACTATTTAATGTGTCATGTGAAAAGAAAAAATCCAAAAAATAAATTAATTCGAAAAAATAATTCATAAAATCTTGAGGCTTTACATTATACCCTCTATAAAATGATTTCTACCCTCAATCATTATCTCAGTTATCAACGGTTTAATAATTGAATGTTTCATTCATAGAAACCCATATCATAAAAATTAATACTAAAACATTTCTTAAAAGGTAATGTTGGGGCCATAACAATTACCCAAAGTAACATATAATTGGGTTTTCACATAGGAAACCATAGGCTGAGAGCGAGGATTTGACTTGGTGGAAAATTATAAATATTTTTAGGGAGTGAGTGAGGTCATAAATAACAACGAATTGAATTATAAAAGGAAATTTTGAGGTCCTCAAAGTGATAAATATTTAATGATTTAGAAGATCATCATTTCATAAAAATTAATGTCTGAATAACACATTTTATTTTGATCATTATCCTAATTTTGAGTAATTATTTTTTTGGCCAATAATATAAAAATATATACTTAATGGATATATTTCTATTTTGATCATAATTTAGTTTTTTTATCAATTTTTAATTCATTCATTACTTTGTTTAATAGATTTCTAGAAATTAACTTTTATGCCTAATGTTATAAAACACACTTTTAGCAGATCTTAAGGCTCATTAAAGAATAAAAATTATAAAAATATATCTATAAATATTATTAAAAATAATACATAACACTAGTTTTTTCATAATAAAACATTATTCATAAAAAATAATCATACATTAAATATGACATTTTGTAGGCTAGTGTTAGGCATGAAACCATTATCTTTCTACGGTCATGGGTTCAAGACCCGCGCCCTAACAATACTTTATTGGTTGTCACACAACATACATGATATATTTTTCCAATACTATCCTAATATAAATTCCAAAATAAATAAGATGGAAATCCTTGAAATAAGGATAATCATTAAAATTAATTTTAAACAAGGTTTTCAATAGAAATGATACCTCATCCTTTTTTGTAAAAAATGACTGCTTCTTTATTTTAGAGATTACTGGATATATTCCCCAAATCAATGAATTTGAAAAGTTCATCCATGATTGGATTAATTAATTGTCAACATTACCTAAATTAGTTCCACTTTATTTGGTAGTGTCCAATTTACTTATTCATAACATCATTATCTTAACATAACAAAATTATTAAGGGTGACCTTCCCAAAGACAATATAACACCTTTTCTTTAAATCACTTATCCAGTCCATCAAGAACATTCAACATAAACTTGTAAATATTAAGAAAAAAACATGAGTAGAACAATCCTTGTATATTTCACCATTCTTATATCATGGTTTTTTATTCCAAAAACATGACATTTTAATTATTCCACATCATATTTATTCCATTAACAAGGATACCTCATCCTATTAAATATAACTCTTTCCTTTAAAATTTCATCTATAGTATCATCATTATCCAAAATGTTACAATTACTCACCCCACCTTTCTGATTCCCTTCTAGATCGTTCATATTGGGATGCTGAGTTGCATAGTAATCATTTACTCCATACTTTGAACTCTTAACCGTCAATGATTTCTTAAGGCGGCCAATATTCTCATCCATTTTCTTAACCAAACAATTCATTTTTTCCTCGAATTCACTTTCTTAATATTATTCTTTTCCACATTAATAATATATTCTTGTTTCTTTAAGACGTTATATTTGGTGATTCTTTCCACATTCATGACATAAAGGAAACCAAATATTCTTTCATCCATGGTATCCATTACCTGAACTCTCACCGAACTCATTCATTCTATACCTTGGGAAGTCCAAGAGTTTGTTAAGGTATGCATTATTAATCATATTCAATGGAAAATGATTAAGAGTGATCCCAAAATCATTCACTCTAGTGAACATCCCACTTAAATTATCATCAAAAAGTCATTCATCAAATTCAATGTCAATACAGTTCATTCTATTTCCCACAATTGACTAAAACTAGAAGAATTTTGTGTTCATTAATTATCATATAAAAACCATATAGTCATGAAAATAATTACTTATAGGATATCTAAATAATACAACATTCATTAATATATAACACCCAAGGTTAATCCATGATTATTCATAGACAAATTATATTTAAATAATTCACGATGGTTCATAAAGGGTTTTGAATTCCCAAAGAATATTCCCTTGGAAGGTCAAACTAGGTGTGCAGCAAAGCCCATTGTCTTTTACAAGATTACCCCATGTCACTCCCTAAAAATATCATCAGAGTTATTTCCAGAGTGTCCCTAAGGGCTTCATTTTTTTATCATCCACCTTTAAAGGGGTCAGGTGGATCCCTTACAAGGATCAAAGGCTTAAAAGACAATTACTTGACCCATAGGTCTTAAGAGAATCACCCATACATGAAACATGGAACTACTCCTCCCCAAAAAATATCATGATATGAGCACTCCACCTTTGCAAGGCTGGTCAGATATCTATACTCTACAGAGCTGTGCAGGCCTAGTAGTGTTGACCATTCAATACCCTCTCAATCTCCCAATTTTGGTCAGCTCTACTCTAGTGAATTTACTTTCCTTGAATCTTCATATGGAGCTTTGTACCATGTAATTTTACTGGTACATCAACATATTTAATGTGGGCTAAAGGCCTTGGCATGTCCCTAAGGCCTTTATGTGGACCGAAGTCCTTGAGAGAAAACTTCCCAGAAATCCTTTGGTGGCCCAAAATCCTTGTAGGAGCCAAGGATCAAACCTATATCCTAAAGGCCTAAATGGATGAAACATTTTGGCTTCTACAGTGCCGAGTAGTGACTTCTATAGTAACTACTACAGTTACAGCTATAGTGCCGCTACAGTCACCCAAAAATATGTCTCCTCCTATATTTGATGCTGGGTATCTTGTTTTCACTTTTCTAGTCATCACCCACCAGGCTAAGGATCAGGTTCATATCACCAATATTTTTACCCCTAGGTACATGTATTTCATATCCACATCCCCATATATTATCAAGAATGGGATGTAATTATATGAAACCACTTACACTATCCTTTACCAAAATTGGAAGTGATTTTTCTAAAAATTAATTCATCCATATACATATCCTTAGAGACATCCCTAGACATATACTTAGAAATATATCAAGGTATATCGCTAGAATTTTCTCATCCAAGTTTCCAAATGTAGACTGAACATTTCTGTTGATACCAATTATAGTGAAATATGATTAGTATAAAAGGATATAACATAATTTTATATTAACATTAAGTACATTAAAAAAATAAATTTTGAGTACCATAATAGTTTAGTGTCTTTTTAAACATATAAAAAAATTGTCTATTCTATAAAAATATCTTCAACACCTCCCATAAATATCACCACCTTTAGTATTTCTACCTAAAATCATTCTTCATAACACGGGGAAAGGAAACATAAAAATGGTGTGAGATCAAATGATCATTAAGGTTAAATAAAAGTTATATGTAAGTATAATTATTAGTATTAGGTTATAAGAACATGATGATGAATCTAGAAGATAATTCCATATATATCAAAGATCATTTACATGAATCATGTCAAAAACATGGTAGTTCATAAGACATAAATGATAGGTAAATAACGAACATAAGACATAAAATATTAACATAATAAAACCTGGAATTTTAGAAGAAACATAAGAATATACAATTATTTTCATAGTATCAATGTCATTTGTTCTAAATCCACCTTAGTGGAAAAAGTACTTTAGTAAATTGGGTACACACCCCATTCTTCCCCTGTATTACTAAACCATGTTCACTACCTGTTCCAGCCCTATAATACTGAACCAATTTCATTTCTTTGTATATCCATATAATATTAAATCAACTTAATTTCAAATTTAATCCATGTCTATCTCATGAGTTATAAATCATTACCTGATGCATTGGGGGAGATATAAGCCCCACCCATATTGAAGTGCAATGTGTTGCATTTGTTGTCAATAAGGCATGATGTTGCCATAAGATGAATGGATGTCAAGGAATGTCAAGATGTGAATGACAAAGGATGTGATGGTGTTGGTGATGAATGGAGAATGGCTATGGTACTAAGATGCATGTCACTTAGGAGATTCACAAAGTGACATAGGATGTTGTGGTTGAAACATTTTCTATGCATATCAGACGATTGTAGAACTGATCTTAATGTTTCAATACTTGTATCAAGGTGATACTAAGTTACAACACTTCAAGAATGAATGATGATGGAGCATCATTACATCTGACGATTGATGAGCTGATCTTAAAGTTCCAAGAACTTGTATCAACTGGATACAATGTCACAACAATGTTAGAAGACCATGCATTGTCTTCACAATGCATGAGGAGATGAAATGATCCATCCACAATCACTAAGTGGATGAAGTGGTGCGAATGAAGTCCATGTACTAATTCTTAGTGCATGATGAATTGAAGATGATCCAACTTGATCTCTAATTAGATCAATGAAGAACATTGAAGAAGTTATTTGATTAAGGAGCTCGGTTGATGAAGAAGAACCTTCGGGACGTCCATTCATAAATATTGAATACATGATTAAGAAGCATTGAGGAATTAAAATGAAGAAGAAGATGAGAAGAAATGAAGAGGAAGAATGGCTTGGAAGAAGTGGCATTTGGCATTTGAACGTGGGTTACTTTGTTTTTATACAAAGTCCCTAAGTCTCTACTTAAGCAAAAAATTATCCACCAAGGGCCAGCCTTAAGAGTTCAACCCAAGGCACATGTGGGACTAAGTCACCACGCCCAAGGGGATCCCATGGGGCCAGCCCGAGAGAGGTCGGGGCCGTGTATAAGCCCCGAGGCCACGCGGTGATGAAGCCCGCGCAACGTGAGCGCGAGGAGCGCGCCCGTGACAAGCATAGTGGGCGCCAGTGGCACGCCCGAGTGGCAGGGGTGGGCGCAATAGCGCGCCCGCAGAGAGAACACGGTGCGGGGCGGCACCGTGGAGGGAGAAGAGAGATTATTGAACGAATGGCGGCAGCGCGAGTTTGATAAGGCACTGAAAAATCGGAGGCCATTTCGATGTGGGAATGAGTTTTTTCGCTGGGATTGAATCTGAGCCGCACATCTCATCGCGCGTCTAATCTCCACCGCACGATCCATCTGCGTGACGATCTTTTATTCGCGGCCGTCGAGCATCATTAAACTCCCCATCCGACGGCTGTAAAGGTTGTCTTCAACCTCGAGCCACCCCGAGGCTCCCTGACGTCTCCCGCTGATCCAGACGCCTCCCCGATGAATGATCTTGAGCTCCCTGTCACCATTGCCGAAGCCGAAGGCTCCATTGAGCTCGTCTAGACCTACTGAATAGATCCATGTCTAATAATATGCTTGCATGCGACAAATGAGGATTTCGAAGTTCTGCCGAGGCAAGCAACGCTGCCGAGGCCATGAAGGGTTTATGCCTCTGCATGGATTGTCTTAAAATAAGGCCATGCATACGTTTCCATGCACATGCATGAAGAGGTAAATAAATAGAAGGATTTCTCGTGTGAAATAGAGGAAAAACAAGATTTTACAGAATCTTGAAGAACCGAAAATCTCGGGAGTTTGAAGTTATATCCCGCGGATTGAACCGCCTCTCCTTTGCCTATAAAAATGAGACCTAGCCCTCGACGAGAGTTTGCTGAAACTTTTGAGAACCGTGAAGCTCTCTGCCTCGCGAAGAAAGAAGCCCCGTGCAAGGTATTTGTGCAGATGAGTTCCTTGCGTGCAACTCTTTTGTGCGACAAGAAGACTGAGTCCCCTGCGCGCCTTCCCTTTGCGCGGCAGGAAGACCCGAGGCAGCCGCATCACTTGCGCGCTCTCGTGGTTTGTTGAGGCTTGCGCGGCCGAGGTGCCTTGCACCTTTGAGGAGCTTGCGCGACAGAACCTTTGTGCGGCCAGCTACACCCGAGGTTAACTCACACCTTGCGTGCCTTGAAGAGGAAGTGAAGTCCCAAGGCCATGTGTGCTTAACAAAAGAAGAAAAGGTCTGTGGCAGTGTGTGTGCAAGTGGGTGAAGTGAAGAGCCCACCATTGTGTGTGTGTGTGCAACAAGGAAGACACCCTTTGGCACTTGTATGTGCAAATTGAAGAAGAGGCCGTAGCCCTTGGGGGTGTGCAAGAAGGAGAGGCCAAGTCTCTTGTGTTTGCAAATTGAACAAAGAAAATGTGTGTGCAAACAAAACAAGAAGGCCGAAACCTAGTGTGTGCACTAAGTGAAGTGTATACACTTAGAAGAAGTGGAAGACTCTCACACTAAAGTATAACACACATTTATGTGTGTAATCAAAAGGAATTAAGTGTGTGAAGGAAGTGAGAAGGTGTGTGCTAAAAATAAGGAGTGTAGACCACAACAAAGAAGAACACATTTTGTGTGTGTGTGCAAGAGGAAGAAACAAGTTGTGTGTGCTAGACAAGAAGAGGCTGAACCTTTGTGTGTGCACTAAGTGGAGTGAACACACATAGAATAATAAGAGGAGGACACCCACACTAAAGAACAACACACTTTTAAGTGTGTAAACAAATTGAACAAAGTTTGTGAAGTTCAAGAAGAAGGTGTGTGTGCTAAAAGTATTTACACCCATTGTGGGTTTATCACACCAAGGAGAAAAAGGGGAGTGCATGCTTGCATGCATGAACGTGCACACGTGAACAAAGCTAAATCAGGCTGTGTGCATCTGAGTTGTCCAAGACCAAGAGTTCTTGAAGAATTAGAGAAGCCATGCAATCAGTGTATGAAGATGCAGAGTTTCCATGCACTCAGTGCATGAAGATGATTTGAAGTCAGACTGAAGCCAGACTGAAGTTAGAGATATCAGTTGTCTGAGTTTTCAGTAATCGAGAAGACCCTGATCAACAGAAGTGATCAGAAGCTATGAGCAAGACCAACAGACCTTTTTAGAGGCTGTTGAAGATTCTTGAAGAGAGAATCCAGGTCATCCTTAGGAGAAGGTGATAAAGACTGATCAAGACGAGAAGACCTGTTCATCAAAAGTGAGCAGAGGTACAAAGCAAGGCCAGCAGTCTTTATCCCAGGCTGCTGAAGATACTTGAAGAGCTGAACAAGAAGAAGAGCTACTCGAGCGAATCGAGGAGCCAGGAGAAGCCCCCTGTGAGACTCAGGGTGGAAGAAGTCTTCAGTGGGATTCTGGAGCAGGCCAATGGGACTCTGGTAACACTGTGAGACGCAGTATAAAGACCCTCTTGTGGGACTCAGGAGAGATACAGTGGGACTGTGTATCGACCATTGTAATACTAACCGATTATAATGGAGAAACCATGTTGGGGCGTATAACAAACATGGCAAGGACGTAGGCCTTTGGTGCCGAACCTTGTAAATCCTTGTGTCCTGTGGCTTTACATTTACTGCATCACTCGAGGTAAGGCTGAGAGATACAATAAGAGTGGATCGAGGCCTTAACAAGCCATAGAGGTTTAATTGATAAAGAATAAATTAGTAAAAAGTTTTAAGGGATCATTGATTCACCCCCTCCCCCTCTCAGTGATTCACACTGATCTGGGAACTTCAATTGGTATCAAAGGAAGGTTCCCTCTAAAAGATCCAAGGGAGTCTTTATGAAGTGCAGATTTGAGGAAATGAGTAACCAGCCTCAAATGGAGATATCTGCCAAGACTCAGAAAAATAGAAAGAAGAAACATGCCAAGAAGATGAAGAAAGCATGTCCTAGCTGTGATGATGTTGGAACAATGAAAGATCTTCAAAATGCAATCAAATATCATCAGAAGACAGTCCCCAAGGAAGTGGCAATGTGTATAGCTACAGGCATCCTTGATCTTCAAGAAGAAAAATCACAGTTAGAAGAAGAAGCCAATGCAATGGAAGATCAATTGGCAAAAAGGTTGGCATAACCAACACTCTCAGAAAGCTGGTGAAGGCTAAAGATGAAACCGTTTCTCTTTGCAATGAAAGATATGAAGACACTACTGAAGAATTGCAAAGAAGCCTTTCTGAGAAAGAATTCTTTAAAGTAATAATCAAAGATGTTTACCATGCACTGGAGAAGAGGCATAGAGTATCAATGGTTGTTAAAGATGATCTACTTGAAGACAAAGTAAAAAGGGTGAAGGAGCTTGAAAACTCATTGCTTGAAATGAATAAGGTGCATGAAGACCAGATGAAACAGCTGGAAGAGAAATGGGAAGGAAAGATAAGAACTGTTGAGGATGAGAAGAACTCCCTTAACATGAAGTGTTTAGAATTAGAGGTGATATTGAAAAATCAGCAATCACCCAAAGCCAAAGCCTCCCAGATAGCTGGAAAAAGAAATGTTGCCACTCATGTGAGCATTGAGCATGATGATTCTAAAAGAAAGACATCCTCTAATAAAAGGGCAACATCTTCTAGAAAGAAGGAACCATCCATACCATCTTGTACTCGTGATTTTAAAAGTTTTTCCACAAAAAGTATAGGATGGAAGAATAATTCCAAACAAGTATGGATGAGGAAAATGAAGAATGAAAGCTCTCCTGAAACAACACAGCAGTTCAAGAAAAGTACCCTATAATCAGAAGGACTCAAGAGGTCAAGATTTGTGGGTCAGTGTTGGTGTTGTAGCAAGCATGGGCATTGTGCAAAAGATTGTTGGTACAATCCTCTGAATGAAAAAGCACAAAGGAAGCCCATGCCAAGGGGGAGCAAGCCAGAAGAAAAGAAGCAACATCCACAGGTCCAGAAACATCTGTTTACTGCTAACAGATTTGGATTGCTTGATAACATTTGGGATGTTTGCAAAAGTGGTAAAAAAGATACATGTCAATATCCAACTGTATCCAGAGCTCAAAAGAAGAAAAGACCACAGAACCTGGCTCAGAAAGAATCCTTGGGAAGAAAGCATAAGAAAGTGGAAGATTCTCCCAAGAATATTTTGAAAACGGAAGAGAAGACCTTGGATTTGAAATCCAAGAAGGGTGATGTATCCAGAAGGACCACCAAGAAGAAAACATGCTTCTACTGTGGAAAGAAAGGACATATCATGGATCTTTGTAAACAAGCCATGAAAATCAATAGAAGAAGACTGAACTCACACAGACAATCAATCCAGAAGAAGCAGAAGGGGTTGATTGAAAACAAGTTTCCTAAGAAAGGTAGCTTGAAAGCATCAAAGGAACCATGTGGAATTTCCAAAACTGAGGCCTCACTCCCAAATGACTTGTTAGTCATATGGCCAAATCAGTTGAAACATGCCAGAGAGCTGCAGAGAGCTGAAGATAAAGCACTGGCAATTGCTAAGGCAAAAAGGAAACAAAAAATTTCACAGGAAGATGTGTTGAGATCCACACCAACACAATCATCATTGAAGATCAAATGTGAAAGTGTGAAGAATGGTGAAAATGGGGCATCTTGGTTGAGAGAATCTTCTCAACCTTGTTGTTCACATTGATGAAAAAAGGAGGTTCCATCTTATTCCCTTATACTTCTGGTATTTACATGTGCTAACATTTCATGGAATTGAAGATGACGATCATTCTCAACTGGAGAGTGGTTTGGGTAGAATGGAGAGCACCCCTTGAGGGGGAGCCAATCTGTAGAAGATGGGATTCTAAGATTTAATACCATCTTGAGAAAAGTGAAGGTATTCCTATCATACTTTCATCCCTTGTTTCTTAATTGTATTCATCATGACAATTAAGGGGGAGTATTGATTGAAGGCAAATGGTTGAAAGGGGGAGATTTATCATTGCACTTGAACTTTATAATGTGTTTGGTGAAGTATGTGCAGGATTTAGCAATTCATTTTTATATCTGAAAAATTTCAAGCCCCCTGAAGCATGATCTCACATGTATAGTGAATGTTGGACAGCATTGAGTACCTTGGTTACATCACTCTTGTTTTCTACACCGGGTTAGACCAAGTAGACTTAGAGTTGATCTACTAAAGGTTCCTTGCTCAAGAGAACATGTGACATCATCCCTCTCTTAGTGATTTTGAAGAAAATGCTTTTATAAGGGAGGAAGAGATTTTTGAAAGAGAACCACACCACACCTTTGCATTTGATTGCCAATAAGGGGGAGAAATATTGGCACACATATTGACCCATTCATATGTGCTGAAGAAGTGTATTGACAACAAATACAAAGGGGGAGATTGAAGTGCAATGTGTTTCATTTTTTGTCAATAAGGCATGATGTTGTCATAAGATGAATGGATGTCAAGGAATTTCAAGATGTGAATGACAAAGGATGTGATGGTGTTGGTGATGAATGGATAATGGCCATGGTACTAAGATGCATGTCACTTAGGAGATTCACTAAGTGACATAGGATGTTGTGGTTGAAACATTCTCTATTCATATCAGACGATTGTAGAACTGATCTTAATGTTTCAATACTTGTATCAAGGTGATACTAAGTTACAACACTTCAAGAATGAATGATGATGGAGCATCATTACATCTGACGATTGATGAGCTGATCTTAAAGTTCCAAGAACTTGTATCAACTGGATACAATGTCACAACAATGTTAGAAGACCATGCATTGTCTTCACAATGCATGAGGAGATGAAATGATCCATCCACGATCACTAAGTGGATGAAGTGGTGCTAATGAAGTCCATGTACTAATTCTTAGTGCATGATGAATTGAAGATGATCCAACTTGATCTCTAATTAGATCAATGAATAACATTGAAGAAGTTATTTGATTAAGGAGCTCGGTTGATGAAGAAGAACCTTCGGGACGTCCATTATTAAATATTGAATACATGATTAAGAAGCATTGAGGAATTCAAATGAAGAAGAAGATGAGAAAAAATGAAGAGGAATAATGGCTTGGAAGAAGTGGCATTTGGCATTTGAACTTGGGTTACTTTGTTTTTATACAAAGTCACTAAGTCTCTACTTAAGCAAAAAATTAGCCACCAAGGGCCAGCCTTAAGGGTTCAACCCAAGGCACATGTGGGACTAAGTCACCACGCCCAAGGGGATCCCATGGGGCTAGCCCGAGTGAGGCCGGGGCCGTGTATAAGCCCCGAGGCCACGCGGTGATGAAGCCCGCGCAACGTGAGCGCGAGGAGCGCGCCCGTGACAAGCATAGTGGGCGCCAGTGGCACGCTCGAGTGGCAGGGGTGGGCGCAAGAGCGCACCCGCAGAGAGAACACGGTTTGGGGAGGCACCGTGGTGGGAGAAGAGAGATTATTGAACGAATGGCGGCAGCGCGAGTTTGATAAGGCGCTGAAAAATCGGAGGCCGTTTCGATGTGGGAACGAGTTTTTTCGCTGGGATTGAATCTGAGCCGCACATCTCATCGCGCGTCTAATCTCCACCGCACGATCCATCTGCGCGACGATCTTTTAATCGCGGCCGTCGCGCATCATTAAACTCCCCATCCGATGGTTGTAAAGGTTGTCTTCAACCACGAGCCACCCCGAGGCTCCCCGACGTCTCCCGCTGATCCAGACGCCTCCCCGACAACTGATCTTGAGCTCCCGGCCACCATTGCCGAAGCCGAAGGCTCCATTGAGCTCGTCTAGACCTACCAAACAGATCCATGTCTAATAATATGCTTTCATGCGAGAAATGAGGATTTCGATGTTCGGCCGAGGCAAGCAACGCTGCCGAGGCCATGAAGGGTTTATGCCTCTGCATGAATTGTCTTAAAATAAGGCCATGCATACGTTTCCATTCACATGCATGAAGAGGTAAATAAAGAGAAGGAGTCCGCGTGTGAAATAGAGGAAAAACAAGATTTTACAGAATCATGAAGAACCGAAAATCTCGGGAGTTTGAAGTTATATCACGCGGATTGAACCGCCTCTCCTTTGCCTATAAAAATGAGGCCTAGCCCTCGAGGAGAGTTTGCTGAAACTTTTGAGAACCGTGAAGCTCTCTACCTCGCGAAGAAAGAAGCCCCGCGCAAGGTATTTGCACGGCTGAGTTCCTTGCACGCAACTCTTTTGTGCGACAAGAAGGCTGAGTCCCCTACTCGCCTTCCCTTTGCGCGGCAGGAAGACCCGAGGCAGCCGCATCACTTGCGCGCTCTCGTGGTTTGTTGAGGCTTGCGCAGCCGAGGTGCCTTGCACCTTTGAGGAGCTTGCGCGACAGAACCTTTGCACGGCCAGCTACACCTGAGGTTAACTCACACCTTGCATGCCTTGAAGAGGAAGTGAAGTCTCGAGGCTGTGTGTGCTTAACAAAAGAAGAAAAGGGCCGTGGCAGTGTGTGTGCAAGTGGGTGAAGTGAAGAGCCCAGCATTTTGTGTGTGTGTGCAACAAGGAAGACACCCTTTGGAACTTGTATGTGCAAATTGAAGAAGAGGTCGTATCCCTTGGGGGTGTGCATGAAGGAGAGGCCAAGTCTCTTGTGTTTGCAAATTGAACAACGAAAATGTGTGTGCAAACAAAACAAGAAGGCCGAAACCTAGTGTGTGCACTATGTGAAGTGTATACACTTAGAAGAAGTGGAAGACTCTCACACTAAAGTATAACACACATTTATGTGTGTAATCAAAAGGAATTAAGTGTGTGAAGGAAGTGAGAAGGTGTGTGCTAAAAATAAGGAGTGTAGACCACAACAAAGAAGAACACATTTTGTGTGTGTGTGCAAGAGGAAGAAACAAGTTGTGTGTGCTAGACAAGAAGAGGCCGAACCTTTGTGTGTGCACTAAGTGGAGTGAACACACATAGAAGAATAATAGGAGGACACCCACACTAAAGAACAACTAACTTTTAAGTGTGTAAACAAATTGAACAAAGTGTGTGAAGTTCAAGAAGAAGGTGTGTGTGCTAAAAGTATTTACACCCATTGTGGGTTTATCACACCAAGGAGAAAAAGGGGAGTGCATGCTTGCATGCATGCACGTGCACACGTGAACAAAGCTAAATCAGGCATGTGTGCATCTGAGTTGTACAAGACCAAGAGTTCTTGAAGAATTTGAGAAGTCGTGCAATCAGTGTATGAAGATGCAGAGTTTCCATGCACTCAGTGCATGAAGATGATTTGAAGTCAGACTGAAGCCAGACTGAAGTTAGAGATATAATTTTTCTGAGTTTTCAGTAATCAAGAAGACCCCGATCAATAGAAGTGATCAGAAGCTGTGAGCAAAGACCAACAGACCTTTTCAGAGGCTGTTGAAGATTCTTGAAGAGAGAAGCCAGGTCATCCTTAGAAGAAGGTGATAAAGACTGAGCAAGAAGAGAAGACCTGTTCATCAAAAGTGAGCAGAGGTACAGAGCAAGGCCAGCAGTCTTTATCCCAGGCTGCTGAAGATACTTGAAGAGCTGAACAAGAAGAAGAGCTACTCGTGCGACTCGAGGAGCCAGGAGAAGCCCCCTGTGAGACTCAGGGTGGAAGAAGTCTTCAGTGGGATTCTGGAGCAGGCCAGTGGGACTCTGGTAACACTGTGAGATGGAGTATAAAGACCCTCCTGTGGGACTCAGGAGAGATACAGTGGGACTCTGTATCGACCATTGTAATACTAACCGATTATAATGGAGAAACCATGTTGGGGCGTATAACCAACATGGCAAGGACGTAGGCCTTTAGTGCCGAACCTTGTAAATCCTTGTGTCCTGTGCCTTTACATTTACTGCATCACTCAAGGTAAGGCTGAGAGATACAAGAAGAGTGGATCGAGGCCTTAACAAGCCATAGAGGTTTAATTGATAAAGAATCAATTAGTAAAAAGTTTTAAGGGATCACTGATTCACCCCCTCCCCCTCTCAGTGATTCACACTGATCTGGGCACTACACATATCATAATTAAATCATAAATACATGTTCCACAATATCATAAAAATCATATCATAACCCATGCAATGAAATGGGTATCATAAATATTAAAACATATCACAACCTATGAAAAATAATATAGGTTTTATGATCATTTCATCAAAATCATAACTCATATAAATAGAACATATTTCATAAACATATAAATTGTGAATGAAAAACACGTTTGAAAAAGGCCATGACATTAAGCATAAATCATTAATAAAAATAATATGAATGGAATAATTATATAATTTCCTAAAAGTTCATCGTTAACATTAATAGATGTCATCTGATATGGAAAATAGGTTTGAAATGTATTTCAACAAAACTTCTTGAGGGGAATGTATTTTTTCTTTGAAAAAGAATTTTTGGTTAATAAAACTATTTGAACGTAATTTTTTTATAAAATAACTTGAAAAATTATAAATAATACATGAAATCTTTTTAAAAACCCTTTCCATGAAAATTATAAAATTAGATTCAAAATATTCTGAAACAATTTCTTTTAAATCACTTTGAAAACATATAAATAAATCATGAAAATCATTTCATATTTTTTTTAATGAAAAAATAAGAAAAAAGCTTGAAAATTTATTGAAAATTATTTATTTAAAAATACTTAAAAAGGTATAATGAAAAATGGAGAATTTTTAGAAAACTGTTTTACTTATAAAAATATAAATGAATCATAAAAATGTTTTGAAAACCATTTATTTTATAATAATTTATAAACATATAAATAAGGCTTGAAAACATTTTGAAATAAATTTATATTGAAAAATTATAAAAGAATCGTGAAAACATTTCAAAAAAATTCCTTGAAAATATTTTTTAAAAAATCATTTTCATAAAATACTATTAATTTAAAAATGAAAATTAAGCTTCAAGGAAATGATGGAGGGTAAATCCATGCATGTCATATAAGGTTTAAATAACATTCCTTTTCTCATAACAAAAGGGTTAGAAAAATTAATTGTTCCAAAAGAAACAAGAAGATTCCCTTGATAAAATTAGTCAAATAAAAAATCATAAATATTTATTGTATATTTTATAGTAAAATGGTACAATATTCATGGAAACCCTTTTTAGAAAACATTATTTTAAACGATCATTGATTTCTGATCGAAGAGAGGGTAATGTCTTGCTAACTTAAACACATTATTAACTATATTATGTAAGAAAAAGTAGAAAACTGATAATAGTACATGAATATATCATTAATAACCAGTGGATAATAAAATTTATTATTTTTTTGAGAGACTTATTATAATATTTCAACAAATTAATCATAAAAAATAATCGTGAAATGCAAAGATATTGTTTCATTATACTCTTATCACTTGGTAACTTGGGATGATATTATAAGTGTGAGAGAATAAAATTAAATTAATCTTATAATATCATTAAAATATTTTTATTCATGATATTTCATGTAAAATAGATTATATTCACCTCAAAATGTATTTAGGTTCATAACAAAACATGAGTCTGAAAGAAGGAAAATTTAGACAAAACTATTTTTCCGATTTCGTAACTTTTGAAGATTAAAACCCATTAAATTAAGGTCATAAAATGGATATGTAAATACCCATAAACAATAATATAATAATAATTTATTTCATACATGGGAATTATTTACACAAAATAAGGAATATAAGGTTGATAAAGCATGTATCATATATAAATAAAAAATGAGATGAAATCCCATTACCTTGTATCTTGAATCTCATCATGTTCATCCAAACCACCCATGTAATAAATATAAATATATTTTAAATCATTTAAAAACTATAGTCATATATAAAATACCATATAATGTTTGATCACGACCTTATACTAACCTCTTGTTAACAATCCTATGTTAAGGTTTTACATCGGGTAATATTCTGTTTGTTCTTTACTTGTGTCGTAATTTGATATATATTTGGTCCTTCTAATTATATAATTATTTCAAGTATTTATAACATGATATGAATATTTTTTATATAAAATATATTTTTACTATAATTATTTATAAAAAATATACGTATGAAATGGAATACACCGTTCTTGGAGAAGGTAAGCCGTACATATGCATGAATGCTATTTCCATTTAATTGTCACATTGAAAGAAAAAAATTAAAATAAATATTTTTATATGAATATAAATATTATGGTAGATTCATTATATCATATATGTCATATATATTAACTCAATATATCCTTAATACAATCCACTCAGTGTATGAATGAATCATATCACAATGAGTGGGTAATAGTCTACACTTTTTCAAATGAAATTATCGAATTAACACAAAAGGGAAAGAAGAAATATATGATTTTTAAAAAGTAATAAAGAATATTGATTACATAATAAATATTATATTTTACATATATTAATATATTTACTATCACAATGTCCCTATGAGTGGTGGTAAGGAAAAAATTGAACAATCATCATTTAGTGAGGTGGTAGTTAACGATACCGGTAAACTGTATATTTGTTACCCATTAGATAGATGTGATTTTAAGTTTAGGATGATAACATATCATAAAAAATCATATTATATTATATATACTTGTGTTGTAATAAAATCATGTAAACAATAAAGTGGATGGGGTGGAGAAATAAAATATAATAAAGGGATTGAGAGAAGACAATACCTCTTAATCGGGTTACTCCTTTTGGTTAATGCCAAAAAGAATCCTTGGCTTTCCTTCTGTTGATGAGATGTATTATTGAAATAATTTAGGAAAGTTTTGGAGTGGATTAGAAATATATTTTCTAAGACTAATAGTTTTTGGAGGTGTGAAGAATTATGACAGGTTGTAGCCTTTTATAGAGATAAAAAAGGACTCACTTAGAATGTTTGAAAACAAGTTTGTCGTACAAATGTTATTACCTAAATAAAGGCAAATATAACCATAATAAATATTTAATAAAAGGTTTATGGACTAAAAATTTCCATAAAATTGGGTTTTTACGAGTGTATTGTTCATTTGGGCCCTACAATTAATGTTTTGTCCCTAATTAAGAATAATTTGACCTTAATCACTGTGAATAATTTAAATCACTTTTACTAATATTTTTGGTAAAAATTCAATTTGATATTACTAAAATCTAAATATTATATAGATTAAAATTTTGTATTTTCTTTTTTGAAATTAAATCCCAAGAAGCGTACTAATTATGATTAATTCTAATTCCACAGACATGATGAAATTAGGGTTTTTAAAATTAGAAAAAAGAAAAAAATTTAATTATGTTTTATATTAAATTTCAAATTCAACCTGATTATAATGGAATAAATTGTATTAATATATGTATAATTTATCTAATGTTCCCAAAAAAAATTTTAAAATATATTTTAACATTAATTATTATATGAATGAAATTTATGTTTTAACTAAAAAGCATTTTTTGGTATTCTTCAAAAAAAGAGTTTCTTAGAAAAATACCAAAAATTAACCCTAATATAATATAGGGATTATAAGTAAAATAATTGAATATTTTATCCAATTAAATTTTAATATGTGTTGAAAATTAATATTATAGTTTTTCATAGATGGTCATGAAGTGTTCTTCAATGTATTTTTAAACATATAAGGACTTTACAAAAAATTATATATTTCATTATAAATATTATTTATTTATATAAAACCATTATAGAAATTATTTATTAATTTCATATCAAAATTTTTAACGACTCAATTTTAATTATATCTTATAAAAATGTTTAATAAAATGATGATTCATAGAAACTCAGAGTTGCGTTTAACATACGCTATGTCAGTGTTGTAGGTAGCATAAGCCATGTTAGTATCTGTGTGTATTGCAATACAAGTAGGTTTTGGGTGAAAGGAATATTTGTATTAGTGTTTTAATATTTATATATATAAATAAATAATGTTTTCTAGGGTCACATGATGTGAAAAATTTCAAAAAGATAAAATAATTTTAAAAATAATAATTCACAAAATATCTGGGTGTTACATGTATACATCATGTAACGAAATTCCATGGAATATTAATTATTATAGAATTCATATAGTGAGTTCCTGAAATAGGTTTCAAATCAATGATAGTTTATGTAGGTGATAACTGAAAAGAACTTGTATTGCGAAGAATGATGTATTAATGGAGTATTCTTTCTAGATTCCCTGGTTTCTAATTTGGTTAGGAAGGTTAAAGAGGAAAATAAATATAATTAATTTTTTTCATTGTAAAAACATAAATGGTGGGGAGACCATTGAGGGATGTAATATTGATAAATTATTAGTGTTTTGTTCTTGAGATCATATGGCTGTACCAATCGATTTTTAAGAACAACTTCTATATGAATATCACTATTTGAGATTGGCTATTCATCCTAGAATACAGATAATGTATAATGAAAAAAACAAAAAAAATGTTGTTTGAAGGGAATAAAATGAAAATTTGATGAGTTTTTTTATGATATGACTCACTTATAAAAAAGTTAAGGAATAACAACAGCTTCTAATTGGTATGGTTTAGTCTTTACCGATCCCCATGTGTTAGTGGAAGTAGATAACTATAAATTTTATAAGAGGTCTTCCAAGGATGTTTTGAAAATAAGATTTCGTATGGGTGAAACTATGGATCATTTAGTCCCTATTCGTGATTCTAATAAGAATGATGATTTGTAAAAAAAATATATCTTAGAGGCTGTAAAATATAATGGGGTTGTAGTCTTAATTCTATTTGATCAAGACCCCAAGATTATGTATAATTTTTTCAAATTCATAAAATAAGACCATTGGACTCATTTGTCCCTAAGCAAGAAATAACTTCATAAAATTAACAGACAATTAGAAAGGTCAATACAAACATTGGAAGGAATTTTTTAAGTATTATGTTATGGATATTGGTGGCTCATGGTAGAAAAAATACCAATATAGGGGTTTGAGTATAACAACATTTATCGTGTCACAATACATATGGCCCCTTTTGAAGCATTGTGTTAGAATCCTTGTTGTTCTGTTCTTTTTTTTGGTCTAAATAGGTGGTACTTCACTTTGTGGAAAATCCCAGTGCCATAGATAAGATTCCATTGATCAAAAAGGGAATAGAGATGGATCAGAGTCACAGAAATCAGATGTGGATCATCATCGATGGCCATTTCTATTCTAATTGAGTGATCATATATTCTTGAAAATATATCCATAGATTAGACACAATAATTTTGGGAATCATGGAATGGTATCACCTCAATACATATGCCACTTTGAGATACTTGAATAGGTTAGTGAGGTGTAATTCCAGCTAGATTTTCCACTATGGTTCACTTGAATAAATAATGTGTTTTATGTGTCTCAATTGAAGAAGTATCATTCTGATACTAAACATGGGGTTCAATGGGATCACAATGATCTATATAGAGATGATACATTGGTCAATGTTCCAATGAAAATTTTTGATAGGCAAGAAAAGTTCTTCTATGCCGAAATAATCAGTGTCGTATGAGTTTTATAAAAATATAGAAGGATTCAGGAAGAAATATTGGAACATGATAAGGTAATTGTGGATAAATTGTCAAAAATATTTCATGGTAATGAGTGTTTTAATCTTTACAAGTATGAAAAGACTAATGGGGGGAGAATTTAACACCATCATCATTTGGTACTTATTTTTTTTGATTTATTTTATCTAAATGAAGTAATTAGGTTATGGTATGGGAGTTTAAGAGTAGTTTTGGATGGTTTTGAGGGATTAACTGGAGATTTGTGATTTTATCATGGTAAGTAGAAAAAATGAAACACCTCCTAGGAAATTGTGCAACTAAAAATGTTGGCACTAAGTGGGAGAACAGTTTTTCACACCGTTTTTTTAAACCATGCAACCATCTAGGAGAAAATATAAAAGGCTAGAAAGAGAGGTTTAGCTTGGTTACTTCATGAATTTTCTAACCATGAAATCCAAATATGAAAGTTGGGTTTAGACACAGTGGATCATGGATTTTTATCACACAATTTTCCTAACTATGTTACCTAATGAAGAACTGTTAAATTTCATATTTGAATATTGAGGATGTCCTTCAATTACCTCATAAATCACTCATTTTTTCCATAATAAACTCATATATTGAATTTATATACCTTTAATGGTTTTAAATACCATTCCTCTCAATCCAAGATCCATTCTTAGGAGAATATTGATGTGTTGGATGCCGGGTTTGTGGGTAAGTGATCGTTTTTCCTCATTTTACATCATTTTCATCCACTTCAATGTCACGGAATAGTGGAATTAGTCTGTTGGGGATAAATCCACATTGTGTGATGTCAATAATGGTGGGATATGGTTTCTTTTTTTGAAGGTAACAAGATCTATGGTTGGGTTCAGAATATATAAGAGGTGTTTTTTATGTACTTGGACCATTCATAATTTTCACCTGTGTGTGAGAGGGAGGTACCTTCATTATCAATTCCTCATTATTATAAATTTGAGGCTCTATTTCAAATTTATTTAGTTTCTTGAATTTTATTGAGAAATTGATGATTGATTCATTATTGAAAACCACTTTAGTGATGGTTTTCTGAAACGGTAGAATTGGGTGGATTTTTAGAAAACCTTATTATTAAAATTTTAAATGGTTATTTTAAAATTATGGATTTTTTATTTTTTCAATGAAAATATTTGTAGAAGATATTCTAAAAAAATTAATATTTTCTTTACATGTATTGTATTTTTTTCGAATACATGGTTGGAATATGTTTATTTGAATTTGGGATAGATATGGGGGTTAAAATCCCCATTCAAAATGGGACAAACTAGGGAGTGGAGTTTACCTGCCATAATGGTTAAACTAGAAACATCATGGTGAAAGGATGGGTCACTACTCATGATTATATGGAAATTCATTGTTGAAATGAATTTTTGAGGTTGTGGGGATGTGTGGAAATGTATGTGTATGAAAAAATGGAATTTGATAAATGGATTTGAGGAATTTATTGGTTTCTTTTTTTTTAAATGGTTTGGAGTGGAAAATAGTTTTGATTTGGGATAAATAGAATTCAATTTTTCAAAAAATATTTTATATAAATTCACTAACATATTATATCCTAGTGGTATGAGTTGGGAAGTCATTGGGGAAATCCTATGTAGTTTTATACTCACATCCTTCATGGGAACTTTAGTGAGTTTTCAGATGTTATATATCGAGAGACAAGTAAATGGAAATTATCCATCTACTTTGGTGATGCATCATTAAAATTTGGGAATGTATTTTGGAGTTGGATCATGGATCCTTTTGTGAGTTTCTAGTTGATTCCATTCATTTATTTTAGTTTTTGGTGTTGGTTTTCTCATTGTGCTATGATATTGTTGTTGGTTTGGGTACTTTTTGAATTGTATTACTTATTACTAAAGCATCATATATTAGTTTGTTTGGTTTTTATCTTGTTTTTTTTTTCAAATTGAAAATCAATCTCCAAATATTCATGAATATCTTAGAATTTATTTTCATCCCTTAGTATCTTGGGGATGTCTCCTAAGGATAATATAACTCACTACCTCTTCCCAACATATTGGGCGTGGGGTAGGAAATTAAAAATACCCACCCATAAACCCATTATTCTTCACTCAAAATCCATTTATAATGAATATAATCTCCCTATCCCATACTAAATCCATTCCAATGTTTTCTAGAGATATTGAGAATCTACTCCCTTGTTTTTAGATTCACGTCTTAAAGGTAAAGGGAATCTCTCATCCTTTTATTTATTCATCTAATTTCCTAGAACTGTGCCTTTTTATTTCCAGTAGTTCTTATTGTAATATGATTTTACCCAACCCTCTACTAAACATATGATTTACAATATATGAAAGGATTCGTTCAACTATCAGTAAACCATAACATAAATCTTTATTTACACCCTCCATACAACTAAAATTATCTTTTGAATTTTCATACCAAACATTTGTGTATTGAATACCCATCCCCATTTCCACTCATGTGTATTCATATATATATATATATATATACCTATACATAATTTTATTTTGTACTTCCTTGTATTTAATACAAACTATTTTATAATGGGATTAAAAGTGATAAAATATTTTGTTAAATGTTATGATCTATGGGGAACAAAAATGGAGGAACATGACATTAATGTCATAGGAGGGCCCATAATAATATAGGCATATGATTCATTGGATAATGTTTTTATCTCATGATATATAATGTGTGGTGCGTGTGCGGTTATCCTAAGACCACAATGTTAGGATGTACTAGATTTTATCCTTTACTTATGTTTATGATGTCATGTTATAGGTTGTCACCAAATTCTTTTGTTTCTTTCATTTTATCCATATATATCATGCTTCAATGTTCATGTTCATGATTATCACCTCTATTATGTAAAACTTTTATACCTATTTCCACAAATTTATTACTTTTATCATGTTATTATTTTATGTTTCCCTTAATACTTTTGATAGATGATTGATTACATATGAACATCCCCTGGTTAACCTATGCATTTTTAAAAGATCAATGTAAGTTAAGGGCATGTTATATATTTTTTAAATAATTTTTTTGTTTACATATTCCATATTAAATATTAACATATCTAAATACCCAAAGTCACTAGGAATTTTAATTTCTTTTGGCTGTATTGTGTATTTAATTATGTAATAAATCATTAATTATTTTTTATAATAGATATGGGTTTTCCTTTTTCGGGTTTCATTTAGTCTCCATATCTTTTTCCTATGAAGAATAGGGTTGAATTTAAATATATTCATGTCACAAACATAAATTTTCAAATCCCAATATCATGTTTTATGGTTGTAACATTATCAAAGTATTTTTCTTATGTCCCCTAATTATCAACTCTATCTTCCTGTCATTTCTATCTCCCAATTACAAACCACATGCCATGATTTGTAACAGTGACCACACAACTAGATTTCTCAAAACATTGAAAACCAAAATTGAAATATTCCACAATTCAAACTAATATAAGAAAACATGTTGAATAAAATTAAATAATTAGCGTATAATGATTTTTAAAAATAATGATAATATTATTATTTTACTCATTGGACCCTAGGGACTTTGGAACAACATAAATATTAATGTGGAATCTGGGATAAACTCAATGATCAAGTTCGAGCTCGATTTTTTTTCAATCTTATATTTATTATTTATTTTATGAAATAACGTTATTTTTTGTGATCATATTTATATTATTTTTTATTGTATTCTCTTTAGAACAATCTAAAAATGGAGTGATGATAAATTAGTAATTATTATACTTTTTGATAAAAATATGATGGGAAAAATTTAAAAAGAAGAAAAAATTTCTCTCTGAATCATTGATTGAGATATTCCTAGAGTATTTGGGAATTTAAATAGCCTCTAGTTCTTGAAGAAAAATATCATACTTCTTTTATCCTTGTATGAATAGAGAATATATTTGGTATATTTTGTGATAAGATAATTTTGTCATTGAATTTACTAGAATTATTTAATATTTCATTGTAGAATTTAGTTTAAAATGAAAAAATATGTAGTATTATATAGTGAGAAAAAAATTCATTGTTATATTATGAGATGTGTTAAATAATGAAAATATGTTCATCATGGTCAATTATAAATAATACATTACACCATAATAGTACACTTATTTTCTGATAATGAATTTTCTTAATAAGGGTGTTTCATGTGATATTGTATGGCTTTTTATTATTTTTATAATGGATGATTGTGAAAAAATTATTTCAACTTGTTATTATTAAGTGTGATATAGTATATTTTAGATGTATATTTATTTATTTTAGCATGCTAAAATTTTCAATGATTGTATATTAACTAGGCCATGATATTTAGTGCACTATATTTTTTTGAATTGATTACATTATAGTGATTATCATTATATCTTTTTATCTTTCATATTTACAAGTTATATATAATCCAACATATTAAATTCATGGAGATGTTGAGTTGAGAGATAATGATTTGTCATTATCATATTAGACTTCATGAATTAGCTAATATGTTAGAATGATAGGTTTCAAGATTGTGAATCCCATGAATGATATTTGGGTATAAAATTCATTAATCAAATACCATGTACTATAGAAAATGATTCATAGAAAATAGAGATATGTTTGGGATAGATAATTTATATCATTTTTTTAAAGAAAAACATGGAATCAAAATTTTTTAGAAGGAGGTGGTTATCAGTTTCATGAAAATTAAGTGTATTGATTCACCATTGAATGGTGATTTATATTTTTTTTAAATGAGGTTCAATTTTAAAAAATGTGGGGCCTTGACTCATTATTGTTTAAGAGAGAAGTTCTATTTATATTTTTAATATATTTATATAACATGAGTTATAGTGAGTCTACTCTAAATCATATATTAGAATTTCTATTTAGTTGTTTTTTGGTAAATTGGATGATTACCATTGCATGTTCTTTTAACATAGCCTCATAATCGTGATTTAAATTAAATTTTATATATCCAGTGGATTATTATATTCATATCTAGTGAGGATGAATGAATGTTGTTGGCTAACAATATAATAATATCATGAAAATGAAATATTTTAATTTTTTTATCAATTATAATATAATATCCCATCATTTAGAATTGGTATTTCATTATTTTTATTTAGTTTTAAAAACTAACATATGTGTTTTTAATATATTTTTTTATATTAATCTACAATAGTCTTTAATATAGTGTAATTGGAAATTGAAATCAAATTGGGAGAAAGATACATTTATATAGTGATATGTTTTATCACATCTCATCAAAGGGAGTATACTAGAAAATAATGGTAGAATATCATAAGGGATCATGCCACCTTGGCATAAGTAATTACAATTAGCATCAAATATCCATTGATCAATGATTAATTATAATATTTTTTTAATTGAGGTTATATAATTTGGTAAGGGTTTATACCGCATCAACACACTATCATTTGACAATGTTTAAAAATAATAAAATGAGTCATTAAGTTGGAATATTAAAAATAAATAGGGAGTGTCACTTTTTTTCTTAATAAAAGTAATAAAAGGTGTTCAATTAGATAAGGAGAACTATATATCATAAGAAATAAATAATGTAACAAAGGATTCTTCTTCACTATTTATTTAGTGTTCATATTCATTTAGTTTCATAATTTGGATGTTGGGTCATTAAATTTATAGGTTACGATAGAAAATATTGATTAGTTTTTAATAGTTGATGAATAATATACATATATATATATTTTGAAATTTTTTTGTTGAGTATTTAATTTGATTTAATTTTCATAAACACATATTTTAGTTTTTTATAAACCATTTCAATTAAAAATAATTATAAACCTCATAGCCTCATAACATTCATCTCCTCTATCTTAGTTTCGTGACATCCACTCCTCAGCATCCCAGTTTGGTAGCTTATGGTGTGTGGATCACATCATTGTGGGAACAATCTCCGACGATTCCACCATTGTATTCATGTCTCCTAACCCTATCCTGAAACCTGATTGGGATTTTCACAATGAACCAGTGATTTCATTGGTCGATTCCCATCTTAGTGGGTTGAAGCCTCGGATCAGTGTCAGCAATGAGTTTGATGGGAGGTTCACTGTGTACTTTAATTGTGGTCAGGGAGGTGGTGACGAGACTGTGGATTTGGCATGAGGCAACCATTCTTCGATATTTCTTGTGTGCAGGTGGTTGGCTAAGGTGATGAATTTTTACTCTTGGTTTCATGTTCTTTATATTCTGTTGGATGTGAACTGTTGTGATTCTTTTTGTGTGTGGAATGATACATCCTTATGAATATATAGGTATTGGTCCCACGATTTCTTTCTTGTTGAAGCAGAGGTTGGTTTTTTGTTCATATGAATTTTTTGTCTTTTGTTCTATTTGAATAGACAATGGTTTTGGGTTTATTTGCAGCTCTTCGTTTCATAATTTTGTTATTTTCTTGATTTGGATTGGTCTTTGGTATGTGATTTTGGAATATTTCTCTGGATTTGGAGGGCTAAAAAACTGTTTTTTCTATGGGAAAGAAGCATAACCAATGGATAATGAAATTATTGAAGGATTTAATCGACGAGGTTCTTCTTGCTTTGGTACCAGTGATGATTTATTCAAGATATTTTGTATTTGATCTACCCATTTTGTTGTTTTCACATGTTATTGATGTCTCTACAATGGTGTTTTTCTAGATGTGATGTTGGTTTTTTTCTCGAAAGGTTGTGGCTCAAGGGATTCTGCAACAATTTATTACAGAAATATGCTTCAAATGATGTTCATGGAAAAAATGTTTCATTGTTTCATGGATTTTTAGAATCACATGATTGAGAGGATTTGGCTTGGTCCATCGGTACCATACCCATGATCTTTGGCACGAGTCTTCTAGCCGTGTTATGGTGAGATAATAGAAGTTGGACATTATGGTTTTTGGATACTGGGAGGAGCTTTTCTTTTGTAGAGAACATTGTTTTTTGAACTTGTTTTTTGGTCTATTGGAGGTTGTTTTATTGTGCTTAAGTCTTGATTCAATCACCCCTCACTTTACATTAAAAGTGTTTGGAAATAAAAAAAAGTAATTTTTTGTCAGTCTAGAATCATAATTAAAGTTTAAATCATCCACATTTGTATCCTTAAATACATTTCATTAGAAATTATCTTCTTATAAATCAATATATAGTTATAAAAATTTTATAAATAAGATATATAGTTGAATTGGAATTATCAATATAAATTTTTTCCTATAATTTCTCTGAACTCTTTCAATTTTTAGTTATCACCAGCATTAGTGTTTTATTTATAATTACATCGCGTAAACAAAATTCATGTGTAATTTCTCTCTAAAAACCATTTTATTTAATTCTACAGTGAACTCCCTCAATTTAACCTAGTATTAAAGATGTGTGGATTAAAAATTACAAAAATGGTAAGTGATTGTGATGGGAACAATAGGTTTATCATTTTTGAGGAATGATATTTTTTAACAAGAGTAAGGGTTTTTCATATTTTATAGTGGAAAAAGATCAACATTACATATTTTTATTTGCATTTTATTTTTTTCATTATTCATTGTTCTCATTTTATTGGTATATTATTATATAATCCAATAGAAATGATTTATATTAGTGTGTAAATTAATTTGATTAAAATATATATTTATAAAGATACTTATATTGATTTTAGGGAATTAATTGAAGGTAAGATCTTATAATAGAATTATTTAAAGAAAATATTTTTTGGTGTAATAATTAAATTAAATTCAACCTCAAGAATCACTATTTTCATTAATATAATGAAATTTGATAAATTTATCTTTATCTTTTAAATAGAATCTTACAAAACATCTTTGATTATTAATGAAGAAAATTAATACAAAAAATAATGAATCATTTTATGTAAATTGCAATGATTCAATTTAATATGATTAATAGACATGTAAAACATAAAATTTTATTGTTTTATGAGACTAATTAACAAATGAAAACAACTCATTCAAAATATATTGGTAAAATTTTACATAGTGGAAAAAAATAAATGAAATCCATCACAATAAAATTAATGAATAAGAATAATATAACTTTATTATAGATATTAATAAAGAGAAATTATAGATTATTCTATTTTTAATCTCTCTGTTATTGATCCATTAAATATGTTTAATAATATTTAGAGGGAATAAACACTATAATAAGTGGATGGAGTTACATTTAGTCAACTTATTTTAAATGTTTGTTAAAAAAACATAATTTTATGATTTATATGATGATTTAATTAAATTCGTATTTGTTTATAAGAAATTATAATGTCATATATTAGCTTCTATTAATATTTTTTAATGGTCAAGGTTACAATCATATGCCATGGTTCTTGTCAAAAAATAAAAATCAGCAATTATTTATTAGTAAACATAGATGGAAAATCAATAAATGTACATAAAATTAGAACATCATTTGGGGAAAAACAAAATTTGAGGTAAGTTTTACTACATTATATCTTGTTAGAAATTAATTTTTCTTTTTTACATTGGGTAATTTTGATTTCATACAAAATTAGAATAGATCTATTACACTACTGGATAAATGATCATCATAAATCACGAGTTCTTGGTTTTTAAAAACAATAATGTGTATATAACCCTTATATAAAACATTATCCATTATGTTTTTTGATAAATTATCTAGATACACATACAGGGTTTATTACATATCTATATAGAAATTTAGACATTCTATATTGAATTATAAATATTTTATAAAAATATATAGAATTATTTCGATACCTCTATATTTTTAAAAACAAGGCATGTACAAAAGTATTATGGTGAAAAAATATCGTGTCATGGTACAATTACAAAAAATTATTAACATAAAAAATTCTTTTCTTTAAATATTCATATACAATCATTATTACATTATTTCCTCCCTCTATTATTCAACAACATGTTACACGACTTATACTCTAAGGTAAAAAAATTAAATTTTATTTATTTTCATTATTTTTATTTTTATTTCATTTCATTATTTTCCATTTTATTTTATTTTCACTTATTATCTTCTTCTCACTTTCAATCTTTTTTTATTTTAAATTATTTTTTTTAATTCTATCTAAAATTTTAAATTCTTCTGTTTTTGTAATATTTTCATATTTCTTCAATCATTTTCTATATATATGTGTTAAAACATGAAATTAAAATACCACGAAATACTATATGAAAATCTATATTGATAGTAATTAGCCTATATATGATGTTAAACTAATAAAATGTCTAAAGAGAAAAATATTATAATGATCTTCTGATCACTGACATATTTAGGCATCAAAAATCAATAATTCAGCTCAACAAAGACATCAGATTGATTCAGTATTTAGAATCCATGGATGCAGTATATATAACACAATTCTATAGATTATACATTCATTGAACACATCATTAAATAATTTAAAATATGATAATATCTTAATATAGGATATAGACGGGCATAATTACACCATCTCCATCTGGCATTGGAAAGATGATCATATAATAAACATGAATAACATCACAATTATGTTTCATATTCCTTGTCGAGGGAAAATTTTCATTCTAGTAAACATTATTGATAGGATACTACATGAATATTTACAAACCTTGTTTTGTATGATCCATGGAAGGTTATAGTATAGTGTTTATGATCTCATCACACATATTTATTCACAGGATTTTAATTATAATTATGTTCAATAAAGGAGATGAAAATTGAGTTCAATGATACTAAGATATTATATTTCGATATTATTTATTGGATTATTCCCCATTCAAAACCAATTACTACAATTTATAACACATTTTTCATGTAGAAGTGGATCGAGTTTATGTATTGGTTGGAGTGATTATCACATGTGTATCCACAATACAATGATATGAGTGAGTTTTATAGCCATTAACCTTCATTAGTCTAATTTAACTATTAGATAATTATTTTCATAAATTATATATATTTAAATACTAGTAATTCATGATCTCCTACACCAGTAAGAGGAGTAGGAGATTTAAATATAAGAGATACCACACATAAATGATCAATATCCATAGTAATATGAGACATCCGAGTATCTGTGGCTAAAAGTAAGTTTTTTAGTAAAACATAAATTATTTTCAAGATTAAAATAAATCCTGAGTTTCCAACACCTCTACCTAGATAGTCATCAAATAATGACCCATCGTAGTATATGATAAATTAGTTTATCTATAATATCTATCAACAAAAGGGAGATACATATCACTTGTACTAGAAACTATAATGTATTGGAGATACATAATTCATTTATCATTATATTTTTTTTCAATACTCAAAAATTATTTTATTATGGAATCACCTTATTACCCACCACACTATCCAAAAATATATTGATTAACATAGTGTGAGATCATGAGTAAAATAACATGATGTTTATTTTAAAAAATATTTAATTTTATTTGAACATAAAAATCATTATGTTAACAAAATAATCCATTTACCAACCAAAAATAATTACATGAAATACAAAATCACTTTTTTTATAATTTAGTTATAAAATAAATTCATATCTAAGGTAAATATCACGTTATCTTCCAAATTTTATCTATTATTTTACATATTATACCTCTGATTAGATTATTGATAAAAACATTGATAATATTGAACATATATTCCAAAAATATTTTTTTATCATCTATTAATAGTTATTGTCATCAGTGATATTTAAAAATTAAATCAGAAACATGTGATGAAAGTAACCCATATTCATTTATACATTTTTGATTTATTCATTAGATAAATTTGGAACTATGTATTTCTTATAAAAAAATTGTTGATCTTCATTGTTATAATATTTTGGAAATGAAATAAAATGAATGAAGTAATTATTTAAGTGATTTTGGAAACATCTCATGTTTATTTTGAAAATAAAAAATATATCATTTTTACTTATAATCATACAATTCACGTTTTTTATTTTTCATTAAAAAATCAACCTTATATAAATATTAAAATTTTCATTCATTTTGTCCTTAAATTAAATATTTTATTTAATTGTGGGTTATTTTCATTAGAATAATTAAATTGTTGTAAAATAGGTGAAGTTTTAAATTTTAAATTTTAAATTTTTTTAAATAATATTTTTTTGGTAGTTCTGGTTTACACTTACACAAGGAATAGGGTATGTGTAAGGGTAAAATGATATCTACCATTACAAAGGATGTTTTTTAACACATGTAATGGAATGTTACAAACTACATAATGGTTGAAATACAATATTATAAAAGGTAAGTAATCTATTAGATGAATTATGTAAATGTCACATAGGTTCCATAAATATAGTCCAATCCAGCTACATTAGGGTAAGTGGAGGTTATGTATAGATAATTTATCAACTACATAAGGGTATCTATAAATTTTTACCACTAAATAAGTGTAGACTATAGATTTCAATGATTGTGTAAAGGTCAAACTACTTTTTTTAAAGGTAATCCCATGTTTTCAATGAGTTATATATAGCTAATAATATTTTTCTTATGGATATTTAAGGGAAAATCAGGGATAAAAGGGGTTATGTAAATGAGTTTAGATCCCCACTCGTATGATTATATGTAGTTTTATCCCTGGATATTCCACCATGATCACCATAGAAACTAAAGGGAGAGGTAAGAGATACTAGATAATTAACAATATTCATGTCAAAGGTTATGCCTACATCATAGAAGCTGATGGAGGCCAAATTGAAGGTGGAAGTTACACTATAGGGTTTTCATGACACCGTAGAGATTTCAAATATGGAAGTAGTGGGTTTTGAAAGAAGAAATAGGTTATCCTATGGGAAAGTTGACTAAGACTTAGTCATGTTGAGGCATTCACAAAGTAATAATATTTGTGCCACATGGATTAACTCCATTTAATAGGGTTTTCTATATTGGATTATTAAAAAGCCTAATATTTTTGAATATACATTATCATACTTTCATAGATTGGGTGTAACCATCCAAATTTTAATCACTGGAAATTACCTTATGATAATTATATAATATTGTATAAACACATAAGATAACACAATAAAATCTTTATAAATGATGAATGAATGAAATAATAATACTATCAAGAAGTTAACGAACCTTCACCGATGAAATAGTAAATTTAATTTTGGAATATTAATGTGACCCTTATGAATAGTATAATGACCAATTCAATAATAAACACACCAATAGAACTATAAATAAACATTATCCATCTTATAATCTTGGATATGATATAATAATATCATAGTATAAGTAAATTAATATCTTCAAATTTTATTTATTAATTGATGGTATTTTTTTATCATAAATATTTAATTAATTCTTTTGATTAATTTTATAATTTAAAATAAAATCTATTTTCATAAAATTTATTCATAAATTAATATTTTCATGACTTTATATTATAATATAAATTTATGAGAACTTAATTATTTTTTCAAAGTGTTCGAAATGCATTTTAATTTTTAAAATTTATATTTTGTAAGAAAATAATGATTTTAATTAAAAATTACCTTCCTTATATGTATAAAATTATGTTCATAAAATTAAATTTAGTTTTGAATTACACACATCAAAATATGGTTAGGGGGAATTTTTTTAAATTTTCTTAAATACATGAATTTTTGTTGAATAGTTAAATATGGTATATATACATTATAACTTAAATTCACTATTCATAGAGTAATTAATTATTGAAGCCCATTTATTTAAAACCCACATGATCTAATTAAATTATTTAGTCCAAATCATAAACATTATGTCTTGTCTTGAGAAAAATAATAAAATATTGAGTAAAATAATGTGAAACACCCCTCTCCTCTACTATAAATACCACATATCACCACCTGTTCTACTCACACCTATCAAGTCATGATCCATGTAAATATTATCCCCAATAAACTTCCAAAACCTCTCCCCCACTTACATGAGCCATTTTATTAACAAAATACCTAAACCAATATCTTATGGAGGTTCTCAAGAAGAAGGAATCAAGAGGTAAAACCCTTATGCATTTTCTTTTAATTTCTTTTCAAGTTATTTTATTTTCATTTTCTATCATCAACTACCCTCATAAAAACGGAATTAAAAATACATTATGTTTGATATAATGTAATTTTATGATGTTTATGGAATAATTATTCACCAATTCCCATCTCCTCTTTCTCTTTTACTTCGAGAATTAAAACATCGTCTATGAGTTGCCGATTTACCACCTTCGTAGATGATGTGATTCAATCATTCGATTATGTCCTCAAGGCAGGTAATGAAACAAATTTTATTGTTGAACTGGATTATAATATTTTTTCATATCTTTTGTAATGTTCTTGAATCATTTTGTAAACATTATTTTAATTTAAAAACAAAATGAGTTGGTAGTGATCAAAAATGCTAAATTAATATAAACAATCATCATTAATGATTTATCAAATGAATCATCCTAACTTCTATAGAAAATGTATTTTAATAGTCTAAATGTTCATTATTTACATATATGTTCTATTCTAGAAAACTATCCTCATTCTACGTGATTTTTCTAGACACATATACAAGTAAACCAATCATGAAAACCAGGAAATCAATTATACTAAACAATGAAATTGAATATTTTAACCCATAGAAAATTCCATAAATGAACTTAATAAAGTAATAATAAATCAAATACATGTATATTTTTTTTACTTATTAATTAATGAACCAAATTTTATTTGTTGGAACTTTATGATCCTGTTGAGAATAGTTTTAGACATATGTTAAGGGATTCTACCTGAACCTCAATTATTCCATCGAGATACCATTTTTTTATTTTTACCTAAATAATATTCTATATTATTTATATTTAAAAATTATAAATTATTTTTATTTTTAAAAAAAATTCATGTATTAATATACTTTCATACTTATTTTCAATGGAAATTAATTTTTTAAAAGGTTCCATATTCAATTTTTTCCGATAGGTATGCCCAATTTATAGGAACCTCCCAAATTCTTACCAAATTTCTAGTGCACTATATAATTTATTTTAATAAACTATTATTTTTATAAAATGTCAAATTTTATTATGAAACCATTATTTTTTCACTTGTTGTTTATCATGAAATATTATTCCCTTTTATTCTTTAAATTCTCTCTAACATTTTCATTAAACCGCGGTAAACTGTTTTATTTATAATGTTTGAATTTTTTTTATCAATTTCCAATTCATTTGGAAATGAGTTATCATGATATATTACTATTTTATATTAGTATTATCCATGTATGATTTAAATCCTTTCATTATTAGACACCATTGTAATAATCCCTTGTGTTATTCCTTTTCACTAGATTGTGATACCCAATTCTTATCATGGGTAACCCATATGTTTATGCTTGATTTCTTATGTATAAATCTTCAGGGGGCACCCATATTCATTAAAATGTTATGATGGGTACACCCAGATAGCACTCCAATGAATTGGGTAATGTTTAGTCCCATGTGATGTTATGTGCAATAGTCTTAGTGGTTAGTATTGACTCATGCTCCTCTATGTGTAATTAGTGTTGACTTGTGCTAAATTAAGGTTTTATGATGCTTAAAAAATACTATGAATCCATGATTAAATTATCCCATTTTCTGATTCCCCATGTTTATTGGCGTCCCATTCCTTCATATATCATTATTCTATGCCTTCTAACACATTATCTAAGCTTTATTTTAATGATTATTCCCTTACTATGATTTTTAGCTTATCCATTTTTTCATGTAATCCCTAGGGATTCATATATAGATAAAAGTGATCAAATAATGATAGTATATCACAATGGATGATAAATATAGAGATTTTTAATTTAATCCCATTTTTTTAGTTCTATGTACCTAGTCTTCCAATAAACTAGATTTTACGATCCTTTGATATTTGTTTCATTTTTAATTATCATTAAAATAATGTAATTATATGTGTAATAGACTAGGGTCACTTTATTGGGAGATGTAAATTGGGAAGAGAGAACAAACATTTAACCAAGAAAATCATATAGGGAAATAATAATAATGATAAACGGATGAAATATGACTATAAATAATGGAGTTATATTCCCTATTGAATATACCGAGAGCTCAATTATGGATTAGTATTGGTAATGTAGGTTGTTTTGTTTTTAGTTCCAGTTTTACTTTTCCATGGCACTCAAATATAATATTAGTTAATGTTAATCATATGTTTTTTTTCCTCTATCACTCTTTCATCATTCCACTATGATCTATTACAATAATAATAGTGAGTGACTGACATGTGGTCTGGACTTGGAAGAGGTCACATAGGGTTCCAAAATTAAACTCTTAAAATCATTATGGAATAATTATATTTATATGGAATAATAAATATGTGTATTGGTGTAGTGATCACCCGTCAAGACATTATATTCAATTTCATCTATATTTTTAGTTTACAATCCTTACATTCAATTTATTTAATAGGAACACATTATATAATATATTAGAGTTTATCTAATGAAGTAAATGGAATACGATGGAGATGGGTCCTAGAAGATCCATAATCTTAATAGAGGTGTGTCATTATGATTGATTATAGGATGAATATAATTTTTTGAATTAAAAATGTGTATCCTTGGTTTGAAAAATTGACAATCAATAAATTATAGGATAGTAATTTAGGAATTGTATAACTCAATTAAATTATCATAAATAACTATTAATAAAAAATAACCCCTGTTACCAATCTTAAGACCAAGGATTTCCTTCCTAAATTCTGTGATTTTTCATATTAAATATAATTTTAGTTTTAAATTATATCTCCCTTTGTTTCTTATTTATCACTATTTTCCAAACAAATTAAAAATAAATTTTACGTTAATTATGATTAGTGAGTGAACCATTGTGAACCTCCTTAAGTAGGATGACATTATTTAGACATTGTGCTACACAAATAAAAATAGTATCTTTTGACATTTCAATCGTATGTTAGTAGAAAAGATCTTATTTTTTCCTATGCAATATAGAGGATGACAAGGGTCATCTCACTTGAGGAGATTCATAGTCATGCACTCAGTTTCCATAATTTAATTTTTTATCTTTTTATTGTTATATTATTTTGTGATATATATTAAAAGTATTGGATAAATATAATGAAGTAAAAGATAAATCTATCATGTTTATGAAAATAAAAATATAATGAATACTATTAGAAAATTATGTACTTATCCCAAGATTTGGTTATAAATGTCCCTTAATTATCCATTAATTTATCTAAAATTTTACATCATAACTCATTATTGAATTAATATTTTTAATTTATTTAGTGAGAAGTTATTCATTCTCAAAAGTCGTATTGGGTATTACAAAATTTCCCTCATAATATAATAATGATTAATGAAACACCTCAATCAAGAGTGTGTCACCCTGTCACATTCGACTCTGTCATATATCATCTCATCTCTCTAATAAAAATTGCTTCATCATATAGAGTGTTTTGTCTTAGAGGTTTGAGGGAAATAATGTAAATTAAAGAATAAAATGGACTCAAGATACTCAAAAAATAGTTGTAGATAGTCACCACACCCATATTAATCACTTAAACTTCCATCACCACAAATTTAATTTAAAAAAATATATTTATGTATGAGAATTTTGGAAGAACATAAAGCCCTCTCCCATGAACAAGACTATTTCGTTATTAGATATAATTCATTTATATTTTGTATTTAATATTCAATTTTTTTTCATTATATTTTTATTTCTACCAAATATTTTATTGTTTTAAAAGAATATAAAATACAAAAAAGTGTAAATTGATTACTGCGTAAACCACTATAAATCTTCTCAAGTTAGACGAACCTAGTCATCCACATTAGTGGAATTTGAAATATTTAGATGTTTTGGCACCACTCTATGATTATGATATTATACCATGGAATCCTTTCTAGGGATCCAAGAATTTTGGTCATTGAATTTATTTTTTGAATTTATTTTAAATATATTTCATTTTTCAAACAAAATATACAAAAAAATATTCCTAGATGTATTTAATTGATTATTAGTTTTCATGGAATAATTAATCTTCGGTGTAAGGAATATTGGTTGCAAAGACCAAAAAAGCCCCCCAACTAAGGGTTGATGATCTCATCATACAAATTATCAAAGATTGATGGAAAAGAATTAAGTTCCAACGGATCCACCCAATTATCTAAATATTTTTTTTGTGGTTGAGGCCTTATTTGAATAACAACCATAACTCAACCATCTAAAAATACACATACCGACCTACTAAGAATAACTAGGGGAGTGTTTTAATGAAGACATTCCAACTATTAAACCTGTGGGAGATCACTAAGATATATATTACATCAAGAATTAATATGATGTGAAATAAGATCTCCCATTCCTTATAAAAGTATAACAATTCAAACCTATATTGTTATCTTTAGACATGGAAGAAGAAGAAACCATCCAAGTGCTGTAATATGGAAACAAATGTTATGAAGCCTCGCTACCTTCCCCCACTTACTATGACTCAAATATAATGGTATATTTCTACTAAGATAGAGATTTAAGGCCAACCAACTTAGAAAGATGGTATTTTCTTAATATAATTATCATTTAATTTTATAGAAACATAATTAAGAATCACCGCTCATTATTCTTATTTTTTATATTAAAATGTGTTTTTTTATTTCATAGAGGAAGATGAATAAAAAAATGATGCACATAATGTGGAAAAAATGGGGCTCCCAGAAATGTTGAAAACATATAGTAGGGAGTCCATGAAGATATTTATCTGTCTCATCTTGTGAAAATAAAAAGATAAGTGATTACATTGAATGATGAGATTTTTATATTGATTTTTTATGCACTGATTTTTTTGAAACAAATTTTTATCCTAAAATTTAATTTTTTTATTCCATTGATGAAACATAATATAAGTATCAACATGATATTTAAGAAGGTACTTTGAATTCAAAAACCAGAAAGGAGGAAGGACCATAACTTATCCTACCCCACTATACAAGGTATATCACATTTCCATAGAGGTGTATTTTGTTTGAACTATCGATATTTTCGTTAGAAACAAGTGATAACTCTTTAAGAACATAAGGAATAATTTTTAGTGGTTCAAATAAAAAACTACCATTCACTATCAAACATTGAATATTAACTAGCACTACCCTTTGGGAGGAAATAAAAACCTAACCACAGTTGGGGGGGGGGGGGTCAAACCAATACTTATCTTTTTTTTCTTATATTCATTATCGTAATTCATATTTCAATTCATATATGAGGTCATAAATATTGGGATATATTAGTATGGAAACAAATCACCCTCACTACTTTTGATCATATATTGACATTGTTCTTACACATTAATGAGTGTTTTTTATAGGCTCATGATATCGAAATAATAAGTAATACCCCCCATTAAATAATAATAATTAGGACTATATATTCAAGGAAAAGGGAAACCACTCTGAAATTAATTATCGTTTAACATCCTATTTTTGAATAAAATAATTATTCATTCGAAAATTATTTACATTTACACAAATTGAATTTGTTTTCTTAACTCAACTAAAGTAGAAGGCATGGGTTTATTAATAATACAATGATTCCATTATTTATATTTCAATGATAAATATAATGAATGAGTGAGATAGATAATTAAATGAATATAGTGATGCATAGTTTTGAATTAGATGATATATAATATGATAGAATCTCATTATTCCTGTAAAAAAATTCACAACTATATTTCATTCATTTAAATTGTAAAATTCTTGTTGACATATTTTAATTTATTATCAATTCCATGATTAATTTTCCATTTTCATATGTTTCATACCCAAGAGAACATATAGACCAAAAATTTCTAATTCTTCATAGAGAATATTTTTTAGTGATATTGGGTAATACCACCCATTAGAACTTTCATTGTAACTGGTCAATGTTATGACTTTATATCATCACATTAAATTTGAATAATGAATTTTTATTAACTTGTTACTTTATATTTGAAACAAACATTTATATTAAGCCTTGTTTGGCCAATAGAAGTCTTGAATAACCATATTAGGAATGGGCCACATTACAATGAATTTATATCAATTAATACTCTACTTTAGGAATTTTAATTAAAGATTATGTATGGGTGTGAGGAAAGTCATGGAGTAATTGGAGAACAAAATTTTAATTAATTAGTGTGGGGGATAATTTTGGGTGTTCTTAAATGATTATTATTCATTAATTTCACTTTTATTATTTTCCCTTCTAGAACATAATTGGGAGAAATGAAAAATAATAAAATAATGTGTTATGACTTGGGATAAAAAATAATCACCATTATAAAATATGTTATTTTTTCATATGGTTTTAGGTGGTTGATGTGAGATTCATTATATACTTCATTTTTGAATAACTAAAAAAATTTGAAAAATGAATCAGAAAAAGAATAAAAATATAAAATGAAGAAAATATCAAGTTTGTGGAAATATATAATTATTCTTACATTGTTCATGACCTTACATGGAGTTTTTTTACATGGAGTTGTCACTTTAAACTGGAAATTTACAATGATATTACATTAGAGACAAACCATTAGTTTTTCCTTAATTTTTTTCACATCATTTGTTTGCATTCATAATACTTAAATACATTAAAACATTAATTTCAATGCCCTAATCATTAAATGTGAATATTTTATCAAAAAATTATAGAATTTAGATCCTTGGAAAGCCTGTGTAAAAAGAGTATGCAATCATGGTTTGAGTAAAACTCTACTAGAATATGTCCCTTGAAAGATGATAGAATTAAATAATTTAGTGATAGGTAGATCAAAACCTGTAGTTTTTAATATTATTTTATTAATAATATTGAATCGAATGAAATACAAGATCCACCATTTTCTAATGTATAATGTAAAATAATTCGGAATATTATTTATTTGAGAATTATGAATTTTATTTCATATTTTATATGGAACATGACTGTTATGTTTACTATTTATAATTTATTTATATAATTACAATGAAATTTAAATATTGGTATCTTTTTTATCCTCTAATATTCAATATTGAGATTCAATTCTTGAGGAAAATAGTAGTTCATGTTTGGTGGTATTTGATTCCATTAATTTTCATGTATAATTTTTAAAAATTATATAATGAATTTTAACATTTATAATCAATTTAAAATTGAATTAATTGAGTTATGTAGATGTGGGATATTTTTATTTGAATAAATATTCTTATGTTAAAGAATATGATATTATTAATTTTAATGTTTGACTTTGAATATGAATGTTTTTGGATGTTTTTGTTTTCTCATCACATGGAAATGGGTCTTGGTAAGTGCAAAATGATATCTACCCTAATACATGAGAATTTTAATTGAAAAATAAGGGTATGTGAAACACTAAATATGGTAAGAAACAAAATTGGATAAAGTTAATAACTCTGTTAGATGGGATTTGTAGAATGTATCACATTCTTTTTAAAGTTTACAAAAGAAGGATATGTAAGGATAAAATTATTCAACATAAAGGAAATCCAACTTCTATGTAAGGGTACCCACTGATTTCCACCACTATGTAAGGGTATATCATGGATTTATAAATATATGGAAAGGTAATATAACATTGTATAAAGGTAACCTCATTTATTCAATGATCTTCACAATGTTACCAAAAACATTATTAAGTCTATATAAGGGTATCCAAGGGATAAAAAAGAAATATAAGTGGAGATAGTGCACCACTATTAAGATTATAGATTGTTTCCTCCATAAAAACATAGTATATATCACTATGGAAGCTGAAGGGGGAGAAAAGAAGAAGAATTATCATAGTTAATGCCACTGATGATACTTACATTATGGAAGCTGATGGAGGATGTACCATAAAAGAAAGTCGCACCATAGGGGTTGGATGACACCGTGGAGATGAAAATTTATTAGTTGAGAGTTTTTAAGGAGTTAAAGGTTGTTATATAGTGAAGATGACTAAACCATAGCCAAGTACAGGGACACATGATGGAGTGAAAGCGGCATCATAGGGTTTATCACAATGTTGTAGGGTTTTCATCATAGAAAAATAAAAAAGATGGATATTTTGGGATATCCACATAGATATTTTCAAAAATTGGGAGATGAAAATTATAATGAAATAAGGAAAATTGGAATAAGAAAATTATATTATGAAATAATAATGAAGATAAATAGTTCGTACATGCCTATATATAATGTATTTTTGTATCATACTGAAGATATAGGGAGATAGACTAGGGAGTACGGTATTTGTGTTTTTTTATCAATTCTAGATTATTTTAGTTTTATTTTTCTATGTAATTATTGAATTGTTTTTATTAAAGTGAATATTATATTTATTTTACCTCTATCTCTTACCCTTTCTTCAATATTGATCTTATTCAAAAACTATGGTGAGGGAATACCACAAGGATTGGAAATGTCTGAAATTACCAAGTCTTTCTAAATTAATATCATAAATTATTAATCCCTGATTTATATTTTTGATGAATGAGAGAGAAATATATGTGTATGGTGATTTTACACCATGATATAACTCTCGAAATCAACTAAATTATTTATTTTACATTATTTCCCTATCATATATTGAATAAAATATCTTCAAATGATTGATTTGGGTTTATCTAATGGATGAAATGACATATGAGGATGTCGGGTATTGGAAGGTGCCATAATCTTGATAGAGGTGTGAGATTAAGCTTGACTACAAGAGGAGGCGAATGTTCATATTCCAATGGAGTACCCTTGAAATTCATAATTGTACCCCCAATAAAATAACGTCTGTTAAATATTGAATGTGATATCATAATATTATTTTCAAATATTGTAGATAAGAATGAAATAACACTGGTTACCAACCCTATGACAAAGACCTTTCATCCTCACACCAGTATGTTTTTCATTTGTATAATAGTTTTATTTTTTCAAGTTCATTATATTTAAACCATAGTATTAATTGTTTTAATAGCATAAAAAATTTAAAACATTAAAAAATATGGGAATTATAATTAATGAGTAAACCAATTTGATGTTCCTCAACTAAAGAAACATTCATCAGCCATAGTTTTTCACTAGAATAAATATTATATTTTCCACCCTATGGCAGGCTTTTCGACAATAAAATATATGTACGAGGAAATGAAATGGAATTATGAAAATACTATTTACTGTTTAGTGATTTTATTAATCCAATAATATTAACTATATATAAATTTTTATAAAATAATTAAATTTCATTATAGATTATAAATATTTTGGTTAAAATAATTAACACATGTTTTAATTATTTATATGGAAGCACTAGAATTTTTGAATTTTTATAAATATTAATGCACATTACCTATGAAATTAAGACGTTTTACATGAACCTCGAAAATAAATTGAGCTATTTTTTTCTTATATTCTGATATTTTTAGGTAGTATAATATTTTTTTATGTAAAATAATTTATATATGTTTAATATAATGAGAGTTGAAAAAAATAATTGTTTTTTATGATTTTAGTATAATATATAACCTTTCATATAAAAAACATGACCACTCTACCAGCATAGAAAATTATATATGTTATTGACAAGTTAATATAAATTACTGAAGTCATTTAATTTTTAGTAATTAACGGAATAAATTATTTTTGATCATATAGTATGCATATTTGATTCAATTTATTAATTATTATAAGGAATAATATTAGATAAAGAAATGTAAATTTTTTTATGGGTAGGGCACAATAATGATTGAATAAATAATAATATTTTTTGGAATTAAAACAAGTGTTTGTGTTTTTCATTTTGTATATTTTATTTTATAGGGGACATAATGTTTTTGGGTTAATGGATCAATGAATTTTAGTTTTTTTGGATTGTTGTTTTGGTCTAACCAGTGGTGTTTGTTCGGTTTCTAATTATATTTTTCAAATCTAGAAATGATTTTTTTAGGGAAATTTGATTTAGATTTTTTGTTACTAATTTAATAATAAATTTTAATTTTATTTATTTATTTGTTAATATAATATAGAAACATTTGGTTTATTTTAATTGTATTTACTAAATGAGACTTTTAATGAGGATAAAAAGGAAAGGCGGGATCAAATATTCTTACCATTTGTCATGAATATCAGCATACTCATTAAATCCTCCTATATAATAAATAGAAGATTATTTACCTATATTATAGAACCATATTAAATTATATCATACTATATACTATCTTCTTATGAATTTATATTACCCTTTTATTAATAATTCTACATTAAAGTTATCTTTCAGGTTGTAACCACATGGTTTTTCATACATGTTTTTACTCTTTATACAGATAATTATTTCTTTATTTAAATATTGTAAAACATGATTTAAATATAATTTATATTCAGTATATATGTATTTATTATAATAATTAAAAAATAAAAATAGAATATGATGTAAACTCTTTATTGAGACGGAAGGTCGTATGTGCAAATGAATGATGTTTCCATTTTAATGTTATTTTTAAATAAAGTAAAGTATTAAATGATATATATATAATCATTATATTATAATAATTTTTTCATATATATCATTTTTTCAAAACAATTCCTAATATATTTCATATAATTCATGAACAAATCACATCTATTTGAGGAGGCAGTAGTTAACACATACACATAAAAGTTATCATATTCCCATAAACTGGAAATCATGGAGGTACGTGTTATATAAAAAATTTAAAAGCATAAATAAATAATAAATATCATAAATATTATATAAAAATAGTAATTATGTCATTATTAACAACTTTTAAATGTTTTAATGAATGATCAAATGACATTGGTTCGCGATGTGGTAATTCACCCTACACACGAACGATGATTGTGTATCCCAATTTATAGAAGTAAGTATGGTTTTATATAATATAAATAAAATAAAAACATAACTGTATATTTTTTTATAATTAATATATCATATAATCCATTAATAATAATAATTTATGGGGTTTATAAATATATAAATTAAAAGTGACTATTGAAGGATATTACCTCTTCTTTGGGTAACTACTTTTGGTTTTCACAAAAGGGATTCCATGGTTAGATTTATACCCAATGTGAGGACTCTAAGATGAATAATGTTATTTTGGGAGGATATTTGGGTAGGGTTTTTCTAAGGAAAATGGATTGATATGTGTGAAAAAGTGAGAGGGTGTATTTCCTTTGATAGTGGAAGAGTTTCATTCTTGTCAATATAAAAAGGTACACATTATTGAGAGATATATCTTATAAAAAATGCCTATAATAGTGTTCTATTTTAGAAAAAATAGAGATTATGATCAAAATATTCCCACAAAAATGGATTTTGGGCAATTTTCTAGGTCATTTATGTTTTTAATATTAACGGTTTACAACTAAGAAAACTCGTTTTTCCCTTAATCATTGTAATTAATATTAATTACATTCAATAAATACGGTGGTAAAAAAATAATTTGTACTTATTAAAAATTAATTGATATTATAATTAAAAATATGGAAAACATTTTTCCCAATTCAATAAAATTAGTAGAAGTAATGAATTTAAAATTAATCCAACATCTATGTAGCAGAAGCGAGTTTTGAATATTAAAAATCCCAAAATATAGAAATGTTTTTATATCCAATTTCATTATGAAATTTGTTAAAATGAAATAAATTAGACTAATTTATGTCTAATATATATAATTATACTTGAAACCCAAATTAAAAACCAAATTAACTATATAAATAAATTAAATGAAAATATAGTTTTCAATTATTGTTTAGTGTTTCTTACTATTCATAAAAAATCATATATATTAAAAAACATTACAAAAATTAAAAAAAATATAATTTTTACCTTATTAATTCAAAAAATAATTTTATTTTATCATATAAAATTTATAATCATGTCTAAAATTATTTTTATTACTGTTTATATAAGGACATAAAAAGTCTCCCTTTAAAAAAATATTATTTTTCAAGACATATTGTAACGTCCCAGTTTTAGGTTCCACTGAAAGGTGCCCCAAACCTTATTGGTCATAGGACCTCAAGCGCATTTCCAAAAATTCAATAGGACTCGGACCACCAGTGAGGGCCATGGTTTGGTAGTGGCGAAACTATTCCCTCATTAGGAGAGTGTACACATCATAAGAACTATAATAAACAATAACAGAAGCAGTAATACCCTACAACAGAAGTAAAAAACTTGAAGATTGATAGTATAAACAACATAAGAATATATAAATAAATGATTCTTGAACATGTATCTAGAAAAGTAGCCAAACTAGTCACAATGCTAGAAATATAATACTAAAACCAAATTATAGAAAACAGTAAACTCTAATATCATTGCAAGCCTCCGCTTGGTCCCATGATCTCTAGATCCAATAGCAATCAAATAGCTGATGAATAAATGCACATTCCCTTATCTATAAGCGCAAAAATACAATTTTTTTGGGTCCAAAAGCATGAACCAAACAGGATGTGAGATGAATCCTAGTATGTAACCACCAAATGATCTATGTCGAACTTCCAGTTAATAAATATAGAATGTAATATGTATAAATTAATCAATAAACTATGAATTAATCAAAAGTAAACAATCCTAAAGTTTTAATTTACATTAATTTACATTTATTAATTATTCAATCCATTTAATAATGAGATGTCGGGTTTTAGACTAGGCTTTGTATCCCACCATATAATAAAAAAAATAGACGTCTCGAAAGATCTTCTAAACAAACATGTAAGAACAAGTCCAAGATTATGCTTTGGCTTGGAAGAATCATCTCAATCATTCCATTATTCAAAAGAAACCCTCTAGGAAATTTCTCACAGTATAAACCCATCTGGTTTAATAAATCATCAATTAAATAAAGACTATGACCCTCTGTAAAATCCCACACAGTCTATCCCCTTTGGTCCCACATGACAAAAATCATTTATAATAACCACTTCGGTAGCTCTCACAATCAATACCACCTTGTACTTCATAGAAACTATAAGATATAATATGAACCCCAATATCTCTCCAAATCAATTCGCTATGGTCCAAAATTCATATAATAATGACCGTTTAGGTAGCTCTCACAGTCTAACTCATCTAGTCAATGTACCCATGACAGATCTCATAGTCAATACATCTGATCAATCATAATAAAAAATCGTAATTAAAAGACCCTACTTAGTAATATCTAGAAGTCAATTCCCCGTGTCCATACTATCATAGTGTGAATCACATGCATTTAAAATAAAAATCAACTCCATTCTAACAATAATAGTCATGAAAAAAATCTTAAAATGATTTCTAGACCCAACGACCATTATCAATAAAACATGGGAAAACAAACCCATAATTTAAGTATTAAACCTTACCCATAATCAATAACCCCTTATCAATCAAACACACCATAAAAGGTCTTAAATAGGGTTAAATTCTATAACTCACAATACACTAAACATGGGTATTTGTCGCTGTTATTTTATATATTCCAAAGACATCAAAAGAAAGGCACAACACACCTACTTAGATGTTGTAAAATGAACAATATTGAATGATATCCCTTCAATCAGCCTAAAATAATGTAGATCTAGGAAAAGGGTAAAAACAGTCAACCCTTGATAAATCATGAAATATGAGAAATTAGGAAGAGAGGTTATAAGGAAAGAGAGAACTCACTGGTGGGAATCCAATGCACCTAGTGGTGTCTCAATCAGAGCTAAGATGGAGTAAAAAGAGGAGCTCAAAGATCTTCAATTGAACGTCACTCTCCTATACAAGTCATGGGGCAAAGAATGTGTTTTTGGATGTGGGTGGTGATCCCACGCCAATATAAAAAATAAAAAGAAAATTACACAGCATGTTAATCTAATGTACACATTGGGACTAGCCTCAACCATCCCCTGATTTAAGTGGACTTCTAGGTCACCCACACAGCCATGTACTCGACAGTTACATGATAATTACATGGATACACGTAGCAACCTATCACACAATGTGTACTCAGAAGTACACGACGTGTACTTAAAAAATTTATATTTCTTCCTTTTCCCTAAAAAACAACCCAAAACATATATCAAAACATGAAATGAAGATCCGGGTTCCTACATACATCCCCCTTTTATGAAATTTGTCCCAGAGTTTCCCTTCCATGGGTGTTGAAGAATAAACCCCAAACAACTCTGGCCACTGTGATCGAACATCAGTCTCCCCCTCCTAAGTATCATCATATAATTGATGATGTTGTCATAACAGCCATAATAGAGGAACAAACTAGCCATGGAGAACCTTCATGCTTCTATATGCAATATGAATTTGGTTACCTAAATGGATGCATCCACCTCCAACTCAACAGCCTCAGGTTGAAAAATATGAGACGAGTCTGTGAAGTAACACTATAGCTGAGAAACATGAAAATAATTGTGCATAGCCCTATACCTCTGAGGTAACTTCAATCGATAGGCAATCGTCCCGACTCTTTACAAAACCTCAAACAACCCGATGTATCTTAGTAAAATCTCCCCCTATCTCTTAATCTGTATGATTCCCAACCTCGGTGTGACACATAAAGAACATGATCCATGACCTCAAACCCCATAGGTCGTCTCCATCAATCAGTATAAGATTTCTGTTGAGACAGTGTAGTAGCCATCTTCTTCTGAATCAACACCACCTGCTTTGTGGTCTCCTGGACTAGACGATGTCCCATCATAATTGCCTCTCGTACCTCCAGCCAACATAGGGGTGATTGGCATGGCCTATAGTACCAAACCTCATATGTTTCAATATGAATAATTGTCTTAAAGTTTTTATTATAGGAAAACTCCACTAGGGGTATGTTTCTTTACCCTGAACCCCCGAAATCCATGATGTATGCTCGGATTATTTCCTTTAGTTCCTAATTCATGCACTCAAATTTTCCATCTGTCTAAGGATGGTCAGTTGTACTCAGAAGTAGCTATGTACCCAAAGCCCTCTATCTCACTTCCATACACGAGATGTAAACCATACATCCCAGTCTGAAATGATAAAGTGCAGAAACCCCTGAAAACATACAATTTCTCAAATATATAAACTTCCAATCCCATAAAAACTTAGGGTATCATTCATCAGTTGGAATTGTGAAACTTTCACAAGCTTGTAAAAAACAACCGAAAATTCATCACTCTATTGTGGTGATCTCGATAAACCCATCCTGAAATCCATTGCGACATCATTTCTATTTCACTCATTAATGGGTAACTACTGTAAAAGCCCTGCTTCTCACTGATTCCCTGCCTTCACCTAGTGATAGGTGGAACATCTCATAACAAAAATATAAACATCCCTCTTAATACCTACCCACCAATAATGATGGTGTAGATCTCGATACATTTGTTTACACCGGGATTAACTGTCCAAACCAAGGATTAAAAATATTGCATCATCTCCTCACATATGTCTGTTAACACCTATATGAATCCATGAAAATTCAAGATCTCATCGCCGCCAACAGTTCACCGAGGAGTAGGGTCTACTCCTGAGACACTCTCACATAGGACTAGGACTTTGGAATCGAATTGAGTCTTTATTCACACTTGATCAAGTAGAGTATAGGTAACAACTATAGAAGAATGAAAATCCTTTCCCTTATTGTCGTGAACTCCAAATTTATCTCATATAAGAGATACATAAGCTACCACTCACTACTCGCCTCCTGAACTTCTAGTATCTGAGTCCTCCTGCTCAACCAATCAGCCACTTTGTTTCCTTTCCCAAGACGGTATGAAATCTCAAAGTCAAAATACTAAGGTACTCGGACCACCATTTCTATATCAAATTAAAATCATGTAGAGTAAATATGTACTTGGGAATTTTTTGGGCAGTGAATACCATGAAATGATCTCCCAAAAAAAATGTATCTAACATCGTAAATCATTCAAAACAGCAGCTAACTCGAGATCGTGTATCGGGTAAATCCTCTCAAGTGGCCTCAAATTCCAGGACCCCTATGCAATGACTACATCCCCTTTATAAGAACTACTCCAATCTCGATACCTCACACTTCATAGTAAATGATATAACTCTTTCCAAGATCCAGTAAAATTAGTATCAGTGTAGAAGTAAATCTCCCTTCAATCTCTTGAAAGGATGAATCACCGGTGTCTATCCACATGCACTTTTCCCCTACATAGTTAGGCCCATCAATGGTGCTCCTATGCATGAAAAGTTCAATATAAAGTGCATGTAGTAACCAGTTAGCCCCTAAAAACTCTGTACCTCAAAGACGTTCTTCGGCTTCTCCCAAAAAAACTATTTCCCTCACTTTCTCTAGGTCTACTAATATTCCTACCTCTGAGATAACATGACCCAAGAAGAGAATATGGTTCATCCAAAAGTGGAATTTTGAGAGATTAAGATATAACTGATTCCCTCTTAGTGTAACCAAAAGGATCTGAAGATTAATTTCATGGTCATGTCAAGTGTGAGAGTACACTAAGATATCTTCTATATGACTACCACAAGAGAATAAATGTAAATATGGAACATTCAGTTCAAGCATTCCATGAAAACAATTGGCAAATTTGTGAGATCGAATGACATAACAAAATATTCATATAGACCATACATTCTATTTAAGGCTATAAGAGGAATATATGATTGTATAACACACAATTTATGATAACTGGATCTTACTCCAATCTTTGAGAACAACCTTTACCTTGAAGAGTAAATTTTTTATTCGATGAAAGATAATATAAAAATAATGGGTGAACCCCAAAAAATATGTATTGGGTTGGACGAAAAACTTTTCCAATAACTCCTCTAACTACTTATTAGGATCATGTAACTCTGGTGTAGCAATCCTATAAGGATGAATGGACACTGGTTCCACTCCTGGAATAAGATCAATAGAGAATGCTACCTCTTTCTCTAGATGTAAACCTGAAAAGTAATCTAGAAAGTAATCTATGAAATGTTCCACCCCTAGAAAAAATTCCTTCTATGAAGTCCCCTAGTTATATAGATATAACCTTGCAGTATAGATCGTAATTCCTCCCATCCAATGATGCTTGGGTCTAGATCTACTCACCTAGACATCCCATTCACCCTTGTGTAGAAACGATTCACCCTCCGGGGACGTGAAACTCACCATGTGGTGATAGAAATACCAAAAGGCCTCGAAATAGACTAATCCGTCCATTCTGAAAATGAAATCGAATCATATCATCTCTAATACATAGAGGCCCCAAAATAAGTTACAACCACCAACCTCAAGACGGAACTCCTTTCACTAACTAACACTATCCATCCTAATCCCCAACATTTTTTCTAGCATTATAACATCCTCAAAAGTAATGATATAGAGCCTAATGATCACCACAATGTAAACATATAAAAAACTATTCGAAGCCCTGATATTAAAAAAAGAATAATATAAAACTAAGGCAACTAGAATCTTACCTCTCACCGTAGACGATTTGGGATCCTTCTCCTGCTAGGTCTCCTCCACTACAAAAGTCTAACTAGTACCGCGGCCCTGTGACCCTATCACACTACCCTAATCAGATCCACCCTGTTGTGATTAAATACATGTCATCTAGATACGACGACCACAATCAGATCCTTGGACAGAACGTCCTGACGAACTTTTGTTCCATGAATAATGAACAACTATTGGTCCTTCTACAGAAAATGGAGTCATAACAAAACCCATGTCACTATCTATTGGTGAGAACACCCAAACAAAATGCTAAAGATCACCCATCTTTCCGCAAGACCAACACTCAATTATGGATTTTGTGTAATGTGGTCTCATATGCCCACTCTTCTTACGCTGGAAGCATACCACATATATACCTGAATAAACATCACATGAAAGATACCTTTGGTTCATCCTATTATCTATTGAAAACTTAACATCTCTAGATGTTGAACTTCCCTCACTCTCAGCTCCCAACTCCCTCATGTTATTCTTAGTAATCAGTGCCTTATTTACTATAGTAGCCACCACAGTCATAATGAAAACATTCACCTGTGATCAGATTACATACCTAAGACCATCCTCAAATCATCTTGCCAAAGTTAACATATCACCTCCCAGTGTAGGTGTTATGTGCTGAATCTCTATAAAACCAGATGAGTAATCCATTTCTAAATAAGCACCCTACTCTAGCTGCATGAATTCTCAGGCTCGATCATCCCTTAACTTCTCAAGATAGAAATAATCCTAGAAGGACTTCTAAAACTTTTCTCGTGCCATATTAGGATGATATTCCACCGGTAAGATAACATAACACCATCTCTTGGCAGAATCATGTATCATGTACATCATGAGATTCACCCTCATCTCTGAAGGTTTCTTCAGATTCTCAAAGACAGCAAACATGGCCTCCAACCATGACTCTGAAGCTTGTGGTCCTCCATCCCCTAAAAAAGATAGAGGATTCTACTACTGGAACACCCATGTCAACTCCTCCATAAACGGGGAAGGATGCGGTGCTCCCTGGAAATTCTGTAACATGCTCAAAAATACTTCACGTAACTATGAATCAGCGCCAGTGTCATGTATTGTAGCTGGTTCCAAAACATGCATGAGAGTATGATCTACTGGTAATCCTTGATCTATCCTTTTAGGTTTCTAGTTATCACCCCACACCTAGAATATAGCCATTGAATGTCTTGGAAGCATGATTCTGGAAGGATAAGTGCACCACTCAGTTCATGATTATCATGAAAACAACATAGAAGTGTATGAAAGGAAAATGAGAAGGAACATTCAAGTTTTACAAAACAGGGTTACACAACATGTATAAACCCTAAAAAGCGTATTTTATCAAGCCTTTAATATGTTGTGTACCTATCCAAAACCTGGTCGTGTAACACCCATAAACACGACATGTTCCTCTTGATATACGGCGATTATTGAATTTCCCATCCTTCCCAAGTTCTATTACACATATATGATTACGTGGTTCTATCATGGGTAACACTACACAACATGTTCACCCTAGACACGACGTATACTGCATAAATCCTAGTCGCTTGTGTCATTAGTCGCATGGTTAGATACATGGTTGACTCTACAGGATGTGTACAAGAGAGACACGACATGTAAAACCTATGTTTTATCCACCCATGTCATCGGTCACGCGACAATATAAATTGTTCTATACAAACATCATGTACGATCTATACACAACGTGTTCTACCAGAAGTTTCCAAACCATGTCTATCTAATCAAACAGTTAGTCACACGGTCAAGCACTACATGTTGTGTACATACAGTACATGGTGTAAACTTAAGAAAAGTAGTTTCTTCCAGAACAGACGAACACAAAGTGTGTGTTCATAACACCAGATGCCATGTTGTCTGGGTTTTTGGAAAGTATGCCTCTAAAACACTTTCAGAACCCTTAAAAACATAAAATTGTGTCCTATGTATGAGGAATTACAAACTATGGAATACCATACTCATTTGAATCAATGTTTTCTATCTGCATTCCTCTCATAACATGACAAAATTCAATTTAAAGTTCAAACATGATCCACCATATTCTGATCCAAGAGGGCTTATAACACCTCAGAGACCAAAGTTTGGTAACCATCCAAATAAAACATTACATATTCCAATACCCAAATAAAATAATAGGTATCATATCCAAACATCTATCAAAACCTCATGCATATCTAGCATAGCATCTATCACAACAACATGGAATCAGTAATGCACCCTAAATGGCATGACATGATTCCATGACACGTGACCTCGTGAATGTGCCTATATGATGGATGATTTGGAATAACCTCATCTCATTAGGTTGAAAAAAATGGACCCTCTATAATATCATTGATAACATCAAAAAACAATTGAATCATCCAACGGTGAAATCAGATAAACTGTAACAATTGAAAAACCAAAAAAATTACAATATCTGAGGTAACTTGGATTTTCCCTGCACACGGGTTAGCTACTCCTGGGCACATATTATTACCAACAACCCATTCATTTATATCCTTATCTATTGGCTCAAAATAGTAAGAAAATTCATAAATGAAACTTCTTTGATACCACTTTGTAACATCCCGATTATGGGTACCGCCCAAAGGTGCCCCCAACCCAGTTTGTCACAAGACCTCTAGAGCATTTCCCCAAATGCCAAAGGCTTCCAATGAGAAGTGAGGGACAAGGTACAGTATTGGGAATAATATTCCATCATTGGAAGAATATGCATAGTAGAATAACAATAATAAACAATAGAGGAATCAATAATGCCATTCAACTGAAGAAAATAGCAGAAGACTGATAGTATAAAAAACTGTAGTATATATAATAAATGATGAAGATAACATGTATCCAGGGAATCCTCCAAACAAGTCAAAATGTTGAAAATAAAATACTGAAACCAAATTATAGAAAACAGTAAACCCCAACCGCATTTAAAGCCTTGGCATTATCCCATTCTCTCCAGATCCAACAATAATCAAGTATCTAATGAAGAAGGGTGCTTTCCCTTATCTATAACTACAACAATATAATCTTTTTGGGTCCAAAAGCATGACCCAAACAAGATCTGATATGAATCTGAATCTGAGTACGAAACCACCAAAATATCTGTGTCTAACTATCATTTAATATATATAGTATATAATATGTAGAAATGAAGCAATAAACTTGGATGTATTCAAATGTAAACAATAAAAAAATTTCAATTACATTAATTTACATTTATTAATTATCCAATCGATTGAATAATGTGATCTCAAAATATTGAATAATCCCTGTATACCCCTCTATAATAATTAATAGTGATGTCTCAAAAGATCATCTAAAAAACCAAGTAAGACCATGTCCAAGCATGTGCGTTGTCTTGGAAGACTCGTCACAATTATTCAATTATTGATAAAAACCCCTCTGAGAAATTTCTCATAGTCTAAACTCCTAAAGTATTACAAATAATAAACTCAGTTAAGACTATGAACCTTTGGTAAAGCTTAAACAATCTAACCCCTTTGGTCCCACATGACACTAATCATTTACACCAACCACATGGGTAAATCTCACAATCAATACCCCCTTAGTCTTTATAGAATCAATAAAATATAATATGACCCTTGGAAGCTCTCACTGTCAATTCCCTATGGTCCAACATTCAATTAATAATGACCCTCTAGGTAGCTCTCACAGTCTAACCCCTCTGGTTAACGACCCCACGTCATCTCTCATAGTCAATAACTATTTTCAATCATAACAAAAATTCATAAATATAAGAACCTCCCTCGAGAATCTCTCAAAGTCAATTCCACGTGGCCATACTTTCACAATGAGAATCAAATGCATCTCAAGTTAACAACATTCCCATCCTAACAACACTAGGTATAGAAAACCAAGCATCCAAACATGATTTCTATACCCAATGGCCATAATCAATCAAACATGGGAAAATGTACCCATAATAAAAGTATTAAACCTTACGTATAAGAAATAAACCCTTCTCAGTAAAACACACCATAATAGGTCTTAAATAGGGTTAAATAACCTAACAAAAAATAACATAAACATGGTTATTTGGTAATTTTAGAATATATAATCCTAATAAAACCAAAGAATGGCACAAACCACCTACATTGATTTTTTACGATGAAAACTCTTGAAAGTCGTCCCATGAATTTTCTTAGAACGATGTAGATCTACAAAAAGGGTAAAAACTGTCAACCCTGAATAACTCATCAGAGGTTTAAAATCAGGAAGAGGGGCTATATTGAAAGATAGAACTCACCGGTGGGAATATAATGCACCCAACAACATCTCAATCAGAGCACAAATGGTAGAATGGGAGGACATCAAATATCTTTGGTCGTACGTCGCTCTCCTATATAAAACACGTGGAAAAGAAAGTGTTTCTAGACATGAGACATGATCCTGCACCAATATAAAAAATAAATAGAAAAGTACATGGTGTGTTCATTTAATGTACACACGATTTACATGACTCAACCTACCCCCAATTTAGGTGGTTTAACAGGTCACCCACAAAGTCATGTACTATTCCGTTACACAGCTAGTACACACCTACACACGGAAACTTGGCCCACAGAATTTACTCAGGAGTACAATATGTATACTTAGAAAATCTCCATTTCTTCCTTTTTCCTCAAAAACAACTCGAATCAATGATCCAAACCTTGAATGAAGATCCGGGTTCTTGCACATATAGACATTACCAAAAATTATATTTCAATATCAATATTTTTATTTATATTACACCATTATAAAAAATATGATAAAATTAGTTATTTCAATTAATATTACTATTTTTAACACCTATGTTATAATTGTACTATTTAAACAAATAAAATAATAAAATGTTTTTCCAATGAAACACAATGTTACATATAATGCAAGCTATGCTAGTGTTATGTATAGCACACGATTTACTTGTTGTATAGTACGACACAAACTTATATTAGTATAATGTATAAAACAATGCATGAAATATATTTAATTTATTTTAAAAAAGCCATAAAAAGTTAGGGTGTTATATTCTACCCTCCTTAAAATGACTTTCAATCTTGAAATTTTTTAATCTAATACATGAAAATGGGGATACATATACCTCATAATATCATAAATTTCCCATTTATATTACTCTAATTGGTGGTTTTCCAAAAAAAATAACAAGGTGAGTGGTTTTATTTTGATGATCATCCTCTGTATGATCCATAATTTCAATTGGTTATTCCTCATAATTTTTTTTACTCTAGTAGTCTGACCTCCGATTTCAGTATATGTGAAGTGTCATGAATTTACATCCTCAAAAGAGATACATGGGACACATCATGGAATTTAGAGGGATTTTGTGGAAGTTCCGTTAAATAGGATATTTTCCCGATATGATCAATAATTTTGAAGGGATCGATATACCTAGGGATTAGTTTCCAATTCTTATAGAATCACATTAGCTTCTTCCATATAGAAATTTTTAGAAACACCATGTCACCATCTTAAAACACAAGATTATATCAATGATTGTCATTATAATGTTTCTTCCAACATTGATCTACCTTAATATTTTTCCTAAATGGATCTAACCTTCTTGGACATTTGTTCAGCTATCTCGGGACCCAATAGCTTTTTCCATCCCACTTCATTCCAACAGGTTATATCTCTTAATTTATTTCCAAATAGAGATTCATAAGGATACATCTGAATTTTTTATTGGAAGCTATTGTAATAAAAAAAACTCAACTACAGGAAGGTATTGATACTAACCACAATTGATATCAAATGAACAAGATCTTAATATACCATCTACAGTATCAATTTTTCTTTCATAATGAACATAATTATAGGGAAGAGAAGTATTAAAAAAACTCAATTTTATTATAATGGATTTCTAAAGATAGAAACATTACATTGATGTAACCCTAAAATCCAATTAGATATAATTTAATGTTGTACTTTATTCCACCTTACCACTTCCTATATGTATATATTGGAAATTTGATCTAGTGAAAATTATTCTTCGACAGATAGAATGTTTGTAAAATTAGTATAGAGATCAACTATTACCCATATAGAATTATTTCTTTTAGTGGGTTTGGGAGCCCATCGTTAAAATCAACAGTGATTTTCTCCAATTTCCATTCACATATTAGTGTTGGATATAATATACCCTTCGAATTTTTTCTTTAATCTTTATCTTGCTAGTATACCAGGAACCATGATACAAACTATGAAATACCTCTCTTCATGTCATCCTTCCATAAGTATTATTTCAAGTATCTATATATCTCCATACATCCAGGATGAATAGAAAACTACGAACTATGTGCTTCCTCTAATATATATTTCTTAAAATCTAATATGAAAATAACACATCAATGGATCATGAACCTAATCATTATATCGCGATCATGTTTATACACAGAAACATTTCTAACCCTCTTTTGTGGATTTACATATTCCATCATCACCACATTATTCTTCACATGTATAGAGTGTTAAACATTCATTTGAGAAAGATAATAATTTACAAATTCATTATAGATTTCTATGTCCATCCTTTGAAAATATTGAAATATTGGATTTTTTGTTATCCTCATCATAGATATTCTTGAATGACACTTTCAAATCAAATCATCATCCACCTTGTTATCCTTTTCAGGATGGTAATGTATTTAGAAATCATAATCTATTTTTAGCTATAACCATATAGTTTGGTTCATGTTCAACACATTCATGGTGAATATATTTTTCAAACATTTATGATCGGTATATATATATGTATATATCAACATATTCTTTATAAATATAATTCATATTTATCTTTAATGAAATGACTAATGCATCAAACTCCAAATAATGAGTTGGTTAATTTTTCCCATTAGCCTTAAATGGTTGTGAGGAATTGGATATAACCATGTTATTCATCATAAGAAAATATCACAATCTCTTATTGTATAGGTTACTATAGATTACAAAATATTTTTTAGTACAATGTAAAGTATGAAAATGTTTATTTACTCATCTTATATTCCGTTCCTTGAAATTTTCCTCACATTTTTCGATCCATAGAAACATAGAACCCTTTGAAGTTAAATGGGTTAGAGGATTGGGTAGTCATGAGAAATTATATATGAACATTCAAAAAATATCAAGATAAACTGAGGGAAATATGGATCTATGTTATTGTGGTTGGTCTAGGAAAATATTAAATAGAATTTATCATTGATGGATCTACGTTGGTACCCTATCTTGAGATTAAATGAGCCCAAAATTAATCTTTTTTATACAAAAATAAAACTTTGTAAATTTGACATATAGTTTCTCCTTCCTTAAGGCCTTTTGTACAATTATCATGTTATCTTTATGTTATTCCTTTCTCATTGAATATAAATTAATATAATCATTATAGGACAATATAAATAGATCAAGGTAATCATTAAAGACACTATTCATTAAATCAATGAGGATTGTAGGGGAATTAGTAAGACCAAAATGAATAATTACATAATCATAGTGTCAATACCCTATAGGGAATTTCGTTATGGATATATCCTCTTTATTGACCCACAATTAATGATATCTATAATGAAGGTAAATCTTGGAAAAATGATTGATATCTGTGTATTTGATAAAAAAATTCATCAATATAGGGAATAATGTACTTGTTATTTGTCATGATCTCATTCAACAGCCAATAATCAATGTAGAGGTTCATTGATCAATCATTGTTTTCCAAAAATCGAATAGGTTCACCCCAATGTGATACAGTTTTTTGAATTAATCCCTTATCAAGATCTTCTTGGAGTTTCTTCTTCACTTCCTACAACTCAATTGGGGACATTCTATAGGGGGTCATTATAACCGGTGTGGATATAGATAGGTTTTCTATTTGGAACACATATTCAAATTTTTCAATAAAGCTAGGTATTATTCTGTAAATACAACCATTAATTATTGAAAAATAGGAATATCATTGATATCAAGTTTCTCCCTAGAAATTTTAGACATAAAACCATTATGAATGAGAATTAAGAGCCATACACTGGATGTAATCTCCCTAGTAAGTTCATACTTATTTTCATGTTGATATATAACTATAGTTTGGTCTGAAATATCAAAAATAACTTCCATTCCTAGACAATTGTTGTGAAATTTATAGAGAGAAATCTAATACATGCCTATGATGACATGGAATTCAATGAGAGAATGATTGGAAATATTTGTAGGAAAAATATTCCCACCAATATCAATTAGAGAGAAATCGTATACTTATGAAGTAATCATCATACCCTTTGGGTTTTTACTACAAATTTTATATCTAATAAATTTGAGGTAATCCTAATATCATTAGAATATTTGTTAGATATGAATGAGTGGGTTGATCCAGAATTAAATAAGACACTACAAGTTCTATAGTCTATGGTGGGTGTAAATTTCAACACATCCTTATCACGTAACACATAAAAAATAATGATTTAATGATATTTACCCTTATCCATTGTCTTAAGAGGTTTTTGAAATCTATTATCATCATTAACCATCTAGTTTGGGCAATAGTTAGCATAATACCCATTTTCATACACCTAAAGAAATTAAGTGAGGGAGGTTCATTCTATAATTAGTTCTCCCCATCCACATTGATATATAACCTCTTCCAATAATATTTAAAATAAAATGTTCGATGAACATCCCTTCCACCCGTAAAACATTTTTGTTACAACTTAAGACAATTTTCTCCATTATTACATTAATGACTTGGATTTTCCTGGGTTTACTTTTAGAAAATTTCATGAAAAATTACAAGTCCAGGAACAAAGAAGAAGTGTGATTCAGAGACCTGGTGTGCTCAGAATGATCCGTTAAAATTTTTTATGTTTTTAAATATTACATGTGAGCAGTTTTCCTAAAAAATTTGAATAACTCTTAAAAAGTTGTTGTGATTAAAAATTTATGGGGATCATTGCATTCATGATGGTGGGATTAACCTATATATGAATTATGTTTAGACATTGTGGGCCTCCAGCAAGAAAATATGAAAATGGAATTACCCTAAATAAAATAATAAAATAATTTTAATTTATTTCTCAAATCCTTATACTCATGAACTATGACTCAGATTAAAAATATGAGACCATTGTTGAGCTTGTGAGGGAGCTATTTCCTTAAGTAGAGCCTAACATTGGCCAGTGCGGGCTAACTGTGAAAAGCAGTTTTTGGATGATCACCATATATAAAATAATTAAATAAAGATTATTTTATTTTAAAATACTTATAACTCATAAAAAGTATCTCATATTTGAAATCCCAGAGTATAGTTGAGCTCATGAGGGTGTTCCTTCCTTTGGAGGGTCCTAACCACGACCTTCATGGGTTGAGGGTAAAGGTTAATTTTTGTGAGTTTTAAAGAAAAAAAAAATAAACATATGAAATTTTATTTCATCCAAAAAATGTTTCGATATAATGAAAAATCAATAATATTAATAAATCATATAGTTTAATAGTGCTACAACTCAAGTTTAATAGAAATACTATTTCATTTCATTAATGAAACAGTGCAACGATGTGGCATCTCAGCATAACAAAAATTCTGAAACACTTTTCCTCCATTTAATTGTTTAACAAAGATATGGGATCATTGGAATAATCCTAGCTTTGCTTTGAGTCTCTCGAGGAGTGGTATTGGCTATAGATAATTAGTGATTATTGATGAATCACCATAAATTCCTTCCTTCTCGTTCGAAGGATACCACCACCAATGAAGAATTGATGAATGATGAATGACAGTGGTTTGATCTTTGCCAATGAATGATACAACCTTAAGGTAGGGGGTTTAATCTTGGTGATATGTATTTCCCTATTCTATATTTACAACCAATGAACATGGATAAACCCATTAATATTTTGATATGTTGCTCATTTTTTCTTGAATGATGGGATAAATATTGCTGGACAAGATGGGTAGGAACTTGGTAATTACTCCCATCCTATTTTCCTTGTAATAGGATGAATGAAGGCCAAACGATCAAGGCCATCATCTGTCCCTTGGGTGTTCTTGGTGCTATTCCAAACCCATCTTATTGTTATTCATTGATGGACCCAAATGGTCACATTGGACCTTTCTAGGAGGTTTTTAGTTAGTTTGACCCCCATATCGACAGTGAGACAACTTGGATCACATAACAATGACAATGATGGCTTGAGGATTCTGGAGGTGCTTGCAGATCGGAAAACAGACCAATAGAACAAGTCTGGTGGCCCGTAGAAAGAACTGTCAGCATGTCGGTGATGGCAGGAAGCTGCACACAGTGATTGTTCATGGTGCTCATATGCAGCGGTGGCCACGTTCGGGAGTCAGGGCACGCTACAGTGATGGGAAAGGCCGGCGACAACTATCACAAGAAAGGGATCGAGGTCGCTGGCATGATCAGAAGAGGTGACTCATACCGCATGATGTGGATGGAGGGGCACAGTTCACCTGGACCATGACGGTGGACCCTGTGGTGACCTATGGGGATAATTTTGACATGGAATTCCCATAGCATGTCAGCCAGAGCAGGCCGGCCCACTCACAGTGGGCTGGGAAGGAGGATGCAGACAGCCTCAGGCAGTCCAGTGGGCCGGACCCTTAGCTATCCAGTCCAGGCCTAATCCAGGTCAGGTCAGCCCCAAGTCAAGTCGGCAGACTCAGGTTGGTTTGGTGGACACCAGACTGAGTCAGGTCGGGTTGGTTTGACCAGGTTAGACTGGTCCCAGATCCAACCGACCCCTTTTCCGTAATAAAATATAACTTCCAAACCATATGTTCAGTTAACGAGCTGTTTGCGTCGTTGGGACACTGGCGACAAGAATGTCCTTTTAAAATACTCCAAGTGATTTTATTTGGAGTTTGATTTTTGACTGGTATCTTGAGGAGTATATTATCCAAGAATCAATCAAGCTACAAGTGGGAATCCTACGATTTGTTGCAGCATGAAATAAGTGACTAGACGAACTCATTGGCACGATCGTTAAGCAGACCTCTATGGCCCAATATCCGAGAATACCTCACTGTTCCTACTGACATGCATACCTCATTGGCTTGGTTGCTTAGAAAACCTTAGTATCCTAGTATATGAGTGGACCTTAGTAGCCTGAAAAACCTCAGTGACTCATCAGGGAAGATTCCCTCACCGGTACAAGATTTTGAGGTTTACGACTTATAATCTTTCTTTTTATACTTTTGGTTACACCTATGTGAGATGACTCTAGTAACCCTATTGTATATTCTTATTAGAGGTTACACTTTTTGTACCTCTTTGGAATTCAGATTTGATTATTTTATTTTTGTATGACATTTTGGTTTAAGGTCCCTAATGAGTGTTGTTTTACTCATCCCTACAAACGCTTCACCCACATTTGTCATGTCTTGTGAAGATGATCGACGTTTTGACAGAGTCCTTGTTGGATAAAGGATATGTGGTGCTTAGAGGGACCCCATAGATGATACATGCTTCTGAGACTTTAGACAATTGTTTTTGTACCAACCCATCAGGTTTGGTTTTCTTGCGGGGAAGTCCCATATACTTGTACTTTTAATTTTATGTTTCAGTTGAGCTTCTATTAAATCCTTGTTTACCTTCAGTTTTCTACCATTGTACCTTGTTATTGATTACTTAGTTTATTTTCCTTCCAGTATTGGTGGCTTGATGTTGTGTGCATATGTACAAGAATATAGGAAAAAGCCTCACATAAATTTTTGGGATATGCCTATTCGGTGCTAGTCGCCAGCCCCTAGACTATAAGAGACAATATTGGGGTAGTCACGGCATGGACCCTAGGGGATGGGTCTTTAATGATTAGTATTATAGGAGGATGGTTCTACCATAAGAACTTAGAGTCTATGAGTTCTTTTTGGGGAAATATTGTTATGTGTTTTGAGTTCATCTTTCAGTCCAGGGAATCTGGTGTTGGTGCAGCGATTGACGTATCCAAACACCAATACCCTACATTTTGTTTTTCTAATTGGTACATGAAAACACTAGTTACAGGGAAAAATAATGGTATATTCATTGCATAGGATTGGGTTTATTTTTCCATGTCCTTATTGAGTTAGATCACTAGGTATAATATATTTATCATGGTACATCTTGTTTTGTTTCAAGATGCTTCCACATAGACATCCATCGTGGATTCCACCACATGATCATGAGGATGATCTGCGGGGTGAAGAGATGGGTACAAGGGTTTGTGCTAGAGACAACACCACTATGTGGTGTACTAGCTATTCCACCACCTGTAGAGTACAATATGGTACTCGTAGTACCAGCGGATGAGATGTTTGGGTTGAGCGCACTTCACAAATTTCATTGATAGAGACACCTCATGTTCTGAGGCGTGCCCGAATCACTAGCGGTTTAGGACTTTCTTGAGGTGGTGAAAAATATCTCCACCTAGTATGGACACCATTAGATCAGATAACGATCCTGGAAGTTATCATTCTACCTGTCTCAAATGGGTGATGGTGTGGTTTAGATTACCGAATATTACCATCTAGTGACTCTTCCCAAGACAAATATTGAGAAACTTTCTTATGGAAGTGGATATCTCCATAAAATCTATGGTCTACACATGACCAAGATATTCTACAGCTTCTTCCAGATGACAATATTATTTTTGAGTATTCATTGATTCGTACAGACCATTACAGGTACTCAATGAATAGAATATGACTAGTGGTGCAGGGCTCGAACCTCTGAGTAAGGTGTGTTTAGTGAGATATGAAGCAACATTATTCCTCTATTAATTCCAACATATTTTTAGGTTCTAGAGATAACATTTTTAGATGAAAGTCCTTTTGCTAAGTATATATAACCAGTGGATGTCAGTAGTGGGAAATAATGAAGATAACGTCGGTCTTAGAGACTTGGGCATGTGAGACATTCCTAGAAGTGGTCCCACGATAGGGGATCTATAGTTCAATGATCACAGGGTGAGTCCAATTGGCCTAGAAAGAGGTAAATTTTTTCAAAATATGGGATGGGGAATCTAACTAGGTGTTGTCCATCCCGTCCTGGTGAGAGTGAAATCGTCGATAGGCCACCCGGGTAGAGATAGTGATAGGAAATGATTAATCTGCAGGGGTAGCAGACATGGAAGAAGAGCTGGGAGAGGAGTAGTAAGTGGAATACATTTCGACATGTTACAACCACCACACCAATGATGTCCACAACAAACTGATCGAGCTGGAGGATAGGGGAAGGGGTAGCTACATGAAGTCATGGATTATGTCCCATGTGCTCTGGGAATGGTACTAGATATGGTTTGTATATACACTTAGTTGTCCTATTAATAGACATATGTGATAATCATTCCTTATTTTCATGAATATTGTTCAATACCAAGATTTTTTAGTTAAACCATTGAATTAAACCTTAAGTCTAGAGATACATATGGTAGGTGACACAATAATATCAATTATAATGATGGTGTGATCTCACCCTTGAGGTGAGTGTTTCGGTTGGAACCTCTTGGGGGTAGCGTGGAGGCCTTACGATGTTAGTTTTGGTGTGGACTAGTCATCTAGAGTTCATGTTCAGATTGACTGTTTTAGGAAAAAGGATATAGTAGGTCAATAGAATTCGAATTGGGTATTCCTTGGTCAGCGAAAAAAGAAACCGAGGCAGTACAGAATAGACGCATCCATTAGAGGGTGAACCCTATCACTCATGAGTCAGGTGGCCTTTCCCTCGAGGTGGTGGATATTATTAATATTTAATTCCTAGTATTAGTGGTAGAATATGAAGAATTTTCCCCTGAAGATGTTCTAGGTTTACCTCCCTATATAGAGGTATAATTTAACACGGTTCAACACCCCGAGATGTAATCGATATCAGTATCAGTAGATTAGATGGATTTCATAATGATTTGGAAGGTCATGGTGTAAGTGATGGACTTACTAAAAAAGGGCTTTTTGAGACCCAATTTTTCACCATGGAAAGCCCGAATATTGTTTTACAAGAAGTAAGACAAGATATTGAGGCCATATATGGACATTCAACACCTAGATCAAGTGACCATGAAGAAAAAGTCCCACTAACATGGACCGATGATCTCTTCGATCAGCTAAAGGGAGCATGATGGTTCTTGGTAGTTGAGACCACAAGTGCATAACTATTCAACCCACCACCATGGGTTTTCAGTGGTAGTATTTTAATTTTTTATTTGGTGACATTCCCTTATGGTAAAATGATTTACCATATTCTATAACAATATGAGTCCCATGTAATATCTTCTCTTGGAGGGATTTGACCTTATGAAATATGCGATGGATTGAATTTCCACTGGACTACAACATTAAAGTAGTCGATACTACTGGTAAATTGGAACATGGTATAAAATTTTCTTAGCAGGATATCAAGTTTGTAGTTTCTGAATAAGGAAACAGAGCAGTTAGCCTCATTATAATTATCCTTCATGGATAGATATGATGAAACTTACCTCCAATCGTTGGCTATTACCTCTACACTCATAAAGTGAGTCCAAGAGGCATAGCTCGATAATAATGATTACGAGTCTTTATATTCTCAGTTGACTATAAGGAATACCACATATGGATATTCAATAGGTGGGGAACATATCGTTCCTTGAAAAGGATGTAGAGTAGTATCATTGGACACCAAGAGTGATGTGATGCATTGAGATGTTCATATGGGTGTCAATGAGGACACCAGGGATGATAGAAGAGGTTGATTCTTGTCTTACCTATTGATATAAAAGCTGAGTGATAGTTTAATTAGTTTCGTGGTTTGTCAACACACAGTATCGAGTGCCTATGATTAGAAGGGGTTTCTATTTTCTTCATTGGGGTTCCAAGAGAAGACTGATAAAGTATATCAAATGACATCATGATGGGATTATCATGTATGTCTAGGGGACATGGTACAATCTGGGTGATCATTAACAAACTCACAATGTCATTCACTTCTTTGCATTTCAAGAATATAGTCATGTAGAGATCTTGGGACGACTCTATGTAAAAAAATATAGTTTGACTCTATAGAGTCCCATCAACAAGAGTCTCAGATCATAGTGCATGACTTGAATCCTAGTTGTCGAAGGGATTGTAGGAGGTTTTCCAGACTCTAATGTGCTTAAGAAAAACTTCCCAACCACAGATAGATGACCATATAGGGCAGACCATTTAGTTACTAAAGGACATGCTACGTGATTACGTGATTTTTTCCATATTTGGTAGTATCACATACCTCCAGTGGAGTTTGCTTACAAAAACAACTACCACTCCACCATATGTAGGGATTCGTTCAAGAACATTTCTGGTCAACCATGTTGGTCACCATTTTTCTATACTTACCCCAAAGAGTCAGCTCTCATGGGCCTGGAGTTGGTGTAGGATACTATAGAGAAGGTGCAGGTCAACCAGAAGAGGATTAATATTGCATAAATCTATCATAATCCTATCCGGATTGGTAATAGAGACCATTGGTGTGCGTGGAGGTAGACTGTTTTTTTCTTCGGGTCTCTCCTCGATGTGGGATACATAGATCGGACTGGGGAGATTTGGACATTAACAAAGGTGATATTTTTGCAAATTTTATGGTGGTGATCAAGGATTTATAGTATTGGACCCTTCATGGGTGATAAATTCCTCAGGTTTTCATTCGATGGCCGTATAAAAATCTCCAAAAGAGCACATGGGATCAGGATGCTCAGGTTTGTGCTAGTGCCCTCATCTGTCTGGGAATCCCTTGGTTTAGATTTTTGGGAAATAAATCATTAAGGTGGGGAAGATGAAATGACTTGGATTTTCACTGTTTTCATTTTAGAAATTTTATGGTAAAATTTTAATGCCTAGCATTAGGACAATGTGTGATTCTGAGGCACGATGTGCCCAAAATGGTCCTTCAAAAAAGGTTGTGTTTTTAAATTGTGTGTGTGAGCAGTTTCCATGAAAAAGTATAATTCCTCTCAAATCGGTGTCAGGATTAGAAATATGAGTGCACCATTGGGTTTAGGATGGCGATTTTAACCTAATCACCACTTAAATTTAGTCAGCATCAGCCTCTAGTGAGAAAACCAAAAAATGGAATAACCATAAATAAAATAATTCAATAATGTTCTTTTCTTTCTTAAATCATTGTGACTCATCAAATGTGACTCAGATTGAAAATACCAGACCATTGTTGAGCTGGTAAAGGTGTGATTCCCTTAGGCCGAGCCTATCATTGTCTGACACGAGCCAACTATGGAAAGCAGTTTTTGGGATATGACCATAATTAAATTAATTAAATAAAGATTATTTTATTTTCAAAAACTTATAACTCATAAATGGTAACTCGGATTTGAAATATGAGAGTATCTATGAGATTGTGAGAATGTTTCTCTTAAGGTAGGGAAAAACCATGACAAGTACGGGTTGAGGGTAAAGTTTGATTTTTGGACATTTTAAAGAAAAATAAAATTATCCTAAGAATGTTTATTTGATAAAAAAAATGTTTCACTACAAAACTACATCAAGGTAGCTATTTCATTTCATAAATGAAACAACATAACGATGAAGTGAATTAGGGTAATAGAAATGTCAAAACTTTTTTCCTCCATTTAATTGTTTAACAGAGATACGAAAACATTTACACGAATGCTGATTTGCTCTGAGGCTCTAGAGGAGGGTAATTGCATGTGGAAAATGAAAATATACAAAAAATCACCACAAGTTCCTTCCATCCCCTTCGAGGGATCCCTCTACGAACAAATTATTGAGGAATGACGAATGACATCGGTGTGATCTTCTCCAACTAATGATACAACCTTGAGGAATGGGTTTTTTTCTTTGTGATCGAGATTTCCCCATTCTTTCATTCCAAACAACTAATGTTGATCAACCCACTAATAGTTTGATCTGGATGTCGTTCATTCATACGTGATTTCTTAAATATAGTGGAACAAGAAGGGCAGGAACGTAGAAATTACTTCATTCATGGTTTCATTCTAATGAGATGAAATAATGGTAAAATGAAAAAGGAAATCATCCTTCCCTCAGGTTTCTTGGTTCTCTTCATTCCCCTATCCTTACATTCTTCACTGATGAACCCAAGAGGTCGTGTTAGACCATCTGGGGAGGTTCTGAGCACAAATAGACCCCCATATTGATGACAAGACATCATAAATAATGTAGCAATGAAAAAAATGACCTGAGGATTCCATAGGTGGTCACAGATTGGAAAATGGACCACTGGAGCATGTCTGGGGGCCTGTGGAAAGAACCAACAACATGCGGCAGTGGCATGTGGCAGTGGCATGCGGCCGCAGCCACATGCGGGAGGTGGTGTGTGCCAGTGGAACACCGCAATGGAAGATGAGTCTCGTGTCAATTATCATGGACAGTGGATCGAGGATATGGTACACCTGGACCATAGAACTGACCCATGGGGTGAAGGGAGACGTGGCCCAGTCACATCATGCTAGGTAGGTGGAGGCAAGTCGGACCAATTGTAGCCCAGCTGGCCGGACCAGCCACCCAGCCGGTCCAGGTCGGATCCGGGTCTGGCCAGACCCAAGATGGTTCGATGGACCCTAGATTGAGTGGGTCGATGGACCCTAGTCTTAGTTGGGTAGCATCTTCCCAACTGAGTCACCCCGCACTGGAACCCCACCGACCACTTTTCAGTAAAACAGACTATAAATCTAAAACATAATTATGATTGAAGAGCCATTTATGATGTTGGGACCCTCAGGATGAGGAGGTCCATTTGACATACTCCATGTGAGTTTATGTGAATATTTAGTTTTGATCAATTGCTTGAGGAGTAGATTCTCCCAAAATCAAACACAGTTCGAGCGAAAATATGGTGAACAACTGTGATGAGAAGGAAGTAACGATCGCACCTCAGTGGCCCGGTAGCTGAGCGGACCTAAGTGGAATGGGAGACGAGTAGACCATAGTGGCCCTATATCTGAGTAGACCTCAGTGGAATGGAAGATGAGCAGACCTCAGTTGCTCAGTAACCGAGCAGACCTGAGTGGCCCGACAGATGAGGGGACCTTAGTGGCATGACAAACCTCAGGGACTCATCAGGGATAATTCCCTTAGAATTAAAAGATTTTCATCTTTATGGCTGATAATCTGGATTTCAATACATTAGGATACACCTATGTCAGATGAATCTTGTAACTCTTCTAATTGTACTTCATAGAGTATTCACTTCATGTACACCTTTGGAAGTATGCTTTTTTTATTACATTCTGGTATACAGTTTTGGGTTGGGGTCCCTACTGAGTATTGTTTTAATCAAACCTAAATGGGATTCACCCACACGAGTCATGTCTTGTGCAGATGATCGATTATTTGATAGAGTCCTTAGTGGATCGAGGCTAGGTGGTTCTTAGAGTAAGCTGGTAGATGAGATGTGCTTCCACAACTTCAGACAGTTGTTTCAGTACCAAACCTTAAGGTAGTGTTTACTTGAGGAGGAGTTCTAGATACATGTACTTTTACAATTTTATTTCAGTTAGGCTTGTATTCTAGACCTGTTTACCTTCAGATTTCTACGGTCGTACCTTCGGTTCGTTTATGTAGTGTATTAACCTTCTAGTATTTGTGGCTTGAAGTTGTGTGTGTGAGTACAAGTACTTAGAAAAGTTCCTCCCAATTGTTTGGGATATACCCACATGGAACTAGTCCCCAGGACCTAACCTATGGGAGGAGAGATTAAGGTAGTCATGGAATGGTCCCCGGGGGATGGTTCATGACCATTCCTCCTACATGTAGGGAATAATTTAAATATCATCTTTACCTCTCCATGGTTTTTAGGATTTCTTTTGAACAATATCACCCTTTTCTTTTCAAAACCATGAAATTAATATATAACTTCAACCTCCATTTTCTCCTAAATTTTACGACACACTATCGCTTCCTAGCTATTGAAGTAAATTATGGATAATTCCATTATGATAAATGGATTTAAGACACTAAATAATTTATCAACCTTACTTTTAGGTTCAATGGAAATACCCTAACTGTACCTCACAACTCTTGTAAAGTTAGCCTCATAGGTACCAACTAAATTATCACTCAATTGCATCAACTTGATAAACTATTTATCGATTTTAGTATGGAGGATAAGAGGGAGATACTTGTTAGAAAATAAGTTACTAATCTCATCCCAACCATGGAGTCAATTTGATCGTTTTTCCTTATATTCTTTATTAGGATCCACCACTGTTCCAAATCACCTTATAAATGAAAAAAAAATCCAAAATTAATTTTTCATGTTTCCAATATAGAAGTGTGGAAAATATATTTTCTGTGGTACTGATCGATTTTTATAAACAATTGGATCATAAGAATCACTAAAGGATGTTTATGTTTCTTCATGAAGGACTCAATCAAACATTTTTCTCACCTTTGATCATTTAGAAGTTCAGCATGATTAATAGATTGAGAATGTTGTTTCAGTAGCAAGAAGGTTTTCATTCCATATCCCATAACATTAGGATACTTTGGAGAAAAACCATTTTATTTTTCCATCGTTCTTGAAATTAACGTCGTTCCATTGTGTTCTATCCATTGACTACAACAAAAACTAATTGAGTAAGAAATAATAATCATAGTGGGAAACCACATAATCATGTAAAACTAATTATAAGATTTCTATGTTATAGAACATTCATTTAACTATAACACATTTGGTTTATCCTAGGCTATTCATATACAAATTATATTTTAATTTATCTTGATGGTTCTTAAAAATTATGGTAATTTTCGAATCGTATCATATAGGTGTGTCAAACCATGTGTGCATTGAGATGCATTGTCATTCACCAGTTCGTGATAGATTGTAGCTCAATATAGTGTTTTTAGGAATGCTACCACTATGTACATCTATGTTAGTGCCATAACTACTTGTAGTATCTGGACAGGGATGTATTTCTAGGAAATCACTCACTATATCCTTTAAAAAGATTCTAGGACATTTTCATATACTTTTCCTCATCCTTAGACTTATCCTTAAAGATATTTACATAAAAGTCTCCGTATGGTTTTCTAATTCTTATTTCCAAAGGTTAAATAAAATTTTTCTCTAATACAAAATATGGAAATTGTATCTTCTCATACATAGTCCTTACTTAATTTTTTAAGAATACATAATAAATTACACAATGATATTCCCAAATATCTTCTTATTTTATTTCCTTTGGAATCATAGAAACATAAACAATGGTACATAATGTATCCACATTATCTCCCACTTTGTTCTTTATGACTACAAACCTTGTAAGAAAGAACATACATAATACATATCTTCATAACATGGGAACAAAGAACATAAAAGGGTTGAGATCATATTCTTAGTAAGGGTAATAAATTGATATTTGTAAGTATAATCTTGAGAATAAGTGTATGATAACATCATCATAACATTAAAATATTATACCCTATATATCAAATATCATAATTATGATTCATTGAATTAATATTGGTATTTTATAAGACATCAATCATAAGGTAATTAAGAGCATAAGTCATGAAAGAAGAATACATGAATAAGACATGGAATTTAGGTTTACACATAACCCTAAAGAATAACATTCCATAGTTTCCAATGATTAATTATAAATACATATTACTGGAATGGGTTCACTCCCCAAACTATCTTATAAGTCAAGGTTCACTCCCAAGACCATCTTGTTGGAAAATTTCATCTACTAAACCATATTCACTCCCCATTGGATCATTTTTTTCCAATGACATATAAATTTTTATGCAATTAATTGGTGGGAGATACAGGTCTCACCATTCTCATAATGATAAATTTTATATATGTTCCTCAAGATCATAAAAAATCACCATATCATAACCAGTGAAACAAAATAGGTATCCCAAAAATTTCATTATATCATAACCTTTACAAAGGGGATATGTTTCTTAATAATTTCATCAAAAAATAACTCATGAAAAGAAACAATGATTCATAAGAATTCTGTCATTTAAACACCCATGTAAGAGAAATCAGTTTCATAAAAAATTTGTCATAAAAAGAATAACCATTCAAAGAAAGAATAATAATTAAATCATTTGATCATAAACCCAGTAATACATATGTAATATCATCATATCTTATCACATATGTAATAGATTTTTTTACAAATATTTTAAGAACATTTAATGAAGAAAATATCATTTCTTATTTAAAAATTTCTCTTTAAAACATAATGCATTTTGAAAATACCTTTCTTGGAAAATAACATTGAAAACTCATAAAGGAAGATATCAAAAATATTTAAACACTTTTAAGAAAACATAATACATTTTGAAAATCCCTTTTCCCCTAAAATGGTCTTAATATATCATTTATAAATATTTTTTAAAACATTTTTTAAAAATGTAAATTTTAATCAATATTTTAACCTAATATATATGTAAGATCATATTTTCTTAAAAAAAGTGAAAAAATGGTAATGACATAAATATATAATCAAAAACCATTGGAGAAGATAAATCATGAGAATTATTGTTATATGTGTCATATTATTTTGTCAACTGAAGCGTAGTCATAAACTAACCTAATAAATGATGAGACAATAACAATAAACACATACCACTTTGGTAACTTTGAATCAAAATACATATAAAAACAGACATTAAATGAAGCTTAAAACATCATGAAAATAAATATTCTCATGATTTAAAATATCAAATCATAGTATAGAGACCATGTAAAATAATATAGGTTCATATGCTACCATATGTCGTAATGTAGGAAAATTGAGATAAAAATACCTTAGAGATATGGTTACCTTTTAACCACAAACCCCATGAATGAAATATCATAAAATGAATATTGAAATACCTATGAATTTAAGGATAAGTATGATATAATACATTCATGTTAGTTATATAAACTACATGAAATAAACGAGTGGTGAATTAGGGATAAGTCTTTTAGAAATAAAATTGAGACTAGAAATCCCCTTACTACTTAAGTAACTTATAAATCATGAAATACATGAATGATTAGTTGGGGTTTGGATTAGTGGTAAGCACCCCTTAAATCTACTTGAAAAATGGGGGTTCAAAACCCATTGGGTGCAAGGGATTTTAGCATTACTGTAGCGTACTGTAGTAGTGGGGGCACTGTAGCAGCAGCGGGCACTGGAGCAACGGCAGGGTACTATAGCAGTGGCAGAGCACTGTAGCAGCGGTGGGTACTGTGCAGTACTATAGTAGTTCGAGTACTATAGCAGTACTATTCATAGAATGTTATTTGGGCCAAAAAAAAGGTTTACGGGCCATATATTGGGCTAAATTCCAACTGGGCCTTCGGGCTATGTAATGGGTCTCCCTCTACCCAGTTAAAGAGGTCTTTGCTTTGGTTTAATAATAAATGAGGCTTCAGCCCAAACCATTAAAAAATACCTGAATGAATGACATAAATGAAAACTATTAATTTCATTAAATAATTTAAATTAATGATATAACTTTTCATTTTTAGTTAAACAAACCACACACAAAAATGAGTTTTGAATATGGTATGTATCTCATGGGAAAAATGAGATGTAATTCACATACATTATGTCTTGAATCTTCTCATAATCATTAAAAACACTAGTATAATAAATATAATTTTATTATACATATTTATATAAACATATTAATTAAATAATTCCATATGTTATTTTCTTATGACATTAAATTACCCATATGTTAACAATTCTATGTTAAAGATGCGTTTCTAGTAGAAACAACTTTGTTTTCCATACTTATTTTCATTTTATTCTCGATCCATTTACATATATCATGAATTCATTATATAAATAATTTAAAAAATTATATAAATATCATATATATTAATTATATATTGATATATAATTAATTATAAAAGATAAAAATAGAAAATATAACATATCATTGATGGAGATGGTAGGTCTTACGTACCCATGAGAGTTGATTCCATTTTTTATCAAATTGAAAGAAATAAAATTTTTAATATATATATATATATATTATTAATGGAGAATTATTATTTCATATATATTCTTTATTTCTATTAAACCCACCCTTAATACATTCAATGTAATGCATGATCGAATCACGTCGCTTTGAAGGGGCTGTAGACCACGCCTCCAAAAACGATGTTTTCGTGTTCCCAAAAATTGAAACTTGAAGGTTAGTATTATATAAATATTATATAATCATGAATAATTCATTATATAATTTTTATAATATTAAAATAGTAATTCAATCCAAATTCCCAAACATGAAATGTGGAAATAGAAGAACAAATGACATCAGTTCGTCGTACACACGAACAATGATTTCATGTCCAATTTGATTAAATTGTGTGAGAGTATAGGTAATACCCTTAATATAAAAACATATTAAAATATTAAGGATACATGGGTTGTTATATAATCATGTAATAAGATTAATTTATGGGCTAAATATTGAAATAAAAAAACTTTGTGTTGGAGGATGTTATCAAATTTTTAGGAAACTCCTTCTACTATGAACCAAAGTGCTTCCTTGGTTGTAATTATAAAAAAATTGAAACATCTATGATCAACAGAGAAAACTTTAGTGGTGATTTGGAATGTGTTTTCCCAGCCAAATAGCTAGATAGGTGTGAATAAGTGAGCAGTGGTGACTTCCATTTTATAGTGGAGGAGGAGTGGCATTTTGATGAATTTAAAAAGGTAAACATATCTTAGAGGTCTCCCTTAAAACATGGGTAACTCCATTTTTTTAAAAAATAAAAATATTTTTGATATTTTATGGAATATGAAATACCAAACCAAATAAAAAATGATTATTTAAATATAACTATTTAAACGTACCTATAAATTTTTTGGATATGAGTATGATTAACTAATTTATGAAATATATATATCTCATAATTAATTGATAAATTATTAGTAAAAAATAAATAATTTTTTTATTCCCTTTGTGTTCCTAAAATTATATTTTCTTTAAATATTACTTCAATATATTTTTATAAAAAACATTGTAATTATTTTTTATCACATTTAGAAAATTTATTTGAAAAAGAATAATTCTACTTCATTATAAGGAACTATGATTCCACCTATTGTGAAATTATATAAATGGAATTTTTATATTATATTTCTACCATTATGAATTTAAATTAATATAATTTATATTACTCGTTACCGAGTTAAAGAAACACATTCTTTTCCAAAAAACATATTTTTAGGAAAACAACTTTCCATCATACTTACAGGTATTATTTTAAATTAAATTATTAAAGCTCGATGAATTTATTATCATAAAATTGATTATATATTCTGTATAATATTAATTTGTTCTAGGTATTATGAATATTTATATAAAAGTTTAATTGAAATGACGATTATATTTATTTATTATTTTTTTACGTTATAAATCATTGAGTAATCATTTTGAATAAAAATAAATTTTGATATGGTAAAACACAAACAGATTTATGTTCTAGTATTGAAATTCAATTAAGGAATTTTCATGAATTAATAGAAAATTAATAAAATAATATTTTATTAATAAAATTAATAAATAATTTATATTAAATATAAATTATCATATAATTATGATGACATGAAATGTAATTTTTATAAGTGCTAAAATACTGTTATTGTCAAAAAAATCTAAGATTTCACATTAAATGTCACTTTTTATTTTAGAAGATGAAAATTATTCAGGTAAAAATAATATTATTTTTGGAATCAGAATGATGAAATTATACAATGGTTATTTTATTATAATTTTTTTGAGGTAGTTGAATTAATTGATAAAATTTAGATATATTTTAAATACATAGCATGTATTATGACATCATAATATCCCAATAGTGATATAATAAAACTATTAATTGTATCCGAGAACAAATCTATTATTAAGCTTCTAAATAAAATTATTTTATGTTATTTTTTTTAAAATTTTATATTTTCTTTATGAATGACCCAAAACCTATAATATATTTTAAGGTTTCGAAATCATTTAATTAAGGACATGATTCACTTCCAAATCAGAAAGGGTACTAATTTAATAGGATCAGTCCTAGGAATTATAAAATAATTAAAACCAATACCATTTATAATAAATAATGGTAAAAAACCATGGTATGGTTTTTTAGAATAATGTTTTATAAAAATTACAAAACCTATGTTTGATAAATAATAAAAAATAATCACTCATGTAACATATAAACCCCACAAAGGTACCATTTATTTTCATAAAAATCTATGGATCACATTAATACTCTTACATATCCTCTCTATATTCCTTCCAAGGTTCCCCCAATCTATCAAGAAGATCCTCCCAAGCATTTTCAATCACCCTCTAATGGTAAGGGGTCTTCCACTATCATTTTTATTAAAGAAAAATTTTATGTTATGCCTTGTAATTTCCATTTTCTCATGTTCAGATATGTTCTTCCATATCCAAATTCATGTAAACTTTATTTATACATTACTATATTACCCATCCACTACCATTAATCCATCCCATGAACATTTATGTATACTCATTACCATTCCTAAATTTAGTAAGGTATCCTCTCTCTAAACTCTATGTTCATGTATCTTCTTTATCAAATGTATTATATATTTATTTAATAGTGTTGGGATATATTCTTATGTATACCCTTTTCTATCAATTTTATGTCTAACTAATTATAGATCATTATAACTCTCATTAATATCATGTATGAATATTCATATTCCTTTGATTTTTTCTAAAATTTCTCTGCGATTTTCCATGCCAAACAATTGGGTAGTGAAAACCCATACCCATTCCCTCTTATCAACAATGTTAATAATTATGAACTTTTAATTAATGATTATGGTCTTACATATATTTCTCCCAAAGTCATTAATCTTGGAATAAAATATGATGGTTAATTAATCCATGTTTTATGATCTATGTGGGACCCAAATACATTTTAATGAAATGAAATTGATGGGTGTGCTTGTAATTATATAGCCCTCCAATAAATTGTATAATTTTGTAGTATCGTTGGATTTCATGAAGGTTATTATGGAGTGAACATAATCCATTTTGGACTTTTTCCATCTTGATTATGTGGCATATAGCCTTGACTTATTACTATGATGTAGTATTTTATGTTGTTTCCACATTTCCTATGCTTTCACATTTAAAATGTTTCCACACATCTCATATTTCCTATATTATTGTTATAATTTATAGTGCCTCATTGTTCCTATTTTTTATTATAATTCCTTTTAAGAACCATTTTAATGACTATTTTATAACATGTATTATGTTCTTCACATTATTCCATGTTTATTCTCTTACTGGGATATATAGATCACCTATTAATTATTTATTTCCCTATATAACAAATGAAATTTTATGTAGAAAGAATAATTTTGTCATGTTAAAGAATTTTTCTATAAAAATGATTTATTCCTTATTATATGTTAATTATATAATATACCTATCTCCCAGAGAAAATATACTTTTCAATCATCCAGGATATATTATGTGTACTCTTATGTTGTAAATCAGTAATTAATGTATAATAAAATAAATGATTTTCATTGTTTGTATCAATATAATAGTTTAGTTATTTTTTGTAATATGATTAGAAAAATATTGTGAAATACTTAGTGATAAAACTTAATATAAGAAGACATCCATAAATTTTGGTACATTATAGAGTAATTGGTTTCTAGAAAAATACAACCCTGTCTAGATTATACAAGTGAATATGGATCTGAATAAGATTTACCAAGGGGTAAAAACTAAAAACACCACATTTATTTAGACTTGATTTTTAATTGGTGCATGAAAATAGATGATACTTCACACCTACAGTGGAACTCTCAGGGGATATGCTTTGGTAAAATCACAAGAACATTATGACCCATTATTAAGGGAACAAAAATTCCCATATGTTTCTATGTTATAAAATAGATCATGGATAACATAGATTTAACTATAAAAATTAATTAGTTCAAGAACAAACTTTATTTATAAGTTATCCATTTATGATCATTTTTGATGAATTTGATGGTCTTATCACCCATCATAAATTTATAGTGTTATTGTTATTCAATTTTCCTAATCTATGTTCTCTATAACACAGTATTAGTTAATTTTTTTCCATTATTTTCTATCTATAATTTTTCCCTTGATACTGATTTTCACATACATGGAAACATAGTTATGTGATGACATTCATACTTCCCTCTCTCCTTTCAAGTAGATTATTTATTAATTCTTTTTATGATGTGGGCTTCCAATAAATATATTTTCATGTTTCAAATCATTTTCACTAATTTCATGTTTAAATTTCAAGGATTCAATTTATTAAAAGGTGTAATGATTTAATGCCTTGTGTTTTTTTAAAGAAAAAACTATGTTTGATAGTTTATGAGATACACAACATCTAACCAAAACATGCAATGTTTATTTAAATACTTCCATTTAAAAAAATATATACTAAATTTGGGGATATTAGTAGGATTAACTAGTTTATTGAATATATATATCATAAATATATTGAAAAATTATTAGTAATTAATCAATCAATTTTGGTAATGTCTTTTTATTCTTCAAAGTATTTATGCTTCAAAAATGAGTTATATTTATTTTTCTTAAAAAAATTATTATCATATATTAGATTATTTCGATTTTTTTATTAAAATATCTAATTTTTTTAAAATATCATATATAGATTAACATATGATGAAATTTTCATTTTTTCCAAAAATATAGATTTTTCAGGGAATAGTGAAAAATACAATTTTTAAACACATTCATCATGACTTTTGATAAATTAAGTAATATAAAAGTCAAAATAATATTTTAATTTTATTTCAAGGTAACATATGAATTCATTATTTATATTTAATTCAATTTTTTACATTTAATCATATTTATATTATATTTTAGATTGCGTTTATTTTAATGATTAAAAATGCATTTTTCTAAACATTATTTTAAAATGAATTATGTTTCCCCGAAATAATTAATTAAAATAACTCCTAATGAGAAATGATATAAATGAAATATTAATATTATATATCTATATTTATGAATTAAAATTCATATAATGAATAGTACTTTATATAGAGTTAAAGAAAAAACATTTTTTCCAAAAAATGCATTTTTGGAAAACCGCTTTCCATTATGTAAGTGGGTATTATTTTAAATTAAAATATTCCACATCAATGAATTTATTTTAATAAAATTTATTCCTAATTTTGAATAATAAAAATTAATATTATTTAATAAGGTTAACATAGTTTTTGAACATTATGAATAGTAACTATAGTAAATATTTATTACCACAATAAAAAGAATGAATGATAATTAAGGATAAAAAATTTAATAAATACAGGAAACATAGAAACCATAATATTATTAATATTAATAATTTAATTTAATTTAAATAATTTTTTATTTATTCCTTATTTTTTAAAATTTATAAATGATTGAGTAATTAGTTTGATTAAAATTATATTTTGATTAGATAAAGCAAAAATTGTATTTTTGGTTACATTTCAAATTCAATTAAGAGATTTATTTTGATGAATTAGTTTATTTTTAATATAAAAAGTATTTCTTTTAATGATTATTATGATATAATATTTATTAAATATAAAGGGTCACATAATTTTTATACGTAAAATTTAATTTTTATAAGGGTTTGAAAACAATTAATTTCAAAAAAACCATCATTTCTCAATAAACATCGAATCTTGTTTTAAATGTAAACAGTAAAATATTTAAAATATTAGATATATATTGAATATTATATTTCGAATAATAACAAATAAATTATCAAAAATTGAATTTTTCATAATTTTCTGAGGGAGTCGACTTTTCCAGTATAATATAAATACTCTATAAATATACAGTGTATATTATGACATCATAATATCCCAAAAGTGAGGTAATAAATACTATAAATTTTATCCATGACTAAATATATGTTTAAATGTTAAAACATAGTTATTTTTGTCTGTTTATATACTTTTATAAATCTGTTATGAATCCCCCAAAACCTGTAATATATTTTACAGTTTTAAAATCAGTTCATTGAGGACATGACTCACTTCCACATCCAAATGGGTAATATTTTCATAATTTATTCCCTTTTAAATATAAAATAATTAAATACACTCCCACTTTTTAGAAAACAAGGGAGAAAACGATGATAAGGTTTGTGTTTTTGATTATATTATTATGTAGATTCCAAAACCTGTATTTGAGAAATAATAAGCAATTCCCCACTCATGTACTATTTAAACTCACCCATGATCCAGTTTATCTTCACTAGAAAACCTTGGATCATGTACTTACTCTTCCCCACCCTCTTTATATTCCTCACAAGGTTCCACTAAGCTCTAAATAAATTCCTCGCATGCATTTGGAATCACTCTTTCAAGGTAATTGATCTTCCACTCCCTTTTTTATTAAAGTATATATTTTATGTTATGGCTCTTAATTTCCTTTTATTTATTATGAAATATGTTCTTCTATATCACCCTTATTGTAAATATATTTTTTAAATGATCATATACACATTAAACCCTCATTAATCCATCAAATGTACCTTTATGTACACTCATTACCGTGAAAAAATTAGTAAGGGATCCTCTAATTATTTTTTTTCAAGTATATTCTTTATATTATTTATTTTATAAACATTTTCTAATGTTGGGAAATGTTCTTAAATATCCCCATTAATGTAAATTTTATGTTAAAATTATGATATTTCCCTTTAAATCTCATCAAGACCACCCATGAACATACATACACCCCTGTTATGTTGCCGAAATTTCACCATGATTTTAAATGCCAAACAATTTTGTAGTGAATATAAGCCCTAATTTCCTATCATGGGTGTTCATGTTTATTCAAATATACTTCATAACTGGTGTAATAAATGTTTCTATTCTACACACCTTGATCATTTAATAGTATATTAAGATGAATTAATTCATTATGTAGTATCTATATTTCATACTTAAGGATGAGAATTAAATGAATGTGATTAGTGCACTAGGAAATATATAGAAACCCATTGCATTGTGTAATGATTTCGTCTGTTGACACTTCATGTAAGGCGTTATAAAGTTAAAATAATCCATAGAGGGTCCTTTTAAATCATTAAGTATTTTCAGTTTCCATGACTTATGTTTATGATATTGTGTTTTTTGTTGTTTCCATATTTTCCATTTTGTCACATTTCCCATGTTGCAACATTTCCAATGTTTCCACATTATCCATGTTTCCTTTATTATTATCATGATATATCATCACACATTTTTTTTTATTTTCAGAACTATTATTCCCAATTTATGTGCCTATTTTCTAACATGTATTACTTTCATTTTGTTATTTCAGTTTATTCATGTACCAGGATTAATAGATAAATTTTTTCTTATGTGTGTCCTTAGGTTATCTAATGTAGTTTTAGCTATAGAGGATTAATATGATAATGTTAAGGTTTTTTCAATAATAATGATTTATTCCATATTTTATGTTTGTTATTTAATTTACCTAATTACCAAAGAAACTAGACTTTTCCATCTTTCGAGTTCTATTATGTATAGTCTTATGTAATAAATCATGATATAGTGTTTAAAAAATAGAATGGTTTTCATACCATATTACTCCAAAAATGGTCAATTTTTATTCAATGGAGGATATGGTAAATTTTTTTCCATAAAATAGATTTTTTATAAGTAGATAGGACATTTAGGATCTTAATATTAATGTTTAACCACTATGTATAATTGTTTTTACCTTAAACACTATAATTAATTTTTATTACATTCAAGAATTACAATGGTAAAAAATATATTTTAACCTTATTACGCATTATAAATTATTCTTACTCTGAATGTGTAATCCATTTTTCCAAATTATAACCATATAAGTGACGAAAATTAATTTAAAATTATTCCCACAATTGTGTTGTGTAATTGGGGTTTTAAATGGAAAAAACTCAACAGTTTGAAATGATTTTATTTCCCATTTCAATGTGAAATTTTTCAGAATGGAATAAATTAACTTTTTTATAACAAATCTAATTATTCTATAAAATAAAATCAAAATACAATTTAAAAATATATATAAATGCAACTAAAAATATAATTTCCATTAAAATTCTGTATTTTATACTATTCATCCAAAAATGAAATATTTTTGTAAAATCCCAAAAATTCAACCAATAATAAATTTAACATTATGAATTAAAAATTGAATTTTATTTGATCAAATTAATTTTAAATTTTTTTTACAAAATTAATATTATTATCATTCATTGATGGAAAAAAAGTAGTTCTTTTAAGAAAATAATATTTTTCAAAACATATAGACTTTATAGAAAATTGCATTTCATTATAAATATGTTTTATTTATATAAAATCATTATAAATATTATTTATAAATTAGCTATTATTGTTACTATTACTATCATTAATGGTTATTATATAATTGTTCTCTTAAAATAAATATACTAATAAAATGTTGTTTCATCGAAATTCAGTGTTGCGTGTAACACTAAATAATCTAGTACAACAAGTAGAGTATGCTTATATTGGGGAAGAGTAAAATGTAATATTAACGCAGTGTATCATATAACATAATCCATCAATGAAATTTATTTTATTTAAAAAAAAGGTTTAATAAAAACATGGGGTGTTATAATTCCATTATAGGATAATTAACCACACATCTAGAATAGGTGGTAGTGATGATGTATGATTTTTATTTAAGGGATAAGATAATAAAAGTAGTTAAATAAGATATCAAATCATTTTCCATACCATATGATAAATATTGATAAATGAAATTCGACAAGATTTTCTCTATAGGTAATATAGAATATAACTTTATTGAGGATCGGTGAGCTGAGATTAGACATGACACGAGAGATATGTTATATATTATTTTATATATTTATATTTGAGTCATTTATTTTCCATTTTTTATCATTGTAATTTTATTCATTTTTAATTTTCTATTATAGTCCCTCTTTGATAATATTTATTGGTTTTAATTTGTTTTTTGAATTTTTACAGATAATTTGGCCCTATTTGTTACCCATTGTTAGATATGTTGTCATGATTATTATTTGAAAATATATTTCATGTTTTGATTATTTACAGGAAGATATATTAATGAAGGGTCATGTGGGAAAATTTTGAGTTATATTCAATATAGATATGATGTCACACATTTCATCATCATGTTTGATGGGATTGGATAGTCCTCTTGGTATACAATATTTTTGATATGAGGGTACTCATTTTTCTAACAAGAATGTGCCACCTAACTGATTATTGGGTAGTATTAGTGAGTATACTTGGGGTGAATATATATTCTACTCCACGGGTGGATTCAAATTTCAGAGTTCTATATAAGCATGCATGTGATATTTTTTCTAGTGGTTTGAGAGGACCTCACTATGGACATACTTAATCATCTATTTGATCACTTGAAATATCTGAGTTTAGAAGTTTGGGAAAATTTAACTATTTTGTTGGACACATTACCTATCAATATAATTTTATTGGTTTTTTTATGCATCAAAATAAATTAATGTTATATTAAAATTTATGTTACCTTCAGTGTGTAAGAGTGATGGCATTTGATGATGACTAATATGTAGGTAAAGATTCTCAAAGTAATATATTTTTCTAGGCTTTCTTATTGACTAATTAAACTTTTTGAGTATTTTATATAGTAATTATGTCACTATTTGGTAAGACTGTTTCTTTATGCCGTATATTGAATTTTTCTATATTTTTGTGTTATTTTACTATATATATATGGATTCTAATCATACATATTATTTAGTTTTTTAAATTGTTAAGTAGAATTTAATTATTATCTTATTATTTTATTTATCGAATTTTTGAGAATGTCCAATGTATATATAGGTAATCCTTAATTATTAGTGGTCTTTAGTAGGACCATGATGGTTTACCTTTTCTCGAATTTACTCCCCCATTGTATTTTATGTTTCCATTTATAGTTATTTTCCTATGGAATAATGGGATATCAACTTGAGGTCCCAAAACATTCCATCCATATAACATCTTCGGTAACATGGTCCATATGTTATATAATTGCATCTAATAATTTATTTTTATTAATTTATTAGTTAACTAAATAGATATTAAATTTTTATTTTCAATGTGGTTTTTTATATCTTTTCTAACATGAGGATTACTAAAATGAAAATTTAAATGGTATTTCCTACAATGGAAGTAATCACTCTAGGTTAGAGAAATATTTTTTTACTTTCATTACATTCATAGAATGAATTGGAAACGGAAAGGGTTTTTTGGATTTATTAATTATTTTTCATATATCATGATAGTGTACTATGTATGATTATATAAAATCACTTATTGTTGGAATTGAATTATATGATTATTGATAATGTTTAATGATTAATTAAAGATCAAAAATATTTTTTTTATTGTTTTCTCATAGAAATTATTATTTAAAATATAATCAATCAAAACTAAAGTGGTTTTATATTTTTTGTGAGCGATTTTCAACAATTTTTTCATATAATTGGCCAATGAGTATATTTTTTTATATTCAGTGAATAAAAATGTATTTAAAAAAATTCAATGATATACATTAAGCATACTACTAATTTATATATTTCCTTCTTTAAAAATAATTATGAATTTTGTTATTCTAAAATAAATTGATATTTCTTGAATGATAATTTTTTCATAAACCCTTCAAAGGGGAATCATAGAAAAATAATTAATGAGGAAAGGGTTTCAATATTAATTAGGATTTAAGAAAGGAAAATTATTTTTAATGAGAATTTTTAAATATTTTCAAAATGTTGTTTATAAATAAAAACATATTTTTTAATAAAATACATGGAAGAAATTTTGTAAAATAATTTTTTTAAATAGTTTTTAATAGTATGGATTTTTTATTTAATGAAAAACGTGAGGGAATTTTTGTGTTTATATGATGATATGAATGTTATTCAAAATTAAAATTTTATATATTTAATAATTATTTAGTATAATTTATCAAATGAAATTATAGTGAAGACAATGTTTGGGAATGAGTATTTTAACTAGGTTATATTTATCCAGGTATGATTGTGTATTCATAGAAATATGAATATTGGGGTGTACTGTTAATTGAATTAATTTTTCTATTATTTTTTTGATAGGATCGGGAGCCCCATATGATATAGATTAATACACCATAATCTTTTTTGAGAACAAAGTATAGATCAGTTCCCTATATTGACATATTGTCTTAGACTTGCGTAATGTGATTGTGTGTTTGGAGCTGTGTTATTGAAGGATGAGGAGTTTTTTCATATATAGATCTATATAAAATAAGTTAATCATAAACTATCAAAGAATATGAATTTTTGAAGAATTTTCAATTTTCAATTTTTTTAATTAATAAAATTACAGTGTTGTGTTTATAACTTCAAACCTTATTATGTTTTGTTGAAAAAAATAGTAATAATATTGTTGGGAATAATTGAGTAGAAATTTTTATTTTTCAATTAGATAGCGAGGCTATTCATAATTTATGGTTATTAGAATTTCAAATCTTGTTTCTAGATATGAATTTATGGGTATAAATTTATAGTGTAGGTAATTTTAGAGTTTTGTAGATGAAAAAATAGATGAAATTATTTATAGTTAGTTGTTAATTGGTGTAATGCAACTAGGTATCCTATGAAAAAAATGGGATGTTATGAAAATATTTGTGGTACCATAAAGACAACGGACTTCTATTGGATCCCTCTGGGAAACCTGGTGGATAATCATTTAAATTTAGTATCTAGTAGAATCACAAATTGTTTCTCTAGGAAGGTAATTATGGTACTTTCACTACAAATTTCATTGTATTTTTAGTTGCATGGAGACAAAGGTAAGACTTCCATTATTTTCTCCTAGTCCATTATTTCTATTTAATATCGCTTTACCCCTTGATCAATATTCTTTTTTAGGGTTTTTTCTTTGATTATATTAAATTTAATTTTACTCCATATTCATTACATAATCTATTAATCTTTTTTCTTTTTTAGAAATAATGATCTTCAGTATTTAGAGTGTTTTTTTCCAAAGAATGATGAAATCCAAAATTTATAATAATTAATTCAAGATTTGTGTCAATATAATGATAGAACATGATGATCACGTATTTTTGCTTTCTTATTTGATGTATGCAAATTTATTGGTGAATTTTACCTATAAATATAGTGAATTTAATAAAAAAAATTACTTTTGTGAATGCTGGGTAAATTCAAGGCTTTTCATATTGGATGACCAATAGAATTCCTTGGGATGTTAGAATCGAATTTCTCATGGTTTATATATCAATATAAATCATGGTGGGTTTTTATGTTTTTAAGTTTTCTGATTTTATATAAATGGTTTGGTTTATGGAATAATGGTATATTTGTTGTGATATGTATTCACTGGCATCAAGGTGGTATAATAATGCTTATATTAGAATTAATTAACATAATATGAAATTGATGACCATTAATTAGAAACTAGTTTTAATTTCATTTTATATGTTTTATTTTTAAGTAATTAATTTATATTACTCTCTAATTACAATTATGATTAACATGGTTGTGTTGAACTATGTGATTCCATAAAATCACATGAATTTGATTTAGTATAATTTACACTAAGAATACTCTTTTATAGGAATAAATTATATTATAGTTTCTCAAGTGGAATAAGTTTTTATGGATTACTTTATAGTTTTCATGGGTGGTTTGAGTTAATTAGTTTTATAGTTTTTGTAATTTTAAATGAATTAATACATTTAAAATAAAAAATTCACATTAAATTATAATTCCCCATGGAAACATAAATGATTTTCAATGGTGTTTTTCACAGGTTTTCAATATGGTCCTAGGATATTGTAAATATTTCATGTGATTCCTTGAAATAGCTCATAAAAGAGATATTTTAGATATATTTTTAGAAAAATTAGTGAGAAGTTCATTTAAGAAACATTTTGTTCTAATTAACTTTTTATGACCAATATAATATTTCTAAACCATTGTTTCTTAATTGTTACCTTGATTTTATAGATTCCCATCATGAATTATCTTTTTATATGTTGATGGATGATGATGTAAATTAACAATGAGTTTATTAGGACTTTGGGGGTTTCACATTATGATTTTTATATAATCAGTGACAGATTTTCTTAGACAAATATGGTAGGTTCATTGTAACTTAGGGAGATTTTGATGTGTGATCAAACATGAGTTCTTATCAGAGTGTGAATATATAATTACTATAGTGTGATCCAACTTTTACTAACTAGGTGATGGGTGAGGTAGTTAATAATCAAACATTTGGTTTATTATTTTCATGTTGAGGATTAGATATTGTGTTATTTGTCTCGTAAGCATGGTTCATGATCTTGGTATATGATTCGAATGGATTCCCACATTGGTGTAGTTGTATTTTAAAAGTGTTAGTTAGAGTGACTTGGAACATATCCTATGAGAAATGGATGATTTTATTGAATTGATGAAATAAAGTTATGAAATATTAGATTATTTTAATGGAAATCATATAAACATGATGGATAGGTAGTGTTTAACATTACTCTAGATACAATCGTCTAGCTCTAGGGATGTATGAAATTTTTTCCTTCCTATGAATATATACTGATGATATTTTTCATAATTGATGATTATTCATTTTATAATTTTTCTCATATATATGGGTGTTAGGGAAATTAATGATGAATAATGAGGATCAATGATAGAGGGTGAACAATATCTTGGAAAATTTGATACCTTCATATGGTTATATGAAATGTTTTCCTTTAGATCCACTTTTTGAAATACCGCATCAATATAAAATATGATAATTATTATTATTGGTATTTTAGCTGAGGGATCTATTGATAGTTATAGTTTTATGTGATAATGTATTGGGTTCCATCCATTTTGTTTCATTTTTATGAATGGGTTAGAAAAGAATATACCTTATAAGTCATGACCCTCTCCCACAAAAGGTTCCCCTCTTGGGTCACTAATAAATGAAGATGGACAATGAAACCTTGGTCCTACCTATAGTAGGATATGGGTGGGTGACTAGAAATGATGGTATAAAATCGCTATAGATGAGAGGAATCATTCTCATACATAATAATGTTTGATGAGATTGTATATATCAATTACAATGAAACTCCATAATATAATAAAAAAACCTCAAATCATCTGAAAATTCCTGACTAATGTTAAAAAATAAAAAAAATCTCCCAATAGATCCCAAAACAGAAGTCTTGTGGTAGAAAATCAACTACATCTCTAAAAATCAATCTATTAATATCATGTTTAGTTCCCTAAATCATATGTAAAAACTATAAATGATTTATATAATTATTTTGATCGTATCATGTATTATCTATACAATCATACACAATGCCTCTAGTGTAGAGTTGAAAATATAATAATAATGCGCCAGTTAAAAGACATAAGAACCAACATGCACCTAAACATGTCAAATAACCAATCCCTACCTCACCATGGCATACTCACAAAACCAAACATCCAATATAGTAATACAATATCAAGACAAAAAGTAATTGTACACTGCAACCACATTCAATCTTCTTTTCTACTCTCACAACCCATCCATATTTTCTGTTGTAAGGGATGTATCCCAAACTATCACCTCATTCCAAGGTCAAGAATTTCATGTTAGCATCATTCATTAACACATCACCAAAAACTCTCAAACCAGGAATATAAGGGTATGAGAAGACATGAACTTTAATATTCTCTACCTCTGAAAGAATTATATCCATCTAGAATAAGAAAACAAACAATAAAAGAAATGGATGGTTTTGAACAACCTTCTTGCGATATACCTATCATGGATCACAATACACTCAAAATGATATATCAAGATAATAAATCTAGTCAACCTGAAATTGTTTCAAAACACCACACAAAACCACATCATTATCCTACACTAAGAACAGAATCATACTAGAACAATCTAACCACAAGTCACCTTTATTCCACATAACCATTCACACATCCATTTTAAACCGCGACATACCTCAAAACATCAACTAATTTAAATGACATGAAACACAACTTCAGGAAAAAGACATGGATTATCAGAATCTACACCAATATATTGATCACTTGGGAGGAACATAATCATTCTCATAATTTTAAAACATCATGTAAACATATTTTGTCGTCATTGGGAAGGGGTTATCCAATTTTCAAATAGTTAAATCCATAATACACATCATCAATGATGGAAATAGAAAAAATATCATAAATCATAATGTTTCAAATGTCACGTCATCAAGGAAATAATAAAATAAGGAATAAACTCAAAATATGTTAGGGTATATGAATTTTTCTACATCTCATGTTGCAAATTACTCTTCTATAGTACTCAACTCCCCCATATCAGATTAAAAAAGGGGATGGTTTTCAAAAACAATTACCTTCTATATACGATTTTGTATATGTTTTTCACTCTACAAATGCCTCATTGTCCTCGGGATCCAAATATCTATATTTAGTGATTTTTGTTTCATCCTAAAGATACCGATGAAGATGGAACATGTAAAAGAAAACATGATTCTTATCTAGATTCAGTGGTAGTTCCAACCCACAAAAAACTAAAGTAACTATCCACAACTCCTCATATTGTACAATGAACTATGGAGAATGCTATCCACCTATACCCATCCATTGTTTCCCCTTTTATGGGAAAATTTCAAGAAAATATGTTATCCAAATAAAAACTATAGGGGCCTCCACATAAAGATAAGAATATTCTTTTTGATACTCTTGTTCCACCCATGACCACTCTCATCCCATTAGGATATTATTGGTCATGTTATACTTTACATTGTGAGAAGAAACCACTGAATCCCAAACCTATATCCAACACAATGGAGAATGAAAAGGCCTCCTATATAATGGATTAAATGAATCCATTCTAATGGATGAGTGGTAAATATAATTATAGGTGAATTAAAGCAAGGGAATTCTCATTACTCATGACCTAACATGTTCAATTTCTCAGGATCATAATGCATCTTGTTATATTTTGATGGCATGCTCTATATGCTCGACTATATAAAAGTGTAAAGTTGTGAAAAGTTGAAAATAGGAGGAAAAGTAATGTTGAAATCCCCTAAAAACCCATGATATAAAATGGATATCCCAAAAAGATATGACCAACCTTAGTACCTCATGAAACCAAACCAAATCATCTGCATAACGCATCACTAAAACATCAATGATACTCAATTCATAGGTCACCATAAAATGAGTAGACATCATCATTTGGTCCATAATCACCCAAATACATCACTTCATCTCAAAAAGAGGTGTATCCTATTTATTAAATACATATATATTTCCTCCAATTCAACTTAGTCACATTTATGGATACCAACAAATCTCCTGGGGAATGATGGGTAAATTTCACCTACTGGAAAAATAGAAACTCTGAAACAAACTCAACTACAAAAACCAATTTATTCTAGGCCACCAAAGATACTTCCTCAAGAAAAAATACATCTCATTACCTCTAGGATATACCCTTAAGGGTGAGATATAAATATTATATGGAACTCATCCATGCATTACCAATAGAAAAAATATAATCCCATAAGAAAATCAACACATTTTAACTATTCTCTTACCATACATTTCGATCACCATCATGGATTACATGGTCACACATCACCTATACCTATGAGACTACCCATTGAGACTTATACACCATGTAAATAAAATATGTGTCCATAGTCATATATTAAATATGACATCGGTTTTTTCCTTACCCCATTTCATGATTATTTTACCAAAGCTCCTCCATCTATATCCCACATTCTACAGACTTCCAAATCATGTATCCTTAGGTCTTCAGACACAATCCATCGAAAAAAATATTCCAATTTCCTCTGGTATAAGATATCTCAAAATATCAATATTACATAAAATATATCCACCTATATTTAAATATATTAAGAAATAATGTATAGAAAACATATTACAGGGTCTTGTTGTATGTGAAAACCGCAATTCAATCACCAATGAGATAATTAAAAAAATATTTCAGTTCATTCATGAATTTATCCAAACCCAAATCATGGGTTGTATAAATATTATCATGGAGTAATAACTATTTAAACCCTTAAGATATCAATACTCTATGTGGTATCAAAACACATCCCAACCCCATATGATACAAGTCAAAAATAAAACATTAAACATCATGCCCAACTCTGAAAACTGATGAACTGGAGAAATTTTCATCTTCTCCTTCATGTAACCAAATCCTTATTGGAACTGATTCACCTAAATAGATGCCTAATCCGTCCTGGTCAAAGAAATTTGTGGTGATAAACATTGAAGGAATTCAAGGAAAAAATTCTGATAATAGCTTGTAAGAATAATGAACCTATGAACCTCGTCATTGTTCATGGGTGTTGTAAAAGAGAGAATTGCATCAACCTTCAATGGGTCCAAGAATAAACCTTAATGAGACCCCAAAATCCAAGATAAATTCACCTCTCAAATCCAAAACATACTCTTAGATAAATTCCAATAGAGTCAGTACTGTCAAAGGACCAATAAGAAAAAATTAAAATAATACACAAGACCTACTTAAAAATTTGAATAGATCAAGATATTATTGACTACATTGAGGATAAAATATACCATGAACTCATGGCAAATAGATTACCTGATCCCCATGAACATAGATGTTGTTTTCATGACATTGAAAAATATAATAACGATCTCAAAGCTCCCATACTTGCACCTGAAGATAGTCTTCAGAATATCCTCATCCGTTACCTGAATCTAGTGATATATTTTATGAAATAAAATCTATAAAAACAAACTACCATGATTCATTTTTTTGAAAAATATCATAGATCCATTGAATTTGGTAATTTTTTTCACTATCACCCAATTTGACCTCTTATAGTGTCTACACAACCTCGGATTATAGTCTTCCTTCATGGTAAAAAACACTAGAATATAAAAAAGAGACACACAGGTTCATATGAAACTCCTTTATACCATATCATCAAATTAAATGCTCAATTAATGAAACTTGATCAGTTATATTTTATAAGAATCCATCAAAATAAATCATTCACTATATTACAACATTATCCAAAAACATGACATTACAACGATGGATTACTATCAAAACCATATTAATGAAAATGTTTAGGAACTAATCCAGAACCTTGGGACCATCCTTTACCTAAGAATCTACTGAAAAATATTACAACTCATGTAAAAGAGTCTCCACCTTTCTACAAACCATTAGGTAAATATCCCTACAAGGTAACACAGCTCATTAGACCACCACATCAGAAAATTGAACTCTCTTATTAAAATATTCAATGAATACATATAGAGAATATATATAATCAATACCAAGGAAAACATCAGATGGTTGTATCTATAGTAAAAGGAAGTTTCCAACAAACTAGTGTTTCCTCATTACCCATCTACATCCTCGATACATTTCAATCAGAGCAGAATGTCCTCTAACTGGTGTAAACATCACAAGTGGAAAGAGAATTCTCTCAAGATATAGTCCCAATGTATGGACCAAAAAAGGATAAAAATTGAGGTACAATATATTGAATAGAACAAGGAATAGAATGTTAAATGATAAACTTATCATACCTCAAAGAACCTCTAATCTTGTTGCCACTTCCACCTACATCACATGAATCTGACCATGACCTAGTCCTCTATCTTTATATTCCCTTCATAATTGATTAATGGAATTCCAAGTGGAGCTCATTTTGATTGTTTGTTAACAACACATATACCTATTTTCTATCAACAATATAAAGAATCAACCACATACATGTAGGTCGTCACATATAACTAAATACCATTGAAAACAAAAACTTATCTAGATCTTGATTCAATTAGAAATTTATCATATGATCCTCTAACTAAAACTCTATCTCTAGGCCCAATATTCTACACCCATTCATTATAAATCTATACAACTAAAAGTCATGAAACATAATGTATCATTTTTCATCCTCCTCTCTTAGTTTTATCATCTAAAAATCAAAAGGATTATCCTAGTGAACATTTCATTCCTTAGATACTCATGAATGATACTAAAAATCCTTTATGAATACTTAGGAGAAAATATAATCACGATATCATGGAATTTTATTAAGGTTCAGTAAAATAATTTCATCTTAATTTCTTGAAATCACTCTATTCATTCTTGAATAAAAATAATTACGATGATTATACATTTCCTTGGTCTCTGACCAACAAATAGTTCTATCTCACTTTTTTATTCAATTATATCAGCATCTTTGCATTGGATTATGGAGGGAGGATATCTCATATCTAAGTTAACCTCCCCAACCTATGTCAGACAGTAATATAAAATAGAACAATTTAATTTTGAACATATGAAATAGTCATAATGCCTAACTCCAAACTTCATCTTATCTCACAACCAAAACCATTGCTACCACATAGTCAATAACCCCTCCCTCTGATGGTAACCCTCTTAGTCCATCAATTAATTAATATTGAAACTAACTCCTTTTTCTTACATTCAATAGGCCCCTGGCAGGACACTAGCACTGAGGGTATTAAAATTTAACATATGGGAGGCATTGACCACTATATAATACAGGTTCACGAGATAGAATACATCAACCATTAAAGAAAACACATAATATAATAAAGAAAATAAACTCAAAAAATCCCATAATGAATGAAAAATTAAAAAAACCAAGTCTTTATATAGATACCAAAATATATGAACTATGTATGATGAGCATAAATAGTATTATTATATGAATAATACCCAACACATAATTTCATAAGTGAAAATAGAATACTAAGTAACTAGGTAGAAAAAACATAATCAATATCCACCAAAATATGTCAACTAACCAATCCGAGCCTCACCATGGAATGCTTTCCAAATCACGCATCCACAATTGTAGAATAATATCAATAATATAAATAAATGGAAACCCACAACCACTTCCCAAATTATTTTCTAATCACATTCCCCAAAATAAAATGTCATATGCTCCTATCTTTTTGGTACAAATCACATCACATATCTGTCCATATCTGATGTGAGACAGGATGGATCCCAACCCACCAGATGTAATATCTTCATTACTATTGGGAAATATCAGATAATAAACCTATATAATCATTGGGTAATATCCAACACCTACCAATACCATTAAAGGATAATCTCCAACACCAACCCATATCTTCCTTGTGTAATCTCTTATACTGTCATGTATTATCATTGGGTAATATCCAAGACTAATATTTACCATTACTACTGTCATTGAATTATTAGTGAAGAGGGGGTATCCAATAATCCATATACCCACCAAACTAGTTGTTGGGGAGAATACCCAAAACAAAATAATTGTGTATTTCTAATGTTGTCCATGTCGAGTGGTACACATATAGAAATAACATCAAATACATCATAGATAGATGTCATAAAACACCTAAACTATGGAATACCATTTGATACACTCGTGTAAACCACAAATCCTTGACTATAAAATATTCCATTAATAAAAACTACTACCATTTTAAATATGCCACCCCACACTGCCATAATATATATCCACACAGTACCACTTTCAGTTACAAGTTCCACCATTCCAGTATTTTAATGAGGTTTCACTAACTCCAATTTAATAATCCATTCATTCAAATTAATACAACCAATAAATTTATCATAAAAATCATTTAGAAAATTATAATTCCATCGTTGGATAATAGGGAAATACACACAACAATACAACACATAATAGCTCAACCATCTCAAAGAAAATTTTTCCAAATCATAGTGTATATCAAAACATCTATTCAAACCCAAAATATATCACCATAATAACCATTCATCAAAACTATCTTACATAAAAATCACCAAGCATATCATTCCAAAAAACCATAACTTCACTACCGAGCACAAACTATATCCCAACCAGTCAATCACAACACCAAAAAACAACGCAAATCACACAAGGAAACATAGCAAGCACATCCATACAAAGGAACTGATCATGGATTCATCAGTTTATATTAAACATAGGATTTGTATACATAATATCATTACATAACATGGGTATTTTCGCAAAAACTTCATCTTTCCATTTGTAGACAATTAATTAGATATATATGTATATGTTTGTGTGTGTGATTTCCCATTTCATTTAGGTTGATATCAAATAAAAAAATAGGAAGGGTCTCACATCATATCAACTAATGCACAAACAGGGCTCCCAACTACCATGCTTTTTAGAAATGAAAAAAATAATATATAATCTCCATATCAATAAGATTAATAGTTTTAAAATATGATTTCCCCCCATCCTAATCAATTTTATATTTATAAAAAAAATCTTCTTTAGGACAACAATAATGATCTACCCAATGGATGAAAATGTCATAAAACCCATATATGAAAATAAATGGGGAAAGAATGAGGATATAATACCTTTAATAATCTTTCAGAAAATCCATGTATAAATGGGAGATTGAGAAACAACCAGAAGCCCTCAGTCATAAAACAAGACTTTGAATCAAACTAAATAACATAATGGTTCATCCGACTCATAGCCCAAACCCTCCCTAAATAAATAATCATCACCAGTGTGAATTCAAATAGAATTAATAAATAATATAATAAGGAAATAGGGATTTATACTTCATGGATAACCAAATATCAACCTATATAATCAAAATATAAAGGTAATTGGAATGACGATGGATGTTTTGAAAAAATTACTAACTACTTCTCAAGGATTATGGTATTCAATGGAGAAATAAAATCATTCATGTGATCCGCATAATTAATAGAAAAAGTTTTACCTCAACTCATTCATGTTTTCAAACACATATTTATGTCATGAGTCTTCATGAGGGCCATTAATTTAATCCATGAGTAAAATAAATGTAATAAAATCTTTTACTGAAAAACAAGATGAATATTCCAAAAATTTTATGGTTCATCCACCTCAAATTAATTCTTATCATGAATTACTATTTCAATTCTTGAGGATTTTTTGAATAGAACCTTCATATGATGTTTCATTTCAGGGATCATGAGCCTCTAAGACATAAAACCCCCCTCAAATTATGAACTCTCTTTAAAATAATGAATCATATTATTAGAAAATGTTTAGCTCCATTATTCATCATACCCTTTTAAAGCATCATCCAAGAACCGCCAAATATAAAAATAGTGTTGTAATGAGTCAATAAGGAAGATATTATTTCACTTTGGGTAGTGAGGAATATGGAATCAATGATGACAAAAAGGATGTAATGGGGTTTGATATGAGTGAAAACATATATATTAATATATGTCATCAGAATTCATTATTTTTTTACTATTTCATAATTATAAAATGATTAATTATTTTATAGATATTTAATGGGGCCTTATTTGAGTGCTATTATAATTTTCATTATCAATTTATAATTTTTGACTCATGATTGAGGCATTTTTAATATCAATTTTTAGGATTTCATATTATGATTATTATTTCCCATTATAGTGTATTTGTTTGTTTTTAGAAGAAGTTAAATGTATAATAGTTTTTGTTGGACTCCTATGATTTAGAGTAATTATATATATGAGACCAAATAATGATTGTGTGTGATCAAAAATCGAGTCATATTATAATAAAAATTATTTTGGTTATGATTGTATACTATATTAGGATAAGAAGGATGACACATGTACTATATTAGGGTAGTGGTGGTGGGTATCCTAATTTGTTCATGCCTCTTTTCTATCATGGATTCATTCAGGAATAATGGTACTATATAGGAATGAATGTGATATATTATTCAGGTTGGTTAAGTGGAATTCACTATATAATTTTACTTGAATTTAGTTCATTAGTATTGTATAGTGATTTGAGTTGAGTAGGGGAATGTTTTTAATTCATTGGAATCACACAAACCTTTATATATAAAATGGGTTTCGATGTATATTGGTAAAAAATACAATTTTATTATAGTTTTAGGTACTACATTTAATCTATATTGGTGGATCAATATTTGTAGAGTTATTTTGGTCCATAATTTGGTATGTGATTTTTTTTCTAGTGTTAGGCTAGATGAAAGTGTATTTTATTGAATAATTGAAAAAATAACTCCATAATACATGTCTGTATACTATTTATATATGATATTAATTTTAATATTATTTATATATAAATTTATTCATTATATTTATGGATACATTTCATGACGTTTTTTAAATTTTTTACTAAAAATGGGATAAATTATTGGATACTTATATTATTTTTATATGGGATGGGTATGTATTTTTTTACTGATGGTTCAGGATTATTATTTTTGTTTATTAATAAATTAATAACATGGTTTACCATTTATTTCATACTCTCCCCATACCTATTTAAGGTAATATTCTTTTATTTTTTATAGTTAACACATAAAAAGTATTTATTATGTCCCAATTTAATTATGGTTCAACACTAGAGCACGTAATAAAATTGATACATTATAAATATGTCTACAAATTAACTATATTGTATTAATATTCTATCTTATAATATAAAAATTTAATAAAATAATAAATCAAATTAAATATGGATATTCTACCATTTTTATTGTCTTATTCCAACACCTGCAACATGGAATATTGGAAAAAAATCAATAAATATTTTTTTGTATTGTGATTCCTAAAAACAATTATAAAAATACTCTCAAAAATTATATTTATTATTTTTAGTTAACAATATTGAGTTTTGTGATTTTTTTAGAAATTTTAAAGAACTTATATATATATGTTTGACTGGAAACAAAAATAACCCCATGGTTGTGTATATTACATAATGGATTAGACTATATTTTGAACCAACTATTTTATTAAAGGGGGTGGTTCATGAAAATATTTTTTAAAAATATATTTTCTCATCATGATTTGTGATCACAAGATTATGGAATCTATGGTTTTCACATAAGAATTAGTAATGATGTTTATGTAAAAAATTGATATAGTGGTTTTATTTTTCCAATATCTGCAATTTTTCAATACATAAAAAATAAAATTGTGAAGGAAACAATTGGTGTGGTCTATGGAATATTAAATAACAACATAAATTGCATCAAATTATGGGGTGTTTTGGTGATAACGGGTTTCTTGATTATAAATATTGATCCTTATAATCAATAGAAATCCTAATATTGGTCGTAATTTTAAATTTTCTTTATAGAAAAATGATGAAGTGCTCAAATATGTAATAATTTTTGTTAGGGTTTTTATATAGATAACTTTTATAATGAATAATATATTAGTTCACTAAATAAAAACTTTTTTAAAAAATATTTATTAATGAATAAAATAATAGTATTTTGTGTAGATAAAACATTTTGACATATTGTTGTTAAATATTAAGGAATTCATTGAAAAACATTTTATTAGTTTTTCCCTATATTGTCATTTCATTATGTGGTAAGTGATTTTTAAATACTAATATATAATGAAAAATTAGTTTGTGAACATTTTATATGTAGATACCAAATTTTAATTTCCAGTAATAAATAGAAGATTTATGTCAAAATTAATGAATAGAATTAATGTCATCATTAGTTAAAATGATTATAAATTTCACATAAATTAGATACATAATTATATTATATAGAGGAAAATAGAATAAGAGATATTATAGACAAATTTATAGAGAGATATTAAAAAATATCTTGATATTAGTCACTCATTAATAGACATAACCATATAAAGATTAATATTACATTAATCTTAATGAATATGTAGTTTATTTTACACCAATGGAAGTGAAATCCATTTTTTTATTATAATCCTAAAAATCTATAACCATAAATGTATATGAGTTATTTTTTTATTAGAGAAATATATTATCATAATAGGTGATTTTGTTTTCAATGAGGTATAGTAAATCATCTCTATACAATGTAAATGTAGTATACATTAGTGAATTTTTATATATATGAACATTATCTAGTTATTTATCCATGGTTGTAGCTCAATGTAGTAAAAACAATTAATGTTTATAACATAAATCATTTCTTGTTTTTGTAAAAAAAAAATTGGGAAAAGAGTTATGCCTCTACTAATATTCATACAAGAACATTTGAAGTAGGTAATTTTTAATGAAAAATATTATTTCACCATTAGTGGGTATCTTATATTTTTTCTACTAAAATATGGTTTAATACTGAATAGTTTATATAGGTATATAATTTTATATCTTAACAAATATTCTAGCATATTTTTTTTTCAATTAAATAGATATTTTTTTAAAATCTATGATATATCTATTTTCAAGGGATATCATTTTGACTAAAGAAAGATTGAATGGGGAATCATTTTTATCACTCGGAATGGATGAAAAAATAACTTTCATTCATGGAATTTATATAAAAAAGGAATATGTAGTACAAAGAGAATGAGTGTTTATTGAATTCAGTTCTTGTACTAAATAATTCCAAAAATACATGTGGTTTATTTTTTTGTGAAATATACCAAATTTATTTGTCATTTCTATCGAGAAACTCTTTGTTGTAAAATATATTAATATATTTAAATTAGGCCAAAATAAGATGATGAAAAAAATTTATGTGAATTACTATATATATGAGTAGTTGAAGAAAAACTAAAATAAATCCATTAATGCATTTACAAATTTTTTTCTGCTATTTTTTAATATGTGCACATAATTGGTGAAATTTATGAAGATGTTACCATTATGAAGAAACGTACTGATGATTTTTTTCCCACATCAATCTATTATTCTGGATTAACAAGTGAGAGGATAAAAATAATCTCAATTGATGATCTATATAATACACATATTATCTATGAGATGACCACTTTTAATGAAAATACTATATGAACAAATTATCTTTTGAAGTCGCATTAATTTCTATTGAATATATTACAATTGAAAAAGATCCATGAGATAAAAGAAGTTACAAATGTATGTTCCTTTCTTTACAAACATATATAACATGGAAAAGGAATTATATAAGAAAATATTATTCCCAATTTCTTTGTATGAAGAATATTTTGAATCCTTGTTTCTAATTGACCCAATATATTTTATAAAGATAAAGGATATTATATACACATGAGGAATTTATTTAGGTTTTTAAAATGATAGATATGTTTTGGGAAAGAATTTATTAAAAAATGATTTTTTTATTTCATAGTAGTATATTATCATAGATTAATGAAATATATGGGAGGTTATGTATTAAAAATATCACAATTAATAAATCAATTTATATACTATAGACAATCCACACAGTTAAGTAAAATTTGAATTTGGTGATGATGAAATTAAATGTTTTGTTAACCTGCATATTGACCATGATGATGAACATGTATTATTTTTTTGGATAAGATAAATAATTCAAACAACAAGTTATATGATTTTATATCTATATTATATATAATTAACAAGAGAAAATGGAATAATAAATATGATTGAGAATGATAAATTTACCATTCTAGAAATATTAGAGAAAATGTTTGAGATCTTGAATATAGTAGTGGATAAATCCTAAATTATTCAAAGGATAACTAAAATAATTTATTAAAGGGTTAAATGAATTGAAAATATTGAAAATGAAGACTTATATGAGACAAAATGTAGAACATCAAGAAACATGGATTTAGGATGTTGGATTCGAGGATATTTTGAAAAGATAAATGAAAGGATTATATGTGTTCCATTCATATTTTACCTAAATTAGGAATTGTTTCATAAATCAATAAACCAAATATATATATTTGGAGTAAAATGTTTTCACTTTTTATGGGGATTGATCACCTTGCTTCAATACATAGATGCACGCCATGAAAAAGAAAATAATTTGTGGGAAAAATGATGTAAAAGGATTACCATTAAAACCCAAATTTTGGAATGTAATCTACCAATACTTCTAAATATATTTCTATTTATTAAATTTATGTCTTTGATAGATTTTTATAAACAAAACCTCAAAATTAAGTTAACAATACCTTAATAACAAAATAAATTAGAAAAAATTAATATATATGAGAATGAATTTGATAAAATTAAAGTAATAAAATCATGTAATTACATTAATGAATGGTTTATAAATGATAAGGAAATTTGATCTAATAATTAACAGAGAAATTGAAATTTTTTATTCAAAAACAATATTTTTATTATACATATTTTATTTAAAAGTTAATTTATTTAATATTAATTTTTAATTATATTTAAAAATATTTTTTTAATAAAGTATAAAAATTAAGGACCATTCCTCTCTTTATTATTAAATATCTAAAATCAAAACAAAATCAATTGTATGAAAAAGATATATTCTTTTTAAAAATATTTTTGTACTCACGATGTGTATTTATGTAAATAAATTAAATTAATCACTTTTTCTGATTTATTTTAATTAAATTATTATATAATATATTATTAAAAGTAAATTTAAAATCATATAACGTTTTTTACTATAAATGTAATGAGTGTAGATATATTTTTATTCTTAAAATAAAAAATTTCAAAATACTACTTTTGTTATGTTTTATTAGATTATTTTAAAAGTAGTTACTTCCACTACTAAGAACTGATTATTTAAAAATGCATTCCATATTTTTATTTACTATAATAAATATTATTTAAAAATTTTAACATAATGTTTTCCTTAATTAATAGTTACCATTGTAAAAACAATGTAACTGCATTAAGGGTTTGAAGGGTTGTCAAAGGGTAAACTAAGAGATATGGCTTCAAAAACCACTAAAATTTTTATGAAATAGAATGGATAAGTTGATTTAGACACTGCCATATCTTATATTGTAAACATTATATATTTTTGGCCATTATCCCCTTATAATTACTATATTATTGTATAATGTTGAATATTTATAAGGTTGAAAATCAAACCCTTATAAAAGGGATCCTTATATCCTTACTTCTACACACATTTAAAACATGTTATATTAGCTAATACGTACCCAAATAAGTTCCCAACATTGCTTATAACAACTGATAGGTCTTATAATGACCAAATAATCATCATATGATGGGTTATTGTTTAATCTATATGAAAATACTCGAAGAAGAGATATATGTTCATACCGACCCTTTTTTGGGTTCTCTCTTTATAATCCTCCCCAAAATATACAATAAAAATATCAATTTAATGAAATAAGTATATTTAATATAATGAAACATTTTTTTTATAGATACTAAACCCTTTTCCTATCTTCTATCTATCTAGTGGTAAAAGAAAGCATTGTTCGTGCATATGTACGAACTACCATTCTCCATGAAGCAACAAGTTTCATTTTTCATAACCACCTCATAGAAATAGTATATTTTATCAGTCAAATAAATATAAATTATATTTATAATATAATTTTAAATTTTTATATATAAATTAATATATACCTTCCTTTCCTTGCATTCATTGAAAACCGAAAGCATTGTAGGTCTATATGTATAGACTAACAGCTCTATAAACTGTTGTAATTCATTGTTCATCATAACCTTACATTGGTTTCTAAAAAAGTGTATTTAATGAATAAATATTATATTTATGATGTGATTTAGATTCTAGATATGTTGAAACCAAGAAAATTATGAAATTACCTTAATCTCTAAAATAAAATATGCTTCAAAATGATGTATCTGACACAAAAATAAGGATTTAGTAAAGGATTATTAATAAATGGGCGATTTAAATTTCTGAATTATTATTATCTAGAAATTTAATTATTAATATGGGTTTTGTATATAATTATAATAATTATTAACTAATTATAAATGGGTGTATAGTGTGTATGAACTACATTAGGACTTAAGATAACGTTTTATGTTGCAATCTCATTCTTAATGATGATTTTTCATTTTTTTTAATATCCATTAATGAAATTTTATACTTTATTTATAAAATTAAACACATATATTTTATTAAAATCTTTTTATTTTAGTGGTTATCATGAATATTATTTATTTTCTCCTATAAGGTACTCAAAATATTAAAATAATGTTTTAATCAAACATGACATTTTGATTTCATTTATGTTTGTAAAATATTTATTCCACGACTATATTTTTTTAAATATTTTAAAAATAATATTATATTTTCTGAATTTATTATGTAACTATTTTTTCAATTTTATTTGAAATTATATTCAATTTTTAAAGGAAGACTATTGTCAAATTTCTTATACGTGTTATGGTAAAAAATTTACGAATGTTTTGAAATAATATTTTCTAAAAAATTCCAAAGGAATTTATATGCCAGTATATAAGTAAATTCTTTATTAAAAATATATATTTAGATGTTTACATGTTTTAAAATATAAAATAATATACTTATTTTTATTTTAGTTTTTAGTTTTTAAAATTTATCAAATAAAAAGGGGGTTCTCTATTGTTTTTTAAATCATAATTCTAATTAATTTAAAAAATATTTTTTCATTTAAATAAATTTCAATTAATGAATATTATAAATCATTGGTAAGATTATATAATAATAACATACATGATATCTTTATATATAGATTATTATTATGTGTTTATGAAATATTTATTAAACATATTTCTTTTCAAAGGGTTTTTCTATGATGAAATTTTGAATGTTGTTATAATCTTATGGGACATATGTACGGTTTTCATAATATGATTGGTGTGAATAGATTTATATTGATCAAAAAACCTTTATAGAGTCTAATAATTCATGATATAATATTAAAGATAATGGGGAGTGAACTCAATACAATATGGGAGTTTTTCCACCATGAATAAAAAGGGAATAGAAAGTAAACCAAATCTACTATAAGACCCTACCCAATATTTTCTGATATTATTGGTAATGATTCTTTAATAATGAAATTATTGTTTATAATTATTAATCATCCACATTCTTATAACATATAGTTATGTTTATAATTTACTCTCATGAATCGTGATGTATTATTGATGATTCTATGCTCTTATGAGTCGTGTCCCCTTTTATGAAAATTTTTATACCATGATCTAGTATTTGTTATCTATAAAATATTTTGTATGTATTTCAAAACATATTATCATGATATTATACTATTAAAAGTATTTTATTCATACATACTATATTTAATTGATGTATCCCATGTTTACCATTAATGAACAAATCATATTGTTATTTATTACGATTTTATTTCCCCGTGTTATGATGAAATGTATTAACTGGGATATGTATAATAAGGGTACTATGTGAGAACAAAATTTTTTATATATTATTAAAATATTTAATTAATTTTTTTTAAATATGTATTCTTAAAAAATAATATACATTTATAGTTCTATCCAATTTTTCTTTGTGATATTTATTGAATATTGATCCAAAATGTTTTAATATTTATGTATGGAATTCATGGGTCATGTCAATTAATATTAAATGAGGGTTTAGTTTTTTTATTCGGTTATAAATATTGTTATTAAATAAATTAATACATCCTATGATGAAAATGAAGAGATATGTAATGAATTTTAAGCCAAAAGTCCCATAGGTTTATAAGTCATTTCCATAATTTAACACATATTATCAATTATTTTCATGATTATATAACTTCTAAATAAGATTAGTATTCATTTATTCCTATATTATACATTTTAGTTTTTTAAAAATTATTGAACTAGGTGGAATCATGCTAACAACAATGTTTAGAGAAAATTAGTTATTTACCTTATGAGTAAACAAACGACATTGGAGATGGAATGAAAATTAGATTTTTATCCTTCTGCAAATACCTCAAACTATAGATGATAATAAGCATCAAATAAATCTAAATATAATTAAAATTTTCATTTATTATTTCCATAGTAATCATTCATAATCATTTAGTGGGTCCTATGATCTAGTAATTCTCGAGAAATGGATTTTTATACTAAAATGATATATTTTATTCAATTGTACTCATAACGTGAAGAATATGTCTTAGTTTTTTTCATTGTGAATGTGAATAAGATCAATAGTGTACACGTTTTAAGAATATGATTCAAGATTATCAAATTTAATCTATTTACTGGTTTTAGTTTATGGGGTTATTTTTCAGTAGGTGCATTCCCAATAATTTTCACATAACAATATACAAGGAATTTTTTAAGCTATAAGGGAAGGATGGTGATCTATTTGTTACCTAAGAGGAAATTTTACATGACTTGTGTAGTATACTTCATGTTTGATCATTAACCTTAAAAATAATTAATCGATAAATTATTCGATGAAAACCGTTTCTTTAAAATATGTTATCCATAAGAGACATTAATATATTTGAGGGAATAGTTCGATGTTTAATAATGGGTTAAATATAAACGAAAGGCTCCAAAATATTCTTGTAGTATTGGGGAGAAGAATAGAATTTGGGTTTTTTGATAAATTATAATAATAAATCCAATATAAGGAAAACATTATCTTCCTTAATGTCAAAAGTGTGGAATTAATATTGAAAAAAATAATTTAAGGGGACTGGTAAATAATTTTTGTATAGAAAATAACTACATCCAGAAAATCAGTTTTTATGAGATATAAATAGTATAGTTAAGGGAACAAATGGAGATAAAGATTAACCACATGTACCACCGACACTAAAATCCATTAATTTAAAAAATGTAAATGAAATATACCATCCTCTTTATGAATTTGAGGGTTAATGATGATAATCAACATCAATAACTTTTTAATCCAAGTGACAACATGAAATCTCGTGTGATCTCAACAATAAAAGTGGGTAATTATAATGAAGTGGTGAATTATAATATTATCATTTATTATAATTTTTTAAATTTTTATGGGATTATTACACTACCCAAAATATTATAGATACTCTTAAAATGAATATTTTGGGTATGTGCTTCCAAATTATTTTTTATTTTACCTCTACTAAACTTTTATGTGATTTTGGGTATGGATTAACTTTTTCTATATATAGACCATATCAATTATAAATAAATTGAAATCAAGTTCAATATTTCTAATAAATTTTTTATCATTTATCATTCCATGTATGATTCCTATAATATAATGTAACAAACATCCATTATATGGTTCTCACTACTTATTCACAATGGGTATTTATCTAAAATGGTCGAGCAAAAACCCAACAATGATGAATGTATATAGTGTAAGAATTTATTGATGTTTTTTCACAATATTTTTATATTATTCTCCCAAATAATAAATTTGAATTTATTAATTTAACTCATACCTTGTGTTATACATATTTAAAGTAATCCTTATAGAAAATCCCTAATTGAGTTGCGGAAATTTGTGAATAAACTATTTGAGAATCTTGATAAGGGGTATATTTATCCCATATATTCACTATCGGGTGTATATATTCATTTATTTAGAATTAAATATAGGTAAATGAATCCATATAATGATTATCACGAACTTAATAAGACCAAAATAAAGAATAAGTATCCTCAGACATATATAGATGATATTTTTGATCAAAATCAAAGAGATCAATGGATTTTCAAGATTGATCATTTATATTGTATCATAATTTTACGGAAAAAATTGAGGACACACATAAAAAATAATTTCGTACAATGTACACATAGTATGAATTTATAACAATGTCATTTGGACATAAAAATTCCCCTCTTATCATCATGGATATGATGAATATAATATTTTGAGGTTACCTTGAACAATATGTGGTAGAAATTATAGATTATATTATTATATATAACTATTTAAAGTGTGATAAAGAAGATCATTTATAGATTTTGTAACACCAAGATATTTTAGAATATTCTTTTAATTAATATTTTATTCAATAGGTTTTTTCACACTCAATAGTGAACTAAAATGAGTGGAGATATATTTGATGAATAATATAAATTAAATATATGAAACAAAAAACTTATAGTAAACAAAAATATTTTAATGAATATGAAATTCATAGAAAACATGATTAAAAATATTAACCATTAAAATGGTTTTTTTAATATAATAAGTTTTTTTTGTATATTTTATATTTATTTAAAATATAAATTAAAAAGTTTAGAATTATAACTTTTTTAAACTTACTTAACATTTAAATTTAAAAATTTAATATTATCTTATGGTTAATTTTTTTAAGTATTTCAAATATAATTGACTTTTAAGTGAATAGTGATAAATTGCTATTTTTTTACAATACCATTACTTTTATGAAATTATCATAGAAAAAGGATAACCTAAATATTGTGGAATCCATTTTTATATAAAATTATATATTTATAAAATAATAAAATTCATTTTTATATAATATGATATCCATGTTAAATTTCATAAACATTAGTAATATTTTACTCTTAAAACTACTTTTATTCACTTATATAATTTTTACTACATTAATTGAAAAAATGTATTATAACAAATTATTTCATATTTTATTTCATGATGTTAATATTATTTAAAAATAACAATTTCATTTTTATGAATAAAATTTTGATTACTAAGATCAAGGTTATAGAATTATATAATTATGAAAGTTGTACTTTCAATGTCTTCTTTTTATTTATCTTCTGTGATTTTTTTTCTATTTAATTTACTAAATATTTTATATATAATGAATTTTTTTTCTTCGAAACTTATAAAACAATATAACCACTCAATTAATTTTAAATAAGTGAAATATATGTTTAAGAACAAAAAGGGATGATAACAATATATTTCAAAAAAAATTATTTTCTCTATATTTAATGATTATATTCCAAATTTAATTTCCTATTATGTAAAAAATGAATTAGATTATAATGATATTAAACATATATTAATAAATAAAAAAATTTATTATAATGGTTAAATTATATATTTAACTAAATATATATTACTTTTAGTAAATACTTGTTACTGAGTGGAAACCAAAATTGCTAAAATGTACAAAAATTAAAAGGAATAAAACATGTTTAATAGATGTTTTTAAATGAGTGGTATGGGGTATATCAGTCCAATCTCATACAAAACATTATTATTTCAAAATTTTAAATCCAATAGCCATTGAATATTTTAAATTCATAATTGAAAAATAAAAGAGTATTTAAACATGTTATGTTAACCTCACTTTGAAAAGGAGATAACTTCCACCACTTTTATCGAACCACGAAAAACCTTATATTTTCTGTAACTCATCAATTGTATCTCTTTAATTATATCACCAAATCTAATTATTTTTTTTCTTTCCAAAATACCAATCAATGGATCCATACGATGTTACCCTAGGGAGAAAATCCAAAAGGAGTGTCAATGCTCTCAAACGAGTTCACTTATTTATTTTCATCATTTACCCCCTATAATCCATACTAAAAAATTAAATTATCACAAAATAATAATTAATTATATTGTATAATTTTATTACACTATTGGACTATAAATTTTAAACCTTCCCCCAAAACCATTAAAAAATAAGATTTCATCAAGCGTATATATAGATTATCATATCCATGAACGGTGTGTTCAATTATTCCTAATACCCTAAAATGGATGCTCAAATAGTGTTGTTTAGTAAATAATGTAACAATTAATTCATTATTAACATTTTGAGTGGATAATTATTTTATATTTTCTACCATCTCTCATTATATAGAATATTAAACTGTTGTCCGTGTGTACGTACATACTACCACATATAAGGAACGTCGTATTTCATTTTCCGTTAATAACTTACATGGATCAAACTAAAATTTATTTAATAAAAAATTATAATTATGGAACAATTAATATTTTGGAAAGATATTATTTGACATTATTGTATTTATTTTAACAACAAATATTCATAGTAAACTTAATCACATTAAATGAAGATATCTAGAAATCTTTCGTAATTTGAGTAGATTCTTGAAAAGCTTTGAAAATGAATATATTTTGTTCTAAGGGAAAAATATAATACTTTATACACTATATTTAAAGTTATTATCAAGAAATTATCCATCACATTTTACCATGAATAAAATATAGATGATGTTTTAAAAAAATCAACCCATCCACCTCTAATAACTACCATAACAAAAACTATTCAATAGATAAATAACATATAATAATAAATATACCTTATAAAAGGAAATATGTATTGATATTTTATATGATAAGTTTTTATAAAAATAAATTTTTTATTTTTGATGTTAGGGTCACATGTAGAACAAATAATTATTCTACGTAATGGTTATTTGTCTCTATTTTCATTTTCATTAGATAGGATTGATATAATGCTCCAAAATTTTATTCATATGGTGTATTCACTACACTATTTCATTCAATTATATTGGATGTCATTAATTTCATAATATTTGAATGTTTATTTCAAGGACAACCCATTATGTTATTTTGATTCTTTAGGTACAAATATTGTAATTGTTTTCTTTTCAATATCAATTTCCAATTGAGACTATTTTTTGAAGATAATTAATTTGGGTAATTTATCTGACCTAAATTTATAAAAACCAAGATAATTGTATCCTCTTTTTATAATTTTTTTGTTTATATATGTGTTCTCATTAATAAATTTTCACCCTTCAATCATTATTTGTGCATTATAATAAAACTAATTGAACCGCCTATTTTTTGTCATAAATCTTATGATTCCATTATTATAATCATTGGATTATTTTAGTAATGAACTTATCCAAGCCTAAATAAATGGTTATTTTCATATTTTTCTACTTATTACCTCATTAAAGGTTTTAGATATAATTTTAATTCTATTAAAATGGGTTTTTTCATCGAATTGTGAAAAGAACCTCTTTTTAATGTTTTCCATGTGAACACATCTTTCTGCTCTTTTTTACTATCTATGAAACATCCTATAGAGGATTTAAGTTTTTCTAAATTAAAATTTTAATCACTTTATTTTCTAGCATATTTTAATTTAAAAAATGTTTTCAAAAAAATTAACAAGGTTTCTTATTTCTATATAAATATTCATAATTCTATTACAAAATGTTTTCATCTATGCCAACATCCTTGGATATACTTATTCTTGATGCCTAAAATTATATAATGTTATTATCCATCATCTTTATCTTTATGGATAATGAAATGTTCTTTTCCATTTCCGAAATAATACATCACTCATTTTATCTTCCCAAACCACCCACAATGTATAAATATTATATTTCATCTAGTGTCATTCCTATGTAAACACTATATAGTTATTCTCATGGATTTATGTATGTTCACCTAGATTCCATACATATATTGAGTGGGGAAACTTTTGATTAATGTTTATACCTATTACCTATATGATGAAAATTCTATATACCTCATCAACATAATTGAATTCTATTTACATATAATGTTACTCAATTCCATTGTATACAAATTTATTTTCTATTGGTTTATCATGTGATGATTAATAATGGAATTTTTAATGATTTATTTATGTGATATCATTTAAAATTATTGAAAACCCATTTTCATTCCATGTATTTAATATTATCTAATGAATTATTAATTTCCCATGAAACAAAAATTCCTGGATGAATGATGGGTGTCCCATATCACCCACTTATAATTGGTTGAATTTTTATATCTCATGTGACCTATATCAATGAGAAAAAATTAAGTTGTCTCACAAGTGTGGGTTGCAGTGTGTTACTCAAGAAGGTGTTGCATACATAGGTATATTAATGTTTTCTCTTATGCATGGTTTCAATTATATTACTCACAAAGGTTATGTTTCCATATTAAAATATTTTAGCCATATTTCTATAGTATCTTGACATCAAACCCTCATGGATCATGTTTATTGAAAAGGGTTTTTGTACTCTATTGATTCATGTATTATTTTATGTCAAGAATTATTCCTCGAATCATGATATAACATCAATTCTTTTTTGGGAATGATTTTATTATATTGTTTATTTATAACAAGACCCTACCTATGTATTGATCCTATTATCATTTGGGATTTTAAATTATTATTACATATGGTTACCCTTACTGAATGTTTGGTCACTCCTCTTTTCATATATTATTTATAATGGTTATAAGGATTATTTTTATTTGTATGAATTTTATAAGGGACTCTAGTGTGGATCAATTATGGATAAATGATCCCAATGATCATAAAATAGGTTAGTTTTTTAACTATTCCTCATATAAACTAAACCTCCTATTATTTTTATTATGTCTTTATTTTCAATACATAAAGATTAAATTATAGAAATGATGTAAAATAGAGATATTTATATCTTGGTTCAACTCATCCTATTTTAAATACAGATTATAATGTGTCCATTTTTATCATTTCATCTACGAGTATGGGTCTAGGGAACCATAATTAGAATCATATTATATTTTAATTATTTTTTGGATTATTTTAGTTATTATTAGAGATTAAGATATGATAAATTAATTGAAACCCCAATGGATAAATATAATTTATAATTCTATGTGTTGGATAACATCATAAAAGTTTCTTGATTTATTGAGTATATGGTTTCCTAACAATTACATCTATATAGAGATACTGTAAAATAGATGTGTTTGGGGAACATATGCACCTAGACGTAATAACCATAAAAATGGCATGTTGAGTTTTAACACAATATTTAGTTGGTGTATGATATGTGGGACTAAGACTGTACACTTGGATAGACATGTAATGACCCAGAATCTAGTAACCCAGACCCATTTTCAACATTATTACATTGGTAAAAGATACAGAGGATTACACCATGTCGGATTAATCAGTATAGATGTCTAGATACACACATTATTTCAATATTAAATTGAAAACTTATATTAAAAACATTATTTCATTCATAAAGATAATACAAATATTTTAACATTATATCCTTATAAAAGAAAAACATATTAAAGGGTGATGTCAAATTATTTTTAAAGAAAATCATCCAATAGATGTTAGCATGAGTAGATAAGGTATAACTATATGAGAGAGTGAATAATAAATACATATTCTGTTTTATCAATAACTTTATCATGAAAAACATCCATGGATCAAAGTAAGACCATGGATAATTACCACATAATTATCACTAAAGTAAATGCATAATGTTGGATATTTATAATATTATCTTATATACCTCATCCAATAAATCATTAATCTTATTGTATTGGCCTGAACAACGACATTTGCATTATATTGGTAGGTATAAAACATTTACCTATCAAATATTTCTGCCTATATTGTCTCATTATACCCTTAAATGCATTTGGGGATATCTATAAATATGCCCCACAAGTCACTTACATTTTACTACATTTAATATATATTATTTTTTGATAAAAAATAATATCTGAAAATGGAGAGGGACAGAGAACATAATCAAGAGAATGTAAATAATCAAAAATAATTTATAATCTATAAGTATGTAAAGTATGATTGAAGATGAAAATTTCATTAGACATAAAGTTTTAAAATAATGAAATTTTTAAAAAAATTAAGAGTTAAATAGATGAAAAATATTAAAATGTCGTTTCCATAAAATATTTCTATCATTGTTATAAAAATTATGTTATCAATCGATTCAAATATACTTTTAAACCTTTTATAAAATAATACCATTTTTATTTTGATATGAAATCTATAAATTAATTGAATAATGGAAAAATAATATTCATTAAAAACCCAAAGAAAAAGTTTATAGAAAATTAAATATGGAATAATATAAATTTATTCTAGAATAAAAACAATATAACATATATTTTGATAACGATATTTATTAAAAAATTATAAATGTAAAAAAAATCATGCCTTTCAAAAAACATTTAATAAATTAAATTATAAAATCATTAAAATAAATAAAATAATTCTTGAAAATTGAATTAAATAATCATGGTAGAATATTATATAACATTCTTGATACATTTTATAAAATATCAACATGGAAAGATATTTGTCCAGACACTAATGAAAAAATACGGTCAATATTTCATAAAAACATTATTTCTCTATTTTTTCCCAAAGTGTGGAATGGTTTGAAAAAAATGAATTCCTAGATATAACCATAGGATAAGAAATTATTATGGGTCTCAAAATATAATTTTTATATAATTTTTTCAATATAAACATAATCCTGAACAATCCTATATAAAAGGGTATTATAAACTAACCCTTTATAGCTTCAATATATTATAAATACAAACCCCCCTTAAAATATAAAAAATAAGTAAATCATCAAATTACATGAATTATTATTAACTCATGATATAATATTAAAAACATTTATATATAAACCATACAAATAAAATTAGGTGCATAATATAAAATATGTTCTAATAGAGTGGAACTGAGATGAAATACCATTACACTTTTATAAAACTAAAAATAAAAACCTCAAAAAAGACAGAACCATTGATGAATTATTAATTTATTATAATTTTCAGGAAATTAATAAATAAATAAAATCTTGTAAATTATTTATACCATAAAAATGAAACAATTGGTTAAAATGATATATGTGTTACTGAAATAAAAGTGAGATGAGAAATCATTACCTTAGATTTATGCATGATGGAAAGAATTATATCCTATAGAATAATAAAATTAATTTTATAAAATACTTATTAAGAAACGTTTTTGGAAATATTTCTTTTTTAGGTCCTTTTATAATAATTTGGATTCTATTCATTCAATAGATCCTTTTTAATGTGACCACCTAAGGTTGTTCGGTCAATATTTCCAAAATTAAATTTATATATTGACCATGGTTATAGGTTTTATAAAATGGTTATTTCATATATTGAAATTTAATAACTTCATGAATATATATTTTTCATTATTCACAATATTATATTCATGCATTCATGATGTTAATAGAATATTAAATCACTTCACTCTATACAAGAATTAGTCAGCATGTACATCAAAAAAACGTTCTCAGTGTCCAAAAAATGGAACAGAAAGAAGGTAGATGATATATTCTATTTATTTAAAATTAATAATGTATTATATTTCATATATATTCAATCATTCCATATTTATAATAATCCATGTAAATTGGTGATGAAAAATAAATTAGCCAGGTATATAGAGATGGAAGATTGTAGATACGCACAAATGATGTTTTAATTTTAAATAAGTGAGAATGTATAAAGGAAATGTATGTTTCATTAAAATAAAAACAACTCAGTAACATTAATATACTGATTAAATTTCATTAATATTGGTTTTAATCATTTTTAGTAGGTTTATAAATAAATGATCTTGAAAAAACACAATAATAACATATACCACATATTTTGGTAACCTCATCTATATTACACATTAGGACTTATTAAATTATTTTTTCAGTGATACCTACACCTATAGTATATGGGTAGTTATGTTGGGAAGTTATTTGGGTATGAATTAGTTGAGATGTTAGTCTAAATCTGTGTGAATTAGAGAGGAGTGGTGTTCCCGTTTTAATGTATGGTCGGTAGAAAACATGATTATACATGAACCTTTGTTATATAATACATATCATAATGAAGTAAAGTGGAAGAAAATTATCATAGAATCAATAAATATATGGGAAATGTATAATTTAAACTAAAAATGAAAAACTTTCAAGTGTTTTATGTTATCATGATTTTTATACCTTTAATTTTAAAACTTTTACTCAATTTTCCTTTAACTATACTGATAGATATTTACCATTATTAATATTCATTATGACCAAATATTAAGTCTATCTTATTAAACAATTTCAATTTTGATTACTCTAAATAAGGAATTTATTTTTTAATATTCTATTTCAAAATGTTGTAAAAATAATTTTAATATATGTTTTGAAAACACAATAAATACAATTTTTTTAAAAATGCATATTTTTTGAATAAAAATGATATTGAAAAAAATCATTTATAATATTGATTATAAGGGGAATATTTGGGTTATATTGAATAAAATGATACTTATTTTAAATTAAAAAACCCATAACCAAAAGGAACCTAGTGAATACTTTAATAATATTTAAGAACAAAAAAACATATTTATTGGATAAAATAGTACTTATATGACCATAATATTAAGACTAGATTTCTATTTTAAACATTATATTTTAATGTAAATTATATTAATTAGTAAATATATATTTTTCAAGAAAATCATTTTAATAAAATTTATTATTAATCTTATATCATTAAAATTTTATACAAGTGATAGTATTGGTAAGATCTATATTTTTCACCATTCAACCTTGAAATCAAATATTCTTGAAAAATATCATAACATAATCAAACTATAATTTTGTAATGATGAATTAAAAAAACAAATATATTCCATAAAATTAAATTTATAAAAATTTGGAATTTAGTTTTCAAATACATTCTTGAATAATTCAATGTGATTAAGGTTATACTTTCCTTAGATAAAAAAGTGTTCTTACTATAGTTTGTATTTGAGTGTTGCGTTTTTTCATTTAAAATATTTTATCATCACAATTTAAAAAATATAACATAACGAATATATTTTGGTGGTTATTCATCATAAATTCTTAGTTACCCATGTTTCCTCTTCGATCTTATGATTTCTCCAAAGTACTATTACCAATCTAGTCAGTCGAGTGCTAAACACATGTTTACTAGTGTCAAGAATTAGGATTGGCTCTTCATAATAAGATATATATAGTTGTAATTATATTTCTTGTGAGGTGATTAAATTTATTTATTCATACATATAATTACTTAGTGATGGGATATTGAACATGTTATGCAGTATGGTGAAGTTGGGTGGCATTAAAAAATTTTAAATCATATTTACAATTCTTTCCACAATCTCAAATTGCTTCATTTACCTATGTTATTGTTTTCCATACATTACATACATTGTAAAACCCTTTCATGGATATACATTTAAGAAAATATATTCCCATACATGAAATCCCAAATCACTCCTTTAGTAATCGACATAGCTCTTTTTCTAACCTTGAGCTGCCTTGATCGGACTCTGAATAGTTATCATTGCCATCGTTTTCAACATGTTCTAGGCATAAAAGCTTCTTTTCCCTAACATCATTACCACATGTTTTTGAATGAAATATTTTCTTATAAAATTATTCATATAGTGAAATCTATATTCTCGAATAGTATATATTATAATAAGAAAATTCCAATAACAACAAATACTAATCCCACATAATTTTAAGGTCATATGAGAACGAACTCAATATATATTCTACAATTTGAATATTCCTTGGAAATTGTACATATGTTTATAGATTATAAGTATTTATCAAATTTATCAATATGGAAATATCCTTAAGAAAACATTTCAAAAAAATTGATGTAAATCATTTTTTGGGATCCAGAACAATCAAATATTGTGCACCATAGAGTCTCGCAAAATCATTGGTAAACTATTGTGAGGGGAGATTAAGTGGTACTTCCCCCATTATAGTTATGAAATATATAGACATGTTAAGGCAATACATGATAACAAATATTTCATCATATCTTTTAGTTTTTATTTATCCTGTGAATATTTATATAGTAACATTATCCTATATCCATATAGGAATAGGAAGATATTTTAGGACTCATTTAAGACATTCACTCTTGACCATTAACTATATAAAAAATCATAATCTTGATATATATTTATTAAATAAACACATAATATTATCAGTCCAAGAATATTCCACTAAATCCATATGTATTTTGCGATACTATGGTGTATAAGGAAATTTGAGATATTAGATTCATCTAATAATTCCATTTTGAGCTCAGGTAAGATTGAAAGACAAGACATATTCCTAAATGAAAACAAATAGCCTTCATAAAAAAAGCCTTCTATATTCCCTCATTTATTACATTCATTTTCATTTTTAAACCCTAATCTTCAAGCTACAACATTTTTATCTTCTCTAGTAGTGATGGTTCATATATCATTTGGGAAAAGTGTGATATTTACACTACCCTTATAATTTCTTTTTAAAAGTAGACTAAATCCATAAATATAGGATACTTTTCAATCCTTAGTTTAGTCATAAATCTATGGTATTTTTTAATCAATGAAATATAAACATTATTTACCTTTATAGGGTGGTAATTTATTGAGAAATAAAATTTCTTCAATAATTATTTCTATATCCTTTGTTTCATTTTAAAATATTTCTGTCAAAATTTTTGTTTCAAATATTTTGGTCCATATATATCTCATAATTTTTACCATAGAGATGTAAAAACTATATTTTAATGACAAATATTATGTCTTCCAACTCAATATCAGGCATTTTATAATTATATTTAGAGATATTTAACAGTATCGATACATAAGAGACAACAATGTTATTCTTCATAAGGTGAATATGATTCCTTTCTTCAATGCAACATAATATATAATAAAAATATATATTTGTGATGATAATTAAAATATTATTCAATTTAAAAATATATTCTTTAGTCATTAATGAAATTCATTTCATTATTTTAACTATATAATCTAAACCCCATTATGTCATAGTGTGGTTAATGATCTAGATAATCAAGAATGATTTAAATAAAGGGCTGATAGTAACCTTCAAATCCAAGGAAGTTATATATACCAATTTTGGTCATTAATCAAGGATAACATTTAATTATCCTTTTCTTTTATGGATTATCTAATTTTCCATCCATTGGGAAAACATGGTCTTAAAAAAGCTTTTTAAATCTATAATATTTTTCTTAAAAAATCCCATATATCTCCTTGCCTCTAATATTTCAATGAATTGTTTTGAAATATATCATTTTACATTCATGTATATTAATGTATACCATGATATATATAATAAATACAAGAAAATAATCATGGTATTATTTCAATTATCTATTCCTCGTAAATATAAAAACACAAGCTGCATCCATAAATCCAAATGACGTTATTGAAAACTCAAACTCTCAATAACTTGTGTGAATTCACTTTATTTGAATATAATCCTTCGTAACTCACATTAATTATACCTAGAATGGAGATCAATAAATGAAAAATAATGATCTCATTAAATTTGATCAAAAAAATCATTAATGTGAGGTTGAGGATTTTTTTCTGTGGTAACGACATTGGTTACTCAATAATTGATGCAAAACCTCATCGAATATTCCTTCTTAAAAAATTAAGAGCCTCACAGTTAAAGGATTGGGGTGAGTGATTCCCTTATTACCTAACTATTATAGTTGTATCTTATGTTACACTAATTTCAATATAAACTTTCTATATAGTGTCATAGATACAAAAAAAATTAAATATGAGTTTAGTGGAATCTTCAACTTCACACTCAGATGGATTTCAAGATACTCTTAATGAAATGATTCAATAAATTCTGATAAAATGAATAAATATTTATTTACATGCTTATCATTATTATCCATATTTAGTTCCTTCTATTCCAATATAATGATTTTTTACAAATAGATAATAAATTAGGATCAATACATGATTTATATGATGAATTTTACCATCTAAAATAAGGGATTCCATATCAGCATTGTGTATCATGATCTCATTCTCATAGAAATAAATTGTATCATTATATATTGAACAAAAATATGTACATGATGCTACCAAATAGGATCAAGATGACTGATAAGGGGGTGAATAAGTTTTTTCAGTTTTTTTATAATAATGTTTCTTAACAACTTTAGAAAAATCTATCAACCTTTGAAACTTCATAGAGTGCCGGTCCACTCAATTATTAATCTCAAATTCACATTTCAGATGATAAATATATAAATATATACCATCAAAAAATATTTAATGTGTTTGTTAAAAATTCATACTCCTTAAAATTTTTCATCGTCCCAACAACATGTATTACATTTCAAACTTCTTTCCCTAATAAAAAGGAACAAGAAAAAAATTGGTCTATAACCTATTAGTTAAAATTTCTTCAGTAGTTTTTTAAACCCCCAAATTATACTTTTCATATCCATTTTCCCAATTTCTGTTTTTACACCACTTAAATTTATTTTTTAGTATCTTGTATTAACCCACATCTATAAGCTTCACTAACAATTTTTTTCCGATCCACAAAAAAATGTTCCTAACTTCCATAACCTGTAATCTAGATTAACATCATCTATGTAAAATCATCAATAACATGAAAACTTTTCTTCTAAACTTGTTGGAATAAAAAATGTTCCATATCTTCAAAAATATGATTATGATAAAATATATTATTTGTAGAAAACCCATCCATAAAAACACTGATAATTTCATATCAATCTACCTAAATCTAGTAACCTTTGACAGATGGTCTCTATCTGATTGTCCCCCATTCGATTCTTCTTCTAATCTTACTTATTTAGATGAGTAGAAACTGGATTGTAAAATAAAAATTTATTTATAAAAATGGAAATATATGAAATATATATTTCTATTAGGAACTTACTTCTAAGAACTCTCTCTGATGGGAGTCACTGTAATGGTTCTCACTCCGATGGAACTCATTATGATGGAACCTAAAATAGTGGTCTTTCTCTGGTGGACTCTCTCTCAAAGATTCTCTCGAATGCTCCCATCCTTAAATTAAATACTAATATTGGGTTGGGATATCAATACCTACCACAAATATGTTAGAGATTAAATTTTATTTCCATGTGAATAGATAAAATAATGAATATGATATGATCTCTATTAATAGGAATACTACCATGGAAAAGACAGTAAAACAAATTCTCATTCCTACTTAATGAAATTAAAAAATATGTAAATTTAATTTTCATTCAGGCTTCAAGTTTGAAAATTTATAATCTTCTAAATATTTTTGTACCCTTCTTGAATCCCCTTCAACATTATAAAAACATTATAGATTTAAAAATTTAAGAACAATTCATCAGTCTGATGATTTGAGTCTAATCATTATTTATCAGTGAATCTTATTGATATTTCTACTCTATATTCATTTTGATGGTATTTATAACTGAAACAAAATCAAATCAAATATATTCTGAAAATATTGTCTGATATATCATTAAATAACCAACTAGGACTCTATAATCTTTTCTTTTATACTTTAACAGTTTCAAAACATTTTTTCTTGAACAACTAATAAAATCAAATGATTTTCTTCTCTGATGCTCTGAGTCCATTGAAAATGTTTGACTACAATATTGAACCTTCTATAGACTTCTGTTTCTTGAAAACAATTTATTTGTCACTCAACACATCCCTCATTATTTGATTGCTTCCTCATTATGATTTAACATTTCACACATTTTCATAGAATGATTGATTGATTCCAATTACCTAAATGAATTCTCACTCTCTTAATGAAAAGATAAATGAACAGGTTGTTATATCTCTAGTCCATAAAATGTTCTGATCTAATTTTTTTTCATTGTCAAACCCCATATCATAAACTAGTTCTTGACTCATATATGATGGATTAACATCCATGTAATTATGATGGATAAGTCTCATTTTCCCATCCAGTGTGTCGATGTTAGGAGCACATTTGATTCATATATCCCAAAACAATTACAACTCTAGTATACCAATATTGGATCAATGCATATGATTTCTTAATGATACAAAAAATTAGTAAAATGAATCAATGCCACAATATCTTATACTATATTTGGGGCATTTCATGTCTGATTATTGTCACACTTATTATATATGACTATAACACTATAAAATTTTGTTTTACTTTCATCCACCAACCAATAATTATATAATATCTTTTTTATGATTTTTGAAAAAATGAATGATCAACAAAGATTATTCAAATTTAACGTGTAAATTTATTTCGTAGACTTTCAGAAAAATAAGAATTCTTAGAATGAATTATGACACTATATAGTGTTGAGACCGATTCTCCGTGAAATTGATTTCCAAAAGCTTCTATATTTATAAAAATAATTTCATTCTAATAACTAGTATTTGATATCACATATTGATTGAATGAGTCTGATAGAGGGATTGATTAAAAACTTTAAAAAAAACCCATTCATCATATAGATTTCCAACAACTTGTCATCAATATATTTTTGGAATCCCTTTGATCACTTCATTCAAAATATTCCACATATTGAATTATTTGTAACAATTTCAACCGTAACAAAACTTCGTTCCAAAAATCTCCCTCTTTGTGTTTTTTAAATACCTTCTTTAAAAAATTAATTATATAAAATTATTAAATCATAAATATGTATATTAATTTCACTCCATAAGTTATTTTATTCTCCCCTACAAGTCTTCTCCCCTTTCTTGCATTCTCCTCTTTATTGATAATGAAATTTGAGATGTCCATTCATGAATAATTTTCTTCATTTCAAAATCAAGAAACTTTTATTAAAGAGAAAATTTTTATCACATGTGTTTCACAATAAAGATCCTTTAACTAATAAACTATATATCTTCTTGGTATATCACATTATTTAAAAAAATATTGAATAATCGTGGTTATCAACGTTTTCCAAAACAAAAATTTCATGTAATATATTTTCAATTGTATCATATCTGGGGAAATCCTATGAGTACTTTTTTCAATAAAAAAACTTGTACCCATCTGAAAAAACATATCATTAAGTTCAACTATAAAAAAAATCTGCCAAAAACTAACTTTTCATTAATTCATTTATTTTTTTCAAGATTAATATACTCAATTAACATCATACTTTCTTCAAATCCGAAAAATAAATAGAAATTAGTATAAAAATAAATATTTTGGGAATAAGGTTTACCCATAGTTGTTTCTAAAATGAAACATTTAGACTGAGAGTCCTATCTGTATCTTGACTTTTTATTCTTCTTTATGGATTTTGTATTGGATTTGTTTTTTTATTTTATTCATCCCTCTAATATTTTATAGAAATATTATTCTTATATGTGCACTCCTTAGATGAATATATTAATGTCTCTTTAACTTTTGTATACTTTTTTTGTCATAATTTTGTATCAAATTCATTTTAATCTTTTCATTCTCATGAAATATAGAAATATAACTCATAGTAAAATTTCTATCCTGTTAAAATCTCTTACATTTTTCAGAGTATTCGAATGAGAATCTATTGATATATCTTTATCAAATTTTCTCTAATATTAGGAATCCTTTTTCATTCGTATTTCTTTAGATTTTTTTTCGATTCTTCTAACATTATATCCATGAAAAATATTTCTCTCCAAATTTCTAAGAACCATTTCCTTTTAGACTCATCATTTTCATTTTTGAAAATATTTATAAAATAATATAATTTGTTAAGAATCTCATTTTCTTTGTCGAGGCTTCCACATTATTTATATTCTATGTTTACCTTTTATATTATAAAAATTTCATAAAGAAATTTGGTCTTTATTACTCAAAATATCTCCCATTTATTCAAACGTTTTTCTTAGTAGAGGAATGTTAAAGAAATATAAATAATCATTGTATTTAGAAATTTGACAACAAAAATAGTTACCTCTGAATATTGATTTTTTTAAAGGATAATAAGATTTATTAGAACTATTTTGTTAATGTATCCACATAATTCATTGAACACTTTTATCCAATGGTCACATTCCTGAATAATTCTTCTCTTTCTTGGTGAAAGTTGTTTTATCACAAAATTGCTTCTCTAGACCCTTCCCCTACCATCTTTAGAAGTTTCAAAATTAACATCAGTATCATTAGTGATACTTTCTCAAAAATTTATTATTTCACTTTATGATATATGAAGTATTTAATTTCATTATAAAAACCCTTATTTATCATCCTACCTATTTTTTAGAACATATATTATGTTTTTTATTTATATATATTCAATGTTTTATACTTATTTCTTCAACATCTTTTTATTCTATCATTTTATTATTTTCATTACCATTTGATCCCTCTTCACAACTTTTTATTTTTATTTAATGGTCACCAACATTCATTTCCAGATTTATAATTGAATTGAATTTGCCATATCTTTCTCCATCTTCCCATCATTCTCAAAATTTACGTCATTAACATATTCCTACAACTTTATTCTTTATTTATTGTGTTAGATATTTTGTTCAAGTGATTTTTGCAAATTTTATTTGAGAATACATTCCATTTCTATTATCTCTTCAAAATTATAATCTGTTATTGAGGAAAAACATATATGTTTGTATTTTTCAATGAAGTTGACTTGGTGAATAGTTTCATCATTGGATGAGGAATAATTCATCATTCTTCTTCTTAGAGAACATTTATTTTTCATCAAAAATGGGATCACTCCATTTTTTTTTGAATAAAAATTCTCCACTATCATATATAGATATTTCAGTGTAACCTCATCTCTAATACCAATTAATGTTTCCAAATAGTAATGACACCACTATGAAGGGGATAGGTGAATCAGTGTTTTTTTTATTTTTATAATAATGTATTATAACTTCTTTAGAAATTATTCATTACATTTAGAACTTCTAAGAGTATTTATCCACTCAATTATAAATTACAACCTCACATATCATAGGTAAAAAATATAAACATGGATAAACACACAATATATAAATGGTTCAATTCAAACACCTACTCCTTTACATGTTGGATAGTCCCACAAATAATGATTCCTTTAAAAACATATTTTTTGTAACACCCTGAGAATTTATGAAAAATATTCTTTTTAATTTCATTGATTTCTTGTGTTGTACGCTACATCAAAAAGAGCTTGAACTATACGCATCCCTGCCGTGGCTTGTATTATACACAATCGCGACCTTCCATGATATCGTGTGTTGTACGTAATAAAAAGTTTCACTAAATGAGGTATTATTATAATATTATTATGAACTAGCCGTTATGAATAGTAATACCCACTTTTTGAAATTTTATTTTTCAAAATGGACTTCATTTTTGGATTCCGAATATCGAAATTAGCCTAGGGTGAATTTTTGGATTCATAATATCACCCATTTATTCATACCTGATATAGATGGTTTCACTTGAATCCTATATTATCGATGCAGCAGCATGGCACTAGTGGAGTCTGTTCATCAAGATACAAAATGAAATGACACTCACATGGATAGAATTCCATCATCTATTTCATGATTTGATTTACCCAGAATCGTTATTCTCTAGAAATATTTAGGAGATTCATGAGATGCATCAAGGTTATATTATTTTTTAGAGTATGCTACATGGTTCAATGACCTCACACATTACTCCATTTATACAGTTTATTACGATTTCTTCAGGGTTCAATAGTTTGAGTAGGGATTTCACAGAGACGTTCATGCTCGTGTATGTCCTTGTTCATTTATACTTATATTAAAATATTTAAGGTGGGACGTAGTTATAAAGAGATTATTTTAAGAGGGGTGATAGGTGGTTGTAGCTGATAGTAGACAGTATTGGGATTAGTCATATGTATCATCTTGCAATAAATTGACGTTGGGGTCTCAACATAAGAGGCATATCCCAGCAAGGACATTGAAACAAGGATCTATAACACAAGGATTTCATAATGGATCAATTCATGTCCAATATGGTGTATGATATTATTTTGATGAGTGGGGTCACATGGAACATGATTTCCCAACCTATTATACATTGTAGGATAGGTAGTTTGTGGATGGACTGCCATGATAGAGAAAAATTAATGATCAATGATCTCCCTGGAGTGGGGTGGGCACCCACCCTATAGGTACAAGAGGACCATGTAGAGATCTGGAGGGAGGAGCTAATGGAAGGGGCCAATGCTATGAGCTCCTCCCACATTAAACATCATGTATAAAAAACTAGGCTTAGTGAGCTTGCAGTCAAGGCCATGGGTAGCTTTAGGCTTTAGAGAGAGAAGACCAGGTTTCTAATGAGATGATTTAGAGTAAGATATATGTCATTCATACACTTTTTCAATTATGAGTATACATAAGATTAAGTCATTAACTTGAATATATATCCTTGTATGGGAAATAGAAATTCCCATTGAGATATTATCCTAGAATATATGTCTAGGGGTTCCTAAAAGAATAGTTCTTATATATTACGCCTCTATCAGTAGTGATAGTTGGATATGGTGGAGAGAGTATCTAATGATTCCTCTTGTTAATCAGGATGAAACCTTATGAAATCATCTTAATAATGGACTTTTTTTCCATGGTTTGTGACTATATATAATGAAAACTTTGGATGTTGATATGCCTTTATATTGTTATGAAGATATTCTTATTTATAGGAAAGAGTTATTATTTGGCTATGAAAGTGGGGATTTTGGGAAGGAAACTGAAAATTATCACCCATAAGTCGAATAGTGTATACCATGGTTAAGTGCGATCTTCCAATATATATCTTATAGCGGTTGTGGAGTATTATATATATATATATATATATATATATATATTTCCCAGATATTTCTTATGATTTCCTATGTGGTGGTATATGGATCTTTGCATTGATTTTCACTCTAATAACAGGATAATATCTTCGGTGGCATGTCAAATAGCCTCTACTATGCGCCGAGATCATAGGGTTTAGAAGTATGACCTTCACGATAATATTTTATCAAACCACATGGGTCCCCTAAGATGATATAATTTTGATCATAAAAAAATGAATATTGGAGAATGTGTCTACGTGTTTATTATCGATAATTGAATCAATTGAAAATTAATATCAAATGCATATTCCCAATGGTTAATGGCCACTTCAACTAGTTGAGAGTGCCAATGAGCATATACCCAAGTGGTATAGGCTCCATCTTGGCATCTAAAAGACCCATAATCAAATCCAGGTAAGGAATATTTTCCGGGGTACTATAGAAATACTACAGCAGGGCACTAGTAGTGAAGTAGCTGTTGGGTCGGAATAAACGGGGAATGATGGCAAGAGGGGGGGTGAATTGCCTTTTAAAAAATGATAAAAAAATTAAAAATCAAAGTTGAAATGCAGCGGAAATAAAGGAGGCAAGACACACAAAATTGATAACGGAGTTCGGCCAAAACCCGGCCTACGTCTCCGCTCCCAACTCAACCGTTGAGAGATTCCTACCGCTTGCTTTTCAATGGTTTTAGCAAAAAACCCACTAGGCTTTGAGGTAGCACTAGGACCTATTACAGCTTGCTTTTTATGGTTGAGCAAGAACCCACTTGCTTTTAATGGTTTAGCAAGAACCCACTAGCCTTTTTAACGGGTGAAGGCTAGCTCACCGAAAACTCAAGCCTTTTAAAAGGAAAGGATTGAAGAAACCTCTTCACACCTTAATGGTGGTGTGAAACCCAAAAGAAAGAGGAATAGAAAAGGAGTTGGGGTTTGTAGGCACAAACCCAATTTTAAGCTCAAAAAGAATAAACAATAAAAACCGTATTGGAGGAAGACTTGGGCGCCAATTGGATGATGGAGTTGATGTAGCGTGCTCTCCCAAGCTTCTTGAGGTGCTCCTTGGATTGGAAGTTGGTTGGAGCACTTGGGGTTCCTTTGAGGAAGTCCGCCGGAGGATTGCCGAATGATGGAAAAAGTGTCCGTTGGCTTCACAATAGTTCCGGTAGGTGTCCGGGGCTTCCTTAGCCTTTATTTATAGGCTAGGAACCCTTGAGGAGGCTTCGGAGCCGTTGGAGAGGCATAAAGAGCCGTTGGGAGCCAAGTGGGAGTTGACTGGTCAAAGCCAACGGCTAGTTTGACTGGGCTACCGGCTGGCCGGTACAGCTCCACCGGCTGGCCGGTGCCTTGGTAGAGAAGAAGAGTCTTGATCCAGGCTCTACCGGTCGACCGGTGGAGGAGCCACCAGCTGGCCGGTGGCAAGACAGTAGAAAACACTATTTGGGCTGGGTGCCACAGGTCGACCGGTGACAGAGCCACCGGTCGACCGGTGGAACCTGGCAGTGGGCAATCCCTCTGCCAGTTCCACCGGCTGGCCGGTGCTATCACAACGGTTGGCCGGTGGACTGAATTTCAGTCCATTTCTTGTCCATTCTTGGGCCATTCCTTTGGCAAGCTCTTGCTTATCATCCACAATACTTAAAACACAATGTTAGATAAAAATGATAAGATGATTGTGATCATGAAAATCAAACAACGAGGGGAACGAGAGGTACAACAATCTCCCCCTATTTTGATGATCACAATCACCAAAAACAATTAATGTAAAATACTGAAATTGAAAGGAATTCTTAAAGGATAATTTGAAAATAAATCAAAGCAAGATAGAAAAGGTTTCTCCCCCAATCAATCAAGAAATTCTCCCCCTTTGTGATTATCAAAATAGCACGGGGCATAAAACTTGATTGAGGGAAAAAATGAAAATCAAGAATTTAAACCAATTGAAAATAATACCAATTGTTGGAAATTTTGAAATGAAAAATAAAAATGAAAATTTGAATAACAGTTTGAATTGAAAGTTTTGAATCAAAAACCAATTGAAATTTGAAATTTGAAACCAAATGAAATTTTTGAAATTGAGAGTTTTGAATCAAAAAAGAATTGAGAGATTTCAGTGAGAAATTCGAATTGAATATTTTGAAATGAAAAAATTTGATACCAAGTGTTGAAATTGAAAGTTGGAATCGAAAATTTTGAAATGAAGTCAAAAGGGCTTAATTTGAAATTTGAAAGTTTGAATTGAAACAAAAAGCTTAATCAAACCTAACTCCCCCTAAATAAAAACAAAAAGTCACCGGGGAGAGGGATTTTGAAAAGAGATGATTTTAGGCCCGGAGAGACTCGCAAGAAGGGATTTTTCAATCCATACTTGTCTCATGGCAGGTCTTCTCCTATAAAACTCATCCGAAAAGAAAAAAGACTTGGGTTGGCCGTACCGGGCATTTTTACAATTACATTCATAAATTAGGTGCCCAGGTTTTTTACAATAATTGCAAAATTTATAACTAGAGCTCCCCCTTACAAAAACAGTTGGAGCATGGGAGGAGGAAGCTTGGTTGGTATAGCCAAGTCCATGTGTGGTTCTAGAAACACGTTGAGAACCAAGGAGATTGGACAAATTTTGTTCACCTTGGGTGAACATGGCTAGGGTCTCTCTTAGATCTTTGATGGTTGATTCCATAGAATCAACATTTGGAAAATTTTGGATTTTGAGGGAGAGTTCCTCCTTCTCTTTGAGAAGTTGGTCTTTTTCGGAGGAAATTTTTTTTAAATTCTTTTTCAAAGCGACAAATTTTGAAGATAAAGCATGAAAACCTTTTTCCAATTGATCTCTTGCGTGCGAGAGTTCTTCATAGGATAAATGATTCAATGAATTAGAAGAACTAGAGGAGGAAGAGGAGGAAGAGGAGGAAGATACCTCATGTTTTGCCATTAGGCATTTTTTACCTTGGTCGCTCGAGGAGAAGGAGGAGAATGAAGAGGTGGAGCTATCACTCCATGTTGCCTTTGAAGCCTTCTTCTTCCCCTTTTTCTTGGCCCTTTTCTTGTGGAGTGGGCAATTGGGTACGGATTTTGCACCGGGTTCTTGCTTTGGAGCCTTGCTAGTACCTTCATGGGTTAGCTCTAAATATTTCCAAATATCATGCGAAGTAGAGCAAGAAGAAATATGATTAAAAACATTACGATCTAACCCACAATGTAGAGCATTCATGGCTTTGCCATCAAGCTCGAAATTTGCAATGTCTACGGGGGTCCACTTAGACTCATCGGGAGAGGAGAGGGAAAATCCTTGCATAACAATTTTAAAAATTGGATAACCAATGCTTTTAAGAAATGTGGTCATGCGTGTTTTCCAAAAACTATAATCGGCTCCATCAAAAAATGGAGCACGATCCAAAGAATGTCCTTCAAGAGTTTGAGAAGAAGAAGCGGTAGAAGCCATAAAAAAAAATAGGATCTTTAATTTGAAACTGGTTTAGGGAATTACTCAAATACTTCCTCTGATACCAAATGTTGGGTCGGAATAAACGGGGAATGATGGCAAGAGGGGGGGTGAATTGCCTTTTAAAAAATGATAAACAAATTAAAAATCAAAGTTGAAATGCAGCGGAAATAAAGGAGGCAAGACACACAAAATTGATAACGGAGTTCGGCCAAAACCCGGCCTACGTCTCCGCTCCCAACTCAACCGTTGAGAGATTCCTACCGCTTGCTTTTCAATGGTTTTAGCAAGAAACCCACTAGGCTTTGAGGTAGCACTAGGACCTATTACAGCTTGCTTTTTATGGTTGAGCAAGAACCCACTTGCTTTTAATGGTTTAGCAAGAACCCACTAGCCTTTTTAACGGGTGAAGGCTAGCTCACCGAAAACTCAAGCCTTTTAAAAGGAAAGGCTTGAAGAAACCTCTTCACACCTTAATGGTGGTGTGAAACCCAAAAGAAAGAGGAATAGAAAAGGAGTTGGGGTTTGTAGGCACAAACCCAATTTTAAGCTCAAAAAGAATAAACAATAAAAACCGTATTGGAGGAAGACTTAGGCGCCAATTGGATGATGGAGTTGATGTAGCGTGCTCTCCCAAGCTTCTTGAGGTGCTCCTTGGATTGGAAGTTGGTTGGAGCACTTGGGGTTCCTTTGAGGAAGTCCGCCGGAGGATTGCCGAATGATGGAAAAAGTGTCCGTTGGCTTCACAATAGTTCCGGTAGGTGTCCGGGGCTTCCTCATCCTTTATTTATAGGCTAGGAACCCTTGAGGAGGCTTCGGAGCCGTTGGAGAGGCTTAAAGAGCCGTTGGGAGCCAAGTGGGAGTTGACTGGTCAAAGCCAACGGCTAGTTTGACTGGGCTACCGGCTGGCCGGTACAGCTCCACCGGCTGGCCGGTGCCTTGGTAGAGAAGAAGAGTTTTGATCCAGGCTCCACCGGTCGACCGGTGGAGGAGCCACCGGCTGGCCGGTGGCAAGACAGTAGAAAACACTATTTGGGCTGGGTGCCACAGGTCGACCGGTGACAGAGCCACTGGTCGACCGGTGGAACCTGGCAGTGGGCAATCCCTCTGCCAGTTCCACCGGCTGGCCGGTGCTATCACACCGGTTGGCCGGTGGACTGAATTTCAGTCCATTTCTTGTCCATTCATGGGCCATTCCTTTGGCAAGCTCTTGCCTATCATCCACAATACTTAAAACACAATGTTAGATAAAAATGATAAGGTGATTGTGATCATGAAAATCAAACAACGAGGGGAACGAGAGGTACAACAATCTCCCCCTATTTTGATGATCACAATCACCAAAAACAATTAATGTAAAATACTGAAATTGAAAGGAATTCTTAAAGGATAATTTGAAAATAAATCAAAGCAAGATAGAAAAGGTTTCTCCCCCAATCAATCAAGAAATTCTCCCCCTTTGTGATTATCAAAATAGCACGGGGCATAAAACTTGATTGAGGGAAAAAATGAAAATCAAGAATTTAAACCAATTGAAAATAATACCAATTGTTGGAAATTTTGAAATGAAAAATAAAAATGAAAATTTGAATAACAGTTTGAATTGAAAGTTTTGAATCAAAAACCAATTGAAATTTGAAATTTGAAACCAAATGAAATTTTTGAAATTGAGAGTTTTGAATCAAAAAAGAATTGAGAGATTTGAGTGAGAAATTCGAATTGAATATTTTGAAATGAAAAAATTTGATACCAAGTGTTGAAATTGAAAGTTGGAATCGAAAATTTTGAAATGAAGTCAAAAGGGCTTAATTTGAAATTTGAAAGTTTGAATTGAAACAAAAAGCTTAAACAAACCTAACTCCCCCTAAATAAAAACAAAAAGTCACCGGGGAGAGGGATTTTGAAAAGAGATGATTTTAGGCCCGGAGAGACTCGCAAGAAGGGATTTTTCAATCCATACTTGTCTCATGGCGGGTCTTCTCCTATAAAACTCATCCGAAAAGAAAAAAGACTTGGGTTGGCCGTACCGGGCATTTTTACAATTACATTCATAAATTAGGTGCCCGGGTTTTTTACAATAATTGCAAAATTTATAACTAGAGCTCCCCCTTACAAAAACAGTTGGAGCATGGGAGGAGGAAGCTCGGTTGGTATAGCCAAGTCCATGTGTGGTTCTAGAAACACGTTGAGAACCAAGGAGATTGGACAAATTTTGTTCACCTTGGGTGAACTTGGCTAGGGTCTCTCTTAGATCTTTGATGGTTGATTCCATAGAATCAACATTTGGAAAATTTTGGATTTTGAGGGAGAGTTCCTCCTTCTCTTTGAGAAGTTGGTCTTTTTCGGAGGAAAGTTTTTTGAAATTCTTTTTCAAAGCGACAAATTTTGAAGATAAAGCATGAAAACCTTTTTCCAATTGATCTCTTGCGTGCGAGAGTTCTTCATAGGATAACTGATTCAATGAATTAGAAGAACTAGAGGAGGAAGAGGAGGAAGAGGAGGAAGATACCTCATGTTTTGCCATTAGGCATTTTTTACCTTGGTCGCTCGAGGAGAAGGAGGAGAATGAAGAGGTGGAGCTATCACTCCATGTTGCCTTTGAAGCCTTCTTCTTCCCCTTTTTCTTGGCCCTTTTCTTGTGGAGTGGGCAATTGGGTACGGATTTTGCACCGGGTTCTTGCTTTGGAGCCTTGCTAGTACCTTCATGGGTTAGCTCTAAATATTTCCAAATATCATGCGAAGTAGAGCAAGAAGAAATATGATTAAAAACATTACGATCTAACCCACAATGTAGAGCATTCATGGCTTTGCTATCAAGCTCGAAATTTGCAATGTCTACGGGGGTCCACTTAGACTCATCGGGAGAGGAGAGGGAAAATCCTTGCATAACAATTTTAAAAATTGGATAACCAATGCTTTTAAGAAATGTGGTCATGCGGGTTTTCCAAAAACTATAATCGGCTCCATCAAAAAATGGAGCACGATCCAAAGAATGTCCTTCAAGAGTTTGAGAAGAAGAAGCGGTAGAAGCCATAAAAAAAATAGGATCTTTAATTTGAAACCGGTTTAGGGAATTACTCAAATACGTCCTCTGATACCAAATGTTGGGTCGGAATAAACGGGGAATGATGGCAAGAGGGGGGGTGAATTGCCTTTTAAAAAATGATAAACAAATTAAAAATCAAAGTTGAAATGCAGCGGAAATAAAGGAGGCAAGACACACAAAATTGATAACGGAGTTCGGCCAAAACCCGGCCTACGTCTCCTCTCCCAACTCAACCGTTGAGAGATTCCTACCGCTTGCTTTTCAATGGTTTTAGCAAGAAACCCACTAGGATTTGAGGTAGCACTAGGACCTATTACAGCTTGCTTTTTATGGTTGAGCAAGAACCCACTTGCTTTTAATGGTTTAGCAAGAACCCACTAGCCTTTTTAACGGGTGAAGGCTAGCTCACCGAAAACTCAAGCCTTTTAAAAGGAAAGCCTTGAAGAAACCTCTTCACACCTTAATGGTGGTGTGAAACCCAAAAGAAAGAGGAATAGAAAAGGAGTTGGGGTTTGTAGGCACAAACCCAATTTTAAGCTCAAAAAGAATAAAAAATAAAAACTGTATTGGAGGAAGACTTGGGCGCCAATTGGATGATGGAGTTGATGTAGCGTGCTCTCCCAAGCTTCTTGAGGTGCTCCTTGGATTGGAAGTTGGTTGGAGCACTTGGGGTTCCTTTGAGGATGTCCGCCGGAGGATTGCCGAATGATGGAAAAAGTGTCCGTTGGCTTCACAATAGTTCCGGTAGGTGTCCGGGGCTTCCTCAGCCTTTATTTATAGGCTAGGAACCCTTGAGGAGGCTTCGGAGCCGTTGGAGAGGCTTAAAGAGCCGTTGGGAGCCAAGTGGGAGTTGACTGGTCAAAGCCAACGGCTAGTTTTACTGGGCTACCGGCTGGCCGGTACAGCTCCACCGGCTGGCCGGTGCCTTGGTAGAGAAGAAGAGTCTTGATCCAGGCTCTACCGGTCGACCGGTGGAGGAGCCACCGGCTGGCCGGTGGGAAGACAGTAGAAAACACTATTTGGGCTGGGTGCCACAGGTCGACCGGTGACAGAGCCACCGGTCGACCGGTGGAACCTGGCAGTGGGAAATCCCTCTGCCAGTTCCACCGGCTGGCCGGTGCTATCACACCGGTTGGCCGGTGGACTGAATTTCAGTCCATTTCTTGTCCATTCTTGGGCCATTCCTTTGGCAAGCTCTTGCCTATCATCCACAATACTTAAAACACAATGTTAGATAAAAATGATAAGGTGATTGTGATCATGAAAATCAAACAACGAGGGGAACGAGAGGTACAACAGTAGCAGTGATGAAACTATAGCAGCAATGGGACTATAGCGGCGAAGTCACTGTAGTAAGTGCTATAGTGGTGGCAGTAATGTAGTGGTGTGGTACTATAGTAGTACTATTCATTGAGGGGTGCTTTGGGACAAAAAATAGGATTATAAGAATTGTATTAAGTCCACATTCCCATGGGCCTTCAGGCTATGTAATAGGTCCCCCTCTACCCACTCTAAATAGGTATTTTCTTTAAATAATAAATTGATGCTTCATCACCAACCATTAAAAAACTAGTTCAGAGGCTTGAGATGGTTCTCAAGGATAAATCTATAGTTTCGATACCAATAGTTGAGGGTTCTTGAGGATGACATTTCAATTTCCAAATTTCAATTGCAGTATAAACACTATGATTTCCTGGTGATGACATTTATTGTGAAAAAATCCCCCACTATATTCATGGATCTTATGAACTAGATCAACCTTCCATTCCAGGACTGATTCGTAGTTGTCTTCATGTAACACCCAGAGTTTTTCAAAACCATTCCTTTGAATAAATTACCTATATTTGATGTCATGTGTTTCATGATACAATAATTTAATCTTTCATTGTATGCTACTGCAATGCAATATTTCACTGCATGCTACATCGACTTGGCATGTGTTACACACAACACCGAGTTTCTATGCATCATAACATTATTTTAAAAAATATTTTAATGATATAGTTATGACCTAGAGGTTAAACATTGTAATAAAAATAGTATTAAATAAATTTAAAATATTTTTTATAGTGTTTTTAATAAAATAAAACACATTTATGATCAAACATGTGATGTTGGTACAATCTTTATATGTTTGAGAACACTATATTTTCAAATGAACATCTTTTTATCTCCTTATGTAAACAATAATAAAAATAATTTTATAAAATTTTATAAATTTAATTTTATAAAATATACATCAATTTTTAATTTTGAATGAAAAATTCCATTAGGGTTAATTTTTTGGATTTTTCAGAGAAACATCGTTTCTTGGATGAATAGTGAGAAATATTAAATTTTAATTCGAAAGTACCTTTTTATCTAATTTATATATATTATTAAATTATATTTTAAATTGGTTTTAATATATAATTACATAAAATATACATAAATTATACAAATTTATTTTATTGTAAACAATTTTATATTGAAATTGGATAATAAAACATTTCAAACTTTTAAACATTTATTGTTAAATCACCTGATGTTGTAACACATATCTCGGATTAATTTTAAATTAATTTCCTCCACTAATATTATTATTATTTGGAAAAAAATTTATTACAATATTTTATAATTTATAATTAGTAAAACTTAGTTTTTTACCAAAACTATTAGTGAAAGTGGTTAAAATTAATTATAGTGACTAAGAGATACAATAGCTTAACAAAACACTAAATCTTAAACACATGTGCCAAAATGAAAATTAAACGTTTCCAAAAAACATTTAATGCCCATATTTTCACCCTATAATACCTTTTCTTTAAATGGTACCATTATTTTATCCACTTGACGTAGGAAAAACATAAGTGGAATTCCCTTTTAAAAAATTTACTAGAATGAAACTCCTCTATAAAAAGGTACTCACACCTCCCACTTATTAACACCTCTTAATACCTTTTTATAGCCAAAATACTTCTAAAATATTCCCAAAACATGCCTAACTCCATATTATAATCCTTACTTTTGGAATAAATACATCCAAAGAATCCCTTTCATGCAAACCTAGATGAGTTACCCAAAGAAGAGGTAACATCCTTCCCCATGATCGATTGTTTAATTTTAATTATAAACCCCATAAATAATTATTATACAATGATTATATTATAAAACAAGTATCCTAAATATTCCCAAAAAATATTATTACAATATTTTTATGTACACTTAAACACACTTCCATCTATGTGGTAATGAACATACCATTCTTGTGTACAGTGAACTACCACCACACAAAATGATGTTGTTTATTTTTTCCTTTACCGCCTCTCCTGGTTGGGAATTATGATGGAAAATAAATTTATGAATGATATATACGATATTTTTTATTCTTCATGAATTATTATATGAAAAATAACTTATTGTATCCATTTTTTGTATATATGATAGCTTTGTTTGTGGAAGTGTGGACTTCCGCCTCCTCAAAGTTATTTGATTCATTCAAAAATATAATTGACTGTATTAAGGATGGTTTTAATAAATTTTTTGATATATATGGCATTAAAATTGTTTTTTAATGATATTATATATATATATATTTTATTTACGTACTTACTTTTAACACATTAACAAAACAGAATCAACATTCATGTTTATGTATGACTTACCATCTCTATTAACGATGTATTAAGTTTTATATTTGTATATTTTATATATTATACAAATTCTTATATATTTTATATATTTTATTTACATAATGATTTTAATTCTTGATATCATGGTATTATTATAAAGGAAAAACTATAACAAATCAAAACAAAATAGAAAAATAAAGCGATTATTTCCTAAAATTAAACTGTAACATAGAATTATTAATGACCAAGTAATATAAATTCATAATAAAACAACATATGGAATTATATATAAGAATATGGTTTTGTATTAGTTTTAAAATATAATTTAAAATGTCATATAGGAATATTTTATGAGTTAGATGATAGTCAATACACAAGGTAAAAATGTTTCTAGTCTCACATTTATTTATATGAGATTTATGCCTTATTCACCACTAGTTTCTTTTCTGTGGTGTATATATTTCCCTTGAATATATTATATGACTATTATACTTATATATATGGTATTTACATATCCATTTTTGATCTCTCATTCATTGGGTTTATGTTTCAAAAGATACTAAATCGATAAAGTAGGTTCGTCTCACATTTCCTTCTTTGAGACACATGCCATAAATTTCAAAAAAACATTTTATCAAAAAAAATTCAATCATGTTTTTAAATATTTTCTCTTAATCTCAATTTAAGGAAAATATTTTTTAATTTTTATTTTACTTTTTTTTCAAATAATCCTTTATATGTATTGATTTTTTTTAAAGAAATGGTTTTTTAAATGTTTCAATATTTATTTATATGTTTTCACAAAAACAAAAAAATGTTCTTTAAATTTTTTTAAAGATTCTATAATAAGTTTTCTATTTTCATTTCATGAAATTGACTCTCAAAAGGTTTTATGTTTTAAAAATAATTTTCCTTAGAATAAAGGATGATTTCATAATTTTTTTCAAATTAATTTCTATGTAAGATGGCATCTTTTGGTGTTACTCATTCTTTTTGGGGGAAATGATGCAAAGGTTCTATTCATATTATTTCTTTTAATTGTTTATGTTTTTATAGAAATATTTCAAGGAAATATTTTTCTCTTTCATGGCTTATATGTTTATGAAACCCATTTATCTTTAACATGTTAGGTTCTTATGAAACCTGCATCCTTTCATGGGTTAGGCAATGAAAAAATTATTAGGAAACCTATCTCCTTTCCACCAGTTATTATATGATTACATGTTTATGATATCAATTATTTTCATGGTTTGTGATATTATTTTTAATGACCTTTTGGCACACGTATGTATGATTTAATTATGAGCTGGGAGGGAACTATATCTCTCTCCAATGCATTAGGTAATGGTAAATTAAATAGGATATCAAAGGGTACATGGGTTGTAGCCGAATCCTTAAATCAAGAATATACATGGGTTAAAAAATCCTGGAAATAATAAGGTATATGGGTTTTTTACCAATCCCAAAAATAATAATGTACATGGGTTGTATCCCAAGCCTAAAAATAAGTAGGTTCAGGGGTTATATACCTTGGCTGAATGTAAGAGGGTACACGGGTTGTACCCCCATATAAAAATTAATAGGGTACATGGGTTGTTACCTAAGCCCGAAGCAGGTCCACATGTGATTATCCAAAGCCTTGAATATGTGAATGTCTTGGTAGATATCCCTGAAATAATATTTTTTATGCTTGTGTGTATGCCACAAATATTATGTCTTCCTTCTATTTTAATATTTCATGGATTATTCTCATAATCTTTTTATTATTCATATCTTAAAAACTAACAATAGTTATTATAGGATTCATTTTTATGATGTTTAATATGTGAGGAATGATCTGATAAGGTTATGGTCACATTATCATACCCATATTCCCATGTTTATACTTAAATATCTCCCTTTCTTACCCATTCTAAGTATATGGGAACACCTCATTTTATGATTCATTCCCCATGCTATGATGATTTTTATTATGTATGATTCGTCAAAGAAGGGTTTTAGTCATGAAGAACCTAGTGAGAGATATTGTGTCTTACTTATGGACTGGTTTTTTTGTTTACATGTTTCCAAAGGAATAAGACTAATATTGTCATTAGGTATCTATTTGTGTCATGTTTTAAATATTCCACAATAATGAGGAAATGTTAATGAATGAAAACTAAGGGTCATTAAAGTTGGTATTAGAGAAAACGTTTAGTTAACCTTTGGAAACTATGATGAGAATACCTCAGTGTGAACTCTAATGAAATGTATAATGATACATCTAAGGATAACGAAAATTTATAGGAAAATTTCCTGAATTTGTTTACAAAGGATAGAGATAGTTGTTTCTAGAAATAAATCTATGTCTGTATACTATAAGTGGATGTGGCATTGACATTGATGTACAAAGGGGTAACAACTCTAAAAACGAGTGTCGGGTCTTACTCAAGTGTAACTTATTACATAGAAATGGACATTGATGCACACCTACATTGACACTCCCAGAATATATTATTTGGGAATTCACATACTCTTCATGAACCATCATAGAGGAATTTAATTTGAGTTTTCTATGAATAACATAGGATAAACATAATGTGTTATTTAATAAAGATGGTTTAATAATTTTTACATACTGTGAGCGGTTTTTCATTATTATGTGGTAATTCACTATGGTAACTACTTCTTACTCTATTACTTTTGGTTTTTGACAATGGATAGAACCCAAAAGAATATATTTAATGGTTATTATGATGGAAAATTAAATGACTATTCCACTGAGAATCTGGATGCTATGGGATATGGAATACAAAACCTTAAATATTTTATCACTCCACATTTTCAATCTATGAAGAATGATGGACTTCGAAATAAGAAACGGTGTGAAGAATAATCATTTGAGTCTGTCATGAGGAAATGATAACCTTATTTCAATGATACATCTAATCTATTTTTGGTTGAACATTGTATTAGTACCATCGAAAAGATTTCTCCATCATCCAGTGTTCATAAAATGATAAATTCATTTAATTAGTTTATCCTTTTGATGATGAAGTAGACAAGTAGTGGACTATAATCAAGTATATGAGGCAGAAACACGAAATAGAATCCATATATTTAGATGATTTAAGTAAAATATTCTTGTATAATTACATTCTTTTGTTCTTCATATGAATATGGGAAATGAGTTCCTTGATTTGGAGAAAATGGATGATGAAATTTTTGGTACCTATAAGGCTAATTATACAAGACATGTGAGGTACACTCAGGGAATTATCATTAAACCAGAATTTAATTTTTTTAGGTTTTTATGTCTCTTAAAATCTATGTCTCATAAGGGATTTAGCTATAAGAGACATTAGTAGCTATAAATGGATTGTGTGTTGAGAAATGAACTTTGAAATATAGGTCGGATTTATGTATCAATATAATGGTTACAACAATAAAAAGAAGATCGAGATCAAAGAAACGTCTAAAAAACATAAGGAATAGTAGATGATTATATCTTAAAGCTCTAGGTGGGGAAAGAATTAGATAGGATATTGTCTTAATGGTTCTAATGAATGGATTTGGTTTATAATTCAAGGAAAAAGGGGAATTTATTTTTTAACTGATGGTAAGAAGTTGGATAATTATGCAAATAAAGGAAAATATGTATACAATGCACCTCCCAATATTCAGTGCTTCAAGTGTATAGAGGATGAGAATTATGCTAAATAGTTATCAGACCTGATGGTCGGTGATGATTTTCGTCGTCAGAAACCTCATACATAAAGGGTTAAGGGGAAATCTCATGTGATAACTATTTCTCACAAGGGATTCGATAACGATGTGGTAAAATATATACTTACCATCCACTCCATATCCACTAATGTCTTATTTGATTATGGATATACCCACTCTATCATATCTAATTATTTTTCCAAGTGAAATGAGATTATTTCCAATCAATTAGATGAGTAATTAGTTGTGAAAACCCATAATGGTATGATTAATTCATCTCAATTGTATTATTCCTCCCTAGTTGATGTTTATGGTAACGTGCTTCCTAAAAATCATGAAATTCCCCCTTTGGTTTAATTTTATGCCATTTTAGGCATGCGTTGGATTTATCTTCAAAAATCCCAAAACAATTGTTGAGGAAGTTTAGTTACAATTAATATTTAAAACCAAACTATGATTGTCTATCAATGTGATGATAATTATGAACATACTATACAGATTAAATCTTATGTGTGTGTCTTCATTACCATTCAAAAACGTTAATTTCTCTCAAATGCTTTCAGAGGTACTAGACATCGATGATGTGTATATTTTTTAAGAATTTGTGTATGTGTTCCTTGAATAATTTCCTATACTTCCACCACAATGTGATGTTGAGTTCACAATAGAACTCATCTGTAATTATACACCATGTTCAAATAATTTTTATAGAATGGACCCAATTGAGTTATAATAATTGAAGAATAAACTCCAAGGAATCCTTGACAAGGTGTTCATTCAGCAAAGTGTTTCATCTTGGGGTGCACTGGTTCCCTTTTTGAAAAAGAAATATGGATCAATGTAATGTTGTGGTGATTACCAAGAATTGAAAAATATTATGATCAGGAACATGTATTCTCTTCCCCATATTGATGACTTCTTTTATCAAATTCATGGATCTAAATACTTTTTGAAGATTAACCTTCATTATTTATATCATAAATTCATGTTCATGAAAAAGGATATACCTAAGAAAACATTTCTCTCATGTTTTGGACACTATGAATACGCAGTGACACATTTTGGTAGTATATTTAGTTAATATCATTATCTATTTAAAGAGAAAATAAGAACATGAATACCAGTTGTTAACTGTACTAAAGACCCTAAGGATGGAGAAACTACATGAAAAATTTACAAAGTGTGAATTTTAGGTAAACAATCATTAATTTTTTGGTCACATAATCTCATGATAAGGTATGTAATTAGATCCATCAAAGATAGATGCTATTGAATGTAGGCTTAGACCAGCCACAGGCACTGAGATCCATTGCATTCTCAATTTAGCTAGATATTATCGATTGTTTTTAGGTAATTTTCTTATGACTATATAATTCACTGACCAAGTTTACTTTTAAGGGGGACAAGTTCCTCTAGCAAGATGAATGTGATAAAAATTTCAAGAAACTAAAGCAAAGGTTGGGCAGTGAAACTATTCCTACATTACCATGTAGTTGAGTATGGTTTTTAATCTATATAGATGGTTCAATGAAAATATTGGGATGTGTTCTTATTCAAAATCAATTGTTATAGCCTATGTCTCATGATTGTAGAAAATTAATGAGAAAAATTATCCAATTCATGATTTGTAGTAATCTGTTGTAATTTTTTCATTAAAGAAAAGGTTGAATTATCTTTATGGAGAAATGTTTGATAAATATACAAATCATAGAATTCTGAAATTTATATTCCCACATAAGGAGTTAAACATGTGTTAGAGAAAATAGTTAGAGATGATAAAAGATTATGAATTATAAATACATTACCACCCTATGAATTCAAACAAGGTAGATGATTATTTGAGTCAAAAGGATTGTGAATCCTTACCCATGATAAGGATCTCAAAAGACCCAATATTTATTGATTTTCAATAGATGGATCTGGAAGCCTTGAAGGAAGTTGAAATTTTTTATCTTTCTCAAATGAATGTTCATCCCTCTATATATTTGAATATCAAAGTGGCATAAAATAAAGATGTTGATCTGAAATATAAGGTTATAGATTTTACCGAGTTTCGCATTGAAAAGGATGGAATGATAAGGTTAAGTAATCGTTTATATGTTCCATCCATTTCGGATTTGAATTAAGAGATGTGAGAGGAAGATCATAGTTATTCATTATCCATTCATCTTGGAGGTACATATATATATATATATATAGAATTTAAATAATAAATCTGGTTGTGTGTCATGTAGAGGGATGTCACTATGTTTGTATCTTAATGCTTGGTGTGGAAGTAAGTTAAGGATGAAATAAAAAAGTACAAGTGATTATTACATCCATTACCCATACCAAAATGGAAATGGGAGAACATCACTATATATTTTTTTCATTTGACTCCCCAAAACCTCTAAAGGATTTAAATATATATTGGTGGTATTTTAACGCATTACTAAGTCACAACACTTCATCTCTATCAAAGATTATTTCCCTATAGACAATATTACAATGATATAAATTAAGGAAGCGGTAAGCTTGCATAGAGTTCCACATTCAATTATATTTGATAAAAATCCTAGCTTTACCTCGATGTTTTAGTGAATTATTTAGTAATCACTTGATATAGAATTGAGTATCACAACAACATATCATATTTAGAAATATGGTTACTTTGATAGAAAAATTTAAACACTAGAGGATATGTTGAAATCTTGTTCATTGTATTTCAAAGGTGTATTGGATAAGAACATTCTTATGGTTGAGTTTTATTACAATAATATCATTCACTCAATCATTCATATGGATCCCTATGAATCCCTCAATGTGAATAAATATAGATCCCCAACATTCTAGGAAGAATTCAATGAATGAAAGATGTTGGGACTTGAGATAGCATATGAAATGGCCCAGAAGGTTAGAACCATTCAATGGAATATCCCAGTAAAACAAATCCGATAGAACATTTATACTAATAACCATCGTCATGATATAGAATTTAATGTTTTTGAGAAGGTGTTCCTCTAAATCTCTCCCCATAAGAAGGTCATGATATTAGGGATGAAAAGGAAACTATTCCATATATATATCAGTTTCTCTAAAATTCTTGATCATATCTGGATGATAACATATCTCTTGGATATTCCTCTAAATATCATTCAATTCCATGATGTGTTCCATTTATCTCTCCTAAGAAATTACGTACCTTACCCCACACATATATTGAAATTAGGGCTCATACAACTATAATAGGACCTTTCTTACGAGGAAGAACTAGTTGAAAATATTGATTGTATAGAGAATGTTCTACGAAATAAGACAACACACCTAGTTAATGTTTTGTGGAGAAATCACTAGTTTGAGGAATATATATGGGAATTTTAGGATATGGTGAGATTATAGTATCCTCATTTTGATTTATCATAATGAGAAATTTCTATGATGAAATTCATTTTAGGGGGGGTTTGTTGTAACACCCCATGTTTTAATGAATGATTTTTAGAATAAATTAATTTTAATTTATTTAGGGAATTTCACTCCAAACTAAGTCAATTTTTCATCATACGCTACACCAATACGATATTTCTCTACATTCCACATTGACTTTTCTTGTGTTACATGCAACACCGAGTTTCTATAAAATATCATTTTGTTTTAACAATTATTTAAATGAGATAATTATAACCTAGATGTTATAATTTTTAATATTAACTGTAATAACTAATTTTCTAATATTATTTAAAAAAAATTATGATAATAAAACATATTTTTAATAAAACATTTATTGTTGTCAAATTCTTTATATGTTTGCAAATACTATTTTCACAAATGAACATATTTTTATGTACTTATTTAAAAAATAATAAAATTAATTTTATAAAATTATTGAAATTTAATTTCATAAAATAATCTTTATTTTAGCATTCATAATTTAAGAATTATACTATGGTGAATTTTTGGTATTTTTCTAAAAAACATCATTTTTGGATGAATTGTAAAAAATACTGAATTTTATTTCAAAATTAGTTTTTCTTAAATTTTATTTATATTGTTTAATTATGTTTTAATTTATTTTAAATTATAATTAGGTCAAATATATATATAGGAATCTAATTTAGGCTATTGGAACCAATTTCACAAAGAAATTGGATATAAAAATGTTTCAATCTTTAAAACATTTACGCTTAAAAACCGCATTCAGGACACGTCTACATGATTAATATTAAATTAATTTATAACACATATGTGTTTAGAATATGGAATAATGGATTCCATATTTTGTATCAGAACAATTTAAAAGTTATAATAACTTAAATTTTTTTTATTGACCGCAAATATTAGTTCATGTGACTAAAATTAATTATATTTATTAAGAGAAAAATTAGCTTAACAAATAAATAAATCTTAAACTAAAGGCCCAAAATGACCTGTAAACATGTCCAAAATCCATTATATTGACATATATTTTTCCTATACTCCATTTTATCAAATTGGGTCCATTATTAGAGACACACTAAATTGGAAAATCATGGGTGGAATTCCCTTTTAAAAAATTTATCAGAATGCCTCTCCTCCACCACTATAAAAAGGCACTCACCCCTCCAACTTATTCAAATATCTAAATATAATTTTATTAAATAATATTGTAAAATATATAACTACATACTATAATACTCACTTTTTTCATATAGATATCCATGTATTCCCATTGGTTCAAACCAAAAGGAGTTGTCCAAAGAAGATGTTACATCCTTGATCAAGATCCTTTGTTTTATTTTTATTCTCCACCTTATAAAATCCTATTATTCTAAGATTATATATTATCCTTAGTATAAAAAATATTCTTATATGTTTATATTCTATGGTTTTACCTTCACTTAAACGCACTTTCACCTAATGGGTAACGAACATACCGTTCTTATGTTTGGTGATCTACTGCCTCTTGAAACAATATTGTTCATTTTTCATTTATCCACTCTCATGGTTATTAAATATTCGGTACAATATACTTTTTATTATATATGTTTTATTTATGATGTCTTTATTCTTTTTTATTTATCAAATAAAACATACCTTTATGCTTTCCATTTTTGTAAATATGATAACATTGTTTGTGGAGGTGTAAAATACTGCTTCCCCAAAGAAATTTGATTTATTCACACATCACATGGAATGTATTAAGGATGGGATTAGTAAATTTATATGATATATTTTAAATAATAAGTATAATTTAATTATATTATATATATATATATATACATATATTCTATTTACATTCATTGTTTCAATATGACAACAAAATAGAAACATTATTCATGCATACGTACAACCTACTATCTCCATGAATGGTGTATTTCATTTTGTAGTACCCCTGGTTTTGGGTATGTAACCCTTTCGTTATTCTTTTAATGGTTATAAAGATACGGGTTATGTATGGGAGATTCGGGAGAACTCAGATTGAATTTTTGGGGAAAAAGGGAAGTCATACGGGAAGCGCATGGTTTGTCTAAACCGTGTGGCCTAACCGTGCTGAGTTGGTATTGGAGGCAGCAGCTTCTGCTTGGGAAGTGCATGGTTTTTCTAACTGTGTGGCCATATCATGCATGAAGGGTGTTAGAGGTACTAGCTAATGCACGGTTAGCGCACAGTTTTTCAAACCGTGCGAACTAACTGGGCGGCCACTTAAACGAGATCATATAAAAGTGGATATCATGTGTTATTGACTCTAAGTGGCTCATTTTTCCTCCTAAGAGGCCAAAAAATGGTATTTTGATTATCCTATGGTCAAATAGGGTTCTCCCATCACTCTAGAGGCGATCTGATGGCTTCTCATTACGATTCGAAGCTGGATTCTTGAGGTATGTGATTGTTCTTATTTGGTTTCTTAGATCAACTTAGATCTACATCTCCTCTTCTCTCGGTTTCATAGATCTATGCCCTTTATGGGTAGATCTAAGTTTGTGGATTCCAAATATGATGATTTTTTGTCGTGGTTGTGTTAGTTGAAGAGATATAAAGAGGATCCTTGGTGAATCGGCCCAGTTTTCTTGTGCGTTCTCTGTTTGTTAGGGTTTTCGTCAAAACCATTGAGGTATATGGCATCACTCTTGATTCCTCTTTCTTATAACTTGAAGGATTAGTTCCAACTGATTTAATTTCTTGGTTTTTATTGTAAAATTTTGGTGCAATGCGTGTTATAAATCATCTCTAGTGGTGATTTTTGGGTTTTGATGGAATTATGGAAATTTAAAGAATGGTTTGTGTAAAGTGGTTTGGATTTTTGATTTTAAAATTGTGATTTTAAAATAAGGATTTTTTGGATTTTGAAAAAGGTTTTCAGGAAAAAGTTTTTCAATAAAGGGGCTGTTTTATTGATATGGTTTTGGCATGGTTTGAAAGGTGTGGTTTTGGGAGTACATAGTGTGTGTATTCATATTGCATTTACAAGGCTTGGTTGAAATATGACCTTGTTCTCGGTGCCAAAGGTGTAATGGGACATGGGGAATAATTACCTTGTGAGGACTTGGTAGATCGATGAGAGACCACTAATGAGTATGGAACTGTCATAACGAAGCATTCATGGTTGATTTCACTGGTTGCGAAATTGTTGGGTGTGCCAAAAAGGGATTTTGTGAAATGGAATGGTGAATTTGATTGCAATCTTTTATTGACTTATTAACTTGAGAAAGTTCATTTTTGTTGGAAAATGGTTTTTACATGGAACTTATTATATTGTGAAATGTTTTGGAATTGCTTTATATAAATTGTTTTATATAAATGTGCTAACATGTTTTATCCTAGATGCATGGGTTGGGAAGTCATTGGGGAAAACCTACTGAGTTTCATTACTCACCCCCTTCTTTGGCACGTTGGTGCTTTTTCAGATGTCATATACCGGGATATTGGAAAAGGTAAAGTGTCACATGTTTATAGCACTACTTCTTGATACATGGGATGGTTTGTGATGTTGGAGCTTGGAGCTGTGGAGCATGGAGTTTGGTTGTCGTCTTGTAGCCTCTTAGTTTGTATTTTAGCTGTTTACTCTGATTTGGTGTTGATTTCTAATGTGGTACTTTTGGTAGGGTTGTGATAAAATAAATGGTTGAGTTGTCATAGATTTTATCATGCATCATTTAGTTGTTTAGTTTGGTTATGGTTGTTGGTTTTGTGGTATGTTCTAAAATGGTAAATCGTCCCCCACTTGTTTTGAATCATTTCGGCATTTATTTCCACCCTTTGGCACCATAGGGATGTCGCTTTAGGCCAATTAACCCTCACCGTCTCTTCATGCCAATAAGGTAGGGGCAGGGTGTTACAAATGGTATCAGCTTGTTTGGTACTTGCCTAACAAGTAGTCATTAGTGTTCTGGGTCTTGGAGTTAAAATTCATTCTTGTCTATTTCTTGGGTCAAAATCATAGACAAGACTAGGATTGTCAGAACATGAAATGTATAGCATAAACGGATGTAGCTAACCCATTTATGTTGAACTTCATGTTACCATGGAGTTGGGTACATATGTGTTTTGGAGACACTTATAGGATAATAAATCTCATTGTCAATGGTTTATCAAATGAGAAGATCATGACATGCATTAGAGGAATAAATTCCCACTAGGAGTGCATATATCATTTTGGGAAATGTATTATGGTTTGATACAAAAGGGTGATTTTTGAAAATTGTAAACTAGTTTTCAAATGCATGATTTTGAAAGGAGAATGGTTGATGTATTTTGAAAATAGATTGATTTTCCAAATAATGAAAATATTTCTTTTAAAAACGGGTAAATGTGGAAAACCATGATGGTTGGAAATCAATGTTGTGATAGTGATGTGATTGGAATTGAAATGCCAATCCATTAGTTTCTAGGAAGTGACACTATCAGCGTGCGTTGTTTGTATAGAAAATGGCAACTGATAGGCGTCGTAGAAACCAAACGGAAGAGGTTACGATGAATGTGGTCCCACCTGAGCCATAGGTGAACCAGAATCTATTTCAAAGTATAGTTCAAGTGTTTCAGGCTGTGGACACGGGGAATGGGAGAGATGAGTCAAGGCATGTAGACCATTCCGTCTAGTTCCAGAAGTATAATCCACCCATCTTTCGGGGTGATTTTGAATCATAAAGGTTGGTGGTGTGTCTGAGTAGGATGAATCATATCTTCAATTTCATCAGTACACCTGAAAAACTAAAAGTAATGTTGGCGACGTATATGCTGTAGGATCTTGCACGATAGTGGTGGGAGATAGTGGTGCATGCTAAGGTGGATCAAGCCCAGGGCTGGGAGGAATTTGAGGAATTGTTCAATAAAAAATTCTATCCTCACACGTTCCTGATATAGAGGCTGACAGACCTTTTCAGCCTGAAGAAGGAAAAACTCTCTATCACGGAGTATGTAACTAAATTCATGAATTTAGTGCGCTTTCCACCAGAAGTTGATGCAAGTGCATCACTGAAGGCACGCATCTTTGACTCATGGCTGCGATAGGATATTCCATCGAATGTAGCTGTGCTCTGTAATACAGATTATCCGGAGATGGTAAATAGAGCAACAATAGATGAAATAGGCATCTAAGGAGTTATGGCATGAAGAAGTATGATGATACCCACGAGAATGGGTAGGAACTCTAATGATGGGAACTAGAGGAATAGGGAAACTTACTTCCATGGTGGGAGTGAGAATCATAATCAGACGAATGGATCGGTGAATCTTCCTCCGCAACCCATGATGAACATCGGGTGTTTTAGTGTGGCTCAATTGATTAGATGAAATGAGAATTTTCTGCACCACCGAGAGCATTCCACAATTGCAACAAGATGGGGAATCTTCAGAGATATTGTCACATTTCTCCACGTTCAGGTGTTCGTCACACTTTTTAGGAGTCGCAAAGATCTTATGCTTCGACAGGGTGAGGACAGAAAAAGATGTCTCTCCAGCATAACAAATCTACCTTTGGTGATTGTAGGAATACCAAGACTCCTCAGGCAGGGCAATCTCAACAAGGTAATAAGGATCAAAGTGCAGCAACAAAGAAATTGTATGGAGTGGAAAAGGTGATTGTGGATGACCCGTCTGGAACGTCTACACTTAGAGGTACAATTCTATTGAATTATACCCTCATGCAAGTGTTTTTCGATTCTAGTGCATCACATTATTTTCTTGATTATCATATTGCGGATTAGCTGAACATAAAACATTAAATGATGCCTTCTGTGATAAAACTTCAAACTCCTCTCGGTGAAAGAAAATGTAGAGCCTTCATGTGTAGAGCATGTTCTATAATTGTTGATGGAGTTGAGCTAAAATGGTATTTCTCTATGCTATAGATGGATGTATATGATATAATCCCGGGTATTGATTGGTTGACACAGTTCACGGCTCACATCTATTTTTATAGTAGAATATTCAATTTCGCGAATGAGGATGGCGTAGAGCATCTCTTTAGAGAAGAAATAATGGTGAAGGATAGTGAAACGGTCTTGTTGGAACCAGTAGTTTCAATGATCTCTTACCAGTTGGCTGTGTTAGACTTGGAATCGATGGACGAGATTGCAAATAAAAGTTTTCCAGAAGTCATGGATCAATTTCCTGATGTTTTTCCTGAAAACTTCTCAGGGTTACCACCTATAAGAGAAGTTATGTTTACTATTGATCTTTTTTTGAGGAACAGTCCTATCTCAATTCCATCTTATATGATGGAACCAAAAGAGTCAAAGGAATTGAATGTGCAGTTGGAAGAACTCGAAAGAAAAGGTTTTATTTGGCCAAGCGTGTCCCCGTGGGCAGCTCCAGTTTTGTTTGTAATGAAATCAAATGGAACATTGAGGCTATGTGTGGATTATCATAAACTTAACCAAGTTGTGAAAAAGAATAGATTTCCACTAGCACGCCTTTATGACCAATTTGATAAATTTAGGGGGGCTCAGTGGTTCTCTAAGATTGACTTGCAGTCATGATATCACCAGTTGCGAGTTTGGAAGGAGGATATTCCAAAGACAGCCTTTAAATTCAGATATGGCCACTACGAATATGCAGTCATGTCTTTTGGTCTTACGAATTCAGCAGTAGTCTTTATGTCATTGATTAATCGGATATTTCAGCGATATCTGGATTCTTTTGTTGTGGTGTTTGTGGACGACATATTGGTGTATTCATGAACAAGGGTTGAGCATTAGCAACACCTGGAGATAGTGTTGGAAATCATGAGAGACCATCAGTTGTATGACAAATTATAAAAGTGTGATTTTTGGATATAAGAGGTATAATTTCTGGGTCATGTTGTTTCTATGAAAGGTGTTTTAGTGGATCCAGAAAAGATAGAAGTTGTTCTTTCTTGGAAACCACTGAAGAATGTCATTGAAATGCAATGTTTTCTTTGTCTATCTAGTTATTACCGATTCTTTGTGCATGGCTTCTCATGACTAGGTACGCCTATGATATCATTGAAAAAGAAATAAAGTGAATTTCAATGGACTGAGGAATGTACTGGATCTTTTCAAGAGATGAATGTTCGCCTTAAATCAGCACCCATCTTGATTTTTCCGGAATCAGAATAGGGGTACGTGGTATATTGTGATGCTTCAGGATTTGGGTTGGGATGTGTTCTCATGCATGGAGACCAGGTTTTTACTTATGGCTCAACTCAATTGATAGCGCATGAAAATATTTAACCAACACATGATTTGGAGTTGGCTGTAGTCGTCCATTCATTGAAAACCTAGAGACATTATCTCTTTGGTGAGAAATTTACTGTGTTTATGGATTAGAAAATCTTGAAACACATTTTCTCATAGTGATATTTGAATCTAAGGAAAAGGAGGTGGATGGAGTATCTCCAAATGTTTGACTTTGACTTTATTTACACATCGGGAAAAGGTTATTTGGTGGCGAATTCATTGAGTATAAATTCATACGCTTAGTTAGAGAAAGTAGCTTCAGATGAATGGTAGTTGATGTCAGTCTTAGACGACATGCATATGGAATGTGAAGACTGCGGTGATGTTTTTTTTCTTTTCATTTACACTTGTTCCTGATTTAGTAAAGATGATAAAAGAAGCACAAACATCTGATTCAGAATTTCTAGCTATAAGTTCAAAACTCAATGGTAGGGAGACCATTGATGGCTCGAAACCTGATGGGTTTTCGGTTTTGTGTTTCATAGATCTGATGGTTGTACATATGGTTTTTCTGGAACAACACCTTCATTATTATCACCATTCAAGATGGGATGTACATCCATGTACAAAGAAGATGTATAAGCTGTTGAAGGCGCAGTTTTGGTAGAGCGGCATGAAAAGGAAAGTGGTAGAGTTCGTCTCGTGGTGCTTAACATGTCAACAGGTAAAAGCTAAGCATCAGAGACCAGCTGGTATATTACAATCTGTAACTATCCAACTGTGGAAATGGGATCAGATAGTAATTTATTTTTTTATAGGTCTTCCATGAATGGTCTAGAAACACGATGCCATTTGGGTGAGAGTGGATCGTCTGACCAAGTCAGCCCATTTCATCCATATTCGTGAAATTCATACATTAGAATATATTTCAAAAATCTATATCCAAGAAGTGGTAAGGAGTCATGGTGTACCAGTGTCTATAGTCTTAGATAGTGATCTGAGGTACAAGTCTCGTTTCTGGAAATCATTACAGCAAGCCCTTGGAACACGGTGGACTGTGACCATGGCGTATCATCCTCAGACGGATAGGAAATCCGAGCAGATGATACAAATGTTGGAAGACATTTTGTGGGCTTGTGTAATGGATTCTGGTGGATCATGGGAGGATCAATTACCCTTATTGAAGTTATCATACAACAACATCTATCAAGCCTCGATACGCATGGATATATTTGAAGCATTGTATGGGTGCCCTTGTCATTCTTCACTTTGTTGGGTGGAAACAGGTGAGAATTCACTAGTTGGGCCGAGACTTTTCCACAAAACAACGGAGAACATTCAGTTGATAAAAAAGCGAATGGAGACGGCACAGAGTGATCAGAAATCGTATGCGGATCATCACTAAAGAACGTTGTTGTTTTCGGTGACTGATCATATCTTTTTGAGAATCAATCCAAGGCTTGGACATCGTCATTTTGGGACGGGAAAATTATCTACATGATATAAAGTAACTTTGGAGATACTGGAATGGATTGGTGAGGTGGCATATCAGTTGTCAATACAACCACGGTTCAGTGTAGGGCATTATGTGTTCCATGTATCTCAGTTGAAAAAGTATCTGCCTGATTCTGACCATTTGATCAGATGGGATCACGTTGGCCTAGAGCTGGATTATTCATTGATACATTTCTCGGTACGGATTGTGGATAGTCAAGAGAAGGTCTTTTGTGGAAAAGGCATCGGTCTAGTGAGAGTTTCATGGCAGCATGGTCAGATTCAAGAAGATACTTGAGAACACGAGAAAGAAATGAGAGAGCAGTGGCCAGAACTCTTTCAGGAAAGTGATGGTTTTCTACTTTCTAGGGACGTAGAGGCCAATGGTGGGGAGAATGTAGTACCCCCAGTTTTTGGTATGTAACCATTTCTTGATTCTTTTAATGGTTAAAAATTTAAGGGTGATGTATGGGAGAGTCGAGAGAACTCTGATTGACGTTTTGGGGTAAAAATGGAAGCCGCACAGGAAGCGCACAGATTGTCTAAATCGTGTGGCCAAACCGTGTGGAGTTGGTTTTAGAGGCAGTAGCTTCAGCACGAGTGGTGCATGGTTTGTCTAACCGGGTGGAAAAATTTTGCATGAAGGGTGGTAGTAGTAGTAGCTAACGTACGGTTAGGGCATGGTTCCTCAAACCGTGCGAACTAACCGTGCTACCACTTAAACACGATTTTATAAAGTCAGATCTCAAGGGTTTTTGCCTCAAAGTGGATCATTTTTTCACCTAAGTGGCCCTAACTTAGGATTTTGGTTCTCCTAATGTCATAGACTGTTCTCCCACTGTTCTAGAGGCGATACAAAGGCTTCTCTTTATGATTCGAAGTTGGGTTCTTAAGGTATGTGATCGTACTTTTTTGGTTTCTTAGATCTACTTAGATATACTTCTCCTCTTCTCTTGTTTTCATAGATCTATGCCCGTTATGGGTAGATCAAAGTGTGTGGATGCCATATATGACATGTTTTGGTCTTGTTTGTGTTAGTAGAAGAGATCTAATGAGTATCCTTGGGGAATTGACCCAATTTTCTTGTGCGTTCACCGTTTCGTAGGGTTTTTGACAAAACATTTGATGTAGGTGGCTTCACTCTTGATTCCTATTTCTTAGATCTTGAAGGCTTAGTTCAAACTGATTTAATTTCTTGGTTTTGATTGTGAAATTGGGGTGAAAAGCATGTTATAAATCTTCTTTAGTGATGATTTATGGATTTTTATGGAATTGTGGAAATTGAAAGAATGGTTTGTGCAAAGTGGTTTGGTTTCTTGATTTTAAAATAGTGATCTTAAAATATAGATTTTCTGGATTTTGAAAATGGTTTGTGGGAAAATGTTTTTCAAAAAAGTGGCTGTTTTTTTTAAATGGTTTTGGCATGGTTGGAATGGTGTGGTTTTTGGGCATACTTGGTGTGTGCGTTCATATTTCATTTACGTGGCTTGTTTGAAATATGATCATGTGCTCGGTGCTAAAGGTGTAATGGCACATGGGGAATAACTACCTTGTGATGACTAGGAAGATCAACAAGACTCCACTCATGAGTATAGAACTATTATAATGAAGCATGCATGGTTGATTTCATGGGTTGTGAAATGGTTGGGTGTGCCAAAAAGGGATTTTTTGAAATGGAAAATTGAAATTGTTTGGAAACATTGCTTGGTTGATTTTATTGAGAAAGATTGTTTTTTTGGAAAATGGTTTTGACATGGAACTTGTTATTTTGTGAACTAATTTGGAATTGTATTATATAAATTGTTTTATATAAATTTGCTAACATGTTTCATCCTAGAGTCATGGGTTGGGAAGTCGTCGGGGAAAACCTGCTGAGTTTCATTACTCACCCCCTGCATTGGCACGTTAGTGCTTTTGCAGATTTCATATAACGGGACGTTGGAAAAGGTAAAGTGTCACAAGTTTATTGCACTACTTTGTGATACTTGGGATGGTTCGTGATGTTGGAGCTTAGAGTTATGGAGCATGGAGTTGGGTTGTCGTGTTGTAGCCTCTTAGTTTTTCTTTCCACCATTTACTATGATTTGGTGTTGGTTTTTGTTGTGGTACTTTTGGTTGGGTTATGATAAAATAAATGGTTGAGTTGTCTTAGCTTTTGTCATGCTTCATTTAGTTGTTTAGTTTGGTTATGATTGTTGGTTCTGTGGTATGTTCTAAAAGGTTAAATCGTCCCCCACTTGTTTTGAAACCCTTCGGAATTTATTGCCAGCCTTTGGCACCTTGGGGATGTCGCTTAAGGCCATGTAACCCTCACCATCTACTCATCCCAATGAGGTAGGGGCATGGTGTTACACATTTTATTTTTGTAACATTTATATATTAATATAAATACTTATAATATAAATATATATTTAATTTATATCATGTTTTTTATTATGGATAACATGATATATGTATGAGTAAAAAAATATAACAAAATAAAACATAAGAGAAAAACATAGAGATTGTTAGCAGAATGAAAGCTTAGTATGAAATTTTTAATAAATAGGTAATATAAAGACAGAATCAAACCATATATGGTATTATATATAATAACATGGGTTTTTAATATATTTATAATCAATTATACTTATTATATACGAGGTTTTAATGTGTATGATGAGATTCAAGACATAAGGTAATCAGATTTCTAGTCTCACATTTATTTCTGTGGGATTTAGTACTTATTCACTGCTCATTTATTTTTTGTGGTGTATATATTGAAAATTAATATATTATCTGAATATTATCCATTAATATATGGGTATTTATATATCCATTTTACATTCTCTCAATCATAGGGATTATGTTCTAAAAATTACCAAATCAATAAAGTAGTTTTGCCTCAATTATCCTTCATTGATACACATGCCATAAATTTCAAACCAAATGTTTGGTAAAATGATTTAAAAAATGTTTTCAAATATGATTTTTATCTAATTTCAGTGAAAAAATTATTTTAAAAATGTATTATGGTTTTCAATGAATCTTTTATAAATTTTCAAGGTTTTTTCAATGAAATGGATTTTAATTAGTTTTCATGATTTCATTATAATTTTTAAAAATGTTCTCAAATAAAATGTTTTCAAAATGTTTTAAAATATTTCTATATAGTTTTACATGTATAAATTTAGGAAAATACTTTAAATATGTTTTCTGTTTTAAATAAATTCAAATAAAGAAGTATATTTTCCTCAAGAAATTTTATTTCAAAACTATTTTCCATGTAAGACTGAATTTTTCCTTGTTACTCAAGCCTTTTTAATAAAATGATCCAAAGGATCCCTTCATATTATTTCTAAGAATGTTGTATGTTTTTATGGTGTTATATTAATTAGACCTATTTCTCTTTCAGGGGTTATATGTTTTTGAACGTCGTTTATCTTTCATAGGTTATATGCTTATGAAACCCTCTTCCACTCAGAGAGGTATTATTTGATGAAATGATTGTGAAACCTATATTTTTTTCATAGGTTATGATATTATTACATTTTTAGAATACCCAACTCATTTCATACATATTATATGACTAGTTATGTTCTTGTGGCACACATATGTATGACTTTATTATAATATGAGTGATACGTATATCTCCCTCCAATAAATGAGGTAATGTTAAATGTTATATGAGTGTAAAGGGTTGATGGATTATAACACAATACCAAAAAAATAAGGTACATAGGTTATAGCATAATCAGGAAAATAAGAAGATACATCAGTTATATCTTAATCATAACAAAAATAATGGTCATGTGTTCTATCAGGCCTAAAAATAACCTAGTACATGGGTTTTAGCCCAAGCCTGAAAGAAAGAGGGTATATGGGTTGTATCCCCAACCGAAAAATACGTGGGTACACAGGTTGTAGTCCAATCCTGATGGAGGAATAGATGTTATTATCCCAATCATAACATTTTATTAAGTTCTTATTATAGAGCCTTGACATATTATTTTATATTCTTATGTGTATGCCACAAATTCAATGTCTTAATCCTATGTTATGCTTTAATGGATTATGCTTTTGATCCCCTTATGATTCATGTCCTATGGACTACCAATATTTTTCCCTAGATTAATATTTATTATATTTGATATTTAGGGTACTATATTATAGTTTTATGGTCACATTCTCATACCCATATGCTCATGTTGAAGCTTAATATCCCCCTTGTTTATCATTTCTATTCATCTTAGCTTGCTCCATTTTATATTTACTTCCCCAAGATATAAAGATATGTATTTTTTATGTTGTGTCTATGAAAGCTGGTAGTCATGAAGAACCTAGTGGTAATGAATGTATCTCACTTATGTAGTACAGTTTATCATTCCATGTTTCGAAAGGAACTAGAATAATATGGTCTTTGGGCATCTGGTTTTGTAATGTACTAAGTATTCCAAAATAATGAGTAAATGTTAATGTTTGAAAAGTGAGAGTCTTTATACATGATTAATGACATACCAATTTAATCTAAATTAGAGGAGGATAATGTTGATCTTTTGAAGATGTTCCTAAAAACCCACTGAAGCACCAACTATATAGTATTTTCTATATTTGCATGTTTTGGATATATGGGGTTCAATTTTTGTCGAATTTCATTTATTATAAAGGTCTAGTCATAGACTTTTAGAATATTGATGTGGTTATATCATAAGATCCACCTTAGAAAATGACATATGTAACACCCCAAGATTTTATGAGAAGTATTATTTTTAATTTATTTGATGTCTTCTACTGTATGATACACCAAGACTATCTTGAGCTATACGCAACACCGTATTAACTTGCAGTATACACAATAGTAGTCTTGGATCATGTTACACAAAATTTCAAGTTCTTTTGATAGATGTTATTCTATGCAACATTGAGTGTATATATAAATATATATATTCAATTTATAATTGAAATATGGTTGGATTCAATTATACACAACAACAAAGGCATATTGCACTAAATGCAACCCTGACTTGGCTTTCTTTACATGCAATCGCGACCTTCCATGATAGCATGTGTTGTATGCAATACCGAGTGTCACTAAACAATGATATGTTATTAAAATATTAGATAAACTAGACGTTATGAATAATAATTCCCACTTTTTTAAATTTTATCTATCAAAATAGACTTCATTTTTGGATTTAGAATATCGAAATTAGCCTAGGGTGATTTTTTGGTATTTTTCTGAAAACATTAAATTTTTGATGAATAGTGAAAACCGTGGGTAACTATTTAAAAACCGAATATTTATTTAAATAATTATTTATTTTATTTTAATTTATTTTAGGTCAAAATTGATATATAATACATATATTTGTTCAATGTAATTCATTGGATTCATTTTATAATAATTTTAGATATATAAAAATTTTATTGAACTTTTCACCATCTTTTACCCACCTCCAAGAGAATTTGAAAATTTACATAAAACATAATTTTACCACTTCTATGAGTGGAATTTAAAAAATTCTGGAGAAACGGTTAATATCAAGGAGGAAAATGTGGTTTAATAAGATAAAAATTATTTTTTTGGTGAATAGTAACTTTTTACTTTTATTTACCACGGTTAAAAGTAAATAGGGTAATTAAGGCTATAAAAGATATTATTGTTACCTTAACACATGTCATAATACAATTGGATAAGTGTAATTCTACCAAAAACAACCTTATTAATATAATATTATTATTTAGGTCCACTTGTATTAGATTAGGACATTTATTATTATTAAATTCAAAGAAGAGTTAAAAGAGTTAAAATCAATGTTTAATAAATAAAACATTTTTAATATAGTGTTATACACAAGATAAATTTGACTAAAAATATTAATTATAAATATAAAAATATTTCCTACATAATGGTATTTTATTTATATTTTTTATACATTAAATAAGTTAATTTATTTATGACACAATGACGATGCAATAACTACCTTATTAAAGAAATATTAACATAACTGATGTTATAAATACCCAAATAAATTTAATTTGATACTTTTGATACATTCCACAAATTTTTGAGGTTAATATGACATATTACTATTTATTTATTTAACTGTTTTCGAAAAAATCAAGCTGTTATGATTTTCACAAAAATCAATTACCAAATAGTGTCAAAATTGACATAAAATAGTTTTTAAAAACAATATTATATCATTAATTGATATTCTATTCCTAAAAATCTTATGTTCGGCAAAAATACTTATATAATAATATATATGACATTAATGAACCAATTGGGGTTCTATTTGCAGTTTACAGTATGTTTAATAACCATATATTGTAAGAAACATTGTAAAAGTTAAATTATTTAACTTAGAGTTAAATATAAATGATAATGTTAAAATAATAAGCTAAACTTGTCTAACACCTATTGGTTGAGAGGATTTAGACCCATCCCCACATTATTTTTTAAATAAGTCACATTGAATCCATTATAAACTGAATATGACTTTATTATAAAATAATATTTTATGTTTTTTCAAAAGTTCCCCTCTCCTCCCTTATAAAAGGGAACCTCCTCCCTCTCCTCTTCACAACACCATGAGCCTTCATGCTCAGCCAAACCCAGAGCATTTCTCTTATCCACTTCCCTAAAAACATTATGTAGTTTCTGGTCTTATCAATAGATCAACTCTAGTCCCTTAAGAGTATGCTTAAAAGAGGTGCGTCGAAGAAGAGGTAATCTCTTCTACCGATTCTTTCAAGTTTCTTTCTTCTTCAACTTCTTCTTCTTTAGTTGTTTCATTATAAAGTAATACCATAAGTATCTATAATATATTTATGTGTTATTATAAATATGAAACAACCCATTTCACCTTCTATCCATCCTACGGAAAACGAAATCATCGCGCGTGTGTACGTACGGAATATTGTCTCCACGCTGTGGTGTAATCTATATTTCGACCACCACCTTATGTGGATGGGTACAATTTTGTAAATAGTAAATATATATGGATATTATAACATCATTCTAATTATGATATATTATATCATTTTATCCAATTACATTCAATAATTATGGGAATGATATATCGCTCGTGCGTACGTATGGAATATCGTCTCCACGACACGATGAGATTCAATCTCCATATTAACCATTGAAGAATGATTATAAATTAGATATAATGAATAATAATGGTATATATAACATAATAATGCTACTTTATTTATGTATATGTTATTCAATTACTTCCATTCAATCCAATAAGGAAAAGGAAACAACGTTCATGCCTACGTACGGCCTACCGTCTCCATGAACGGTGTGTTTCATTTCATTTATCTATCTATTATATATATATATATACTGAATATATATGACATATAAGTCATGTTTTAAATTCTTGATGTTATTAAATCATGATATAATTAATAATAATATCAAGAACAACAAGTCCAAACACATACGATAAATGAAACGATTTTACCGAAAATGTTGCTTTAACATGGAATTTACAAAAGAACGGGTAATATAAAGTTATAAGTGAACCCTATATGATATCATAAAAATGAATATTATTCTGAGATAATTCAATGACATTATTTAAATCATTATACAGGAGTTTCAGATACATACGAAGCTTATCGGGCATAAGGTAAGGGATAATTATTCCAATATCATTCTTATACGAGATTGTTTATTCGTAAATATTTACTGGGGTTATGTTTACCATCATTGTCCATGTTTTCTAAAAATATTTTCATAAAATTTATATTATTCATCCATGAATTTTCAATGTCTTTTTTACACTTTTTGAACTTTTACCACAAGGTGTGTAAGAAATCATTCTTTTGTTTACCATACGAGGTACTTTTTGACTTTTTCGGAAAAAGTATGAGAAGAATGTATTTTTATCTTATACGGCATGAACAGAATTTTACGGTTTCATAACTCCATATTTAAATAAAGCTTCCTCTACATTATTTCAAGATTATTTTCAACAAATCCTTTTATTTTAAAATTACGTGGCATTTTGTGAAAGAAATTGATTTTGAAGAAGAAAGGATATTTTCCTCAAGAATTCATTTCTAGTGTTTTATCAAAACCATTTTCCATCTATGATGAAATTATTTAATATGTGTATGTTTGAAGTATAATGTCTCTATGATTTTCATGGTTTCACTTTTCTTATGATGAAATGATATCCATTTGTTTTATATGGATTATGTTATGATGGGATGATGTTTATGAAACCCATTTTATTCATTGGGTAATGATGAATAATTTATGTTTATATTGTGGCACACATAATAATGGTTTCATTATGAGATGGTTGGGACCTATATCACCCGCCAATGCATTGGGTAAAGATTTATATCTCATGATATATACATGTCTATTTCGGTAAGTTAATCCAGTTCAGTGATACAGGACTAGAACGAGAAGTGAACTCAATTTAGAAAGGGAATTTGTCTACTATGATTTTCTTGGCAGAAATGCCTTGGATAATATAGAAATCATATCATGTGCTTAATTGTTTCCACAATTAAATGTTTTATTCCCATGATATTTTATCATGATTTATTTTTCTTTATGATCTATGCCTTACGCACTTCCAAGATTTATTTCTTTTCTAAATATTTTGTTGTTTAAACATTATGGTCATGTTTTTAAGTTCAAATGTATAAGGTTTGTTTTATTTTATCCACTCTTACCCTTATTGGGCATTTGAGCTTGTAATGACCCGAACCAGGATAGCCACCCGAACAGTGTCGAACAGGTCGGGTGTTACTACCCTAGGTGCTCCTCCCCTGAACGCCAAAGGAAGCCGACTAGCAGCGAGGGTCTATTAGGTATAGTGGGGAGGCTATACCCTCTCGGAGAATCATAATAAGGGCACTGGTCCAAGTATAATAGTAATGATTCTGCAGAAAACAAGACTCAACAGACTCGAACTAGACCCGTAGAGTGGAATCATAATCAATATAGATAAACAGCGGAAGCAGTAAATATAACAATAACAGTGGAAATAAACAGAACAACATGCTAAGAACATGTAACTACAACTGCACAGTAAAACATGCATCCAGAGCAGGTCATACACAACTGAATATAAAAGGGCGCCAATGGATAAACAACAGTAGCTACAACAAGTAAGCACGCCGATACAGAAAAGTAAAAAAAACAAATTAAACCCAGCTAGGCATGACCTCAAGGTCTATACCATCTCCATGCAATAACTAACGCAGCACAGCTCCTGAAGCTGGCCTCTTTCCTGCACGTAAATCCATAAAGTCTACATGCATCCCGAAGGGACCGTGTTGGGTGTGAGACAAATGTCAGTAGGATACCACCCAATGGTGCGTACCAAATATAAGTGTTTAATCAGTAATGAATTTTAAAGGAAAGCAGTAAATAGTACAATGCACAATTAAACACAAACTCCACTGGTGCTCAACAGCCACCATGGAACGTCACCTTCTTCAGCCGATGCTGGAATCTCCGTCATGTAACCCGGCACCACGTGCCACATGACACCTCATGTCTCAAGTACCGACTTCCTGAAGGCACACCCAAAAATAGTAACCCAGCACCATGTGCCTCCTGACACCTCATGTCTCAAGTACCGACATCCCGAAGGGAGCCCAAAAATAGTAACCCAGCCCCAAGCCCCTGATGACACCTCGTGTCTCAAGTACCGACCTCTCGAACGTACGCGCATTTCCTGAAGGCTCCTCACCTCCCCCATGGATTTCTACAGTAAGCACCCCAACCAAAATACCTAACCGCAACTACGGGGGCCTCTACCCACACGATTGGTCAAAACCACCTCATCACGGAGTATCCCTATGTGCACACAACTCAAAGTCCCGGTGAGCGGTAATCACCCAAGAGAGCCCTAATCCACCAAAAACATCTGACACCTCGTGTACCTACCACCATGTCGCTCAAGTCCGATGGCATCGCCATCCTAGTATCCCGGGCCATGCCCAACCAGACAGTCGTACTGCCTCAAGACAACTTCCATGATGCCCAATCCCATTGTCAAACCCACCCAAAGTAACCCAGTCAAAGCCCAATCCTATGATCAGCATCACTCAAGCGTAACCGGGCCAAGCCCAACACAACCCCAAAAGGTCCAACAAATGCAATCCAGCAATTGCATATAAAACATATTTAACAAAAAAAATAACTGAAAAAACAAACTAAACAGTTGAATTGCACTATGCAGGGTGTTGTCCAATACCAGCACCTAAGGTCTTGAATGACTCTAACACTTTATAACAGGTTTTAAAAAATTAAACTAAACAGTTTATAACATTCATATTTCGATTAAAACCATTTTTGCACTCCCCGGCCAAAATACCTCGACGAGCAACGACCCCTCACCCGACCCTGCTCATGAAAACTGGTAACCGGGATTACCCAAAAGCATCCTAGAGGTCCAATAAGCAATACAGTATGTAAAAGTAGATAAAACGGTTCCTGATCAAAATACCCGAAATTGCACTGATGTCCGCGTTACCCAAACAACCGCGAAAACACAAAAGGAGGTATGCACCACCTACCTGAGACTCGTACAATGCTACTCCTCCGGTAACACCTTCCAATTCGGTCTAGAATGCGGTAAATCTATAAAATATTTAAACCCGCTCAAACGCCTATAACTCTTTATAGAAAAAAAATCAAACAGCACGGACAAAGGGGAATCGAGGCCTTACCGAGGGGGTTCCAACGCACTAATCAGTGCTCAAATCGGGTCTCGGACAGACGATCGGGAGGGGAAGAGAGGTATGGCCAGCCGTGTTCATGTATTATGGCAGAGGATATGAGGTTCTGCCCCAATACGAGGTTACTTCCCATTTTAACAAAAAAAATAAAGTACACGACATGTACTTTGGGACTACATGTCGTGTATGCTTCATTTAACTGTTCATAAGATGGAAAGATTCTGCCGACTTACTTTCCGAGCCTGCCGACATGGGTACACGACGTGTACCTAGGGGTACATGACTTGTACGTGGTTCCTCTTCCCTAACTTGAAGACTTGTCCACATGCCATGTATATTCCTCATACACTGCCAGACTACACGGCTTGTCCAAAGGGAACACGGCGTGTACCTGGTTCTACACGGCCAATGGCCTTTATGCCATGTATGGCCTCACACAGTCGGGGGTATACATGGCATGTTCAAAACTACACACAGTGTAGTAAGAACTACTACACAGTCATTGCACGACAAGTAATCGGCGAGCACACGGTCGGTCACTCGCCTACACATACATGGAGTGTACATAATGTACATGGTGTGTAGTCTGGAAATTTCTAGAAACATCGCATTTTCACCGGTTTCCTCGGAAACCTATCAAAAATTTAAACAAGGTCAGGATTTTGACCCGTTCCAAAAACCCAGGTTCTTACAAACTCCCCACCTTAACGTAGATCATCCCTAAGCTACCTAACAAAACCTGGAGATGGCACCGAACACGCCCATCCCAATTAAACAACCTAGACTACCCCGGTCCCAAGGTTCTGGCTAAATTCCTCAAGGAGCTCCCAACCGTAGGAATTTCTTACTCGGTCTCAACCAACAAAATTTAAAGCAAACAAGGTTTACTAACCTATTTTCCGGACGCATAGTCCTCTTGTGACGCATTGTCACCCCTGTACCTTGTTGGTGCCCCTATGTCGCTACCGACACCCAATGTAACCCGCACCGCATCGGTGTCTGCATCCATGAGGTCCTGGTGCCTAGCACCTCACGTAACCCACATCCCTGATGCCCTGATGCCCAAGACACCTCATACATACATACATACATACATACATATATATATATATATATATATATATCACGCACCCGATATGGTGCAAATCCCACTAACTAGAATATAGTCAATCCAAAAAGATCATGTGCACCACGTGCACTCAAAACTGACATACCTCTATAGGTCATGCCAAAAAGGAAACAAGGATATCACAGCCACACCATGGTGTACCTCTAACTGTCATTGGCTCAGCATCCTGATCAGCCTCTAGCAGCTCCACGACGTGCACCTGGCCTGAAACACGGATGCCTGACGCCTGACCTCCTGATGCTCCTCCAGTCTCTGGCCACTGACTCCTCAGCTGGGTACCACCATCTCTGTCACGACCATCATGCACATATGAACCTCGACTACCCTCTCTGGGTACCGTAACTGAACCAACTCCAGACGCTACATTCTGTCTCGGTCCCTGCCTGCCAGCTATCTGAGAAGGCTGCCTGCAAAATGTCTCCAGATGCCCGTCCTGTCCACATACCCGGCACTCCTTCGGAGGCCTACTGCACTGAGCACGAACATGTCCCGAGTGCCCACACTGGAAGAAAATCACCAAAGAACTACGACGAGGTGGTCAACCTGCATCCCCGACCTGACTTCCCTACTGGAACTCATCTCGTCCTCGCTTCCTGCTGTCTGAACCATCACCTGAAGTTGTCGTCCTGCCCAAGCGATATTTCTCTCTCTTGTTGCCCTCAGATATGAGCACCTAATTTACCGCCTCGTAGAAAAAACTAGCCAGAAGATATTCACCTGGATCCGAATGGCATGTCGTAATCCATCCTCGATGCGCCTCACCCTAGCTTCATCGTCACTCACCATACCCGGTGCGAAACGGGAAAACTCTATAAAGGTAGTTGCATAGTCCATAACAGAAATATCTCCCTTCTGAAGACTCAAGAACTCCCAATCTCTCTCTAACCTCAAAGCATCTGGGTAGAAGTGCTCAAAGAACCTGCCCTCGAAGTTCTTCAAAGCCAGCCCCTAGTCCCTATGAGCATGTACCTCTACATCCCACCAATGCTTCTCTGGTCCTCTCAGCATGTACGTCGCCAGCTTGACCCTCTACCCTGGAGGCGTCTCGAGTTTCTCAAAGATCATCTGCATGCTCTCTATCCAGTTCTCAGCCACCTACGGACCACCCTCACCCTAAAAAAGTGGTGGGTATTGCGACTGGAACTCACACGTCAGATACGCCATAGAAGGATCTTTACCCTGCATTCCTCCATCATGCCCCTGCAAGACACATACCAGGATATCTCAGAGCTGCTCGTCGAGCCATGACCCGGGCGATGCCAAACCCGGCTGTTGTCCTACCTGCACTAGATCCTGAACCAGTTCCTGTCCCTAAGCATGTACCTGCGGCTTGTGCTCTGCCTGTACCGAATTCTGACCCTAATCCTATGGTCTTGTATCATCTCCTGCTTGACGCTCCATCGAGCCATGAAGGAGTAACCCGCTGAATAGCACAAATGGTCAGACGACCCATGTATATATAACAATATATTCTATGCAGATAAAGAAATCTGAAAAAGGAAGTGCATAACAACTACCCTTACTCCCCCTCACTACAACCCATGCCTCATGGCATCCCGGCCTCATGGACTGCTTACCTGCTCAATAGAGCCAAGTATCAAAGTACCTCGGGCCATGCCCGTCCCGACAACACGCGTTGCCTCAAACCGACGACCAAGTCACCCAATCCTGACAGTTACACTGCCTCACCCATAGTACCTTCTTTCTCTCATAAGAGTAAGACCCAAATATCCTGCAGCGTGCAATTCTACAAAATATAAAGCATCGCATACCCATTTTCACAACTAGAAGTTCTATCAGGAATTTCACCAATTCACATTTTAGAGCATATAAATCATGGAATTAGATATTTCATTCACATGGAATTATCACTGCACAAAGCATACATGCAATTATGAAATTGAAATCCCCTAAAACGTGCCTATCAAAACACCAAGCAACCCAGCCTTGCCATACCAGTACAAAGTACAATTCTCCCTTACAACACCGGGTCAAGGGTCATATATCACAATCATGAAAATCAAACATCATGTGAGCCACTAAGGTAGAAATCATATAAACTATAATATGAGAAAAAGAAAACATCAATTCCCACCCACGGAAACTAAGTCCATCCCTCGTACCTGGGGTTGTAGGAACCCAAGCAAAAGCAAGAAACCCTGTCCCTATAACAAACTATCTCCAGTCTACCATATCCCCAAATAGTAAAACCAGCAGAAAGAAATGAGAATCCTCAAACTCATTAGTAGCCTGTAAAATGCGGCTACTAAATCTGTGTCAAGAACTCCTCCGATACCACTTTGTAACGACCCAGACCCGGCCAGCCACCCGAACAGTTGCGAACGGGTCAGGTGTTACTACCTTTGGCACACCTCCCCTGAATGACAAAGGTTGCAGACTAGCAGCGAGGGTCTATTAGGTATAGTGGGGAGGCTATACCCTCTCGGAGGATCATAATAGGGGAACTGGTCCAAGTATAACAGTAAAGATGCAGCGGAAAGAAAGACTCAGTAGACTCAAACCAGACCTATAGAGTGGAAGCATAATCAATATGGATTAATAGCGGAAGCAGTAAATATAACAACAGCAGTGGAAATAAACAGAATAGCATGCTAAGAACATGTAACTACAATTGCACAGTAAAACAAGCATCTAGAGCAGGTCATACACAACTGAATATAAAAGGGCGTTAATGGATAAGCAATAGTATCTACAAAAAGTAAGCACGCTGATACAGAAAAGTAAACAAAAAAAAGAAAGCCCAGCTAGGCATTACCTCAAGGTCCATACCATCTCCATGCCATAACTAATGTATCCTAGCTCCTAAATCTAGCCTCTTTCATGTACGTAAATCCATAAAGTCTACACGCGTACCGAACGGCCCGTGTAGGGTGTGATACAAATCTCAGTAGGATACCACCCAATGATGCGTATCAAAAATAAGTGTTTAAGTAGTTATGAATTTACAAGGAAAGCAGTAAAAAGTACAATTCAAAATTAAACACAAACTTCACTGGTGCTCAACAGCCACCATGGAGCGTCACCTACTTCGGCTGATGCCAGAATCTCTGTCATGTAACCCGGAAATATGTGCAACCTGACACCTCATGTCTCAAGTACCAATGTCCCAAAGGCACGCCCAAAAATAGTAACCCGGCACCATGTGCCTCTTGACACCTCGTGTCTAATGTACCGACGTCCTGAAGGCACGCCCAAAAATAGTAACACGACATCATGTGCCTCCTGACACCTCATTTCTCAAGTACCGACGTCCTGAAGGCACGCCCATTTCCTGAAGGCTCCTCACCTCCCCCGTGGCTTTCTACAGCAAGCACCCCCAACCAAAAGACCTAACCGCATCTAAGGGGGCCTCTACCCACACGAGTGGTCAAAACCACCTCATCATGGAGTATCTCTGTGGGCACACTACTCAATGTCTCGATGAGCGGTAATTGCCCAAGATAGCCCTAAGACACAAAATCATCTGACACCTCGTGTCCCTACGACCATGTCGCTCAAGTCCGATGGAATCGCCATCCTAGTATCCCGGGCCATGGCCAGCCAGAAATTCGTACTGCCTCATGTCGACATCCATGATGCCCAATCCCGTGGTCAAAACCACCCAATGTAACCCAGGAAAAGCCCCAACCTGTGATCAGCATCACTTAAGCGTAACCGAGCCAAGCCCAACACAACCACAAAATGTCTAGTAGATGAAATCCATCAATTGCATATAAAACATATTTAACTAGAAAACATAACCAGAAAAACAAACTAAACCGTTGAATTGTACTATGCAGGGTGTTTTCCCATATCAACACCTAAGGTTTTGAATGCCTCTAACAATTTATAACATGATTTAACAAATTAAACTAAACAGTTTATAATATTCATATTTCGATTAAAACCAATTTGGCGCTCCCCGACCAAATTGCCCCGAGGAGCAAAGACCCCTCACCCGGCCCTGCTCACGCAAACTGGTAACCGGGCATACCCAAAAGCATCCTAGAGGTCCAATAAGCAATACAGTATTAATAAGATGATAAAATGGGTCCCACTCAAAATACTCGAAAACGAGCCGAAGGCCACATTACCCAAACAACCGCGAAAACACAAAATGAGGTATGCACCACCTACCTGAGACTCATATGATGATAATCCTCCAGTAACACCCACCAATTCGGTCTATAACATGGTAATTGTATAAAACATTCAAACCCTCTCAAATGCCTATAAGTATTTATAGAACAAAAATAAAACAAAACGACCAAAGAGGAATCGAGGCCTTACCGAGGGGGTTCCAACGCACTAATCAGAGCTCGAATCGGGTCTTAGACGGACGATCGGGAGGGGAAGAGAGGTTTGGCCGACCTAGTTTGCGTATCAGGGCAGAGGATATGTGGTTCTGACTCAATATGAGGCTATATCCAATTTTAAGGGAAAAAAGAAAGTACACGGCATGTACATTGGGACTACACTCGGTGTATGGTTCATTTAACTATTCATAAGACATAAATATTCCACCGACTTACTTTCCAAGCCTACCAACATGAGTATACGGCATGTGCCTAGGGGTACATGACGTGTACATGGTTCCTCTTACCTTCCTCGCTGACTTGTCCAGACGCCATGTATATTCCTCATACATGGCCAGACTACACGGCGTGTCCAAAGGGAACACGGTGTGTACATGGTTCTACCCAGCCAATTGCATACACGCCATATATGGCCTCACACGGTTGGGGGTACACACGGCGTGTTCAAAACTACATGATTTGTAGTAAGAAATACTACACGGTCATTGCACGACATGTACTCGGCGAGCACACGTCTGGTCACTCACCTACACATACACGGCGTGTACTTAATGTACACGGCGTGTAGTCTGGAAATTTCATGAAACTTAGCATTTTCTCCAGTTTCCTTAGAAACCTGTCAAACATTTAAACAGGGTTGGGATTTTGACCCATTCCAAAAAGACAGGTTCTTACAGAGCTCACCATTTATATGTTTTCTTTTCCCCAGGATATAAAGAAAGGATTTAGGTAAGAAAACAAAAGGAAAATATCTTAATGGGAGATGTTGAAGATATTTCACCATGATTAGAAGATTATGTTCTGAGTTTCCAAAGGCTCTAAACTATTACGGTCCTTGAGTGTTGGTTTTTTTATGTATTATGTATTCCGAAAAATTATTGTAATTTCCATGTATGCCATGATTTAGGTCTCAATAGATGTAATCAGAAGAATGTTTTAGTTAACCTTTGGAAACTAGTATGTGAAAACATTAGTGAAATCCATAGATATATTTATAAGGTATGTCTAGGGATGTCTTAGAGGTTAAATATATGTATAGGCTATTGTTATAGAATTACGGTAACGATCTTATAATTAAACCTAAGATGTTATATATTGAAGGTACTCCCCCTTTGTTATGTTGTTATCCTAGAATGATTTTTTTCTCTCACACTATTCTTTTTGGGTTTTAGAAAATGGTTGGAAACAGGAAGATTCATGATAATGTAGGATATGATGGACAATGGAATGATATTCTTCATGAGAAACCAAATGAAACGGGATTTGGTAGTCCAAACATCGTTTTTTATGCCTAATCAGAAATCTCGTAATATGATCAATAATATCAACTTTTGTATGTTTCCTGACTCAACTAATAAGAGAAAGAAGGAGTTTTATGATGATCATAGAGGAAATAAAGTTCAATTTCCGTCATGAAAATAATGCGGGAAGAGGCATAAAGGAGAATGTTTCAAAGGAACTGTAAGATGCCTTGGGTGTGGAAAAGAAAGAAAAAAATCCAGTAAGTGTAAAGGAAAATGTTCTGTTAACCCCATGGACAAGGATAATGGTATTGATATAACCTCAACAATGATTAATTGTTTTAAATGTGGAATTTATGGGCATTATGAAAAATAATTCCATAAGGGAAAGTCTTGGGAAGAGAATCAACATAGTTGTATGGGTACTATTTATGTTGATGATGATCAAGAGACTACAAATGATATGTGAGATGAAAGAATTGTTCATGCTCGCTTAATGGTTTAATAAGGTAGTTGAATGATTTATTTATATCATGCGTTATGTTGTATAGGTAACGGTACTATGGAATAAAGACACATATAAGGATTGTTACACTATTTTTTTCTAAAGTATTTGAAAGTAAATGTTGAATGGTATTGGTAACCATGAATGGTTATTCAGATATTTTTGGAAAGTTGATGATATTTGAATAATGAAGGGATACTGAGATAATGAGATGTTTGATTGTATTTTTGAGCTCATTACTGATGTAAGGACAATGTGATATCATGGTTTGAGTATATAGAATTTTTGGGATTTTGGTATGTGGAAAGAGTTATCTTTTCATAGCATTCATGTTTCCACTAAGGTTCTATGGTAATTTATGTTTCAAGAGAATAAAAGATTAAGGTATTCAACTGTTTGGAATATGACCAAAAACAAGATATATATTATGATATATGGGGGATAAATTATGGTATTCACATGCTCGGTAGATGACATTTCTTGTAATTAGTTTCTTTATACTATGAGCTTGGACATAAGTATTTTATAAAAGCCTAAATATTGGAATGGATTATGTTGGACATAAGTTAGTATTGTTTAAGTATAGATCATTTTTGATATTATTGATAGGATGTTTTAATAATGTAGTTTTATAAAAAGGAATAACCTACAGGACGATCGACATCCCGTTGCGTCGGACAAGGTTGCGGGAATCGAACCCACAACCGAAGTGCGACATGCCTTTATCACCTACTACTGGCCTACAAGATGTCCCTGGTTAGTAGAAACTAGTTTTATTTTATTAAGAGGTATGATAGATGATTTATAAGTCCATTTTAGGAACCATTTATGATTAACCTCACCATAGCTAGACTTATGTATATTTGATAACTTTTTCTATCCTTTTGTTTGAGATAGATGGAATGATCTATCATTCTATCACATGATCTGCTAAGACTCCAAGAATGAAAAATTCAACTTCATTTCTGTAATAGATGATGTGGAAATTGTTCCAGGCACAAAAACGGTGAGATTATACTGAAATAATTTAAGTATTTCTTCTAATTAAAATTCTTCAACTTTAGGGAAATGATCATGAAAACCAAAACAATTTTATATTACCTTATATCTGATTAATCAGATGGTACCCTAGATCATCATAAATGTATTCCTTTGTGACTATTGGATTTTTCATAGCCATGTTCTCTACCACTCCCCATCATAACTTGATGGTTATATTTCTCTTCCATATCCATAATTTTACCTTTATTCTCCTATGTGGAAACCCAGTGATTAGTTAATTTGGGTAACCATTATGTTTCATAATTTAGTTTTCAAAATAATGTTTTGGTAGTCCTTTTTACGATGTGGGTTTCTATTAAAGAAACTTTCAAGTAGTAAACCATTTATAACCCCAACGAATTTCAAGGGCAAAATTCATTTTAAGGGGTGTAGAATGTAACACCTTGAGATTTAATGAGAAGGATTGTTTTTAATTTATTTTATGTCTTGTGTTGTATGATACACCAAGATTATCTTGCACTATACGCAACACCGTATTAGCTTTATGTATACGCAACACTATTCTTGGATCGTGTTACACAAAATATCATGTTCGTTTGATATAAGTTATTTTATGCAACATTGACTGTATATATAAATATAAAAATTAAATGCATAAATGAAATATGGTTGGATTATATTATACACAACCAAAAAGGAGTCTTTCACTAAAAACAACCTTGACTTGGATTTCTTTACACGCAATCGTGACCTTCTACGATAGCGTGTGTTGTACGCAAAACCAAGTTTCACTAAACAATGATATGTAATAAAAATATCAGATAAACTAGATGTTATGAATAATAATACACACTTTTTGAAATTTTATAAATTTTATCTTTCAAAATGGACTTCATTTTTGGATTTGGAATATCGAAATTAGCATAGGGAGAATTTTTGGTATTTTTCTGAAAACATGCAATTTTTTATGAATAGTGAAAACACTGGGTTACTATTTAAAAAATGAATTTTTATTTAAATAATTATTTATTTTAATTAATCTTTTTTTGGGTAAAAATTGATATATAATACCTATATAAGTTCAATGTAATTCATTGGAGTCATTTTATAATAATTTTAGATATATCAAAATTTTATGGAACTTTTCACCATCTTTTACACACCTTCTATGAGAATTTGAAAATTTACATAAAAAATAATTTTACCTATTTTGGGAGTGGAATTTTAAAAATTCGAGAGACGCGGTTAATAACAGGGAGTAAAATTTGGTTCAATAAGATAAAAATAATTTTTGGTGAATAATAACTTTTTACTTTTATTTACGACGGTTAAAAGTAAATAGGGTAATTAAGGGTAAAAATGATATTATTATTACCCTAACACGTGTCCGAATTCTTTTGGATAAGTTTAATTAGACCGAAAACAACTTTAGAAATATAATATTATCATTTAGGTCCACATTGATTAGATTAGGATATTTATTATTATTTAATTTAAAGAAGAGTTAAAAGAGTTAAAATCAATGTTTAATAACTAAAACATTTTTAATATAGGGGTTTACATAAGATAAATTCGAATATAAAAATTCAATAGAAATATAAAAAGGTTTCATACATAATAGTATTTTATTTATAATTTTTAGACTTTAAATAATTTAATTTATTTATGGCACAATTATGATGCAGTAATTAACTTATAAATAATATATTAACATAATTGATGTTATGAATACACATATAAATGTAATTTGAGACTTTTAATATATTAAACTAATTTATGAGGTTAATATGAAATATATTTATGTATTTAATTAACATTTTTTGAACTAATAAGTGTGTTATGATTTTCACAAATATCAATTACCAAATAGTGTCACAATTGACATAAAATAATTTTTAAAACAAATATTATATTATTAATTGATATTATGTTAAAAAAATCTACGGTTCGGCAAAAAGACTTATATACTAATATATATGATAGTAATGAACCAATTGGGGTTCTATTGGAAGTTTATAGTATGTATACTAACCATATAGTGTAAGAAAACAAGAAGACATCGTAAAAGTTAAATTATTTAACTTAGAGTTAAATCTAAATGATAAGGTTAAAATAATAACCTAAACTTGTCTAAAACCTATTGGTTGGGAGAATTTAGACCCATATTCAAATTATCTTCTAAATAATTCATATTGGATCCATTATAACCTGAATATGACTTTATTATAAAATAAATTTTTAAGCTTTTCCTAAAGTGCCCCTCTCCTCCCTTATAAAAGGGAACCTCCTCCCTCTCCTCTTCACAACACATTGAGCCTTCATGATCGGCCAAACCCTGTCCATTTCTCTTCTACACTTCCCTAGAAAAATTTTGGAGGTTCTGGTCTTCTCAATAGACTAACTCTAGTCCCGTAAGAAGAAGCTTAAAAGAGGTGTGTCGAAGAAGAGGTAATCTCTTCTACCGATTCATTCAAGTATATTTCTTATTCAACTTATTATTATTTAGTTGTTTAATTATAAAGTAATACCACCAGTATCTATAATATAATTATATGTTATTATAAATATGAAACAACCCCAGTTCACCTTCTATCCATCCTACGGAAAATGAAATCACCGCGCATGCGTGTGTACCAAATATCATCTCCAGGCCGTGGTGTAATCGTTTTTCCACCACCACCATACATGGATGGGTATAATGGTGTGAATAATAAATATATATGAATATTATAACATCATACTAATTATGAGATATTATATCCTCCACTAAAATCCCATTCAATAATTATGGGAATGATATCATCGCTCATGCGTACGTACGAATTACCGTCTCCACGACGCGATGAGATTCAATCTCTATGTTAACCATTAAAGAATGATTATAAAGTGTATATAATGAATAATATTGGTATATATAGCATAATAATGCTGTTGTATTTATGTATATGTTATTTACTTTATTCCATTCAAGTCTATAAGGAAAGGAAAACAACGTTCATGCGTACGTACGACCTACTGTTTCCCTGAATGGATTGTTTCATTTCATTTATCTATCTATTATATATATATATATTGAATATATATGATATATAAGTCATGTTTTAAATTATTGAAGTTGTTAAGTCATTATATATGTAATAATAATATCAAGAACAACAAGTCCAAAAATGTATGATAAATGAAACGATTTTACCGAAAACGCTGCTTTAACATGGAATTTACAAAAGAACGGGTAATATAAAGTCATAAGTGAACCATATCTGATATCATAAAAATGAATATTATAATGTAATAAGTCAATGAGATTATTTAAATCATTATATAGGAGGTTTGGATACATACTAATCATGTCAGACATTAGGTAAGGGATAATTATTCCAATCCCATTCTTATCCGAGATTGTTTATTTGTAAGTATTTACTAGGGTTATGTTTATCATCCATGTCCATGTTTTCTAAAAATGTTTTCTTAAAATGTTTACTATTATTCCATTTATGTTCAGTGTCATTTTTACCCTTTTTTTACTTTTACCACATGGTATGTAAGGAATCATTATTTTATTTACCGTATGTGGTAGTTTTTGACTTTTCTAGAAAAAGTACGAGAAGAATGTTTTTTTACTTATATGGAATGAATGGATTTTTACAGTTTCATAATTACTTATTTACACAAATCATTCTCTACATGATTTCATTATTATTTTAAACAAAATACCTTTCTTTTAAAATTACATAGAATTTTGTAAAATATATTTATTTCGAAGAAGAAATGATATTTTCCTCAGGAATTCATTTCAAGTGTTTTATCAAAACCATTTTCCATATAAGATGACATTATTTCATATGTTTATGTTTCAAGTATAACGTCTCTATGATTTACATGGTTTCAATTTTATTATGATAAAATGATATCCATTTTTATTATATGGATTATGTTATAATGGGATGCTGTTTATGAAACCCATTTTATTCTTTGGGTTATGATGAATGATTTATGTTTATGTTGTAGCAAAAATAAGAATGGTTTCATTATGAGATGGTTGAGACATATATATCCCTCCAATGTATTGGGTAATTATTTATATCACATGATATAGACATGTCTGGAATGGTAAGTTAATCTGGTTCTATGATACAAGACTGGAATTAGGAGTGAACTCGATTCAGAAAGGGACTTTGTCCACTAAGATGGTCTTGAAAGCAATTCCTTGGATACTATAGATATCATATCATGTGATTAATGGTTTCCATAATTAATTTTTTTATTCCCATGCAATTTTATCATGATTGATGTTTCTTTATGATATATGCCTTACGTACTTCCATGATTTATGACTTTGCTCAATATTTTGATGTTTAAACATTATGGTCATGTTTTTAGTTCAAATGTATATGGTTTGTTTTATTTTATCCATTATTACCATTCTGTGCATTTGAGCTCGCCCTTTATATTTTTTCTTTCCCCCCATGATATAATCAAAGGTTTTATGTAAGAAAACAAAAGGGGAAGATCTTAATGGGAAAAGTTAAAGATCTTTCACTATGATTATAAGATTATGTTCCGAGTTTCCAAAGACACTAAACTATTACAGTCCTTGAGTGTTGGTTTTTGTTATGTATTAAGTATTGTGAAAAATTAATGTAATGGACATTTACAACAAGATTTGGATCTCTAAAACAGAGGTGTAGAGTTTACATAGTGCGGAGGGATACAATTTGATGTTCACTATATACTTCTCTAGGTTAACATCTCCTTTCACTACCTCGACATGGAATGGTAGACACTTACCTAGAATGAAAAGTGTATAGGATCCCACAAGAATTTTATGAATTATTTTATTACAGATGATGTGTTGATAATACCATAGTGGGCATTCAGTACATATTGTTTTGTGATGCCTCTAATGTTGGTCCCAATTATGTGTTGATGTTAATGTAGGAATAGCTCATGTATGGGTAGTATAATTTGAGAATCAATGAGAAAAACATCATGCCTCGTTAACTCTATTTCTAAGTGGTATTCATCCATATGATGATATAGAGGCACTGTCTATTAAGAATTTGTTCCATTATTAACTCAGACAACTAGATTCTCTAGTACATGATCAGTCAAATACATCATCACCTGAGACGATGGTACTGGTATGAGTTACTATAGGACTATAACTTTTAGATATTCTATTCTCATAAGAATAAAAATGTGGTGTAACATTCCCTTTGTAGGATGTCCCATTCACTGTTGGTAGAGGTGGTGTTTGGGAAGATTTATTCATTGAATCTCACCAGAGAGGGAGAGAGGGGTGTCATTTTCCTTCACTTTATTGTGGTGAATACTCATCTTATTAAATCTTAGGGAGAGAGAGTATTAGTTCGGGGACATCAAATTTATGGTTCCACATGATCTGTTAACCTCAGGAGTTGTACCATATGGAATTCATGATTCAGGGGAGAAAATATTCCTTCTCCTAGGATGGACGGTGGTCCCAATCACATTATAAAAGGATGTGATGATGGAGTTTCAAACTTCCCCTTTTTATATAAATTTATTTTTGGAAATTATTTATAGGGACCATCAGATGATTTTTTTATTTCATGAGTGGTAGTGTCGATGAATTCGTCCCTCAGTGTCTCACAAGTCATCAATTAAAGGAAGAGTGTTAGATTCCAATAGGTTTGAAACATCCTCTTAATATCTCATAGTAGAATTTGTATGGAACAACCTATACTTTATAATGGGGCTTCCATGGAAATCCAAATGCATTGATTCAATATATTTGTTTTTTTACTGAACTAAATTTTTTTAAACATTAATTCTAAAAGGGATCAAAGATCGATTAACTGTTTAGGGTGCTTGTTTATACATATAATGGCCCAAACCTTCTTGGTCCATTACTTTATGAAAATAGAGTGTTTGAGTTGTTATTGGATGTCATGGTAGCTCATTTATATAGTTTCAATGTTTGAATAATTTTCCAATACTGATTCAGGAATTGTGGGTCATTGACCATGATTCAAGAGCAGTGACTCAGAATGGTGGGTTGTTGATAGTGATCCAGGACTAGTGACTAACAATGGTGGGTCGCACCAGTGAGTCATCCAATGGTGAATCACTGAATGGTAGATCACTGAACAATGAATAGCCTAATGGTGAATCACTGAATGGTGAATAACCACTAGTAGCTCACACCAGTGACTCACCTAATGGAGAGTCATTTAGATTGTTTGTCAAAATTTCCAGTTTTCCAAAACTTTCACATTTAATGTTTTATTTGAAGTATACTAATTTTTAAAACATGTTTATGTTTTTTAATCTTTTTCAAATTATGTAAAATATATTTTTAAATTCTTTAAACTCGAGAGGCCCTTAGATATTCAAATAGTGTGGCCTTGATCATGATTTTGATTTAATAGCCTTTAAAACCATTTCTTCTTTTGATAAATGATCCAGCCTTTCAAAATCTAAGACCTTGTCTTCCTTGTATGTTTCCCTTTACTCTTACTACCATGATTACCCATAACATTTCTCCCTAGAAAAGCCATATGTTTTTGTTTCACCATTGGATATTATTTCCCTAGATCCTTGTGCACCCTTGTTTGGCGCAAGGAGGATGTAAAGATCATCTATTTCTTGATGTATGGATCCCTTTGTCCCTCTTATTTGTGTATCATGTGGGGTGCATGTGTGAATTTTTCCCATGTCATGTCATTTGAAAACAAATTTAATAAATATAATTTAATTGACTATAAAACAATAAAATATGGATGGAAAAAATGATGCATGCTTCTCTTTTGTTGTTTGTTGATATTATGAGTTTTATGGACTATATTGCAACTAAAAATATTTTATTTTGGTGGTCTTTGTTTGTGAATTTGGGATGAATTATGATGGATTTTTTTATCATGAGTTGAATTGCTATATATTTTCACTAGATTAACCATGTATACCCGGTTAAATAAATGGATGCATATGCATCAAACATTCTCTCTGATAACCCATGAATTATCAAAGTATAATTAAAGAATAATGTTTTGCTAAATCTGAATACAACATACTTTGTTTAGTATGGTGGTATTCTATGTGTAGTTTTGTTCTGTCTTCTGCATTGTGTTGTTGTGTGGTGATGATGTTGAAATAAAAACTATAAGATGGGTGGTATGGGTGGTTTAATGGAATCTCAATTTGAGATATTGAATATATGGAATTGATGGGTAGTGTTTTAGCAGTAGGGATATATGTTTGGGTTGTGCTATGATTATGTTATGGGGGTGATGGATGTGGTATTTTTATACATCTGGCCTGTCAGATATGGTTGTGATGAGATTTGTAGATGAGTTTAACTCTAACTTGGGGGGGTTTTCTTTTTGAGAGTATGGATTAGGAAAAATGAAATTGAATAACAATGATGGTAGTGGTTGGTATTGGTGTTAAACAGACTAGAAATATGATGTTAGTTTCTTTACTATGGTTCATTTATTTCTGCATGGTTTATGATGTGTGTCTTATTCAATGATGTTATTTTGTAATTACCTAGGTAGGGATGGAATGAATAATTGGGTTTTCATAATAAAGAATGATATTTGGTTAAATGAGTAAGTTGGCGTCAAAAATTTAATTATGTATTGTCATGTAGTTATTCATTAAGAGGTAGCATCATGGGAAATTTTGTGAGCATGTTTTTTATTTGAAAAAACCCATAGGTCGGGATGAGTGTTTGATACCTATATATATACTTTTATGTACTTGGGATTTCTATATACACCCCACCCTAGTTCATCACTCTGTGATGAACATTCCCATCATCATGGGGTAGGGTTTCCTTCCCAACATCCCAGTGGGAGGATGGATGGATGGTTACTTGGATCTTCCATGATCCCTCTTATAGGCATTGGTATCCTGAGATTAATTTGTAATGTTATGGTGTGGTTTTGAGGCACAAGTGTTTGTGGGTGAGGTATGCTTTCCTATGTTTCTATGGGATGAGATGTAGTGTACTTTAATCATGCTTTCGGGGTAAAGTATGGTTGTGGAACTGGTGTCTACGAGCTTGATGTGGTATGAATGTGGCCCAGGTGTCTGGGGTGGGATGTGGTATGGTTGTGGTCTAGGTGCGTGTGGGTGAGATTTTTTTAGCTTTTTTTCTTAAGTAGTTGGACTAGCTCTGAGTCATAGGTGTGTGTGGGTGGGCTATGACGTGGGGCATGTGGAATAGTGTCGAAGACACATGATGTTTTCTATTTGGGTATTAGAAGTTCACCGGTGGGAAGTGGTGTGGGGTACCCAAACAACGATGTGATTATTATACTACATTTATTGACCTGTGTTCTTTGGAGAGTGTGCCTTGGTGAGGTAGGAATTACTAGTATTCTTTGACAGGTTCTATTGGTTTCTACTATTTTATCATAGGGGAATTAGTATGCTTCATCCACTTTGGAATGAGAAAAAGTGGGTTTTCCCTATTGAGTATGCTTGTATGATAGAACTATATATTTAAAAAAATCAGGTTTAAAGGAGGAATATGGAGATCTAGATGGGAATTACTAGCTTAGACAATAGGATATTTTTTCTATCACTTATTAGCATTAAATTTGGGTATTTACATGGATTTTTTCATTGTATTTGTATAAGTTTTGTTTTAAAAAAGCTTGTTAGATGGTTTTTTCTTTCATTAATATATATGTGTGTGTGTGTGTGTGTGTGTGTGTGTTTTGGAGCTTTTTTTGGGATGAACCATATTTTCTGCCGATATTGGTTTCTTATAAAAAGCGTAATTCCTCCCATTTCATGAGATTCTATACGCTTGGTGTTGGTCGCCACCCCGGGGCAACTGGAGGCAGGACTTTGGGGTCATTATCTCTATACTATCATTACCAACTCAGGAGGGGAATCTTTGGAGGGATGGGGTCATAATAGAATGTTGTCAAAGGTGATGGTTGAGGGATAGGTTGGAGTTTTCAATTAGGTACAGTCATGACCACGTGTGTTGGTAGGGAAATAGTGTTACGTAATATTTTTGTGTGACATAGGCTAGGGAAGACCAGCTGGGACATGAGATTTTAGGGTTCCCTGTGATCCGATGTAAGGACTCTGATCCTACCACACACCAAAGCGAGAATACACCCTTTGTAGGTTAGGTCCCCTAGGAATATTACATACATCATAATGACTTGTGTTCCTATTAAATTTTTGTGGTTTTTTGAAATTTTAAAAGGATAACGAAATGAGTTAAATGAATTGAAATGAATCTTAAATAAAATTCCATACTGCTCGAGCTTAATAATTCCTTGTTCTCATTTTCTATTGAAGATCATGATCGTCATTTGTGTGTTGTGAAGGAATTGGAGGTTCAGCTGGCTGACCCAGTTGATCGATGAAGGGTTGATCAAGCATAAGAGGATGATCAGTGGTAGCAAGCATTATGTTTTTTTTTCAATTATAGACTCTAGGAATGTACAAAGGTAGTGTTATGTATGTGGAGATGGAGAGCTACCTCTAGGAGCTTGTAATAAAATTTAGTTTGATCTTGGCTCTTAGGGAGTACTTGGTTCCTCTAGTAGTGATCCAGATGAGGGGAGTTGTGTGTCAGTTGTGGATGTTGTACCTTGGAGGAAGAAAAGTGATGATGTTATGTGGGATGACTACAAAAATGTGTTTACGGAATAATTTCTTTTGTACACCATGAAGGATGAGAAGAGGTGGGATTAACACTACTTCCAAAAGGGGAGTATGTTAGTATGATAGTTTGGGATCATGTTTAAGGATTTACTTCATTTTACCACAGATCTCTTTCTAGATGAAGAGTCTCGTGTGAGACTCTTAGAGGAGTAACTTTATCCTTCTCCCCACTACGTTATTACTCCCTTCAACTTTCTAACATACATGGAGGTCCTTAAGAATATGGAGGTAGTTTATAGGATTCACTCATGGGGAGGTATACAATGAGAGGTCGACAATATGTTTATTCCAAGGGAAAGGATAACTGTAGCGGGTCTTCGAAACCATGGACTTCCTGGTTTTGGCCACTGGGGAGTCAACCTTAGTAGTTTCTATTTCGGACTTCTGGTAATCGTGCCTTTCCTTCGAAATTGGGACCAATGTGTTTCACTTTTGGGGACCATGCTAATATTTAGAGTCAGTTCCCAATGGTCATTCAAGTTTAGTATGGTAGTGGTGGTTAGGTCTAGATCTCCCATCAGTAGTAGTTGCTGGTAGGGCAGTTTCTACATGAGGAAAAATTGTATCATGCTCCATCGAGGGGATATGAAGCAGGTATAAACTATCCTTAGGGTGTTTTTTAGTGTCCTCAACCTATTCATAGTCGAAGATGCGTTCATCAGAAGAGGGGTAGAGGATATGGGAATGGTCTGTTACATTTCACAAAGGCCGTAGTTCCTATGAGGTTAGAGATCATTCAAGGTTTGACGAGTTTGTTTAGTACTGTAGTTATATCATTGTTTGATTCTAGATCTTGAATCTTCATTGTTGCAACCAATATATCCAATTCACTAGTAATAGATATAGAGAGGATTCTTGTTCCCTTAGTGTTGAGTACACTAGTTGGAGATCAAACAAACTTATTCAATGTATGTCGGGGATGTTGACTGATGATGGGGACACATCAGTCATCTGGGGATCCTTTCTTGCTACATATTCTGTCATATGATATCATCCATGGCATAGAATGGATGTATTCTTTTATTTTTTTTATCAACTCCTTCTTGAAAAGATTTATGTTTTCAAACTTTGACGGACAATGTGTTGAATTCATTTGCGAGTAGGGTTTTCAGATGGGCAGTCGGCATGTGGAGCCTTTTTTAATTATTTTCCGATCTCTCAGTGGAATTGGTGGATGTTGATATAGAGGAGGTTCAAATTATTTTTGGGAAGTTCTGGGATGTATTCCTCAAGGATCTTGTTACTCTACCCCCTTAACATGATGTTTAGTTTGGGATGTACTTATAGCCTGATGCTTGTCTAATATTGATGGATCCTTATCATATGACACCTTCAGAGTTGCAAGAGTTGAGGATCCATATAGATTATCTAATGGAGAATGGTTTTATCTATCCTAGTATGTCACCATCGGGTGATCCAATATTTATTGCGAAAAAGGACGATGGTGGTATAAGGTTGTGCATAGACTACTAGAGGATGAATCAGGTGAAGGTCAAGAACCATTAACCTCTCTCGATGATAGATGAAATTTTCAACCATCTAATGGGTGAATGTTTGTTCACTAAGATCAATTGGTGGTCGGGATATCACCAGTTGTGGGTGTAGGAGGTCGATATTCTGAATACTACTTGAATGTGTAGTTATGGGAACACCGGGTTCCTGGTTATGACATTTGGTTCTATGAAATCATGACCGATGTCCATGGTGATCAGGAACTCCATTTTTTGTGAGTTCCTGGACAGTTTTGTCGTTGTATTCATTGATGAAATTTTGATCAACATGACTTCAGTGGAAGAGCATACCGAACATCTCAGGACTATCCAGGAGGTTCATTGACACCACGTTATTAACAAAAATATTTCCAAGTGTATTTCTAGATGCGATGGGTTCATTTTCATGGACATGTTATGTCGCAGTAGGGTGTAGCAGTGGACCCATCAATAGTTGAGGCATTTTTTTCTTAGGAATCACCAAATAATGTTACTGAGGTTCACAAATTTCTCAATTTGGAAGGAAATTACTAAAAGTCTTTACTCAATTTCTCTCATATTACAACCCTATTCATAGCTCTTTCCATAATGGAATAGGATTTTTTGTGGAGTGAGATGTTCCAGGTTGTTTTCATCTATCTTAAGCCGATGTTGGTTAGTTTTCTAGTGCCCTAGATTCCATAAGAAGGGGTGATGTTTGAGGTGTTATGTGATTCTTTCCATTTGGGATTGGGATGTGGGATAATGCAGTATCATGGTGTCATCTCTTTTAGTTCTAGGTAGTTATGTCACCAACAATGTAACTATTCCACCCATGATTTGTATCTAGAAGTGGTCATATTTCTGGTGAAGTTGGGGTGACATTACCACATTAGGGAGTGCTTTATGATCTTCACGGATCATCAGAGCTCTATGTATATCTTTTCTTGGAAATATCTGAACATCTAACATTTGAGGTGGATAGAGTTGCCCTAGTAATATGAATTAAAAACCCCTTACACATTAGTAAATGGAAATGTTGTGGCAGAATAGTTTAGTAGTAAGTCGCATAAGGAGGTACTTCAAAAATCTACGGATACTCGGGAGGAGATTGAGGAGTTGGTCACCTTTCATATAGATGCAAGGGGGATAGTGGTAGAGGCTGATTACTTTAGATGATAGTTACGTATTCCATAAAACACTGGTGTGAGGAATATTAATGGGATACTTAGAGGGAGAGGTGATGTTTTATCGAATTGAAAACAGTGATGCTCTAGAGGGATGGTCAGAGGATTGTCAGAAATAGTTTGTTGTTCCATGGAAGTCTATTTTTTTCTATGCAAGTTCAAGAGGGGTCCTTTGTGAGTTTCATATCCCACCATTAGTGGTACATAAAAGAATTTTTAAAATATACCATGACTTAAGGAGGTAATTTTGGAGGCCCGAGATGAAGCAGGAAGTTGTACAGTTTGTTTGCGAAGTTCATTGTGTACTAGTAGGTGAAGGTTGAGCACTGTGTACCTGATTGTTTGATGCATCCATTAGATGCCCCCTAGTGGAAATGGGCTGACATCTCGATGGATTTAATCACATTATTTCCCAAGGATCAATGAGGATGTGATGCATTCTTGGTATTAGTGGATCAACTGACGAAATCGACTCACTTCTTTTCAATCAACGTGTTATGTGCAGTGGATTCCTTAATAAGAAGTTATGTGGAATAAGTGTTATGGATGCATGGAGTTACAATGTCCATTGTATCATATTAAGACACACATTTCACCTCACATGTTTGGAAGGTATTGTAACATTCTTTTGGAACTCATTTATGCCTCAGCACTGATTTCCACCCTCAGATGGATGGCCAGACATAGAGGACCATCAAGACACTAAAGGACTTGTTGTAGGCATGAGTCTTGGACTTTGTTTAATCTTTGATGTATCACATGACCATGGTAGAGTCTCCTAACAATAAAAGATCTCACTCTTCCATTTTTATGGCTTCCAATTTAATCTTTTTATGGATGATCATGTCGTTCGTCCATATGATGGATAGAGGTTGGGGAGGCAACTGTTCTTGGTCCTGAGGTTATGTAGAGCATGAAAGTGATGGTTTAGCCTGTCTGTGAGAGGATGAAAGCATAACAAGACTGATATAATTCATATTTAAAAAACAATAGGAGGCCCTTTGAGTTCGAGGTTAAAGACCACTTGTTCTTGAAGGATTCCACAAGACGTGGGCAGCAGAGGTTTGGTAGAGGGAGCAATCTTTCTCCCATGTTCATCGGACCCTTTGATGTGTTGGGGATGGTTGGTGAGGTGGTGTACCCGTTATCACTTCCACCATAGTTGGAAAGGATCCACGATATATTTCACATATCTCACCTTTTTCAGTATCTTCATGATGACTCACATGTCATTGACTGGGGAGAGTTCAATGTTGAGGATGATGTGACATATGTGGAGAATCCAGTAGTGATACAAGATCATCGGTAGAAGGTGCTTCATGTATGGACCATTTCATTGGTTTGTGTGTTGTGGAGGAATGGTGTACTGGAGGAGAGAACATGAGAGTGATAAGTGTATATGCGTTCCCAGCACATTGATTTGTTTTGATTTTAACCTTGTTATGTATTACCTTGTTGTGTTTCTATTGGTATGTACTGCATGAACCCTATTTGTTATGAGATTGGTTGTTTTCTTATTTCATGAAGAGAGATAATGTCCTAACATTGAAATAAAGAAGACCAGATTCCTAGTTGAGATGCATTAATTGAGATTTGATTAAACCAATATAGGTGAGTTAGTTTTGCCCATACCAAATAGTATCTTGACATGGAGAAATGAATTATCTGATTCATGTGGCTGGATGGTGTGGATGTTTGTGCTTGTGTGGTGTGTCTTGTAGTCATTTGGGGTAGTAGATGTCATAGGAGGTCTTATTGGATGTTGAGGATTCACTTTGGCTTTTAAACAACATAGGGTGGTTAATCGCTGATCTTTAGTGTGTAGACTTGATAGGAGTGTTTCATGTATACCAATATCCTTGAGAGGTATCTTAAAGGGTTGTTTTTTGGACACCTCTTTCTTCAAGTTTTGGTTTTGAATTCTATAGGTCATGAATAGTTTGAGAGGTATCTGATGTAATGTCATGGACCTCCCTGATCCATTCCTTTGTGAAAATACAATGTTTGAGGTGTTCCAGGAGGTCACAATAGCTCATTTCAAGAGTTTTCTAGTTTTCCCAGTTTTCCAACGATGAGTTAGGAATAGTGGGTCACTGACGGTGAGTTAGGACCGGTGACTCTAAATGGTGAGATGATGACAGTGATTCTGGACACATGACTTGCAATGTGGGTCACACCGCTGAGTTATCCAACAGTTACTCACCGAATGGTAGCTCACAAAATAGTGACTCACCGAACAGTGACTCACTAAATTGTAGCTCACTAAATAGTGACCCACTATGGGTATAATACTCCGATGAATCACCTAAATGTTAGTCATTTCAATAGTTTTTCAAAATTTCAATTTTTTCCCAATTCTTCCATATTAACCCCTTTAGAATTTTATTTGACCTAAAATATGTTTAAAACCATGTTTAAGTGTTTTTGAATTTTTTTAAAAGTAAAATATATCATTAAATCCCTAATTCTTGGGAAGCCATAAGATAGTCAAAATACATTTCCTTGATCATAGTATGCCTTTAATTTTCTTTGAACTCATTTCTTTTCTTGATATAGTATTTGGCCTTTCTATAGTTGAGACCCTTTATTCCATGAAAATTTCCATTTATGCATGATAATGAGAATCCCCAGAAACATTCATCACCAAGGATTCATATATCTATATATAAACCATTGATTTTTTTCTTTGGATCCATATTCACCACCTATTTAGTGTAGGGGAGAGGTAATGATCATCCGTTTCTTGAAACAGGGATTCCTACATCCCTATTATTTGTTTATCATGCAGGGTGGGTGTATGAATGATTCCCTTGGAAAGTTATTTGAGTCTATATTTAATAAATATTATTAAATTTTTTATAAACCAATAAACAAGGGAAGGGAAAAACTAACACATGATTTTATTTTTTATTGATATTGTGAGTTGTATGGGTTGTATCCCTACTGAAAATCATGGCTATTAAAGGTCTTTGTTTGTGTACTTGGAATGAATTGTGATTTATTTTTTTATCATGTTTTGAACAATTCTATATATGCAATTGATTAACCTCATATACCTGTCTAAATAAATGGATGCCTTCGGATCAAACTTTCTGTAGGATAACCCATGAATTATAAAAGTGTAATTAAATAACTAGTGTTTTATAAATTTGAATACAACCTGATTTATTTGGTGTTGTTTTGTTTTTTTTGTGGTTTTATTCTAGGTTGTGCCTTGTGTTGTGGTTTGGTGTTGGGGTTGAGAGCTCGACTATATAGCTTGGTGGTATGGGTGGTGTAATGGAATCTTAGGTTGAGAGATTGTTCGATTATGGAATGGATGGGAAGTGTTTGATTAATGGGGATATAGGTTCATGTTGTTCTACGTTTATGTTATTGGGTGTGATGGGTGTGGTGTTGTAATAGGGAAGGGATATTGGGTTTGGTTGTGATGAGATGTGTTTCTGAGTATGAATATGATTTTGGGGTTTTCTTATTGACCAGATGGATTGGGCAGAATGAATATGAAGAATGATTATAGCAGTGGTTGGTATAGGTGTTATATGGAGTGGAAAAATTAACTGAGTTTCTTTTTTATTGTTATTTTTCATTTATGTGGTTTATTCTATGAGTCTTATTGATTTTTGTGGTTGGTAGTTCCACAGGTATGGATGTGATTAATTAATTGGTTTTCTTAATAAATAATTATATTTGGTTAAATAATTTTGTTGTGGTTATGAATTGCATTGCGGCTTGTCATGTAGTTGTTTGTTTAAAGGTAGCGGGAAGGGTAGTTTTTATGGGATGTTTTTTTGGAAAACCCCATAGGTTGGTTTGATTTTTTGTTAACTATATAAATACATTTTCTTCCCGGTGATTTCTATATGCACCCCACCCTAGTTGAGACAAATGTGTCGAACATCCACATTTTCATAGGGAATGATGTCTTTACAAACATCCCGATGGGATGATGGATGTAAAGTTACAAGAATATTCCTTGTTCCCACTTTTAGGTATTGGTATCCAAAGATTCTTCGGTCAGGTTATGGTGCATTTTTTTAGGCCCATGTCTTTGTAGGTGAGGTACTATTTCCTAGGTGTCTATGTGATGAGATCTGGTGTGCTTCCCTACTGTCTTTGCAATGTGGAATAGTTATGGACAAAGTGTCTATGGTTAAGATGTGGTGGTTGTAGCCCAGGTGTCTATGGGTGGGATATGGTATGGTTGTGGCCTAGGTGTGTGCAGGTGGGATGTGGTGAGGTTTATATGCCCAGGTTGTGGGACTAGCTCTAAGGCCCAAGTGCATGTGGGTGAGTTGTGATGTAGGGATTATGGAAGAGTGTGGAAGCACCATGACGTTTTCCATTAGGGGATGAACAGTTATCCAGTGGGAAGTGGTGTGGGGTACCCAAACCTTGATGTACTTTGTATACTACTTTACATGACTTGTGTTATTTGGTGAGCATTCCTTGGTGAGGTTGTGATGGCTATTATTTATGTGTAGGTGCTATTGGTTTATAATGTATTCTCATAAGATAATTAGCATGACTCTTCCACATGTTCATGTGAGAATTTATTATTTACCTACTAATTATAATTGTATGCTCACCCTACATATATAAAACCGTTTTTGGATTTTTTGGAGGACTACGACGACCGTTCTGGGAATTACAAGATCAAACTTTGGGGCAGTTGTTGTGTCACTGCTTACCATTTCCTTTGGGTATTTACTTGGTGTATTTCAATTTATTACTAGTAGTTTTGTTTTAAACACCCATGTGGTGAGGTTTTGGATTTCTTTTTTCAATATATATTTGTCTCGTATTTTTTTAATGATCCATATTATTCCCTAATCATGTTTTCATATAAAAAGGTAAATTCCTTTCATTTAATGAGATTTTATACCTTTGGTGATGGTCATCACCCCAGGGCCCACTGGTGGCTGGACTCGGGGGGGGGGGGGGGGGTCATTATATCTCTTCCTTCATTTCTAGATGAGGAGGGTCATATTTGAACAGAGGGGTTCATGAAAATATAGGATATCATCCAACATCATGGGAATCACAAGAAAAATAAACTCCGAATGTGAATCTCATTTCATGGCATGTTTATAAAGAGGCATAGAAGAAGCCTTGGAGAACCAATCTAGGATTAATGCAATGTTTCAACCCTAGACTAATGGAAGACACTATTAATGTGTTGGACGATATACTGAAATCGTGAATGTTGGACTTCAAACAAAGGAGTATGTTTAACTTACCCATAGAAGATTTATCTTAAAATAATATTTATCAATCTAATATCAATATGGAACCATTCGAGGTCCTATATAGAATACCGTATAGGTCACCCTTATGCTCGATTTGTATTGGGGAGGCATCTTTTATTCATCCAATTATGATACATAAAATGAATGAGAAATTACATGTTATGCACGAGAATATGAGGACAATCCATTGAACATAGAAATAATATATATATATATTGAAATTATAGGCCTTTGGAGTTTGGTAAGGTAGATCGTGTTTTCTTGAAAGTCTTCCCTAAATGAGGATTATGTATTTTTTCTAATGAAATAAAGTTATTCATGAGGTTCAAGGGGTGGTTTGAGATCATATTGAGGGTTGGTGAGGTTTATTACTATTTTTCCTTTCCCCTAAAGTTATACTGAGTGTACGACATTTTTATTATATCATAACTAAGGGGATACATGCATGAACTTATGTAGATTATTGAATGGTGTGATCTAGATATTCAAGATGCTACCAAATACATGTAGTACTCATTAGTGATTGAGGACTGACAAGAGAGGATCATATAATGATGGACCATCACATTGGTTCAAGTGCTCTGGTAGGATGAGAGCTTGTAGGAGATCAAATGGGAGTGAAAGAATCATATTGAAATTCATTACCCACGCTATTTTTTATATCTTGTTCTTTTCACAATGAGAATAATTTAAAGTGGGGGAATACAATGACTCTAGTTTTGTAGGATTATTCTTTTAAATATATATATATATATATATTACCACATAGTTGACATGGTGTTTGTGTTTCTATGACATCAGGATTAATATTTTAAAAATATTAATATATTTCGAATAACATGTATGAATCATTTTGTTAATAAATGGATTCCTCGTAGTGTGGTTTCGTGGAATGGAATTCTAATTCCATTGTTTATTCTAGAGCATAGGGTTTGCCCATGTGGAAACATAAGGATGAATAGTGTCAAACATTTTGTGGAAGTCCATAATTGGTGGTGGGTTCATTAAAAAATGAATAACATATTAAATTTATTATAAATTTCAAAACCTATACCTCTATATATTTAATCCATGTAATGTAAAATCTCCAGGGTTAACTATATAAACCTTTTATATAAGATAGAGTTGGATAGATCCATTGGAAACAAAGAGTGTGGATTGAAAATAGATAATTGGGGTATCATGAGTTAGATGGTCAATACGGTGAGTTATTCTTCTTTATCTCTGAAAAACATGTTCTTCCACCATTATCGACCCATTAACACTGTAGGCATCATTATTTTTAATTTTTTTCTTTAATTAATGGTTTATCTTGAATTTAATATAAATTTTTGTTTTTATGGTGATTTCTGTACTTTTCTTGAGATCATAATTGAAAATAGTTGTTGAGTCAGCTTATTTTTAATTAGTAAACATTATTTCACCCACTTAGTTACCATATTTTGTAATCCATGGCCTAGATCACATAATCTAATGGAGAATTCAATTCATTTATGTGTAATTATCTCCACTTATTATTTTCAAATTTCACCATCAGCATATGGGGTCACAATTTAACAATATTGGAGAAATTTTGAACTTGATTGAACCCCTATAATTGTGGTGGATAAATGAAATATATAAGGATCAATGGATTTTTGGAGGATCATGGTTTTTTTCATTATGAGGTTGATGACATAGTGGATTTGAAATACCATGTAGCAATGGGTGGTGAAAAGTATTCATGTGCATGATCAAATTTCTTAAATTTGGCCACTAGAGGCTAGAGATTAGTGAGTGGTGTGGGAGCCTTCGGTTTTTGGTAGTAAAATGATGTGATTTTTATTAGAAATCATGGATTCGAAAATTCATTTATATGTAGCTTTAATGTTTGTTAAAAACAAGACTACAACCCATGTATTCTTGAAAAAAAACATAGGTAGTTTTATGGCTGGGGATGCTGTGTTTTACGGGAAAAATAAATATCACATGATGTGTAAGACTCATACATGAAATGTGACCTAATGCATGATGTATGGCGTCTACTCTGGGAGTACATAAGCAATGATAGGTCCATGCACAATATCTTGAAAGGAGTGCACTAGAATAGTCATGTAATTGACTTCAAATATAGTTATTGAAAACGAACTAATATAAACTGGTACAACTAGTGTGCATAGACATAAGATGAAGAACAATATCATAGGATATATGGACATAGGTAGGCCTTGGGATGCTATGAAATTCAATGCGTCACATGTACATGCTTTGTAGTCCCACATTTCCATCTAGTAAATGTGTAGTAGAGAACACTACTTGGTGTCTAGGTTAGGTCACATGCCATATGACCCTATGTACACATCAGGTAATTTCCCAAGGAACATCCAATTTCTCATATCTCCTCCTCCTAGACTCGTGTTTTAGTCAAAAAGTATCCTATATGACATGGTTTTCCAAGTGGGATAAAAATGTATCATTCATAGTTTATTACATGTTTTTAAATATAGGGTTTTGTGCATGAATCTTCTTTTGAAAATGGTTGACTGATGGTAGGGTTCAGTTATGAGAGTCATTTAATAAATGGTCATTACTCTCCTCTTCCACCAAGGTTCAATTCTCCAATACCCTTTTCCTAGGTAGAGTTTGTGATCCCCCAAAATTAAACATATAATTATTCCTCTATATATGGAGCGTTACTCCACAATATTCGATTAATAATATTGAGTGGGTCCTCCATATGAGTTTTTGGTCCCTCATCTACACAACGTAGTAGTGAGGAATAGTCACCTCCACATAGATTCTTTTATGGATGTTCATTATTCTAGACATTAGAAATGGACCTTTGGAGTTATACGATGGATCAATATTCATATATGGAATTTGGAGTTGGAGATATTATTTCTCTCTAAATGGGTTACATTATCAATAATATTCATATATGTGTTTTTTTAACTCTTGTTGTGGATTGAGGTGTAAAATGTTTTATCTCACCCTTAATGATTTTCCTGATCCTCTACGAGGTACTAAAATACTCACCCCTACAAAGAATTTTCTCAGACATGACATGTATTATACAGTTGATAGGTAGATCATTGGTCACTTTGGTGGATTATAGTAATAAATGGATTCACTAACAATATTTTATGGTCAGGCTAGGCGATCATGATCTTGGTACTCTCTATATTTCTCTTATTCCTATTTTTGATGTGATGGGAAAATATTTTTTATTGGGAATTTATTTTTCCCCTATCCTCTTTAGATTTATACCTTTTTACTCTAATTTATTTCTTATAGATCGTTTTCATAAATTTTTTTACTCTTGATGCTGTAGTCCATTATTATTACATTTTACTTTTCAATAAACATGGTTATGTGCAAGAAAACATGTACATTAGTATAATGCCACCCATTTAAATATTTTCTATATGAAGCATGTCTCAACCCCTAGCCTACTATAAAAGGGAATGGGGTGTTATACATGGATTTCTATCATCCAGCCCCACCCCAACAAGTCATGTTATGATAGTCAATTTAATTAATGTGTGAAAATAATCACATTTTAATGTTTTCCATTTGAAATCATTTTTAGCAAAAAAAATTCATTTTATATGAACCATGGTATATTTTTTACTTTTTATAAATAATATTTTTATCCAAATAGTTTTATAAAATACAATGGTTAAAATATTTTTTAAATAGTCATGATTTATTTTTATATACAAATTTACTTTCCCAATTCTATAAAATATGATTTTAATCGATTTCAATATCCTTTGAAAGAACTTATACATGATCAGGGATATTAGATGTATCGTATTAACCATCCTTTTTCATTAGATGGATGAAGAAATGATCTATTCTACTAGAGTAATGATCTGTCACTAATTTTGTATCTCGTACACATAAACTATGTAATTATATGATTTTTCAACCAATTTCGTTCCATCATGAACACTCTATATTTCATCCCATTGATTTAAGGGTGATCACAAAGACTCCATACATCAAATAAAAGGGGAAATTATTTATAAATAGTATACCTTCTATTTTTATGGGGTTAATACCATATACCATATCATTTTAATTGATTATTATTTATATAAAATGTTACTTTACATATTTGGATAACCATTAATTTTCCTTGGTTTTATCATTATTAGCACTAAAAATTAATTCCATGATATTTTCATTATTATTCATGATGTGGTGCTCACTTTAGTATTACTAGTTATTTTTGACTAGAAAAGTACCCTCATGCCAAAAGGGGAAGAGAATGGGATTTACCTAAGTGGTAAGACTCCTCACATACAGATGGATGGATATTACCTAGAAATGGTTCATAGTTCATCGATGTGGTGGTTGGAACCTTCCTCTACGATAATGCCATGGATTTCACCAAATTCAAGAAATAATAGTGTGGATGAATTAAAACACATGTTTGTGGGTATTTCATGAACTTTTTATCATATTAAAAAAACATTATAGGGTGCATAAACTAAATATATTGGTATAGTTCACTACATAGGGTTTGGTTTTTCTACTTTAGGAACCCAAGTAGACATGGATAATAAAATTTATGATCATAATAAGTCATCATTTTTTTAATTAAAATAGAAAATTAAAAAATAAAAAGTTCTTTATTGTGATTTATTTCCTATGTGAGTTGAAAGTCATTTTTACTCCATTGGTTGTGGGTTTTGGGGCCACTACATACCCATTTTATCAGTATTTTATGTATTTCAACTAGTTCTTGAGTATTTATTTTTATTTGAGACACATAGGATATGATTTTTACATTACATTGAAATTTTCTCTAGCTGTATATTTCTTAACATAGGTCATAAAACACTCATCTCATATTACAATGAAGTTATTAGTATAAGACATTGAATTTTAGCATCCCACATTATGTAACAATATGATATGAGGTCACATGATACTTTGTGGTTACATGTTGATATGTGGTTGCCTATTTCTATATAAAAAGATATCTATGGAATGAAATTTTCCATATTCCACATATACAGACTTAATTATACTTATTTGAATAGAGATTGAGATAGAAGATAAATATCAAGAGAGTGAGAGAGAGATTATGATATTTCCATTTTCATATTCTCTCTATAATGATAGGTAATCTGCTTACCATAAAGGAAGATAAAACTCTCGGAAAATGGGAACCTCATAAATGGGGTTGAACTGCAAAGGAATTTATTTTCAGAAAGGGAATCTTTTTCGGGTGTCTACAAATGATATAATATCCTTCTTGATGAAATCCATCATGAAGGAGAATCCTCTATGATAATCCTTATTTTGATATATCCCTCATCGTACATAGTGATTCCACTATACATACTGGGATATACTTATGGTATTTTCCTCATTACTCTTAGAATTCACCTTTTTTCATAGTGTATGGCTTCATTATATCCCCTTTGAAATCATCAAACTGGTTCCCTCACATCAACACCCAAACCAAATGAAGAACAAACCAAGGCCTCCCATAATTCCACTAGAACCATGTGTTTATAGTATCATGAACACCAAAGTGCCGCCATTAAATAATTAATTTCCTTGGAAATTTATTCCCCCCCACATAAACTTATTTATAGGTGGGGTTCTATGGATGTTTGTAATCATGAATTCCCTTGGTAATGAGGAACTCAATCTGTTAGTTATTTATGGAAACCTTCCTAATTCTAACAGCATCACACACCTTTGTCATGCTTCCTAAAATTTAAATATAATACAGTAGATTCCATCAATTCTATTTTCCAATTGGTAGATGAGTAAGCCAAATATGGGGTTTGGAAATTCAGAATAATATGGTGTTGATCATACTTCATGGAGTAAGACCCCAGTCTTACTTTTTGGATACCCCCCACATCCCCATCCTAATTCATTATTTCAAAGGGAGTGGGATCAGTATGGACAAAACCACAAGAGTAATCCCCTAGAATTTCTCTCAGGATGTTGTTTTCCCTCTACCTTCTATAGCCTGTCTATCATCCATGCGTATATAAGAAAGAATTTTTTTGGGCTTCCAATTTATGTATTTGGCCCAATGGAAAAAAATAATTAAATTTAAATGATCTACTGTTGTTCCATATTTCCCATACTGATCATGAATAACATGGTATTAGGTACATGGGTGGATCATATCACTAACATAATTTGAAACAATTTTTTGGGCCAACTATTTAGGTTTTATCCCCAACTTATCTAAAATAAATAGGATTTTAATCTCATGTGGATGTTATATGTAAGATGCCTCCCTAGGGTTCATGCCCAACATCTTCAACCCATTACAATCCTTATTGGGACAAATTCCCAAAAATGATCACCCTCCTTCCCAATGGAATACATTAATTCCAGTACATTTAATCTCATCCTAATCAGACCACATTCAAATAGAGATCCATCTTTAAAAGGTTATAATCCTTGTATGATTAATCCAATCTCATGGGAAAATATTCTCTCTGAAGTCAACTATGAAGGGTTGATTATTTTTAAGTCTATCACTAGAATTTTCTAAGCACCCTTCTCTTAAATATCCTTATTTCAAGTCACTCATAATCATGATTTGTTCCTTGTCACATATCCTTAAAAGGATAAACACATCATTCTAAGAGGCATAGAACTAGATGTGTTCTGATTTCATTAATTTTAACACATTGGAAATACAATTAGGGGTCTGATCCTATCATTAAAAGAACACTATTTTCCTTGGATGATGAAAAATTATTGAGAACCCAGTTTTTTGGATTTAAACCATAGTGACTTCAGGTTAGGCATCACCAAATAGTATCCAAAAAAATATACAGAATCTCTAACACATCATGATGGTTCCATTGATGGTGATCCTTTGTAATGTATATATGGTACCATTGGTGGGTATCCTATGATAAAAACAGATAATACCATTGATAAAGAGCTTATAATATATGTAGATCTTACCGTTAATATATAACCTATAATTCTTATACATAGTACCATTAGGTTAAATATCTAATACATATAGATATCCACATCAAAATAAGCTAATAACTAATTGAAAATAAAAGGGAAACGAATCACATACTAGGATTTGGGAAATCATTTCAAACATGTCATAAATATACAAGAGTCCTAGAGTATGAAATGATTTCCCCTAATAGGATGTGATGGGATTTACCTCTCATCCCATCAACTAATTTGGCATCCTAAGAATAACTATAAAAATTATCTAGTGACCACCTCCCTTTGGAATTCATGTTCGGAGCCTAACAAAGATATGTGATCCATTTGAATTTTACAGTTCCATGAAGAAAACCCATTGAACACTATATGAACACTTCATTCAAATCCCAAGATTTGAATAACTGTAACCCCTCATGTTTAAAATAATCATGTTATGATTATTTGTGTAATTTTTAATGATTTATTTATGTAATTCAATTTTAAAAGGATATGAAATCTATTTTCATTCCATGTTATCATTTTTATATGAATGAAATATATATAAATATGGATGAATGATGGGTGGGGTCCTTTATCCCCCTTTAATTCATTGGTTAAAATATTATATCTCATGTGACCTACATACGCAGGAATAATTAAAGTGTCCCACAAGTTTGGCTGTAATAGTTTCACTCATTAAGGTGATGTAATCAATGGTATAATTAATATTTATCATAAGTGTGGGTTTATGTTTTTGACTCCATACATTTGATTAACCCTATGATAATTTTGTGCCAAATTTTTATGGTAACTAGATTTTATTCCCTCATGGATCATGTTTATTAAAAAACATTTCTATAAAATGTGGTTACATATCTTATGTTATACCAAGAATTATGTTGTAACTCGTTATTTGTGATCAATAGTTTGTGGGTTTTATTTTCTTATGTATGTACAAATACCTTGATTATATGCATATAATCAACCTGTACTCATTTAAGACCATTAATTTTTATTACATATGTTTACCACTATAGAACATTTGAGACCACCCCTATTCATTCGTTTCCACTTCCCTATGATATGAAGATGAAGTAAAATTTATGAGAATACACTAAAGGATTCTAGTGTTCCCTTATTCTTGAGAAATAATCAATTGTATTATAAAATATGTTTCTTATATAGATGATCTTCAAACAAACTAAACATTCTATTCTTGGAATTTTTTCTTTATTCATGATATGTAATGATTAACATATGGTAACGATATGAAATATTGATATGTTTAACATGGTACATATCACTTTGGATAAATTCCATGGTGTGAAGTATCTATTATTATTACCAGAATTGGAACTATGATATGATGTTAAAATATAGGAAAGGACATATTATGGTATTTAATTATAGTAGTTATTGATAAACATCCTAAAACAATCATTTTGACTATGATCTGGTGTTTTCAAGGATTTTCCTGAAATTAGTGAATATTTGGGAGAAATTTATCATGATTTTGAAATTTGTTAACTAATTGGCTCATATGGGATTCATGTTAATTTTTACTATTAAATTTGAGAAAAATTCAATGAATTTAAGATAAGGATTTTTTGCACCTATTCTCACACTACAATGCAGTATAAAAGTGTTTATGATCTATAGTGTTGCATCAATGAAAAGAATAGTATGTTTTATCATGTTTAAATACATGGTCTTAATATATGGATTATTTAAATTTATAGTTTATGAGAAAATTACCCACCTCATGAATTAAAACTGACGCAGTTAAAAAATTATGATAAGGATTCATTATCTTTATAATGTAAAATGTTATATATATCGTGATCATAAAATATTATAATATATATTCAAACAGAAATAGTTTAATGTAATATGAAGGCGATGGTTGGAGTTTATTTATGATTATGGAGGTTCAATACAATACCACCCTGATAAGATGAACAATATGGCTAGTGATTTGAGTCCAAAGGGCCATAATAGCTTATCTATGATGAGGATTGAATGAGATATAATTTTTATGGAATTGTGGAGGATTGAACTTTAAATCACTATGTAATTACATAAATACTATTTTGATTAGATGAATGTTCAATGATCCATTTCTGTGATGAATAAAGATGCATATAAGGACGTTGGGGATCTATAAAAGAAGGTCAAGAATGTTCTTATGTTCAACTATAATAGTGATCAAAAGAACAAGTGTAGGAAACAATTTTGTCCATTTTCAATACTAGATCTAAAGATATATTTCTTGAATGATTCCCATACACAATAATTCTATGTCATTTATGGGTGTAAAAATACATATAGATATCTCAAACCACATTTTTGTTAGAATGACAAGAAGATAGATATTGTGGTGTACTTATCTCAATGTCTCATGTATGAAAAAGTTTTTTACTATGTCATAAGTCAACGACGGTAATGTAAAAATATCTAATACCTATATGTACATGATAAAACATCACTATTAATTATTTCATTTGAATCCATATGAATTATAATAGTAATAATACCTTTTAGGTTGTAGGAAATCACATATGAAATTAGAAAAATTCATTACAATTAGTGAACATTTCATTCTTGGCCAACATTCTAGGATATATATCAAGTATGTTGTATAGATTCATGGATTACAACTATTAATTTTTTCAGGTTTAGAACAATTATATACACAATTCCCTAATAAATATTAAATATAAATATGAAATTAAACAATAGATAATATCCTCATAGAGATGTATAGTGAAACTTATTCAAATCCTTAGGGATATGTTGGGATCATGTTCAATGGATTTTAGTGGGGATTGGGATCAATGCCTTTATTTGGTTGAATTTTATTAACATAAAATCTTTCAATTAATAATTTAGGTGGCTTCTAATGAATCCATATATTTAAAAATGTGTAGAACCCCAAAATGTTGGGATGAAGTTGGAGTGTAAAAACTATTATTACCTAATCTTGTAATGAAGATGATAGAGAATTATTAAGTCATTCGTCATCACATTTTGGAAACTCAAAGTTTAAAAATATTTATACCAATAACCATCAATAGGGAATAAATTTTTACATTCCAAACAATGTATTTTTATAGATACATCATTGGGAAAAGGTCATGAGGTTGGGAATTAAGTTTATTTTGAGGCCTTGGTATATTATTCCATTATGATTCATAACTAATTTGGGATTGTATCTTGTTTATTGGTCATTCTATCAATTATATACTTTGTTCATAATGTGTTCTATGTATCTATTATTATAAATTAAATACCTAATTTTTCACAAGTTATTAACTAAGAGGTTTTACTACTAGATAATTATCTTTCATTTGAGTAGAAACTTGTACAAATCATGTATTGTAGATAAAAAGTGATATGGAAGAAGACCACTAACCTGGTTATGGTTCTCTAGAGGAATCATAAAATCAAGTAAGACACAGGGGATTATATGTAGTTAATGAGGAAAAACATTTATCTTTTTCATTCAATATAGTAACTAAATTTCAATGTAGAAAACATCAAAATAGTGGTATATGGTAACACACCATGATTTTTAAAAAAATCACTTTTGAAAGTTTGTTGTGTTGGATTTTTTTGATTCACATATCAGTGAAAATAAGATAATTAATAATTTATAATAATATAAAAAGAAGGGATTAATTACTTAGATATAAGAAATTGAAAATCTTCAAGAAATAAATTAAAGTAAATACATTCATGAAATAGTAGAGGAATTATAGGTAATCTTAGTCTAATAATTCTTTCTGAGACTGAATTTTTTTATTTCAAAAAATGGTTTTCATTATATATATACATATTTAAGGATAATTTATTGTATTTTAGTATTAAAAATATTTAAATTTACTTCTTAAAAAATTTAAAAATTAGGGATCATTCATACATTTATTACGAAATGTAATGAAATGAAGACAAAAGTATTAATATGTAAATTGACAATTTTTTTCAGAAAACTATATTGATGAGTGAAATGTGGTTTTGAATTTATAAATTATATAAAAAATATTAACAATTAATTTTAATAATATTTATGGATAATATATCCATCAAAATAATAAACATTAATCTATTGGTTGTTAGTCTACAAGTAATGTGGAGGAATTTATTTTTATACTTAAAATGGGAATTTTTTTTAAAATATTTTCATTTGGTTTTCCATTATTATTTGAAAATTAATTATTACCAATTCTATAAATTGAATCATAATATTTGGATTCAAAATTTGGAGTCATAATAATGAATATTATTTAATAATTGAAAAATAAATTGTATTGATAATAAATATTTACCTTGGTAAAACTCTTGTCACTATAGAAAGGGTTAAAATATTTTATGATGAGTAAAAATAATATATGAGGCTTAAAATATCTCTTAAACTAGTATAAAATTGCTTGTATGGGTTTATTTAGAACATCCATTTTCCTATATTAAAAATTATTTCAATTTGGTTCCACATTCCCTTGAAAATGAATTTATATTGATTTAAAATATTGAATATTTACAAGGGTGTTAATCACCTCACTAAAAAAAGGTCTCCTAAAATAATCACATATTTACACAAATTAAGCACACTATATTGGCCAATCTAGGTAAAAATAACACCTAAAATTTTATCTCCCAAAATTATAGGGCCTGGTATCACTGAAAAACAATCTTAAGATTTCTTAAGGTGTAATCCAATAGAAGACACAGAGAGTAGAGGTATATGATCTAACCAACCTATTTCATATTTTTCCCCACTTAAAAATCATTCATATATTATATAACCATATTGATATAAACAAATCATTATATTTAGTATACCTAAATTTTTTTATTTCATTTTTATAATCTTTTTTCTATCCCTTTTCCATCCAATAGAAAATAAAATCATTTCTCATTTGTATGTATGAACTATCACATCCACGAAGTGACATGATTAATATTTCATCACCACCTTACATGGATAGTTACGTTGACTTATTTTATAAATATATATCATATGTATAATTTAATTATTATTCTAAAAATAAATATTATTATTAATTATCCTTCTATTCTATTCAGTGAAAAATAAAAACAACGCCCTTGCGCACGAGTGGACCCACACCTCCATAGTGTGATTTAATTAATATTTCACCATCACCTTACTAGGGATTAACTAAATTTTTAACTCATTGAAAATATTGCATTTATTATAAGATTAATATCTGGTATATGATGAAATCATGACCATGGTATATGGATCATAATCCTCAAACAAAAACATTCTTGAAAAATGAAGGAGTTAACACAAAGTATTGATTTTAGTGGATAATTTTTAAAAAATTGGTTATTTAGAATAATGAATTAAAAAGATATTTATATAAAATAAGGAATGTGGTTATTAAATATATTTATAGTAAATATAAATTTTTTATAAAGGATATTTGATAACTTGTTAATAAATTTTGTACTTTATGTAAAGGATTATGTTGCAATCGCATTTTTAAATATGGTTGTTCATGTTTTAATACCCAATGTGGAATATTTATAATTCCAATATATAACTTAAAAATAATATATTTCCATATCCTAGGGTTACTTCATTGTTTTTAAATAATTTTTTCCTTTTTAATCTCCTATGATACTAGAAATATAAAAAGAATTGTTTTTATCAGAGAAAAACTTTTTTTATTCTCGAATATTTTTATTCCATTTCTATATCCATTATTTTTTTGATTAATTTTATTTTAAACTATCCAATTATTCTTTTATTAAATTTTGAACTTTATTTTTCTTTTGTTTCAAATAATAAAGTATTAATCATTATACTGTTTTTCATATGGGTTATATTAGATTTTATAAAAATAGCATGAGAAAAATATTGTTTAAACATTTAACGAATAAAAATATTTTCTATCATGAGGTATATTAATTTCTATAAATAATTATATAAAAAAATTTTAATGTTTAAAAGAAAAATTCCCATTATTATATGAATTTTTGGTTTTCGATAAAATTTACAAGAAAATGTTTTTTATCATATTTTACAAATCATACATCTATTTCTTTTATAAATGTATTTTTTTATCTTACTAAAAATATTTTAATGAATATTTGGATCATAGGGGATATGATTTAATGATACAATAAATGATATTCCATTATATATATTATGATCGCATGAGGAAGAAATTACTCTAGATCCATTTTTTTGGACAAGTTATGCTATAATGAAATTGTGAATCTTTTTATGATCATTTGGCACATATATATAAGGATTTCATTATGTCATCAGTTTTATTTATAATTATATATCCATACAAATAATTGGTAAGATAATTATATCTCATGACATTATATAAACATTAATGTGGATAAAACCCAATCCTATATGGTACTTTGTCCACCATGAATGAAAAGGGAATGAGGAGTGAACCCAACCCGTAATGGGATTATATCCACTATGGTATTATTTCATAATTTTTGATCATCACCTAATGATATGATTTTATATGGTTAGGATATTCCATATTCCTATGACATGTTATTAGGATTTTTATATGCTTGCTTGGCCCATAACTGATTATTGATGATTTTAGACTCTCTTGATTCATGTATTTTGTTATGAAAAAGTTTGAAAAATGATTTATGATCTATAATATATTGGATATAAATTTAAAATGTTATGGTAATTATTATATATACTTATTCTTAACATATTCTCACTTTTTAAATTTAATAAATGCCCCATGTTTTCCCTTACTAAGAATTTGATCTCACTCATTCATATGTTTCCACTTACTTATGTTTTGTAGAAAGGTATTATGTTAGATATGTCTTAAAAGGGTATTATATAAGAATCTATTTAGAAAGATATTGAAAGAAAATAATTTAATATGTTTATTGTGTATTCAGTATACAAATTCACTAAACAAATATGATTATATGGAATGCTTCATTAAAATATGTATTGAATATTCATATATAATTATTTATATTTATGTATGGAATGATTTGGTCTACTCATTGATACAAAACAAGGAAAAAAATAGTAGATAATATAATCCATTATAAATCATTAATATGGATATATAATACATGATTTATCTCTAAAAATTATATAATGATATACTCCTTAAATTTTAATTTGTTTTTTAACTTCTCATAATTTTAGAAATTAGTGAAATATCCAAATTCTTCAATCTGATAAACTATTGTTTACTCTTCTTCACTTTTAATCCTTTTTCACTTTCACTTTTCTTTGCTTCTTTTCCCCCTCTCTAATTTCCTCCTATATTCTTATCCTATCTATTGTCCAATAACACAACATTACCAAATAAAGTGACACATTTTTTTATTTTTTTTCTTTTTTTGAAAATTGGTATTAAATTAGAAATTTTACTATAATAATATTTATCTTTAAACTTAACTAATAGATTATATATGATTTTATCTCCACTTTGATTTTATTCAAGAAAAATACTTGTTTATATTTGAGTAGTCTATGTGTGATGCACCGTGATAAACATAAAAAAAATATTAAAACTATACTCATTAATAAAACTCTATGGACCTAGCCTTAAAAAATACTTAATCATGAATTAAATGAATAATTAACATTGAGGATATTTTCAGGTTTATAGTTTTAGATAATTAGGACATAACTATTACATCTCCAAAGATTACAAAGTATACACTTCTACAAAGTTTCCATTTTTTTACAAAACATGAACGCCTGAAAAAATGATTCATGTACAGTTCCATGTATAAGGCAACATGACTTTTCCTTGATCCCATCCTTGACCCCATTACACAATATGTTCTATGAAAAATGTTTCAAAATACTTTTGGTGAGCATAAAAGTATCAGTAAGGGATACACAAAGAAGGAAAACTGTTAGTTTTTAAAAACTTCATGTAAACCATGAATACTTTAGAAAAATAATAATTTTCATATTTATGAAGTAGTAAATACTCTTTACTGAATAAAAGATCATTACTTACCCTTTTGTAACCAAATGATTACCATACAACCCAAATAATGAACACATAACATATAAAGTTAACTTGGGACATAAACATAGTTAAATGGAATAACCATACAGTCAACTTCCACACATATCACTAAATGGAATATCCATACGAATGACATACATACCCAATGAATTAGAGGTTATAACGTAACCACCCTTCCTGGTATTCACGACACCACCCATATCCGGTTTATCACGTAACCACCCGTCAAATGTCCATGCACCATTATAAAATCATAAGACATAAAAAAAATTTAATGGAAAGAAAACATTTCAAAATTTCAATCATAATATATCCCTTAAATATATTCACATAAAAGATTATATGATATTTATTTTCTTCTAAAAAAATTAAGGCTTTTTAAGGAAGCCAAAGATCAAGTAGTACTCGTGGCAGCGAAAAAGGTCGTTGTCACCATGTACGTTAAAAGAAACATTCCTTTTGTAGTTTAGTAAAACAATTCATAGAAAATGATTCCATGTAAATGAAATGAAAATTAAAATGTGTTCATACAGCTTATAAAATAAAGTCTTGTATTAGAAAAAATACGCCTCATTGAAAGGAGATTGAGACGAAGTCCCTTACCTCGTGTCTTACTTGACTCGATTGTTTGTTTAATATCTTGAATAATAAAATAAAAATAATTTCTACTTGTTAGGAACCTTTTTCAAGTTTTTTATTCCTTTTATATAAATTATTTCAATGTTATAATCATAATGTAATCATTTAAGTTAATAATGTTTGTATTGTCGATATTTGGTACTTGAGTCAAAAATGGACTTCTTACAATTACAAGTTGTTCATGTGGTCAAAGGTTAATTATAGACTTAATTATATTCATTATTTGGATATCATATATATCATATATATCCATAATATTCATGAATTTATAATAGTAAATAACATTTAGAGTTAAAACATAAAATGCACCATTCATACGGTAAGCCGTATGTACGCATGAACACTACTTTCATTTCTATTTCTCATTTAATGTAATGAAAACATTATGATATAGAGGTAAAATATAATTCCAGTATAATATCATATATAATATTATTAACTCCATCCTTTATATGTCTCATATATGGAATTAACGATTCAAATCACTTTGAGGGGCGGTAGTCCACACTTCCAAAAATGAAATTATCACGTTTATCCATTATGGTAACCAAAAAGGTATTCTATAAATGGAAAATACAGAAGCATAAGGAAAAAATAAACATAATATATATCATATATATTTATAGTGACATCTTAATGGCCACCATGAGATGTGGTTGGAGATATTTGAGCAATCATCATTTCGTGAGGCAGTAGTTCACCATCCACAGAAATAACATGTTCTTCACCCATTAGATGGAGGTGTGTGTAAGTTTTTCTTGAATACTTATCATCAAAAAATAATATTATATTTAATATACTGTTTTTGTTACAAAATAATGGAATAATAAGAGTTTAGGGGGATGGAGAAGCAAAATAAAATAAAAGAACATAAGAGAAGACATTGCCTTTAAATCGGGTAACTCCCCTTGGTTTGAACCAAAAGGGTTTCTTGAAGAGCTTTCTACCTAAGGTAAGGCATCTATGATTGAAAAAGGGATATTGGGATTTTATTTTAGTATATTTTGTACAAGAAAAAGGGCTTGATAAGTGTGATAAATGGGTATAAAGTGGGATCTTTTTATAAGGGAGAGGAGTGGATCTTTCAGAAAGCATGAAAATATTATTTTATTATATAATGATTTTCTGTTTATAAAGGACCAAAAATTATTAAAGGAGAATATAAGCTAGCCCATGTTAGAAATAAAATCATCCTATAATAATTGGATAGGTTTTGGATATTATTTTAAACATTATCTTCTTATTCATTTAAATAATTCATTAATTACGTAAACATTACATCATCATTGTGTCATAAATAATTTTATTTTTTTTACGACTATAAATTATAAAAAAATAACCATGATGTAAGGAATACTTTTGGATTTATAATGAATATTTATAGTCTAAATGATAACTTATATAACCCCATATAAAAATTGTTTTAAAAAAACAATACATGTTTGTGACATTTTTATTATTACGTTAAATAAATGTTATTAATGTCATTATCATTCCCATGTGGCTCCATGGGGTCCCAAACATTGACCCATGGATTGAATAGGTCAGACATGAATCTTCCCATAAGTTTCGGACATGTGTCAAGGAGATTCCATATTATTATAAAATAATTTTTACCTTAAATTACACTAATTACCTTTAATCACCATTAATAAAACTTAAAAGTTACTATTCCCCAAAAAAATATTTTCATCCCATTGAACCACATTTTACTTACTAGTGGCAAAAATGTATGTCAAATCATTGAAATTAAATTCACATAAGTGGTAAAGTTTCATTTAAATGATAAATAATTTTTTTAACTACCACTTAGTGGTTTCACTATTCATCAAAAATTTAAGTTTCTCAGAAAAAAACCTAAAATTCACCCTAAGATATATTTGATATTCTGAATTAAAAAATGATATATATTTTACAAAATTAAAAACATATAATATTCCATAACTAATTTCATAATTAATTCCCATTTTCAAAAAAAATAGCGTGTTTTTTAGAAACAATATATATCAAAAGATTAACACTTGTTTAGGTCCAATTTCAAAGTGAAATTAATTTCAAAGTCCACCATTGGTTGAAATGGTAAAAATATATTTTAATTTAAATTTAAAAACAATTAAAAAGATAATATAACCATTTAAATTAATTATATTAATATGTGTTTTTGAATTAAAATACAACATTTTTCACTTATTCATTAAAAATGAACTTTATCGGAAAAATCAAAAAAAACATACACAGTGTAAATTTTGAGGTTCCAATTACAATTAAAAATTTTATTAGGTCCAATAGAATGTATTAGAGTTAACAAAACTAGTTTTAAAAGAGGGTTCACCGTGAAAAGGTGATAAATCGACCTTTTAGTGAATATTAAAGTATCTATGCATAAAATTGAATTCTTTTTCTTCTTTTAAGCCTTTCTCTTTTATTGGATAAATCTAAAAACATTTTACAAACATATATAATCAATTTTAGTTATTTATATTCATTCATGCCAATACAACATCTACGTTTTAACTACCATTTAAAATAATATTATTATATTATTAGTGTGCAACGTAAGATTTCAAAGAAACCCGTTGTTGCGTATTGGGTACACTATCAAACATAGAAACCCCTTTAAAGTAAAATTAATATTTAATTCGCAAATAATAATAAATATGAAAATTTATTATTCTTTATTTACCTGGGATATTACATCCTTCCCCCCTTTTGGTAATTGCGTCCTTGTAATTTTATTCACTTATCAAAATAAGTGGGGCCATTTTTCCCTCACGGCATTTTCAGATTCCCATGTTGCCTCTTCAACCATATGATTTTTCCATGAAACATTCACCTGATAAATTACCTTATTTCGCAACACTTTCTCTATTTGGTCAATAATCTGGACTGGTTGTTCTTCATAAGAGATATTCTCTTCCAACTGAACTACCTCTGGGCTCAAAACATGATATGGAACTGGCATATACTTTCTCAACATCGAAACATGAAAAACATTGTGTACCTGGGACAAACATGGAGGTAATGCCACTCTGTACGCAACTGATCCAACTCTATCCAGAACTTTATAGGGTATAATGAACCTCAGAATCAGTTTTCCATTCTTGCCAAAATGCATCACACTTTTCCATAGAGAATCTTTTAGAAAAACATGATCACCTACCTTGAATGATAGATCCTTATTTCGGTTATCTGCAGAACTTTTCTACCTGCTCTGAGCTGTTCTCATGTGCTTTTAAATCAAATGAATGTTTTCTGCCATCTCTTCTACCAATTCTGGTCCCATCCGCTTCCTTTCAACTACTTCATCCAAAAAATTTAGAGTTCGACATTGTTTACCATATAATGCCTCAAACGGAGCCATCTGTATACTGGAATGAAAAATTTTATTATAAGAAAATTAAACCAAAGAAAGATGTTGGTCCCAACATCCCTTCTAATCCATCGTGCTAGAATGTAACATATCCTCCATGGTCTAAATTGTTCATTTGAACTTCCTATCTGATTGCAGATGAAAAGCTGTACAAAAATTTAATGCAGTACCCAACGACTTGTGATGGTCTTTCCAAGAGTTAGAAGTAAACCTATGATCATTATCAGATACAATGGAGAGGGGAACTCAATGTAACTTGAAAGTATCTTTAATATACAATCGAAAAAGTTGATCTAGAAATAATGTATCTTGAATAGGAAGGAAATTTGCAGATTTAGTCAATCAGTCAACAATAACCCAAATTGAATTATTACCTCAAGATGTCTTTGGTAATCCCACAATAAAGTCAACAGATATATTTTCCCATTTCCAATATGGAACTGGTAAAGACTGAATCATCCCTTTCAGTAACTGCCGCTCTGATTTAACCCACTGATAAGTCAAACACCTCACAGTAAAATCAGCAATATCTCTTTTCATTCCATCTCACCAGTAATACTCCCATAGATCTCTGTATTCTTAGTACTTCCAGGTTGAAATGAAAATTGGGAACTATGAGCCTCAAATAATTAATCATTCATCAACTGTGAATCACATGGAACACATAATCTCTTTCCAAACCTCAAAACACATTCATTATCAATGTTAAATTCATGAAAATTACCCTTCTAAACTAGCTCTACCTTTTTCTGCAACTCATTGTCTTTCTTCTGCGCTTGCTTAATTCTCTTTGATAGAGGTGATCTCACTGAAACCTGAAGCAAAACAGAAGAACTTCTTGAACCAAAAACTTATATTCCAAATTTAATCAAACAAAAAACCAAAGGATCTCATTCCATACGTTGCATGGTTAATGAACCATTACTTTTTTGACTCAAAGAATCATCCACTTTATTTTCTTTTCCCTGATGGTAATGAATTGTAAAATAGTAATCCTTGATTAATTCCCTCCATCTCCTCAGTCGCATATTCAATTATTTCGGAGTGAATATATACATTAAACTTTTCTGATCAGTTTATATTTCACACTTTTCTCCATAAAATGATGCATCCATATTTTTAGAGATAAAACAAAAGCAGATAAATCCAAATCATGTTTAGGGTAATTTAACTCATGAGTTTTCAAGTGACATGAAGCAAAATCAATTACCTGATCATTTTGCATAAGGAAACAACCAAGTCCCTTCAACTAATCATCACTGTAGATACCAAACTCACCATTTCTGGAAGGAAGTTCCAAAACTGGAGCATTCACCAATCTTCTTTTCAATTCCTGAAAAAAATAATCCCATTATTTTGTCAAGATGAACTTAACACCTTTTCGAGTTAACATCTTCAGTAGACTAGATTACCATGAAATTTTTTCAACAAACCTCTGGTAATAACCTTACAATCCAAGAAAACAACGGATCTTAGTTATATTTGTGGGTCTTGGCCATTATTCAACAACTTTTGTTTTAGCAGGATAAAAAATTATGCCATTATTTGAAACAATATGACCAAGGAAAGAAATTGTTTGTAACAAAAATTTACACTTGATGAATTTTCCATATAGTTTCTTTTCTTTTATGTTTTGAAAGATAACCCTTAAATAAATTTCATGATCCTCTTTACTTTTAGAAAACACCAAAATATCATCAATGAACACAACCACAAACTTATCCACGAACTCATGGAAAATTATATTCATTAGATCCATGAATAGAGCAATTGAATTGGTTTACCTAAAAGGCATAACTACAAATTAATAATGGCCATATCTAGTATGAAACGCTGCCTTCAGAACGTCTGCTTCTTTTACATTCAACTGATGGTACCCTGACCTCATATCAATCTTTAAAAAATAATTAGCTCACTGGAGATGATAAAACAAATCATCGATATGAGGCAAAGGATACTTTTTTCATAATAGTGATGTTATTAAATGCTATATAATCAATACAACATCTCATTGAACCATCTTACTTTTAAACAAACAAGAAATGAAAACCCCATGGTGATGTTCTTGGTCGAATGAAACCTTTATCTAATAATTCCTGCAATTTCTTCATTAACTCTAAATGTTCAACTTGATACATTCGATAAGTGGGTTTTGAAACTGTCTTAGAATAAGGAACTAAGTCTACAATAAATTCAAATTCCTGATCATGTATAGTACCAGGCAACTCATCTGTAAAAACATCAAGATACTCATTTACCAATGGAATATCATTAATATGAACTGTTTCTTTTGTTTTCAACAATATAATCAAGGTAACATTCATTTCCATCTTTTACTAGTTTCTCAACATCCTAATATGTTATCAAACTCAAGGGTTCATTATTGTAAACAAAACTAAAATATTTCTGAAATGAAACGTCTTTAGCTCTTCTGTCAATCTCATCATGATAAACAGAAAGCCAATCCATGCCCAAAATAACATCAAACTCTACTAGAGGCAACACAATAAGGTATGATGGTATATTCTTTCTGCAAACAAGGATAAAAAAGTTCTTATATTTTTTTGTCTCAACGTTTCCTCTGGGTGTTTTTACCATAAGTTCAAGATTCATATCTTGAGATGGAAATCCCAATTTACTAGAAAACATCATCGAAATTATACAATGTGTAGATCCTAAATCTAAAACCATATGGGCATAGTCTGAACAAACAAACATTGTACCTGATACTTCTTCATTCGATGGCCCAAAATCTACTGATGTGGTTGCAAAAGATTTCACCGTCCCTTTGTGCATGTAGTCTGGTTTATTTCCCTCAGTTGAGTTCTTTGTTAGACACACATTTGCATAATGACCCATTTCATTACTCTTAAAACATCTTACCGTTGGATTTTCATTGCGTGCATGAGCATCTCCCTTACAATTACGAGAAATATGGACAGACTTACCACACTGAAATCACTTTCCATACATGGATAATCATTCCCTAGGATGCATTTTACCACACTTCACACAGGATGGATATTTGGTTTTCTTACCTCCAGGATTCATTGATGAATTAATTCCCTTTGCATACCAACTGGACCTCTTATTCTATTGTTTGTCAAAGAACACATGTTCATCGGAAAAATCCATTTCCACCTCCTCCGCACATCGAACAAGTTTTTCAAAACTTTTGAACTCACGAGAGGCTAAATACCTTCGATACTTTGGATTTAACCTTGAGTAGAAACGGCTGATTTTACTATCAAGATCTCATAGGAAATTTAGAGTATACCTTTCTAGTCGAGTGAAATTTTCTTGATAAGCAGCCCCTGAGTCATCCACTTGACTCAATTCTAGGAATTGTTTTTCCATCCTAAGACGAACCACCTTAGGAAAATATTTCTCAAGAAACATACCTTTGAATTCATCCTAGTGAAGATCATCAATATCCTCACTATCCCTGGTATTTTTCAGCATCAACCACCACTGATCACCTTCACCTTCAAAACGGTAAACATCAAGACTATCCTTTTGATGTTCTGAACACCCCATGACATCAAAAATCTTCTCTAGTGCTTTAATCCACCCTTCTACTAGCACTGGGTCATATGATCCTCTGAATGATGGGGGATGTTGCCTCATGAAATGTTTCACCACTAATATGTTCCTCTATGGTTGATCTGGCTGATCTCATGCATGGATACCACAACCATTTATATTCTGAGTCAACTGTGCCATCACTGCAACAACCTAATCAGATTCGATTCCGACCATCTCATGTTGCTAATTTGGAAGGTTCTTTTCCTCTTTATGTGATCCCAACATAGCTACCTTGTTTCCAATGTGGAAAACCATTCTAAACATAGAAATATCTTAGGCGATTCAACATGGTAATATTTAAATTCTATATCATTTCAATCATACCATAAATTAATTTATGGACATGAATTTAACTATTTTCTATCTTTTATTGTTGTATAAACTGACCTCTGATGCCGACTATAAGGACATAGCCATAAACATTACTTAATCTTGAATTAAATGAATAATTCTCATTGAGGTTATTTTCAGGTTTTGAGTTTTATATAATTATGACATAACTATTACATCTCAAAAGATTACAAAGTAGACACTTCAATAAAAATTTCCACTTTTTTTTACAAAATATTAACTCTTGAAAAAAGTGTCATGTCTAGTTCCATGTTTAAGACAACGTGACTTTTCCACTATCCCATCCTTGACCCTATTCCACATTCTTTCCTATGGAAAACATTTCAAAAAACTTGGGGTGAGCATAAAAATTTTAGTATGGGATGCACAAAGAATAAAATCCATTAGTTTTTCAAAACATCAATTAAACCATGAATACTTTATCAATGTAATACTTTTGACGTTTATGAAGTAGTAAATACACTTAAATGAATAAAATATAATTACTTACCCTCTTGTAACCAAAATATTACCATAAAACCCATATAAAGAACACATAACATATAAAGGTAACTTGGGAAATAAACATACTTAATTGGAATAACCATACATTCGACTTCAACACATATCACTAAATGGAAGAGCCATACGACTGACATCCATACCCAATTAATTGGAGGTTATAACGTAATAAACCATCCTAGTATTCATGCCACCACCTGTAATTTGGTTTATCACATAACCACCCGTCAAATTTCCAAGTACCATTATAAAATCATAAGACATAAAACAAATATAATGGAAAGAAAACATTTCCATATTTAAATAAAAATATATCACATAAATATATTGACATAACAAATCCATTTTCAAAACCATTTTCAATACCAAAATACATAAAATAGTATATGGTATTTATTTTCTATTAATAACATTACAGCTTGTTAAGGAAGCCATAGATCAAGTAGTACTCGTGGCGGCGGAAAAGGTCGTTGTCACCACGTATGTTAAAAAAAACATTCCTTTTTGTCATTTAGTAAAACGGTTCATAGAAAAAGATTCCCTTGAATGAAATTAAAATTCAAAGGTGTTTATACAGCATATAAAATAAAATCTTGTATTAGAACAAAATATGCATCAATGAAAGGAGATTGAGACGAAGTCCCTTACCTCGTGTCTGACTTGACTCGATCTTTCTTTAATCTCCTGAAAAACAAAATAATGTTAATTTATACTTTCTTATGAACCTTTTTCAAGTTTATTTTTCTTTTTATATCACTTATTTCCATGTTATAAACATTATGTAATCATTTATGTTAATAATGTTCATTTTGTCGATATTTGGTACTTAAGTCAAATATTGAATTCTTACAATTACAAGTTGTTCTTGTGGTCAAAGGTTCATTACATCCAGAATGATATTCATGATTTGGATATCATATATATTATATATATCCATCATATACATGAATTTATAATAGTACATAACATTTAGTGGTATGAAATGAAATGCACCGTTCATGGAGACGGTAATCCATGCGTACGCATGGACGCTACTTTCATTTATATTTCGCGTTTAATGTAATGAAAACATTATGATATAGAGGTAAATTTTAATTATAGTATAATTTAATATATAATATTATTAAATCCATCCTTTATATTTCCCACATATGGAACTAACGATTCAAATCACTTCGAGGGGGTGTTAGTCCGCACTTCCAAAAATGAAATTAACGAATTTATCCATTATAGAAACAATAAAGGTATGAAATAAATGAAAAATACAGAATAATAAGGAAAACATAAACATAATATATATCATATATATTTACAATGACATATTAATGGCCACCATGAGAGGCTGTAGGAGATATTTTAACAATCATCGTTTTGTGAGGCAATAGTTCGACGTCCACAGAAATAGTACGTACTTCACCCATTAGATGGAGGTGTGTGTATGTTTAGCTAAAAATCTTCCCATAACAGCATCCTAGTATATTAAAGATATTGGTTTTTTTACAAAATAAAGGAATAAAAATATTTTATGGGTTTGGATAAGCAAAATAAAACAAAAGATCATAAGATAAGACAATACCTTTAAATTGGGTAACTCTCCTTGGTTTGAACCACAAAGAATTTTTAAGAGATTTATGCCAAAGGTAAGGCTTCTAGGATGAATAGAGGGATGTTGGGAGATTATTTTAGTAGAGTATGGACGAGCCAAAGTGCATGAGAAGGGTGAAAAATGGGTAAGAAGTGGGGTCTTTTTATAAGGGAGATGAGGGGCTCTTTTGGAAAGCATGAAACTATTATTTTATTTTATAATGATTTTCGGTATATAATGGTCCAAAAATTATTAATGTAGAGGATACGGTGGACCAAGTTCGAAATAAAATAATTCCACAATAATTGGACAAGTTTTGGATATTATTATAAACATTATCTTCTTATTTATTTAAATAATTCTTTAATGATGTAAACACTGCATCATCATAGTGTCATAAATAATTTTATTTATTTGACGTCTAAAAATTATAAACAAATTGACCATGATGTAGGAAATACTTTTTTATTTATAATGAATATTTATAGTCTAAATTATAACTTATATTACCCCATGTAAAAATTGTTTTAGTAAAACAATTCATGTTTGTGACATTTTTATTTTTACTTTAAATAAAAGGTATTAATATCATTATCTTACCTAAGTGGTTCCATGGGGTCCCAAAAATTGACCCATGGATTGAAGTGGTCGTCCATGACTCTTCCAATATGTATAAGAAACATGTCAAGGTGATTCTATATTATTATAACATTATTTTTACCTTAAATTACACTAATTACCTTTAATCGCCATTAATAAAACTAAAAAGCTACTATTCACCAAAAAAATTATTTCCATCCCATTGAACCAAATTTTACTTAATCTTGAAAACCATGTATGTAGTATTTTTGAAATTCAATTCACATAAGTGTTAATGTTTCATTTAAATGAGAATTCAGTTTTTTAATTACCAGTTAGTGGTTTCACTATTCATCAAAAATTGAAGTTTTTCAGAAAAAAACCAAAAAATAACCCTAAGCTATATTTGATATTCAGAAATAAAAAATGATATCTATTTTAAAAAATTCATAACATATAAGCTGAATTAATTAATTTAATAATTAATTCCCATTTTCAAAACAACTAGAGTGTTTTTTAGAAACAATATATATCAAAAGATTGACACTTGTTTAGGTCCAATTTCATGGTAAAATTAATTCCAAAGTCTGGCATTGGTTCAAATTGTAAAAATATATTCTAATTTCACTTTAAAACCAATTAAAAATATAATATAACCATATAAATAAATTAGATTAAAATGGGGTTTTGAATTAAAATACAACATTTTTCACTTATTCATTAAAAATGAACTTTATCGGAAAAATAACAAACACATACACAAAGTAAATTTTGATGTCCCAATTCTAATGAATGATTTTATTTGGTACAATAGAATTTATAAGAGTGGCCAAAACTAGTTTTATAGAGGGTTCTCCATCAAAAGTCGATAAATCGACCTTTTAGTGAATATTAAAGTATTTATGCCTAATGCTGAATTCATTTCTTATTTTAAGCCTTTATCATTTATTGGATAAATGTAAAAAAAATTAAAAAACAAATATAATAATATTTTGGTTAATTCTATTCATTACCTCCAATATAATGGCTACATGTTAACTACCATTTAAAATAATATTATTATATTATTATTGTGCAAAAGAAGATTCCAAAGAAAATCATTTTTGCGTATTGGGTACGCTATCGAAACTAGAAACCCATTTAAAGTAAAATTAATATTTAATTCACAAATATTAATAATATTAAAATGCCTTATTCTTTTTTAACTGGGATGTTACATCCATATCCCCTTTTGGGAATTGCGTCCTCACAATTTTATTCACATATCAAAATTAGTTGGGGTATTTATCATTCATATCATTTTTAGATTCCCACGTTGCCTCTTCAACCATATGGTTTTTTATAAAACTTTCACCTGATAAATTACTTTATTTCGCAACACATGCTATCATCAGTCAATAATATGGACTAGTTGTTCTTCATAAGAAAGATTGTCTTCCAACTGAACTTCCTCTGGGCTCAAAAGATGAGATGCATCTAGCATATACATTCTCAACATCGAAACATGAAAAAAAATTGTATACCTGAGACAAACATGGATGTAATGTCACTCTGTATGCAACTGATCCAAATCTCTTCATAATTTCATAGGGTCCAATGAACCTCAGACTCAACTTTCATTCCTTTCCAAGACACCTCGCACTTTTCAATAGAGAAACTCTGAGAAAAACTTGATCACCTACCAAGAAAGATAGATCCTTCCTCTAGTTATCTGCATAACCTTTCTGCATGCTCTAAGATATTCTCATTTTCTTCTGAACCAACATAACGTTTTCTGCCATCTCTTCTACCAATTCTGGTCCCATCAGCTTCCTTTCCCCTAGTTCATCCCAAAAAACTGGAGTTCAACATCGTTTACTATATAATTCCTCAAACGGATCCATCTGTATACTGGAATGAAAACTATTATTATAAAAACAATTCAACCAAAAAAGAATTTGGTCCAAAATTCCCGGGTAATCCATCGTCAAAGCATGTAATATATCCTCCATGGTCTGAATTGTTTGTTCTGATTGCCTATCTGATTGCGGATGAAAATATGTACTAAAATTTAATTCAGTACCCAATGGCTTCTGAAGGAGTTTCCAAAAGTTAGTAGTAAACCTATGATCATGATCAGATACAATGGAGAGGGGAACTCCATGTAAGTTGTCTATCTCGTTATGATACAATTGAAAAAGTTGATCTAGAGAGAAAGTATCTCGAATAGGAAGGAAATGAGCAGATTAAGTCAATCGATCAACAATATCCCAGATTGCATTATTACCTCGAGGAGTCTTTGGTAATCCCACAATGATGTTCTTGGATATATTTTCCCATTACCACAATGGAACCGGAAAAGACTGAAGCATCCCTTTCGGTAACTTCTTCTCTGCATTAACCTGCTGATAAGTCAAACACTTCATAGTAAAATCAGCAATATCTCTTTTCATTCCATCCCACCAGTAATACTCCCACAGATCTCTATACATCATAGTACTACCAGGATGAACTGAAAACAGGGAACTATGAGCCTCACATAACAACTCATTCTTCAACAGTGAATCATAGGGCACACATAATCTCTTCCCAACCCCCAAAATTCAAGTTTTATAAATATTATATTCACACAACTTACCCTTTTAAACTAGCTCTACAGTTTTCTGTAACTCACTGTATTTCTTCTACGTTTGCTTAATTCTATCTGATAGTGATGATCTCACTGATGCCTTAAAAAAACAGAAGAACTTCCTGCACCAACAAATTCTATGCCAAAATTCATCAAATGAAAAACCAAAGGATCTCGTTCCATATGTAGCAAGGTTAATGAAGCATTACTTTTTCGACTCAAAGCATCATCCAATTTATTTACTTTTCTCGGATAGTAATGAATTATTCAATAGTAATACTTGATTAATTCCAGCCATCTCCTATGTCCCATGTTCTATTATTTCTGAGTGAATACATACTTTAAACATTTTTGATCAGAGTATATTTCACACTTGACTCCATACAAATGATGCCTCTTTATTTTTTGATCAATAACAATAGCAGCTTATTACAAATCATGTGTTGGGTAATTTAACTCCTATGTTTTCAATAGAGGGGAAGCATAAGCAATTACCTGATCATTCTGTGTAAGGAAATAACAAATTCCCTTCAACAAAGAATCACTATAGATAAAAAACTCACCATTTCTAGAAGGAAGTTCCAAAACTGGATCATTCACCAATCATTGTTTCAATTACTGAAAATAATCATCACATTCTTTTGTCCAGATGAACTTAACACCTTTTCGAGTTAACATAGTCATTGGACTAGATAACCATGAAAAATTTTCAACAAACCACTGTTAATAATCTGCCAAACCAAGAAGACTAAGAGACTCAGTCATATTTTGGGGTCTTGGCCATTTTCAAAAACTTTTTTTAGAAGTATCAGTAGTTATGCCATTTTTTGAAACAATGTGACCAAGGAATGAAATTTTTTGTAACCAAAATTCACACTTGCTGAATTTTCCATACAGTTTCATTTTTTTAAGGTTTGTAAGATAACAATTAAATGACTTTCATTATCCTCTTTAATTTTAGAAAAAACAAAAATATCATCAATGAACACAACCAAAATCTTATCTAAAAACTTAGAGAAAATTCTATTCATTGGATCAATGAATAGAGCAGGTGCATTGGTTAACCCAAAATCCATAATTACAAATTCATAATGGCCATATCTAGTATGAAGCGCAGACTTCGGAACATCTACTTATTTTACTTTCATCTGATGGTACCCTGACCTCAAGTGAATCTTCGAAAAATAACGAACATCCTTGATCTGATCAAAAAAATCATCGATATGAGGCAAAGGATACTTTTTCCTAACAATGATGTTATCCAATTCTCTATAATCAATTTAATGTCTCATTGAACCATCTTTCTCTTTAACAAACAAGACAGGAGCACCCCATGGTGATGTGCTAGGTCGAATGAAACCATTATCTAAAAATTCCAGAAATTTCTTCTTTAACTCTAAAATTTCAACTTGAGACATTCGATTAGGGGGTTTTGAAATTGGCTTAGAATCAGGAACTAACTCAACAGTAAATTCAACTTCCCGATCATGTATAATACCAGGAAACTCATCAAGAAAAACATCAAGATACTCATTTACCACTGGCATATCATTAATCTGAACATGTTACATTGTTTTCATCAATATGTGTATGGTAACATTCATTTCCATATTTTACTAGTTTCTCAACTTCCTGATATGTAATGAAACACAAGGGTTTATTCTTGTACACAAACTGTAAATCATTCTGAAAAGAAACCTCTTTAGCTCTGCCGTTAATCTTTGCTTGATAAATAGAAAGCCAATCCATTCCCAAAATAACATAAAACTCTACTAGAGGAAAAACAATAAGGTTTGTAGGTAGTTCCTTTCCGCACATAAGGACCCAGCCTTAAATTAATTTATGGACATGAATTTAAAAATTTTATAACTCATAAAGTTGTCTAAACTGACCTATGATACCAACTATATGGACCATGTCTTAAACATTACTTAATCATGAATTAAATGAATAATTCACATTGTGTAACTTTAAATGTTTAGAGTTTTAGAGAATTTGGACATAACTATTATAACTGAAAAGATTTCGAAGTAGACACTTCTACACAGTATCCTTTTTTTTACAAAACATGAACTATTGAAAAAAAGAGTCATGTCTAGTTCCATGTTTAAGACAACATTTTTTTCCCTGATCCCATCCTTGGCCATATTCCACATTATGTCCTTGAAAAAAATTTCAAAAAAAATTGGGTTGATCATAAAAATCTCAGTAAGGGATACACAAAGAAGGAAAACTGTTAGTTTTTCAAAACATCAACTAAACAATGAATACTTTATCAATGTAATAATTTTCACCTTTATGAAGTAGTAAGTACTATTCACTAAATAAAAGATCATTATATACACTTTTGTAACCAAAATATTACCATAAAACCCATTTAAATAACAGGTAACATATAAAGGTAACTTGGGACATAAACATACTTAAATGGAATAACCATACTGTCGACTTCCACACATATCACAAAATAGAATAAAAATACGGCCGACTTCCATACCCAATGAATTGGAGTTTATAATGTAACCAACCTTCCTGGTATTCACGGCACCACCTGTCATTTGGTTTATCACATACCCACTCGTAAAATGTCCAATTACCATTATAAAATCATAAAACATAACAAAAATATAATGGAAATAAAACATTTCCAAATTTCAATCACAATATATCACATAAATATATTGACTTAAAAAATCCATCATTAAAACCATTTTGAATACCAAAATACATATGAGGGTATTTGTTTTTTATATTCTTTTAAAAACATTATGGCTTGTTAAGGAAGCCAAAGATCATGTAGTACTCACGGCGGCGGAAAAGGATGTTGTCACCGTGTATGTTAAAAGAAACATTCCTTTTTATCGTATAGTAAAATTCTTCATAGAAAAAGATTCCCATTGAATTAAATGAAAAATAAAAGGGGTTTTTACAACGTATAAAAGAAAGTCTTGTATTCGAACAAAATATGCCTCAATGAAAGGAGATTGAGATGAAGTCCATTACCTCATGTCCGACTTAACTTGGTCATTCTTTAATATCCTGAACACAAAACTAATGTTAATTTCTACATGCATAAGAACCTTTTTCAAGTTTATTATTCCTTTTATATAACTTATTGACATGTTATAAACATTATTTAATCATTTGAGTTAATAATGTTTGTTTTGTCCATATTTAGTACTTAAGTCAAAAATGGACTTCTTACAATTAAAAGATGTTATTTTGGTCAAAGTTTTATTATATCCAGAATGATATTCATGATTTGGATATAATATATATCATATATATCCAGAATATACATGTATTTATAATAGTACATAAAATTTAGTGGTAAGAAATGATATGCACCGTTCAGGGAGACGGTAAGCCGTACGTACGCATGAACGCTACTTTCATTTCAATTTCGAATTTAATGGAATGAAAACATTATGATATAGAGGTAAATTATAATTCCAGTATAATAGCACATATAATATTATTAACTCCATCCTTTATACTTCCCACATATGGCATTAACGATTCTAATCACTTTGAGGGGGCGGTAGTCCGCACTTCCAAAAATTAAATTATCGTGTTTATCCATTATGGAAACCATAAATGTATTCCATAAATGAAAAATACATAAGCATAAGTAAAAAATAAACATAATATATATCATATATAAATACAGTGACATCTTAATGGCCACCATGATAAGCGGTAGGAGATATTAGAACAATCGTCATTTCGTGAGTCAGTAGTTCGCTGTCCACAGAAACAGTACGTTTTTCACCCATTAGATGGAGGTTTGTGTATGTGTAGCATGAATACTTATCATTACAACATCCTAGAATATTGAAGATACTTTTTTGTTATAAAATAAAGTAATAAAAAGATTTTCTGGGGTTGGAGAAGGAAAATAAAACAAAAGAACATAAGAGAAGACATTACCTTTAAATCGGGTAACTCCCCTTGGTTTGAACCAAAATGGTTTCTTGAAGAGCTTTATGACTAAAGTAAGGCTTCTAGGATGATTAGAGGGATATTTTGACCTTGTTTAATTGCTTTTTGAAGATCCAAAGGGCATGATAAGTGAGATAAATTCGTAGTAAGTGGGGTCTTTTTATAAGGGAGAGGAGGGGCTCTTTTGGAAAGCATGAAACTATTATATTATTATATATTGCTTTTAGGTTTATAAAGGTCCAAATATTATTAATGACTAGGTTAAGGTGTCACATGTTTGATATATAGTCATCCAATAAGAATTGGTCAAGTTTTGGATATCATTGTAAACATTATATTCTTATTTATTTCAATAATTCATTAATGATGTAAACAATCCATCGTCATTGTTTCATAAATAACTTTATTTATGACATGTCTAAAAATTAAAAAAAAAGATTACCATGATATAGGAAATCGTTTTGGCATTCTAATGAATATTTATAGTCAAAAATATAACTTATATAACCCCATGTAAATTTTTTTTTACTAAAACAATACATGTTTCAGATATTTTTATTTTTTCTTTAAATAAAAGGTATTAATGTCATTATCTTACCTATGTGGCTCCATGGGGTCCCAAAAATTGACCCATGTATTGACTTGGTCAGCCATGACCTTCCGATAAGTGTAGGACACGTGTCAAGGTGATTCTTTATTATTATAACATTATTTTTACCTTAAATTACACTAATTACCTATAATCGCCATTAATAAAACATAAAAGTTACTATTCACCAAAAAAAATATTACCATCCCATTGAACCGCATTTTACATACTAGTGACAACCATGTATGTCGGATTTTTGAAATTCAATTCAAATATGTGGTAAATTTTCATTTAAACGAAAAAATCATTTTTTTAACTACCACTTAGTGGTTTCACAATTCCTAAAAAATTGTAGTTTTTCTGAAAAAAACAAAATATCTACTCTAAGATATATTTGGTATTCAGAATTCAAAAATAATGTCTATTTTAAAAAATTAAAAACATATAAGTTTCTTTAATTAATTTAATAATTAAGTCCCGCTGTCAAAAAAATAGCGTGTTTCTTAGATACAATATATATCAAAATATTGACACTTGTTTAGGTCCAATTTCAAGGTGAAATTAATTACAAAGTCCACCATTGGTTTAAATGGTAAAAATATATTCTATTTGAATTTTAAAACCTATTAAAAAGATAATCTAGACATATAAATAAATTATATTAAAATGAGATTTTGAATTAAAATACAACATTTTTCACTTATTCATTAAAAATGAACATTATAGGAAACATAAAAAAACATACACAAAGTAAATCATGATGTCCCAATTCTAAAGAAAGATTTTATTTGGTCAAATAGAATGTATAAGAGGGAAAAAACTAGTTTCAAAGATGGTTCTCCATCAATAGGTGATAAATCGACCTTGTAGTGAATATTAATGTATCTATTCCTAAAATTGAATTATTTTCTTATTTTAATCCTTTATCTTTTATTGGATAAATGTAAAAACATTTAACAAACATATATAATAATATTTTAGTTATTTCTATTCATTCTTTACAATACAACGACTACGTGTTAACTACCGTTTAAAATAATAATATTATATTATTATTGTACAACATAAGATTTCAAAGAAACTCGTTGTTGCGTATTGGGAATGCTATCGAACATTGAAACACCTTTAAAGTAAAATTAATATTTAATTAACATATATTAATAAATATGAAATTTTATTATTCTTTTTTTACCTGGGATGTTACAAAAACACTATATATTGAGAGTAAACTATGCTAATTTTTTAAAACACACTAAATTTTTGAACTGCCTCCTGGAACTAAAAAATCCATGATAATCTTCGACAATCCATGACATGTATTATTCCATTTTTATCCCTATCATGAAATGATCATCATTTTTCATCTATAGAAGAACTAATACCACTTCACCATAAAACCACCACAAAAAAATCATTCACCATGACATGGTAGTTTCAATTATTCTTTAGAGAAAGGACAAACTAACATCCTATAAGTTATATGGTGGGTTGATTCTTACTTTTTTAAAACATGGTGTTTTTGATAAACTATTTTAAGTACACTATATATTTTCCTAGGTCATCCAAATTATGTTTTTGGATTCATAAAATAATACTTGTTTTAGTTGAAAACCAATTTATTTAGATATATTTCACTAAAAATATCTACCAAACCTTGGTATCAACTTCAATCTTTTTTGTATAAACATGACTGAGACCAAAGGTAATTCAAATAATTATGCCCTAATCTTAGAGAACATTATTAAATTTTTGATAAATGCTAATCATATATTGATATTAAAATCCAACACAAACATTCCAAACATTACTAATATATATCAACTTCTTAATATGGCTTCAAAAATATGGTTATTACAAAAAAACCAAGGTAATTGCCTATAAAATCCATTTGAATTATGATGAAGTTTAATAAATCGTGTGAATTAATCTCAATAAAAACGAAATCCGGGTTTATTCAAAGACATAATATCTATTTCCTAATAATAATATTACATTGGGAGACTCTCAAAATACCACTGGAACACCACTGATAACACACAATAATACCCCTAAAATTATATTATATGGTTTTTTATTGGTGGTCCCTTTACAAAATGCATGTTTTATATGAAATATGAACTTCATGTCATAAGATAATCAAATATATGAAATAATAAATTAATATGAATATTTTTTTCTATATATATATGTTTTTAATATAATATATATTAATAAAAATCAATTTATTTCACATTAAAAATGCAATATATTGTGCCAATGTAGATTCAAAATGGTGTGATATACTTTCATGAGGTCATACAGAGTAAGTTATAAATAAAAAAGAAGTATTTATATCTTTGAAATTTAATTAGGATCCACCTTATCCAATTGAGAAAAATGTATATAAAATAATTGATATAGTGAAAAAATTGATTTTATTGGAAAGAAAAGGTCAGAGAATGCAGTGGTGGTAAATATTTATTTGTAAAAAACAGATCAGGATAATGTTTTTATTTATTATATTTGATTTTCATTATATATATTTAAAACAAATATAAAATTTTGAGTATAAAATACAATGTGTATAGTGTCTCAAGTTTTGGTAATGACAAAGGAATGATGTTTATTTTATATTAGATCAATATAACTAGAATAAAAATTGCTAGAAAATTATTGTTATTGATATTAAAGGTCTTATTGAAAATTTATTAAGTGAACGTAAATTATGAGACATAAGACATGTTATAAGAATCATTAAAAAGGCTTATATTATAAATGTTTTATATAGTAAGAAAATTACTTATAAAAATAACATAATATATAATACGAACCATTTATGTAGAAAATATCAATTCTTTTCTATCCAAAGAAGATGAAAAAAATTATAATATTAAAAAAACATCCACATGAGAAAAAATACATTGGAATATTTTTGAAAATTTGAAGGCTCACATGACATCCTTTTGATCGTAAGTGATTATATTTACTTATGGTATGTTTTCTAAAAGGTAATGATCTTTTAAAATTCAAACATGTTGGTATAAAAAAGTTCAATGAGGTTTCCTAAATTTATTATTATTGATGTTTTTTAGGAAATAACACCAAAGGATTTTGATAGAAAGACAATCTATATACTCATAATTAATAAAAACACTTGGATGGAAAGGCTGATGTTTATTTATCATAAATTCAATGTAATTTTTCACATTAAATGATATTGAGTATAGAGTGAGACTATTTATTGAAATAAATAATTTTTTTTCAAGAACAAAAATGGCCTATAGATAAAAAAATATTCCAAGTGGGTGATTATCCCAAACATATTAGATATTTAATTATATTTATGTTCTGATAAGAATTTAATAAAATATATTAAATGATAGGGATGCTATATATTGAATAATATTGGATGGATGATTCTTATTTAAGAATAACTATTGAATAATGTTTTGAAATAAATAGTATTTATATATATATATATATATCATAAAGAGGGACCTGAAATGTCTTGTTACGTAGTAAAAATCCATATATAGGATGGTATAATATATGATTGACATTAAAAAAATTATTTCGTTCAAAGTAAATTTTTTATTCTCTCAATGTTCAACAACAACTAAAATTTATAATTTGGATAGGGTGAATGATTTTTTATTGGAAACTATTAAGAGGTTAATTTATATTATTTTTTTGATAAAATAGTCTAAAATAGTTTTAATTCGTGGTGGAATAGTTTTAGAAAGTGATATCATTTTTAATTAATGATATTTTGGAGGAAATAAGTATCATATTTTATGGATTATGGGGAGAACAATGGGGAGATATTGATTTAGAGGATTGATGATATGATGTGTATATTGGAATATCTTCATTAACATTGTGGAATTCATGGAGTATGGAATACATTGAAAATAAAAATTATTGTGGAATGATAAATAAAATTAAAATAAGAAGAATTATATAGATTAAAATAAGGGAGTGTTTTTTTGTATTTTTGATGATAAAATGTTATAAAAACTAAATAGGTTTTCTAGGAAAATTTTAATGAATAAGGTGTAATGATTTAATAAAAATTACAAATTATGCAATAGAAACTTGCAATATAAAGAAATTGATGAATGAAAAGATTCTCCTATTGAAATTTTTGAATGTATTAGATTATTCCATGATATAGTGGTCTGATATAATTAAAATTTATTCATAATTGTTGTCAAATCAATGATCCATCATGGTGTCTTGGAGGAAAAAGTTTATATTTCAAAATTGGATTGTTTTCTTATTCATTAAGATAATGGTAAATTATATCTATTTAAGAAGTAACTATAAACAATAATGAAATATACAATCGTTTCATTGATCTATATAAGAAAATATTTGATTCCAATGTAGATGAGTGGATCCTAATCAGTATGTCAATAGAAATATATATAATAGAAAAATTATTATAATCTACAGATATGACGTCATCATTTAAGGATTTAATGTTGGTTAATGTAGGTATTTTCTAAATTTCATGATGACCCTATTTTAAATATGTATTAATAGTTATTGGACATTTTTTTGAATGTAGGTTCAACAATGAAGGCATGTTACAGTAATATCTTGATTCAAATTTTCTAAAGATGTGGAAAAAGTATATATCATATTTGATACAAAATTTCTAAAAACATCAGTCTCTCTCTAATTATGTATTAAATGGATGATAATAGAATATTGAATGATATAATGAAGAAAAAAATATTAGAATCCTACATCACCATATATTTTCCAGACTATATATTTTATTTTTATTTCTTGTAACATAATGAGGTGTCAAATTTATTATAAGAAAATTCATCGAATATTTTTGAAACTAATGATTCAATATATCAAAGGTCTGTTATATTTTGGATTATTCTATTATAGAATGAAATAATTAGAGTTCCTCAGATGAACATTAAATTCAGGTCATTTATATGGATAATAATAAGTCATCCACTAGTGATAAATTTTATAGTTGAGACATATTAATTTCCTATCCATGAAATGCATAAGAATATATATCATCGATCAATACAAAAGATGAATATATACCCTCTACTTAATCATACAAATAAATATTACTCATGAAACAATATAATGAATATATTGGATTTAAATTTCATTTTATAATTTTGATTAAATTTGAAAAATATAAATTAATAAATCACATAAATATTCTAGCACATCAATACAGGATAGAACACATGATATAATGTATTACATTTTTAAGGATAATGATGGGAAAGGTTTTATGAGATTGGATAATATGTATAATCTATGGAAAAATTTGAGTATCATAAAAAAGAAAAATTATTGTTTATATTTTGAAAATCATCAATTGGATCTTAGAATTCAATATTCATTATCTACATAATGATTTATAGAGAAACTACTACTATCCAAAAAATGATTTTCATTCCACTATTGTGTTTTAAAATAAGATTTCTCTAACTAAAATATTTGTGAGTATACAAATTATTGACAACTAAAATATATAAAAAAAAATTTACTCAAACATTAATTTTTGGAGATATTATTATTACATTGAAACATGTACTAATTTATCTTTTAGTGTTTTGATAAATAGGGAGAGATACAACAAATCATCAGTGGAGATACTCACGTTTTACCTCTAGAATTTAGAGGGAGTTATATTATCCCAAATTATATTAAAATAGTTAGAATACTCTTTAAGGAATATATATTAGTCTAGAGTAAAATGAATGATTAATTATGGATAGTACGTGGAGTTTGAATATCATAAGAACTAGTTGAGAGTATATATCGGTAAATAAAACAAGTCTGAGTCAAAATGTGGGGGATAATATATAACATATATAATTTAATGAATTTATACATTTATAAACTATAAATTTAATTCTTATATCACAGATTGATCAAAACTCATTTTGGAATAGAGTAAAAGATTTTAAAATCATCCAATTTAGTGAAAATGATGTATTTTTTACGGAATATTTTGGTTTTTAAAGTGGTGTATTTTGTAATCAAAAATCCCAATGTAGATTTTTCTTGTAAATAATATTTGATGTTTTACTACATATGGTTTCATGAAAAAGGATAACAAAAATAAATTAAAATAGATAATTTGTCATTGATAATTAAGGATTTATAGTTTTCTGATGTTTGAAGGATAATTTAATGGATTATTGATGAATATTGGTTAAGATAGAAAAACCATTTGTTGATGATGAAAATTAAATAGTGTCTTGGACTAATTTAGAGAAAATCGATTGAATGATGGTCTTTTACTTATAGATTCATCATACAAATGATTTTTCCACTTTAAAGTATGAAAATATTATAGAGGGTCCCTTTATTTCAATATATGATTAACAATTATAATTATAGAGTAACAAATTTAGTAATGATTATCATGTTTTAATATTAATTTTTATATATTTTTTTAGAAAATATGATATATGAAGAATATTTTGGAATGTTTGTAGGGTTTTATATAAAAATTTAATTTTCTTAATGTACTTAGGAGATTTTATATTCATAAATTTTAATGAATTTGGGAATATGTATTTTAGACCATGATGAATCCAAAAATGGTTATAGTTATTATTATAGTTTTATGAGAAATTGTGAATGTAATATTGTTGTAGGTATTTCAATAGGGTGTTTCATATTTGGAGGTTGTATGGACTAGAACATACTATGGATAATTGTGAACTATGTTATGGAGTTTCAAAATAATAATTTTATGAGATCACTACGACCAAACTGCCCTTTAATAGCGTCGATATTTATCTGTGCTAGAAAAATGTGTTGAGAAAGTCTATATTAATCAGTGCTAAATTATGGGATGATAAAGGGTACCCTTTATTTGTGTATTTTGTTTAACACCGATAAACAGTCACCTTAATCAACGCTTTACTTTCAGTCCTGATAAATGTTAACCTTTATGAACTTTAACACTAAAGCACTTATAAATGGAAACCTTTATTAGTTCTTTATTAACACTGATAAAGGCCCAGAAAATAAAGTTAATTAAATTTAACAATTTCATTTATTACATAATTATTCATAAAAATGAATAATCATATATATAAATTTTAAAAATTATAAATTGGTATACATTAAATATATAGATATGTAAAATTGATAAAATGAAATAATTAAACCAATAAAAATTTAAAATGAGTAAATTAAGAAAAATATGTAGCATATTTTAAATTAAATAATTCTTGATAAAAATGAAAAAATTTATATATATATATATATTATAAATATTGATTAATAGTTTATAATAAATGTAGATACATAAATTAAAAAAATAAAAAATTAATATATTACAAAATTATGTAAATATTTATTAATGAATCAATTATTTATATAAAATAATAATTATAATATATATAAATTAATTATAAATAGTAATAAATAATATATATTAAATATAAATATATATAAAATCAATTCAATGTTAATTAAAAACATATTAATGTATAGTTCATTTTTAAGGTTGTTTGATTTTTCAGTTTAATATATATCAAATGGCGTTTGTTACACTGATTTCGCACACAGACACACACACACAAAGATATATATATATATAATTAATTTATTCTATCTACAAACACACACACAAATATTTTTACACAATATATAGAAACACATACAACAAATATTTATGTAATTTATTCAAATTTCGATATATTTTAGAATTTCATTGTTAACATATTACATTTAATATATTTGGGTTTTAATCGATCATTTTATTTACTAATTTTTAATACTATTATAGTTAGGGCATTCATTTTTAATTTTTTTTATTTTTTTTAAAAAATTTGATCATTTTCTATTATATATATATATATATTTATTATGTTTTATCATTTTAAATATGTATTCATCATTACATCTATATATATATACATATTGTTTTAATAATTTATATTTAATTAATAAAACTTATACATTTTTCAATATTTTTAATGTGCAATCATTTTGAAATATTTAATTTCACACATTTTTTAAATGAATGTATTTAAGATTAAATATTCACTAATAACATTAAAACATATTTGTAAATATGTATTTATAAATAAATTAAATTATAAATATATATTTTCCGTATTTATAAAATTATATATTTATTATTAGTATAAAAATATAATAATTATTTCAAAATAAGAATTCATATAATTATAAATAAATATATATATATATAATTATAAATTTATAATAAATTTATTTAAATAAATTCTTTATAAATTCTAAAATAGAGCTTTTAAGAATAATTTTTACCAGTGCTAAAATATTATCACTGATGAAGATGTTTTTTATCAAGGATTTCTGAGTGCTGATACTTCCCATGATTAATCTCCTCCTTTTTAACACTGATAAAGATCCCTTTTATAAATGCTGATCAATTTAACACTAATAAAAGGGATCTTTATATGCACTTTTCTCAAAGCATTGTTAAAAGTGTTCCTATTCTATTTAAAAGAACCATGCCTAGTACTCACTCATCGCGATTCTGAAGCTGTCACAGAACTCTTCTTATGATGGAGTGAATCCATGTTAATCCATCAAATAAATCAAGGATAAAATCCAATTTATGTTATTTTCTACTTCTCTAACATCATGGTTTTATATTTTGGGTTCCATGTTTTGTGTTTTTGTACTATTATTTACCTTGATGAACCCGACATCTCATCTTCTTGCCACTTCTGGTGAGAAACCTATGTGCATTTTAATAAATTTTTTAGAAGATAAATATTTGTAGTTTAAATTCAGGTGACCAAGTTGATAGACAATATGCAATTTAATGTCCTAGATCTATGATTAATTTGTGCAGTTTAATATCATATGACCAAGATGAGAGATGGTGTGAAGTTTAACATATTTATTATAGAATTCATTTTTTTTGTTTAATTTCCTATAACCAGAATGAGATATAGTGTGTAGTTTAATTCTTTTTTTTCTAGGATGAATTTGTTCAGTTTACCATCATGAAACTAGGATGAGAGACACTATGGAGTTTAACATCTTTCTTCTATGATGGATTTGTGTAGTTTAACATCATGGTAGTATTATGAGATATGATTGATGACCAATATGAAAATTATTTCATGTTGAATATTGTATTAGTGTGGGTTTTGACTCGCTCCTCATCTATTGTGTCCAATTAGCATGCTATGTTTTCTTAATCATCTTGGATTATTTTTATGAAATGGTTTTTTGAAAGGGAAAATATGATTTCTGGAATTACCTTTTCTCTAAAAATATGGGTTATTTTGTTTTCAAATGTGGTCGTAGAATAAGGTGGTGTGAAATTAAAAATGTAATAGCGGTTTCTGGAGAGATAATTCATGTTTTGTTATGAAATTTATCTTATTAGCCAATTGTTTTTCCCAATATGTTTCTTTTAGAGGTGTTTCAGATTGATTCTGAACCTAGTTTTATGATTTTTGTGTTATTCAGAATATACCACCAAGAATGGTAACTAATGTTTCTAGTGGGTTGTTCCCTATTTCTAGTTATCCTCAGTTTCTACCCATCTTATGTGGAAATTGAGGTTAATTAGAGTAAGTGAAGTGCTTGATGAATTTGTTCTTATTTTCAAAGTGCTTGGAACTCTCTATGTAGTTAGAGTTTTTGTTGTTCTAGTCCTTCTTAGGGGTCTAGCTTTGTAAGAATGAGATTCATTTTCCCCAACAACGATACAAGTTGGGATGGCGCGGGAATATATTAAGTCTCTATTTTTCTAATGGTTTATACCTGAGGAGGTGAAGAAGAAGAAAAAGAGAGAGCTCATGGGTGTCCAATAAGGTCAGTTGATGGTAAAGGCTGATGTTTAACATTTTAATGAAATGGTTTCCTTTTTTCTAGAGGTGGTGTCACATGATATGTTTAAAGAAACTATTTATATTGAAGGCTTTAATATAGAGATCATGGAGCGAGTCCTCTTCACCAAGGATCTCCATTTTGAGAAGTTTGTAAAGGAAGAGTTTTCAGATTATTTGTTGTAAAAGATTCATATACACATTGGCTCAGTTTTTTTCTCTCATGTTAGGGTGAAGACATTTGTGATTTTCCACATATTTTTTGTGGCTTTTGTATGTTCATCATTCATTATAAAATTTTGATGAATTTATCCTTTCATAGTTGAAATGGTTTTTCATTACTGAATGTGAACCTTCATATGGTTTTCCATTCAAGAATTAGCTCTCTTATTTTTGTCATGATTGTTTGGACATGTCTATTTTTGTGTAAATCACTCTTTTTTTCATATGTGTGGGTTTAATTATATTCTATATTTTTTCATTTTTTTGTTGTTTCTACTGATGCCATTTTTTCTAGAATATTGATGTTTATTTGGATTCATTGATCAATGAATCCCAAATGTGGATTGGTAGTGAATCACTGAAAAATTTAATAAAAAAACATAAAATTTTATATGAACATAGTTATTGTTGGTTAACTACCGCTTATCATAGAACTTGATCTAAGATTTCTATTTGTTTTCCTCATGATTATCTCATCTCACACATGGTCGCCACCATCTAAATCATGTCACCATTCATCATTCAAATTTCATTCTATTCAAACACCCATTTATTATATACATTATGTTTTAGGCATCATGCATCTTTATATGTAGTAAAAAGGTTCATGAAGTGAAGGAGAAGTTATTATTTAATGATAATATGATAGAGATGTTGATGAGTGTGTGTGGGATGAGAGCATCACGGTGATCTCGGGTAGGATGTTCAGGTCAAATTCTATACTAAGCGGTAGTTAACCAACAACAGTGAAGTTTATTGAGAATCCATAGTTTTCTTATTAGCTTATATCTGGACTAATAACACCCTTTGGAAATATGTAAAGGAAATTTTATGATATACTTTCTTGATTTTACCAAAAATTTATATAATTAAATGTTGGTTTAATTTTCATTATTCCTTGCAGATTTCATTTATTTTATAATATTTCTATCCAAGTATCATACCTTTTTAGGAATAAAAATGAAGATTTCTCTTCTAAATCATAGATATATTCTTGATTTTTCACAGTAGAATCATTTTCCAAATAATTAATACATTTTTTAATATTTATTTATAATTTATTTCTTTTAAGTATTACTCGCGTAATAATTTTTTTTTTATACATGTGTATTATTTTGTCCGAGATATGGTTCTTTGTCAAAAATTCTTGCTTATTCTCCCTCATAACCTTTTCACACCTCCATTTTTTCGTTTATCACTTTCTTTCAAGTTATCCCCATTTCCTTTTTAGGAAGAGAAACACAACTATCTCTACTATATTAAAAAGTTAATATTGATATTTTCATAGTAAAATTACTTTCAATAGAATTAATTCATTATTTCATATTTATGTTTTATTTATTTATTTTTAGAATTACTCATATTAATTGTTTTCTTATATAGGTGGATTCTTTTTTTCATGTTGATGTGGTTTGTTTGAAGATACTCATGCAGTGTTGGAAGTATGATAAAGAAAGTCAATATAAATCATGGTAACATTGAGAGTTTGTATTTTTTTGAATGTATTTAATAATTTGTATTTATGTAATTGTATTAACCAATGTTTGGAATGTGTATAATTTTTTTTTTGTATTTTTGTTGTAAATTTCATTTCATTTAAATTCTATATTGGTACTTGTTATTGTTGATTTTTGGTGTGATTCTTGTGTGTTTTTGGTGTGTTTATCGTGTGTTTCTGGTGCTTCTGGTGTTGTAGTGTACTATTACAGCACACTGAAGTATGGAAATTTATAAGTACATTTACAAGTGGTGATAAAGAACACATTTATTAGTTCATTTAAAAGTTCTAATAAACGAAAAATTTATCGGCACATCGAAAATATGATGATAAATCTATTCTTTATCTGTGCTTCTAAAACGTTGATTAAAATTCCTCTCTCTGCTCTTATAGAAGTGTTGTTAAATGATTCCTTTAGCCATTCTAAATAAAATCACTGATAAAAATGACATGTATCACTGACCTCAAATGTGCTGATAAAGGTCCCATTTATCAACACTTATCATAGAGCTAATAAATTCCCCCTTTATTAGTGATTTTGCAGCACTCATAATTGTATTAGGATTTTAATGTCGCTAACGTAGTTAGTGATTTTCTAGCACCGATAAAATATATTTCAAGAGCTATTAAAATAAAAAAAATTATTTTTGGATGTAAATGAATAGTTCTTATGGAGATAAATTATTTAATCCCAAATTTTTCATAATTTAATAAATTGATTAGGAAAACTAATTATGGGATTTTAGGATTTTATGGTTTGGTTATGTGATGTGTGATTTTTATATTTTAATTCCAAAAAAAATATATAAAATAAAATACTAATAGGATTATAATGCATTATAATTTAATGAAAAATTTATGTATTTTTAATTGATTAGTTAAGATGAGTGATGGGATGACATATGGAAATTTGGAAGAATTTCACTTTTGTAGGAAAATAAGTATTAAATGTGGATGAAAAGGAAGTAAGAATTAGAGATATATATAAATATATGGATTATCATAATATATAAAGATATATGGATCACATTAATAGAAATATGTAGTGAAATATGAGGATGTCATTATTCTTAATGAACATGCAGTGTATTTCTAACCAAAGGAGGTGTAATTTGTTTGTTTACATGTGGGATCCAAATTCATAATATTGAAGGGATTCTATTTATTTTGATCTTAATTAAATGTAAATTTTTACCTTATTATTTGATAAGAACACATTAGGCCAATAATTCATCTCTAAATATTAGAAAAGTAGTAAACATTAGTGAATTTTAACAAAGAGATGTGTTATTGAGTATATTATCCTTTGAAAATCATATTTCATGTAAACATGGTAAAATTAAATATTTTATTTATATTTAATTACCTTTACATTTAGTGACTAAGAGATTTTTATTCAACTTATCACAAAAAATCATTAGAATGATAAGGTTTTATTTTTCCTTGCCTAATTGACCTGCTGCTGTTATCATTCCATTGTGGGGAACACACTATAAAAATCAAAACATTACTGAAACTCATGTTCTTCTATGGTCAGTAAAAGTAAATATAAATAGACATGGGATAAAACATACATTGTTTTGAGCATATTTACCATCAGATGCAATAACAAATATACATATTTATGAAAATGTTGCATGGAATGAAAAATAAATCATTCATTGTTTAATATAATAAATAAATATATCCTTGTCAAGAAATACACATACAATATGAATTAATAATATACCCATTTAAACATATTCCACCCTTTATTCTACCATGTATTTGATAAATACATAAATAATAAAATTTGTAAAAACCTATATGACATCAAAGTGAGATTTCAATTTGAAAAAAACCCAATCCATTACTCTAGCATCCTATTAGAATCATTATAACAAAATCACTAAATATGTAAATAATTTTGAACAAAAAAATATAGAATATCCAAATTCATGATGGGTGAATGTGTTGGTTTAGATATTAATACATCAATAAGTGTTCATCATAATATAATAATAATAATATCTATTAATGTTAAGTAAATGGGTCTATAATAAAATTCATAACATCAGTTTATTTACAAATTAATTATGTTATAAATAATCAAATATTTTGGTAATGTATCTGGGTTCTTACAAGGCTAGAGAAATGTTTACCTATATCTTATTTGGATTAACCAAATCATCATTTAATCGATAATAATGTAACAAAATGAATTGAAATATTTTGAGTTTCAATATAATAGAGTTAGTTGAAGACATCAACTAGTCAGTCTACTAAATTATGGGTCATGTAATAACATGGTCATACCTCAAAATAGAGAAAGGGGTACTGGTAAAAATAAATTCAACCTACATATTCAAATATCTACCACATAAAATCATATATTGGGATATAAAAATAACACCTACATTAAAATAATTTTATTGTGGTGAAATATAGTAAACATATGTCAGTAAGTCTCCATCCCTTTAAATCATGGGCAGTGACATAATATAACCTCTTCATGGTATATTAATATATATATATATATATCAAATTTGGTATAAAATTGTCCCTTAAATAAAGATAAAAAACTCAGGGAATGAAATAATATTCCATAGTGGAAATAAATCACCAAAAATTCTAACCACAGCCCCAGGATATCACAAATCATCCCATGACACAAAGTACTATGACAACTTAATCGGAGCTTCAACAATATATATATTCATATCACTCTTCTAATTATTCCTTAATTTAACATATCTAAGGTCTTTAAAACATTAATTTAATAAAAACATGGGTAATTATTCCACTAAGTCACCAAACCACTAAATAACCACTAATCATTTTGAAAATTATTTAGAAACAAATTAAATCAAAAAGATAAATATATGAATTATTAAATATTAATTTCTCTATTAGAATAATACTCATAAATAAATAGTTTTATTTTCGAAATCATATATAGATATTATAATAATAAGTTAGAAAATTATGAGCATCATAAAATTTATGCATTATTACATTAAAATATAAAAATCAAAACATAAATATTAAAAAAACTAGTTAAAGTATGGGTGGATACTAACAATATATAAATTTCATTTCAATAAGAAATAATTCACTGATATTAATTTATTCAAATAATATCATACATTTAATAATAATGGTATAATGATAAAATAGTATACCCCTTGGAATTTATATTTTATAAAATTAAACTAAAATTAAATTTATAATGAGAAAGGAAGAAATTTATTGTATTTTATGTCAGTATAAATTTTATAAATAACCATTTAAAATGGACAAGTTTTGTTTTTCAGAATGTAATATTGTTAATAATATCAATATATATTAATTTTGTATAATTTTAATTTTACTAATTTTTTTTATTATTTATTTATTCTAAAATTTAATTTCTCATCATTTAAGAATGTTTTTAATAAAAATGGAAATAAAATATGAAACTAACTTATCAATAATAGGTAATGTTAAAATTCCATTAATTTTTCATGAACAAAAAATGTTAAACTAAATATGAAAATTTGATATTTTTATAAAGACTACTATTTATTTGAATTATGATATAAATAGATGTAATAAATTAGTTTAATTATATTTAAGATTCAATAAATATTTTAATAAAAAAGGTTATTATTATACATTTTGCACAACCACAAATTTAAAATTTAAATTTAAATTTCATTACACATGTCTATTTTTATTAAAGAAAAATTTATCATTATTTTTTATTTTTTATTTTTTTTATAGGCCTTCAGGTTTATAAAAGTCTAAAAACAAGAAAAATATTATTTTTAAATATATTTAAGGTTGTATTTTTTTAAAAAAATTTATTCCGAAAACATTTTTTATTTTTTGTAATGTAATATTTTATTACCATGATTTCTTGATTACATTAAAGAATTATTAATCTATTCCACTATAAATAAAACCAAAAATCAGCCATTTTTTTACTAATAACACTCTTCTAATGGTTTCCCTTTCATTTTCTCAAACATTTCTCTTTCCAATATGATTCTTTGGATTTAATGGTTACCAAATAGGTTCTTGGAAAGCATCATGAATGGTAATAATTTCTTATCCAACTATCTCTATCACTATCATTATTTCATTTTTTATAAGAATATATTTCTTATTTTATTAGATAATTTTTCCTTTATATTATATATTGTACCATTCCTTCCATGTACTATTCTTAGTTTGTTATTTAATTTTTTTTTAATAAACATTAATCATGCATTCATAATACATAAATAATAATTCTAACTCATTATTATAATACCCTATTATTTAATCCCTATTTTGTTATATTTTAATGTTATTATGGATGTTGAAATTTCAAGATGAGGGATCACATTACATTAGTTGTTTTAACCATTATAGGGACCTGAATAATAATACTAATCATATTGTTTAATGTGATCCCATTGAATTATACTCAAAAGTATAAGGGTATTGTTCATAAATAATCACACTTCCTCAATGAAAATAAAATACGTGGGTTACATAATATAAATATTAGAGGGTATTTTTCAATAAATACCTTTATTAATTCTCATTATAATTCATCAAAATTATCATCCAATTATAATTATATATTTTCTAACAATAAATTTTATTATAAAATAATTATTATAAATTGAAACATTATTGACTCATAAGGTTTACTTTTACAAATAATTATTCAATTTATAAACCATATATTTCATAATTTTGATGATGTATATTCACATATATATTTAGGAAATTATAAAGATTAGTTAAAAAAATTATATGACTTGTCGATAAGTTGGACATTATTTAACATTAACATTTTCATCATATTATGGAATGAATTATACTAGGTTATGTAATATGAAGTTACCCAGCCAGGATCCAATTATCACTAAGAGGAGGAGGGGGTGAATCAGTTAAATCATTTTATTTTATGTTTCCTCTTTTTGAAATAACCTTCACCTCATGTTAAAAGACCATTCACTACTAAACACACACAACCACCGGAACACAAGATTTATAAGGATAACTACTCAAAAAGAGTAGTTACGTAATTTTTATGGTACATAAATAATCCAGTACCACACAATAAACTAGAAAACAATCCATTGATATATAATAAAATGAGTAGTATATTCCCATTCACTCATGTAGTACTTGGGAGATATTCCTAAAGAATGTGTGCACCCTCTTAGCAAAAATAGAGTAAAGTAATATCTCTATGCTTCTTGACAACCATTCACAAATCTGATCATTGAACAAAAATCTTCTCATTCCTATCCCGAAGATGATAGGAACTAAATGGAATTCATAATGATACTTAGTCTTATACCCCAGTCATATCTTGATCCACTTGAAAGCACTTTCACTTAATTTGGGTACTCAAATCATTAGCTCGCAGAGCTCCTTTGCAAATCTCCTTCACAAAGCTCCCAGCTTCGTGGAGCACTCTTGTTTGCAAAGATCACTAGTTCACAAAGCTCCCTAGATCAAAGATCTTACTATTTTGTGAAGCACAGATTAGTCATTGTGATGTTCTTGTTTTTCAAAGCTCAATAGCTCACTATGAAGCTCCTTCCCTTAACAGAGCTTACTGCCTTCAAAGAGCTCGCTTCCTCTATGAACCTTATTAGGAATTCGAGAGCTCTAAAATTCTTGTTATGACTCCATCCTTATTTCTAGGGGTTATGGGCCTAATTATCAGATTTCCACACCAATTATAGAACCTTCTAGCTACCTCGCCTCCATGTCATCACCAAATCATGGAGCTCTGTAATTTTTGCTGAAATTCACTCTGTTTCGCAATGAACCATGTCTATTTTTTGGATTCACAAAGATCATCATAATCGCAAAGCATTTTGTCAAATCATTTTTTCCTTTGAATTGCTCTTTATTCCTTTGTGCCGCTGCGATGCTCTTTCTTCCTTCGAACCACAAAGCTTTCTTATAAACCTCTTCACCTCTTCCATTCATGAAGCTCGTCGTAATCGTGAAGAATATTGTCAAAATTATTCATGTCTTCCTGAAATATTCTTCATGAATCCCATCTTCAGGAAATCCATTCTGTTTCCATATTTTGATATTCTCTTCCATAAAATCTACTTTTCTCAATGCTAATCCAACACAAAATTTTGGGCTCCAAAAATTTGGCAAACACTCAGAAATTGTGCCACCTTAGACACGTACTTCTACAAGACCAACCTTGAGAATTGGCTACATAATTTTACCCCCTTTCTTTCATAATTCTTACATCAAAGTTTCCCCAACCAACTTATGATCTTTGTGAAAAACAGAATAGAAAATCATCGTCAGATTCACCATGGAATGTATTATAACTTTTCTATATTTCCACACCCAATTATACAAAGTGATGTGATTTCATTTGTTCTCAAAAATTCATGACAATAAAATACTATACTTAATTCATCCAATAACTTCATCACCCAACATGGTTCCAACAAAACAAGGTTTCCATAATTATATCTCCCCTTATAGCATGAGTTGGTCTCCTAAAAAAATATAAAAGGGTATTTCCATATTTGTTACCTATATATATATATATTCCAAGAATGATATACTGAATAAATTTTAATGAATTTTTGGAATTATACATCCCCATAATCGTTTAATTATCATTATATTATAATTCATTATAATATTATTAATATAACAGTTTTCATTGAATTTTTTTAATTATTCTAAAATTATGTATATCATGATCAAATACCTATATATATAGTGTAATAAATATGTTATATATTACCGATCATTTATTCTCATCATTTTAGTATATTTTTATGTTTTCATAGATTTTCATAGTTAATAATATATATGAATATTTTTATAGAATAATGACCATGATATATAAATAAATACTCTATGAATTTTAAAACCATTTTTGTAATGTTATTGTATGTACCATATTCTAATAACAATAATATACTTTTGATCAAGTATAAAAACATATGTAATTTCGTATTAATATATTCTAAGACCACCAAAATAGGGATACTAGATTAACTTAAGAAATATTTCATATAAGAAACTTCTTAATAGTAAAAATACGATCTATAATTTTTAGAACATTTTATTTATCAAAAATCAACAAACAAATATAGAAAAAATATCAGATGATTATGTTATATCTTTGCAACATGATATATATAAGAAATTATTATCATATTTTTAATATTTTACATATACAATGTTAGTATTTTTTCTAATATGGATTTATTATTAAATGGATCATGTATAAATAAATATTCCAACATTTTTTATTACCAAGCAATATATTTTATTAAAACTCCAATTAAATTTTAGTGGATGTTAAGTATGTTATCACAAAATTTGTGAATTTATCTAATGATAAGTTAAATAGTATTTTATCTATAAAGAAAAAAATACCATTATTCAAGGATGTAAATTTTGATTATTTTATGAGTTGGAAATATCGATCAACCAATGGGTCACAAAATCTATTTAAAATAAAAAAAAGTTTATGTTAATGGAAAATAAATCATTTGAATAGGGGAAATCGAAAACAATTAATGTGGTTATGGTGTATACTAATTCCACAAAATATTGTCACTTATTTACATTTTATTAATTATAAAATGAAAATATAATATATAAAATATCATCCATAAGATCCATTGTTTATTAGAACATTGAAAACGTGAAAAACAACATAATCATTACATTTATATTATTATACTAATTGTACATGGTAATTATAATTTTATAATATTAATCATTATAATATCATAATATTACAACCAAATTGTCAATAATATTCATTTTATTCTATTTAATAGGGAAATTTATAAACATAAAAACATTTAATAATATTTAATCAATAATTAAAAATGTATCAAATAATTGAAATATAACAGTTTTGGCACAAAACATTGTCTAAGGGTATGTTTACAATTTTCAAAATATGAACACCTATAATGAAGCTTAGGTAGATGGAAAATAACACCTAAAGCAGAGGCACACTACCTATATTTTATTCAAATATCACTAGTTATTATTTATGGTCCACTAGGATGATGTCAATGGATGAGGCCTTTTGAGGTCTCAGTGAGGTCTCGGGTTAAAGTCTCTCATAGCACTTTACTATTAGGATTGTATGTTTTTTTCTGTATATCTCCCTCACTCTAGAACCACTGTAAATTATTATTTATTAATGAATTTGAAATCTATGTATCATTTTGGGGAGTTATGTTTTAATATGAAAGATATGATTGAAAACACGATAACTCAATGAAGAAAAAAATGATGTTTGAGAAAGGGGAAACACTATTGGAAACTACATTAATGATCCTACATGGTTTATATTTAAATAGGCCCAATTGTATTTCTATGATCTAGATCGAAATAATTAATTATCTTCAACATTTAAATTATGATAGAAAAAAATTACTATTTAAATCCATGTTATACATTATCTCCCACTACTTTCATGATTGGCGAGATTCGAACCCTAATCCTATGTGTTCAACCTTCATCAGACCCTCAATAGTTAGAAACTAAAAACATGTTATATACTCAAGAACATTTTCCCCTATGTACTACTATAAAAGTAGCCGAATTTTTTTTTCATCAAGGTACATGTATAGACTAAAAACTGATTAGAGGCATTGTCACTAAGCCTTACAATGATCTCCCATTATTTATAATAAGTGATAAAATAAAAAAGATAAAATCGTAGTTAATATCAATCCAAAATGAATTTGATTTTATTTATAGAGTGATCATAAATACAGACACACATCATTGCTAATATATTGGGAGATCAATAATATAAAAAAATAGAAAATAGATGGGAAAAAATATATTCAAGATAAATTTATAATGATGTTTCTATTACTGTAAAACTTAAATACTAAAATCCTATAATAGTCTATAGTATGTTACCACTAAAATAATTTATTTTTCGTTTATTCGTATCTTCTTTTAAAACCACTTATATTTATAACCATTATTGCAGCACATGTGATATCATCCCCATGACTTCAACCATGTAGAAATAGAAAACTGGGAGAGATTCCTCGCCATAGTGATCTTCACATTCCTATTATAGTTTATGATTACCCCACATCATCATATGGTCTCTATATTATCTTAACGTTTATAAACTACCCATAGAATAATTGGGATACCATTTTAAAAGTTTGGGAAAAAGGAAAATTTGGAATTCACTTTAAAGACAAGAACTATTTGTCATCTCTGTAAATTTGGTTTTATATCACATGGGAATAAAAATACTTGAGATTAATATTATAGAAATTATGTGGATTAGTGAATATAGTGACTTGTAATCCAGTATTCATTTACTAATTCTATTTTATAGCATCTGAACCTTCCTAGTTAAACACACAAAAAGAGTATTTTAATCTAACTTGACTGATAAGTGGAAGGTGTTAATTTTATGTAACCTGAAATTTAATTGAACATGGAGGGATTTTAATCTCACCCAACTTACTAGGAGGGGAATTTTAATATTATAATAGTATGGTATAACCTAATTAATTTGAACTCACTAATTTCCTCTTTGAATTTATCTAATGTATCATGTTTCCTAAAGAGTTATTCTAATATTGTTTCCTGGATTTGAAATTTCATCTTATAATGGAGAAAAAATTTCTAAAATGACCTTATAGAGTGTCTATTTAATCTCAAATAACCCTTATAATTTTACATTTAATATTATATAACTCCATATAATTTCATTTACTCCAAGTCAATCCTACCAAATAGAGAGTTATTCATATGTGGATTCTTCACCCACCGTTAATTCATTAAAAATAAACAATTAGGCCTTGTATTTTTTCAATTAATTACTAAAAAATTATATTTTTTTCAAATTTATTATTTGAATCTTTGTATAAAGTAATTTTACCATATTATCATATAATAAAAATGATTTAATTTCCTTCAAAATATGAGAATATGGAGGAATATTCTACAATAGTAATAAAATAGAATTTATAATTTTAGAATCATAAGACGTCTCAATGATAATTTTGTTAAACTCTTAGATAATATCAAAAAATTATAGCCAAATATTAGAATTAAAAAATTTTAACACACCTAAAAAATATAATAAATTAATTTATCCATAAATCATTAAAAAATATCATGCTTCCTTCTACAATTCATGTTCACTACATCACTTTTTCCCATCATATTTTTGACTTTCATATCATACCCATTCATTGAGATGACATACCAAAAAATAAATTCATCCCTGATGACTTGAGGAACATTTTAATATGAGTTATTCTTATTACTAAAATGCATATGTTGTACTAAATACCTTACCATGTCAAGATTTATTTAGTTTTATATACATTCTCACTACTCGTAAGGACATCCAACACGATTTAATGAGGGTAAAATGTTGATTGGAGAAAAGGGAAAATCATAGATAGAATGAAGGGTCTAAATCTATACATAATTATACATATTAAATTAATATACCTATTACCCTAGGAATAAAAATCACTCATATCCTTCCAAAAAAAATCTCCCAAACCCTTTTCCCCTTGTTTCCCTAGTAAGTTAAAATTTTTAAAGTGAAATTAAATAATCGAATAACCTCTTACATGTATTTATTTTTTTAATATTTAAAATATATTATATTTTTTATGTAATGTTTATTCATATACATGTTTATTTCTCAAAGGCTAATAGAAAACATTATTATAATGTATCATTTCTAACAGTGAGCGCATAACCCAAAAATGATGAAAATCCATCTCACAACCTTCCCAAAAACATGAAATTCTTACATAGATTTACCATGAACACAACCTCTACACACACATAGGTAAAAGTATAACATGAAATGTAAAAAGAGATACAAATGAAGGGATTAAAAAAAATTATTGTGGCATACCTAATATATAGTTCATGGAAGATAAATCTTAAGGGGGTCAAATTTAAGATTGGATTATAAATGAATTTTAAATTATCTTTATAAATTATCGATGAAATAAACAATACATAGAAAAATTGATTAATATAACATCACTCAACAATCATGTTATATCATAGTTGCAAACTAGAATGGTGACTCTCTAGAAATAAATTTCATGAATGAATATAACAACTTGGAATTTAATATCTTGCATATATAAATAAAAATACGCAAAAACCATTTAATAGTGTGAAATTTCATATATAACATATTCATATGAGTTTAATTACATAGAAATAGAAAAAATATTAAAAAATAAAATAGTTAATTTCAAAACTAATAATATTTCAAAATGGAAGGTATTGTTATAAAAAATATAACAATAAATCAAATATTTCATCATATCTTAAAAAATATGTAATAAATTTATGTTCAAATTAATATTAAAAAATGTGATAGAAGGCTTATATCCCCCTCACGCACTAACCCAAGACTATCATAGTTATTAAAAATCATGGTGCCCACAAAATATTTCGGTATGGATAAAAAATGATAAGTAAAAATGGTTTATTATGTAGTTGATGCCTTAAGTTAATATCATAATGATTTCCACTATGAGAAGAAACAATTAATATGAAAATAATCAAATGAAATTATTCAAATTGGAAAATAATAATGAAGGAGGAAAGAGAAGAGAGAGCGTGGTGCATATACTAATGGTTTTTATACAATTTTTTACTACCCCAAGTTATACAGTAGAATTCTTTATCACTAATCGAAAGGGAACAATTTATTATATGATATTAAACAACACATAATTGTTTTCCTAATGAAAATTTATTTATTATTATTTTATAGTTATCCTTTCTGAACATAATGAATTTCCACACCTTTTAATATTAAATAAAACATATATGGTATGGGTGGAAGTTGATACAAGTCCACCTCTAAAAATAGAACATCCACAACATCTATGTCTTACTCTATTAGTTCAAATAAAAATGGTGGAATAAATATAATTAAAACTAATGGGGAAGTGAATATTTATTTAGTTTTTGTATAATTAAATCATGATGGGTTTATATAAAAGACCCCCTATAATGTGGAAGATATTTCACTCAATTTCATCATATGGATCCACGAGGACCTCCCCTTACTTAAATTATATAACTAAATTCGCTTTCATGGAATATTTATCTTAATCCTATTAATAGACTAGGTTGATCATTACTAAAAATTCTATATTTAAATCCACAGATCAGTGAGTTTAATATTAATTTTATGTTAAATTAGAATTGAAATAATTCATGTATAGACCCTTTCACTATAACTGATCTACCATAATGACAATATAAATTATCTCATATAGTGGTTTGGTGAGAAGATATATAAGGGAATTAATTATTTTCTCCTTACTCTCCAATGTTACAATTATATAAAATATTTTTGGAAAAAAATTATACTCTTCACTTTATGGTTTCTATTTTTTTATCCCATCTCTCTTGAAACTTTTATTTTAGATTTGATACTCTAGGATTCATTTTTTACAGACATAAATAATGGTTTATTGAGATACAATTATATCGTCTAGTTTTTTTTGTTTATTTAATACAATTTTTCTAAAATAATCACGAATATGCAATAACTGTTATAACATGTTCATTGTATATGTAATTTCATCATAAAATCTCATCACTGGTTAATGATTTATTTTTTATATAATTTTTCAGTATTTAATTTTTCCTACATTTTTCAAAATAATCATTAGGAAATATATATTAATAGAACCTCCCTAGATATTGTAACACACTATGTCTTTATGGTATATTTTTTTCAAATAATTAAATTTAATTTATGGCATTCATTTCAAGAAAAACTATGATATGACTGTGTTATATGATAAACTGAGTTCAGATTACATTACATGAAACACATATTTTTAACCAACCATTATATAATATTAATATAATTATTTAAGAACAACTATTATAAACATATTTTTAAACATAACGACTTGAATAGAAAAAATAATTTTCAAATATTAAACATAATTTTTTTATTTACATAAAATTATTTATAAATAAATTACTTTGACAAAAAATTAACTTTTTAATGAATTATATAAAAATTTAGTACAAAATTGTCATACCATGTGGGTCCTAAGGGGTGAAGAGCCATGGAATCTCCCTTAGAAATGAGATTTCATTCATTTATAATGGATCCAATAAAATGATATAAAATCATAGGATCTCTTTGAACCCATTTTATATCCAAAAAATCATCTTTGAACTTTCTTTCTCATCATGATAGACCAATCTAAATTCCATGTTCATTAATCCTCCTAATACTCCATGAAATTTAAATATGATCACATGGAGGAAAATAAATAACTCAATGTGACTCTAACATCACATTGTAATTGGATTCTAGCTTCATAATACCAACTTTATTTTGTAAATAAAGTACTTAATATTTGGTAAAGTATTTATATGTTTTGAAAATTTTACTTCCTCAAAAAATGATTTTTAATTCATTTTGGTAACTTTATTTAAATTAATTTTTCAGAGTTTTAGAAAAATAAATTTATAAATTAACCTATATATTTTAATTAATCATGAAAAAATTATCTTCTAGTCATTTTTTGGTATTTTTTTAAAAGTTGAATATTTTTTGGAATATTTCAAAATACTGAATTCGAAATTAAAACTGATATTTTTTCATTGAATTATTTATAATATTATATTACATTTCAATTTAATTTTAAAGTAAAATTAGTTCAATTATACAAAAAGTAATAAATGTTTTTACATTTTAATCAATTTAATGATTAATTTCGATATAAAAACTTTGTAAACTTTTGAAAAATTTCTCCTTAAAAACATACATTCTCTTTATATATGTGGGATTAGTTTTAAATTAATATTTTCCACTTAAGTAAATTTCATTTTATAAAATCTATTAAATATTTGTGAAAATAATAATTAATATTTTTTAATATGTCCAACTTAATTTTTGGTCATAATAATTAGAAAATAAAACAATACCATGGTTAATGTTAAAATGGTGTTTTTTCACATTACATGTCCTTGTGTTAGAATTAATTTTCAACCCACACATATTTTTTATTTGATAAATATTGAATAATAGTTATAATATTTAGGTCCAGATTTACTAATAAAGATCATTTCATTTTAAGAAAAAATTCTAAATTACATACGGTAAATACTACTTACAGTATTGAAATTTAAAATTGTAAAAGTGAGTAAAATATAAATCCTTAGGAATGACATGTTTAAAAAAAAAATTTTTGTGTGGAGGTATTTCTACACCATATCATCCCTAACCTCCATTATTTATCAATATTTTATCCAAATGAGGATAATATGACCTCCCATAATTAAATACTTCTGGGTATTAACAAAAATTATACTCATCCCCAATTATAAAAGACCACACCTCTCCTCTCGTTATAAGCCCTTAAAACACATTTGGTTTAGAAATTAACTAATAATAAAAATTATTACATTCCCTTTTCTCATCATATCATCCTTCTTTTATTCTAAAATAGAAACTAATTATGATTTTAGTGAAAACCTATGTAGGGCACCTGAAGAAGACGTAACATTCACCAATAAGAGTATTTGTTTTATTTCATCCTCCACCTAATTCAATTATTATTAAAACATGATTATATAATAAAATAATTATGTTATATAAACATTGATGTTTATGTTAATTTCATTACCTACCACCATCTCCACTTCCATTAAACGGGTCATGAAATCATCATTCCTCTGTATATTGCACTACCCCCTTGCAAAACAATATAACTAATTTTCTATTACCACTTCTCAAGGATGGACATGATAATGGATTTATTATTTATATATAATATTTAGTATATTATTATAATTATTGTATTATAATATCACACATACTGTCTTATATGCCAATTTTTGGGAATACGATAACATCACTCGTGTGTACGACGGACTACTGCCTCGCAAAGCGATGTGATTTTCTCATGATTTACATGGAAGGAAATAAGGATTTAATTAAATAAAAAATCATATAAATGTGACATAAAAATGATTCTTTATTTATAATATATCAATTAACTTTCAATTTTTCAATAGATGATGAAAATTTAAGGAGCGTTCATGCATATATAAGGTGTAATGTCTCCATTAACATTGTATTTCATTCCTTATCTCTACTTTTGGTGATTACAATAAATACATATATAATTATTTATTATAATTATAATACCATGTTTATTATTCTATATATTATGGACTCATGATCACATTAAGAAGACCAAAATTAAAAAAATCAAAACTTATATGAAAACAACGTAGTTATATCCCATAACATTAATTTAACAAAGAATTGATAATATAGAGGTAAAAAAGGTCATAAGTAAATAATAGATGGAATGTATAAATAAATATATATATATATATATATATTAATTATTCTATAATATTTTTATAATAAACTTATATTTATTATATAAGATGTTTCAACATTTATGGTGGAATTCAATACATATGGCAACAGATCTTTCTATCAATTTGAATTCTTTGAGATATATGTTATGTTATGCCCTGATCATCTTATACGAGGTGTATAAAAAACCAATTTTACATGTAATATAATTAATTTATTTATCCTCTAGATAATTTAACTTTAAATTAATGATATTCCATCACCAGTACTATGTTTCAATGTTACCAAGGTGGTAATCAATTTATATTATAATCTAATCGTTTCTTAGGACTGTCCACGATAATGTTGCCAATGATATAATATTTATATTAATCTCTCAAGAAACTCATTAATATCTTTATCCTCTATAAATTTCAATATATTTCATTTTATCCATTCATTTTACACTCTACATAAATTAAAAAATTCAAAAAATAATGTTTCTTAGAAAAAATTCATTTTTGTTCAAAAACACTTATTTGTAAAAAACCAAGTTTTCATAAAATGTTTTCAAAATATTTTATGTTTTAAAATATATTTAAAATTTTTAAAGGATATTTTCCTAAATAAATATTTTAAATATTTTACAATATTCCATTATAATAATTTATGTTTTATTCAAAGAAAATAATTTATAATTTCTTTTGTTTTAATAATTTTTTTCAAATAATTGTTTTTCCAAAAATAAATTCTCTAAGTGATATTTCAATACAATTATACATCTCAAATCAAATCCATCGATATTACCTATTCTTTATTGACATTATGATCCAAGGGTAAAACTATTATTCTTTTTTTGAATGGTTTATGTTTGTGAAATCCATTTCACTTCAATGGGTTATAACATGATAACCTTCCTTGAAACCTACTTACTTATCTATGGGTTCTGCTATTACAAAATGGTGAAATTATTATGGAACCTCTACCTTTTCCTTATGTAAGGATAAAATGAAATGTTTATTAAACTGATTTCCATTCATGGATTATGATATGATAAATATATTTTAATCTTATGGAATAAATGTGTTTGATTTTCTGTATGTGATGTGTGGGACCATTATACCACCCCCAAATGCATCGTTTAATGATAAATTTTCTATCAAATTAAATGGTACATGGGTAGTTATCCCATTCCTAGAAAAGAGGTTATATGGGTGGTTATAACATGACCGAAAAATAGGGTAAATGGATGATTTTCCAAATCCCCATGTAGGTACATTTGTAGTTATCCATAGAGAAACATTTTATGAATATTATAGTGTGTATAACTAACATAAGATATTATATTATTATGTGTATGAAACAAATATATGTGTTATACCATTTTTTGTACCATTATGGCTAATGTTATTCGATTCTATTATGATTAAGGTCTCATGAACTGCCACAATTTTTCCATGATTCACTATTATGATATTTGATATATATGGTATCCTTTTAAAATGATTTATTCATGTTTTCATACCATCATCCTCATACAATGCCTATGTATCTCTATTTTTTATCCATATTGAGCATATGGTCTCCCCCTGTCTTGTGTTTCCTTTTTTTAGTAAATGAAAAATGTTTTATTTATGATATGACTATGCATGGTTCTATTTATGAAGAACATAGTTTGAGATGATTTAGTGTACCTATGAATAAGTAGTTTCTGTTTACATTTTCCCAAAGTAACTATACCATTATGATCCTAAGGTGGTTGTTTCTGTAATGTGACAAATGATCATTAGAGATTATGTAATATAATTATATAATAATATTTTGGGTTCTGGGGCCCAAAACAGATGCATGAGGGCCATGTATTTTAAAATTATCATTAGGGAAAGAAAGGTACTTGTTGATGCTGATGATTTGAGCCCTGGTTAGGTCCGAGGATCTCACGTAAATTGTTAAGAGCACAAAAAATTTAAATACGTACCCATTTCAAATTATATGATGTGATCGATGGTGATCGTCTCTTAAAGGATCTATAGAAGGATCCCTCTAGGTCTTCCACACACACTTCAAAAACCAATGGGAGCATCGATCGTTGAATTCCAGGTGCTAGTGCAGAGATTTGATGATGCTTTCGACGTCCTGACAATAACCGCATCAAGATCTCATTGATGCTTAAGAAAGAACATGATCTAAAAACTAGGATCAATGACTTATCTCTCTTGGAAGCAGTATGATAGAGAGAATTTCAATTTTTCATTCCATGATAAAATTAATAGGGAACTTCACAACATAAGATAGAGCATCCTCTTATAGTTATAATGGAGTTGATAAATAATTTTTTGGGTTCCCCCACCCCCGTTTATTTCAACATTCAGTAAATAAATAATTTTGACGAACTATACTATACTAATATTATTTATTATTTTATCACTTACTTGTAATATATATATATATATATAATATTAAATGATAAAAACTGAGCATTTTAACTCAACTCGCTATCCCACATAATATTAAATGAACTTGAATATGAAAATAAAATTTGTTCAATTAATATATTTCTTTTATTTACTAAACTTGTAAAGAAATTAAATAAATTAAAGCCCAAATATTCATAACATGAATATTAATGAATTTATTTAATTCTTTTGGTGATCAATAACTTGGACAACACTCGGACCCTAAGGCGGGGCCCACTATATCTACATATATATTCAATTGAATAGTGATGATTTTTTAATACACTATTGTCCATGACCCTCTAGGCCCTTACCTCGATACTATTGAATAAAATCCACAGAACATGAAAAGATTCTATCAACCCATCATGGCCACTAAAGAGATAAGTATAGTCATAGAAACGACTACCATCCTACGAACACTAACTCTGTACTATAATCTATTTTCCGTTAAATATCTCATAAAGAAGGACAAACACTTGTGCCATTATACTTTTTTTATATTTATTATTTTTGATCTAAATGGATGAATTTAACTTCATACTACTTTTACAAAGACTTATAAAGGTAGCACCATCCTAATCAACTGGGCTTGAGATATACAACTTTCTAAACATGGAAGTGACAAATCCTTTCTTGACCATTAAACCAATGTCATACCACCAACAACACTCCCAACGCAAGCTACCTCACCATGATTTCAATACCTTTGTTTTCTCCTTGCATAAAAGTATTTTATCAAATGATATACATTGATTGTAAAACATCTACTAGGTCTAGTCAACAAGATGTATCTAGACTATAGGTCATATATTTATGATTAATTTCATAGTATCTTGAGGTTCTCATTATATCATAGGATCTGCTATAACCTTTCGAGACGACAATTAATTATTGGACATTACCATTATAATAGTGGATGTAGAAAAATTCTACACTATAATGGTAAGATGAAACCATATATAACTAATTGCAGACATGATATGGTAATCAAATGGTACAACATAGTTGGGTCTAGGGCACCCACTATTTCATCACATCCACTTACAGTAGATCCAACTTTCTAACCAATATTTTTATCTACTCACATGATAAAATCATGCTTCTGTTGAGTTATTGATTTAACAACTCGGTCTACCACGTTTTCGCTATGCGGAATAACTACTATATGCAACTTCATCTCCTTGATTAAAACTTATCAAGATAAGGTATTGTCATGTATATAACTTTTGTCCATTTGCAAAACTTAACAACTTTTCTAATAAGAATATCATAATTTACATTATGATAATACATTTCTCACTATGTGCGCATCCATGAACTAGAAAAAATTGATGCATTAAACTAATTCTTAGTTTCCTTAGAAGCTGTCAACATACTCAGTATTTGTAGGTATCGAAACCACAAGATTTTATTATCTTGACTCACTAATCACCATTGTATAACATAAATACTAGATCAAATTGATCTAAGGATTACTAGTTTTTGTACCATCATATCTAGTATACCTTCTTCTTCATATACCAGGTACATATCATTTGTACTTATTGAAGTACAAGATAGTTATGACTTTTTCCCAAGAAATGCTCCTGGATATAATTGATATCTGCCTACTATAAGTTATAACCTGAAAATATCAATTGTTGAATATATTATGGAATATGTGATTGATCCATCATTGAAGTGCATGACACTAAACTCATAACATTAATCTAATCCCTTATTCCGAACATGTCAACCTAGAAAAATTATGCTATGTGACATTGAAAACAATTATAAACATGAATTGTTCCATCTTTTATTTTCTTAATATAATGTCACTTTATATACGATTTACTAGGTCAAGGTGACCATTATAACTAATTCATTAGATCATGTTCCCCGGTACATAGGTTTCTATATTACATCAATCATTAGAGAGTTTCATTTATTCTGTTCTTCACTAACTTTAAGACCAATATCTGTTTTTCATATTTTTTTGAAAATACTTCTCTTGGAAATCATTTTAACTCCCACTAACCTTTGGTAGATAGAAGGAAATGATTAATTTATAATGAATGCTCTATGAACGTGTTGCTTACATTAATGTAGAACTGAATTTTAGTAAATTTTAACAATCATTAGCATTCGATAGTGGAATCATCTCTTTCTGGTAGCATCGTATAGACACCATCCATGAAATATGATCTTGATATCCAATGAACAATAGAATGATCTTAGATGTTTATCAATGACATGTAAAATTATAATGGATTTAGTGGTACAGACTTGGTATAACCAATGAAGACTTATTGGTACCATGTTTGTACCATCCATGTATCTTCTCATTTGAATACCCACCGCAGTATTCAATTTTATAAGCCCCTTTGCAATTTGATACATGGAATCCATTATTGAATTTTATTTTATCTTGTCAATATTAGCTCAATGTCATTTATTGCATACTGGTAGGATTTATTATTCTCAATGAATAATTTATCACTTCTCACGGTGATTATAAAACCATCACCATGGTTTTATACATCCTACAAATTATGTGTCACTTCAACATGCATATTCCACATGCACTTGTGGATATGTTCTTATATCAACCATTTATGCATCTTGGGTATTGACTAAGTCCATGTCTATTCAGCTCCCACTATCTCTAATAGATATGTGCACCCTTATATAGAAATAAAATCAAATACTTGACTATATATTTCCTATCTTATTTATTTATCTAATATCCTAAGAAACGATTAGGATAACTACATAGATTCACCATGTGTTCAGCTTGATGCATGTTTTTTTGTTTTTTCCTTAACTAAATCATTGAATCTTAAAAACATGTCCTCTGACATAATGGATTTTCAGCATAGAATGACTTTTATCATATCCATTTTTCATTTTTTTTATCATATTGGTTATTGGTTTACACCATTATTTTCAAAGCATTACATGAAATATAATGGATGTTTCAACAAATTCCAACATTGATACAATATACATCATAAATTTGATGTATGAAATGTGCGTTTAGGAATTTATCGATGCTAAATTTTTTTGATCAATGTAAAAATGTATGAAAGAATCATTGATCCTCCTTATGAACATCAATATGGATATACAGATAAGGTAACATGCATTTAGGAATTACCCCACGCTATATTATCGTTATCGAGGAATGCTTGGTCAAGATATTCTTCAGCATTTCGGCACGAATCAACTCATATCATCTGACCAAACATATACTTCACTATTACATTCCTTAAAGGATTTAAGGAATATTATGAAGTATCTTTTCCTCTAAATTTATTTCGAATAGTTCATACTCTCTTGTTGAACTAACCTTGGAAGCATTGTGGCATACCATTATCTCTAAAGGTTTCTTTGTCTAAACTAAGAATGTAAATAATACCAAAGGTGTTTTGCAGTTCCGAGCCTAAATACCATACTGGGTATATTCTTGACGTCCAATTTTAGTTTTACTTAACAAGGAACTATATTTCCATAACGTGGTAAGTCTTACATTTTATATTAATCATTATTTCCCTTGATTCAAGTAGAAGTGAACTATTTTTTGCGTATGTTACCACAAACAACATTCATTCAAAAACATGAAAAAATGTCTCATCATGTCCAAAAGGTCACTTGAGATAAATTTTTTGGTTATACACAACAACTTTTTGAATTTAAATCAATCACTTGGAAATTAAAAGATAAGTGTTTCTCACAACTTACTCAAGAATCACCCTTTCTCAGCTACTTTGAGAAGACACATTACTCCTTTTAATTTTTAAATACTTACTTGGTTAATTTATTTCAATACATATATGTGAATGGAATATTTTATTTTAACACCCAAGAAGTATGTGAGAAAATAAAAATTTTATCTCATGAATATTAACTGAACAAGAAGTGGGTACTTGCTTCTAGTATCTGAGTTTATTGCATTTTTAAACTTCCACAAATTTATTTCAATATGTGATGAAAATAACCTTGTGTTAAATAACCAACCACTATTCATTGAACGATATGTCTAAGGTTCCTTTGGAATAACATCCCATATGCCTTTCCACCTTGTCTTTCAATATATTCACCATAAGGACAAAAGGTTGTGTTACCTTTAATATTCATATCACTTGGAGAATTTTACCTTAAAGTTAATGAAGCACTTACTCTATATCATACATTTATATCCTAAAAGGAAACTAGAGTAAATTTTTGTAAAAAGGAATAAGAGTGGGGTGAAACGAAATATAGGGAACTTTTGTTCACTTTTCACAAACTGAGTGAAATCATCACATGAAAATCTTGCAACACTTTTTCCTTGGAAACTTCTTTGAGATGAGACTATATCATCCATGTCCTGATTTAGGAACCGTAACTATCATCCTATGTTAATGATAGAATTATGATAGAACCACCATATTCTTAATTCATGAATCTCACATAATAATTTACACCCACGCATCCTAAGGTGGATTAAAAGGTTGGGACACTAGCACCATGAATTAATGATATAGTAATAATGTGCTCGAGCACCTATACTACAGTTATAATTTTTTTATTTCGTGTTCATTAACTTTTTCCAACATTTATCATAGTTAAATGGTGGTATTACTTACCATTCTCTAAAAATAATCTTTAGAAAATTAGTACCTTTAATGTTGATTACCATTAGTGACATTACTGATTAATTTAGTCATTAAATGTCTCACACTAATTTTTTGAATTCTAGGATCCCTCTGTACTAGAATCAAAATACTCTTGAGTATTTTAGTGGAAAGGACCCTAAATCCTCCCCCATATTCTACAAGATATGTCTATGACACTACTTAGAGGGTACAAGGTAGGATTTTGATTGGCTAACCACATTAACTTGTGGTTCCTTGATCTTTTGAATGAAGTCCCAGCTTCCAAAATAATTTCTTGATTTACTCATCACATTCCTCTAAAATTAAAAAAATCTAGCAGTGGCTATTTCTTTGCTCCAATTTTTGTTATGTCATCCCACCACACCAATAAGAACTCCCCGGTAGTAAGATACACCCTCAGTTATGGCATGACAGACACCTCGAACACTTAGTTTTGTTCAAACGTGAATGATGAAAGGTTGTTGTGACTTAATATTTTCATTGAGTATTTTATTTTTTTTTCTCAACGAATGTAATCCATCTCAATTAAACTTGTTCATCTTTGTTGTCACGCTCACAACTAGACTTTAATAGAAAAACATACACCACTTATTTGTGAATTTTATTATCTATTATTTTATGTATTTTCCCACTTTTCTAAAGTGCATAAAATAATAAATAAATTCATAAAAGAAAACTAATATCCAACTAGCCTTGAGTATCTAAACGCCTTAAGGGAATCATACCTGAGTCGAAACTTGACTCTTGATGTAGCTTGCCCTCGTCTTGTATGTAAACATTGTGTTCAATGTATCACCTTGTCTTGGTGGGGTCCACGTCAAGTCATGGAGTTCTACCTTGTCATAACAGAATCCATTTTTCATCTTGCATCATATACTTCATTCTTTGTCTTTTCCGGAAGTATAGAATTACTCACACACAGGCGAGTGGGACATAGGTATAAAAGTACATCTAAGTAAAAATTGGTCTTTCATTCCCTTATACATTTTTACTGAACAAGAAACATGATTCAAAAATAGTCTATTTAATTAATTAAAATCATAAAAAAAATTAAAATAATTAATTATATAAAAGCAACATACACAGGAGAGTGCTTAAAACCAGAGTGCAGGTAAAATTGCGCAAAAAAACATTAAAATTCATTAAATAAGTATGATGTTTTATTTAATTAAATTAAATTAATTAATGAATTCATATAATTTAATTAACCATAGGACTTCTGATTAATTTAATTTTAATATCAAAATTAAATTAATTTATCTTAATTCAATTAAATAATTAAAATTAATTAATTTTATCTGGGTTTTAAAATTAATTTTCAACCACAATTAATATAATAGTTAATTTAATTTTATTCCATAATTAAATTAATTATTTATATTAATTGAAATTAACATCAATCCTGAAACACCTGCTATGGCCCGTTGCAGGTTGTCTAGGACCCACACACACTAGTATTGGGTTGGGCCTAACTAGGTCGGGCTGATCTACCCAAAAACCGTTCTGGGATAGGTAGGTCCACTCGGACCACTTCATAACAATTTTAATCCTACGGAAATAAAAACATGCAGGAAAATTTAAGGATTAACTTCCCGACTGGGTGACTACACTGGATTGCATGACCTCAGACGCCGGTGAGTTCGGTAGCCTGGGTAGGTCCAGCTGAGAGTGGGGGACCTGATACTTCTCTGCTATGGTACAAGGTTTCATGCTACCCCACGGTGGTCCAGCGAGGGGAGTGGCGCCCTCCAGAATTCCACTAGGAGGCAACTGACTCGTTGGAAAATCCAAGAAGAGGAAGTGGCCGGGAATCCAAGTGGAGAGCCGTCGGTCGACAGGGGAGTGAAAAAGTGATTCAGTTTGACGTTGTGGACCCGCAATAGCAGGGAGCTTGAGCTGGGTGATGACCTTAACTCTAGGTCCTAGCATCCTGAGCTGGGCCGCGGCTACCAGGAGCTCATGTGACACTGTCCTACGCTATAGTGGCAATAGAGAGAGCAGACAGCCAGAAGTAGAAGGAATCTGAGGAACCAGCTGGGAGGAGGTTGTTGTTATGTGGCATTGCATGCTGAGGAAGACTGGGAGGGATGACTGTTTAATTTGGTGGAAAGTCTGAAGAGGCGGGCAGCTTACGCGTCGTAGCATGCTGCTACAGGAGGCCTGGGCGGAGGAATCCATCTCTAACGTGAGCCGGTGGTTGTCCACAGGATTCTGTAGGGGAGGGTTTCATAATCTGCTGTGCGACATGCTCGAGAATCCATGGGTTATGTCGGAACCCATTTTCTGGAAAAAAAAATTTATTTTCTTTCTCCAAGCACCGACCCACCCTCGCTTTTTGTTTTTTTAAGACATCCTTGGAAGTTTCCTCCAATACGCCTTTTTTAATGACTCATTTGGAGTCAAGTATACCCCAAAATATTTTTTCCAGACACACAAATCTGAAGGCTACTCTGTAGTCTTTTAATAAAATATTAATAAAATTATTATAATTATATAATAAAATATTATTATTATATTATTATTATAATAAAAAAATATTTTTTATTATAATTATAAAATAATTATACTAAATTTTAAAATTTACAATTTTCACAATTAAATTTATTTTGGATGAACTGATTGAATGTTAATCAATTTAACAAGATGAAATAAAATTTTGAAACCGAGATCAAACAGTAAATTCGATCCAATCTGAAAAATTAAACTGACAATAACACGATCATTCAACATTGGATCGACCTACAGTTTGAACCATTGGGACCATCTTTAAACCCTATAATTAATAGTAATGAGAATTTAATTTTATAGGATCATAAATTCTACGCACTACCTCTGATACCACTGTTGGGATATGGGGCCCGTAGCGGAAGCCGGTGAGTCGGTGATTTTAAAATTTTCATTAGAAAATCGATAGTACTTATTGATGCCGACGATCCGAGACCCAGTGAGGTCATTGGATCTCACATAAATTGTTAAGAGCAAAATATAAAAAAAGGAAAAATTTACCCGTTTTAAATTCGACGTTGCAGTCGACTACAACTAGTCAATGGTGATAGTCGCTTAAAGGATCCAAAGTAGGATCCATCTATGTCATCTAACCATGCCTCAAAAACACATGGGAGTGTCAATCGTTGAATTACAGGTGCTATAACGATGATCTAACAACGCATCTGATGTCCCGATGATCACTGCATCGAGATCTCTTCGATATATAGGAAAGTACTTGATTTGAACTCTAGGATTAACATCTTCTCTCTCTAGGAAGCAGGAGGAGAAAGAGGGTCTCAAATTTTAATTACACGAATAAATTTATACAGAATTTCAAAATAGAAGGGAGAGAATCCTCCTTTATTTATAGTGGAGTTTAAGAAATACCCAGTTGGGTTCCCCGACCCCCATTTATTTCAACGTCCACTAAATAAATAATTTTGATGAACTAAACTGTGAAAATATTATTTTTTACATTATCAATTACTTTTAATATATATAAAATATATTACATGATAAAAACCAATTCATTTAACTCGACTCGTTATCCCTCATAATATTAAACTACCCTTGAATATTAAATAAATATTTGTTTGATTAATATTTTTCTCATATTTACTAAACTTGTAAATACATTTAATAAATTCAATCCCAAATATTCATAACTTAAATATTAATGATTTTTTTTAATTATTTTAGTGATACAAAACTTGGACAACACGCAGACCCCGTGGTGGGGCCCACTATGTCCATATACCTATTCAACTGAATAGGGAGGATTCTTGAATACGCTATTGTGTGTGACCCTCTAGAACCTTACCTCGATAGTAGTAAATAAAATCCATAGACCAAGATTAGTGTCTAGCAACCCATAATGAATCCTAAATAGATAAGGATTGTCATAGAAACGACTACCATACTATGAACACTGACTGTGTACTATAATCTATTTGTTATTAAATATCTCACAATGCTGGACACACACTTGTGTCATCATATTTTTTCTTTTTTTATTATTTGATGATCTAACCAGATGGATTTACCTTTTTACTTCTTTGGCCAAAGACATATGAAGGTAGAACCATCCTAATAATCCCAACCAAAGATATACGACTTCCTAAACTTGGACACAAAAAATCCTTTCTTGACCATTCCACCAATGTCATACCGCCAACAACGCACCCAACATAAGCTACCTTACCATGATTTCAATACACCAGTTTTCTCCTTCAATCAAAGTAAGTAATAAAATCATATAAATTGGTAATGGTCTCAAGCCAGGAGACCAATAAACATGTATGTAGATAAGAACAACCAATTACACACAAATCATGTGTTTTTATTTTTGGCAGGTCGGTCCTTATGATCTCACTACTAGAGATCACCATGTGTGAACATCATGAGAAGAAGTCTTAATGTATATGAGCCCCTGACACATGATAGTCAGAAATATAATGTGTCTAGTCAGTGCGATGTATCAAGATTATAGAACATATATTTAAGATTAATTTCATAGTATCTCGAGGTTCTCATTATATCCTAGGATCTTTTATAACCATTCGATACGACAATTAATCATTGTACATTCCCATTATAATAGTGGAAATAGAAAAACTCTACACAATAATGGTAAGATGGCCACATGTATAACTAACTGTACACATGATATTGTAACCAAATGGTACTGTATAGTTGGGTATAGGGAACCCACTTATTCAACATAATATCATGTCACAGTTATTTGTATCAAATGATAGGTCTAGTTATTTATGGGAAATTAGGATGAAAAATCCTGTGTGATTTCCCCTTGGATATTTCAATGAATATTTCAATGTATTCCTTTAAGTATAAGTCAATGGATGAGTTTATTTATAGTACAATATATATTAAACTTGGTAAAGGATACAGTTAGTGGATTTAATGAAATTACATCCCGGTTTGGATTCTACAAGTGGATATGGCTCTAGCATAGAGGTACCTTGGGGTAAAAACATTGTAAATGGATTATTGAAATAGGCTCGATCCTCCCGAGGTTCATGAAAATGATCCTTAATATACACCTAGTTTAACACTAACAGAAGATATGATTTGGAAATTCATAAACTATTTACAAACCAACATAAAGAATTTAAATAGATGATGGCTACAAATGTCATAGGTTAAACTAGGGTATCTCAAATTTAAATTAAAGTATCCTGATTTATACATCCAATAAGTTATTTTATTAATTATGTATTCTAGAAAAAAGATTTTTTTTTGTATAATAAAATTTTTCTTTTAGGCATGGGATAGATCCCAAATGAACTGTGTTAATGTTGTGCACAATAGACAATGAAATAATTGTTTTCCTGATAGACCACATTTTATGGGAGATGGAATTAAAAATAACATTTATATTATCATAAAACATTCTCAAAACATTAATCATACAAAATATAGGAATGTTAAAAGAAGGGATCAAATTTTTTTGAGTCTTCATGAGGAAACATCCACCCTCTTTTAGAGAAAAAATGGATCTTCTTGTTGCTGATAAATGGATTAGTTCCACTGAAAATATATTTCCTATTCTCCGATGTTGAACAAATGAAATATTTAATTTAGTTTTCTATGAATTGGAAGGTTAAGATGATCAATGGTGTAATATCATCATGAATACAATGTAACATGATGAAATTGACCCCATAAATTGGGATGAGATGCAGAACTTATTTTTCATTAAGTGTATTCCCTATATTCTTCATATGAAGATAAATAAGGAGTTCCTTATGTTAAGGTAAAAGGATGATTAATCCATTGGAAACCATGAGGAAAACATGACAAGGTATGTTTGTTACTCTATTGGTATTATCATCCAACCAAAATATAATGATTATTATTTAACCAGTTCCTTAAAACCAAGCTTCTGAAGGGTGTTGTCCATAAGAGACATTGGTAGCTATAAAATTTTTTATGGATGTGATATCAATGTGGAAATAGTGTTTAGAGTCACCAATAAATCGCGTGGTTTTGATAAGAATAGAAAAATGAAATTCATAAGAAGATATAACGACCTTGGAATAAATAATATGATAATTCCTTTAATCACAGTGTGTGGGAAACAACATGATCGAAATTCTATTAAGGGTACTAATAAATGTTTTATGTATTTAGGGGAAGTTCATTGACAATATGAATGATGATTTTATGAATAAGGGTTAGCTAATGATATGAATAATGAGAAATAACTACATAAGGCACCACCCACACTCTAGTGATTCAAATGTTAGGAGATTGTTAATTATTCAAATGAATTCCCAAATCTGAGGCTTAACGATGGTGGTCAATGCTAGTATAATCTTAAGATGAGGGTATGTGAAAATCACATGTTGTCACTATTTCTTATGAGGGGTGTGAAAACAACATGTTGAACGGTATACATACCATCTAATCTAGAACTGATAATGCCTTGTCTAACTCTGGATCCAACCATTCGTTCATATCTAAAATATTTTCAAAGGGTATCAAGATTCATCCCAAATGATTATATATTGAATTAGTAGTGAAACAACCTTATGGTATAATTATAGAATCTAAAATATATTATTCCTATTTGGATGATGTTATTGGGAATTCTCTTCCTACAAATCCAACCAATCTCTGTATAGATGAATTTTATTTTATCATAGGCATGGATTAAATTTCTCTACATAAATATGACAATAATAGTCAAAAAAGTTAAGTAAAATTTAATATTCCAATCTAACCAATGATCTTCAATATGTGTGAAAGTAAGTATAAAATATTGAAGGATATAACATCCATTATCTAGGTATAGATCCCAATTCAGTTGGGATGTTTATCTCAGATAGTTGGGGAGAAACATGACATTGATTATTTGCCTATGTTGTTGGAATTTTTTCTTATTTATAGAGGATTTAGATAATATTATATTAAAACAAGAAATTTATTAATAAATATAAACCATACCTATGGTCAAATAAATTTAAATGAATAAACCCAATTGAGATTAAGGAATTGAATAAGATACTCTGTGAATCCCATAAAAAGCCATTCATTCACCAAAGTGTGTCACCTTCGGGTGAACGTATTAATTTTTTCAAAAATAATGATAGATCAATGAGGATCTAAATTGACTATTAAGAGATGAAAAATATTCCAATTAGGAACAACTACCCCCTTCCTCATATTGATGAATTTGTTGATCAACTAAACATAGATCAATACATTTCTAATAATGAACTTCATTCATGATATCATCAATTAAGGTTCAATAAATAAGGTATACCCAATATGAAATTACATAAAAGGTATGTAAACATTGAATATATAGTGATTCTATTTGATCTTTCTAATTCCATTTATGTCTTCACAGATTTTAGAAATAATTTCTTTAGAGATTACATTGTTTTTTTGTGATAGTATTAATAGATTTTGTTCATATTTATTCAAAGTTAATGTAATATCATAAAGATAACATGATAATAGTACTAAAGAACCTATAGATGGAGAAACTATATAAATAATTTATAAGGAGTGACTTTTTCCTGAAAAAGGTATCAATTGTGGGTCATATAATCTCAATAAAAGGTATATCGGCAGATCCATCAAAGATTGAGTCTATTGATTATTGTCCCATATCAACCAATGTTAATATGATCCATAGATTGCTTAGTTTAACAGGATATTATTGATAGATTTTGGATAATTTCCATGACTATATAATCCTCTCACCAAGTTATCTTTGATGTTAGCTATGTTCTTATAGACTAAGGAATGTGAGGAAAATTTCATGGAAATGAAGAGAAGGTTTGTCGGTGAACATGTGCATACATTACTATATAGTTTATAAGGGTTTGTAATCAATCGTTATGAATTGAAGAAGGAATTGATATTTTTTAGGAATAATTAAATGTTTATATCCTATGTCTCATGATAATTAATGGTTTATGTGCAAAAACACCCAATTCATGATTTTGAGTTAGGAAAAATTATTTTTCATTAATGATATGAAGGAACAACCTTTTTGGATAAATGGGTGATATATATACTTATAATTAAATAATAAAGTATATATTCACATAGAATTAGCTAAATATATGATAGAGAAGATGAATAGAGGGTATTAAATATTTTTACATCTCAATACATTACCACCCTATGGAAGATAACAATGTGGATGATGCTTTATGGCTAAAGGATTATTCTACATTCTACGTGACGGGCATAAATCTTTTTCAAAATTTATGGACCATTAAAGGATACATATGTAACCCCAAAATGAATGATAAAATCATATATATCTCAATTAAATATTGAACCATCTGTCTAGGTAAATATTAATGATGAATAGGAGGAACATGTAGATAAGAAAAATAATGTTAATAATGTTCCTGATTTTATCCTTGATCATGATGAAATGATAAGATTTTGGAAAAAATTATACATTCTATTAATTCCAATGATTAATAATTAGTTGTTAGAGGAAGCTCATAGTTCTTCATTCTCAATTAATATATGAATAAATAAGATTTTTATATATTTGTATGAGTGTTTCTAGTGGTTTGGAATGAAGATATGTATCACATATTTTTTATCTCATTGTGTGGTATGAAATAAATTTATGGCTTAGAAAAAAAATTAAAATTGGATACTACATTCTTTCTATATAATAGAATGGAAATGGGAAAACATCATCATGGATTTTGTCATCAAACTATCTAAAAAATTTAAGAGGGCATAACTTTATGTGGTTTGTAGTCAATCACATTACAATGTAAGAATAGATGATAACTTGTATAAAAGACTTATCTCTATATATTCTTCCTAGTATAAATATTTAGGATGTTTTAAGGTTTCATAGGGTAACACATTTCACTCTGTCTAACCAGGATTTGAGTCTTACAGAAAATTTTGCATGTATTCTTCAGAAAGATCTTGACTTTGAGTTGAGTTTCACAAAAACATATCATCCCGAGAACAATGGTTAGTCTAAGATAATAATTAGAACCATAGAGGTTATGGTAAGATCATTATATTTTGATTTAAAAGGTTTTTAGGATCAAAAAATTACTCTATATGAGTTTTATTATGACAATGGATTTTACTCCAGCATTCATATGTCTCCTTATAAATCCCTCCATGGAACAAAATGTTAAGCTCAAACATGTGGCAATAAAGTTTGAGAATAAAGTTATTAGGGCCTGAGAATGATTAAAATATATATTATAAGGTCATATTCATTCATAAACACATCAAGGAATATTATATTTGGATGAAAAGTTATGTAGATAATCACCGACTTGTACTATAATTTACATTTTTTGATAATGTGTTTCTCATTTGTTTCATAGAATAATGTCATGAGATTCAAGAGGAATGAGAAACCAAGACCAAGGTATATCATTACCTTTGAAATTCATGATCATTTTTCAAGGTAATCATGTTGGTTGGTTCTTCCACTAAACCAGTCTCAAGACCAAAATTTGATCAATGTATCTCTCATAAAGATATACATACCTTACCCAGGACATGTATTGAATTGAGTGGTCAAACCACTAGAGATAGATCTTTTTTATGAGAAACAAACAATAGAGATTCTAGATCATACCAATAATGATTTATGAAAAATTTACACTAGAATTGACAATGTTTTATAGAGAAACCAATAGTTTGGGGAAGATATGTGGGAACTTGATGAAATTATTATGTATAATTATTCTCATTTTTTCTATGAGAGTGACAAATTTTGGGAGGAAAATTCATTTTGACTAAGGTAGAATGTAATACTCTCAGGTTTTATGATTTGTTTTCTATAATTAAATTTCTATTGTGTATTTTGTTTCACACAATCCTGACTTATGATTTATTTTCACAAAACAGTGATTTTATCATGCATTACATGAAACACATATTTTTAATAAATCAGGATATATAATTAATATAATTATTTAAACATGACTATTTTAACTGAGACGTTAAATAGAATGATATAAATAGTAATGAATAATTGTTTAATATTAATTATTTTGATTTTCTATAAATTAATCATAATGATAAATAAATTCGTAATTTTTATAAAGTCTTCATATGTTTTTAAAATAATATTTTCTCAAACATTAATTTAAAATTTATTTTTAGAACATTTATATAATTAAATTTTCACACATTTGAAAACATAATTTTAAAAAATAAACATCATTTTTTAAATAATAACAGTAAAATTATTTTAGTTTCATTGTTTTTATTTTTCTAAAATGTTTCATTTTTTGACGAGTAGTGAAAAAATTACTCAATTTTTATTGAAAATTGCATATTTGTTTAAATAATTAATAATGATAAATTAAATTTTCAATTGGTTTTAATGTACTATTAGTTCAATTATTCCTCCAAAAATATAATTTAGTTCATTTTATTCTATTACATATTGAAAGTTTATATAAAAACCTTGTAAACATATGAACATTTTCAATTTAAAAACTCTCTTTCTCAACACGTCTTTGGGATTAATTTAAACATAAAATTTCCCACTACTATGAATTTAAATTTTAAAAATGGACTCCATATTTTGTATAAAAATTATTAATACATGGTAATAATATAATGTTAATGTATTCATAATAATTAATAAATATAATAAAAATTAATTATCATAGTTGCGGTTTAAAGGATAGTTTTTCACATGGAATATGATTATGCAAGAAATAATTTCCAAAAAATAAAGTATTTTATTTAATTTTTTTTTTTAAAATAAAAATAATTATATCCAAATTAAATTATAATTATAATGTTTTTAGTATTAAATTACAAATTATCTATGTTAAATAACTAATAATCGTTGTGATAGTAAAACTGGTAAAAGTGAGTATTACAGAATAGATAAGGAATGATGTGTTTAAAACAAGTGTTTTACTTTTAGCGGAGGTGTGTCTCGTCCATATCATATTTCTACACAATTATTAAATATTTTTGAGCCACTTGGGGGGAGTGTTTTTACCCATTATTGAATACTTTTGGTTATGTACAAAAATGTCACTCATCCTCAATTATAAAAGTCCACCCCCACTCCTCTACTATTCACTCATTCAAACCATTTTTTATAAGGCATTATCTACCTAGGACCTTTCATAAAATCTCTAATATCATAAAAAATCCTTATTTTGGATTAAAATACAACCTAATTAGGTTTTTGGTGAAAACGTGTGAAGGATACTTGAAAATGCGGTAAACATCATCAATTATCATTTTTGTTTTATTTCTTCTTCCACCATAAAAAATTATTATTATTACATGAAGACAAAATAATTTTATTATATTATATATATTGATATATTTATTATGTTATTTTCAATCCCTACAAATATTTTTACTTCCATTAAATGGGCTATGAAATCATTATTCATGTGTAAGATAGAATACTGCCTTATAAAACGATGCCATTCATTTTTTTCATTATCATATATCATATATGGAAATATTGATATAATATATATATTATATATATTATATTATTATTCTTAATTAATTATTTTATCATTAAAACCATTATATATTACATTTAATAGGAATACGATAATGTCGCCCGTGTGTACGATGGTCTACCGCTTTGTGAAGTGATGTGATTCATTCACGCTTTACATGGAGGGTAATAATTATTTTATTAATTCCAAAAAATGTGATATATATGATATAAAATGACTAAAAAATGATAATATATAAATTTATTTTAATTATTTTAATACATAGAGAATATAAAATATAACATTTAGGCGTATGTACGACATATCATCTCCATGAACGGTATATTTCATTTCCTTTATCTGTCATTTATAGATTACTCTAAATTCATTTACACTAAATTTAAATAATATATATATAATTTTTAAAATATATATATTATTGAACCATGATCAATGAAATGAGAACAAAAATAATAAATCCAAAATTATATGAAAAACATAACAGTTATTACCCAAAGCGTGACATTAAAATTGAATTGTTAATAAATGAGTAAAAAATGGTCATAAGATAATATTATATGGTATGATATATATATATATATATTCATGGTTATTTAATATATATATATATATATAATAATATATTTATTATAAAATTGATTTTTATCACGTATGAAGGAATTCAAGGCTCGTGGTAAGGGATCTTTATCTCTATTTTTCTTCTTGAAGACACATGTTATGTTATAAAAATATCTTAATGTACGAGGTGTATCCCCATTTAAATTTAATTTCTTGAATATATTATCCCTAATTAAATTATATTTTTCATTTAAGGTTAATCCTTTATAGTGATTACATTTTAAGGTAACCAAGGTGGTAAAAATTTTATATTACAATATCATCGTTTATCGAGATAATTCATGATATATTTATGATGGTATAATATTATGATCCATCAATAACGAAACTCATGAAATTACTACTACATTGTTTATTTGATGATAATACATGTTTTCCTTCATTTTCCTCTATTTATATACAAAAAATACCAAAAAGGATTTTTAATAAAAATCATCTTTTCAGTCGAAACCCCTTGTTTTTCCAAAACCAGGTTATTAAAAAAATTGAAAATGTTTTATGTTCTAAATTTTATTTTAAAATTGGAAACTATAAATTCCATTATAAATGTTTTTGAATTATTTTAAAATCTTCCTTTATGATTTTTAAAATTTATTTTCAATGAGAAGGATTTCTAAATTGTAATACTCTTTAAGAAGTGATTTTCTAATAAAGTTTATTTTGCACAAAGAAATGTTCCATGTGTCCTTTCAAAATCATTTTACATCTAATAAAAAATCCTTTTATGTTAGTTATTATTTACTGGGGTTATTATCTAACTATATCATTCCAATTATTTCTCTGAATGGTATTGTTTTATAATGAAAATTTGTTTATAAAACATGTTTCTATTATTCATGTTATACCACTATAAAATCATTTTAAAACCCGATTATATTTTGATAAGTTACACTATGATGAAATGGTAAAAATATTATAACACTTAACTTTTTTTAATAGGTTAGGATAATATGTAATTTTTATGAAACCTATTTCATTTCATGGGTTATGATATTATGGTTGTTTTATGAACTTGTGTCCCACATGAGTATGATTTTCAAAATTTGATTTATGTGACCTATATCTCCCTAAAATGAATTGGGTAATGATAAATATTATATGATATAAGATGGTACACTGGTGTTTATCCAAATCTAAAAACAGAGGGTGCATGGGTGGTTATCTAAAGCTTGAAAAATTGGGTACACGAGTGGTTTTCACAATATTGAATTAGGTACACACATAGTTAGTAAAATCCAAACATGTTATGAATTTATGAGTGGGTATCCTTGAAATATAATTTTCAATCATTATGGGTAAGCCAAAAATATATTTCTTATACTATTTTTACGATCTCATAGATCATGTTCCCTAATTCTCTTATGATTCATGTCTTATGAACTTCTAATCTTTATGAAATGATTACTGATTTTGGTCCTTGATATTCATGGTGTGGTTTTAAAATTTCTTTGTCATATTGTTATACCCTCATTATCATGTTATTATTTTGTATCTTTTTTTACCCATAGTAACCATCTGATCTAACCCTTTCTTATGTTTTTATTCATTATCATATGAATAAATTTATTGTGTATGATTTGTTAAGAAGGGTGCTTTTTATGAAAAATGTAGTGGTAGATGATGTAGTTTACATATGAATAGGTTGTTTCTGTTTCCATGTTTCCAAACGTGATTTTCCATTAAAATCTTCAAGAATGTGTTTTTTTAATGTCATAAATTATCATAAAAATTGATGTAATATCTATGTATATTAATACATGGTCACTATTGAAATAGTGAACTAAACATATTTCACCACACCTTATTAGAGGGAATAGTGAAACATTAAAATTTAGGAACATAATTAATCCATCAAGGGGAGGAGACTGTGGCCATCTCAGGAAGAGTCCCATTAACTAACTATTATTCCTATGTCACGTATTATTGTTTGATTTTTAAAAAAAGATTCAATATCTTCGGAGTGATTATCTATTAAAATGTAACACATGAATGAGAACATGATAATGTAGTATAGAACTAAATAATGTCAAGAATAAAGGAGTAACCCTTACAATATGAAGAATTTACATTTCACTATATCATTCCAAATATATCTATTTATAGTTCTATGTTTATCCTAAAAATAGGAATGATCATTCCTAATATTAATTCATTGTGAACACCAACTATATTTAGAAATATTCCTATGATCAATGTGTCACTGCCTCCAATATTTAAGGAACTAAACAACTCCTATATGTGTGTATTATTTAGTAAAGGATTATTGGACTAACACAAAAACATCTTTATTTTTTTATTCTATGGTTCAACCATATCCATAAGATAAATGGATGGTAAAATTATTTTCTCATCAAGATTGAAGAATAATTTAAACTATGATTATTGGTAAATTCACTAACACATACCTTATTAAACCCATAATTCCTATAATGTCAAAATTATATGATATAAATAAATAAAGATATTTGGAAAAACATTAGGTTTCATCCAATGACTCAAAACAAGGTTATCCTATCACTGTTGGTGAGAACATATATGATCACTAATAAAAACAAATGTAAAACATGAAATAACATGAACATATATCAATACGAAATAAAATTAAAATTACATGAAAAACTAAATATATAATTCTTATATTGATCCCAAGTAGGGAATACATATTTTACTGAATTCTCCACTAATTTATAGAATCTTGTAACTCCTATTAAATTCAATTACTTTATTATATCTCGTGAATTTTCCTCTCCTTGATTGTTTCCTCTTATAACTGTAAAGAATCAAGATATTCTTATATGAAGTCTTCTTCTAACACCATCCCTAGTTTTCAAATAACTCTCTATCATTAAATGATCAATAAATACCCTTTTGTAATATGAAAAACTCATATAATAATTATTATTTAATTTTTCTGATTTGGGTAGTTATTGAGAATATGTTATTTTATTTTAGGTTAAGCTTTAAAAATTTTCTACAGAAAACAGTTTTAATAACATGTGTTCATCCTAATTATGGAGTTTAATATAATGCATTGAAGGGGGACCAGTTACATAGGGTGACATGGAATGAAACAACATGTTTGTGTTCATCTTATACAACTTATATGTGAGCCCTGTTATTCTCATGTAGGTGATATTTTAATCTATTTTTAGTGGAATCTGGGATGAATTAGTCTTACATGTACTTCAATTTAATCTAACAGAGTGTATTTTTAATTAGATTTGGTTTTTGATTAATCTAATTTTTATTTGTTTCAACAGTTGTTTGGTTTGACTATTCTAATTTATTTTCTTCCCTCATTTAGTAAAACTCACACTGCACTTGTTTCAAGAATTTATTACTCTGAAGTGTTTTGTATTTTCATTTTAATCCATCAATGGTGTGGCCCAAGAAAAATTAATATTATACACCAACTATTTAATCTCACATAGATATTTGAATTTGAAAAAAAATATCCGAAGGGTTCCTAGAATTCCATTTAATTTTATGAGATGAATTAAAATTTTTTATTTAATCATACGTTGAATAAATTTCCATATAATAATCATCAAAAAGAAAAAATAAATATTGGTTTTTTGTTTATAAAATTCCAGAAAAAAATAATTTTACCTAAAATCATGATTTTAATACATTTATAAATCTATTCAAATTTATTACCAAAAATTAAATTTTTTTATTTTCCCTTAAAATGGGAGAATATTGTTAAGTGCATAGAAAATATAATAAAAAATGAATTTTATAATTGTATCAATCATTATCATTGAATACGTAGTATGGTAAGAAAAAATAATCAACATATATCTATATCAATTATTAAACAATGAAAAGATAATTAATATATATATAAGAATAACATAATTTTGGTAATATATAATGTCTAAAATAATAAATATATCATTAGGGATATATGAAAATACATCATACATAAAGCATAAAATTATCACACTACCCTATGTAAATTTTCATATAAGTCAAATGAGTGCACTAAGGAGTAATATTATTCTTGTTCCCGCCCATCATAAATATCATTTAATGAATCCATAAAAGAATAAAATTCTTAAATAATACTTAGAATAATTTTCTATAATTAAAAAATTCAATAATTTTAGAATAATTATTAATTAACATTATCTTAAATGGTTTTCAAAAAAAATATTTGGGGATTATATATACATGAATGAATATTTTCTAGTTAAATTAAATGATAGGAATATATAACTAAATATACTATACCAAAATAACAGAGTATAGGGTATTCACAATATTGGGTACATTATAGATGTAAACCCTATAGGGTTATTTTAGCAGTTTATATCAAAAAATATAGTTGTAGAAATTGAATATATCAGTGTAGAATGATGATTTTACGGTATCTATAGTGAAATAAAATGGTATGTTTAGATAAATATTTTTTTTTATAAATTGTAGTGTGTAAAAATATATAACAAACTGAAATTAATTATACACAACCATTTAAGAGGGACCCCCCAATACTAATAGAAATGACACTGATAGTTCACATATTCCAAACTAAGTAGTTTCTCATTTTCCATTTTTTAAATGATAAAGAAAAAATATATATGAGTTAAATAAGTAGATTACCCCTCTTATAAATTTTATATCCACAATAAAACAAAATACATAATATCATATAAATTTTTTTGAAATAGTTTACTACAATATACTATTATAAATCTAATATAAAAATAGACTTATAAAAAAAATTAATGAAATTATACAGGAAAATCATATGTATAGTTATTGAAATGAATATTATTATTTAGTATATAAGAAAATAATTTAATTTTAATGTGGTATTATAGAATAGTTTATGAAAGGAAAGATAGAGGGGAAATCCAAACCTTTATTCTGAATTTTCTATCATCAAAATGTACACATTATGCCTTTTCAATTGTAATAATTTTTAAATGGAACTATGAGAGAGGTATTTTGAGGGATAAATTGAGATAAAATCCAAATATAAATTGGGGAAAATTGATTCCGGAGGTGGGTATTATAGGTTATTGATGATGGGGTTTTAATAAAAAAAAATGAATAATATATTATTACACCTCAAAAATACCACTAATAATGATTAGTGTAATTATTAATAGAAATTACAAAATATAAAAAACAGACATCATTTCATCTTACATGATGTTTTTTAAAACTTTCATATGTCTTATCAAAATATATGCAAGATTTATTGTATTTTATTGTTTTCATAAATAATTTGTTTCTAAAAAAATTAAATTAAAATATCCATTCTTATTTTTGACACTAGTATTCGAAATTTTATTTCAATTTGTTTATAACTATAAATCTATGCCTATTTTTTTAAAAAAAACACTAGATTATATAAAATTTAATGTTTTGAGTTAATAATACAGTTATTTTTTATTTTTTAAACATATTATTATCTTAACATTTTTCTATTAATAAATTTTTTATAAATATAAAAAATGTTTTTTTACTAAATATGATTATTAATTTTCCATGGCCACAAGATGGTGATTCAGATTAATTAAATAATGATTGGGTATTTATTAGATAATGGTTAGATTTTAGTCATCGAATTCCAGTAACAATATTTCTCGCCATAAATTTATGTAACCTCACGTTATTGAATAAAAATTACATTATCATAGTTACTATAAAATTTCTATCTCAATTTTTAATGATTGGTGTATAGTGTGGCCCATCGATACCCCTCCTAGGTCGGTAATAATCGTAGTGTGGCACCCAAGCCAATTATTATAGGCCAAGGGTTAGAACCAATAATACATCCTAAAAACCACTAGAGAAACACCTATCTATATTATGATATATATTTCTATGCAAAACCATTTATAAATAATAAATATTAATAAAAATATATACGCGGTAATGAAAAAATCTATACGATAAAAAAATAAACAAAAATCTAGGAAATATTGAAATATAAAAACCCTATATCCCATGATAATGACTTACTATGAAATAAGAAGGTATATTTACCCTATATCATGTCATAAATAACTTGAGTACTAATAGTTGTGGTCGCCTCCATTTAAGATAGGGTAGTGTTACCATTTTTACCATGAAAAAGTATTTTTTCAATAGTCTTAACGAAACACCACAAATGTCCATCAATAAAATGAACATGAAATACCCAATGAACCGTAGAATCCCAAACACAAAAACTAAATCACCTCAATCAATTCCATATCTCCATTTATTTGTAGTAGTAATACGGTACCCAACCCCTATTTAAGAGTGTTCAAGTTGAGGGAGTACCAACCCCCAAAGAGAAAATGTGCATAATCATTTGTAATATTCATTCACTAAGGTGGTTACCAACTCCATAGAATGAGGAACCACACCCCATCACTAGTAGAGTATTACCTACTCTACATTGTATATGAAGGAAAAAATCACTAGATACAGTGTGCATCTAGAATGAGTGACATCCCTATGTTTTCTCTAATCATTTTCCCACTTCCATAATAGTCTCTATGAAACTATGAAACACTAACTATATGAATGGATCTAATTTAAATATAATAAGAATATATATATACCCTCACAATCTAAATGAAAAAATTAACATAATGGACTACTCATATATCCAAAAATGACACCTCAGGTGAAAAAATAAAATGATTGTTGAAAAAATAAACTAAACAACGTACACTCTGATGTAAATATAATACATACCATGGTGGTATTTGGTCATAAGTAATCATTTTCCATTTCTTGTAGAATATATTTTCATATCCTATGAAACCAAAAGGTATGGTCTTGGTATAATATGGATACACACAAAAGAAACTCACTAGGTTTACCCATAATGTTGGGTTACTATTAACTAAAAATTTTCTTTTTGAAATCTCTTTTCCTATTGTTTTGGAAATCACAAACTCCTTATTAAATACTCAATTAAAAATCGTTTATTTCCAAAACATTTTTTTATCATACTTTGTTTTATTAAAATGAATTCATATTTTATCATTACAATTTTCATAAGTTCTTATTTTAAAAAACATAATCATAAGAATTACAGTAATTATCCATTTCATGATTTTCGTAATGAGCACAAATATTATTTATATTATACAGAATGAAAATGTTTCATATAATACACATTGCCTAGTAATTTTTCCTGAAATTATTTTCATAATGATATAAATTATACTGACTCTTTTAATGGAAATTTTATAACTCTTTTAAACTCATTTTTTATATTAACCAGAAAATATAATTGTAATGAAAGGAAATCCATTAAATTAAAATGATGTCATGTATTATATTTTAAAAAAAATTATTTCATGATTTTAGTTTCAATGTTAGCTTTAGAGTGTCATGTGTCTAAGACCTTATGAGATTTTAGTAGAAAATATGACTTTTTTATGTTAGGATGATTTTTGGGATGAATGCCTATAAATACAAAGTCATTAGAAAGATCTCGGTGAAGCATGATTTTTGAGATATTACTTGATAGCTCTATAAAATCAACTACGTGTAAGAACACTAATTATTTACAAGTTGGGAAATACATGTTCTATATATTATTAACTTTCAAGAGTTTTTTTTCTTTATGTGTCACCAATCATTGTGATTACGATTGAGGGCTTCCAAGGATAGGAAGACAGTGTTGTTAATATTTTTTGTATTTATCAAATCTTAAGGTTGGAAGACAACGGTGTCTATCACCTTCTTGATCGCGGGCTATCAAGGATTGGTAGATAGGCAAAATTTGATAATTGTATCGATAGATTACCCTTGTGTGGTTAAGAAAGACATGCTTGAAAGTATAAATTCAGGGACCTTTATACAAGGTTATTAGATAACCTTACTTTGGGTTAAGATAATCATATTAATTTTCTAGTATTTCATTTCCAATATTACTATAATAGAAAAATAATTATTTTATAACTTCATTTTTCTATTATTTATTCTGTTTGTCATAACCAATTTCATTAGGAAACATTTGTATTAAATTGTGATTATAATAATTCAAATCACTAAGTATTATTCTATATGATTTATGATATAACCATTATTTTGTTTTAGTTGGATCATCCAAACCAATTTGATTATTATACATACAATTCTTACTATGAATACTGTTAAATACGACATGCGAAATATATATCCGAAAACAACATGATTATGATATTTATATAACCAGACTCATGGGCTAGTCTGTTTACTATTTTATTTCATTATATATTTTTTGAGTTAAAAATGATTAAATTTTTTTAAACATAATTCATTTAAGGTTAAATAGATTTTTTAAACCTATAATTCACCCCCTATCTTTTATTTTTCCATCTGTATATATAGTACAACCCAAAAATTGGTATCAGAGACAATTCTATATAATACTGATACTCACATTTGGTATGAGAGTAGGATTCCGATACTTTTACTTTTTTAATATTTTATTATTTTTTCATTTTAGCTCTATTTATTATTATAGACATCTTGTTTATAAGTACTTGTTACAATTATGTATATTGTGTAAAAATATTTTTTTGCATTGTTTACAAGGTGGAAGGACTCGATGTTGGTTCTATTGAAAATCTCAATCCAAAAAGAGTGCCAAATTTTTTATGGTAATGATTATGAGTATAGGAGATACAGAATTAATATTGTTGTGGTCGAAATAGGAGTTTATAATTTTGTTATGCTAACCAGTGACAACAAAAATTCTGATAAGGAAATCATAATGTTTACAAATCATGAAAATTTATAATATCATCCAAATTAAAAGGTAAGGAATAATTTGTTATGTTCTATGAAAGAAACATATATTGCTAGATTTTTTATTGACATGTTTCCAAAAGTATTTGGAGAGAGAAAAATATTACTCATTTGGGAACATCCACTATTTTTGGGACTAGAACATCAATGCTAAGAGCATAATATGAAGCGTTTAAATTCACTTTTGGAGAACCTAAGGTAAAATTACAACCAAGTCTTACGAAAATTGTTTATAGATTACAAGATATGTGTGAAAAAGGATTACATGATGAAATTATTTTTGAAAATATCATTGATAATATTCTAAATGAATGGGAATCAAAGAGAATATCTATTGATGAATCCTATAAGACTAAAAGTCTTACACATGATGATTTTTTGGAACACTCATATTGTATGAGTGAAAGTGAAAAATAGATTTCGAAAAAAATAAAAATAAGAATGGTGGTGTTTATTTTACTTCTAATTCAAAACTAAGGAAAGATCAGACTCCCGATAAGATTGTTAAATAAATAATGAAAAGAATTATTACTCAATAAAACTCATGTAACTCGGAACATTCGAAGAATTTGTTATCTAGTATTTCTCAATCAATGAAAAATATGACAGGTAGAAGGGATTTTTAGTGTCAGTACAAGAAAAGTAACAATGAAAGGAATGATATTAAAGATTATGAAGTTACCTATTATGAATTTAAATAAGCTGGAAACATAAGACTTGATTGTATGAAACTAAAATGATGAGATAAATAAGAAATAAATCCTTATAGTAATAAAAAATGAATATAATTCTAAAGGGAATAATTTCTATAAATCTAATGACTCATGGAGTGATAGTGGAGGATACTCTTTTGATGATACTCCAGACAATGAAAACTCTGTACATTGTATTGTTGGTCTCTATGCGGGAATAACTTAATAAAATAAATTTTTCAAGGATAAGTTACACATTAATGATTCTTTAACTATTATTTCTTTAAATGAAAACTACACTGATCAGAAAGGTTGTATTTATTCCGACGATGAAAATTCATCAACATAAGATAATACAATACTATCAAATGAAAAAGCCTATATATTTTCTATATTTCATGAAAATGAAAACTGTAATGTTAGTAAGAAACATAAAAATAAAATTCTAGAATAAATGTTTTGAAAAAAGTAGCATCATATATTTCAAAAGATCTTTATAAAAAATATTTTTAAATTATTTCCATTTATAAAAACCATGAGGACACTAATTTTGATAAGGATAAACTTTATATGGACTTTGAGAATCCAATTTCTGAGAAAAGTTTTTTTGAGACAAAACACAATTCTAAAACTAATGATTCTAAGGATAAGGATCCAATTTTGAAACTAAATTCTGAAATTTTTTCTTCAATGAAACTCTCATCAAATTTCACCAGTGAAAAAAATTGATATGATGTTTCAATAAATTCTTCCTCATTAAAATGGTTTTGGATTTTATTATTCTCATCCAAACCCAATTTTTAGTAATAACTATTCAGTTCCTAAAAGATATCATTTTTGTCGAAGATGAAAACATAGAGGCCATTAGAATAAATATTTTTCCTTGAATAAAATCCAATCATTGGTGTTCCAAAAATCCCATTTTTCAAAACAAATGTGGATTTTCAAAAGATTATTCACAACAATCATTATACCCATGAAAGTTTGGGATCAATAAAACTAATTATTTTATTTTAAAGAAAAAAAGGAAGTACCAACAAAAAATATACGTGGTACATGGATAGTGTATGTTCATGGAATATAACTGATAAAAAATAATTATTTGAAAAGTTTATTAAAATGAAAGGTGGAAGTGTTACCGTCATAGATAATGCTCACGTAAATATTCGTGGAATATGTAACATTGTTTTTCATGGAAATTATTTGATCTAAAATGTTTTATTTATAAATGTTCTTAAGAATATACTTGTAAGCATAATTCAATAATTTGATGAACGTGACATTGTGAAATTTTGGAATGAAAAATGTGTAGTAAAAAGTTACATGGATTAATTCACTATTTTATCCCATTAGCATGGGAATGTTTTCACACTTATCATAGAATACTTGAGGTCTAAAGACTTACCTTATATTAATGTAATGAAAGATCAATCTTGGTTAGGGAATATAAGGTTAAGACACATTAACCATATGAACATATGAAAATTTAATAATGAGATTCATGTTAAGGATCTACCAAAATTTATATTTGATTCTTAAAAAGTCTAAGACCCTCGTCAATATCTGAATAAACTTATGTAAAGCTTTAAATATATTATGGAAGTCTCAACTAATTATGATTTACAATTAGTGTACATAGACTTATTCAGTCCGACAAAAATTATAAGTATTAGAGGTAAGTATTATGTATTTTTTTGGTTGATTATTACACAAGATACATGTGGGTCTATTTTCATACAATTAAATTTGAAGCAAATTTATATTTAAAAACTTTTATCCAATTTTAAAAATAATAAAAAACTTCTATTGATAACTATTCATAGAGATCATGGTGGAGAATTTTTACATTCATATTTTGAAACTTCTTTTTGTAAGAAAGGAATTACATAAACATTTTTAGTTCCTATAACTCCTTATCAAAATAGTGCTATTGAAAGATTAAATCATATTCTTCACGAGATAAGAAGAACCATGTTGAGTGAATACTCAATTGGAAATCATTTTTTGGCTAATGGTGTAAGTACTTATTTTTATAATACAAATCGAGTTTTAATTACACCATTTCATAATAAAACACGTTATGAGTTATGGATAGGATGAAAACCAAAAGTTTCATACATCAATGTATTCAGATGAAAATTATTCATCTTGAATAGAAAATATAAATTAAATAAATATTCACCAAAATCTAATGATGGTATGTTCTTAGGCTATTCTACTACTTCTAAGTAATATGGAGTTTTCAATAAAAACAATTATACTATTAAGGAAACAATACATGTCAAATATGATTGAACTAATCAATTTATTTTTAATTAATTGAATAAAATATCTTATTATGTGTTTTCCAAAAAAAATTATCAATATATGATAGAATATTCTTCTAATAAAGAGAATAATGATGAATTTATTTTGGATTATTCACCCCAGAAGAGTATCTACCTTATATTGATAACCTGAGTCAGTTTTTTTAGGAATCATACAAGTAATAACATCATTGGGGATGTAAATAAACCTATAAGGTCTATAATTACTTTGAGAAATTATTTATAAAACCTATAATTTCTTTATAAATTTGATCCTAAAATTCCTAATGAGGATTTAGGTGATGAATATTGTATTAAAGAAGTGTAATGTGAGATAAATTAATTTGAAAGGAACAATGTGTGGACCTTGGTAGAAATAACTATAGAAAGCTATAAAACTGGAGTTAAATGGATTTTCAGAACAAATGTGATGAACATGTACTTTTTTTAGAAATAAAGAAATATTATTTGATAAAGGTTATAACTAACAAGAAATAATATATTATGAAGAAAACTAGGCTTCAATAGGTAGACATGAATCTATTCGTATTCTATTAGTCATTGAATCATTAATTAATTTCAAACATTTTCAAATAGATATGATGTCTGCTTTACTTAAAGGATATGTTCCAGAGGGATTTTATGTTGAAAAACATCTTGGTTTTGAAGATACAAAATATCCCGATTATGTTTTTTAACTTAACAATAATTTATATAGACTTAAACTAGCCCCTAGATCATTGTATAAATGGATTATAGGATTTTTGTTACCAAATTTTTTTAAGGAAATTTATGATCCAGATCCTTTCAAGAAGAGGGGGAAAATGTTTGTATTGATCAGATTTATGTTGATAACATTATATTAGGATCAACTCAGCAATATTTAAAAGATTATTTTGTGAATCTTATGAACTATGAGTTTGAAATGAGTATCATGGGTGAGTTAAATTTCATTCTAGGATTTCAAATTTCTCAAAATGCCGAAGGTACTTATATATATCCACATAAGTAAATTAAATATCTTCTTAAAAAGTATGGATATAAGAATAATAAAAGTATTAGTACTCCAATCAGTACGTCAAATAAACATTATCTTTATGAAGCTGGAAAACCAGTTAATTAAAAAACATTTAGAGGTATGATATGATGTTTAATATACTTAACAGCTACTCATCTAGACATAATGTTTTCAATATTATTTTGTAAAAGGTATCAACAAAATCCAAAAGAATCAAATTTAAATTCCATGAAAATAATGTTTTGTTATTTAAAGGAAGCTGTGGATTTAAGACTACTTTATTCTTCTAGAAATTATTTTGAGTTAGAAAGTTTTTCAGATTCTTACCTATATAGTTGTAGAATAGGTTGGAAAAGTACAACCAGAAATTTTCATTTATTAGGTGATTCATCAGTTTCTTGGTATTGTAAGAGATAAAACTGAGTAGGACATTCCACTACTGAAGTCGAATATGTTGAAGCTAAAAGTTTTTGGGCTCTTGTATTGTAGATGCAACATAAACTCACTGATTATGGAATGAGTTTTACGATAACTCAAATACTATGTGATAACACTAGTTCCATATCATTATGTAAAAATATTTCACATCAATCTAGTTCAAAACAAATATATATTAGGCATCACTTTCTTAGGAATCACACATTAAATGAAGATATCATTTTAGAATTATTCGGAACAGAATAAGAACTTGCTGATATTTTTACAAAACCATTATCTTCCAATATATTCGAATACATTAAACAGAATCTTGAAATGATAATTGTTAAGTAATCATTAATATCTACATCTTTTTGAAAACATATCCTTAAATAAAGCCTCTTATTTTTAAAGGGAGATTAAATTTTTTTGTCAATTTTAAAATATTTCATAATCTTATTTTTTGAACATAATTTATTTATTATCATATTTTTCATACTTATAAATTTTTCATACTCATATTTTTCATACTCATATTTTTGTACTCATATTTTTCATACTAATTTTTTTTCCTACTCAAATTTTTTTATACTCGATAATTTTTCATACTCAAGTTTTTCATACAAAATATTTTCCTTTTAATAATAATTATCATTCAAAACAAATGAATATTTCTTGAAACACCATATAGTACTATTTATTACCTTATAATTTTTCAATTCTTTCTTATTTATTGGTATTTCAATTTCTTTTAAAACATTATCATATTCATGATTGGTATAATAATATTTTAAAAAAATAGAACCTCAAGAGTTCAATTGTTTCTATAGTTGGATCTTTTGGATCAAATATAAGCCATTGAATTTCAACGGTCACATTTCTTCACCAACATAAAGGGACCCCCTACCTTGGACCACATTGTTTGTCTCATCATTGCATTGAATCTGTACCAACCTTCAAGTAGCCAAGTTTGTATGTTTTCTTTTTTTTTGATGATTTTTTCAAACTCGTGTCAATAAAAAATTGAAACCTCATACACCATGTCTTAGAAATGGAACTCTCTGACTGCTTTGAATGATTTCACATCCATTAAATTTTTCAAAGAAAGGTCGGTAGGAAAATAATTTTACGATAAGTATGATTATTTTTTTAAATGAATTATCATCTATTAAGGATGAGAATATATTTTCATAGAAAAACCCAACACCAAAAAATATCTTATTCTCATTGATGATGTAATACAATTTTATTGTTCTTTTAAGAATGATAATGAATTTAATGTATCTTTCATTTGTATAAAAATGATATTAAAATTCAAATATATCAAGATGAAAATTTACTCAATATACCATCATAGGGAGATGCATTTTTTATTTCTCATAAGATATTTGAAGCCAAAGAGAACCCTTTAACAAAAAAAGAGTCCCGAAATATCCTTTTTGTGATTCATGAGGATAAATGGAAAACTACTCATCTCTAATCTTAAAATAATTTTAATAACCTTTGGATTAATAGATTTTTAATTCCTTGAATGGATGATAGATAAACCCTAAAAATTTTAGATGTTTTTATCCATTACTATTTGGATAATATGAAGAAGATAAATTTGAAAGGGTTATATCTTCATAACCCTAAAAAAATTTAAGTTCAATGTTATTAATACTTATTTGATTATGTTTAAATTGATTCTATGTATGTTTATCTCTAAAATTATTATGTGTTGTAATCTCACAGTCAAGTCAGCACCAAGAAATATAAAAGTACACTAATCAGTGAATATATGATAAAACAGTTGAAATTTCATTTTGATTCAGAATAAAAGTAATTTTTGAATGATGTTAGAGCTGAAGTTTCAAAAGAAGTTGTTGGAGAATTTCTGGGTGTTCCAAAATAATCAGTGCTGATTTATTCTGAACAAATAAATAAATCCAAGTTCAATTATACTTTAAAATCAAAGAATAAAAGGAAATCAACTGAGGAAATTTATGCTAAATGGAGAAGGGAGAATGTTGAAATAATAGGAGACCCACAATTTGGTCTTAAATATACTAAAGCTCTTGTTTAATGAATTTTTATCAATGAGTATTTTGTAGAAGAAGAGATGAAAAGTAAGTTGAAAAACAAAATTTCTAGTGTCATTAATATTGATCAGATATTAAAAATTTCTAAAAATTCAAGTTCTAGAATTGTTATGAAGGAATAAATTCAATAATATTTAGTTATTACCCCTATCCAGTACATGGTAAGGAATAAGAATAATGTTGGGGAAGAATTGTCTCAACCAAATGGTGCTCAAGAAAAATATTCAAATGAACAAGAAGATAGTTAAACAAGAGGGGTAAATTAGTATCCTTATGAAGAGGAAAATAGAAATCCAGAGGAATAAAGTGATTGAAAATAGAAGGAAGTAAAGGAAGAAGAAGAAAAGGAGAAAGATGAGCATGTAAAGGAACTTGTTCTAGAAAAAAATATCATTTTGATATAATTCAAGTAAGATCATCAGAATATACTTCATGAAAATTACCATCCCGAAGAGTAGGGTATTTAAATCAATTTAATTAGGGAATTGAAGAAAATATATTAATTCGCATTTATTATAAATGGGATGAGATGACAGCTAGTGGAGATCTTAACTAGAATTTGGATATTGTTATTTCTAGAACACATTCTAGAGAGCTTCGTGATTATGAGGATGATACTGACTCCAATAATATGATCTCATAAAAAATAGATCATTATATGGTTTATGATCTAAAGATAATTCAAAATACAATTCCTTATTTCTTGAGGCTTGAAGACAAGATTGGTTTAGTTCTACAAAACCAAAATAAAATATCAGATTTAATCAAAATTCTTTGAAAAAATACTTTTATCTCTTTAATATAATTTCAATTTATTTGAACAATGTAATAATGAACATGGAATGAATTATAAAAAGTGGTTAAATTTTCTAATAATCTTGATGAAAATATCATGGTCCGCGATGATTTAATTGAAGAAATATGAAGGCTTATGAATGAGGTCACTATTTCTTTCAAAAAATTGGATAGTGATACATTTTAATAAGTGAACGTCTTCATATCCCCAAATATAACCCATTCTCAAGAACTCAAGGAAATAAATAATATGTTGAATGTAATTCAATAATAAGTTTCAAGGTTGATATTTTATACGGATGAGATAATTGATTTTAAAAATAAAATTGTTTTGTTGAATGGTATGTTTTAAGTGTAATAAAAAACAAGTAATTATCCGAAGAAAAATATTTGAGATCAAAAAGAAATGATTCGTATTCATGAATAAAAACTTCTCTCTGAGGAATAATTGAATTGTAACCAGGAACAATTTTATTTAGTATAGAAAGAGAATCTTCAGACTCAGAATGAATTTCTTGAAAAGATCTTGGATGATAAAAATTAATTCATCAAGATAAATATAGATAACCTAGACCTCTTAAAGAAATGGAAGAATAAGAATAAAAAATTAATTATTGAACTCTTGTTGTATTTTTTTAAACATCAAATGAATTTTTTTTTCATCTATATATATTTCGATTGAATGTTTTCTAAGTCTTTTGGATGAATGCTCTTGCATTTATTTTTAATGATTAAATTTTGTATTCATTCATATATTTTCTTTATATAGCCCTTTTTCATGAATTATAAGACTTTCTCTATTCTTTTTTATAAATCACAAAGGGAAGAATGATTTAAACAAGGATAGAAATTGTTATAAAATAGGATAATGATATATACAGGGGAGAATGCATTAGTAAGGCGGAGTGAAATTTCATAAAATAATGAGAATATAATCCATAAGGATTTTGTTATTATCATGATCTATCCCCAGGGGCCCTTACCATGACTACTCTACGCCTGGATTCCGTAGGCCAGGTGCTGGAAACTAGTGCTAAAAAGGAATATACCAAAAAGGGACAACAATGTCTTTCAACCTATACACACACAAAACCCATACTATAGAATGTAAGTTTAAACTGGAACCAACAACATGTACAGTTACTAAAAAATATAAAAAGGGGCCAGAATTCAAGACCAACTTAAAGGAAAGTACAACAAAGGAATTACCAGCTCTAAAGGTTGTTTTCCTAGGATCCTACCTGAATGGTAGGTAACGCTCACCGTCAGATGTCACTATAGAACCCCATGTCTATCGATCCACCTCCACGCATCATCTATCCATGACTCCACAAAGTCCCATTCAAATTTGTTCCATCTACACAAGACATAACAGTGGTGGATGAAACCCATGCATTGGTGAGTATAACAATTCTCAGTAAGGAACCTGATACCCCCGAAGGTCTCTCTGAAATTCACAAATTAAACACCACAAAGAAATATCTCAGAGTAAAACACAATATAAAAGACACAACATACACTAGGTATAACTTAATCATAGCAGTAAATATGATTAGTCATAAATCTATATCATCTTATTATTTTGAGAGGATGTAATACAGATCCACAAAGGGTCACTCTTCAGCTGATCCATTACTGGTCACTCTCTGGCTGATCCATGACGGGCCGCACGAATATTTATTCATGAAGTTTCTATATCATTCTGATCAAATAAGTTTCTCTCTTATGTTGATCTAGAAAGGGTACTTCTCCTGATTATCCAAAAATGGTTGATCTTATATTGATCCACGAAGGGCCACTCTTATGCCGACCAACGAATGGTCGCTCTTCATTCATCATGTCACAGTCAGCCACGAGATTACCACACATAGCATGCTTGATTCTCGAAGTATCTAATCCTCAATCCATATATCATACCTTAACCAACATGAATTCGCACATAGAATAACCCAAATTATGGTATCATTGTAAGGGTCTCAATGCAACAGTCGATGCGTAGAACAGACGCTCAGTCTGTAAGATACGGGTATTTTTTGTAAAAAGGGCCCAGTTGGATTGAAGTCCAATCCAACCTGGCCTTATGTCAAACTCCATAGAAACTCATGTTGAGCATTTCATAGTGACCTTCCTATTGAGAGGGTCCCAACGCCTTAAACAGATCATCAATCGGATGCCCGATTTGTAAGATACGAGTGTTTTTGTGAGCAGGGCTGGTTGCGTTTAGGCCTGATCCCACTCGGTCGGACTGACCCAAACAATCCCAGCATGGGGAACTGCATGACCTATCTTGTCTTCCTGGCTGATTGGGCCTCACTGTATGTAACACCCCAAGCTTCTACGGTACGCTTCTCTTTGAATAATGTGATAGTGTGTGTTGTACGCAACACCGAGTTCTAACACACCATAACCAATCAAACTAGCCGTTATGAATAGTAATACCTACATTTTGAAATTATATATAATTTATATTTTAAAATGGACTTCATTTTTGGATTCAGAATATCGAATTTAGCCTAAGGTGAAATTTTGGTACTTTTCGGATAACTTTCATATTTTGATGAATAGTGAAAATTTCTAAATTTTAATTAAAAACAACTTTTTTAATAAAAATAATTAATAGTGATAAATTATGAATTTGAGTGGTTTTAAATTATATTTAGAATATATTTTTACCATTTAATATAATTTTGGTCATTGGACATAATTTTACAATTAAACAGAACATAAACAAGTGTCAATCTTTTGATAGTTATTATCTCTTAAAAACACACTTTTTGTTTTGACATCGGGAATTAATTTTAAATTAATTTCTGCCACTTATGTGTTTTGAATTTAGAAAAATGGATTCCATATTTGGAATTAGGAATTACAAATTGTGTAAATAGGTAACTTTTATTTTTAGACATTTTGAATAATTACTGCGGTAAATATTTTATTTACCATGGTTAAGGGTAAATCCGGTAAATAAGGGTTAAACAAATAATATTATAATAATACTAAATTACCATAAAAAGTGTCCTAGCCTTATTGGTTGATACATTTTCGACCATAGGCATCTTTGTGTCTATTTTGGGACCCCATGGTGCCACTTGTAGGTGATAGGGACACTTGTTTTTAATTAAGTTAAACTGAATACAAAAATGACACAAGAATATATCTTTTAGCAAAACAATTTTTACATAGGGTTAAATATGTTGGATTTTAGATTATAAATATTCATTATAAATATAAAAAGATTTCCTACATAATTATATTTTATTTATAATTTTTCGATATTATATAATGTAATTTATTTGTGACACAATGATGATGAAATAATTACATATAATAGTGAAAAATTAAAATAATTGATATTATAAATACCCAAATAAATATAATTTGAGACTTTTAATGAATTAATATACATTTCTAGGATAATATGAAATATTAGGATTGATTTAATTAAATTTTTTAGAAGTAATCATTCTGTTATGAGTTTCACAAAAATCAACTATTGAATAGTGTCAAAATTTACATAAAAGAGTTTTTAAAACAAATATTATATTATTAATTGATATTAAATTCCTAAAAATCTACAGTTCGGCCAAGAGACATATAGAATGATAGTTTCATCATTAATGGACCACTTGGGGGGTCGCTTGGATGTATATGGTATGTTTATTAACCATATAATATAAAAATACAAAGAGACATTGTAAAAGTGAAACTAATTAACTTAGAGTTAATACTTAAAGATAAGGTTAATATAAGTACCCAAACATGTCTAAATTATATTGGTTGAGTTGTTTTCGACCTATCCCCACCATAACCTTTGAATAATCAACTTTGGAGAGATTATAAACCGAATATGAATTTATTATAAAGTAATATTTCTAGATTTTCCAAAGGTACCCCTCACCCCTCTTATAAAAGGGCACTCCTCCTTCTCATTTCTTCACACCTTCAAAGCCTTTTGGTTCGGCCAAACCCTACCCAAATACTCTCCCAACATCCCTAACTACATCCTAGAGGCCTTATTTTGATCAGAAATCCAACCTAATGAGCCCTTTTGATCAAATCAAAAGGAAGAACCCGAAGAAGAGGTAATGTTTTCACCAGCCCTTTTCAAGTTCCTTTCTTCTTCCACTTATTATTCCTTTATTATTACCATTATAAAATAATAACTCCAGTATCTTATATATACTGTGATGTTATTATAAATATGGTACAACCATATTCAGTATTCTATCCACCCTTTGAATAACATGTCACCATACGTGCGTACGTATGGCTTACCGTCTCCACGTCGTGGTGTAATTGTTATTCAATATATTATTATTTGGATGGGTATAATAATGATGTGTAAATCATGTAAATAATAAATATAACATGTTAATGATTCTGTATATATGATATACCATCCATTTATATATTATTTTAATATCAAAAGAATGATATTGTCGCTCGTGTGTACGTACGGACTACCGTCTCCACGAACGTGATGAGATTCATTCTCCATCGTATCCATTAAAGTATAATTATCATTTGATGATTTAAAAATGATGTTTAAGGACTTGATATCATTCTGGATATGAATAAGATACATCCTATCCATAACAAACATGGCTTATGTAACAAAACATATAAAAGAAAACGAGTAAGTTAACACCCGAAACGACGATAATTCAAAGATATTATTAACAAATCAATGTTAAAATATCATATAGGATATCATATTAATATATATGATTCTTGTATAATTTAATAACAATTATTTCACCATTATACAGGAGGTTAACCTACCCCAACCAAGGAAAAGTACAAGGTAAGTGGTTTTCATCTCACTCCTTATTCCCGTGAGATTCGTGCCATATTTCCACCATTACCTTTTGTGTGGTGTATGTACTGACCATAATTATATTCTTTGTGTAATACACTATAATTTATGTGTATTTACATATTATTTGTATGATACCTCTTTCATGGGTTGTATGTTTCATAAGTTACCAAATTGGTAAGGGTTATTTCGCAATCTCTTCATTATCTGAGGTTGTTTATACGTAATAATCTACTGGGATCTCTTTATCATCCACATCCATGTTTCTTAAAAATTTATTTCAAAACATTTTTACTATTTACAAAAATATGGGTCAAAGTCATTTATACCCTTTTTTGACTTTATATAAGAGGTTTATAAAGGAATATTTCCGTCGTTTTGCAAACAAGGTGCTTTTTTAACCTTTTCGACAAAATTAAGGTAAGAATGTTTTTTTAATTTATACGGCGGGTGTGGCTATTTTCCATCATTATAAAATCGTCGAAGCTTCCCTTATAAGATTAGAAGAAAATTTTCAAATTGAATGTATTATTTTATAATTATGTTACTTTTAAAATGATTTAAAAAAAGAGGTATTTCTCCAAAATAGTTTTGATTTCATCTATGTCAACATCCTTTGATGGATTTTAAGCTTATTTGAATTGATTTATTATGATACAAAACATCCATATTTTATTGAAGTTTTTGTGATATTTTTCACAGTGGATAAGTTATTATTATGTCACTCATGGTTTTTGTTTAACGTATTGACATTTCATAAGTTATTTTTAATCCATATGATTATGTTATATTTCAACCTCTCATTTAGATGAATGTGTTAGACAAGTATGTTCCGGGTTGGGGACCGGTAAAAGTAAGCCCTCCGGTTTGGTCTCCGGTTATTAGAGGAACTCCGGTTTGGTCTCCGGTTATTAGAGGAACTCCGGGTTGGTGTCCGGTTATTAGAGGCTCTCCGGGTTGGTGTCCGGTTATTAGAGGCACTCCGGGTTGGGTTCCGGTTACAGTTAGCCCCTAGGTCTTGGGACGTGGCCTTGACAAAGAAATTAAAGTTCATCATTATGCATTCCATCATTATGAAAGTGGTTTTTGATATTTCATGTGATTATTCGATTAGTAGAATATCCATGTGAATAAGTAAATGGAATTATTTCATTTTACTTTTTCCATACTAGGTTGATGTTCAAGTTTTAATGGCTTTTGTTTTAGTTATACATTGCCTTAATTGTTTATGCTTATTTTTGAAAGTTTTCGCTATATTGTTATCCTTACTGTGCATTTGAGCTCACCCCTTTTCTATGTATTATTTTTTCCAGGATGTGAAGAAGTAAGTTATGAATGACCTGCAGGGATATTATGAGGGGATAATAGTGTGGACTATGGAGACATTATGTTTTTGTAGTAGTTTTTCAATTTATGCTGTAATGTAAAACTTATGAATATATCTAGTGTTTCCAAGGCTACTAAACCAATCGGTCTTTCGAGATTTGATCTTTCTTGTGATCATGCCAATGTTATGTAATAATGCACTGAATCTGGGTAACTAGGGTCGGGGCCTTACAGTTGGTATGAGAGGAAGTTTAGTACAAACCTTGGAAGCTAGATTTAGATAAAATCTGATTAGATCACGTAGACCTAAGATGAAATTTGAGGATTAGTATAGAAGAACTTCCTAGAATTTTGGTATTGTAGAGATTCTGTGAGTTTTCCAAGCAATACATCCCCGTATGGATACGAGCAGGTAGAGGCGGCTCTGGCACATATTTACCTAGGGGTAAAACCCAAAAACACCGCTTTGAGCTAGACTCAAACGGGAACTGGTGCACGACAACAGGCCTTGCTGCACTCTTGGTTACGAAACTCTCGGGGGATATGCTTAGGAAAACTCTCATTTTCTCTACAATTCATTATGAAGGGTTTATGAGTATATACTTCCTCAAAGAAAACATTTTTATGATTATGGATTATATCCATAAATAGTTCAATTTATGTTAAGTGTTTTATAAGTATGGGATTATGTATTTTGATTCATAAATTAATCTAGTTTATGCCATTGATTAGAAATGGTGCCTAGTGGAAGAAATGGAAACCGTATCAATGCACACACTCCATGTAGGGATTTCCCTCATGCTCAAGATAATTATAGTGGAGCTGGTGATGCAACTGGTGCCTATCAGCTAATCACCATACTGGGACAACTCACTCAAGTTATGAATAATAACCTTACCCGTATGGAGCACCCTGATTCGTAGTGTGGAGGATCAATGTTAGGTTTATTCATGAGGAAACAACCACCAACGTTCAATGGGAGCACAAATCCCTTAGTACCTGAGCAATGGATATTTTCCCTAGAGAAAATATTTCAAGCTTTGGGGAGTAATGAAAGGTAAAAAGTTATCATGGCAGTTTACTGCCTCAATGGAGATGCAGATCAATGGTGGTCATTGATTCAAAATACGAAGGAAGATGATGATGTATCAAATATGGAATGGAGGGAGTTCAAAGATCTTTTTTTAGAAAAATACTTTCCTCGCGACCATCGAGCAGATATGGAAAGGAAATTTCTGAATTTGAGACAGAAGGAGGATGAGAATGTCACAAAGTATGAGGCTAACTTTACAAGGTTAGCAAGGTATGTTGGAGATTATATACGTAACACAAGAAGTAATATTGATCGTTTCTTTGATGGGATAAAACCATTTCTCCATAGAGCATTAGTCTCACAATCCTTTTCATCATACGAAGACATTGTCTCATGTGCTATCAATACCAAAAAGGAATTCTCTAAGTCTTATGACTTTAAAGCAAAGAAAGAGAAGAAGAGGCCTACTGATCAATCTGGGAATGGAAATAAGGGGAAGAAAGGAAAGGTTGAATATCAATCCTGTGGTAAATGTGGGAATAAACACCCCGGTACTTGCTTGAAGGGAATGAGAGTCTGTTACAAGTGTGGTGAAAAAGTCCACCAAGCTCGTGATTGCAAAGGGAAGAAGGAAGCCACCAACGTTCAGTGCTACAATTTCAGGGAGATGGGACATTATTCAAATGAATGTTCTAAGCGTCAGGAGAACTTACCTCAGAAAAGGCCAAGGGATCAAGGCCAGGCTTATGCTATCACTACTGCTGAGGTAGAAGCTCCGAAAGACATGGTGGTAGGTAATTTAACGGTTTCCTCAAGTTTAAAAAATGCATTATTTGATTCTAGATCATCGCATTGTTTCATATCTTCCCAGTTTGCTAAGAAAAATAGATATTTCCAATTTGATTTAACAAGGGAGTTGTCAGTTAAAACTCCTAAGGGAAGTATCATTGCAACAAAGTTTTGTGAATCAGTCCCCATTAGAGCACATAAATGTTCGTTATCTGCTGATCTCATCGTCATACCTATTATTGAGTTTGATATAATCCTCGGTATGGAATGGATTTCGGACTATGATGCGAAAATTTATTGTAAGAAGAAAGAGGTTACAATTCTTGATGATAATGATAAGGAACACCTTATCTTTAGAGCAGAATCGTCACCACCTAATTCTTATTTAGATCCACCCTCAATAGCTCAACTAAATTCAATTATTGGGGAGGAAGAGAATGAAATAACAGTGTGTGAGGAAAGGAATGTTCAAATAGAGGATGTACCTATTGTGAAATAATTTGTAGATGTATTTCCGGTATATTTACCTGGACATCCTCCAGAACGAGAAGATGAGTTTTCCATTGATTTGATTCCTGGATCAAGGCCTATATCAAAGACCCCTTATAGAATGGCCACTGTAGAATTAGTTGAACTAAAGAAACAACTAGAGGAATTGAGTAATAAAGGATCTATTCGCCCTAGTGTTTCTCCATGGGGATCCCCTGTTCTTTTTGTTAAAAAGAAAGATGGAACTATGAGGTTATGTATCGACTACAGGGAGATCAATGCTATAACGATAAAGAACAAGTATCCCCTACCTCGAATTGATGATTTATTTGACCAACTGCATGGAGCTCAATACTTTTCAAAGATTGACCTTCGATCTGGATACCATCAGTTGTGTGTGAAGAAGGAAGACATTCCGAAGACAGTATTTCAAACCAGGTACGGGCATTACGAGTTTACTATAATGTCGTTTGGATTGACTAATGCACCCTCTGTATTCATGGATCTGATGAATAGAGTTTTCAAGGAGTATCTTGATGAATTTGTGGTGGTATTTATTGATGATATCTTGGTAAACTCCAAAAGCTACGAAGATCATGAAAATCACTTGCGCATTATCCTGAAGACTTTGAGAAGACATGAATTATATAGAATGTTTAGAATGTGTGAATTCTGGCTTCATGAGATTTCTTTTCTTGTCCATATTGTCTCTAAATATGGAATCTCTGTTGATCCTTCTAAGACCAAGGCAATCCAAGAATGGCCAGCACCTACGAGTATAACTGAGGTACGTAGTTTTATTGGTTTGGAAGGTAATTATTGACGTTTCGTCCAGAATTTTGCCAGATTGGCTAACCCATTAACGAAGCTCACTTGTAAAGGAGTTAAATTTGGTTGCAAAAAAGAGTGTGAAGAATGTTTCAAAGAACTGAAGAGAAGATTAGTCAGTTCTCCTATATTGACTCTACCATCGGGGAATGATGGGTTCGTTATTTATAGTGATGCATCAAAGAAAGGACTTGGTTGTGTCCTTATGCAGGATGATAGATTTATTGCCTATGAAACACGATAATTGAAAATTCATGAACAAAACTATCCTACTCATGATCTCAAGTTAGCAGCTGTGATCTTTGCTTTGAAGATATGGAGGCACTACCTCTATGGTAAAAAATTTGAGATTTATACTGATCACAAGAGTTTGAAGTATATTTTCTCACAAAAAGAACTCAACATGAGGCAATGGAGATGGCTTGAATTACTCAAGGATTATGATTACACGATACACTACCACCCGGGGAAAGAAAACAAGGTGGCAGATGCTTTGAGTAGAAAAGACCATGGAGTCTTGAACAATATGAGAATTGAAAGGGATCCAATTTTCATGGATCTAGTGAAGATGGACATGGGAATAACTACGGAAGGTGAAACATCAATGCTTTTTCAAATGGTTGCCAAAACATCTTTACTGGAAAGGATTAAGAGTTCTCAGACCGATGATGAAGAATTTCAAAAGAAGATTAAAGCTGTGAATGATGGGAGATTGAGAGACTTTGTGTATGAAGATGGAATTTTGAAATTTGGGAAGAGAGTTTGTGTTCCCGATATACCTGATCTAAAAAGGGAATTGCTGGATGATGCTCATAGTTCCAATTTCTCTATACACCCTGGGAGATCCAAAATTTATAGAGATTTGAAGGAACATTTTTGGTGGGACAACATGAAAAGGGAGATTGCTGATTTTGTATCAAGATGTATGGTTTGTCAGCAAGTGAAAGATGGAAGGCAACAGCCTGGAGGAGTCATGCAACCTCTTCCCATACCGGAGTGTTAATGGGACAATATTACAATGGACTTTGTCATGGGGCTACCAAAGACTCCTAGAAGGAACGATGTGATATGGGTTATTGTTGATCGTCTTACCAAGTCAGCACATTTTCTTGCTATAAGAGAAGATCTACCCCTGGAACGTCTAGCAAAACTATATATTAATGAAGTTGTGAGACTTCATGGAGTACCCCTATCAATTGTTTCTGATCGTGATCCCCGTTTTACTTCAAGATTTTGGAAAAGTCTTCAGAAATCCCTGGATACTGAACTTCATTTGAGCATTGCTTACCACCCTCAGACAGTTGGACAATCAGAACGGACTATTCAAACCCTATAAGACTTGTTGAGATCTTTCCCACTTGACTTTCAGGGAATGTGGGATCAATACTTACCTACCGTAGAATTTTCCTATAACAATAGCTTCCATTCGAGTATTCAGATGGCATCATATGAAGCGTTATATGGAAAGAGATGTCGTACAACAAACTGTTGGGATGATGTTGGTGAAAGAAAACTTGTAGGTCCTGAACTGCTGGAGGAAACGACGGAAAAGGTGAAGGTAATCCAAAATCACATCAAAGCATCTCAAAGTAGGCAGAAGAGCTATGCCGATAATCGAAGGAAGGATTTGGAATTTCAAGTCGGTGATCATGTTTTCCTGAAGGTATGTCCATGGAAGGGAGTCATACGTTTTGTTAAGAATGGTAAATTGAGTCCCGGGTACATCAGACCTTTCAAAATTCTAGAACAAATTGGGGTTGTAGCTTACTGATTGGCAATGCCGCCAAGTCTCTCTAAAGTTCACGATGTGTTCCACATATCTCTATTGAGGAAATACATGCCTGACCCAACACATGTACTCACCTATAAAGAATTAGAATTGGAACCCGATCTGTCTTATTGTGAAGATCCCGTCAAGATTCTTGATACGAGAGAACAAGTGCTGAGAAACTGGATGACGCGTCTGGTAAATGTTTTGTGGAGAAACCATAATATGGAAGAGGAAACGTGGGAACCTGAGGAACTTATGATGAAGAACCACCCGAGTCTTTTCATGCGGTAGTATTCTAGAAATTTCTAGGACAAAATTATTTGAAGGAGGGGAGAATTTAACACCCCAAGCTTCTACGGTACACTTCTCTTTGAATAATGTGATAGCGTGTGTTGTATGCAACACCGAGTTCTAACACATCATAACCAATCAAACTAGCCGTTATGAATAGTAATACCTACTTTTTGAAATTATATATATTTTATATTTCAAAATGGGCTTCATTTTTGGATTCGGAATATCGAATTTAGCCTAAGCTGAAATTTTGGTACTTTTCGGATAACTTTCATATTTTGATGAATAGTGAAAATTAATAAATTTTAATTATAAACAACTTTTTTAATCAAAATAACTAATAGTGATAAATTATGAATTTGAGTGGTTTTAAATTATATTTAGAATATATTTTTACCATTTAATATAATGTGGTCATTGGACATAATTTTACAATTAAACCGAACATAAACAACTGTCAATCTTTTGATAGTAATTATCTCTTAAAAACACGATTTTTGTTTTAACAGCGGGAATTAATTTTAAATTAATTTCTGCCACTTATGTGTTTTGAATTTAGAAAAATGGATTCCATATTTGGAATCCGGATTTCCAAATTGTGTAAATATGTAACTTTTATTTTTAGACATTTTGAATAATTACTGCGGTAAATATTTTATTTACCATGGTTAAGGGTAAATCCGGTAAATAAGGGTTAAACAAATAATATTATAATAATACTAAATTACCCTAAAACGTGTCCTAGACATATTGGTTGATACATGTTCGACCATAGTCATCTTTGGGTCGATTTTGGGACCCCATGGTACCACTTGTAGGTGATAGGGACACTTTTTTTAATTAAGTTAAAATGAATACAAAAATGGCACAAGCATATATCTTTTAGAAAAACAATTTTTACACCAAGTTAAATATGTTGGATTTTAGATTATAAATATTCATTAGAAAGATAAACAGATTTCATACATAATGAGATTTTATTTATAATTTTTAGACATTATATAATTTAATTTATTTAATACACAATGACGATAATGTAATTACTATAATAGTGAAAAATTAAAATAATTGATATTATAAATACCCAAATAAATTTAATTTGAGACTTTTAATGAATTAAAATACTTTTATAGGATAATATGACATATTAGGATTGATTTAATTAAATTTTATCGAATTAATCATTCTGTTATGAGTTTCACAAAAATCAACTATTGAATAGTGTCAAAATTGACATAAAAGCGTTTTTAAAACAAATATTATATTATTAATTGATATTAAATTCATAAAAATCTAAGGTTCGTCCAAGAGACATATATCATGATAGTTTCATCATTAATGGACCACTTGGGGGTCTATTGGATGTATATGGTAAGTTTATTAACCATATAATATAAAAATACAAAGAGACATTGTAAAAGTGAAACTAATTAACTTAGAGTTAATACTTAAAGATAAGGTTAATATAAGTACCCAAACCTGTCTAAATTCTATTGGTTGAGTGTTTTTAGACCTATAACCACCTTAAACTTTGAATAATATACTTTGGAGCCATTATAAGCCGAATATGAATTTATTATAAACTAATATTTCTATCTTTTCCAAAGGTACCCCTCACCCCTCTTATAAAAGGGCACTCCTCCTTCTCATTTCCTCACACCTTCAAAGCCTTTTGGTTCATCCAAACCCTGCCCAAATACTCTCCCAAAATCCCTCACTACATCCTTGAGGCCTTAGTTTGATCATAAAGCCAACCTAAGGATCCCTTTTGATCAGATCAAAACGAAGAACCCGAAGAAGAGGTAATGTTTTCACCACCCCTTTTCAAGTTCCTTTCTTCTTCCACTTCTTCTTCCTTTATTATTACCATTCTAAAATAATAAATCAAGTATCTTATATATACTATGATGTTATTATAAATATGGTACAACAATATTCAGTATTCTATCCACCCATTGAATAACATGTCACCATACGTGCGTACGTACGGCTTACCGTCTCCACGTCGTGGTGTAATTGTTATTCAATATATTATTATTTGGCTGGGTATAATAATGATGTGTAACTCATGTAAATAATAAATATAACATGTTAATGATTCTGTATATATGATATACCATCCATTTATATATTATTTTAATATCAATAGAATGATATTGTCGCCCGTGTGTACGTACGGACTACCGTCTCCAAGAACATGATGAGATTCATTCTCCATCGTATCCATTAAAGTATAATTATCATTTGATGATTTAAAAATGATGTTTAAGGACTTGATATAATTCTGGATATTAATAAGATACAACCTATCAATAACAAACACGGCTTATGTAACAAAACATATAAAAGAAAATGAGTAAGTTAACACCCGAAACGACGATAATTCAAAGATATTATTAACAAATCAATGTTAAAAGATCATATATGATATCATATTAATATATATGATTATTTTATAATCTAATAACAATTATTTCACCATTATACAGGAGGTTAACCTACCCCAACCAAGGAAAAGTACAAGGTAAGGGGTTTTCATCTCACTCCTTATTCCCGTGAGATTCATGCCATATTGCCACCATTACCTTTTTTGTGGTGTATGTACTGCCCATAATTATATTCTTTGTGTAATACACTCTAATTTATGTGTATTTAAATATTAATTGTATGATACCTCTTTCATGGGTTGTATGTTTCATAATTTACCAAATTGTTAAGGGTTATTTCACAATCTCTTCATTATCTGAGGTTGTTTATACGTAATAATCTACTGGGATCTCTTTATCATCCACATCCATGTTTCTTAACAATTTATTTCAAAACATTTTTATTATTTACAAGAATATGGGTTAAAGACATTTATACCCTTGTTTGACTTTTTATAAGAGGTTTATAAAGGAATCTTTCTGTCGTTTTGCAAACAAGGTGCTTTTTTAACCATTTCGACAAAATTAAGGTAAGAATGTTTTTTTTAACTTATACGGCGGGTGCGGCTATTTTCCGCCATTATAAAATCGTCGAAGCATCCCTTACAAGCTTATAATAATATTTTCAAATTGAATGTATTATTTTATAATTATGTTACTTTTAAAATGATTTAAAAAAAAGTGATATTTCTCCAAAATAGTTTTGATTTCATCTATGTCAACATCCTTTGATGGATTTTAAGATTATTTGAAGTTGATTTATTATGATACAAAACATCCATATTTTATTGAAGGTTTTGTGATATTTTACACAGTGGATAAGTTATTCTTATGTCACTCATGGTTTTTATTTAAAGTATTGACATTTCATATGTTATTTTTAATCCAAATGTTTATGTTATGTTTCAACCTTTCATTCAGATGAATGTGTTAGACAAGTATGTTCCGGGTTGGGGACCGGTAAAAGTAAGCCCTTCGGTTTGGTCTCCGGTTATTAGAGGAACTCCGGTTTGGACTCCAGTTATTAGAGGAACTCCGGGTTGGTGTGCGGTTATTAGAGGCACTCCGGGTTGGTGTCCGGTTATTAGAGTCACTCGGGGTTGGGTTCCGGTTATAGTTAGCCCCTAGGTCTTGGGACGAGGCCTTGACAAAGAAATTAAAGTTCAGCATTATGCATTCCATCATTATGAAAGTGGTTTTTGATATTGCATGTGATTATTCGATTAGTAAAATATCCATGTGAATAAGTAAATGGCATTATTTTATTTTACTTTTGCCATACTGTGTTGAAATTCAAGTCTAAAAGGCTTTTGTTTTAGTTATACATTTACTTAAATGTTTATGCTTATTTTTGAAAGTTTCTACTATATTGTTATCCTTACCGGGCATTTGAGCTCACCCCCTTTCTATGTATTATTTTTCCCAAGATGTGACTAAGTAAGTTATGAATGACCTGCAGGGATATTATGAGGGGATAATAATGTGGACTATGGAGACATTATGTTGTTGTAGTAGTTTTTCACTTTATGATGTAATGTAAAACTTATGAATATATATAGCGTTTCCAAGGCTACTAATCCAACCGGTCTTTCGAGATTTGATCTTTCTTGTGATCATGACAATGTTATGTAATAATGCACCGACTCTGGGTAACTAGGGTCGGGGCGTTACACTGGACCCGGCCCAGGTTGGTCATGGGTCCACTCTACCGGGTCACCCAATGACCTAAATTTATCTTGCCTAGTCCGTGGTGGCGGGCTGGTCAAATTCTCACCTAGTCTGCCCGATAACCCAATCATCTTCCCCTAGACTAATCTGACTCAGTTGGACTGGCTTGAAAATCTAGTCGGGCAACTAGGGATGCCTAGTCAGTTCGACCTAGACCGATGGGCCAGCCTGTATCAGTCGGATCAGTCTGGCATGTCCGATGTAGCTCATGCCAATTTGGTCGGTCCGGTTGGCGGTACGAATGGATGGTCAACAAAGTTGGCCCCTTCGTTCAAACGTGACCCACAGATGCGGGATGATCCTCCATGAAATGCAAGTTGGCACCGCATCTCAGGAACACTACAATGGCCAATAGGCCGCAGCCTCCTACTGCTCTATCAGGGCATGTGCTGGGTGCGCCGCTCTCTTCTACCGTTGGTCCTTCCTACACTACTACAACCGATCGGGCTGCGGCTTATTCAAGGCACGCTGTTGTGGAAGGTTGCAACCCATACGAGGTTCCCATCAAAGGCCCCCACTGGAAGTTCCTTCCGCAGACCACTATGTCCACAATGTTGGTATATTCTTTGCATTATCTCTACCTCTGGACTCCATGGGGAGTGTCCTTAACTATAAAGTCCTGTAATTCTCCTTTCCACCATTTTGAATGTTTTTCCATTATGAACGCACAAGAACATGCAAGGTGGAGGGACTCGAGCTTTTTTTGTGTCAGATCGTGCCCACCTCATTAGATGTGTAAAATCAAAGGGAGGCTTGGGATTTCAACCCATGAATCTACTCTACCATTTGATTCCTCGAATTTAACAACTGTCCTGCAAGAACACATGATCCCTGGACCAACCTATTTGTGGGTTGATCCACATTTGTATTTTAAGAATGAAGAACATGGAAAGAACAACAATCAAAAGGAAAGCATGACCCTACTTGGACTGTTGGATATGTTGTTGATGATGGAACAGATATGCATCATTGTTGTCAACCTGTTAATCATTTTCATTCATCGCTGCATTCATTTTCCTTCATTGGAGAGGAATTCCTGCATTAGTTCATGGTAGAATCCCTAGGGTTTTTTTCTCAACTCTCCAAAAGGTTAGTTTAGTAAAAAGAAACATGTCATGGTGTTTCTATTACACTGAAATGTTTCATCAATATATTGTTTCATTTATGAAACATAATAGCGATTATTCTTTCACAAAGAACCATTAATGATTCTCATTTAATTTTCATCATTTTTGTCTCGTCACTGCACCATAGTGTTTTCGTCCATCGATAAATGGTGCGAATGAAAATAAAAAAGCTTCTCCTAAATTATTTTATTATTTTTCGAAAAGTCCAAAAATTTACTTTTCTGTCTGACCCCTGCATGTCGAAGTTATTTCCTTTTTAGGAGAATCCCGAAATTTCTTGTTTGAAGATTCCCTTGTATTTTTTTATCTATGAAGTAGTTCAGAAGTTATAAAAACCTACTCGTATGTTTACTTAAGTGAACATAAAATAATTTCAAAATTACATTCTGGGTACCCCAATCCACAGAATCACGTGTCGTCTCAGCGACTGGTCTTGAACTAATTCCATATAGAATATATTACTTGTAAATTACTATACATTATATTCTACCCACTATAGAGATTTACATCCCTAAAATCCAAAAAATTGATACTCAAACAAATGGGGGTACTATGCATGAATATGAGTCTCCCACACCCATTTGTTCTCTTGGAGGTTCATGTGCTGCCACTGAATCTGCACTAGATGAATTTATCATCCATGAAGGACCTGCTCCCATCGATCCACTATCTCCACTGGTAACTCTAAAAATTCCACACCATCATCAATGTAAATCATGCCCTGGTCGATGACGTGTGATGGATCGTGAACGTACCTCCTTAGCTATGACATGTGAAATACATCATGCACCTAGTGCAATGTGGGGGAAGAGCTAGGTAGTACACCACCTCGCCAACTCTATCGAAAATCTGGAATGGTATGATGAACCTCATAGATAACTTGTCTCCCCAACCAAATATATGAAATCTCCATTGGGGTAAGACCCGATGGAAAGCAATGTATCCCTCCTCAAAATCCAAGGGTCTCTATATCAGGTCGTTATAAGACTTTTGTCTACTCTATAAATTCCTCATCCACTCCGGGATGATTTTTACCTTCTCAGTGGTATCATGTAACATATCTAGACGAGTGAGTGCTAACTCCACTGGGTTTGTCCAGCAAAGAGGTGATCTACATGGCCACCCATACAAGGCCTCAAAAAGTGCAATGACAATAAAGTGTTATTTTTTATTGTACGCAATATCCACTTGTGGTAGGTGGTTCTCCCAAATGTGACCAAATTCTAGGACATAAGAATGAAGCATTTCCACCAAGATCTATATGGTCTGCTCCCTCTATCCATCTGTGTGGGGGTGAAAAGTTGTGCTAAAGAACAGCTGAGTCCCTAATTCCCCCTAGAACCCCTTACACATCTAGGATGTAAAATTAGTGTCACAATATGAGATTATAGTCTAAGGCACCCCGTGAAGCTGCAAATTCTCCTCGACATAGTGGAATCCCAATATCTCTACCGATCCCTGCTCCTGGATGGGTAGGAAGTGATCTGAATTAGTGGGTCGGTCAATGGTAACACAGATAGAGTCATGGACCCTAGACATGCACGGTAACCCCATCAAGAAGTCCATGGAGATACCATACCACTTTCACATTGGTACCTCATGTGGTTGTGTCAAGCCTTCTAGGACCTTATGCTTGGCCATCACTTGCTGATAAATGAGACATCATGAAATGAACTCTAAAATTACTTTCTTCATCTATGGCCACTAGTACTAATATCGGAGATCATAGTACATCTTCTCCACACAAGGATGTACTGCCAAAGGAGGATGTATGGAACTCCCTCAACACCTCCTCTTGTAAAGCCACTGGTACCATGGTGCATCCTCTAAACATGAAGACATGCTCCTCGCCTATGGAAAATCTATTTGGATCATGTCTTGATGATATGTGAGGACGTCGGGATGAATAGTACACATTCAAATGTTGTGCCCCCCTAAACCACTGAAGGAGTGGGGATGTGACAGGCATAGACTACATGAAAGTTTCTCCATCATCGCCCATGAATGATATATGCATCGAGGCAAGCTGCTCTTTCACCTCACTCAATAGCTACAAATCAGATATTTTGATGAGCATGTTAGCCACCACGTTCTCCTTCCTAGAAGTATAGACTATCTCAAAATCATATCCCTCAAGGAACTCCAACAATTTACATTATCTCATGTTCAGGTCCTATTGTGAGAAGATATACCTGAGACATTTTTGTTCATAGTAGATGGTAAATCATTCAGCCATAAATTATTGTTGCCACATCTTCAAGGAAAAGACCACTTCTTCTAATTCCAGGTCATGGGTCGGACAATTTTTCATATAATGCATCAACTTCCATTAGTGTAGGTGGTCATTGATCACTCCTATATAAGTACACAATCATGTCTAGTCACTAATGCATCGTATAAGACTACATACCAAATGACCACTTCTGTTAGTCTCTTGATGGGGGCACTCGTCAATATCTGCCCTTGATTTTGGAAACCCTTCTGGAACCTCTCTATCTATACGGAGGGTTTTCCATTCTTTTTCAAAGTTGAAAAGGGTGTTTCTTCTCTATAAAATTTGGGTACCAACCTCCGGTAGTACCCATCCAACCCCAAGAAACTCCACACCTTAGCTATGATCCTAGGTGGATCCCAAAAAATCAGTGCCTCTATCTTGGCCAAACCAACCATAAATCGAGCCGCTGTGATGATGTGTCCTAGAAAGTGGACCTTTTGAATTCAAAACTAGAACATCAAGAGATTAATATAAAGCTAGTGCTCTTTGAGTGTATCCAGGACCATCTACAGGTGTGTACCATCCTCCTCCTCCGACACAGAGTAAACCATGTTATAATCAACGAAGACTACCAAGAAACAATCGAGGTATGGCTGGAATATCTTGTTCATGACTCCCATGAACACCATTAGGGAATTGTTCATTCCAAAAGGCATCACCAAAAACTCATAGTGGTAATACCAGCATCTCAAGGATGTTTTATGTAAGTCCTTACCATGTACATGAGGATAATGATAGCCTAATCTGAGGTCGGTCTTTGGGAACCACCTTGAACACTTCCGTTAATCTAAGAGGTCATCAATCCTTAGAAGTGGATACTTGTTCTTAACGGTCACCTTGTTCAAGCACTGGAAATCCAAACATAGTCTCAAGCTCTCATCTTGCTTATTGGAAAACAACACCAGGGAAGCCAATGGAGAAACACTGGGTCTTACGAACCCCTTCCTCTGCAAGTCCCCCATCTTTACTCTCATCTCATGGAGCTCCATGGGAGCCATCCAATATGCAGGTGTAGATATCGGTGTCTTCCCTAGGCACAATCCAATGGAAATGTATTCTTCACTGCGTGGAGTTATTTCTGTGACATCTTCTAGAAATAAATCCACATTCTAAACCACAACTGTAGGAAATTTGGACACCTCTCATCCACCACACAGAGGGTGAGGCTAGACAATTGGTGAGTGATCAACATCTCCCTCCTCTAGGAAATTCCATACCATTCTGCAAAGGTTCCCTTCTCTCTATTAAAGGAAAACTTGGTCCCATCCTAACATAAGAAACCTCACATTGCATCTAAAATAATTGATTTTTTCATGGACTATAGATAACCATTCCCAACCCAATATGACATCCTAAGGCCTCGATGCTGCTACTAGAAGATGCCAGCCAAATCTATCACCTCTTATAGTAATCTCAAACCACTTGTACCAGTGTCTATCATCAAAACCCCTCTTGTAGGAGTATTTATTCAGAAGGATTGAGCAAATGACTCCATAAAAATCGTCAAGACTTGAACGAGCTCTATGGAAAGGAATGAGTGACTAGAACCTGTGAATATAAGAACTAAACCAAAGGTTGAGAAGACATAGATAATATATCTAATCATATTTATAGCACCATGGTTGTAGGCCTCTACTCCCTGAATATGAGCTCGCCCCTGTCCCCCGGCTCCCTGAGCCTGTGATGGACCACCATGGATTAGTGGAGGAAGTACCTTGGATCGTCGTCCACCACATGATACTCAACATTCTCCCCTGTTACATTCAATACCCTATATACATCCTCGCCAAAACCTCTACCTATGCCTTTTTAGTCTCTCATCCATTTGGTCATCATATGTGTGGTGGGTCAGGCTGTCATGATCCATGTCTCCCTGCCCACTGTAGGAGTAAAAACCTCTAGCCTTCATCTGATCTCCTATTCCTCGCAAGCTCCGGACCTCCGACCATGAGTCCTGGGGTCATCCTCCCGAAGGTTTGGCCCATTTGGGCCTCTATGTTGTCTTCATACTGCCTACTATATATTACTCAACCACATTTCATTCATATGTGTCTCTCACTGTTAATACCTGTTAGTCTAGGAAGCTCTTCAATAGTATATCTCGCTCTAGCACTGAAGCCTACATCTAAAATCTGAGTGAAATCATTGATGACTTGATCACCCTTTTGAGTCTTTGATCAATGGTTCAGGCCCTAAATAATGGGTCTCATACCAGGTTGGGGGAGTATCAGTAGAGGTCTGTAAACCTCACCTAGTTCTGGGCCACAGTCAGGATGCCCTGTTGTAGGTGCAGTAGCTCTAGAATACACACAGAGCATAGTTTCACTGGTATGAACTCCACCCTAAAGGGGCTCTCGGAGTCCAACCAAGCAAGGGTTTCCTCCTCATGTGTCTGGAGCTCCAAGATCCACCATCTCCCTATCGTTCCCTAAAAAGTCTAGTGGCTAGGACCACCATCTAGTCTATAGGTGTCTCTACTAAGGAAAAAACCAATGAAACTGCCTCAAACCAATCCTTTTCTACCTAAGGATCTATCTATCCTTGAAACTTCATATTCCTCTATCTATGTAACTCGTGCATCATGCTTAGTCATCGTGCATTATCCACTGGTGGGGCTAGAAGTAACTACTTCTCTACGGGTGGTGGTGGTTCCGGTATACCACCTGAAAGTGATATCACATTTAGTGGTCCCTACATAGATGTTTCATCACTCGATGGTCTATCTTCACGACCCCTCACTTGAATCCCAGCTCTAAATCTTTATGGAGGCATCCTGTATCCAAATAGATGCACCACAGTCAATAAGTTATACCTGGTGACATGACTCAAAAGAGATCAAGAGAAAACACTTCCAAAACACATGCAACCATTGTTTTTGCATATTGAGTCAGAAAATAGAATTCAGGGTCCTATACTATGGATATATCAGCCACCACTCAAACACTATACTCCCCATACAATACCTAAACTCAAGAAACATATCACTATTTCCCCCATTGAAAATAAACACTCTTAGTTCTTCTCGTAGATTTAAATTCCCTCTGAAACCACTTTGTCATGAAACGCCCCCTGGGCCCCATGTTAGGACTACCCCATGCCCACCTTCCTTTGGCATGGGACTAGAGAGTAACACGAAAAAGGAATAACCCAAAAATTAAATGCATTTCCTTTCAACCTATACACACACACACACAACCCATAATGCAGAAAGTAAGCTGAAATTGGAACCTTCCACAAGTAGAATTATTACAGAATGTAAAAAGGGGCCGGAATATAAGCCCAACTGACATGAAAGTACAAAAAATTATGTACATGCCCCGAAGTTATTCTTCCAATGATCCTACCTGAAGGGTAGGTACAGATAACTGCTAGATTTCAGTGTCACACACCATCTATATCGTTCCACCCATGCACACTATCTAGCCCTAACTCCCCAAAGTCTCAGTCAAAGATATCTGTCATCTGTACAAGACAAAATAGATGAAGGTGAAGAATTTTTAGGGGTTAGTATAACAATACTCTTTATAGACCTCGATACACCTAAAGGAATGTAAAAAATCCACGAAATAAATACCAAAAAGTAAGATATCAACGTAAAGAACAAAGAAAAAGACACAGCTCACACCAGGTATAACATAAGTAAACAATTAAAGATTATTAGTTGGAAACCTAGATCATATTATTCTATTAAGAGGCTCTACTACTGATCCATGAAGGGGGATCTGCTGCTGATCCATGACGGGTCACTCTACGGCTGATCCATAACGGGTCGCGCTACTACTGATTCATTAAGTGTCGCTCTCATGCGGATCCACTGACGTTCTCTCTTATGTTGATCCATGAACGGTCACTCTCATGCTATTCCAATAAGGGTATCTCTTATTTTGGTCTATTAATGGTCTATCATAGTTTGATCAATGAATTGTCACTCTTCATTCTTCACATCACAACCAACCATTGGATTCTCACACTTAGTACACTTAATTCTGAGAGGAGGTATTCCTCAATCCATCAGTCATACCTCAACTTCCACTAAATCCCATATATGGTAACCCATATTTCCAATTTTTTGTAAGGTATCCAATGCAATAGATGACGCATCCAACAAATTTCCGGTCTATAAGGTATGGGAATTTTTTTAATGGGCTCAATTGGATTTGAGTCCAATCAAACCCTGCCATATGAAAAACTCCACCAAAACTCATGTAGTGAATCTCATAAGGACCGAGTCATCAAAAAGGTCACAAATCCACAAGGGGATCGTCAATTGGATGATCAGTTTTCAAGAAACATGTGTTTCAGTAAACAAGGGTTGGTTGTGTACAGTCCCAGTCCGACTAGGACAGACCAACCTGACCAATCCCATCCTAGGGTCCCACATGACCCCTCTTGTCTACCTGGCCAATTGGGCCTCATTAGAACTAGCCCAGGTTGGTCTTGGTTCCAATATTATGGGTCACCTAGTGACCTAAATTCATTAAGCCTGACCGGTGCTAGAGGGACAATAAAATTCTGACTGGGGCCACTCGATGGCCCTGTCATCTCCCCCCAGTATAGTCTGACTCAACCATAAAGGCTCCAAAAACTAGACAAGCCACTCGGGCGCCCCAGTGTAATCTAACCGGGACCGGTTCAGCCGGTCTAGAAGGGAGAGTGCAAAGAAGGTTAACTCAGTAACCCCTTTCGGTCAAACATGACCCATGAATGCAGTCTGCTCCTCAACATGGTGCCAGGTCCTACCACATCTTCTTCACACCGCCATGGATGATGGGTCACAGCCACATGTTGCTCCGCCGCGGTGTGTGCCTCTCCTTCCTGCTGATGCACCATACTGTTCACCCTTTCCACAACGTTGTGTCTGACTGAGCGATGTATTATTCCTAGCATGCCATCATTGCACGCCGCCACCCACTCGTGGCCGCTATTTCGATCCACTGCTGGCATTTCCTTCCGCAGACCACCGGGTCCAAATAGGTGGTCCATTATTTACGTTGTCTGCGCCACTGACCTCTGTGGGGTGTCAACTTCACTGTGAAAGCCTGAAATTTTCCATTGCACCATTTTGAGTGTTGAGCCATGAAGAATCCTCAAGAACACACAAGGCGGAGGGACTCAGGCATTATTTGTGTCAGCCCGTGCCCTCCATGCTAGAGGTATATAATCAAAGGGAGGTTTTGTATTTCAACCAATGAATAGACCCACCATTCAAGTACACAAATTTAAAAATCCTCTTACATGAACACACAATTTGAGGAATAACCTATTCATGAGTTAATCGACATTCATTGTTTTAGAATGAAGAATGGGGAAAGAACAATAATCAATAATAAATAATAACCCCCACCTAGATTATTGGATCTTCTTCTAATGATGGATATGATCTGCATCTTCATTGTCAATATGTGAATCCATGGAATTCATTTCCACATTCTTCCTTCTTCATTTAAGATGAATTACATCATATGTTTGTCATAAAATCCTGAGTATTTATGTCCCAACACTCCAATGTGTTAGTTTAATAAAAAGAAATATGACACAGAGTTTCAGTTACGTAGTTTCATAAATGAAACGGTATATTGGTTATGCTTTCACAATGATCCATTAATGATCCTCCTTTAATTTGCCTCGTTGACGCCTAGTCTCCGCACCATAGTGCCTCCGTCAACCACTCAAAAGTGCAAAAAAAAATAAAATAACTTTTTCTAAGTTATTTTATTATTTTATAAAAAATCTGCGAATTAACTTTTCTACCCGACTCTTTCCGGTCAATGTTATTTCCTTTATAAGAAAAACCTGGCATTTGGAGTTCAACGGTTTCCTTATATTTTCTATCTAATAATAGTTTCAACAATTGCAAAAACATGCTCACACGTTTACTTATTTGAACATTAATTAGTTCAAAATTACATTCTTGGCACCCCAGGACTCGGCATTATGTCCCATCTCATTTCCTGGTCTTGAAATAACTTCATATAAAATAAAAAATATAAACAAAACTTTGGGGAATTTACAGTTATCCTAATGCGATGTTAGTCTAATTCAATTTTAAATTGAGAATAATTTTAAAACTTAGGGGAAGATAATTATAAGTGTTTATATCTAAATACAAAATTTTATTTAGACTGTTTTTGGACATTAATTTTACTATGTATTCATCAATTTAAGTCTTATGTTTGTACTTTTAAAAAATGGGGATATTGTTAAGTGGAACGTCTTTTTTGACTTTTCTGTCCATTTTTTTGGAAATCAAAAACTATTTATTAAATTCTAAATTTCAAACTCATTTATATCAAAAGAATTTTTATCATACTTTGTTATTTAATCATTACAATTTTCATAACTGCTTATGATAAAATTCTTACACATAAGAATTTTAGTGATAATTCATTCCATTATTATTGTAATGAGCCCTAATATGATTTATATCATATACACCAAATAAGATTTATATCATACAAATAGTCTAATCCATCATTCAAAAAATGTTTTTTAATGATATAAATTGTAATGACTCTCATAACGAACATCCTCGGACTATTTTAAATTAATTTTTTATCATACCTAGAAAATATAATTATAATGAATGGAAGTAATTTAAATGAAAATGATTTTGTGTATTATATGATAATAAAAAAGATGTTATTATTTCAGTTTTAATATGACCTTTAAGGTTTCAAGTGTCTATGTAAATTTGAGATTTTAGTGGAAAATTTTTCCATTGGAAATCAACAAGTTCATTGGGACAAATGAATATTAATATTAGGTCCTTGGAATGATCTTGAGGCTGCTAGATATTTCAGAGACTATACGCGATCTCTAGCAAATATCTTACATGTCAATACACTGATTTTTTAAAATATGTGAACATCTTTTTCCTTATACTTATAAATTTCATGAGCTTTTTATTCTCTCTATGATGCCAATAATTGTGACTATGATTTAGGTTTTACCTAGATAGGAATAAAGTGGTGTGGAGCATTTTCAGATCGAGGGCTTCTAAAGATATGAAGATAGATGTTTCAATCACCTACTTGATCGAGGCCTATCAAGGATAGGTATACTGACCAAAGTAGATAACAATATCAAGGTATTACCCAAGTGAGGGTAAAATAGATGTTCTTTAAAATATAAATCAATGAAACATTATACTAGGTTATTTTATACCATTCTTTTTGTGTTAAAATAATTTTATTCATTTACTTTTATTTCATTTTACCTACTATTGTAATTGAAAGTGAAATGTTTAATATATTCATTTTTCTATTATGTATTAATTATCTTAACTACTCTGATTATGATACTTTTTTATTACATAGTTATTACGATCATTCAAATCGCTCTGAACGATTCTATAAGATATTTGAGAGAATAATTGTTTTTTAATATGATCATCATAACCACTATGATTTCTATACATACCATGCTTGCTGTGAATGTGATTAAATACTTCATGTGGTATATATATAAAAATCAACCTGATTATGATATATTTATAATCAGATACAAGGTTTAGTATATATTCAATTTTATTTCGTAAGTGTTTTTTCGAATTGAATTATTTTCAATCTCTTTTAAACTAAATTCTTTTTCAGTTAATGAATTTTTTTTATAAATCTAAAATTCACCCCACCCCCTTGTATGTTTTCATCTGCATATACAATATGATCCAACAATTGGTAGCGGAGCCATGTATCTGTAATACTGATACTCACTATTAGTTGAATGGAATGTAAGAACACATAGCTACGTTTAATGTAGTTTTAGTACAAATCATGATTCCCAGTATAATATACACAAAATATCCACAATTGGAATTTTCATATTTATAAAATTCATCAATCTGGTGTGTATGCATATGAAATTTCAATGCACACTGATGTTGGGTGTAACAAATGCACCCATAAAGAGACAAAACCTCACTAAACCCATCCTATATATAGTACTATAGTGTGTTCATGATCATCATGGTCTAAAAACAAGTTACTAAGCATGTAGGAATATTGTTTTCACAGCCATTTCACACTTGAATAATAAATAAATGAACTATAGAAGATCCCCAAATATCTAGAATGGCACAACCATATATTAGATGAAGATGAATTTGAAATAAATTTTTTTCATAAATAATAGAAATAAAACCAATGGTAATAAAAATTAATATATAAAATAACTTTTAATACATTATTGATATATATTTATATGAAAAATATCGAAGATAATAACAAAAAAATTGATTCAACAAGTCAACCCAGTTAATAAAAAATATCAAAAAAAAACCAATAGTAACCCCAAATAAGAAAAACTAACCCCATTCTTTCCATGTCTACTCACTCCCTCATGAAAAATATTACCATAGAGAAAACCATCACAAATAAAAAATAAGTACAAATTGGTCTCCTTAAATAAAACATAAGAGTTACATACACCCATATGTGAATGTAGGTTGTGAGCTCAACATGAGTAGAAATCACAAAAAGGAATATGTAATGTTCCTTAAAAATTCTATTTATATGAAGGTAGTTTTCCATTAAATTTAGAAATTATAATTTTTACAAATGAGTTACCAAGAGAAAATATGAATCATTTCTTCTCTTTGAGAATACCTCTTTGAAAATCATATTCTATTCGAAATTAAAATAATACCTTAATTTTAAAGAGATAACTATTGAAACTTGATATAAAAACACCATTTATATAAAAATAGTAAAGTTATATCTAACCCCAATTACATTATCAATATCCTTCCTAAAACGCCAAACATTTGAACCATAATCCACTACATAAAATATATAATGTAAAAATAAAGTTGGAATAAAAAGTAAATATATTACAATTTAAATAGTTAGTAGTAGTCATTGTTTCCATATAACCTAAAAAACATAGGGATGAAAATAATCACTATATTGGAATACCCAAAATAAATTCACAAATGAAAAATTAGAGACGTTAAATACTCATTATGTGAATAAGGGAATGAATCTTTATATTAATTAACATAATATTAACTACCATCATATGTTTCATCTGATACAAATACTCAATCCATAAAATGTAACCATATATTCCTCATTAGGGGACCTCCCCTAGTCTAAGAATGTCGTAAAATAATAGGACACATTCTAGTGTGTGACCTAACAAGTTTATCATGTGTCTAGACCACTCTATTAGTTTATAGGGTTCCTATGAACTCAAACAACTGCTGGTGAAAAAAATAGACCCATCCCGCGGATCAATATAGAATATACAATAAAACTAATCTCACCAACCAGACCATTTAATTAAAAACACCCATTAACATAAAAAAAATAATCATAAGAACAATACAATAATTATCATTATACATACCACAATTGGAGAAATATTAAAATGAATAAAAAATATGGATCAAAGTCAAATACATCATAAAAAATCAACTTAAATCCATTTTTTAATGATAAAAATGAGTCTTTTGAAAATATATTGGGATTCCAATCCAGATTACCAATATTTTAAAGCTTCAATTTTGGAAACATGTATTATAAATTGATTTTGAAATTAATTAAAACCCAATAATTTTTATGATAATAAATATTGAACATAATGAACCTTTTGATATTAAGAGTTTCCTTTCATTAGAAATTATTTTCATAAAAAAAACATAATACTACATCAAATAAACAATTTAGAAACATCATACCTCATTTAAATACCCCTTTTAATTTCAAAATTACATAAAAAACAAAACTCTTTATAAAAACATATGGAACTATTCAAAAGATAAAGTAAAACTTAAAAATATGAATTACATGCAAATAAATTTTGGTTAATAGATAAATTAAATAAAAACATTCAAACCCCATTAGTGGATAAATATATATTTATAATACTTTATGAAATTATTTTTTTAATTCTTAAGTATACATATACATTTTGAGAAAATGAATTGCATATAAAAACAAAACATGAATCATGTAGAACAAGTCTTCTTCAATAGAGAAAACCCAAAAAATGATGTAAACAATGTCTAAAATCCCCATGTAACAACAGACTAAAAATTAGGTCAATATAAAACCTAAAATTTAGAAAATATGGAACCTATGGTTCATGATATAAAAAACATAAACAAATTTGGAGAATAATGGAGGAGGAAAGAATTTTAAGGGACATACATGGATGATTCAGATTATATATAGATGAAATACCTTAGAGAAATTCATTGGTGATGAGAGGAGAAGAAGGGACATATGCTTGGGGAAAGTGTATTTGAATTAAATGGGGAGATGAGAACTAAGGATTAAAAACTAGGAGCGGTATTGTTGGTAAAATAACAAATTTTAAAAATTGGGTAGACCACATATTTTGTATGCATGGATTTCTAAAATGTTTCACAACAATTTTCGAGCCACTAAATATCACTAGGATAAGTTACATAGTATGGCCACAAGTTTTATCCTAACCATTTTCCAATCATTTGGTTCACCCTTATACACTCAACCAAGACACATGGTTACCTAAATATATCACAAAAATTGGGGAGCCATACACGAAAAATGAAAAGACACACAATATGGAATTGTATCATTTTTACAATTTCATTTATGACCACTTTATTTTTCCCCAACATGTTTTAACCATGAAATAAAACAAAAATGTGAAAAATTTAATAAATATAGCATGAAACTATCAAAATTTTAAAATAATTTATTAATAATAAAAATAATAAATCAATTATGACACTAGGGTGTTACAATTCAATCACCCATGAATCATTATGGACTAATAAATTTGTTTGTGGGAGATATAATTCAGTGGAACAAGAAAATTTAAATACCACAAAATGGTTGTGTGAGACATGGGGAAATTATAATAGACACTAAAAATTGGAAAAAGGAAAAAAATACTCCTTGAGGAAAATGGAGGAAGTAGTAAAATATTTTATGACATCTTCAAGAGGAATGCAGCCCCAAAAAACGAGGCTCACCAGATAATAGACACAAAAACATTTTAGTGGCTCCAAAAAATTTATATTTAATTTTCAAATGTGTATCAAAGGGATCCATGATTTCTCTTCAATACATGTCACCATGAAATAAATAACCAAAAAATATTACCAAATTATATCCATAACTTCCTTGATTTATTTTTACAATATTAAAATAGACAACCTCATGATTCTGTGAGTATTACACCATAAAAAATGAAACTACAAAAATCTGGAAATAAATATCAACCCAAAGAATAATCCCCAAAAAATTAATGGTACGATACCTAAAACTCAAAGACACACATCATCAAATAATAACATGGCTATATTCTTTGTCTGAGGTATTGGTAGGGAAGAAAATAAAAAACCAAAGTCATGAAATACCACCCATGCCGGGTCTAAGAAATCCAGATGGCGTGATCAAAAGTGTATGCTAAAGGAAATCAATTATGAAACACAATAAATTACCCATGATTAAATATTTAATCCATCAAAACAATGACCTAACAACATATACCCCATAATAGAATCAATAAGCACATGATTACATTATTGCATAAACACCATAAGAATAACCACATCACAAAAATACATAAACTAAACTCCCCAAAGTCAAAATCGGAAAATGGATTCATCAAAATCATCTAGATCCTCTGGACTCAACAAGAGAGGATACCATTAAAATTAGATCATCAATCCCTAGAAAATATAAAATATTGATTTATCATTTATGAAATGACATCACCATATGAATTTTAACCCACATAAACATTGTTTTTCTTTTATGAAACATCCATCGGAACCCATTCTACCATTAGTAGAAGGAAGAGGAAGATTCAAGTAATATTGTATGGTGTAAAATAAGTGAAAGGTTCAAGCACCACCACACTATTACAAGTATGGATAGAGTCTCCAATAAGAAAACATTCTCTTATGAGGTGATGAGAATCATCCTGATATTCTTCCCTCAAGACAAAGTTCACATACTAGTCAAAAACATCATGTTACGCTTGATCTAATGAAAATGAAAATGAAATATATTCCGCTCAATTACGAAATCAAGAAAAAAATCCCACAATTAATTAATATTCCGTTAAAAAATTAGTTAACAACGACATAAAAAATTAAAACAAATTTCCAAATTTAAATGTTTTATTCAAAAAATAAGAAACATTAAAAAAATACATCCCTATATAAATATTATATATGTAAAATAAGTAAAAAAATTCAATTTATAACATGTTTTTAAATCATGACTATACTCCTACAACTATGAATTTAGAACATTTATAAACCAAATTTTATTTCCAAAAAACCATTCCATTTGAGCAGTTTGAAACATATCCTAGTTTTCATAATGAAATCAACCATTATTTCATGACTGATAAGAATTTTAAAACCCAAGAAACCAAAACATTTCCCTTAAAATAAGTCATATTAAAACTACCCATTATATATTTAAGAACCCAATAATTACTTCAAAACATCATTAAAACTTAAATTTATTATAACCTAATGAAATTATTTCTGAAACTTATTTTTATTTAACAAAAATACACATCCAACTAATTTTCTAAATAGGATGATTTCATAAAAATATCATTCAAGGAAGAAAAAATATATAATAAAATATAAATAAGGAAAAATAATATAATTCACCTATAATTTAGTTAAATATAATAAAACACTATACAAACCCACATTATTTGAATCGCACATGTGAGAACCACTTATTGTAAAATTTGGAATCATGGGAGTCTTGAGTTATAATTACACGAGGGATACAGAGCTATATGTGGTATAGCCACAATCATTGTTGTACCAGGTTCCACTAAGAGTTGAAGACCTAGGAATTCCTCATTACCACATTTATGGGCTACAGACTATTTATAAAAATGAGTGGGCTTATTATAAAACCTAGTTTCTTCATCCAAATTTACCACAAAACTCTTGAAATCTATAAAATTACTAAAATTACGCCAATACGGTAAAAATAAAATCAATTAATGTATATAATAATTTATAAAATATCAAAAACAAATCCAAAATTTAACATTGACATCCTAACTACACATGGAGAGTAAAGTGTCATTGTGAATGGCGATGTTCAAGAACAAACTTGCAATTAACCTCTTTTGTGAAAACCATCATATTCTTCTTCTTAATAAGATGAACCATAGGAAATAAGATTATTCTTCAGGATCATATTACCATTTCCAGAAACAAGTTACTGGTTCCATTTTTAAATTAATCACCATTTGTTGACATAATTAGTTACCTAGTCGGGCCTTTCACTCAGTCCAAAGGGGATTTCCAATCCTTTTGGCATTGAAATCAGTGTCTACAAATTGATGAATATTATATTGAGAATGATTTCACCATAATATAAATAATAAATTAACTATATAAAATCACTGATAATATTATATAAAAAATTTATATATTTTACAAAAATTTATGTAAAATAATTTTTTTTAACAAAAAATTAATTTGAAATATTCTATAAACAAAATTAACATTCAAAATAAATTTTAAAAAATAACAACTATAAGTTAACAAGAATGAATATAAAAGAGGAAAAGGAAATATAGATACATCCTTATGAAAATTTCTTTCAAACAATATCCCAAAATAAACAAAACCCGAATAAAATGATCAAAACCAAGTATGCTTTTCTCATGGAAACTCACTACTTCTAAAAACATTCTCTAGTAGTGGAAATCATAGTAAATAAATAATAGGAACCAACATGGATCATAGATAAAAAAAATGTTTTTAGTATGAAGCCATAGGTGTATATAAGGATTGATATAAACATGATTAATAATATTCACCAATGATTCGATAAAATTTTTTAAAAAATAAATTCCAATGATTATAGTACAGAACTACATTCAGAAAATAGGATTTAACATATAAGTTAACATGAAAAAATAATAAAAAATTATTCTCTATTATAATTATTCTTTCAAAATTAATTTACATTTTATATTAATATTAATGAATCATGTTTCATGAGAGAACTCCTGAACCATGAAATAAAACCACTAATTTTATAAAAACCATAAATTTCCCTAAATTACCATTTCATTTTTTATAAATTTCTTTAATACCTCTCTTTTATCAAAGTAGTTGAAATATACACCACACCATGAATGAAATAAGGTAACAATCATGCTTTCACTATAATTCAATGAATCAAAATGAAATAGATAACAAGACTACAATGGTGCTATAGAATTAAACTGAACAAGGTGATGGAAAAATTAATAAGGAGTGGATCAAAGAGATATAATGATCAATAATAAATAAGTGACATGGGAAACCCACTATGTTCTATAAGTATATGTATCTAGATATTAAAGAAAACATGAACAACATTCAACCTACATTGTTTCCTAAATAAATACACAAGCCAGATGATATAACCACATAAGACTCATTGATGGTACCCCCTAGTATAATAGAACAATAAAAATATGGGATACTAGATAGTGTGTGAGATAACTATTATAGTATAAGTCTACACCAATATCTTCTTTCCTAGGTTTCCCATGCACTCAATCATGTGGTTGTTAACAATAAGAATCCAATTATAATCTCATTAATAAATATTGAATAAATAGTAAATTTCATCTCACCTAAAAGACCATTGAAGGAAAAAACACTTTAGTAACCATTCATAAGAATCAGACACAATATTACATTTATGTACATGTATCTTTTATAGTGATGAATCCAAAATAAGTCATAACAAAAAAGGGGTCTCAGATTTGAGGTCATCATACAAAGTATACATAAATTCCTTTTCATAAAGTTCCAAATGGTCATTTAAAAAAACCTTGTTACGATATCAAGATATTTGAATATGATTTGAATCATCAATTATATAATCACACATTATATTTGTTTTGAAATTAATAAAAAACCAAAACTTTGTTTAAAAACCACTTTTGAACTCCTATACCTTTTTGAGATAAATATATTCCATTATACTAAATATAGTTTCATAAAAAATATTAATTTAATGGAAATAAATGATTTATTAAAAATTCATGATTGAATTTCACCATTATAAATTCCTAATTCCATTAAAAACAATCCCTAAGACATTTATGCATACACTTTTCACTCTTAAATCAAAAATTAGAAAATTAAAATTATCAAATAAAAAAATTATTCCATGTGATGAAAACTAAGAAAAACATTTCAAAACCCATTAAGGGAACCATACCAAGGTATAATTTGATATAAAATTATTGGAGTAAATCTCACAAAAAAAGTTAATAAAATGATTCTTTAGAATAAACTACCATGAATCATGTGGAAAATTATAATTTCAATGGTGGAATCCTAAATAATAATGAATATATTATCTATAATCCTTTACCATTAATAGTTTAAAAACTATGACCACCTTGTAACCTAAATTCATCCAACATATCCCCTACTGTTCACAAGTGAAGAGAAAAGAAATTCAAAAAAATAGAAACATGAAGGACATTAAAAGAACATACATTGAAGAAAAAAGTTAAACAATTAAATAAATACCAAGGAAAAATTAATATAGGATGATAGAAGGGAGTTTGATGTATTATTGGTACTGGAGGAGATGAGTTATTGGAATAGAGGATCCCTAGAAACGTAAATTATGGTGGGGAATTTTTGGAAAAAAATTAAAAAAATAAGGATGATTTATTTGTTTTTATATAAGGTTTTAAATCCTATTAAAACCCTTTTTGTGATATCATAAATGTAAATAACCCAAATATCACTATAAGACCACTTGTTTTCAATTAACCAATCGCTATTCATGTAAATCACCCCTACAAACTCATCTAAGTCACACCGTTTCATAGAGATGTCACATGGTTTCTCTAAAAGATAAATGCCTGAATAAGCCTAGTGATATAGAATTTTATCATTTGAATGGTTTCCTAGAGAACCCTTAGATATTTTTATAAAAATTAAATCATAATGAGACCTATGAAAAATATCAAAAAATCAGTAAATCTATCCAGAAAGGCTTTGAAAATTTAAAATTTTCCCATATTAAAAAAAATTAAAACAATAATGCCACCTTGTTGTTACAAGCGGAATATGACATGTGACTCAAAGTCACATGGTTTTTGATATTAATATTAATATGTTACCAAATATTCCTAGCTTGTAAGAAAATTTTTTTTGACTTAGAGTACTATAGAGGATCTTGTAGGGTTTTCAAAAATCCACATGCATAGAGCTCTTCCTTTCACACCATGATTACCACTATTTCCAAGGCCTCTGGTCATGCCATTTTTTTTACCGACATAGAATCCTCAATACTCACCATCACACCTTTATATATCCATTTTCGTCCATCTATCATCCTCTTGTTCATTTTTGTTCATACTTTATCATTTTCATGACCAATTCATTCACCAAAAATTACTTTCACATGCTTCCTTCCTTGTGCTATCTAAATTCTCTAACCATCAAACATTGTTACAATACATAATCAAAAAATTAATTATAACATAATGATGAGAATATGGTAGTCATGATTGGTGGTGGAGTAAAATATTCAATAAAATCTAGGAGGATATCATTTTTATTGATTGATAGATGTAAGATATTGCAAGGGGTTTGATCTAACAGTCATTGTAGATATATTTAGGGGTGTTTTACATAATGAACATTATTATTTAACTTTAATGAAAAATATATAAAATTTAATTATAAGAACAAAACAAAAGGTTAATGTTATTAAACATGTCTTATCGCGGACATATCAGGAACATTATTTGATATAAAAATAATTAAATCCCATTTTTCTAATAACTAAATTGTCCATATCTATAACCAATATTTTATATTTTAAACCCAAAACATAAAGAGGATAAAATTAAAAATAAAATAAATAGAAATGTGTAAAATTTTGTTTTTAATAAAAGTATAATAATTGTGGTACATGAAATTAAAGGAAAATACAATAAGTGAATAATTAATCGAAGAATTATTATAATTAATACAATAGTTATTATAATTATACTAAATTTTATTTTTCATTAGGAAAACTAATTCATGTACATGATAGATTTATATAGATAAATATTGTGGTCAACATAATAATAAAAAAATACATTTATTGAGAATCATTGTCACTTTGGGAGTCAAACCTCAAAAAACGTTCATTATCATTGACTCTATTAAGAAACAAAATAACATGAAGAGAACAAATAACAAGAACAACATGTCTATTTTTTCAAATTAGAAACCTAAACATCAAAAAAATTAAGAAAAACAATATTTTTAATCATTTATAGTTTGTGAAATTCTTTTACCGTGTATTTTATTAAAAACCAAAAAATACATGATCTGAGTCTCGAACCCAAAAAATAAATCAACTCATATCATAGGAGAAACCTATAATTCAATACAAAACCTTTATGTAATAATATTTATTCGGGACTCTATTTAGGATTTATTTAATATTCACCATCATTTGGTTATCAATAATAAATTTATTATACATAATTTATATTTTAATGGATTGAAATTATAATGAAAAGGATCTAGATTCCTAAACACATTGATAAATAGTATTAAAATTATTTAATAAAAAATTATTGATTGTTACCTCATTCCATCATTTTAATAATTTCCTCGTGTAGACCATATCATAGGAAAAGAGATTATTGTACCAATCTCAAATATGGTCCTTACATTCCCATGTGCTCTACTATATATTCACATGACACTGTATGATACAAACTAAAATAATAAAACATACACAAAGGATAATATTCTACTAAAACATTATAGAAACATAGTTCTAATAAAAGTTAATTTCATCCTTGAAATCTTTCTCACCATAGTCTATAATTTGTGGGTTTTCATGTATATACCACCTCATCTACAAAATATGGAAAATATTTTTCACTTAATTAATCTATGGGGTAGAAATGAGTGATAAGAATCCTTTACCACCCAAATTTGAATCTTTATTTTTCAAATAAACCATCGAGATATATTTTTATTCCTTCCGAACATCCACAATCCCTTATGTTCATACAACTTTAAGAGCACATGATCTCCCTCCTAAATCTCCACTAGTATTCAATGCTTATTTTTTTGGTACTTATAATAGATCTAGGCTATCCTATTATGACCTTGTATAACATACACCTTCTCCATTTTTCATGCACTATATTGGGCAGCATGATTGATATTGATTGATCATTAATTTGTCAAATATTATAGAAAATCATTTAATTATTGAATATATATATCTTGAACAATTATTTTTATTATGTATTAAGAATTTTTATTTTATTAACTATATATATCATGGTATACGAATGACATTATAAAAATGAAATATTAATCTATTTAATACTATTTTCACTAATTTTGAAATTATTAATTTATATGATAAAATAAAGTTTGAAAATTCATTTTTATATAAAAATAGTATTGGATGTTTTTTATATGTCCTAGTTTAAATGTTTATTATATAATATTTAAAATTTTAATTAGATAAAATTCATTTTAAATTTATAATTAAAGACTTTCAAATTATATGTGGTTTTTCATATTAAAATTTTGATAAAAAATATATATCAAAGTAAATAATTAAACAAGATAAAATTATTTAAGGGGATAAAATGAAATTATTTTAATTTTTAATGATAAAATTTATATTAACACATAATAAAAAACTTCATTAGGTTTTGGTTTCAACTCTAAAATAATCATGAAAAATTCCTTACATAACCCACCAAACTGCCATGTGATTCCATGTTTAACCATCACCTAACTTACTTTTCAAAATAAATATCCCTAATGTTTAAACTTGAAAGTATCCCTGAACTACCCAATATAGTCTACATATGTCCTAAAAATTTATAATTAATCCAGTAATAAATAAATTATCATAAATCCATATCCCATGTTGGTTAGCTTCTGGTCCCTTGTTGGAGGGCTAAATCATTCATTATAATGGAATTTAGTACCTCAAGGAGAAATATCCTCAAAGTAATGAACTCATCTTCATATCATTCACTAATATTACCACTTAATATCTTCCAAAATTTCATTATTCACCGTATTTATTTGATTTTAAAATAATTATACGTATATAAAATAGATATTATAACTATATAAACTCACATTCTTATTCATCCATTCATTATAATATATTTTTTTAGTTCAACTTTATCACATACTTGAAAGGTACTATAATATTTTCATTATGAATGTATAAGAAGAAATACTAAATTGTATTATAGGATATTAAATATTAATTTATATTATGAATATGGTTCTATAAGGTTGTCAAAAAATTAATGGTTTCAATAATGTTACTCATTATTATTGGAAAAGTATATGAAATATAATCATTGTGAATTAATTCTTCACACGACATAGTCAAAACATTAATTAAATGAACATAGACATATCTAAATAATTTAAATATAATGATCTAAATAAATTTAGAAATATGGAATGATGAAATTTATATCATATAATTAGGATAGATGTAATCATTACCAAACTTTTACACAACAATCTAAATTTTTAACTTACTGCGATGAAAATAAATAAAAACTAAATAACATTTGAATTATAAAATATATAATTGAATATTATAAAATTTATTAAATGATCATATGTTTAATAATTAATTTATAAATTTATATATGATTCCTATATTGTGGTTTATAGCACGTTTAATGAAGTTATGTGTAAATGTAAAGGATTATTTTCCAATCTCATGTTAGAATTTGTGAACTCTAAGTATACATATTCATTAGTTAAAAAATTATAATCCTTAAATAAAACATCAAAAATATTTTTCTCATGTTATGGTAATTGTTTTGTGTTATATTTTTTCTTATTATTTTTATTCTCATTTTTCTCAAAATTTACCTAACATAATTCTCGTGAATTTTACCAACCTTATATATTTTTATCTATATAAAATATTACTATTCTATTTTTTTAATATTTATCTATAAATGTATTTATAAAAACTTCTATAATTTCTTAACGACACTTTATATTGGTTATTAAATTTTTTAAAAGTATTTATTAGAATATGATAACGTACTTCTTTCATTTTTCCACATGGTTACATTCTCTAAATATTTTATTTTATATTACTTATAAAACATAATTTCCATGATTTAATTATTAATTAAAGTTATATATAACTAAATTATCATACCATATATAAAATAATTTTATTAAAAGTATTCATTGTTTAAAAAAATTATGAAAATTATAATGTATGTTTCTTCTTATTTTTAAAACTAATTTTTTCATTTTTATATAATATTTTTTAATATATAGAAATTTCTTTAAATTTCTCCCATGATTTATTGGATTTTTGTTTTAAAGAAATCATAAACATTACTTCTATAGAGTATTTATTTAATATTTGTGGAAATTTTCATTAGATTAATTTCTTTCTAACTAGTTATTTAATTTATTTTTCAATTACGAATGTAATCTCATTCATGTAGAATATATATGAGGTTTATTAATATATGATATGAGATTATATTATATCCCTCTTATGAGTTTTGTCAAGTATATATATTCTGACATGTTTTGAGACATGGGGGTGATTCCCAATCCAAATTTTTGTTAGATACGATTGGTGGTTATTGATCCACTATATTATGGGAAATGGTAGTAGATTCCCAATCCACATTGTTATGGGACATCAGAATTGATTTTTAATAAACTATTCTATGAGAAATTGTCGGTGGGATCTTATCCACTGTGTTATTATTATCATGTTTGTTACATTTGACTTATGTTATGATTTTGATTCTTTTTTTTTGGACCATAAACACATGTTGTATTTCATGGTTTAGGATTATTGTCTCGTGTTTCCATATTCATATGTGATATTAAAAAGTTATACCAAATACTATATTCTATATTCCTGTTTATTAATAATGTTTAAATTAGTATTATTTCCTTATATATTTTTCATATTCCTTAATGATGTTTTCATACCCACTAATTATCTTTTCTCAATAATAATTCTTGATTGATATCTCATTTTATATTCCCCATAATTAGAATATAAGCTCCACATTTTTTACAATAACCAAGATAAGTGGATGTGTATAACATGTTATAAGTCCATTAGGGTTCATTTTTGGTTCAATAATGGTGAAATAATAATATTAATATAGAACTGTACTTTTATGTATTGAATATCTAATGAAACTAAACTAGTTGGTTTTGGGGTGTGATTTTTATGGAGATATAAAGGATATTCATGTGAAATAAATTATTATGGATTTATGAATGGTTGTGTAATGTACCTTTAATCACAGTGGGGTTTAGTTATTTTTCTGTACTAGGTTTTGAAGAATTAGTTGATAAAACTCTATGAAACCAAGGTTGACCCAATATTGAGTATCCTTAGCTTTTGTAAAAGTAAATTGGTTGAACTTGAAATGAAATATTTTGAAACTAAAGGTGTAATTGGTAATAGAATCTTGGTATTATCTTTATATATCGCATGATTACATACATTTGTTATTTTTGTTAAACAATCACACTAATTATTTAGGGTTTCTCTTCAATTTTAGAAACTAGAAGTAACCAAAGGAGCAACGGGGGTGGTGGAAAATGAAATGATTATGCTAATGAGATGAAAAACATGTTGGGAGATAGTGTGAAATTGATCATTGAAATGATAACCCAAATATTTGATGCTTTTAGTAATATCATTAATAATATGGAAATTTTAAACACTTCATGGAAGGAGTAATTTATCATTCAATTATTCTTGTTTCAACAAACACCATCTTTTAGATGGCCTTTTTATTCAATATTTAATGAGTAATGGATAAATCCAAATGAAAATATATTTTATATTTTTTTACTGATTATAGATTTAATATTTTGTTTTTATTTATCATTTATAATGTAAATTATATCAATGGTTGACTGACATTAATATAATAAAGGATAAAATGAATAAATTGACTCAATGTAATGGAAGAAGAATAAGAATTTCTTATTCAATTTATATTTTCCAGAACTCATTTCAATAAAAAAATGAAATTATATATTTTTAATAATAATGAGGTTAAATCCATTGTATCAAATGAATAAACTCCAGATTACTTTCATAGTAAGCCTATGGTGTTATCGTTGACCCTGAAAGAGAATTCAATCCTTTCATTAGTGGACTATAACTAAGTCCCTGAAATGAATTATCTGTAAGGGATGTTGGTGGATATGAGAAAATTATTCATTGTGCCACTATGGTTTAAATAGAAATTAGATACTCTCAATGAATTGTAGAAAAAAATAGAAAAATTGAATTTCAAGGATACTCTAAATAAAATAACATGGTGGAAGGAAAATGCAACTACCTATATTCCAAAATGATCATGTAATTATCCATGTAATTTCATGATAGGATTAAAAATATGTTTTACATGTGGTCAAGTATGCCATCAAGTAAAAACTTTCAGGGGAAATGTGTAGTGGTAAATTAAAAAAATAGTGGAGAAAAAGGTCTTAAATATTGAAATAACCACACTATAAGGCATAAAATATAAGAAAATTTATAATTATGAAAGTACAATAATAAAACCATAAAAATGAAGAATTTATATAAAATTCATTAATAACCAATTGATGAAGGATGTGATTTTGAAATCACTACTTCCAAATTAGATCATTTTAATGATATGGTGAATGGAATACTCATTATGCACTTTGTAATAGGACATGTGTTATTTTATTCAAGTTCCACACATAAATTAATATCCTATAGGATGAATAGGATATTTGAGCAACTTACTCAAAAGTAAGATGTTGTATAATAAAATAAAACACCTTTTAGTGCGATAATTACATTAAAAGTATATATTTCTTCATGAATTTATGTTTTTAGAAGATCTTACTAAAAAATAATCTTATTCTACCCTTTGTAGAGTTTAACATTGTATTCAGAATGGATCTTATCTCTCTAAAAACATCACATATCAAATTTTTGAATAGGGAAATTTCATTTCATATAAATATTCATCCCCTAAGAAAATATGAATTCAATTATGACTATGAATTACTCTTATAAATAATATTTACATATTAAATTCATGATATAAAAAATAATAATTAGCTAAAATTACTTTCCAAAAAACTCAATGTTGAATATATTCCAATTGTGTTGGAATATAAATGTTTATATCCCTAATAGTAATATGGAATTACCCTAAATGTGAGGCTGAGTTTTCTGTTGAATTCATTTTCAAATCGGTTACTATAGAATATATTACTTATTTAATAACCTCCATTTAGATACAATTATAATAGAATAAACATTAGGATAATTAGTATTAGGTTTTAATAATTCCAAGTGCTTCATCATGGGGTGAACTCATCCTCCTTGTTAAAAAGAAAAATCAATTAATTTATCTATATAATGTTTATCATGAACATAAAAATATCCTAATCAAGAATTAATATCTTTTTCCTTATATTTATTAATCATATATTCCACATAGGGGAACACAATAAGTCTCATTAATTAATCTTTTATCTAATTATCATTATGTGAGTTTGAAGAGCGAAGCTATGACCTTGATGAACCTTTGAACAAGATATGAACATTATGAATTAATAGTGATTCTATTCTCACTTAAAAATATCCCTATGATTTACATTTATTTAATTAATTGTTCATTATAGATTACATTGAAAATATTTTTATAGTATTTGTTTGTGATATTCTCATATATTCCAAAATTAATGGATATCAAGAAGAAAATTTTATGAATTTTAATTAACCCCATATTTCATTTAAATAACATTTGCTTTATGTTATTTTATCCTATATAATGCTTGGGTTAATTTTTGGGAAGTTTAAAGACTTATTGGAATATTTTAGAGGTATTTATAGAGGAGCACAATTTCAGTATGGTTAGTAAAAACAACACACCACCTCTAGGAACAATGAAACATGTTTTCAGTTCATTGGGTAGGTGCACAATTGGCACATAGTTTTACTAAACTATGTGAGTTCCTAGGTGAAATAGTGAAAAGTGAAATAGGGGTAAAATAATGGTTGGGACGTGAGTTTTCTAATAGTAAAAGACAACCATATGGGGTGTTTTCTTAAGATAGTAACAATACATGGTTATCCCATGGTTTTTATATTTTTTTCATCCCAAACCACATAGCTACATAGATTTTCTTGTTTCACATGCACATTTAGAACACAGTTTAACAAACAATGTGACCTAACCATGTGATATATAGTTAGAACCTCAAAAAATGTGTTTTTAATACAAATTAGTTCATTAATCCCCCCTTAGTCACCAAATATTTGAGGATCTCAAATTCCCTTTTCTCCCAAGGCTCTATGGAAATTACACCTAATCCATAGACTCTGTTATGAAAATCATAGTGCTTTAGATATTTCTATTATTTCTTAAGTAATCATTATTCTCATTTATTATTATATATACTCTTCTACCTTCTAAAAAACCATTTATATACTACATTATGGATAGTTATATGTTATATGAAGGGATCATTGAAGTGATTTTATTGAATATATTGAATAAATGAAGATATAAGGTTAGAACTAGAAGTTATTAGAGTCATTTTTAATTTTCAACAATCATTGAGAGGCAGTTGGATTCTCTCTCATCTCTAATGTTCTATAAATTTAATTCTTCATTTTGATTAAATGATTTGATAGAAATTGTTTTTTATCCTTGTTTGATTGATCATGTGAACCTGTTATTGGTTATGTATTTTGAAATCAAGGAAAAAATCATGGATTTCAAAGAACCTCCATTTGTTTATAATTTTAAAATAAGGTTTTTATAATTAATTTACGGTATATGTACCTAATATGTTTGATGGAATTTTCACAATAAATATTGGGTTAAATGTGAAATGGTTTGTCCTTGAATTTTCAATACATGGATGGTGTGACTTTATTTATTTTGGTGTGACCATGTATAAGTGGTGTGTACCATTGGGGTATCAGGAACTAACCCAGAATATGTGGAATGTTTCATTCTTGAAAAGGGCATTTTTTTTATTTTTTATGAGTTGTTGAATTAAAAAGAGAACACTCATGATTATGGAACTTCCACATAGCATGCATTTGTGTGGGGATTCATGTGTGTGAAAGGAATCATGAGTGTCAGAATTATAAATAATGAGAAATGGATTTCTAAATTGCATTATTTATTACATGTTAATTTTTTATATACTTGATAAAAAAAATTAAGAATGTTAAAATATTTTATATAAAATGTGATAATATGTATTGTTACAGTTGGGAGTGTTCAGAGATCTTTAAGGATCTATAAATAAATTTATACACACCCATACATTCAATCTTAATTGTGTTTTCAGATGTCATCTATTAGGATATATGGATGGGAAAGGTATCATATTTTTCTAGTGATGCATCATGAAACCTTGTGAATGGAATTTGGAGTTGGTTCTTGGAGCTAGACAGATGATATAGAGATTATATATTTTTTATACTTTTTAGTATTATTATTCCTTTGGTTTTTTTAGTTTTTGACTTATTTATGTTCTCATTATGATATTTTTGATTAATTCTGGGTATACCATTAGTGGTATCATTTATTCATGCATCATATAAAGGACTGTATGTTTATTGTTTATATTCTTTGAGTGTTTTACCTTCTAAAAGGATAAACCATCTTTAACTATTCATTTATTCCTAGAGAATTTATTACCTGACATTAGATTCATGAGGATGTCACCTTGGACCAATAACTCCCCCATCATATCTCAATCCAAGAAGAAGGGTTTGGATGTCACAAATGGTATTAACATTGTTAAATCATTGAGTTGGAAATGGTATAAGTATTGGTTAGTCTTTTTATTTTTACCTTGGTATTCTTGCAAGGAGATATTATTTTTTTGAACATCAAATGTATTTCTTAAAAAGTTGTATATATATCATTTTTATTTTAAAATTCAATTTATCAAAGTGTTCTATTACATTATTCTTTTAAGAAATTTCTAGGTGTTATCACCTCATCATCATATGATTATCCAATGTTTGTATCATATCATGAATTAGTAATGATTCTTAAAACAAGGATTACATTATTCATCATGCATTGGATTGATTGTAGAAAATTATTAACATGATATAAATAAATAGATTTGGTAAAGAAACCATGTAATTATTATTGTTTACTAGAATTTTAAGTGAATAAATCCTTTAATTGGTATTGAGTTTCGGCTGAGTGTTTTTTTGTTTATATTATATATAATAGTAAGAGTTATGTGTCATAATAATAAACAATAATAGGTAACAGAAAATTATATTGTACCTAAGCTACATGAGAACCCAGAATTTCTCCAAATCATCTTTTTGAACTCTCAATCCATGGATTAAATATATGTAAATGATTAACCTCAAAAATTGGACCACTCATCATAGTTTAAAAATTAAATCCAACCATCTATTGAGGGGATTCAAAACATGAAAAATTGGAGGTATGGTTTAATAGTATAAATTGAATCTTTGATTTCCTAAAAACACCAGATAAGTTAAAATTAAATTTCTCAATGTACATTCTTGAGGATCTCAAATGCCAATGGTGTGACTTAGTTGACAAATGTAAATTTAACCTAGAAATTTCAAGGGAGTTTTTTGAAAAAAAAATTATAAATTTTTTAATCATCATGCCTTTCATATTTCTATAAGAGTATATTTATTTAGAGTGAATTAATAAAATCTCTTGGTGACTGATTATGCAACTAAATTTTTTAATTTATTACTTTTTTTTCGGGAAGTTGTTGAAAGTGCATCATTCAAGGAACACATTTTTGCGTTATGGATATGAGTGTAAATTCAATCAATTATTTTTATCATTTTTATTTTGGAATATAGATATATATTATATCAAGAAAATATGGAAGAAAGAGATATATTTATAAATAGAGTATGAGGAATCGTGTTTATCACCATAGAAGTAGGTGGGATGTCTAAAACGTGGAATAAGTGTAAGAGGGACATATACAATCAACATAATGGTATATCTTATAAAAAAAATGACATCAGTTAACTTATATCCATGACTATAAATTAAGAATGTATATTTCCAACATGGTACCTTTGATGACATCATGTTATATTACATGCCACCACCTAGATCATGTCAGAACTGTTCCAAGATGGTAAATCTCCAAGGTTATATTTTTATCACTCCAATTTCTAGTAACGTAATTATATCTCATAAATCTCATACATATTATAAGTAAATAGGGTTATCAAGACAAAATAACCCCCATCCTCAAAATAAAGCTTGTCAACATAATTTTAGGAACATTAAAACTCATAAAAAATAAAAATCATCTTAAGTATACATAGAGTGAAGGATAATGAGTAAATAATTATATGGAAATGAGTGGGTGGTCCAAAAATATCAATATGGTCCTTCAATTATGAAAAATATGATTATTTTGAATTATACTATTATGAAGACCTTTTTTATATAGATGAATCCCACTCTTTTATTTTTTCACATGTTGTTGATTTAATGGGATTAAATGTTGGGATAATTCCCTATGTTTTAAATTTTCAAACTCCTATTATCCAAAAAGAATGTTAATATTTTAAATGTGTAACAATTTTTATGACTATTAATGGGGATGAATTGGTATGTATTTTCTTTTTCATTTAGATAATCATCTATGACTTGATTTTGGGAATGCATTGGTTGACAACAAACAAATACCATATTGACTATTATGGTTGACATGCGAATTTCATATCTTGATATGGTTCCAAAAAACTCCATAATTGATATTCGTTTGTGGATCTATAATGAGATGGACCTTTCGTACCAGTGGTTGTAAATTTATTTTATTAACTAAATATGGTTATTTTTGCATCGGTGGATGAGATATGGAAAAGAGATTTTTAGACCATAGTTGACCTGTTTCATGAGGTGGTTCATGGTAATTTGTCAGGGTCACCACCCAAAATGTAAGTGGATTTTAGTATTAACATATTACAAATTTCCAATCCTTTTCTCCTTCCATATTATTGGATAGAACTAATAGAGTTACTGGATTCTAATGTATATTTGGAAGAGTTGGAAATAAATGGGGTCATCGGACTGAGTACATCCCATTAGGTAGCATTAGTTCATTTTTTAAAGATGGTGGTTGAATTTTTTTTAAATTTTATAGAACACCATTATCTTAATCATGTAATGATAATGAAAAATTATCATCATCCATTCATAGATGATATGATCGATAAATTTAGGGGAGCCCATGGGTCTCTAAAATCTATTTATGATCGAGGTATCATAGTCATTGATTATGGAAGTATTATATGACAAAAAAGATTTTTGGATTCGCAATGGACATTTTGAGTATGTGGTTTATCCAATTGGTTTTATTAATTAACCAGATGTATTTATGGAATTTATGAATCATATATTTTATAGGTATCTTGACTCTTTTGTGGGGAGTTCATTAATGATATTCTTCTGTATTTTTGTACAAAATCGAGTCTTTATGATCACTACTCTATAGTGTTTGAAATTTTTATAAGCATAACCATTATGAAAATTATTCAATGTTTTATTTATTGATATAAGAGGTACGTTTCCTTGTTCACAAAACATTTGATACTCCATAGTCCATGAAAATAAATATGTTTTCATCTATTGGAAAACAGTGATCAATCTTTTTGAGATACATAGTTTCCATAGATTAGTGGGATACTAATCTTGATTTCCTCTTGAACATTGACATTAAACTTCACCAATTACTCCTTTGAAAAGGTAGGGAATGCCGTTAAAATCTAATGATTAATTCAAAATTACTTTCTAAGAACTTATGGTTCATCGTACATCTATACCTCTCCTCACATATCCAAAGTTGGATAAGGCTATGTGGTTTATTGTGATCACCGGGATTCAGGTTTGGCTTTGTACTTAATAAAAGAGACCATGAGGATTCTTATGGATCATAAAGATTATTGGTTCATGAGAAAAAATACCTATCACATGATTTGAAATTAGCTGTTATAGCCCATTATTTGAAAAAACATAATACTTATCTTTTTGTAATAAATGTATAGTGTTTACAGATCATAAGAGATTGAAATATATTTTTTAACAAAGATATATGGATTACAAACAATTATTATGGATATAATATCTTCAAATGTATGAATTTTACATGATGTATACACTAAGTAAAGGAAACTGTATGTTTGAATCATTATGTAGTAATTTTTATAACTAATTGGAAAAATAGGCATTAGATCATTGATTACTATATTCCATCATAGAGGAAATCCATTTTGAATGTTCTAAGTAAGGATAAATTTTATCTTTATAACTAGCTTCTATTTTTCATGACATGGTTGAGAATGTAAAATAGGATTATAAATACAATTCTAAATTTGTTACAATAATTTCAAAAAATCGGTGGGATGAAAATTAAGGGAGAAATGATAGATATGAATTATTTTTTATGTTTTATAATTTATATAACAATTCCTACAACCTCGTAGAAACATCTTCTTAATACCCAAAACCATCCCAGTTGGTATGTTCATCTTGAATTAAAAAAATTGTTTAAATCATTTAGAACATGATTTTAGTGGGGGAAGTAAGATATATGTAATTAATTTTATTAGTTCATTATGCTCTCGGTGTTGACTGAGATAATTCCCTAGATCTGATGCTGATGAGCTCTGCTCCCCCCTCTTGATCAAAGGGGGGAGTTTCACGACCTCTTGAAAAGGATATACCTCACTCGTGCTCTCTTTCACTGTTGACAAGGATACATCTATCCCCAAAGGTTCCAGATCTATTTCAACTGACCCTACAACTTCCTCTTCTCCCAGCTGAGATCATCAATGCTTTGGATTTATACAAGCTAACATTGGTTTCATGATATCATCCCAAATTCCCATCGATTGACAAGTTCTAGTGATTTTTATATGAATATTGGGAGCTATAGGTGCACGGGGTTGAGTGTCTTCTTGATCAGAGGGATATAATGGTCCACTTTTCATCATAGGTGGATATGATTGTTGCATGGTCTGAGGCTCCTTGAAGATGCAGTGGCTCTAATTTCTTCTTGTTTCATTGGATCTTTGATTTTCACATGTGACATGATCCCGTGACAATTGAAACGTGGGTAAGTATCCCTGGCCTACCTCTTTCATTCCAAAATCCCCCGATATTATGTGCAATTGGAAATATGATCGGTCATTAATTATGTTCTGATCATCAGGACGAGGCTCTGTGTCACCTAATTTTTCCAAAAATCTGTATGGAGGTCGATGTATCTAGAACACCAATTGACTATTTTTGGATCATGAATAGTACAAAGTTCTACTGGACTTAGGGTGTTGTCTTTGAGTCCTGGATGCGTTATTGCATGTCCAGCTCTTGATTTGGTCATCTAGAACTAGTTTTTGATCATGGATAGTTGGTTGGTGCTTTAAAGAATGTTGAAAGGAGAAGTTATGATGGTATTTTGGCTATTGTATAGGACCCAGTACTGGTCATGGCCAATTTTGGAGATCCTTTTATAGTGTGAGGGAATGTGAATGAAGGCATCGGTGGTGGCCCTGTGGAGTGTGTTGGAATTATGTCTCCTGAGGACCGGGAAGATATGGTGGGAATCCCCTACCTCGGTGAGGCAATTTTTTTAATAGGCATGTAACATGAGGTGTACAAGTCTTTCACACAGAGGTGTGCATGCATGGTTGTGTAGTGAAAGAGGTGTGGGTGTCACTCAACCCATCATTGAGATAGGTCGTTGAGTGGATAAAATGTGGGATTGGTGTTGAGGACCTACCGCTACAAAACGGTGCTCTTAGTCATGTGAAACCAATAGGTGGAAGCCTAAACAAAGAAGTGGGAGTGGATGCTATAAAGGGTGGATAGGTCCTCTCAGGTAATAGGTTTGTGGGAATGAATCAGGAGGGGCAACCCACTGTGCTGGTTGATCCACAGGTGCGTGCAGCGTTGAATCTGCATAATGGTTCTAGAAGTCCAAAAAATTTTCATTTGTTGTCTCAAATATGGGGACTTTATAGGACCATGGAAAGATGTGAATACTCAATGTCTTTCTCTAGTTAATTATAATAGGCTCTCTCACATAATTGGGGGTGAGTCTCTAAGAACCTCAGAAGGTCTCTTGGTGAGGAAAGATGGTGAGTGCACGAGTTTCATTCCTCTGAATATCACTGATAAATGGGAGAATTTATGTGACAATGACAAGGAGAATGACCGAGGGGCTGCAAGACCTTCTAACAACGATATTTTTCAAGTTGATTAGAAGATGTTGTCTGAAAGTGAAGGCGTGATAAATGCTCCACCACAGAGGACGCCACAAAAGGACTATTCTTACTTACCGAAGCCAACATCCACCAAGTCCTGACCCAGAAGGAAAATGGGGATGCCCTAGATTATAAAAATATCCTTGTAAGAAAGAAATAAAATAAGGATAAATTATTTGTGGATCAAATGGAGCTCTGATGGAAGTATACCAATGTTTTGATGTAATATGATACGTACTCTGAGTGGGAGTCAGCGACTGCAAAGGATGGGCCTTATTATGGATGTGGTGAGGATGATGATTACTATGATATATAGTTTTTCATTTCTGGTTAGAACTTTTATTGGGATGTGGATGGGTTTTATATCAGTACTCTTGCTCCATACATCCTATACTTTTCCTTTATTTTATTAAAGGGTTAGAGTATTTCCTCTGACTGATCATTCATGACAATTTTAGTGGGATGTCATAAAGAGAAAAGCGATAGAGGCTATTTTGAGATAACTCAACTATCTATAGGTCAATGTAGAGGTCTAACAATCAGCAGGTAAATTAAAATCATTACCTATAACCATATAAAAATTGGAAGTAGGTATCCATATACTTTTTGAAATGTAAACTAAGAATTGTGAAGAAAACCTATATTATATGGTTGATTGTGCATTGACTCATAAAGTTATCTCAAATAATCCTTATAGGGTAAACCAATATTGTGGATGGCTTTTCAAAATTATATATATTATAAATAATAAATATGTAAATTGTTTCATTTTTACTATATTTTATCGAGACGCAATGTTTAACTCTCAATTTTGGAGGTCCTTCTGGTAATCCCTTTGAACCCAAATGTCATTTAGAAAATATTATCATTCTCAAATGGATAGACATTATGAAAGGATGATTAAAATTTTATAGGACATGTATATGGAATGTGTAATGGATTTTCATGGATCAGAAAAGGAGTATACACTATTAGTACAATTCTTCTACAATAACATCTATCATCTATCAGCTATTGATGCATAAGGATCCTTTTCAAGCATTATATGGTCATTATTATTGTTATTGACTTGGTTGCGTGGAACTAGGTGAGACACCACTAATCAGGCCTACTAATACTTAAATAATAATAAAGAATATTAAAATGATTGGAATTATAATTTTTATAGATCATAGTCATTAAAATTTTATTCTGATCAGAATCGATGAGTTCTATCTTTCTATGTAGTTTTTCATGTTTTTTGTATAATCACTCCAAGGCTTGGGAATCACAATTTGAAAAAATTAGGGAAGCTATCTCCTTAGTAAATTCAACCTTTTTATATAATTTAATGAGTTGGTGAGCTAGATTATCAGTTAAAACTACCAACAAAGATTAGTTCGGTGCATAACATGTTTCTTGTATCTCAATTGAAGAAATACCAGCATATTACTAAAAATGTGATTTTATGGGTCCATGTTGATCCGAAACTGTATGCTACGTAGATTAATATGCCAGTATAGATTTTGTATAAGATATATAATCTATTTAAATGCATAACAATCAATTTAGTATGGTTTTGGTAGTATCATGGTTAGATTCTTGAAGAAACATGGGAGTGTGAAATAGACCTATTGGAATATCGGCTTAAACGCTTCAAAAAACCATGTTCTTCATCATTTATGGGATTGAAATATTAATGGTGGGGAGTGTTTAGAACCCCCCATATTTTTTAATAGGAAATTTTTATGTTTTTTCATCTGATGTAATGTTTGGGTTTTATTTTTTGATTTTTCATAGAGGTTCCAACTTCTTTTGTAGGTGTTTTAGGATGCATACGATTCCTGCATGGTTAGAGGAAACTATAAACCACCTCCAGGAAACAATGAAACATGTTTTTTATGTCATTGGAAAGGTTCATATTTGGCACAAGGATTGGCCAAACCATGAGAGTGCTAATGGGAAACCATTAAAAGTGAAAAAAGTGGGAAAAGTGTGGTTGGATCATGGTTTTTATAACCATAAAATAAAACCTTGCAGGATGTTTCCTTGAGATAGTATCCCTGCATTATTGGAACATGGTTTTCCAAGTAGTGTAGCCCAAACCATGAAGGTATATGGATTGTATAGTATAACATGAATAGTTGGTTATGGTTTACTTATATTTTATTAATATATATTTACAATGTTATCACACCCACAAGTTTATCATTTGCTCACTTTAAATTATGCATTACTATCTTGCATGTTTAACCCCTACTAAGTGTTTAAGTTCATGATTTATTATGTTTCCATTCCTTATCCTTTAAAGTAGAGTATAATATATGAAATTTATAGAACACTTTCATTTAAAATGGATTTGTGGGGAAATGTAATAATTGTTGAAATTATGATTTTTATGTATCTAATATATAAAAACACTGAATATATATGTTTTAGGGTGAAATTTATTATGGTATATAAGGGATATTAGTTTAAAATTATATATTTTTTATGTATTTTATGGTTGGTTCACCACAATGAATGACAGTAACATGAATTCAATGTATAGAATGAACATGGATGATATGGTGTGGCTGTAAGAAATCCCATACAGTTGTTATATGAAGTAAGGAGGAATATTGATTGTTATATATATCGAGGTCATTGTATGAGGATATCAAATGTTTAATGTGAGTGTTGAACTTGCAATAATTGAATGTTTGTTGGAGAAAACAATTCCTATTATAGAATATTGTGGTGGTAAAAAAATCGATATTGTATGGATTTATTTTGAAAAGGTTAGTGTTAATTTTAGTGAGTAGAATATCATTCTATAACAATGTTGTATAAAACCTCATGGATTTCACCAGATATTAAACTAGGAAGTAGTCTATGAAGTAATAGATCCATATGTTGAAGAATGCATTATGCAATAGTGTAAGGTGTAACAATATAACTTTTCTCACATAAAAGTAACTCCAAGTATATGTGTGAGTAAACAATTCCACAATAAATTATATATAATAGTAATCTCTTGTCCAATAAGAGTAACTAGTTGAGTATCATACCGCGACAAGTGACACCCAGCTATAATTAAGGATAATGTGAAAACTATTTGTTAATTACATTCTTCAATAAGGTTCTAAAATAAAATAGTGTTATTAATGAAGGGGATGTTTAATGAAGTTAAATGGGTTTAATAAATTTTTTCTATATTATTGAGAGAGAAGTGAAGGAAAATTACATGATATGTTGATTGTATAGTGTGGGGTGTTTTTTGTAGACTTCAAGAAATCATATTTGACTGAGGATATTGGGATTCTCACCCTAACGAATACTATAATTCCATAACTATTATAATATCTGATGAGATATGTAATATCTCATCCCAATTTCAAATTACTTTTACATTTAATTTTTCTATATAATTGGGATCTACAATTTACTAAATGGTTTCTAAATAATAGGGTATATTACACCACATGATGGATGAAGTCAAATATGTTCATGTCATATTAAGGAAGATCATATTATAATATGAATATTTCTAGAAAATGGTGATGATTTTTATTAAACTTAAATATACAATATTTGGATTAGGATTCAAGGTATTGGATAGAAATAAAGAATAATTTCATAAAAACTATAATTTATAGAGACACATTTCTTAGTTTTACAATATTATTGAAATAAGGATTGTTTTAAAAGAATGGATCATGTTTTGGATTTTTGAAGTATGTTTATAAAATATATCTATTACATATATTTAATTTGAAAGAATTATATTTTACCCAACCTTTTACACATATTATTATATTTTCTTTTTAACAAGAACATATATTATTTACAACACAAGGATCATGTCGCCTAGTGTCTTTAGAAGACTAGGTTCATTATATACCAAAGTGAGGCTAAAATACCTGTTTATTTTATTATCAATAATGAGTTCATAATCTCATTGGATCTTCCTGGGATAAAATAGGTTATGCAGGATCGAAATAGTGATGTAGATGCTCAATATACAATAGGGGGGGTGAATTGTATACTTTAAAAATTCCTTTGGAACCTTTAAAGTTAGTTAAGAATAACTATGTTTTCCTTAAGAAAAGGAAAAGGCTAAGTTTAACAAAGTTAAACTAAGAAAATTCACATCACCTCTTAACACCGAATGCAAACTAGGAAAGAGATTCCAAAAGTAGGTTCCGGAAATATGTTTCCGGAAATTGAAACTTAACAAAATATTACAAAAAGAGATTCTACCTTAAAGCTTATAGAATCAAAATGAAACAGAATAAAAGTAAGAAAGTATAAGAAGGTTATACATTCATTATAATACAATATGCAGCGGAAAATAAACAAGTAGTAAAACTACAAGTAACAAGATATAAGTCTTTTAACCCAAAGAGAAGGGTATACAACAACCTTGGATAAAGGTCCCTTGATTTATACTTTCACGCAAGTCTGTCTTACCCACACCAGGGTAAGCCCTCGATACGAAGATCGGAGTCTCTGTCTTGCTATCCCCGCAAGCCCTCAACATCAAGGTAGTTGGAAACCTCTTTCTTCCTCAGCAAGGAAGCCCTCGAACTTCAAGGTAGTCGGCACCTCTGTCTTCCTATCCCCGGAAGCCCTCGAATGTAATCACCAACATTCGGAGTCGCACGAAGCTTTGAGAGTTAATAAGAGCCTCTCTCTCTAGAATTCACTTCAACAGCATGTATGCACAAAACCAAGTTGTTCATATGTCATCAGTAACTTCAACAGCTACGAGCTCTTTCCAATGAGCTCCTATTTATAGGTAAGGTCGGGCCATTATCCAACGGTCATATTTTCCTTAATGATCGGAGGGACCTGTACACATGTCACTTAGGAAACGGTTAATAAGAAACAGAATAGACGACATCGTTTTATAACAAAACAAGTGTAACAGAATGTATGACATCGTTTTAAACTCTAACAGAAAAGTTCGGAATGAACGCTTCGGAGTAAAGGTTCGGAGTGTAATGAAAATAATACGAGTAAACAAATTTTAGAAGAGTAAGCAATATAAAAGTTCAGAGTCTAACAAAGATATTTTTCGGAGTCTGAATTAATTCAGAGTATATAAAACAAAGATACTCAAATTCTGTTTAATAGGTGAATTCAGAATGAGAATTCGGAATAGGAATTCGTCATCAGAAATCGTAATGAGAATTCATCATAAGGATTCGTAATGAGAATTCGTCATCAGAATTTGTAATGAGAATTCGTCATCAGAATTCATAATGAGAATTCCTCATCAGAATTCGTAATGAGAATTCCTCATCAGAATTCGTAATGGGAATTCGGAATGAGATTTCATCATTAGAATTCGTAATGAGAATTCTTCATTAGAATTCGTAATGAGAATTCTTCATCAGATTTCGTAATGGAAATTCAGAATGAGATTTCTTCATTAGAATTCATAATGAGAAATCTTCTTCAGAATTCGTAATGGGAATTTAGAATGAGATTTCTTCATTAGAATTCGTAATGAGAATTCTTTTTCAGAATTCGTATCCTGAATCTTGGAATAAAACTTAGTCAGAGTTCATATCCGGAATTCGGAATGAATCTTCCTTATAGTTCTTATCCAGAATCCGAATCCTAAAACAGAATGCTTAATATCAAAGTTTCAACGATTCCGAGAAAATAGAAATGAATCTGAATCTCATGCTTATGAAAAAAATATGGATAAGAATCAGATAAGGATAATTTTTCTTATAAAAGCGATTTTGCTTATAAAATCAATTTTCCTTAAGAAATCAATTTTCCTTATAAAAGCGATTTTCCTTAAGAAAGAAATTTTCCTTATAAAAGCGATTTTCCTTAAGAAAGCAATTTTTCTTATAAAAGAAGTTTTCCTTATAAAATAATTTTTTCTAAAGATAAGGTGTTTGTGATTTTTAAAACAAGAAGGAATGGAAAAGTCATAAGGAAAACCTTATTGACTCAACAATCTCCCCCTTTTTGGAAAGCACAAAAATCCTTACGAAAAAGAAATTCTAAGAAGAAAGAAAAACATTAAGGCTTATCTCCCTTTGCTTTAAGGATATTGATGAATACGACTAACTCCCCCTTAGGCTTTGAAACTCTAAGGATCGTATTCGGATTTCTGGAGTGATAGATAAGAATGTCTTCTTTAATGTAAAAGCTCCCCCTTAAACAAACTCTTATTAGAGTTTTTCTTTTTCTTAAGGATCTTTTTCTTCTCCCCCTTTGATAAACTCTTATTAGAGTTATTCTTTTTATTAATGATCTTTTCCTTCTCCCCCTTTGTTATTTTCAAAAAGAATTGGAGGGAATGGAAAAAAAATAACAAAGTACCTGAAAAATTAGTAATGACAACAATAGAAACGACAAGCACGACTTTCATTAAATTTGAAATCTCAGCAACAAAAAGAATACAACAAAAAGATCGGATTTGATTATTTCGGATCTTTTTCCTTCTTCATGAGCCCCTTTAGAATAGTCTTGATCTTCTTCAGGTCTTTATGATCTTCTTCCGCTTGCCTCTCTAAGACAACTATTCTTGCCGACTGAGCTTCAATTTTTTCTTCCTGGGCTTTTAGCTTTTCTTCCTGAGCTTTGATCTTTTCTTCCTGAGCCTTCATTCTTTCTTCAAAATCAATCCAATGATCCCTTTCAAACTTCCAGTTTTGAGAAACGGAATTCAGCTTCCCATTCAGATCTCTCACTTCTTGAATTCGGAAGTTCTTTTCTTCTGTCATCTTCTCTTCAAAAGATGTAGTTAACTCATTTATCTTCTTTTCCTCGGTTTCAAAAGCATCTTTAACATTGTATTGAAACTCATCGAACAATCTCATCTCTTCCACAGTTTTCTTCGACCAATTTTTCATCCTCTTGCAAGATTTTCTATGAGCTTCGTAACCAACAAAGAAGGTTTTGAAATGAGCTTCAATCTCAACGCACTTGTCCATAACCATAGATACGGAGTCAGTTTTCTGATTCAACGCATGTTGGAGCATCTGACATCTAGAGTCAATACTAGAGAAGGTCGGAATGATTCCCACCAACTTTTTTAAGGACTGGAAAACAAAATCATGCCCCACCGAAGATGACTCCGAATGTGAATCTTTTCTTGGATAAATTTCTTCTTCATCAAGTTCAAGATTTCTCTTTGAAGAGCTACCAACTTCCTTCCTCGTCCTTACTTCTGAGCTCGGAGTATCGGCAAAAATTTTCTTTCCCTTGTCTTTTTCCGGAATTGAATCCTGTTCCGGAGTTCTCTTCTCACTATCAGAAACATGAACAACATTATCTTCTTCATCAGCGACTTCCTGAACACGAACCCCTATGATTTCCTTCTGACCAACATCAAGTAAAAGATGTTATTCTTCTCCATGAAAAGTATCTTCTTCTTCTCCTTTCTCTTCTTCCATTGCTGGAGTAACTAGCTTCGAAGATTCAGCTTCAGAAGTTCGGAGTGATAAGTGTTCCGAAGGTGTCCCCTTGTAATCATCTACTTGTTTCAGCACATCTCCGGTTTCACCACTTCCTTGAGCACCCTCTTCTACTTGTTCCACTTGCTCAACATGCTCTACTTCCTTAGTATTCTTAGCAATAGCTTCTTCCGGAGCAACGATATTTCTTCCTCGAGTCTCAGGTAGAGATTCCAAGGAGAAAGATCTCAGAACAGGAATAGTTGCTGAAACCATTTCATTGAATTTCAACAAAGCCCGAGCTACCTCAGCCTCAGACATCTTCTTCTTGAGCTTCTTTTGCTTTGCTTGTTTTTCAAGCTCATCAGCAGTTTTCTCCTTTAAGGCCTTAGCCTCCGCAGGGTCCAATCCATACTGCGGATCTCCTTCTTTCCTTTTTTCTTTATCTGCTCTCCATTTTATAACATCCTCATCAGGATAGTCTTTCTTTTTCTTTGGTTTTGGAGGTGCGGAATGGACTTCCTTAGACTTAGGATTCTCTGCTTGTACTTCCACTTCTTTCAGCTTTCTCTTCCTTACTGGCTTAGATGATTCCGGTTCAGCAGCCTTCGGATCTGCTTCTTCATGATTTGGCAAATCGAAGAACTCACCAGTTTCCTTGTTGAAAGCCACATCCATCCTCTTAAGAGTACCATCGCTGACCAGCATGATCTTGCAAACTCTTGGCTTAGATTTGCAAGCCTCCTTGAAGGACTCAAGGCACCAAACAATTAGCTTGGAGAGGATTGCTGGATACATAATAATCTGAGCTCTCAGATTTCCTTTCTTCAAATTTTCAATAGTAATAAGAATGTTCTTCATCAAGTTAAACTTACTTAGATTTATCAGGAAATCTAAGATAAATATCTCACTTTTCTTCAAGCTATCTTTATCACCTTTCCTTGGTACGATAAGCCCTTGTACCCATAACTCCAGAATCCAGAAATTTGTAGATAGACTTGCAATCTTCGGAGCCTTATCATCAGCCAGTCCGAGAGTTTCTAAGGCTTTTTCCTTGTCGAAGCTACCCTTAGAGTCCGGAAACACGTGCGAAATAAATTCGGCTTCTCCTTCATAAGACAGCCCTACCAAGCTTTCAGCCTTGGTGTGAGAAAACTTGTAAGTCTTGCCATAAGACTTAAAAGAGAACTTCTCCATATTATCTTCCTTAAAGAAGGAAACTGATTCATAGAACTCAACATGTAAGTCTGAATACACTTCATCTTGGTTCCCGGTTTTTGACACCGCAACATCTTCCCAGCCATTCAACTTAATGTTCTTTGAAATAAGAGAATCATAGTTGTTGAAGAAATCCGGATGGACTAACCTTTCTCTGTATACTAACCATTGTGAAATAGGCTTAGTGGATGACATTTCTTGAGATTCTAACTCCACAGACATTCGGATTTGATGTCCTCTGGGAAGTTCGGAACGGAGAAAACTGATGTTCGGAATGACCTTAAATCAGAGAGGCAGAGATTCGGGATGCGAGAGCTTGAGATCGATGTGGGACGAGTGTTTGGGTCCCCTTTATATAGGCAACGAGATGACGGTTCACCTTCCACAGTTGATCTAACGGTTGGAATAAGCTGAGATCAGATCTGACGGTTGATAGCTTGAATCCGATCTTTTTGAGGTTTTATTAGAACAAGGAATTAAGAAAACTATAATCCGAAAACATAGTACAAGAAAATTCCATCAAGTAAAATATGACAACGAAAACTTGAGTAGGGAAATCATACCTTTCGGATTGGCTGAGGAGGATTATTCGTATTGGATAAAATAAAAAGATGATTGCGAAAAAAAACTTTATTATGAAAAGACAAAGTTCTCAAAAATTTACTACGGAAAACAATCTCAGTACGAAAAAAAAACTCAGTACGAAAAAGTCAATACGAAAAACACATTACGGAAAAAAAATCATTACAAAAATCTGGTTATGAAACTGCCAGAACGTAATTTTTCATTCCGGAAATTTTTAATACGAACACTTCCATTCCAGAAGTATTCTGTACAAGAATGTCCAATCTGAAAAATTGTAGTTCCGGAAATTCCATTACGGAAATCTTCTTTTCGAAATGTTTGAAAACAAACTAAAAAAGAATTAATTAAACCAAAAAACAAATGTACTCCCCCTATGAAAAAGAGTTTATTACTGTAAGGATACTTTTTCAACAGAAAGTTAATTAAGAAAGATTACCTTACGTTTATCATTCCTAACTTCTGTTTGATATATTCAAATCTATCAGAAGGCAAAGATTTTGTGAAAATATCAGCAAGTTGATCTTGCGTTCCGATAAACTGAAGAATAATATCTCTTTTAAGTGTGTGATCCCTAAGAAAATGATGCATAATATCTATGTGTTTTGCCCGGGAGTGATGTGCAGGGTTCTTACTAAGGGAAATGGCACTTGTGTTATCACACAAAATTTGAGTTTTAGTAAAACTCAAGCCATAGTCTGTGAGTGTGTTTTGCATCCACAACACTTGTGCACAACAACTTCCAGCTGCTATATATTCAGCTTCAGTAGTGGACAGTGCTACAGAATATTGCTTCTTGCAGGACCAAGAAACTAAAGAATCTCCTAAGAAATGACAAGTTCCGGATGTACTTTTTCTATCCATTCTACATCCACCAAAGTCCGCATCAAGAAATCTTTTCAGAACAAAATCATTTCCAGAAGTATAAAATAATCCTAGATCCATGGTTCCCTTAAGGTAGCGAAAAATTCTTTTTACTGCCTTTAAGTGAGATTCCTTAGGATTGGATTGATATATTGCACATAAGCATACTGAAAACATTAAGTCTGGTCAACTAGCTGTTAAGTAAAGTAGACTTCCTATCATACCTCTAAAAGATGTTTGATCTACTGGTTTCCCAGCTTCGTCAAGATCTAAAGAGTTTGAGGTACCAATGGGAGTACTTATACTCTTAGTGTTGTCATAACCATACTTTTTAAGAAGATATTTAATATACTTATGTTGAGATATGTAGGTTCCTTCTGGTTTTTGAGAAATTTGAAAACCATGGAAAAATGTTAACTCACCCATCATACTCATTTCAAACTCAGATTTCATTAGACTTGCAAAAGAGTTAGTCAAATATTGCTGAGTTGAACCAAATATAATGTCATCAACATAAATTTGAACAATCAAATCATTTTTCTTATCTTTCTTTATAAAAAGGGCTGGATCTGCATTTCCCTTAACATAGTTATTTTGAAGCAAAAATCCAATGAGTCTATCATACCATGCTCGTGGGGCTTGTTTAAGACCATACAAAGCTTTGGTAAGTCTAAAAACATGATCAGGATGTTTTGTATCTTCAAAGCCAGGAGGTTGTTCAACAAAAACTTCCTCTTGAACATAACCGCTAAGAAAAGCACATTTCACATCCATTTGGAAAATTTTGAAATTAATGAATGCTGCAAAGGAAAGTAGAATACAGATAGATTCAAGTCTAGCTACTGGAGCATAGGTTTCTTCATAGTCTATTCCTTCTTGCTGATTATAGCCTTTAGCAACAAGTCTGGCTATATTTCTTACAATGACTCCATTTTCATCACATTTATTTCTGAAAACCCATTTAACTCCAATAACAGAAGTTTCCTTAGGTCTTTCAACCAAGGTCTAGACTTTATTCCTTTCGAATTCATTTAGTTCATCTTGCATTGCTTTGATCCAATCATAATGACCTAAAGCTTCATCAGTGCTTTTAGGTTCTAATTGGGAAAGAAATGATAGGTGTTATACTTCATTTCTTAAGGAACTTATAGTCCTTACAGGTTGGTTTAAATCACCAATGATACTATCACTGGGATGATTCTTAAGAAACACCTGATTTGGGTTTTGTAAAAGCAGTTCATCAACATAGGGTAGAAAGTCTTCTGGTGTAAATGTTTCAGAAGTATCTTCTAGAACAATGTCCTTATCAGACAATTCTTCTATCAAAGGTTTATAATCAGTTTTTGAAAACACATCTGAAGATGTAAGTTGAGATGGTTTAAAAACAAAAGGATCTGACTCATCAAATTTTACATGTACTGTTTCTTCAACAGTACAAGTATTTTTATTAAAAACTCTATAAGGCTTAGAGGTTGTGGAATATCCTAAGAAAATTCCTTCATCTGATTTTGGTGCGAATTTATGTAAATTATCTTTAGTATTCAAAATGAATACTTTGCATCCAAAAAACTTGAAGTATGAATGTCTTGGTTTTCTACCATTCCATAACTCATAAGGAGTTTTATTAAGAAAAGGTATAATCAAAACTCGATTTATAGTATAGCAAGCAGTACTTACAGCTTCAGCCCAGAAATGACTAGCAATAGAATATTCACACAACATGGTTCTAGTTATTTCTTGAAGAATTCTATTTCTTCTTTCAACTACACCATTCTGTTGAGGAGTTCTAGGTGCTGAAAAATTGTGAGTAATACCTTTCTTACTACAAAAAGATTCAAAATCTGAATTTTGAAATTCTCCTCCATGATCACTATGAACAGTTTTCAATGGAAGGTTTTTCTCATTTTTAACTTGAGCTCTAAAACTTTTGAAATAGGAAAAAGCTTCAGATTTCTTTGCTAGAAAATAGACCCATGTAAATCTAGTGTAATCATCAACTAGAACAAACACATAGTATTTGCCTCCAATACTTCAAGTTTGTGTTGGACCAAAAAGATCCATGTGCACTAACTGTAATGCATTGGTTGTTGAGACTTCACCGATTGACTTAAAACTAGATTTATGTTGCTTTCCATATTGACAAGGATCACAAACTTTAGAAGAATCAAATCTAAGCTCTGGTAGATCCTTAACTTGTTTCTTCTTAGAGAGTTTACATAGGTTTCTAATATTACAGTGTCCTAATATTCTATGCCATAACCAGGAATGATCTTCCATTGCACTTAAGCAAGGTAAATCTTGACTTCTAAGATCTTCTAAATTCAAAGTGTAGACATTCTCTTGCCTATTGGCTGAGAGAATAAATTCTTCCTTGGAATTGTCTACTAAACACTTATCATTCCTAAAATTCACAAGGTAACCTTCATCACATAACTGACTTATGCTAATGAGGTTGTGCTTAAGACCTTTAACAAAAAGAACATTTGAAATCAAGGTTTTACCAAGAAAAACAATATTACCAATACCAACAATCTCTCCCTTAGCATTGTCTCCGAAAGTTACCTTTCCTCCTTTCGTTTTGATAATATTTTCAAAAAAGCTTTTGTTACCAGTCATGTGCCGGGAACATCCACTATCCATGTACCATGTATAGTTGCTGGTACTCTCTTCGTTTTCCTTAAATTAATAAGAAAATTAGATTTTCGGAATCCAAACTTGTTTGGACTCGAGATTTCCAGACAATAAAATTTTAGGAACCCACATTTTCTTAGAAAAGTAAGCTTTGTGAAATCCTAGAGATTGGGTTTTGTTTAAGGAAAAAGTCATTGCCCAGTGACCACCACATTGACACTTGGTACAAAATGGCTCACTTTGAGGAACAAAATAATTGTTACTAAAAATAGGTTTTGCATGGGTATAACCGAATCCGGATTTATTTCTTAAAGGTCGTAATTGGGAATACATCTTATCAAAATTTTCCTTACCATGGGTAAAGTTTGATAAACACTTCTTTAAGGAAAAAATTTCAGACTTGAGTTTTACAACCAAGTTTTTATCCTCAAAATCATTAGTTTTAGAACTAGATTTAGGCTCAAAAATAATTTTCTTAGAAATTAATTTTTCTAATTCTTTAGAAAGTTTGTTCTTCTCAGAACTTACTTCCTCAAGATTTTTTGAAATACTTTCAAAATCTTCATTTTTCTTATCAAGATCTTTAGAAAGATCTGATATCTCTTTTGTAAGAATAGAATTCATAGAGTTTGCTTTATCAAGTTTCTTATTGAGTTTGGAATTCTCAATCTCAAGAAGTTCAGCAAACCTAGAGACTTCTTCATAAGTAGGTAAAGTATTTTCTTCATCAGAAGATGATTCTTCATCAGAAGAGTTATAATACTTACTATCATTAGAATTTAAAGAAACATTGGTCAATGATTCAACATTTCGTACCTTATCCATAAGACAATGATTATCAATATGTAATCTGGCTATAAGACCAAGATTCTTCTATCCTGATGATTCATAATCAGAAGTTTCATCTGAAGAGTCACCACCACTGGCACTCCAGGTGTCATTAGCTTTCAGAACTTTTTTTAGCTTTAGCTTTATAATACTTCTTCATGTTCCTGTCTGAATGTCTTTCCTTCCTTTCTTTCTTTTTGAGCATAGGGCAATCTGGTCTAATATGTCCAGCTCTTTTACATTCATAACAAGTAACTTCTCCATCTTTCTTATCTTTCCTTTCCTTTTTCTTATACTTAGATTGAAAATTTCTCTGTCCATCTATCTTGTTCATCCTTAGAGAAATATTTGATAATTCATTTTCTGAAACTTCACTCTCACTAGATTCGGATTGGAAAATAACTTTCTTAGACTTGGATCTAGTAACCCTCTCAGGAGTCTTAGCTTTCATCTGATTTGAAGTTGTAGTAAAATCAACAGTACCATTTCCATTTTTCTTCTTGATGTTGTCAGAATATCTCTTCATTCTTGTTTCATGTTGTAGAAGAGTTCCAAATAATTCATCAAGAGTAATTTGAGTGACCTTCCTATTCTCATCTATAGCTGTTCTCTTGGATTCCCACTCATTGGGCATAATATCAATTATTTTATCCACAAGAGCTTCATCATCTAAACCTTTCTCTCCCATAGATTGTAGACTGTTGACAATAGTCATAATTCTTTGTTGAACTTTACAGATAGGTTCTCCATAAGGAAAATTGAAGCCATGATATTCAGCTGTAAGCATAGCTCTTCTAGTCTCAATCACCTTGGAAGTCCCAAAGTGTGTAACCTCAAACTTTTTCCATATACAGTTAGCTGCTTCACAAGAAGAAATTTGGATATATATATTTCTGGTCATTGAACATAGTAAAGTGTTGCGTACCTTATAGTTTAGTTGATATTCTTGCTTTTCCTGATTAGTGAAAGATCTGACTTCCTTGTCAGGAATTTTATAATCACCAGTAAGCATAACAAATTTGTCTACTCCAGTATTGATAACAAATGTCTTCATACGATCTCTCCAGTATTCATAGTCATTACCATCAAAGATTGGTGGTCTTGTAGGATTCAGATTATCAATTGATCCAACATTGATTCCTGTCATACTTAAAATAACTTTGCACACAAACTTGTTAGTAGAAATGAATCGTAAACAAAATTCGGAATGGGAAAAGTTCGGAATGGAAATTCGGAATGAAAAAGTGAGCAAGAAAAACATGTATGTGAGTACAAGTATTTCAGAGACCTGGCTCTGGTAACAAATGTAAGATTGGTATAGAGTATGAGGTTTCCAACCTCTGATACCAATTGTAGGATCAAAATAGTGATTTAGATGCTCAATATACAAGAGGGGGGGTGAATTGTATACTTTAAAAATTCCTTTGGAACCTTTAAAGTTAGTTAGGAATAACTATGTTTTCCTTAAGAAAAGGAAAAGGCTATGTTTAACAAAGTTAAACTAAGAAAATTCAGAACACCTCTTAACACCGAATGCAAACTAGGAAAGAGATTCTGAAAGTAGGTTCCGGAAATATGGTTCCGGAAATTGAAACTTAACAAAAGATTACAAAAAGAGATTCTACCATAAAGCGTATAGAATCTAAATGAAACAGAGTACAAGTAAGAAAGTATAAGAAGGTTATACTTTCCTTATAACACAAAATGCAGCGGAAAATAAACAAGTAGTAAAACTACAAGTAACAAGATATAAGTCTTTTAACCCAAAGAGAAGGGTATCCAACAACCTTGGATAAAGGTCCCTTGATTTATACTTTCAAGAAAGTCTGTCTTACCCACACCAGGGTAAGCCCTCCATACGAAGATCGGAGTCTCTGTCTTGCTATCCCCGCAGGCCCTCAACTTCAAGGTAGTTGGCAACCTCTGTCTTCCTCAGCAAGGAAGCCCTCGAACATCAAGGTAGTCGGAACCTCTGTCTTCCTATCCCCGGAAGACCTCGAATGTAATCACCAACATTCGGAGTCGCACGAAGCTTTGAGAGTTAATAAGAGACTCTCTCTCTAGAATTCACTTCAACAGCATGTATGCACAAAACCAAGTTGTTCATCTGTCATCAGTAACTTCAACAGCTATGAGCTCTTTCAAATGAGCTCCTATTTATAGGTAAGGTCGGCTCCTTCTCCAACGGTCATATTTTCCTTAAAGATCGGAGGGACCTGTACACGTGTCACTTAGACAACGGTTAATAAGAAACAGAATAGACGACATCGTTTTATAACAAAACAAGTGTAACAGAATGTACGACATCGTTTTAAACTCTAACATAAAAGTTCGGAATGAACGCTTCAGAGTAAAGGTTCAGAGTGTAATGAAAATAATAAGAGTAATCAAATTTTAGAAGAGTAAGCAATATAAAAGTTCGGAGTCTAACAAAGATATTTTTCGGAGTCTGAATTAATTCAGAGTATATAAATCAAAGATACTCAAATTCTGTTTAATAGGTGAATTCGGAATGAGAATTCAGAATAGGAATTCATCATCAGAAATCGTAATGAGAATTCATCATAAGGATTCGTAATGAGAATTCTTCATCAGAATTCGTAATGAGAATTCGTCATCAGAATTCGTAATGAGAATTCTTCATCAGAATTCGTAATGCGAATTCGGAATGAGATTTCTTCTTTAGAATTTGTAATGAGAATTCTTCAAAAGAATTCGTAATGAGAATTCTTCATCAGAATTCGTAATGGGAATTCGGAATGAGATTTCTTCATTAGAATTCATAATGAGAATTCTTCTTCAGAATTCGTAATGGGAATTCAGAATGAGATTTCTTCATTAGAATTCGTAATGAGAATTCTTCTTCAGAATTCATATCCTGAATCTTGGAATAGAACTTAGTCAGAGTTCATATCCGGAATTCGGAATGAAACTTCCTTATAGTTCTTATCCAGAGTCCGAATCCTAAAACAGAATGCTTAATATCAATGTTTCAATGATTCCGAGAAAATAGAAATGAATCCGAATCTCATGCTTAAGAAAAAAATATGGATAAAAATAAGATAAGGATAATTTTTCTTATAAAAGAGATTTTGCTTATAAAATTAATTTTCCTTAAGAAATCAATTTTCCTTATAAAAGCAATTTTCCTTAATAAAGCAATTTTCCTTATAAAAGCGATTTTCCTTAAGAAAGGAATTTTTCTTATAAAATCAATTTTCCTTATAAAATCAATTTTTCTAAAGATAAGGTGTTTGTGATTTTCAAAACAAGAAGGAATGGAAAAGTCATAAGGAAAAACTTATTGACTCAATAGGTTAAACATAAACGAAAGGGGTGATAAAAAAATCCCAGTAAGGTAATAGACATGACATGGTAAAATAAAATTTGAGTAAAAGATACAATTGGATATCATAAAAGAGAAAGGACAAGAATAATCATGTGGGAGAATAACATAAATAATATGGTATCATAAGACCATTGAAACAAACTAATTATATTAGTATCATAAATAATAAAATAAACATGAATCAAGGATAACTTTCTAGATAATATCACATGGTGGAAAATTTCTCATAATGCATTCGGTTTAATCCCTAATACCATACATGATGCCCCAACAAACGTATGATTTACCCAATGAATGGGATAACTATGTCGAATCACCCTTCATAACATGTTCATGATTATGTGTTCCAAAAAATTCAATATAATCATAAGGTGTAAATATAAATATTACTTATGGAAATAAACTGGGTTTCATAATCTTGTCCCATATCCTAATAAGAGGAAAATTTTCATAATGAAGGAATTTGATAAATAAATATGAAACATTTGTTACCCATAAATGTATTTGATAACAATCATGGTATATATGTGAAATACATATATAAATAATTTCAAAATAATTTATGACATTGGGTGTTTTCACTATTTAATAAATTTCTTTTCAAATGTCACATTGAATATTTTAGGGGATTTATACACTTTTCACAATTATAATATCTTTTAATAATAATAAAAATTAGTACTATTAAGAAAAAAATATATGAAATTTTTTTAGTCTTGTAAAGGATGATTCAAATGAATTGGTGTTCATGAATATGGGAATATTCTATTCATGTCATATATGTTAAAACAAACATTCCATTCACAATTGTGTAAGAAGAGTCAAAAGTACAATGTTTGGAAAATGAAAAAGTATATTCAATTTTGAAATATTTCTGAAAAATATAATCGTTGGAATGAATGAATTCGATTTTTATTATAAAACTAGAAACATTATACAAAACATTTTTTGAAAAACATTATGTATAATAAAGAGGATTTTGGACTGAAGGGAGATATAGAGTTGTATATTATTGAAAGTAAAATCTTCAATCATTTTAATTAACAAAGATAGTAAATTTCTTTTATTTGATATTTCTTCAATAATGAGTGGATAATAAAATTTAAGGGTTTTATTTTACAATGATAAATTAATTTACTATAATAGAAATTCATGTATATACATTCCTGATTAAAATGAGAGTGACAAATAAACTATTACCACTTTGGTAAATTTTGAATCATAACTCCCATAAATGAATTTAATAAATTGTATTCTAAAATATCATGAATTAGGAAGGATTAATGATATGATATTTAATGGGGTATTATATTCAATATTTAAATATAATTAGGTTCATTAAAGAGAATGTGTCTCAAATAATGATATTTTGAGATAAAACCCTTACCTGAGGTTCTAGAATTTTTTGTGTATATCTATTATATCCTATATTATAAATTTATGTAAGTTATTTATTTACTTAAGAAACACATATAGGTTTAATACCTTATAATTAAAAAACCTACATCCATTATTTTAAAGAAATATTTAATTATCTATTCAGGAATGTCCATGTCGGGTTTTCTTAGAATGCATGGTACATATTTCCATAACGACCATTGTGGATTGAACATAGTTAAAGTGATCATTGTTCCATCATATCCAAAAAATTAAAATGATATAATTATAATTTTTATACATCTATTATACTTTTAAAATGAATCATGACGTACTGTTATAAAAACAAACTACGATGCAATCATATAGATGGTAAGATTTGGGTACACATGGGTAACACTTTCATTTTTCAAATATTATGGTGGAAATAAGTGAAATATTATTTTTTATTTCAAAAAATATAATTATTTCATAAATATAGTATTATATATTTTAATTCATTTACATATATAATCAATTTGAAAAAATAATACCAAATGAATCACATTGCTTCATGAGGTAGTAGTCAACCCTACATTCAAATGATGTTCTCATTTTCACAAAATTGGATGGTATGAAATGAAATGATATATTAATTTCATTTAATTATTAATATATCATTAATATAATATATAAACAATAAATCCCTAAACATAAATAGCCATGAGTGGTTATGATGTAAAACAAATTACATCAGTTCTTCAGGTGGTAGTCTGTTGTACACATGAACAATGCTTTCCATTCACATTTGATGGAAGTGGGGATTTATTTAGGTTATTACATTAACATGATGACATATTATAATATCAGGGATACTATTATTATTATTATATCAACATGATTGAAAAATAATTAAAGGACTTTCATGAATAAATAATATAATGATGCTTGATTATGAATGATACTTCTTCTTCAGAAAATTACTGGATCAAAATAGTAACTAATAAGATTCCTATTATAAGAGGGGTGAATTTCATTTTAATAAAATTTAAAAAACCAACCATAGCACTTTGTGTAAAAATCTATGAATCACAGATCGTCTAATTATTATATTTTATGAATTTAAATCACATATTGGCTGATTATATCAGAGTATAATATAATGGATATCATAGTTACACTGATAAAAAAATGATGTGAAAGATTTGTAAAAAAGATTCTATAGTAATATTCATAATCAAATAAAGATTTTTTTAAAAAAATATATTTTTACTATTAAAAATACGATTTACTTACAAGCTATATTAAAATAATTTAATCTTTTATCATTAAGAGAAAACGTAGCCATCAACCCTTAATAAAGGTACCCGAAATTTTATACTTATTATAAATTCTTGTTTTTTTTTAGGAAATGCATTGATATAATGATTAGAATTGAACTATGTTCCTATTCAGATAATCCCTAAATACAATGATGGTAATTTATCTTCCAAGCAACATAATCCCTCAATATGGTGGATAATATTCATTGTCTTCCAATAACTGGAATCCCTTAGTCATAACAATGATCAGATGTAGAATATAAATTCAAATTTTCAAAAGGAAATATCATTGACAATGATTCTTTCAAACAAATAATCTTTAAAGTACTAAAATTATTAGGAATTAGATTTAAACACATAGTAAACTTTCGAATACTTGGTTTGTGAAATATATCATCTCCCAACTCATCAAATTACTAGATATTTATAGGCGATCATCCAACAATCATATTTATGAGTTCGTTTCAATGACCTCATATAGATTGTAGATGAAAACTCATTGAAATTTTTAATAATTTAATGTCTAAGAACATTTTAGTTTAGAACCAATACAATGATAAATTTTATACCTAATTATGAAAAAAAATATTATTATTATAAACATGGGATTGTTTGATAGACTTCCCTGTCATTTTCACCATGATAAACTTTATAAGTATTTCTTGGATATATCAGTATCAATATAACACTAATGTCCATGAATTTTTTTAGTATAAGAGAAAAGTCTAAATGCTTACCACTGATCAGTATAGAGTTCAATCCAATGAATCAGATAAATCCTTGATCTAATGGATCGGATTTTTGAATAATATGTTTTCATTAAAAATACGTAATAATTATTTGAATGTTCGGTAACAAGTAATGTTTTTTACAAAAATATAAAAAACACATGAGATAAAAAAATTAAAAATATTTTTATGATGGTTTTTGTGATTTATAAACTAAAGTAATGGAAATGTAAGATGTAAAACATCTACCTTAGTATGTTATTTTATGATGTTTCGAATTGAGTGATGATCATGGATGAATTTATAGATGTTACTGATGATCATACTAAAGATAACATGATCTGAAACATTATAAGGTAACTTATTAAATGTTTCTTCAATTTATAAAAAAGGTTCATTTACATCAAAATATTGATCAAAATGTTCCTGATATAATTATCCACCTTTTTAGAAAACATCACCATCTAATTTTACGATATTTCAGATTAATATACTTTTCTTGAAATATTTTTAACTTTTTCTTCAATCAAGATTAATAGTTCTATAGAAACATTCATGGATTCCAATTTCTCACTGATGTTATCTTAAAAGGGTTGAAATAATTTCTCAAGATTTGAAATGTATGGAATGGTGATGTCTAACCTTATCAATGATTCAAAAATTAAATCAAATCCTTTTTAAACAGCGTTTTCCACTGTGTCTGATGATCCTAAAAAAGGTATGGGAGGTTTTGGTGATGGGGGTTTGACATTAGTTTTTTTCTCAACGTTATCATTCCCTTTTTGGAAACAATAATATTATCTAAACCATTAACAATATACTAATTCTTATCTAATTAGACTTTATCACTAAAATTAATGTATTATTTTTGGTCTTATTATTCTCTCTTTGAGTATGGTTTTTATTTCTCTTCTAATAACTATAATTCTTTCTCTAGGGATAAAGAATTTTCATGAAAACCTTCTAACTGGGCATGCTCAATAGACTGAGATGGTAAAATAGATAAATATGTGTAGTCCAAATATTTATTTTCTTTTGTGTGTTCATAAATAAATGTTTTTTCAATTATTAGATTCTTATTCTCCATGTTCTTCCTCAAATTCATTGTAAATTTATTCCTATAATTGTTTTTTACTTATTCTGATACTTATTATTCTTAGAAAACATCCTCATGTACATTTTCTAATTTTTGAGTGGTTTGAAGAAAACATTTTCAAAATATTTATTAAAATCATTCTTTTTCTAATAATGATGTTTTTACTTTTTAAACAATTTGTTTTTCTTTTCCCCTGATAGAAACAGAAGGAATAACTGATGGTAAAACCGAGGTTTCATCATAAATAATTCTAGCAACTAGACTAACATGATCGATATGGGAGCATGTATGTATTGTATTTTTAGGCCCTCTCTATACCCTTTATCACAATTCCATCAACTCTAGCTTCATCATACTTATTTTTATATTTATTTTTCATTTCCGATTCCTTCAAATTATCATTAGTATAAATTTTTAATTCCCATACTTCAGCCACATCAATACCAAACTCAGGGTGTCTTAGTATCTTTAATGCCTTATTTCATATCATGTAATTTAATTGATAATCCACCATCTTTTTTTATTTCTTTTGTTTCTTCATTGGGGATGAATCTTCCATTCATTTCTTCATTTCATAAACAAATTTTATTGAAGGTGATCTTTGGAAATAGATTTTTCATCCATACCTACAATATTTTTCAACATTGAATCAGAGTCAATATTTATTCTACAAATCTTTTCATCACCCACAAAATATATTTTCTCTTTCATTGGTAATGTTTGGTCCTCAATATTGAAATGTTTCATAACTTTCACAAGTAATTTTTTGATGAAATCAAGAAACATAACAATTATTCTACTTGATTGAGTCATTCTTGAGGGATTATACCAAAATAAAAATAGACAATTTAAGATTTATTTATCTCATATTAACCATTTAATACAAGATAAATATTGTTACCTTAAGGGTATCTTAGTCACCCATCATTGGTATTAAATAACCCTTCATTTAGAATGACACAACTCTGTTTTCTATTGTTAGTTGTGATACATTCCTCTCTTTTTGATAACAAAGAAAAAAAGAATATTTCTCTATCATTTTTTAAAAATAACTAATACTATTGGGTAATTTGTGAGAGGGTAATAAGGCTACTCCTTTAGTAATAAATCCAACCAAATCTACACCTATTATAAAATAATTTTTGTTTTCATTCCGAAATAAGAGAATGAAACTTATTCCTTATCACATTAATTAAAACTAATAATATAAGCCTAAAAATATCTCGTGATTTCAGGATAATATAGGTCAAAATTGTTATATGGTTTCTATACACATACATTCCCCCATCCATGAAAAATAATGATTCTTTTAAGATAATAATTTTACTTATTGAAACAATTTATAACAATGAGACGTTCTCCTAAAACATAAATTTCAGAATAATATTCTTAGGTTTCCATCATAATGAGACTGATTTTGAAAACCAGACAGATTCCAAATCAATTAGATGGATGTCTTTGAGGAGTGAATAGAGTAAACAATGAAATATATATAAATTGATGTGGGATACAAGGATTACCTATTTTATTTAGGAATGGGGAAATGTTAGTTTGAATTCAAGAAAACATTCAATGGATCATAATAAAATCTTAACATATATGACAGTCGAGATCTAATTGAATAAATTTTTAATAATAATATTTTCACTCGCAAATTTTTTATAGAAAATATTTCATTTGTATATATAATAGTTTGACCAGAATATTTTTTAAATATGAAAACATATCAAATTATTAAATGAATAAGAAAACAACAACATGTATAAAATAAATTATAGGATTAGTACAATGGTTAGAATAATATAAGATTAACTTTTAGAGTATAAACATTCATCAGTATGAGTAACTGGTTCTTCGGTAGTTTTTTGACAATGTTTGATTAAAATATTTTATTATGAATACTAATTTCAAAAGTTTGATTATGAATGATTATTACAATTAATTTTAAAAACAAAATATTATTGTGATAAAAAGTTTCCCAATAACATATATTAATTTATATGAATATAAGATTAATTAAAAATTTTAATTATGAAATTTTTTTTAACAGTTTTTTAGTACGAGAATGTCATTATGATGAAAATTTAAGAGAAAATTTAAAAAATAGAATAAATTTAATATTTATTTAAAACAAAAAAATTCATAAATCATAATCGTATATACTCTACCTATGGAATGGAGTATATAAATTTATGAAGATGGGTAAAAAACAAGTATATATGAATGATCACTAAAGATTGATCATTTATAACTTCATTTAAATGTATTCAAATCTATCAGATATAAGTTTTTAATAAAAATATCATTAATTTTTTCTTTCATTTTGATAATTTTTAAAATTATATCTCATCTAAGAAAGTGATTCTAAAGATATGGTGTAATATATCTATGTTCTTATCAAGTGAGTGGTGTGCTGGGTTTTTACTTAGAGAAATTTTTATTGTTTTATAATTTTTTTTTGAGTTTTAGTAGTACCCATATCAAATCCTATGCAGGTGTGTTGTATCCACAAAACTTGATCAGAAATACTTCTAACTTTAACTTATTCATCTTAAGTAGTGGAAGTTTCTTCTGAGTTTTGTTTCTTATAAGTCCAAGAAACTAAATAATCATCTATGAAATGACATGTTTATGGTATAATTTTCTTATCCATTCTACATCTACCAAAGGAAACATAAAAAAAACTTTTAAGTTTGTTAACATTTCTAGAATAATATAATAATTCTAAATACATAGTTCTATAAAGGTAAAAAGGATTCATTTTAAACCATTAATATGGGATTCTTTTTTATTGGATTGATATCTAGGACATAATCATACTAAAGACCTTAAATCTAGAAGACTAGAAGTTAAGTAATGTTTGATCTCAATCAAACCTATAATTTTTATTGATCAACTAGTTTCCAAGACTTATCAAGATCTAATGTATTAGAAGTTCCAATGTGAGTATTGATAATATTTGTTTTTTTATACCTTAATTTTATAGGTAAATATATTATATAATTATTTCTTGATACAGAATTAACTTCTGGTTTTTTTGAAATTTGAAAATCAAGGGAATATGTTCACTTACCCATCAAACTCATTTAAACTAAGACATCAACATATCCACAAAATAATTTGTTAAATATTTTTTATTTAAACCAAATATAGTATCATAACATATATCTGTAAAATCATAATTTTTTATTTACTTATTTTATAAAATGATTTGATCACTATCTCACTTGAAAAAATTATTTTCAAACAAAAATCCATTTATCCTATCATACTACACTATAATGGATTTTTAAAGACCATTACTTGAATTTTAAATATTATAAACATGTTATGGATAGTTATTATTTTCAAAACTAGGGGTTGTTTTTCATAAACATCATCCTAAACCTATATGTCAAGTAAATAACACTTCAACTCTAATTGAAAACGTTTGATATTAAAGAATGTTGTTAAGGCTAGAAGAATTCAAATAGCTTCAAGTCTAACTACTAGTCTATAGGTTTATTCATAGTATTTTCCCTCTTATTGGTTATATCCCTTAAAAACAAGGCTAGATTTATTTCAATCTATTATTCCATTTTCATCACATTTATTCTGAAATACCCATTTTACTCCAATAATAAATGGTTTTTAAGCTGTTCAACAAATGTATAGACTTGTTTCCTTTTAAACCCAATGAGTTAATATTTCATCTATTTTATTCAATCTTTGTCACTAAAATCCTCATAATGATTTTTAGGTTTAAATTTTGGTAATAAATATAAATGATGAAATTCATTTCATAAAGAAACTATAGTATTAACATGATAATATACATCACCAATTTTACTTTCACGGATATGATTCACAAGGAAAAATTGACCTCTTGATTATTTAAATGTTTCTTCTTTAACAATGGATTGAAAATATTCATGAGTAATAACATTTGAAACATAGTCATGTTTTATTTACTTATGATCAAAACTTACTAACAAAGGTAGAAAATCAGTTTTAGAAATTACATATGAGGATACAGGTTGAGACTATTTGAAAATGAAGAGATCAATTTCATTAAACACAACAAAAATTGTTTCATCAACAGAACAATTGTTTTAATTAAAAACTCCATAATCCTTACTCGGGGTGGAATAACCTAAAAATAACCATTCATTATATTTTGGAGTAAATTTATGTACGTAATATTTACTATTCATAGTGAACACATTGCAACCAAAACATTTCATACAAAATATTTAGTTTCTTTCCTGTCCATAACTCATAAAAAGTTTTATTATGAAAATTTATAAGTGATAATATATTTTTATTATAAATGGATGTATGAGTCGCTTCATCCCAAAAAAATAGAAACTAAGTATTTAGTTAGCAAGGTTCTAGTAACCTCTATAAAAACTCTATTTTATCTTTCTACTATGACATTTATTATGGTTTTTTATCTGAGTTTTGTTTATTATTAAAAAAATATAAAATAATGATTTTCAAAGTCTAATATATGTTAATTATGAATAGTTATTAAGGATAGGTTTTCCTCTTTTTTAACTCTATCTACAATTGTTTTAAGATAACTAATGGATTCATAGTTTTTTAAGAAAATAAACATACACGTATCTAGTCTATTCATCATCTATGAAATATATAGATAATTTTCCACCAATAATTTATATTTTTGTAGGACCAAATAAGTCCATCTACACTAACATTATAGAAACAAAATTTGATACTTAACTTTTAGATTTAAAAGATGCCTTATGTTTCTTACCATAATTACAAGGGGTAAATACTTTTGGGGTCAACATAGTTATGTTTCTAAGGGTATAGTTTCCTAAACATCTATACCATAAACAATATTTACCATTCATCACACAATGGAATTATATATCTTGGATATTAAAGACTCCTGAGTTTAGTGTGTAAAAATTATCATGCTGATTGGTAGAAAAAATAAATTCATATTTCAAACTATTTATTTTATATTTATCATTTCTAAATTTCACAAGATAACATTCATCACATAATTGAGTTATGATTATAATGTTTTTCTTATGTCCTACAATAAATAAGATATTTTAAATTAGTTATTTTTTTGGAAGAACAGTGTTACTCATTCTATTGATCTATCCATTATCGCTATCTCTATAAGTGACTTTTCCACCATTCATCTTGATAGAATTTATAAAGAAAATTTTTAATTGTCATGTTACTAAAACATCCAATATCCTTATACAAAATGTTTTGTCTTTGGGACTATTTTATTATCCTGAAAACAAAAATCATTATTTTTTCGGAAAACAATCCTTCTTGGGTCAAGTATTATCATAAATTAAAATTTTAGGAAGCCATATGATACCACCATTATGTATTTGATAAAATTTTATTTCATTATAAAAATATTATTTATGAGGCCCCAAATACATTACATTATTAAATGAAAAATATTTCTTCTAATATCAACAACTTTGGAACATTTTACAAAATACAACACCTTTAATACAAAATAAATATTACTAAAAATATGTTTATTATGAGTAAAACCCATTGAAGAATTATTATCATGAAGTATAATTTTCATATTAAACTTATATGAATTTTACTTAACTATGGTAATTATAAATTATATTTTCTTTAATGTAGATATTTTATAATTTAATTTTATAAGTAAATACTTTTCCTCATTAGAAATTGAACTAGGACTATGTTTATTATAATAATTTTGTAAATTTGTTTTCGTTGAAATAATTTTCTCATGATCTTTTGAAATAGTATCGTTTTAAAAATGTTTTATCAATATCTATATAAATTTATAAAATTTAATTAGTCAAAAGTGTTATTCTTAAATTTTTCATAGCATGTTATTCTTTAACATTATCATATTTTTTACAAACATTGAAATTTTCATTTTATAAAAGTTTATAAAATCTAGAAACATCATCATAGCTAGGTAGAGTATTATCCTCTTTATCTAAAGAAGATTATTCATCAAATGATTTATACTTTTTGTCATCAGGATCGTTTGAATTTATATACATATTAGTAAGGGCTTCAACAATGTGTACCTTATAATTTTAATATTTGGTTACCTTAGTTACTTCATAAAAAATTTCAATGTCCCTCTATCCAAAAGATTAATTATTAGAATAATTTTGAAATTAATATCAACAACTAAAACTCCAAGTTTCCTTTGATTTTATAGTTTTATTTCATTTTGACTTAAAATATTATTTGAATTTTTTCTCTAAATTTATTTCTTTTCTATATTTTCTTTTAATGTTAGGAAAAACATGTTGGATGTGTCATGTTCTCTTATATTCAGAACAAGTAACCTGTAATTCCATCTTTTCAATTGTATCCTTATAATCTTTTTTAATCTGTAATGAATTTTTTTTTTCAAAAATATAGTTCATCCTTTTGGATAGATTACCCAACCATTTTTAGAATGCTCTAATAAACTAGAATTTGATGCAAAAAAACATTATTCATTCTTTATTACTATATTACATTATCAATTGACTGAACTTTAGTGGGATTATTTGATGTTTATAAATAGTAAATACACCATTTTTCATTTTTTATATTTCAGTATATATTTTATTTCATAATTCATATATCTGGATGGTTCCTATAAGATCATAAAGGGTAAGATGTTCAATCCTCTTTGTGTCATCAATATTAGTTCTTTTAGATTACCACTCATTATAGATTATATCAATAAGTTTTTCAGAACAATTATCATCGTAAAGGCATTTTTCACCCAGTGACTATAAACTATTGATATTTTTAATAAAATGTTGGTGGATATTTGAAATTATCTCATTAGGTAGAAAATAAAAAATCATAGTAATCAACTATAATAATTACTATTCTTATTTCAAAAACATTGGATGTTCAAAAATGTGTGACTTCGAAATTAATCTAAAAAATGGTTGACGATTCACAAGATGATAACAAGATGTATATACTTCTCATCATAGAACACTATAAATTATTTCTGACATTGAATTTCAATTGTTATTATTACATCTCAATAAAATTAAAAGCATAAACACTCTTATAATGTATCTTATACTTCAGAGTAAGAATTAAGAAATCATAAAATCCATTTTTGATCAGAAAATTTTTAATTCTATCATTACAATACTCATAGTCATTCCCAACAATGATAGGTGGTCAAATGGGATTTAAATTATCAAAAGATCCAATATTTATAATCTTCATCTTAACAAAAATAAAATCTCTTTTTATATAAAAACATATTAGTGTTAAAAGAATTTATAAACAAGGAGTTTATATAACATTAAAATCATGAAATTGATAAAGAAAGTAAAAACATAGCAAGATGTAATAGTAGGAACTTCTAGGATACCAACTATTGGATTGGAAGAGTAACTAAAATGGTTACTATTACAAGCAGGGGTTAATTGTAGTTTAAATAAAAACATTAAAATAAAAAAACTATACCACATTAAGTTAAAAGCATTGGACTCATAAATAGTATAATGATCAGAGTGTAAGAATAATAATCACATATTGTCAAATCATATTGGAGAACGTTTTAATCATTATCATTGATACACTGATAAAACAACTGATAAGAAAAATTTGTAAAACAAAATCTCTATCATAACATGCATTGTGTAATAAAGACTTATAAAAAATGTTTAAACTATCTAGTAAATGTAAGAATGACATACAAGTTATATTAAAATAATTTATTCTTTTAAACTTAAAAGTAAAAGTATTTAGTAACCCTAAATGACGGTATCTACGGTTTTAAACATACTTTAAATTTTGTTCTTCATTACTAGGAAGGTCCTTGATATGATTATCTGAATTTTTATATCTTTATATCACTAAAATACCTTGATACGATGATAAAATTATTTCTTTTTAGTCATAAATTCCCTCATTCTGACGGATTGGGTTATTCATATTCTGATCCCTGGAATCCCTTAGACATAGAAATGATAAATCATGTAACACAATAGAGACTTTTCTAAAGGAAAAATAACCTGATATGGTTTACTTTGAGTAAGAACTCTCTAAATTCTTATAATGACATGGAATGAGATGTTCAAACATAGAATACATTATAATACTTTATTTTTGAAATTATTCACCTCCCAACTCTACAAATTAAAAGTTATTTTTAGGTGATCTCCCAAGAGTTATATTTCTGAGTTATTTTGAACAGGCTAATACAACTTGCACTTGAAAACTCATCATGATCTTGTATAACTGAATGTATGACATAATTTTGTAGATACATTTCAATGTTAAATTTAATTATTAATGATAAAAAATAAAATCTATAAATTCCAATTATAAATTTAGGATAGTCTAAGGGAATTCATTATAATTTTTCAATATAATAAACTTTTTAAGGATTAGTCTGATGTATCGGTTCCAGTATCGGTTTAATGGTCAGGAATTTTGCCTATATGAGAGACAAATTAAAAGTCTAAACACTAATAGAGATAGAGGTTAGTATGATAAATCAGATGCATCCTTGATCTAATGGATCGTACTAAAGAACAATAAGTTTATAATCGTAATATGTCAGAATTATTTATATGTTTGGTAAAAAGTAATGTTTTCTAAAAAACGTACTGAGACACTTGTTTCATAATAATCTTGTAAACATATTTTTAATAAAGTGTTTTTGATTTCCAAAACAAAATTATTGGAAAAGTAGTAAGTAAATATTCTAACTCAAAAACCACATATTTAAGATTAAACATAAAGACTCGCTAGAATGGATTTATAATCCAAAAAAGGCCTCTAGGATGTAGGAATTGTAATAATGATATTATTTTTATAGGTATTGTATGAACAAATGGTTCTTGAAAGAGTTTAATGTGTAGAATAAGGGGTTCCCTTTTATAATGGAAGAGTAGTGGTATTATTTTAAGTACCCCTAAATAAGCAATGATGGGATATCACTCTCCAGTAATGTCCCTCCAAAATTGAAAAAAAATTAATGAATAATATATAAATCCAATAAAAAAATATAAAATTAAAAGGAAATATTTTAAAAGTTTGTTATTCGGTTTACATCTTCAGCTAAGCCCCCCCCCCCAGCAAACCGGTTTTGATATTTTGGTTGTAACATATTTATTTCATGTCGGGAGTAATAAAGTAACAGTTTCATCTCAATTTTATTTAATTTAGGTAAGTTTTCATATTATAAACTTATTAATATTTTATTTTTGGTACATAATACATCATTTTAATTATATTAATATTTAATTTTAATTCAGAGGACTTACAATTATTTTCAAAAATTCCACCTTCAAATCCATTTTATTTAATTATTACTAAATTTGTATGGGTTTTTGTTAACAAAATATGATTTCATTGTATAACAGTGTTTCTCCATAAACATAATTGTTATAACATGGTAACATTAACCAATGATTGTTTCATATTTTGTTCTATATTTGATATCTGGTTGCTTTTATTTTTTCCTAGTGAACTATTTTTTTAATATTTCTCACTTCATGAATTATGATTTACGTTACTATTTTTCACATCTCAAATTTCATTCTCGGAGGTCTATTCCATATTCAGAAATTGTTTTATTTTTATTTGTGTATATACATCCATATTGTTGTATTTTATCATATATATCATGAAATTAAAAGTATATACATTTCTATACAATTCTATTTTTTAATATTTTTTATTCATGTGTTACTAAATCCTTAAGGGTTATTGTTAACTCAACAAACATTTGTTGATTTATAAGGTTTATTTCCGAACTTTTTTATTATATGTATGGTTTATTATACCATAAGTTTCTATTACATGGAACCATCTCATTATCTTGGGTGAAAATGGATTTTTTTAGTTCAAATCATCTTCCTTGATTAATTTCATTCACATAAAAGTATAACAATTGTGAGAATAATTCATATCGACATTAAATACTATATTTCTTCCATATACATATAATTTCTTCTCACAAATGATTTTCTTTATTATTTTTTAAATCCAAATATATATTCTCTATTTCTATTTTGATATTTATATTTTCCTCCATTCAAATTGAATCTTTATTACTCTTTTTAATATCTGGGATTAAATAAAGATATTTTAAATACGAATGGTTTTTATTTATATAATCATATTTTTTATATTGAAATCCCAATATCCAATAGAATACCATTATTTATTCTTTGGGGATTCATTGATACTATTTATGTTGAAATAAATTTGAAAAAAATATCATGTCAATTTTTCAAAAGTAACTTTTTAATGTGGCTCAAAACACCAATTTTTTATAATCATAATTTTTTTAATGAAAATTATTTTTTTGGATTCACCTGTATTTTTATATTTGTTTAAAAAATATTTATATCTATTAGATTAATGTTTCATAAATCCCCCTTTAAATGATCATTATAAAGACTTATTTACTGTGATTGAATTTTCTTATGAACTGATCTAACTCTGTAATACATTTAATGTGACACCAATTGAAAATGCTATGAAATCCATTTTCATTTCATAGGTTAATAATGATTTGATATATAATTAATTATTTTTGGAACATATTGACGTGAATTATAATTATATAATATATGGGTTTACGTATTATCCCCACCCAATGCACTAGTTAGTGTTGTATATATCAAGAGATATTTTTGCTGATCATGGAGACAGTGTGGCTAGGAATGTTAGGGATATTGACCGTAAACACATTTTATTTATCTATATTTACATGATTTAGTGTGACCTAGAAGTAGTTTTCTATTTTCACATGATTTATCATGGACTTGAGCAACATAAAGTGTTCATAATATTTTGATAATTATTTTTGTTCCTTATTTTTATGTTATGTCCAAATGTTATCATCCGAGGATCATGATTATTTTCAAATGATTATTCTCTTTTCTTCCATTAAATATGTTTTATTTTTTAAGATTACTTGTCCTTGTATTTTTTCTAATGTAGAATGATTATTATTCTATATATTTTTTAATAAGATATTTTTCACATGTATATGTTTTCTCACATCACTATGATTGTAATATTGGTGATATTTTGTTATGTTTATTACTTATATAGAGCTTGACCACAACACTTCATATGAATTCCCATTCCCTATGAAATGAAGATGATTATAACATATGATATGTCTATACAGATTCATGGAGGGGTTTGATTATGAATTAATATAAATAGGTGTTGTACAATATTTTACATATGTAACTAAACATAAAATAAATTAACCCAAATATTCTTAAGGATATGAAACTATGAGTGAGATTAGATGATTATTCATAAGAAATAAATTAATAATTGTGTTTATATAGGTTCATTCACTTCAGATTGGACAAAATTTGGGTTTTGTTATTATTGGGTATTAAGACAATAAAATAAAAGTAATAACCCTAGGGATAAGACTAATGTAATATATGCACTCTAGCCTCTAGAGTCTAAAAGGTACAAAAATGGGGGATATTCCATTAGATCTCAGGCACACATCCATATAGGCCAAATGCTACCTACATGTAGTGGGGATCTACTATGTGACTATGGGGATAATATACCACCATGTTAGAGTGTGAAATGATATAAAAATATCTAAACATCATAAATTAATAATAAAAAATCTTCATAGAATTCATATTCAATAAAAAAGAATCAATAGTAATGAATAAATTTGGATGAATGTATGTAGTCATCATGACTTATTGGCCTCCCACTGGGCTGAAAAAGTAAAAAATTATAAAATAAATGACATAAATGAGGCTCTACTTATACCATTGACCATTACCTATTCCCAATCTCAAATATCGTCCATGATATCTTACCCTATCTAGATTCTTTAGGCCCCTAACCAACCTGATAGAGTAGTTAGTGAAGTCTACTTAGGTACCCATGTTTCATGGCTTCCAAAGAAAGGTGTGAGTACAACTTAGTAGAGAACCACTAGAATTTTCATGTACATAAAAATTATGAGGAGTGTATACATTTGATATACTCATAATATAAGTAAAACATATACCAAAGAATAAATGAAATAATTACTTTCAAACCTCATCTTCTAATGAGAATATTGAATCCACAGAAACATTATTGGTCCTATATGGAAGTGTATCAAAGTGAATAAAAATTGTTAAAAGAAAAAGCAGGCACTTGTCTGATTCCTAGGATCAATTCATTAGAAATATTGTATTACCTTTCTCAATTTCATATTTCTCAGTGCCATGGTAAATATAGTGGCATGAGACCAAATATCTTATTCTTAGGTGTCCTTGAAAATCATATAGTTTTAGGTCCAACAGTGAATTCCTAGGTATCATAGGAAACCTATTAATGTTAGGATCACCATTTTATTCCTATGAATTCTAGTAAATTCAGTAGTGTCAGTCTCAATATCTAATTCCCCTATATTTTGGTCAATCTAGTACAATTATCCTCAATATCTAGTGTCAATGTATCCTGGGAAATACATAGAGTCCTTAACTGTTAGATCATAATGTCTTGGGAATCCCATCTGATCTAAAAACTCAATGAATTTCCATTCATGGAATAATAGTCTCCTATTATAACATCTAGATCTAAGTAGAATCTCTAAGGAATCACATTATATATCAGGCGTCATTCATGATTTTCTATGGGGTTGATCCCACGGAATCATCAATGTTGGTCTCTTCATGTAATCAGGTTCTAAGGTTTCAACTAAAATCTTTAATAGCTTATTCCCATATATACAATCTCAGGGTCCCCTAGGGCTCATTATATCATGAACACACACATAGTCTCCATTGACCATCATTGTCATTCTAGCCAACATTGATCACTCATAGGGAATCATTTCACTCAGCATAATCAAAGTCTCATCAAGGAATTATTTTCCTATTATAGAGATCTCAAATGGTTGATGCACTAAATCCCATTCCCCTCCCTAGTAACCTAAGGTCGGTCCTCTCACCAAACATATTAATCAGAATCCTTAAGTTCTACTCACATAGGTAGTCATGTCTCACTAGGGGATGAATACTTTCTTCATATTCATATCACTAGCTTTATGTCTTTATATAATTTTAATGTCCCCATATAGGAAATTCTTAGTCCATCCATCATAAATGAGAACTCTCCTCCACCTATAGGTCTTTATGGGATCCTACTCTAGGGCCGATATAATTAAATAGTGAATTTCCATTACCCACCTTAGGTTGAATGGATCACATTTAACAAATGTTTCATAAAGGCATTGATCATATGTGACTGAGAAAACTTAGTCAGGACCAAAAGGTCCATAATAAACATTTTCACACTGTTCAATTCCTATGAATTTGATTTTATATTAAACAATTCAGTTAATTTTATAAACATTTAATCAACCTTAGTGGAGACATCATATTCCACATGTAAATCATAAATAAATAGATTTAAATACCATCAGTCATGTACAAGATACCAACTAGTTAAAAAATATAGTTACCACCTTTTATAGTAGCTTGATCATCCTTATTGAAACTGAATCAAGTCCAAATGATACTCACCTATCCACACAAGGATATATACCACTCCAAATAATTTAATTTAATTTATTATTGTTTAATGATAATAAATTATATAACTAAATTTAATTTTATATTTAAGAAGATTTGGAAAAATCACCAAAAAACTCATCAAGTGAACTCATGATGCTAAAACTATTCTAAAACACATATGAAAGGTCCATGTTTTTCCCTTGACACCATCCCTGGAAAAATAACTAACATAAGAAACTAAATTTTTCACCAATATATTTTAATTTAGGTAAAAAACCTTTAAAAGTTTGTATGGTAATGTACCTCTAGTAATGTTTCATGATTTAAAGTATAGTAATCATCCTTGGTTATCCTATACTCATAACAAGAAAAATACCCGTTATATTAGTTTACAATCACCATTCTTCAATGGAAATTATTGTCAAACCCCATCCATCCTGCATGAAAGTAAACTCTAAGTATGGGAAATAATTAACATAAGGATATGGAATACAATAACATTATATATCACCAATTATCACTCCAAAAACAACACATATTCTATTGATGATTATGAGATAATATAGGTACGAAGGTTTTCTATAGCACCTGATGGAGGAAAAGAATGAATATAGCCTAATCCACTATAATTCAAGAGAAAATACAATTTATTTTCACACAAAATTTATAACCACACTTGGTAAAATAGTTGGCACCATATATTTTCTATTTTGTTCTTGTATTATTAGCATCCCATCAAGTACATGACACACCAATGACTATGCCCAGTATCAAGCATCACTTTTTTTCTAATAAGAAACCCCAACCACAACAGGACCGATTAAATACCCAAGAATTCATAGATACAACACGGTGAGATTCCCAATTTCGAAGAAAAAAAGGGTTCCACTGTAATAATTTTTCTTCACGGTTCACACCTTTTTAACTCCAGGAACCATGTGGTGAATTAAAATCCATGGTAAAGAAATGGCTATACTAGGGGTACATCGTCATAGTTAGGTCTATGTTGGCCTCTAAGAAAACCCTTGTGCCCCCGGGGCTCTAGAACATGATTTTTATTTCCCTATCAACACCGATAACACCTCTCAATCCTAATGTTGAGGTGACAAAAACTATCGATGAGTTTTTCAAACACCAAGAATATTAACTCCAAAATGAGTACACAAATCAAACCATTTTATGAAATCTAAAAGTAAAACAATCCATGAATTTCATAACCTAGAAATGGAATGATTTTATAAAACATCCAAACTCTAACACTTATAATCCTTGACAATCCTCAAAAACAAATCAACCATCAACCCATCCTATATTTTTTGTTAATCTATCTCCACTTGTCAAATTCTATTTCCAAACACCGATAGATTTTCCACAGTACAACAAAAAATATGTGGCATAATATTCCCTAATGTCCAATGTATCTGTCAATATCATTGTTTAAATAATGAGGTGATGATTACCTACATGTTTTCAACTTAGGAAACCATACTGGTGTTACAAACCCGTAACTTGACTTATGGTGATCCCCACCATTAGCCTCCACTCATTTTGGTTGACCCTAATTCATGATGCTCCCCAGAATTACAAATTCCTACCAAAACACATTCTATGATTCATACCATATTACTATATATGTGTTTTATATCTATCTATGCGAAATTATTCATGAAAACATGTTTAAAAATCTATTACATCCACTTAAATTCAAAACAAAATCATTTCAGTTTCCACCACCTACGCATAGGGCCCACACATGGATTCCATTACTAAATATTTTCTAACCAAGCCTCAGAATATATACATAATAAAAAATATGATATACCATTAACCATAATACCATCTTCCATTACTTCACAATATTTTCCATCCAAAAACACATCATCACTATTTTTCAACACATGATTCCCCATTAAATCACTTCAAAATCACTATTCTACAACTAATCCACATCATGAACCAAATTTCACCCCCTAAACCTAGAAATAAATTATTTTTCACTAGTTGAACCATATAATGAGTCATAGTTCACAGCCTTTAATACATGATGAACTCAATTTTTCCTCATCAAACATGTCATGAATCATGGTTCACCCGATGAATCACCATAAGATCAAATCAAGATTATCATAAGACCCATGAAAATCCACGACACCAATCCACCACCATATCTTAATTCCAATATGGTATTTTATAAAGGAAAGTATAATTTTTATTAAATGATCATCGACATACAAAAGTGACATTAACTACCAAAAAATTGGTCTTATCTCATCCATGATCCCACTAACATGAGTTCATTCTTCCATATCCCTTGATCTATCCATTACCACATGTATTCACTGAACATTAAATTATATATCATATACTAGGGCCATCAAGAAACACCAAACACATCTTATCCCTTACATACACAAAACAAAATTTTTTTATTTACAAAATTTCATCGGTTACAGGGGTCCCACACTCTAACAACCAATTGTGCACTCCCCACCATAAAATATCTCTTATACAACTACATGATCACACTTCAAAATGATCTATTAATAATAATCATGTTAATAATTAAAATAAATTATCTTCTTACTCTATGAAACACTTATCTATGATCAATTACTAGATTGAATATACCAGTACACCAGATCTATTCCCAAAAAGAAACCCCTGGAATTGGGTAATTTCTCACACTGATCGACACTTGGTTACACAATATCACTAGTGTCTCCCATGTTCCATCGGTTCTCAACCCACACATAGAATCTTACTGGTCCATGATTTAGTGAAACTGTTCATAGCCTATATATTCCTCATTAACCTCATCTAAATGTAATGGGCGTACTATCTAGGACAACCAAAAAATAGACTCATGATCCTATGTGTTGCATCTCATTATCCTTAGGATCACAAGATAATTAAACTAACTGTGCTCATGTCACGTCAGTCTCATCAAACATCCAAACCCATATATCCTTTTACCAACACCCTAAAGTCCATCTAATCATGTGGTAACCATATGATCATAGAGAAACTAGTTTCATCACTTAAATTTCATGAATATATCCACACTCTACTGTTGTAATACACATAAAAATACCCAAAATAAATAGTTCTATGAATCACACTAATCTGGCCCTTAATACCAAAATAACTAGAACTTGGGATTTCTTCTCTAAGAAAATACAAGGTATAATAATGCCTATACCATATATAGAAGAACATCCTTTAGGTTGATTTCATTGTAAGTCTCTTACCAATGAATTCCATGTTCACAATATCTACGGAATCACCATGTATATATCCCATACCTGATAGCACCTCACATGCATGGATTTCATAACCTATATAATCTATACATTTTTTCTCTTAAAATTATCCCTTAAGGACAAGTTATCCACTCACTCAAGTTAACCTCACAAATATCATCTCATCCATTAATATCACTCTACTCAATAATAACCTAAGTTGAATCTCAAGTAATAGGATCTCCCACTGAAACCCATAAGTAATATCACACATGAACTCTCATTAAACACACCCAATCCGGGTATCATGAGTAAATATATACAATAAATATCATACCAAATATTAATTTATATAATGATAATAATACTCATCATGTATCCATATATATGACTACCACCTCATGAATCACCATCTTAAGCTCATTCTCACAGAGCCTCCCCATAAGGTAGACATCCCCTCATAGATCAAATTATCATCTATCAACATATATGTTGGCGCCAAAAATGTGGCCCGAAACAAAGGAACGAAAAAGGGCCGGCGCGCTGCCTCGCGAAGCTCCGCCGCGAAGCTCCATCGCGAAGCCTCGCCGTGAAGCGCCCAAACCATGGCGACGCCGCGAAGCTCCAGAGGCGGTGATCCTTCGCGAACCGGTTTGACATTCGCGAGCCGCCGCGAAGTTCTGGAGGCGGTGATCCTCCGCGAACCCGTTTGACGTTCGCGAGCCGCCGCGAAACCCCGAAGGCGGCGCGCGAGCCCTGCTTCGCGGCGCCCCTTCCCTATAAATACTCGACTCCCCCTGAGTCCCGAGGACGGAAAATCCGACCTTTCGGCTTCTCCTCTCCCGAATCGCGAAGCACGCTTTGCCCCGGGAATCATGAGCTCCGCGAGTTATTTCTAATTCGCGAGATGACTCTGCTTTGTCTCGTTTTCAGCCCCTCTTCCGAGAGGGATGCCCTTCGCGAAGCTCAAGGGCATTCGCGAAGGAAGGGGATTCCCAAGGGAACCCGGGCATCCGCGGAGCACTTGTGCTTCGCGAAACACCCAACCAATACGAGTCATCCCTATGCTAAGGCAGGATCGCTCCACTTCGCGAAGCACATTGCTTGGCAGGACCCTGCTTCGTGAACCACACCTTCTTCGCGAGGCAGTGCTCCGCGAACACTGCTCCACTTCGCGAAGCACCTCCCATTCACACCTACGCCCCATGCTAAGGTTAAGGCACCCCACTTCGCAAAGCACACTCCTCTTCTTAGCGATTCCCCTTTCCGTGCGACCCTCCAGGTTTGCACGATGTGATTTCAAAGTCCCATGTACAACACCACCCGTAGCGTTGCTTCGCCTATTGCTTCTTCGCATAGGCACGCTAACGGCTATTGCTTCTTCGCATAGCCACGCTAACGTGGACCCCTCGATGGTTCGCCCCACTACCCCCCTTTACCATGGCCTTACCGGTACCTTCCCTTCCCCAAGGACCAGAGGGTACCGGTTATGTAAGTCCTAGGGGTGTGGAGTGAACCCACCTCGTCCGAGCTGCAGGACGTTAAACTACCAAGCACCACGTCCTCAACACATGACGTTAAACTGTGATCCAACCTCGTCTCCCTCACGAAGGGTTTCCCCAGGTCGAACATTCTTTACACCACTCGTCTCCACGGGAATGGAACTCTTCCTCACATGGAATGAGATCCTCCTTGTCGGAGTGGTGTATGTTCGCAGGGGAAGGGCTGCCTCAGAGCGTAAGCCCCTAACCTTTGGTACGGATGATTGCACCCGTGCATCTCTGTACTTCCCCACTACCAAGGTCAGTGGAGGACGTGATAGGGAACGAGGCACCCCCTCTGGGCCTCCATCCTGGAGTAAGTCCCAACACCATGGGCCGCCCAACGCGTAAGCCCCTTTTCGCTTCTCACGGACGCACCCTTCGCGACGTGATCGTCAGGTCCTTGCAACCTCTTGTTTCTCACACCGAGCATGACTCACATGGGCTTAGAGTGAGAACCGACCCTGACCACCCATCCTAGAGAACTACGAGGACTTTGATCCATGTCAAGGCATGGTACGTAGGAAGCCTCCATGAGGTTCAAGCCCACCCGTCGCTCATTCACGTCGGGTCCCATTCCGGTCCAGTGGTAAGCCATTGCGACCCACCATCCTAACTACGAGGTCTTTGATCCATGTCAAGGCATGGTACGTAGGAAGCCTCCATGAGGTTCAAGCCCACCAAACAGTGGAACAAGGTCTACTTTCACGTCGGTTCACCGACGAAACCCCACCTGAACTACGAGTTCATTGATCCATGTCAAGGCATGGTACGTAGGAAGCCTCCATGAGGTTCAAGCCCACCAACAGTGGACCAAGGTCTACTTTCACATCGGTTTACCGACAAACCCCATCCGAACTACGAGGTCTTTGATCCATGTCAAGGCATGGTACGTAGGAAGCCTCCACGAGGTTCAAGCCCACCCGTCGTTTATTCACGTCAGGGTTCACTCTCGTCCCGCATGACGTTAAACTGTATTCTCCGAACTACGAGGTCATTGATCCGTGTCAAGGCATGGTACGTAGGAAACCTCCATGAGGTTCAAGCCCACCACCAATAGTGGACCACGGTCTACTTTCACGTCGGTTCACCGACAACCCCTTTTGAACTACGGGGACTTTTATCCGTGTTAAGGCATGGTACGTAGGAAGCCTCCACGAGGTTCAAGCCCACCCATCACCCAATTCACATCGGGTCCCATCTTCGTCCGGCATGATGTTAAACTACATTCTGGTCCAGTGGTAAGCCATTGCGACCCAACCCCATTAGAACTACGAGGTCTTTGATCCATGTCAAGGCATGGTACGTAGGAATCCCCCCAGAGGCTCAAGCCCAACTCCCATCGGATCAAGGTCCATTTTCACGTCGGTACGCTGACGATGCCCATCGGACCAAGGTCCACCTTCACGTCGGTACGCTGACGACATTCATCGGGCCAAGGTCCAGCTTTACGTCGGTTTACCGGCACCATCCCGAACTACGCGGACTTTGATTCCCTGCCACGGGGATACGTAGGAAGCCTCGTCAAGGTTCAAGCCCAACTTCACTGTCGCCCCCCTGCGATGGTTCCACTTCACTCTCCTTATACTCCATTCACTGTCGCCCACGGGCTAGCCCCGGTGTCGATATCCCTTCAAGGAGGACCCCTCAATCCGATTTATCCTAGCTAATGCTCTGGTTGGGTTGATCCGTCTCCGCTGGACGTTAAACTCGCGGCATACCCTGTGTTGAGCACGGGAAGCTGAGGAAAACCTCAGATATGTGTCCACGACATGTAATTCCCCGCGCCCGATGTGGGATGCCTCGGGCTTCCACGCCCTCGAGAAGCCTTGTGATCAAGGATAACAGACAGACATGCCAGGTACCCCAGCATCTAGACACGCTACTGATGCCTCAACGTGACTACTCCCCTGACCGAAGGTTGCTTCCCTGATTGGACCCTTTGGAATGTCCTGACAGAAGTAGTGTAATTAACCGGTGTCCATGGAAACATGGCACTGGGAAGAGTTTCACGAACTACGTATTAAATCTATAAGGGAGACCCGGACTAGGTGACGAGTTCTGAGGAGGAATCCACAGGAGGAAGAACCGACATCCCATCATCCCATTTCGATCAAGGAGCAGACGTCCCTGAATAAGGAGAGAATGCCGCCCGCCTTTGGAAAGTGGGAATGCAGGGCAACAAAGCCGCGCGTCCTCCGCAGACGGATGCGCGCGCCCCGGTGAAAGCGTCGGAAACAGAAATGGTGAACCCGACGTGAATATCTTCTCCTCAATATGGATATTAGTAGCATTCGAGACACCAGTAGATTGACGTGTCACCGGATCCAGATATCCGTTGCTTGGTCCCGCCAAGCAAGTGGCGGGCCTGTCGTGAAACTCACCGGAAGTCGGGGTAGTAGAATGTGGGGCACTCCGCTCTGCAGCGTGTTGGCGTGGATCCTTCTCACAGACATGGAGGATGGAAGAACGCTGGGGCACTGGCTGTCAATCCTTTTACTCTCAGTACTGATGAGTTGATCCCTTCGCTTGCCAGGAACCAGGTTGCTATTTCGGAGATGCGGTCACCATCCGCTCCTCGCCCGCGCAGAGGCAGGGGCAACACCACGACGGCCACTCCACATGGCGCCACTACCGCCACGACGGCTGCCACGTCACGGGATGCGGGACGCCCACGTCCCCTTTCCCCATCAGAGGTCATCCAACGAAGGGTGATCAACAGCCTCGTGCGCAGGTATGAGGAAGAAGGGGTCATCCCGACCAGGGATATGGCCCGCCTAGACCTGGAGGCCTCTAGGCCCCGCCGTCAACGCCGCCCTAACAGGCCGCGTAGGGAGCCCCTGCTCCCCACCCCGACATTCAACCGTTTCGGGAGCCTATCCCCGGAACGCCTTGACGACTCTTCGCCTTACGCCGAAGAGGCAAGCGCTGTCAGGCTCAGTCCGCTCAGGGCCCCGACCCGGGGCCCCCAGGCGAGAGCTCCGGTCCGGCCGCGTCAGCGCCGCCGTCCGGCCCCGCAGGAAGAGCAGGCAGACTACGTCCCTGCACCACCTGCACCGGCTCGCCTAACCCGACATCAGCGCCGGGCCCGGGCTGAGGACGCTCGCTCAGGCGCATCCACGTCGACAGCTACAGTGTCCCGAGCCACCGCCGACGTACATTATGAAGCCCCCGCGTACATTGAGCAGGGGCACCCCTTCGCCCAACCTTGATTGAGACCCCAACCACCCCATGGGCAGGCTGGGTTGACTCTTCGGGTTGTAGGCCCCAGTGGTGATTGCTGCGAGCTAGCCCGCGGTGATGCCACCCAGTACGGAGGTCCTCCCCGTACCACTACTCCACAGAGCGTGGGCCTTCCCCGCTCCGAGGTTCGCCATGGAGGCATGCCTCGTGCTGCCCCCATCCTGCAGGAAGACCTGCCCCGCGGCAGTGGCGCTCAGCGCAGAGACATTTCCCGCGCCCGCCATACAGGGTATTAAGTTCATCCTGCTGAAGGCATCGTCCATCCGGTCCTCCTCCAACGTGGGGGGCCTCCCTACGTCCTCTCTGCAACCGGCGAAGGTCCTCCTCGCTCCACTCGCATCGACCATGGAGGTCTTCCCCATTCTCCTGCCAGTTCCAACAGAGGCCCCGCCCACATGGGTACTGTTCATGGAGGTCCTCCCCATGTACCCTTTGACATTTTCCCTGGTGCCCCTCGCACCCCGGCTGTCTCGAGTGGGGGCCCTCTCCGCCACGGCGCCAGTGCCACCCCAAGGGTGCCTGATAGGGGTCAACCCTGTCCCGAAGAGCCACCCAGGGGCAGAAGAGCGGGTCGTCACCGCCACAAGAAGAATCCTGGGAAGTCCCAGGTGGAGATCAAACCTGCCCACTTCTCTGATTCGGAAGCGGAATGCGATTCAGCGATGGAACCTTCTCCCAGCTCCTCCGTATCAAGGACTGGGGCAGGAACCAGACGCATCAGCCTCGTTCTCCCAGAATTTGAGGCCCACCGGATTCCCGTCTCTCTCCGTAGGTACATTCAGGAGGAAGAAATCCTGGGAATTCCGCAGGTCTCGGCCACGCAATCATCGCCCCTATCACCAGAAGAGCCCTCTACCTCTACCAGGGATCACGTAGAGTTATTTTGGGGGCCCACGACGGTAGAGCGATGACACGACCCGTCGCCGGTAGCCGCGACTCCTGTTACGGAAGCTCTGATTATCAGCCCATCGTATCGTGACATCGTGTCTAGGTCACCTCACTCTTCGGAGGATGGCCCGGAATTCGGCGGCCAGTCAGCTCGTTTTCCGTATTCTCCACCGCCAAGCTTATTATCCCAATGGTCCACCTCGGTACCGCTTCCGGTTCCTCAGCCGCCCCCGGTTGACGAGTGGGGCAACACAGGGCCAGACCCTGAGTCCGAGCCTAGGAGCTTCTGGAGTATCCTTGCAGCGGATTATTTCCCAGAGATGTTCTGGCCCACGACGGCGCTGAATTTCCGCGTACCAGAGTCTCTTACCCCTGAAGAAGTGGGATGCTTTTGTCGAACCGTCTGGGCGACGCACTTCCGCCTCCGTTGCGAATGAGTAGTGTACCCCAGAAGTCGAGAGCACTTCGAGGAGATTGGCGAACAATGCCACCTGATCGATGCGGCCGCACTCCTTGTGGCCCAGCACCCCGAGTCGCCAGGCCACCAGAGCGCCCTTCAACGAAAATGCGTTCAGAGTCTTAAAGCACTCCGCAGAATCGTCAGGGAAGCCACCCCCCATGTGCAAGTCCGTGGTTGGGGACGCTATGCCGCTCTCCTCTTCGACCCTATCCGACGACAGCCCGATTCGCTATGCGACATTGAGGATATGCCCTCAAGAGGGGTCACAGTCCACATGGAAAACGTTGTGGATAAGGAAGATGAGCTTGAGTTCCTTGATGGAGACTTACCATCCGAGGGCGTACCGCCGCATCTCGACCCGTCAGGGAGAGTTACCCGTCATCAGAGGAACCTGCTAGGCCTCCCCGTACCCACCGAGTCGCTGGCACTCGGTCGAAGCACTAGAAAGTGTAAGGAGCACGTCGGAATAGTCAAGCACTCCGACCCGTCCGCCTCTGTGCAGAAAACGGACGAAGATCCTGAGAAGGCCACGTTTCGCTAGCAGCTTGCTGAGCAGAAGAGGCTGGTTGACGAACTCTTGGATGAACGCGCCACAGAGCGACGACCCGACTATGGTAATCCCAGGCCGGGGCAGCAGGGGCAGGAACAACTTCCCCCCGGCGAGATGCCTCCGGGCAACCCTGATCATGCTACTGCCGCGGACAGGGCGGAAGCCGGAACATACGGCAAGAGGCCGCGATACGTCTCGCCAAACCCCCCTGAGCGAAGGGGCAATCTGAAGAATCCAACCCGGGTTCCCCCAGTCGCCCAGCAGGTCGTCCAGCCAGTCGACCCGCGAGCAGCCGAATCCGTCTACCGTGTTGAAGAACCTGGCAATGCGCTTGTGGTTAGGGATCCCCGTGAAGACAGGGACCCCCACCCGGAGGACCTTATTGCGGCACTCACAGCCCGCCTCGAGGCGTTGGAAACACGGCAGGTGGCGGTCCCACCGGATGGCAAGCCTTATCCCGCGTGGGTGGATGATATGCCCGCGCCTCCGGGTTTTTGGAACCCCACATTCTCGCCTTTTAACGGGACAGGGGACCCACCCCAGCACTTGGTTCATTTCTCCTCCAGGTGTGGCCCCATGCTGGGGACCCCGGCTCAGCAAGAAGACGCCAAGCTGCGATGTTTCGTACAGACATTGGAAGGTCCGGCATTCGTCTGGTACAGCCAGCTCCCTATCGGATCGGTGACCGGTTGGGAGGATCTTCTCCGGCAGTTCTTATACCAGTTCAGCTCCACCACGCGAAAGACCAGCATTGCGGACCACTTCAAGTGCAAACAGAGGCCTGATGAGCGGGTTGCAGACTTCATCGCCCGGTGGAAAGGACTTACGTATTCCCTCGATATGCCACTGACTCAGGAGCAATTACTAACGATGTGTGTGGGGAACGTTAAGACAGAGCAGGTACCCTCCTTGATTACCCAGAACTATCCTGGAGGGTTCAGAGATTTCTCGGATATGGCCCAGCGCCTCGAGGAGGCCCTGCAACAGGCTAGTCAGGCACGTTTGCTGCCCCCTATGATCCCAGCCAGGAGGGCCGCCAAAGCTGAACCCGCCGCGGTGGCTCAAATAGAAGCCCCGGGGCGGCTGGAATTGCTGCCAGCGGCACCACCCCCGCAACCCCGCAGAGGTCCTCCACCTCAAGCACAGGCTCCTGCCCAGCAACGACCGCCTCAGAACCGACAGGTTCCCCCGCGCAATGCACCACCGCCACCTAGGCGAGACAACCAGGCGCCGCCTCCTCGGCAGGCCCCTCCGGTCCCTCGACAGGACCAGGCCCCCAGGGCCCCCTATCCGGAAAGAAGGTACCAGACCTATTCGTTCAACGAAAATCAGGTCCCTGGCTACTTCCGAAGTGCTCTAGAGCAAGGTATTGTGCGTCTGCCTGAATGCAGAAGGCCGGCAGAGGCGCATCTCACCGATCACCCCAACTACTGCCCTTATCATCGGATCCTGGGGCACACCCTCAAGCGATGCTATGTGTTTAAAGACTGGCTTCTGGACCAGTTCAACAACAACATAGTCAAGTTGGGCCCAGTGCCAGCGCAAGTGGCAGGCGTCTTTGCGGGATCAGAAATCGGCAGCGACGACGAAGGTGAGTGGCAGCAGGTCCCTAGCCGCGGGTCCCAGAAAGACGGCAACTGGATGGCTCGAAAAACCGCCGTCCGTGCCCAGGGTATCATCCGTGCACGCCTGAAGCAGTCGGAACCTTCGGAAAAAGTAGTCGGTGCCTCAGCATCGTCTTCACAGTCGACCTCTGCCCAAAAAGGCAAGCAGCGACGACGCAAGAAGAAGAAACATGCACCGCCAGTGCCGTTGTCATCCTGCACTCTTGGCGACTTTATGCCTCCCGAAATGGGCATTCCTCCCAGAATCCGCCCAGCGGTGGATGACTCTTCGAGCGACAGTCAAGCGTACGCTTCGGTTAACACCGTGGAGCTGGTAAAGCCCTATATGACCCCCGACGAGGGGGAACCCCAGGCAGACCGCCCCAACGTTTCCAGCCGACGTCAACGTCAGCGGAATCGCAATCGCGCCGGTCATCAAGGTACATCAGCAGGCACTTGCTGCCAAGCCGTGCATGCTACCGAGACCAGGCAGCAGGCTTAGCGCAGATCTCAGCACGCGCAGACCCATCCAGCACCCTCGGCTCTACCTCCAACGCCGTTCATGTTGCTGGATCGGGGAGAGCCGCCTCGTTCGTATCACAGCCAGTCTTTCCCAGCGACAGGCTAGCCTCCGCTGTCCGATCTTAGTCCGGCGACTACTCTCCAGGCTTCTACTAGCAGGCAGCAGCATGTACCCAGTGCTAGCCGACCGCCAGTTCAACCGGCAGGACCCGCTATGCCTCCAAATGCCGAAAACCCCCTGTAAGTAGAGGTTCGCGTTTGGCACGCAAGTATGATGTCCTAAAGAACCTGGCCGGCATTCCGGCGAGGCTTTCCATCCTTGAGGCCCTACGCCTGTCATCCGAGATGCGCGAGGCACTTGCCGAGGCCCTGAGAAGTCCCCTCCAGTTCGAGACGAAGGTAGCAGCTGCGGAAGCCTTCCATACTGAGACATTTGAAAACGCGGAATGTCAGGCGGTTATCTCATTCTCCGGTGAAGATGAAGACCCTCCTCTACAGGGGCACATTCGCCCACTGTATATCACTGGCCACTTTAACGGTGTGGAAGTCCGCCGATGCCTCGTTGACACGGGTTCTGGAATCAACTTAATTCCGACCCAGACGCTGCGAAAGCTGGGTCTGTCCGAAGGTGATTTAACTCCCTCTGACCTCAGGATCCAGGGGTACGACAGGACAGAGCAAACCCCGGTCGGCAAGATCCGCCTGAAGAGTCAGTTCGGTGGCTTAATTGCCAGCACCGAGTTCATGGTTGTTTCTCAGGACACCGCCTACAACGCATTGATGGGTAGGCCATGGCTCCATCTGCATGCAGCGGTACCCTCGTCGTATCACCAGTGCCTTAAGTACTCGCTCAACGGTCGAGTAGGCGTGCTCCAAGGAGACGCTTCCCGTTTTGCTGCTTGTGAGGCCCGCTATCTGGATGCGGGTTATTACAAAAGTAAGGACAAGAAAATCCTGGTAAGCGAGGATGAGCCCGCCCCGATCACAAGTGATCCCTGGGCAAACATGGACGACGCCTACATCCTCCCGATCCACCGGTTGGAGGCCATGACCCCCGACATGGGACAATGTTTCGTTGTTTTGGGTACGCAAGGAAGGAATGTTCCCGTGTCCAAGCGGTGGCAACAAATCACCTCGTACTCCTACATTAAACAGGCTCGGGTCATCTCAGAACCTCCTACCCCTGTACGGTACCGGGACGTCAAGCTCATGACAACGGCGGTGCGCCATACGTGTCTATTCCGTCGGGCTGGAATTAACCGACTCAGGCCGACACGTCACCACTTCTTTGATATCATCAAGCGTGGCCCCTTAGGCCGAAGGCCGGATGGGATAGGATCAAATGCATTCATTGCTATGGTCTCGACGACAAGTGAGTCTCCTGATGTGACAACCGCTGCTGCCCGAACCAGCACCAGCTGCCCCGCGAATCTTGATAGCTCAGAAGTATCTTCCGTCACGGGAAGTCCCCCCACGGCTGGGGAGGAAGACTTGGAGGATGCTCCCCCAGCCTTT